>CM057450.1:638778026-640145526 GCA_016271365.2 Neoceratodus forsteri | reverse complement strand
TAAAATTAAATTTTTGTTTCACTTTTTCATCAAACAAATGTGAATAACTTTAAAACAAAAAGGTAGCATGATACTGTCACCATGACATTTGTTCAACAAAAGTTCTCTACAAAATGAGTGGTGTTTCATTTAATAGCAACCACCCGCTAAGCGGACATACACCAGGAAAGTTAACCAAAAGTCCCGGAAAGTCCCAGAAATTACCATTTAAAAAAGAACATAAACAGTCAAAACCAAATGTTCCCACACTGATAAGAAGCATCCCTATTGCATAAATAGAAATATACAATGGTGAGCTGTCAGATAAATGATTTATCTACACTTGTACTGTTGACCTCGGACACCTCACTCGTTGACTTCGCCACTCGTGAAGTTCCGAGGTCAAGCAACACCGTCAACAGATAAATCATTATCTGACAACTCACTTATCATATATATTCTGGGATTGCCCCAGGATATTCCCGCTTTGGGTTCAGGTTAAGCAGAATATGGATCCCCTTTTAAATTATGCGGATTTTATTCTCCCTGAGATTTGTGTTTTAGGGGACATGGCTCAAGTCTCCCGAGTGCAGGTTAGATGTCATATAGCACTGATGTCTGCTTTGATTAAAGCTTTTGTTTTGAAGCATTGGAAGAGCGATTCTATTTATACATATGACCAATGGTTAATCGATCTTATGAGGTCTTTAGCCAGGCTAAGGTGGCAAATGTATCGAGACGGTAGAAAAGGAACATACATTAAGAGATGGAGAAGTTTAGAGGTGATATATTCGCTTCAATTTAATCCTACCCATTAGTCGGTCTGTCTGTCTAAGTGTAGATCACCGTAGTGATGAGTTAGCAAATCAATAATTTTTTATATCTATATTTGGCTCAACGGGATCTTACCTCTATTAATCTTAAGCTTAGAGGGTTTGGTGTGTTAGGGTGCTTACCTATTAGGGGTACCTCAGTGTGGACGGGCATTAGACGGCAAACAGATGTTTTTTATTAGGGCTCTCTCTCTCTTCCTCGGGACACAGCTGCAGGTCTGACCCCATTAGAATATAGGGCTTTTGGAACAATAGACCCTTTGGCTTAGGCTCAATCTTTATGTTTAGTGGTCTTTGTTTTGTTTTCCCTTAGCATGAGCCGATATTTATTTTGGATATTGTTAGGACTGTATGAATGTTTGGATATGGGGGAGGGCGGTCTCTGCAGCTGTGATTGTACATAGTCACTGTATATAGTTCACCTGCCCAGTTTTGGGGTGGGTACCCCCGGTACCCGAGGGGTTGTGGCTTGTCTATCTATACTTTCTCTTTTTGTCTTGTCCTTTTTTTTTTTCTGGAATTAAAACCTAATAAAGATGGTTTAAAAAAAAAAATGTAATTTGCCTGTCTCAAAGGAAATACACACCAAAAAATTTAAAAAAGCTGAGTTGCAAATTCTTTGTTAGTTCCAGGTTTGCAAAACTTCCATTTTGAGGTATTTTTATGGCATCCCAGCCCGTCCTGCTTTACCACGTTACACTTGCTAACCTGGCGAAATATTACCCAAAGGTCACCCATACTGTTATACGAATTGCAGTGGTGGGATTTAAACGCGTCATGGCTACTGTAGGGTGTGTATCATTCCGGGTCAAGGGTCCCAGATTCTGATTCTTACCTGAGTGCTGGGGATTCCAAATCCATGTCATACAGACTGCTTTCATCACACATCAGCCTCCCCTCACATGCAGAGCACACGTCATCGTCCAAGGATCCCTCATGATCATGGTCTACACAGTACCCTGAAAGGAAAACATCAAAAGTGCTGTTCACAGAATTGTTAATAATTTTTTTCTTATTAACTTTCTGAGTTGACAACGGGCACAGAGAGGCAAACAATTAACCGCCCCAGTTAATGATTTCATCCTACAGTAGCTATTCATACTGCTGCTACCTACAAATGCTGTGTAAGTTACAGCCAAATTAGGTCTTTAAAGGGACACTGTCAACCCCCTTGGGCCTCAAACTGTCCCTAGTTTAAAAAACATATTTTATGACTGTTTACATTCTATAGAGACTGCTGATGGAACTGGTAGTTAGATTCTGATTCTTAATTTTTTTTTCTTTAAATAAGTGAAAAATAGACTGCCCACCATACTGGTGTTGCCACACAAACACAGACTTATTTGCACACCTTGATCAGCTCCAAATGCATCTTTCCTGGACTTGGGAACACCCACAACACAGTCTAGCCTCTCATGATGCAGTGGCACTTTAGGAGGCTACTGTCTTATGAGTGACTGCACTGTTTGGGGATGTTTCTAATGCTCACGAAGTATGCAGTAAGTACTGATCCAGGATTGTAAACAAAACAAGGTGGTTTATAAATATACATTAGCATGCATTTCAGTTCTAGTAAACAAGGAGACAGACAAAACAAACAGCAACATCAATGAATTTTAGAGAAGATAAGCAATCATAAAATGTAGGTTTTTAATTAGAAATAATATGGTAAAAACAGATAACAGCCTAATGACTATGTACTTGAGCTACCTAGGTTAAACACCTTTTGTTGTCCTTTCCTTTACAATTTATTTACTAAGATTGCTCTCAACTGAGACAAAACATCTAATTTGCAGTAAGGTCCTGTTTTTAACCAGTTTTATTGTGGAAGAGACTTCAGCACATGGAGGTCAAGTGACTTGCTCATGGTCACAGCATTAGCCACTTGCTATGGTGAGGTTTGAAACTGGGACCTCCTCTCTTACAATCCAGAGCTTCGATGTCTAGACTGTGCTGCCTTTACCATGACAAGCAGGACACCTTGCTCAGTAAGTAGGATTTTGTTCCTCACAAGGATCAAGGTCCGGTACTAACACTACGCAAATGCTGGTAGATTTTTGTTGGTCCGAAAGCACTTTCCTTGAACTAATCCTGCTGACTTATACTGAAGGAGGTAGTATAATAAGCATGCTGTTCGGATCATTTTCTAAGCCACTAAGTTTGCTGGCTAATGATGCTAATGGAGGCACTAGCAATCTCGGGGCCATGTGTGAACCCCCTGGTGGGGCTTCATATCAGAAGTCAAGGAGCCACAAGAAACAGACTCATCCTTGTTGTGGTGACCTCCTCATATTGTCTGATTCAGTCCTTTGTTTTTCAGCAGTTTTGTGATTTTCAAGAATGTAATCATTATGGCATAAAGAAATGTACACACCAGCGATAAAGTTTGGAGAAATTTGGACAGAGACACAGAGGACCAGGAGGGGCCAAGTGGACAGTTGAAGTGTTGTGGGGACATCTCTGCTCCTGGGGCCCTGTGCGGATGCAAAGTCCACAATATGCTAAGGCCACCTCCCTTTCAAAACTTAATTTTGACCCTTTGGTTATCCTGTGTATGTAGTATTTTAGTGTTTTGAAGAAGGGGTGGGAAATCTAATTCTGAAGGAAGTCTACACTACTTCTGAGCAGCAGAGGCAATAAAAAAAAAAAAAGTTGCCTCTCACAAATCTTCCCCCATATATCAGCAGGGCCAAACCAGAACACTAAGGGTAGCCTTACACAGCAAAAAGAATCACAGAAACGTGATCTGTAATTTAGTTTTAGGCTAAACTAACACTTCAGCTCAAATGGGTTTCCACCTCACTGTATACAGGATAACTGCAGTATGTGTTTTTTTTTTCCGCCACCATGCTGGGACACTTGTGAACATGAGGCTGGGTGGAATCTTGAGAGTAATCTGATAAAGAAACAAGCATTTGTCAATGCCGGATGTTCAACGCTGGTATTGCTGTTCTACTTCTGGAGGATGCAGGGGTGACAGGGGTTTATGTGATATAGGCGAGAAGTAAATCTCGCTGACCATCAACAGCGCCGTAATAACTGCCCAGGATCAAAACCGCGACAGACATTAGAGCGACCACTACAAACAGCGTCAGCCGCTACATTTTCCTGCAGCACCAAACTTAAATTAACATTTTATGTGGGGAGGCTACCCCATCTGCAACCCCAACTTAATTATTACTATCTCCGGGGGGCGGACTTACCCAGGACAAAAAAGAAATCCTGTCCCGTACCAGGAACCAGACTCAGATCTTTTACTTCCATTGGCGGTGGCTCCTATGTCAAACAGCCAGCTTGACAGGGTCCGGACAAACTACTCTATTTATCGTCTTCCCGCAGGTGTAGCGAGTGCATCGCACTGCTACACTCGCTCTAACCTACTGCTAACTCTTTTGCAGCACTCGCTATTCCTACGAGCGTTATTACTGAGTCGCTCATATAGAGGCACTCATATAACATGAGACCAGTGACATGGCTGGGGTGAATGGCAGAACGGGGTAGTGGGAGGGGAAAAAAAAGAATTAAAAAAAAGAAGAGTTTGCACCTGTATCATTAGCAGAACCGGTCACTCAGGCAACCTGGCATAAAGTGGAAATACTAAATTGAGCCGGGTGCACACACAGCCATTTTTAAATAAAGAAGGTGTCAATAAGAACTCTCAATTATCAGCGAGGACCAGTCAGAATATGAAAAGTACAGTTACGTAAGAACCTACCGAAACAGAAGATCTTCGAGAGGAGAGGAGCTCTTGCAGCAGGTATTACACTTGGGACTAATGCCGCCAGGCGTTAGAACCTGAAAAAATCTTCAGTCCGCCCGGTCTGTGGCGGGGTCTGCCCCCAAGTCATCCCTTTCGGCGTCCAAAAATACTATAAGGGGTGGACTCCCGGAGCCCTCTCAGTTACCCCGCCGTAGACTCGGCTGAAAAAGTTGGAGAACCGAGAAGGAAACTCCCCTACTCGAGAGAAGTATCAGTAAAGAAATGACCTGGGGGATGGAGGGTGGGAAAGCCACCTGCTGCAAGAGCCCCTCTCGAAGATCTACTGTTATGGTAAGTTCTTTCATAACTGTACTATCTGACTTTGAGGTGGAGCTCTTGGAGCAGGTATTACATTTAGGACTGAGTCCCAAGCAATATCCCTACATAGATCCAGGTCAGAAGAGTGGAGGAATGATTGAAGGAGAGGGGTGCCTACCCTCTTATCAGAGTAGTCCCTGCAGGACAGCCAACCTAAATCCTGCTCTCTTCCTAGAGGCTATGTCCAAACTGCAGTGTCTAATGAAGGTATGGACAGTGCTCCAAGTTTGTTTGTTTTATTTTTAACCAGGAAGTGGACTGGGCACAGCCCTTTTTCAACCACGCCTGACATATATTACAACACAAAATTACATTTACACAAATACAAAAATTAATCACAATTGCAAACAGTATCACAATACAATTTCTTTAACAATAAATGTTTAAAATGAGATTCTGAATGTGGTTTTTGAATCAATTCTCCAATTTCATTTAAAAATGAAGGTGCATACCAGGAAAATGCTTTCCTACTCATTTGTAACCTGTAAACAGGAACAGCATATTGATTTAAACAATTTTGTCTTGTACCCCTACCATGAACCTTCGATACAATTAATTTAGATAAACACAAAGGATCTCCTAGACATTTTACCCAAAAAACAAAATTTACTATCATACATTTCAAACAATTAATTGGAGAAAGTACACCAAGATCGAAATAAAGCTGAAAGTGATGAGTTCTAAATGGGGCATACAAAGCAAATCTACAAATATCATTATACAAAACTTTAAATTTTGACTCAAATAACTGATTACAATGTGCAAAAGTAATACTTCCATACTCTAATGTTGGAAAAAATAACCTGTTTGGCTACAGTGTAACGAGCCTCTTCAGTCACAAATTTAATATTTCTATAAAGAAAACCAAGTTTCTGATGGATTTTTACACCCAACTTCTCTAAGTGAGGAACCGTACTAAGGTTTGAATCCAGGTATAAACCTAGATATTTAACCATAGTAACCAAAGGGAGCGGATCACCACCAAATCCTACTATATGAATAGGGTCAAATTTCTGAAGTCTTTTTGAAGAGCCGAACATCATAACATTTCTTTTAATTTCATTGATAACTCATTTATTTAACCAAATCCAATTAGCAAAAACATCACATTGTTTTTGAAGGGAATCCTTAATTTCGTAACTATTTGTCCCAAATACCCAGAACACAGTATCATCTGCATACAACAAACTGTTGTTATTAGTAAAAGAAAAAAAGGTAAACCATTAATAAAAAATGAAAATAAAAAAGGACCTAATACTGACCTAATACTGATCCTTGAGGAGCATCTGCCATTATCTCTCTGGATTGAGACATACGGCTATTAACTTTAGTTCTTTGGCTACGCTTTAACAAATAACTTGAAAACCAATTTAATTGGAAATCCCTAATTCCTAGCTTTCTTAGTTTATTTAACAGGATATTGTGGTTCACCTTATCGAAGGCTCTGGCTAGGTCCACGAAGACTGCACCAGTGGCTTCTTCCTCTGCTGCCACCATTACAGCATCCGTGAACCCGGACAGTGCCATCGCAGTGGCTCGACCAGCTCTAAATCCATGCTGCTGATCAAGAAGTATATGTTACATAGAAACATAGATTTTGACGGCAGATAAGGACCACTTGGCCCACCCAGTCTGCCCATTTCCCTACCTACTGGATAAGCTGCAGATTCTAGTTAACCAACAGCCTACTTCCTGCAACCCCCACTATAATTGCCTTGTGTCTGTCCCATGCATGTTTGAATTCCCCCACTGTTTTAGACCCAACAACCTCCTCAGGAAGGCTGTTCCATGTATCCACCACTCTCTCCGTGGAAAAAATTTCCTCACATTACCCCTGAGCCATCCCCCCTCTATCTTTAAATTGTGCCCCCTTGTTCTTACACATCTCTTTTTCTGAAAGATGCTACCCCTCAGGACTTTGTTGATTTCCTTGAGGTACTTGAACGTTTCTATCATGTCCCCCCGTCCCTCCTTTCATCAAGAGTATACATATTAAGTTCTCTCAGTCTCTCTTCATATGGTTTCTGCTGCAGACCCTGCACCATTTTAGTTGCCCTCCTCTGGACTGCTTCTATTCTGTCTATGTCCTTGCGTAGATGAGGTCTCCAAAACTGCACACAGTACTCCAAATGGGGTCTCACCAACTGTCTGTAGGGGATAACCACTTCCCTTTTTCTACTTGTGATGCCCCTTCCTATGCATCCCAGTAACCCCCTGGCTCTCCTTACTGACTTTTCACATTGCTTACCCACCTTTAGGTCATCCGATATAACAACCCCCAGGTCCCTTTCCATTTTTGTTGTTGTTAGTACCTCCCCTGCTATTGTGTACTCTTCTCCTGGGTTTTTGTTTCCCAGGTGCATTACTTTGCACTTCTTTGCATTGAATCTAAATTGACATATGTCTGACCATTCCTCCAACCTTGACAAGTCCCTTCTCATCTTTTCTACCCCCTCTTGTATATCAACTCTGTTACAGATCTTTGTGTCATCTGCAAAGAGGCATACCTTTCCCTTCAAACCCTCTGCAATGTCACCTACAGTATAAAGATGTTAAAGAGGACTGGACCCAGTACTGAGCCCTGAGGTACTCCACTAGTAACCCCCCTTTCTTCGGAATGTGTTCCATTCACTATTACCTTCTGTGTCCTGTTGTGCAGCCAGTTTGCTACCCAGGCTACCACCCTGGGACCCACTCCCAGGCTGGCTAGCTTGATTATTAATCTTTGTGGGACTGTGTCAAATGCCTTGTAAAGTCAGGTAGGCCATATCCACAGCCCCTCCTGGTCTATTACTTTGGTCATCCAGTCAAAGAAATCAATTAGATTCATCTGACATGACCTTCCTGCTGTAAATCCATGTTGCTTTGGGTCCTGTGCCTCATTGGCCCTCTAGGTACTCAACAATTCTTTCTTTCAAGTGATTCCATCATTTCCCTACCACTGCGGTCAAACTTACAGGTCTGTAGTTTCCTGCTTCTGCCTTGCTCCCACTTTTGTGAAGGGGAATCACATCTGCCCTCCTCCAGTCCTCAGGTACCGCCCCGTCCTGCCATGATTTGTTAAAAAGCATGGTCAGTGGTGTCACTAGGTCCTCCCTTAGTTCTTTTAGGATTCTGGGGTGAATCCCGTCAGGCCCCATTGCTTTGTCCACCTTCAGTTTTAGGAGTTCTTTCAGGACTATTTCTTCTGTGAATGGACTGGTGTCAACCCCCACTACCCAGAGTGCTTCTATTGTCTGGTTTAGGTAACTCCTTCTCATCATCTTTTGTGAATACTGAGCAAAAGTATTCATTCAGTGTCTCTGCCATTTCACTGTCTCCCTCTGCCCACCTCCCCTCTCCTTTATTAATCTTCACTATCCATCCCTTAACCTTTCTATGCTCCCTAATGTACCTATAAAAGGTTTTATCCCCCTTCTTAACTGAGTTGGCTATTTTTTCCTCGGTTTGGGCCTTTGCTAGTCTGACTGCCTTCCCTACTTCTTTCTGCTTTAATTGATACAGTTCCCTGTCGTGCTCCTTCTGTGGTTCCTTATACTTTTTGAATGCAGCCTTTTTCTCCTTAACCTTCCCTGCCACTTCTTTTGAGAACCATAGTGTTTTTTTACTCCGCTTTGTTTTCTTTATTTGTTTCACACAAAGGCTTGTTGCCTCTATGATGGCAGTTTTGATTTTTCTCCATTGTTCTTCCACCCCTCCTTTTTGGTCATTTGCTACCGCATTTTTCAAGTATTCACCCATTTTGCCAAAGTCATCCCTTCTAAAGTCCAGTATCCTTGTTTTTGTATGGCTTATCTCCATGGTTGTGCTCATTGTGAAGCACACTGTGCAGTGGTCGCTTGTTCCAGGATGTCTACTGACTTCTAAATTTGTGATCCTCTCTCCATTTGAGAGTACCAGGTCTAGTATTGCTCCCTTCTGAGTGGGTTCCAACACTAGCTGACCCTGCTCTTGGATGTGGCTGCAGTACGTTATCCAGTTAACATCTGGCATATTCGGGTCCCCTATCAATAGTATCTCCCCTTTTTCAGCCATTTTGAGAATGTCCTTCATCATTTTCTTGTCCATTTCCTCCCCTTGAGACGGGGGTCTGTATGCAACCCTGTGCGAATTGTGATGCCATTCCCTGTCTCCAAGGTGACCCAGAGTGCCTCTTGTCCTCTCCCTTTACTTTTTAGTTCTGTAGTTTTGATCCCTTCCCTTATGTATAGAGGTACTCCACCTCCTCTTTTACCTTCCTTGTCCCTTCTGTAGATTGTGTACCCTGGTATGTTGACATCCCAGTCATGGTTCTCAGTGTACCATGTTTCCATGACTGCCACAATATCCAATTGTTCATCTTCCATCAGGGCTACTAGCTCAGGAAGCTTGTTTCCCAGACTAAGGGCAATGGTACTCATTGCCCTCCATTTAATGTTGGCTTTATCCTTTTATCCCCATCCCTGCTCTTATTGTCCTTGTCTATTTTTCCATTTACCCCTGTCCTGCCCTGTGTTGAGCTCTGTACCTCAGTGTTTACCTTACTACCTGCCATGTTTTAGTGGGGGGAGGCTTGAAATTTCCTGCCTTTTATCAGCGTCTCCCCCTTGGCTAGTTTAAAAGCTTGCCAAGGAAGCATTTAAACCTATCACCTAGGAGCTAGGTTTCCTTCGTGGACAGATGCAGACTATCATGCCAATATAGACCTTTATCTCTCCAGGTGGCCCCCCAGTTTCCAATGAAGCCAAAGCCCTGTACTCTGCACCAGTTTTGCAACCATTCATTAGACTGCATGGTGTGCAGTACCCTAGCCTCACTCCTGCCATGGACTGGTAGCACCTCTGAGAAGGTTACCGTGCTTGCTACCCATCTGAGGCCCCTCCCCAATTCCACAAATTCATTCTGCACTGCACTGATCTCATGCCTAACTAGGTCATTTGTCCCAAGGTGGACTATGATATCTAGTTCCCTCTCCGGTGATGCTGCTTCTGCAATCCTGAGGATTTGCTTACTGTCCCTTCAAGCCATGGCACCAGGCAGGCACCTTACTTCCTTCTCCTCTCCCTTTCCCGGTTTTACCCCCCTAACAATAGAGTCCCCTAGCAAAAGCTGTTTCCTTCCCCTGTGTTGTCCCTTGCCACCCTTTTGTGGGTCTCCCTTGTGGATGTCCTCAGCATTCTTCTGCGTCTCCACTGAGGGTGCCATCATAGAAGAACCTTGCTCTGCCAGAATGGCATATGATTTCATGTGAGAGGTACAACTAGGGGCTTGCTCTGGTCCACCACGCACATCCTCCCAGAACCCACTGTGGTCCAACTGCTCTTCATACTTGGCAACCTCTGAGGCAGTGGTTGTGGCAGTGGTGCTCTTTGGAAGGGAGAGGCCTCCTTAGTCCTTTCTAGTTCAGCCTGGAGGTGGGCAACCTCCTCCCTCAGAGCTGACAGTTGCCTGCAAATAGGACAGCAACGCAGTTTCCAGAATGTCTCCCGGAAAACTGCTGCCCCACAGCCAGTGCATTGCACCCTCCCCACATGTCCCTCTCCTTATAATATACAATATGTAATATATACATATATATATATATATATATATTTTTTTATTATTATTATTTGTGGTGTGTACCTACCCTTTTTGCACTGTGCTGGGTTATTAAGGATATGACAGTTCTGCCCCAAGACCTGCTGAGGAAGTGATGTCAGAACTGTGGCTATAAAGGAAATGCCACACGGGGAGGGTGGGTGGGTAGTCCACAGCCACTGGTGACTGTTAGAAACAATCAAATACACAACTGCTCCACCACCCTGATGAGTATTGCCCTTTATAGTAATTCAACTAACA
The DNA here is from genome assembly GCA_016271365.2 of Neoceratodus forsteri. NCBI lineage: Eukaryota > Metazoa > Chordata > Ceratodontiformes > Ceratodontidae > Neoceratodus > Neoceratodus forsteri. The sequence continues at coordinate 640,134,819 of CM057450.1, read as the reverse complement.
CCACAATTTACTAGACCACGGCTCCTGCACAAACCACTCTACTGAGTCCAGGGATAAAAATAAACTCACTCCTCAGCCAGCAGGACACTTTTAAAATGTTGCAAAAATATCCTTCCAAATCCTAGGTCTCAACCCCAACAATCAAGCAAATTCAGTTGTATCTCACTCCCTCTGGCTATAAAATTACTACACTTTTAATGGAATCCTGCAATTCTCTGCTTAATGCCAATAAAGAAAAAAAAAAAAGAAACTTTTTGTAGAAAACGTAGCTCCCCTTCTTAACAAGTTCCACTAGTATTATGCCTTACCAGGTTTCCAGGTCCTAAATGGAGTTGGGATTGTTAGGCTTAAGAAAGGGGAAGAGTAGGTGGAGGATAATTGGGGAGGGGGGGGAGATACCACTTAAATACTTCTGTCTTCACCAAGGAGAAGGACAGACCAGTGCCTTCAGGAGGAAAGAGAGGAGCCGGGGGCACAGATGTATTGATAGATAAAGGACAACCTACATAAAGGACAATCTCTCCTGTCAACACGGGCAGCTCACCCCCACAAATACGCAGATGCAACTCCTCCCTATCAAACTGCTTCTTGGTGCACGAAACAAAGTTCTCACAGTGGCACTGATCTATATCCCTCAAAAGACCACCTGTCAGTATTAAGTCTGTACTTGATTTGTTAGTCCCAGCCCTCTGAAAATGAGAGCCCTCCGCCTCGGGATTTCAACATAAACTGGCCTCGCCTCTGACACTGGCTCTTACAAAGATGACATCCTAGCAGCAAACCTGACTCAGATGGTAACCTCCCCCACCCGGAAAAATTACAAAACTGGTACAAGCACCCTTATTGACTGGGTTCTCACAAATCACCCTGACCGGATAAAAAACATTAAAGTCCTCCCTGACTCCCTCAGTGACCACTCCCCAGTGTCCTGTACCTGGTCTAATAAATTTCTCAAGCCACCCCCCAAAGTTATAACAAGCAGAGTACTGCCTTATGGGAATCTTATCAAGTTGAAAAGCCATCTCCTACAACAGGACTGGACGCAATCCTTGAATCAACTGATATTAATACCAGTAGAATACTTCATTAAATCTTTCAACTCTGCATCGACTCATACACGCTGATAAAACGTAAATCAAAGTGCTATCAAATTCATGGATTACTGCCAAACTACTTGCCGAGCTCAGGTTCAGGACCACCTCTGGGCAGTTGCCAGAGACACAGGCTCACCTCATGATACCTTAAAATACAAGTAGGTGCGAAATAGATGTACCTCAAAATTAGGCAAATGAAAGCGCCTATTTCAAAAATGCCCCTGAATCCACCTGGGGTGATGGAAGAGCTTTTGGGACAACATCCGAAACATAATGGGTAAACAATCAAAATGTGTCACCTACCATTATGAAAGTTGATGGATCCACCGCTCTTGACCCAAAGTCCATTGCAGATGCGCTAATAAGACATTCACAGACCTTAGTGGGGTCCTCCCCCCAGATTTCTTCTCGGACTTACCTGTGCCTAGCCTAGTATCACAAAACACCCCTCGTGACAAACCACAATTTTACTTCAAGAAAATCAAAGTGCATGAAGCATACAAGTATATAAGAAAGGCCTGCTCCAAATCCAGAACAAGTAGTGACACGCTAGATCTAAAAATCCTGTCTCTCACCCTGGATGAAGTAATTCACCCCCTTGCAAAAATTCTTAATTTGTCACTTTGCCAAAGTCAATTTCCCAACAAATGCAAATCTGCCATAGTTACGCCAGTGCACAAAGGGGGGGACAAAACCTCAACAGGAAACTATCGACCAATATCAATATCAATACTCCCTCCCCTCTCCAAATGAACGAATAGTGGCAGACCAACTCTCTGATTACCTGGACAAATACAATCTACTCTGTAATCAACAGCACGGCTTTAGGAAAGGACATAGTACAACAACGGCCTTACTTGATTTCTCTGGAGAAGTCCACTCAGCCCTGGACAAAGGGTGCCAAACAGGTGCAGTCTTTATCGATCTTACAAAAGCTTTCGACACAGTCCATCATGGCCTACTTACCTCCCTACTTTCTAGCTTAGGCCTGGCTGAAGGTCCTTGTGCTTGGGTAAAAAGTTACCTGTCCAATCGGTCACAGGCTGTAAAAATCTCTAATGAACTCTCCGACTTCAAACCAGTTCTCTCGGGTGTACCACAGGGATCAATTCTTGGACCGCTCCTCTTTAGCCTGTTCATAACTCCTCCCAGATATCTGCCAGGAGAAAATAATCTTATCGCTGATGATGCTGTAATTCTCTCTTCCCACAAGGATCCAAACTCCCTCACGAAAAAAGCCTGCAACTTGCTTTCTCTAGTGTTGAAAGGTGGTTCCTGGATAGTAAACTTGTGCTAAACCACAATAAAACAAAAGCCATGCTCTTCTCCAATCACCAAAACAAAAACAGGCATACTCCACTCACCATACAAACCTCTGCGGGAATTACACTGGACCAAGTAAATACTTTCAAATACCTTGGCATCACTTTTGACCAAGGGCTCACCTTTGCAACCCATATTGACAACACTGCGAAAACAGTGAACCAACGCCTTGGAATACTATTCCGTAACCGTCAATTTCTAAATCAAGCGGCACTGAGAATAGCTATACAGAGTTCCATAATCTCAATCATTGACTATGGCCTTATTATTTATGGCTCAGCTACCGCCACTGCTCTAAGGCGTATCTCAATCACTCTAAATAAGGCCTGCCGGCTCCTCACGGGGGCTCAAAGACTGACTCACACGTGTGATCTGTACTATGAATCAGGCTGGTTGAACCTATCAAATCGTCTTATTTATCTCACCTGCACAATGGCAAAAAATCTATCTTGGGACAGACTCATTATGTATTCAAAACCTACTCCGATTGAATCCTGGCTCACGACCCTCCACCAGATCTGAACGCCAACCTTTCCTGGTTCGAGATGCGGACTGCACAGAGTACAAAGATCTTTCGCATACAGGGCCCGACATGGTTCAATGCGCTTAGTCCACCTACTCTATCCTCAACCTTGCTTGAAGCTTTCAAATCCATGCTCTATGCCCACCTCACCACCACTAGCAACTGTGATTGCGCTAGATAAAGACTACTACTCCTCATGTCCATCCTCACATCTGAGGCCTCTTCCTCCTGACTAATGAACCCTCTGGTACTTCTACTTCCTGTCTCCCACCCAAACTCACTCCCCTTTTTCCTGTCCTCTCACTTACTTCCTCGGCCACCACCTTTCCTCCTCTCTAGCCTCCTTTGCCTAATGATCACCCTCTCCTGGAAGTTTCCTTAACCTCAAATTGTCTACCGCTTGAACCTATTATAGCTTGTTTTTCTATGAAACTTAAAAACGTTACTGCCTTAAACTGTTAATAGCAAATTTATGATGTAACTTTCCTGTCTGGTTTTACCTGTAATGTGTATCGTGCTTTGTTAAATGTTCTTTGTGACGTGGAACCTTTGTAAAAGAGCCCTGGCTAAAAGGTATTAATTCCTAGACTAATAAACTAAAAAAAAAAAAATGGATGATAGAGTGAGGGAGGGGCTGCTGGCATTGAAGGTGGACAAATCACCAGGCCTGGACAGAGTACATCCAAGGGTACTAAAGGAACTGGCAGACCCATTTAATCATTCACTAGAGTCAGGCATGGTACTGCAGGACTGGGGAACAGCACATGTAGTGCCCCCTTCACAAAAGCTGTCCCAAGGATGACCCAGGGAATTACATACCAGTCTGACCTCCATTGTGGGCAAGCTCATGGAGACCATACTAAAGGAAAGGTTGGTGGAATATCAAGAGGAGCATGGTCTCTAGGATGCAAAGCAGAATGGGTTCATGGGGGGGGGGGAGATCATGTCACACAAATCTGATTGACTTCTTTGATTGTCATTAAGACAGTAAAACAAGGGCCAGGAAGTATATATCCTCTTATTTATTTTTTGAATTTTGACGATCGGGTAGGCCCACTGAGCCCCGAAGGTCCCTTTTTCAGGGGCGACCCGGGACTATCTTGATTTCAGAAAGGCCTTTGACTCTGTGCCCCATAAAAGGTTGATCAGGAAGTTGGTGGATCTCGGGGTTAGGGAAAAAATGGCCAGATGGGTGGAAAACCCAGAGGGTGGGTTGGGGGAGAGAAGAAAGGAGTGTTATCTGGCACCAGAGGTATAAACAGCGGGGGTCCCACAGGGCTGTGTGTTGTTCAGTGTCTTCATCAATGACATTGGGGATGGCATTAAGGGCAAAATGTGCCTATTTAGTGGATGACACTAAGCTCTGTGGGAGAGTGGACACAGCTGAAGGAATACAGGACCTACAGGATGATTTGAAAAAGCTGGGGAGGTGGTCCAGGATCTGGCAGCTTGGCTTTAATGCCAAAAAATGCAAAGTTAAGCATATTGGAGCCAAGAATCCCAGGACAGAGTACTACCTGGGTGGAGTCTGAATATGTGCATCAGAGGAGGAGGAGAAGAACCTGGGAGTAGTAATCACTAGTGGCCTGAAGCACTCCAGCAGTGCAAGAAAGCAGCAGCAAAGACAGACAAGATGCTGGGATGCATATCTAGGGAGGGGATCAGTAGTAGGAGAGGAGGGTGTACTGCCCTTGTACCGGTCCCTGGTAAGGCCTCAGCTAGAGTATGGGGTTCAGTACTGGTGCCCACACCTCAAAAAGGACATTAACATGTTCTTGAAAATATACCTGTAACTGCTGCTGAACACACTTCGCCAGCAATTTACTAATCTCAGACAATAGGGAAATAGGTCTATAATTAGACACATGGGCCTGGATATTCAGAAGGGTTAGCATGGCGCAACACAATTTATCCCATGAAGCCACTGATGTGCCCAGTGCGATATTCAAATGGGAATTGAGCCTGGCACAAATCCTGATCTTGAGCGCATCAGTAATTATCTTGAGCGCGGGTGGGCGTGCCATGCATACTCCGACATCCCGATGTTCAGCCGGGATGTGCTGTGCTCATCGTAGCCCCTACTTGCGCTGCACACAGGTGAGCAAAAAAACAGAAGCAACAGCTGGCCACCCACAGGTGAGCTGCCGTGCTGCAGGGGCGCCAACACTTGGCTGCCACCAATGAGTGTACAGATCGGCTGCACTTTCTGGTGAAGCCCCCCATGCCCGATCACAGGCATAGGTATACAAATAATAGTCCTAAATCCCTGGTGGTCCAGTGGACCGCTGGCAGCCCAATTGCGGGCATAGGTAGGATATTTTCATCGTCCTATATCCCTAGTGGTCCAGTGGACTGCTCGCAGCCCGATCGCAGGCATCAGTCAGTTTCCAACTGTTAACACTATCCTTGGTGGTCCAGTGGACCGCTCGCAGCCTGATCGCAGGCGTCAGTACAGAATAATGCCAAAGCAAGCCAACCCTGGTGGTCTAGCGGCACTCCCTTCCCCACCTGCCCACTAAGCCCCACCGCCCCGCTCCCCCCTGGTCAGCAGCTGGCAGCAGCTACCCAACCGCTTGCCGCCCGACTCCCTACGGTAGGGCTGTACATCCATTGGTCCATAGCGTGAGCCAATGGGCGTGCTGCCCGTATCGTAGTACACAATATCTGGACTGTGTAGTATGGTACAGGCTGCACGCCCATTGGCACACGCTGTGGACCAATGGGCATACAGTCCTACCGTGAGAGTCGGGGCAGCAAGCAGGTGGAGCTGCCGCCCGCCGCTGACTGGGGAGCGGCAGTGGGGCTCAGTGGTGGTGGAGAGAGGGGCATCGCACAGACCACCAGGCTGGCCTGGTGTGGCATTATTGTGTACTGACGCCCTGCGATCGGGCTGTGAGCGGTCCACTGGACCACCAGGGATAGTGTTAACAGTTGGAAACTGACTTATGCCCGCAATCAGGCTGCGAGTGGTCCACTGGACCACCAGGGACAGTGTTAACAGTTGGAAACTGACTTATGCCTGCGATCGGGCTGCGAGCGGTCCACTGGACCACCAGGGATATAGGATGATTTTAATATTCGACTTATGTCTGCGATCGGGCTGCAAGCGGTCCACTGGACCACCAGGGATATAGGACGATTTTAATATTCGATTTGTGCCCACGATTGGGCTGTGAGCGGTCCACTGGACCACCAGGGATATAGGCCGATTTTAATATTCGACTTATGCCCGCGATTGGGCTGCGAGTGGTCCACTGGACCACCAGGGATCCAGGACGATTTTAATATTCGACTTATGCCCACGATCGGGCTGCAAGCGGTCCACTGGACCACCAGGGATATAGGCCGATTTTAATATTCGACTTATGCCCGCGATTGGGCTGCGAGCGGTCCACTGGACCACCAGGGATCCAGGACAATTTTAATATTCGACTTATGCCCACGATCGGGCTGCAAGCGGTCCACTGGACCACCAGGGATATGGGACGGTTTTAATATTCAACATATGCCCGCGATCGGGCAGTGGGGCACTTTGCTGCGATGTGCAGGGGGTGTCGGTCCCTGATGGCTGCAGCCTGGGGCAGGGTGCCAGGTGCAAGTTGCCAAGGATCGGTGCACCTGCATGCAAATGGGGCCATAATGACACTGCATGGCATTATGGCTCCATTTGCATGTGTACTTTTGAATATTGCGGTTGTTGCACCTAGCGCAACGGAACTTGCACTTGCGCATCCCCCTGCTCCACTCTGGCCACTTGCACTGGCGAACTGCCACTGTGCCATGCGCACTGCGGGTGGCCAGGGTGCAGTATTCAACGCTGCTGTGCCATGGTGCAGCTCCGTTGAGTATCACCCTATCAACGCCCCTGCGCAGCAAAGTTGCGCTGCGCCCAGACTTGCGCCACAGCCTGGCGCAGTCTGAATATCCGGGCCATTAAATCTATCACCACTCTTATAGAGAGGAACCACAATGGATTCCCTCCACAGGGCAGGGACAATACCCTGTTGCAGTGAGAGATTCAACAAAATCATTAAAGGGCTTTTCACATAAGAAGCAGAGAATTTTAGTAAAGTAGATGAAATCCTATCAATCCCTCCCTCTGTACCATCCTTCAATTTTAGTAACAATTTCAAAACCTCTGGTTTCTCTATCTCAGAAAAAGTAAAACAAGGCCGATCACTATCCCTATCAATATCACTACCCTCATCAATCTCCCTAACTAATTTTACTTCATTGCCACTAATTGTTTTAGAAACAAAAAATTCGTTAAAAATATTTGCTATAGCTAACCCATCAGAAATCAAAATACCATCAACCTTAATTCTCTTAATACCGCTGTCCTCTTGGGGATCATAATGCCAGCATTTTTTTGGATCTTTCAGATTTTTTATCTGTTTAAGTTTAAAATACTGAGCTTTAGCCACAACAATTTTCTTTTTAACTTCATTCCTGCAAGTCTTATATAACCTAGTGGCTGCAGTGCACAAATCTGCTGCTGAAACGTTCCTCAAAGAGGCAAATGAAGTGGCTATTGCTCTGGTGGAATGACCCTTAACCGAGCCCAGTAAGGGTTTGCCGTGATGCTGATAACAAAAAGTGATGCACTGCACGAATCATTTGGTGAGGGTCTGCTTAATGACAAGATCCCCTGCCTTTCTCTGAGCAAAAGCGACAAACAACTGGTCTGTCTTGCAAACCGAACGAGTTTGGTCTAAGTAGTAACGAAGAACCAGATGAACGTCCAGAGTATGTAACAGGGCCTCCCCCCATTAGAGAACTCTGTGTAATAAACCAGAAGTTGAATGTCCTGGTTCAGTGTCAATGCGGACACCACTTTCGGAAGAAACTTAGGATTTGTGCGTAGCTGCACCCTGTCCCTGTGAAACACAAGGTAAGGCTCTTTGCACATCAGGGCCTGAAGCTTGGAAATCCTTCGAGCAGAAGTAATGGCAACTAAAAATAATGCCTTCCAAGAGAGGAGGAGGAGTAGCTTGCATGTCGCGGCTGGTTCAAAAGCAGGCAGGGTGAGCTTTTCCAAAACAAAAAGAAGATCTCACAGAGGGATGGGGTCCCTCCTCGGAGGTCTGATATGTAGGACACCCCATAGGAAAGTTTTGTATATGTCCAGCTGTGCCAGAATCCCCTCTCTCACAGGAGCATAATATGCCAAAATGGCACAGAGGTGCACCTTTATCGATGAATAGCTGAGACCCAAATCAAGGAGATGGAGAAGATACTCCAGCACATGCTTGACTGAGCAATCTAGAAGAGCCAAGGAACGAGCTGTCGCCCATAGACAGAAGCATTTCCACTTCATGGCATAAGCTGCCCTAGTGGAGAATTTCCTTGCTGTCACAAGAATCTCTGCCACTCTCTTTGAAACTCCCAGTCTCTCCTCTGCTAGGACTGTAGGAGGCAAGCATGCGAGTGGAGAGTCCGTAGAGCTGGATGGACAAGTGTCCCCTGTTCCTGGGAGAGCAAGCGAGTGGAGAGAGGCAGCGGCACACCCTGTGGCCAGCTGCTATAGCAGAAGGAACCAAATCTGTTGAGGCCAAACAGGGGCTACCAGAATCATTCTTGCCCCCTCCGATGCCGTTTGAGCAGTACTCTCTGAACCAGAGGGAAGGGAGGAAAGGCATAGAGAAACCTCCCTGTCCAAGAGAGAGACATTGCGTCTCGGCCAGAAAACACCAGGCCCTTTATCTAGCAAGCAAAAATTTGGCAGCTTCACGTTACACAGGGATGCAAAGAGGTCCAATTCTGGACAACCCTATCTGTCGAAGAGGTCGTTTACTACTTCTTGAAGCAATTCCCACTCATGATTCAAAGAACGAGAGCGGCTCAGACTATCGGCGAGAATGTTCTGACTTCCTGGCAAGTGAACCACTAAGAGGAACAGATCATGTTCTACTGCCCAGTCCCAAACTCTCATGGCCTCCCTGCATAGGGGGTACGAGCGAGTGCCCCCTTGTTTGTTCAGGTAAAAGACTACCAGGATATTGTCTGACTGGATTAAGAGTAGACCCCGGGAGAGCTGATCCTGGAAGGCCTGGAGGGCGTACAGAATGGCGTCACGGGGTCATAACATTGCAAGACATTATGCCGCATAGCTAAATCGCGCTGCCAGTACAGCGCGATTTATGCCATGTGACATAACTCTCTTTTTCTGTGGGCTCCGCCCTCCACACCCCTCATCGGGGGACCCCCCAAAACTGAGGATTAACTCCGGGGGGGGGTCCAACTTGGGAAGCGCACAAAGTCTGTAAAAAAAATAAAATTTCTGGGACCGTGAATCAAACCCGATCCCAGACGCAGTGCCTGGGTTCCTGCTGCTGTGGCTCTGTCCAGTGAGCCATGGCAGCTGCTCGGCGGAACCCACTCCTAGCAGAGGTCTTATCCTCTGCCTGTGAGTGTGTGAATGGTGCAATACCGCGTACAGCAGTATACGCGATATTGTACCATTCGCTGTCCTAGACAGCGCTATTTCGGGTTAGCTATAATGTCGTATGACATTATGACCCAGTACGCAGAACAGCCCTCATCTCCAGTACATTGATATGGAGAGACCTCCCTATGGCAGACCATGATCCTCTTGTCTGATGCTCGTTTAGGTGGGCACCCCAGCCTAGTCGCGAGGTATCTGTGGTAAGGACCTGCAATGGGCTTGGCCGTTGAAAGGGTACTCCCAGCTCCACGCGAGTCAGGTTTTGCCACCATCGGAGGGAGCGACGAACCGCTTCCGATATCCGGATGGGATAGTCCAAGTCGTCCGAGCCCTGGTCCCACTGGACTCTGAGGTGCCACTGGAGGGTCCTCATATTCAATCGGGAGAGAGAGACCATGGCTATGGCAGCTGCCATATGTCCCAACAATTTCAGAACTACCCTTGCGGGGACCTGGTCCGATGTCTGGATCCTTCAAGACAGCTCACCCAGGTGAAGCACTCTGTCTCACGGCAGGAAGGCGCTGCCCTGATGGGTGTCGAGCACCGCTCCAATATATTGAAGCCGCTGGGAGGGCCAGGGCTGAGATTTTGGCCAGTTCAGTGTTGCCTAGAGAAAACAACAACTCATTTGTCTCCTTGACAGTGCCCATTAGCTGGTCCTCCGACTGGGCAGAGAGCAGTCAGTAGTCGAGGCAGGGGTAGACAAGAGTGTCCTCTCCTCCTTAACGCTGCAGCTACCACCGCGAGGCACTTGGTGAAGACTCTGGGTGCCGATGACAGGCCGAAACGGAACACCCTGAACTGGCAGTGGTGGCTTTGGAACAGGAAATGAAGGAACTTCCTGTGAGAGGGCAGGATCTTTATATGCATGTAGGAGTCCTGCATGTCCAGGGAGCACAGCCAGTCCCCTCGGTGAAGAAGGGGAAAAAGGCTTGCCAAGATCACCATCTGAAACCTCTTGTACAGAATAAACTTGTTGAGGTGGCTGAGGTCTAGAATGGGGCGAAGATCTCCCATTTTCTTGGGCAGCAAGAAAAAATGGGAGTAAAAGCCTTTGCCCTGCTGGGAGGGTGGGACTGGCTGGATGGCCTTCTTCTGGAGGAGGGACTGGATCTCTTGCTCCAGAAGAACAGCATGGTTGGCTGAACAGTGGGAGGGAGAAGGTGGGTTATCTGGGGGAATGCTCAGGAACTCTATGGCGTATCCCCTCTGAATGACCTGTAGCACCCACTGATCTGAAGTGATATTGCTCCATTCTGAGAGGCAGAGGGAGAATTTCCCCCCTACCTCTTCCCCCGGGAGGCCTGATGACTTGGGGGGAGGCGGCTGAAAGTCATGCAGTTCCCTAGGGGTTGGGTGCGGGGTGTCTGGGAGCCTTCAGCTGTTTGGGACCTCGGGCTCCTGACAGGACGGGTTGACCACGGCACTTAAAACTCTTGCCATGGAATTGGCGGTTTCCTTGCTGGCCTTGAGGTTTACGAAAAGGGCGTCGATGTGCTGCTTGCGGTTCCGACTTGTACATCTTGTGTATGTTGGCAACTGCCTTCCCTGAGTCTTGAAGGTCTTTTATGATGCCCTCAGCCTCTTGGCCGGAAAGGACCTGGCCCTGGAAGGGGGCATCCAAGACTGTGTCTTGGAGGTCCTGACAGAATCCGGCCACCACGAGCCAGGCATGTCTGTACAGACAGACCCCTGACGCTGACGTTCTGGCTGCCATGTCCGCTGAATCATAGGAGCATCGGAGGATATGCCTGCCACATCCATGCCGGATTGAACATAGGCCAGCAGTTAATTTTTTGTGTGTGAATCAGGTTGGACCTTGACCAGCTCCATGTTTTTTTCCCTACAGTGATTTTTGGTATTTAACCATGTGAGACAAGAAGTTTAGCAAATGAATGGTCCCAGTAGCAGAGGTATAGACCTTTCTGCCTTAGTGATCCAGTTTTTTGGACTCTGGGTCCGGAGGCTGAGAGCTGAGGTGTTTGGGTTGGGTGAGTCATCCATGAGTTGTGGCGAGCACCATGGAGTCAGCCTTTGGTTGCTCCCCCAGGAAGGGTTCATCTTTCAGGGGTTTATATAACCTATCCGCCTTCCTAGGCAATGCTGATGCCGAGGACAGCTTTTTCCAGGTGAGCTCAACTAGAGGAGGTATGACCAGCAGTTTGGGGTCTTTGGCACCCAGAAATTTAGCTAACCTTTTCCTTTCCGGGTCCAACTCTTAAGTGTCCCATTCATATATATTCTGGATAAGATCATTATATCTTGGAAGGAAGGATCATCTGGTGGGGATCTGGGAGAATCCTTCGGTCCTGGGGACAGAGGGCGATAGCCCTCATCGTCCAAAGATTCAGAGGACGAATCCCCCGCGTCATCTCCAGACATGGATGATGGACGGCCACTGGAAGAGGGAACAGTGGATGGCCTTCGTCTCTTTTTCCCTCTAGGACTAGGAGGTGGACAAGAGCCTTCACCTGGCATCATGTCCAGGGTTGGAGGAAGAGGCACCAGTGTTTCTATAGGTGGGGGATCCAGTGGCCTGTACAGCAGGTTCCCTTTCACTGTATTCCACCATGAGGTGAACAGGGCCCTGACGTCCGCTAGGGGGACGACTGGTGGTGGGGGTGTTGGGTTTGAAGGGCCCGGTGTCAGGACTTTTGAGGCACCTGGTGCTGGCATCTGCTCTGGGGAGGCTGCCCTTGCTGTATCTGATTGTGGATCGGGCTCCGTGTGTATGGGTGAGCAGTTGTCCGACCCGATGTCTGGTGTGTGCTGAGCATTGTCAAGCGACTGGTTGTCTGGTGGAAGGTCAGGTGTCTGGTCACTAGCCGGCAACTGCCATTTACCGAACGATGGGGCCCTGCCTTCTTGCGAGGTCGCTCATCCTGGGGGGCGCTTGTCGCTGGTGGGGGTGCTTGTTGCTGGCGGGCGAGCTCCCCTTAGCCGGAGGAGGAGGCGTCCGCAGGTGGACGGTTTCCTGTCACCTGGTGGTCGTCCAACTTTCTGTGCCTGTCGGACAATCCACTGGATTTATGGCCTGTCTCCTTAGGCTTACCAGCAGGCGACTGCCCCTCCTGGGTCGACCCATGCAAAGTTTTATGGGGTCGGTGTGCCAGGGGGACCTGGGCGTGGAAGCACCCTGAGGAAGAAGACTGCTCTCTGGGCTTATCAGCAGAAGAAGAGGGTGTCTTCTTAGAACTTGTCCCTGCGGAGGATGGAGGGACTGACCCCGACCTCCCGCCAGAGGCCGAGGAAGAAGCTCTCTGAGGAGATTTTGGGCGGGATTCTGACCTGGTCCTATCTTTTTCCTTCGAATGGTGTTTCCACAATGACTTCTGTCTATGGGGAGACTCCTTTGCGGGAGACAAAGAGATGGGTCCCAACAGGGATTTCTGCATGGCTGCTACTTTCTTCTCCAGGAGGTAGGCATTGAGTACTTCGCTCTTCGGATCCTCGTTTTAGTTTGAGAAAAAAACTATTCTAAAAAGTACAGTTATGTAAGAACTTACCGTAACAGTACATCTTCGAGAGAGGCTCTTGCAGTAGGTAATTACATATGGGACTGACCCAGCAGGCGGCAGGACCCCACAGAAATATTTCTAGCTGGCAGTCTCTGGAGGGGGACCGACCCCACGTCAGGTGACTGACGTCATGTGATGTCAGTATAAAGGGGTGGTCCCCCACGCCCACCTTCCAACCACTTCTTTCCCTCCAAAGGCCCAAAAAAAGGCAAGACAAGAGAGAAGAGGATATTTCCCTTCCTGAAAAAGGAGTTGAAAAAGCTAAGGGGGATGGAGGGCAGGAAGGCATTTCCTACTGCAAGAGCCCCTCTCTTAAGATCTACTGTTACGGTAAGTTCTTACGTAACTGTACTATCTTACTTCGAGAGGCTCTTGCAGTAGGTAATTACATACATGACTGAATCCCAAGCAGTCTGGAAAAAAGGCAAAGCACTCAGGAGGAGGAAAACTAACCAACCAATGGAACCTCGGACTGAACTGGTCTTGAGAAGGAAGACCCTGGAGTACAGCCAACCCGAAGTCTGCTTGCTCTATGGCGAGAGGCAATATCCAAACTGTAATGTTTTGTAAAGGTATGGACAGAAGTCCAAGTCACAGCTGCGCAGATATCTGCCGCTAACATATTCTTGAAACAAGCCGCAGAGGCGGCTACTCCTCTGCTGGAGTGAGCCCTGACCTGACCCAGCAGGGTGTTGTGGTACTTGTCGTAACAGAAAGTGATACAGTGAGCCAACCACTTCGAAAGGTATTGATTGGAAACTGCATTGCCTTCTCTTTTGTGAGCAAAAGAGACAAAGAACTGATCCGATTTCCTGAGATCCTTAGTCCTAGTGGTATAGTATCTCAGCATCCTATGAACATCCAAAGTATGCAAGAGATATTCCCCTTGATTGGAGTGTTGCTTAAAGAAAACGGATAGCTCTATGGATTGATTCAGCGTAGATTCCGCTGCCACCTTAGGGAGAAACTTAGGGTTGGTGCACAGAACCGCACGTTCTTTGTGAAAAATCAAATATGGGATTTTGCACATAAGGGCCTGAACCTCGGAAATTTGTCGAGCTGAGTAATGGCCACTAGGAAGAGAGTCTTCCACAAGAGGAAAGTACAGTTACGTAAGAACTTACCGTAACAGTAGATCTTCGAGAACAGCTCTTGCAGCAGGTTACACCATTAGGACTGAAGCCGGCAGGCGTCAGGATCCCACGGAAAAATTCTAGCTAGCTATCTTCAGCGGGGACTGCCCCCGACGTAAGGGGGCGGTCCTGCCAGATTCCCCAGTTCTCCCGCCGGAGACTTCCGGCCGCAGGCTGACATCGAAATGGGAGACCGAGGATCCACCATCAGAAGACAAATGGGAAAAAATTCCTGTTAACAAAGGCTTAAGCCATACCTCCTCCAAGGGGGAAGGTGGGCGGGAAGGTACCTGCTGCAAGAGCTGTTCTCGAAGATCTACTGTTACGGTAAGTTCTTACGTAACTGTACTATCTTACTTCGAGACACAGCTCTTGTAGCAGGTTACACCATAAGGACTGATTCCCAAGTAATACTGCTTGCAAACACTCAGGGAGGAGGAAATAAGAAAGAACGTTCCAGGTCCTGAATCTAGGACAGGAGACCCTGTAGTACTGCCAGGCCGAAGCCTGCTCTTCGCCATGAAGCGATGTCAAGGCTATAATGCCTGATAAAGGTATGAACAGAGCTCCAAGTGGCTGCAGCACAAATGACAGAAGTGGAGACATTTCGAAGTGCTGCAAAAGATGTGGCCACACCCCTAGTGGAATGACCCCGGACTGCTCCTGGGAGGGGCTTTCGTTTGATATCATAACAGTAAGAGATGCACTGGACAAGCCAGCGAGACAGGGACTGTTTGGATACTGGTTGGCCCTTCATCCTTTCGGTGAAGGAGACGAAAAGCTGCTCCGGAGTGCGAAGCTGCTTAGTTCTGCTCAGGTAGTACCTCAAGCTGCGGTGAACATCCAGGGTGTGAAGCAGCGCCTCTCCTCTGTTAGAGTAATTAGGAAAGTAGACCGCAGGTCAATATCCTGGTTGAGAGTAGTGTGGAAACCACCTTAGGCAAGAATTTAGGATTCGTCCTCAGGATACTCTGTCTGGTGGAAAACTAAATAGGGCTCTTTGCACATGAGAGCCTGAAGCTCAGAAACTCTTCTCGCTGATGTAACAGCAACCAAAAATAACGTTTTCCACGACAGAAAACGCAGCTCGCAATCCACGGCAGGTTCAAAGGGGGAAGTAAGTTGATCCAGGACAAAGAGCAAGTCCCAAGGAGGCACTGGGTCCTTAATGGGCGGCCTAAGGTGTAACACCCCTCTTAAGAATTCTCGACAGGCATCTAATTGTGCCACTGTGCGCTGTCCCATCGGGAGGTGATAAGCTGAAATGGCACAAAGGTGCACTTTAATCGAGGAGTAGGCGAGACCTGAATGGAAAAGGGAGAGCAGGTACTCTAATACCACTTTCACCGGGCAACCTAAAGGGGAAAGGCCGCGTGCTTGCGATCAAAGACAGAAATGGTGCCATTTCATGGCATACGTCGCATGCGTTGCCGGCTTTCTGGCTGCAGAAAGGACTTCTGCAACCTCTTGCGAGACCCCGTGACGCAAGATGGCTATGTCTCTAGGAGCCATGCGTGCAGGTTCAGTGAGCATAAGTCCAGGTGAACTAGTGAACCCTTCTCCTGAGACAAGAGATGGGAGCTGAATGGCAACGGGAGCGGAGGTTCCCGGGACAGCTGAATTAGCAAAGGGAACCAGATCTGCCTGGGCCAGAATGGGGCCACCAAGATCATTGCTGCATGCTCCCTGCGCAGTTTGAGAAGAACTCTCTGGATCAACGGGAAGGGAGGGAAAGCGTAGAGGAATCTATCCGCCCAGGAGAGGGACAACGAGTCTCGCCAGAAAACACAAGGCCCTGGATCTAGCGAGCAAAAATTGGGCAGTTTTGCGTTGGATGGGGAGGCGAACAAGTCCAATTCTGGAGTTCCCCATCGAAGAAACAGATCCTCTGCTACCTCCTGGAGAAGTTCCCACTCGTGGACTCTGGCCTGGGAGCGACTCAGGCCGTCTGCAATTGTGTTGTCCACCCCGGGAACATGTACTGTGATCAGGTTCGCGCCGTGTCGGATTACCCAATCCCACACCCTCATGGCCTCCCTGCAAAGGGGGTAAGAGTGTGCATCTCCTTGTTTGTTGAGGTGATACATCACCGCAGTGTTGTCTGTCTGAAGCAGGAGAGTACTCGGCAGGATTTCTCACTGAAAGACCTGCAGGGCATAAAGGACCGCCCTCATCTCTAGAACGTTGATATGGAGGTGGGCCTCCAGAGGGGTCCACGTACCCTGGGACTTCACCCCATCCAGGTGTGCTCCCCACCCTAGGCCTGAGGCGTCTGTGGTGAAGATTACCTCCGGGGACAGCGCTATAAACGGGACGACCATAGAGAGTGTCCCTGGGTCTAGCCACCACTGCCAGTCTCGAATCGCGGTATTCGTGATTCTGACCGGATGCTGCATGTGGTCTTGCCTTTGGTCCCATTGCACCTTGAGCATCCACTGAGTTACCCGCATGTGGAGCCTTGCGAAAGGGACAGTAGGAATGGCCACAGCCATGTGTCCGAGAAAGCGAAGGACCGACCTGGCTGGGGCGGTCTTGTTCGATGAAAGTTCCCTGATGAGGGATCTGATGCGCTCTGCTCTGTCGCCTGGAAGAAATGCTCTTCCCTGAACGGTGTCCAGTACTGCGCCTATGAACTGCAGTTTCTGCGACGGTACCAGGAGAGACTTCTCATGGTTGATTAGGATACCCACAGATAGAAACAGGTCCTGGGTGCTCCGGATCGCCCGTAGCAACGCTTCTCTGGAGGCGGCCATGAGAAGCCAATTGTCCAGGTACAGGAACACATAATGGCCCTGTCTCCTTTGAGACGCTGCCACGACTGCCATGCATTTGGTAAAGACCCTGGGTGCCGATGACAGCCCGAATGGAAGGGCTCGGAACTGAAGATGATGGCCGAGAAGCTTCGAGCGCAGGAACCTCTTGTGCGCTTGAGCTATAAGGGATGTGCAGGTAAGCATCCTGCATATCTGAAGAGCTAAAGGCGTCTTGCTTCAGCATGGGAATAAGACCCGGAAGGGTTACCATGCGGAATCTTTTATAGGTGACCGACAGATTGAGGTCGCTGAGGTCCAGAATCGGACGGAGATCCCCTGTTTTCTTTGGAACCAGGAAGAAATGGGAATAGTATCCGTGTCCTCTCTGGTTCTCTGGGACGTACTCTGTCGCTCCCTTTTGCAGGAGCGTGAGCACCTCTTGCCAGATCAATGACCTGTGCTGACACGGGTATCGGGAGAGCAACGGAGGCCTCGAGGGTGGCTTTTCCGCGAATTCTATAAAGTGGCCTCTTCCGACCAACTGTAGAACCCACCTGTCGGTGGTTATAGTCTGCCATCCCGGCAGGAAATTCGCAATGCAACCCCCGACCATGACGTCCCGTTGATCCTGAGGGGCGGGGGCCCGGAAGAAGTCAGGCTGTGGCGGCTGAGGGTTCCGCTGGCTGGACCGGCTTAGGAGTGCGTGGCTCCAACCTGCGGGTTGTTTTCCCTGGGCTCTGCGTAAACCGGAGACCCTCTGCTGTGGGACGGGGCAGGACTGTTGTCTCTGCGTCCATCCACGCAATCGGCTTTGGTTCCTACGAAAGGAACTAAGCTTGGGTCGGTACATAGCCTGAACCGACCTCACCGCCTTCCCGGCCTCCTGGAGTTTGGTAATAATTTTCTCTGAGGGTTTACCAAACAAAACTTCTCTCTCGAATGGGGTGACCATGATGTTTTTCTGGATGTCCGGGGTAAAACCGGAGACACGGAGCCAAGAGTGCCTCCAGAGGCATACGCCTGAAGCTGCTGCTCGGGCCGATGAGTCCGCGGAGTCGTACGCGGCTCGTAGCACCTGGGTTCCCACATCCGAACCCGTACGGAGGAGCTGTAACATCTCCTCCTTCTGCTCACCTTCCAGCAACTTCTCAGTCGCATCCAGACCCTGCTCCCACAGGGCATTTTGGAACTGCACCATGTGGGTCAAGTAATTCAGGGATCTGATGGCGCAGGTAGCGGAAGCATACGTGCGCCGACCCATGGAGTCCAGCTGCTTGAACTCTGGGTCCAGTGGCAGGGTGCTCAGATGTTGCGGTCTCTAGGACCGGTCATGAGAGGCTGTTATGACCAGAGAGTTGGCCTGAGGATGCTGGGTCAAGTACTGGTCTTCTCTTGGAGCCTTGTACAAGCGGTCAGCTTTCTTCGGCATCGCCGGGAGCGAATGTGGACGCTTCCATGCTGCCTTGGTGACATTCACGAAAGTGTCTACCAAGGGTGGCACCACCACAGGCTTGGAGTCCTTCTGCCGAAGATACTTCGCGAGGCGTAGCCTTCGGGTCTAACCTTCCGCATCCCATCCCATGTTCTCCTGGATATGTCTCATGATATCGAGGCGAAGGGTCATCGGAGGAGACTTTGGCAGCTCACGTGGGTCCAGAGAAGGATGGAGGGGAGATGGAGATCTGGATGTAGAAAGCTCTGATCCCGTGTCCTCCGTCCAGGCGGACGGTGGCGTCTTCTGGGTCTCTTGGGACTGGGTGACCTAGAAGAGGATCTGACGGAGGTCTCCTTTATCGAGTCTCCCTTGGAGGGTCCTGGGCTCCGGGAGGAGGTAACCGCCTGCAGACCCGAGACGGAGGCGGGGCACAGGAACCGGAGGAGCAACCGTGTGGAGGAGGAGGAGGAGGAGGAGGAGGAAGCGGAGGTGGAGTGGGACCACGTCCTTTTGATGGTATCCCACCAGTAAGTGAAAAGCTCCTTCACACCTCTGAAAAGGAAAGGCCCGGAGACGGTCCAGGCACCGGTGGACGGTCGTCGGGACCCAGCGTCGGCTCCACAGGGGGCTCGGGTTGGCGAGGGTTCCTGGGGAGTCTCAACAGGACTGGGTCGCCGTCTGGTCCTCAGGCTGGGTTACTCCTCCTCAGTGATGGTCTCCTGACCGGCGTTGGTTGGGCGTGGGGTCCTCTTCTCAATTGGCGGGCGCGGTCCCCCTACCAGCGTCCGGTGATGAGTAGGCCTGGCCGGCGACGGCCTTCTGGCAGACGACGGCTCTGGGGACCTGTGGCGAGAGGCCGACGTTGGATGAACCGGCGTCGGGTCCTGCGGCCTCTTGAGTGAGGTGAGCTCCTTGGTTTTCCAAGGAGGCAAGGAAGCAGACCTGACGTCGGGTTCAGAATGGCGGGAACCTGACCTGTGGTGATGGTGGCGATCCCCGACTTATCCAGGACCTTGGAGGACGAGGAAGGCCTGGGAGTCTTGGCCTGAGAAGAGGAAGAAGATTTTCTCACGGCAGCGGGGGGAGGCTGAGAGCTGGCCCGGGAAGGAGAGCGGTCGGACCTGGAGCCAGAGCTGCGCGAGTCAGAGGCCCTAGAAGGGAACCTGGAAGGGGCTTTCTCTCTGTGCTTTTCAGCATGCTTGCGGGCCTTCGATGAATCCCCCTTGGAAGCCATGGACTTGAGTTGCTCCTCTAACAAGAACGCCTGAAGGGCCTTCTGGCGACGGATCCGGGTTCTGCTGTTGAAACCCTGGCAAAAAGAGCAGGACCGGGTGTCGTGGTCTGGGCCTAGGCACCGGACACAGGCCGAGTGCGGATCCTTAAATGGGATCTGCTTCCCACAGGCGCACTTCAAGGAGTGACCAGAGGTCGGGGAGGACATCAGAAAGAAACTGAACTCGGAGAACAAATTTCCCGTAGGATAACACTTTACCACATGTCACACGCTAGAAACCGAACCGAAGGGTCGAGACATGCAAGTCGACGGCGGGAAAGAAGTGGGGAATCTGGTGGGACCGCCCCCTTATGTACTACGCCTGACGTCGGAGGCGGGACCGACGTCGGGGGCGGTGCCCGCTGAAGATAGCTAGCTAGAATTTTTCCATGGGGTCCTGACGCCTGCCAGCTTCAGTCCTAATGGTGTAACCTGCTGCAAGAGCTGTGTCTCAAAGTAAGATCTGCCAAGTCTGCTGAAGCTGCCAGCTCGAAAGGGGGGCAGAGTAAGCTTCTTGAGAACAAAGTTCAGATCCCAAGGAGGAGCAAGAATGCAGATGGGGGTCTCAAATGGAGAACCCCTCTGAGGAAAGTCTTAGAGACTTCCAACTGCGCAAAAGTCCTGTCTCCAAAAGGGACATGGTAGGCCGAAATAACCGCCATGTGGACCTCCAAAGAGGAATGGCTGAGACCGAGGTCAAAGAGATGACGCATGTAGTCCAGGACTCTCTCGACAGGGCAAGAGAAAGCCTCAAAGTCCTTTGATGAGGCCCAAATCGAAAATCGTTTCCACTTCATGGCGTAGGTGGACCTAGTGGAAAGCTTCCTGGCCTCTCTGGAGGGACACCAGCCTATACTGGCAGGATGGTCTGCATCTGTCCAGGAAGGGAACAAGTCTTTTGAACAATTGGTTTAAATGCTTCATTGGCAAGCTTTTAAACTAGTCAAGGGGGGAGGCACTGATAAGCAGCAGGAAAATCCCAGCCTCTCCCTACAAAACAGGGTACTAAATGAGAAAAAGATCGAGGTAGACAGGTCAGTGGGGATGCTGCAAAGAAGGTAAAGCCATCACAAAATGGAGAGCAATGAGTACCAATGCCCATAGTCTGAGTAACAAGCTTCCTGAATTAGTGGCCTTGATGGAGGAAGACATCTGGATATCGTGGCAGTCACAGAAACATGGTACACAAAAACCATGACTGGGACAAAACATACCAGGATACACTATCTACAGGAGGGACAGGGAGGGTAAAGAGGAGGAGGAGTAGCTCTTTATATAAGGGAAGGAATCAAAGCAACAGAACAAAAGCGAAAACAGGGAGAGAAGAAGCACTGTGGGTAAATTTGGAGACCGGCAATGGCACCACAATCCGCACAGGGGTTGTATAGAGACCCCTTCTCAGGGGGAGGAAATGGACAAGGAAATGATAGAAAGAATACTTAGAATGGCAGAAAAAGGGGAGATATTGCTGATGGGTGATCTGAATATGCCAGATGTTAACTGGAGTGCAGTTGCAGCAGCCACTTCAAAGAGTGGGGTTATTCTAGATGCCCTACAGGAGGCATGCCTTAGACAACTAGTATTGGAGCTCACTCGAGAGGGAGCAATCTTAGACCTGGTTCTCTCAAATGGAGATGAAGAGAGGATCACAGATGTAGAAGTGGGTAGCCATCTGGGAACTAGCGACCATCGAACAGTATGGTTCACAATAAACACAGCAATAGAGTCAAGCCATACAAAGGCAAAAGTGCTGGACTTTAGGAGGGCTGACTTTGCCAAAATGGGTGAGTGCCTAAGGAATGCACTAGCAAATGGGCAGGAAGGAGGGGTGGAAGAACAATGGGGAATAATAAAAACTGCCATCACAGAGGTAACAAGCCTTTGTGTGAAGCAAATTAACAAAGCGAAACGATGTAAAAACCACTATGGTTCTGAAAGGAAGTGGCAGTGAAGGTTCAAGAGAAAAGAAAGCATTCAGAAAGTACAAGGAATCACAGAAGGAGCAGGACAGAATTGTATCAGTTAAAGCAAAGGGAGCTGGGAAGGCAGTCAGAACAGCAAAGGCCCAAGCCGAGGAAAAGATAGCCAATTCAGTTAAGAAGGGGATAAAACCTTTTATAGGTACATCAGGAGGCGAAGGAAGACAAAGGGAGGCTAGTGAGGCTTAATAAAGGGAGGAGGGTGGTCAGAGGTGACTATGAAAAGGCAGAGATACTAAACAAATATTTTTGCTCAGTATTTACAAAGGAAGTGGAGATACCTAAAACAAACAGTAGAAACACTCTGAATACAGAAGTTGATACCAGCCCATTTACAGAAGAAAGGGTTCTGAAAGAACTTTTAAAACTGAAGGTGGACAAAGCAATGGAGCCTGATGGGATTCATCCCAGAATTCTAAAAAGAACTAAGGGTAGAACTAGTGACACCACTGACTACCCTCTTTAACAAATCATGGGAGGATGGGTGGTACCGAGGACTGGAGAAGGGCAGATGTGATTCCCTTCACAAAGTGGGAGCAAGGCAGAAGCAGAAAACTACAGACCTGTTAGTTTAACCTCAGTGGTAGGAAAATGATGGAATCACTTCTGAAGGAAAGAATTGTTGAGTATCTAGAGGCCAGAGGGCTCAGGACCCAAGGCAGCATGGATTCACAGCGGGAAGGTCATGCCAGACAAATCTGATAGATTTCTTTGACTAGGTGACCAAAGTAGTAGATCAGGAGGGCTGTGGACATGGCCTACCTAGACTTTACAAGGCATTTGACACAGTCCCACACAAAGATTAATATACAAGTTAGCCAGCCTGGGAGTGGTCCCAAGATGACAGCCTGGGTAAAGAATTGGCTGGAGAATAGGACACAGAGAGTAATAGTAAATGGAGTCCACTCTGAAGAAAGGGGGGTTACTAGCGGGGTACCGCAGGGTTCAGTATTAGGACCGGTCCTCTTCAATGTCTTTATAAGCGACATTGCAGAGGGACTGGAAGGAAAAGTATGTCTCTTTGCAGATGACACAAAGATCTGCAACAGAGTTGATGCACAAGGTGGGGTGGAAAGGATGAAAAGGGACTTGGCAAGGTTAGAGGAATGGTCAAATGTATGGCAGCTTAGATTCAATGCTAAAGTGCAAGGTAATGCACTGGGAAACAAAACCAGGGGAAGAGTACACAATGGGGTGAGATACTAACAACAACAAAAATGGAAAGGACCTGGGGTAGTCATATCAGATGAACTAAAGGTGGGCAAGCAATGTGAGAGGGCAGCAAGGAGGGCTGGGGGATACTGGGATCCATAGGGAGGCATTACCAGTAGAAAACAGGAAGTTATTATCCCTCTGTACAGACAGTTGGTGAGACCCATCTGGAGTACTGCGTGCAGTTCTGGAGCCAATCTCCATAAGGACATAGACAGGATGGAGGCTGTCACAGGAGGGCAACTAAAATGGTGCAGGGTCTGCACCCGGAAGACATATGAAGAGTGACTTAAGGAGCTGAATATGTATAGCCTCGAGGAAAGGAGGGAGAGAGACATGATAGAAACTTTCAAGTATCTCAAGGGAATCAACAAAGTCCAAGAGGGTAGCATCTTTCAAAAAAGGGTGTGCAAGAACAAGGGGCACAATTTGAAGATAGAAGGGGGTGGCTCAGGTAATTTAAGGAAGTGTTTTCACAGAGAGGTTTGTGGATGCATGGAACGGCCTTCCGGAGGAGGTTGTGGAGTCAAAAACAGTGGTGGTATTCAAGCATGCATGGGACAGTCATAAGGCAGTTCTAAGGGGTGGGGGTAGGAAGAAGTAGGCTGCTGGTTAACTAGGATCTGCAGCTTATCCATTAGGTAGGGAAATGGGCAGACTGGGTAGGCCAAATGGTTCTTATCTGCCGTCAAAATCTATGTTTCTATCAGAATGTCTGCTACGAGCGGAGAAACCCCAAACCAGGCCTGAGCTACGTCTGCAAGGGCCACGCATGCAACTGAAGGGATTTGAGACCCGGCTGAACAAGGGTCCCCCGGTCCTAGGTCAGCAAGTGCTGTGACAGAGGAAGAGGAAGCAGAGGTTCCTCTGAAAATTGTTGCAGAAGAGAGAACGAAACTTGCCTGGGCCAGAATGAAACAATGAGAATCATCCGGGCTCCTTCTGTACTGAGTCTGTGTAAGACACTCGGAATTAAGGGAATTGGAGGGAAGGCATAGATGAATCTGTCCCTCCAGTCGAGAGACAGAGCATCCCGCCAGAAAATGCCTCGCCCTGCAGCGAGCGAGCAGAAGGCAGGAAGTTTTGTGTTTTGGGGAGACGCGAACAGGTTTACCTGAGGGGTTCCCCAGAGCAGGAAGATGTCGTCTACTACCTCTTGATCCAGTTCCCACTCATGGGCTTTGGCTGAAGACCGACTGAGGTGGTTTGCCAGCGTATTTTCTACTCCTGGAACATGAACTGCCATCAAGTGAAGGTTGTGCTGAACTGCCCAACTCCAAACTCTCATTGCTTCCTGGTACAGAGGGTTGGAACGAGTTCCTCCCTGCTTGTTGATGTACCAGACTACGCACATGTTGTCCGTCTGGATTGTTAGATGACCAGAAGAATGTAGGAGTGCAGAGCTTGGAAAGCATATGAGACAGCTCCGAGTTCAAGCACATTTATGTGTAAAGTCTGCTCAAGTCTGAATCAGGAGCCCTGAGTCCTGTGAGACCCTAGATGGGCTCCCTAGCCCTCTCCTGAGGCATCTGTTGTCAGTGTTTGGGAGAAGGGTTCGATGTTGAAGGAAACTCCCCAGCAAAGGTTGTCTTGCACCATCCACCACTGCAAGTCCCTGACCATGGGATCAGAGACTAGAACCTCCTGGTCTAGGTCGTCCAGTGTCTGGTCCCATTGAGACCGGAGTATCCACTGAGAGATCCTCATATGGAGTCGAGCGTGAGGGACTGTCGGGATAGCAGCCGCCATGAGCCCGAGGAGGCAAAGAACTGACTGGGCACCAACCCTTCTATGACTGGACAACAGACTTGCTTGAGCCTGGAGGGTGTCCACCCTGTCCGGAGGCAGAAAGACCTTGCTGATGGTTGTGTCCAGGATCGCCCCGATAAGCTGGAGTCATTGACAAGAGGCCAGATGGGACTTGTCCTGGTTGATGGTGATACCCAGGCTGGTGAAAACCTGCAGGGTAAAGGAAAGAGAGAGTAGAAGTTCCTCCCTGGACAGGGCCGCCACGAGCCAGTTGTCCAGGTACGGGAATACCTGCACTTCCTGGGTATGGAGGTGGGCCGCTACCACAGACAGGCATTTTGTAAACACTCGGGGAGCCGAGGAAAGACCAAATGGGAGGGCCTTGAATTGGCAGTGGTCCCCCTGAAACGGAAACCGAGGGAATTTGCAGTGGGAAGGGCAGATGGGGATATGCAGGTAGAGCACCCTGCATATCAAAGCGCCTAATACTATCCTGCCAAAGAAGAGGCAGAGGCTCTGCAGGAGGGCAGCCTGAGAATGTTTGTATTCCACGAACATGTTCAAAGGGCTGAGGTCTAAAATAGGCCTCACGTCAGCCTATCTTCTTTGGAACTAGGAAGAAATGGGAATAGTATAGAAACATAGAAACATAGAATTTGACGGCTGATAAGGACCGCTTGGCCCACCCAGTCTGCCCATTTCCCTACCTACTGGATAAGCTGCACATCCTAGTTAACCAGCAGCCTACTTCTTCCTCCCCCCACCCCCCCAGAATTGCCTTATGACTATCCCATGCATGCTTGAATTCCACCACTGATTTTGACTCCACAACCTCCTCCGGAAGGCCATTCCATGCATCCACAACCCTCTCTGTGAAAAAATACTTCCTTAAATTACCTCGGACGCCCCCCCCTCTACCTTCAAATTGTGCCCTCTTGTTCTTGCACACCTCTTTTTTTGAAAGATGCTACCCTCTTGGACTTTGTTGATTCCCTTGAGGTACTTGAAAGTTTCTATCATGTCCCCCCTCTCCCTCCTTTCCTCGAGGCTATACATATTAAGCTCCTTAAGTCTCTCTTCATATGTCCTCGGTTACAGATACCTGCACATTTTAGTTGCCTCCTCTGGACAGCTTCCATCCTGTCTATGTCTTTGTGGAGACTGGGTCTCCAGAACTGCACAGTACTCCAGATGGGGTCTCACCAGCTGTCTGTACAGAGGGATAATAACTCCTGTTTCTACTGGTGATGCCTCTCCCTATGCATCCCAGTATCCCCCCAGCCCTCCTTGCTGCCTTCACACTGCTTGCCCACCTTTAGGTCATCTGATATGACCACCCCAGGTCCTTTCCATTTTTGTTGTTGTTAGTATCTCACCCCATTGTGTACTCTTCCCCTGGGTTTTTGTTTCCCAGGTGCATTACCTTGCACTTCTTAGCATTAAATCTAAGCTGCCATACATTTGACCATTCTTCTAACCTTGCCAAGTCCCTTCTCATCCTTTCCACCCCACCCTAGAATCAACTCTGTTGCAGATCTTAGTGTCATCTGCAAAGAGACATACTTTTCTCCTTCCAGTCCTTCTGCAATGTCGCTTTTATAAAACACTGAAGAAGACTGGTCCCACATTAAACCCTGCGGGTACCCGCTGATTACCCTCCTTTCTTCTGAGTGGACTCCATTTACTATTACTCTCTGTGTCCTATTCTCCAGCCAATTCTTTACCCAGGCTGTCATCTTGGGACCCACTCCCAGGCTGGCTAACTTGTATATTAATCTTTTGTGTGGGACTGTGTCAATTGCCTTGCTAAAGTCTAGGTAGGCCATGTCCACAGCCCCCGATCTACTACTTTGGTCACCCAGTCAAAGAAATCTATCAGATTCGTCTGGCATGACCTTCCGCTGTGAATCCATGCTGCCTAGGGTCCTGTGCCCCTCTGGCCTCTAGATACTCGACAATTCTTTCCTTTAGAAGTGATTCCTTCATTTTCCCTATCACTGAGGTTAAACTAACAGGTCTATAGTTTCCTGATTCTGCCTTGCTCCCACTTTTGTGAAGGGGAATCACATCTGCCCTCCTCCAGTCCTCGGGTACCACCCCATCCTCCCATGATTTGTTAAAGAGGGTAGTCAGTGGTGTCACTAGTTCTACCCTTAGTTCTTTAGAATTCTGGGATGAATCCCATCAGGCCCCATTGCTTTGTCCACCTTCAGTTTTAAGAGTTCTTTCAGATCCCTTTCTTCTGTAAATGGGCTGGTATCAACTTCTGTATCCAGAGTGTTACTACTGTTTGTTTTATGTACCTCCCCTCTTCCCTTGTAAATACTGAGCAAAAATATTTGTTTAGTATCTCTGCCTTTCACAGTCTCCTCTGCCCACCCTCCTCCTTTATTAAGCCTCCTATCCCTCCCTTGGTCTTCCTTTGCTCCTGATGTACCTATAAAAGGTTTATCCCCCTTCTTAACTGAGTTGGCTATCTTTTCCTCGGTTTGGGCCTTTGCTGTTCTGACTGCCTTCCCAGCCTCTTTTGCTTTAACTGATACAGTTCTCTGTCCTGCTCTCTCTGCGATTCCTTGTACTTCCTGAATGTTCTTTTTCTCTTGAACCTTCACTGCCACTTCCTTTGAGAACCATAGTGGTTTCTTACATCGCCTTGTTTTGTTTATTTGCTTCACACAAAGGCTCGTTACCTCTGTGATGGCGTTTTATTATTCCCATTGTTCTTCCACCCTCCTTCCCGCCATTTGCTAGTGCATTCCTTAGGCACGCACCTATTTTAGGCAAAGTCAGCCCTCCTAAAGTCCAGTACTTTTGTCTTTGTATGGCTTGACTCTATTGTTGTGTTTATTGTGAACCATACTGTTCGATGGTCGCTAGTTCCCAGATGGCTACCCACTTCTACATCTGTGATCCCTCTCCATCTCCATTTGAGAGTATCAAGTCTAATATTGCTCCCTCTCAAGTGGGCTCCAGTACTAGTTGTCTAAGGCATGCCCCCTGTAGGGCATCTAGAATAACTGCACTCTTCGAAGTGGCAGCTGCAACTGCACTCCAGTTAACATCTGGCATATTCAGATCACCCATCAGCAATATCTCCCCTTTTTCTGCCATTCTAAGTATACTTTCTATCATTTCCTTGTCCATTTCCTCCCCCTGAGAAGGGGGTCTGTATACAACCCCTGTGCGGATTGTGGTGCCATTGCCTGTCTCCAAATTTACCCACAGTGCTTCTTCTCCTCCCTGTTTACCCTTTTGTTCTGTTGCTTTTATTCCTTCCCTTATGTAAAGAACTACTCCTCCTCCTCTTTTACCCTCCCTGTCCCTCCTGCAGATAGTGTATCCTGGTATGTTTACGTCCCAGTCATGGTTTTGTGTGTACCATGTTTCTGTGACTGCCACGATATCCAGATGTTCCTCCTCCATCAAGGCCACTAATTCAGGAAGCTTGTTACCTAGACTACGGGCATTGGTACTCATTGCTCTCCATTTTTGATGGCCTTATCTTCTGTTCCAGCATCCCCCACTGACCGTTCTACCTTGGTCTTTTTCTCATTTAGTACCCTGTTTTGTAGGGAGAGGCTGGGATTTTTCTGCTGCTTGTCAGTGCCTCCCCCATTGACTAGTTTAAAAGCTTGCCAATGAAGCATTTAAACCGATTGCTCAAAAGACTTGTAACTAGTAACAAGTCCCCCAAAGACGGGTGGGGACTGGCTCTAACACTGCCTTCGCGAGAAGGGAGGAAATTTCTTCCAGGACCAGAGGAAGATATTCCGGGGAGTAAGACGACTTGGGGGTGGTCTTCGGAGTGGTTTCTGAAGAAACCTGATTGAGTGTCCGGCTGCTATCAGTTGAGCACCCAAGCATCTTATGTAATCCTCTCCCAACCCGGTAGATGGAAGGAGAACCTCCCTCCTACTGGTTCCTTTGGGGTGTCCAGAGGCCGTGGGAGACAGAAGGAGACAGGAGGTGTGGGGCAACGCAGCGGCCAAGGCTCCCACAGCTTTTTTGAGTAGGGGGGACTTGGTTGCTGGAGGGGCCCGATGGTTTGTTGGCCCGCTTGCCCTGTGGTTTTGCTGTAGAATGGAAACGTCTGTGAAAGGGCGATGTTGTCCCTGAGGGGCCCTGTACAGAGAGTCCATGGACTCGAGTGCAGTACCCTTCTCATGCAGGTCAGTGATGATGTCCTTGACATCGCCGGCGCACAGCACCAAACCCCTGAAGGGCGCATCCTGAATTGCGGATTGCACTTCAGGGACCAGTCCTGACACCCGGAGCCAGGCATAAAGCCGAAGACCTATGGTGAAAGACGAACTCCGACCAGCTGCGTCCACTGCATCGTAGGTGGCACGAAGCATGTGCCGATTGGCCGAATGAGCAGATCAGACAAGATCAGCCACTTACTGTTTGGTCTGGGATTCAGGAAGGGAGTCCAATTTTGATTCCACCTGACTCAGGATCGTCTTCTGGTAGTCCCCCATATGTGCAACATAATTTAGGGCCCTAATCCCCAGGGTAGAAGAAGTGTACACCTTCTTTCCATACTGGTCCAGAAGTTGGGACTCCTTGCCAGGTGGAGACAAGCTGAGATGTTTTCGGTTGGCAGAACAGCCGTGAGCGGCGCTAATCACGACCGAGTCTGGCTTGGGGTGCACATTCAAAGAATCTACACCCTCAGGAGCCTGATATAGCCAGTCTGCCTTCCTCGGAAGGGGGGCTAATGCGGACGGTTGCTTCCAAATAGTGGAAATAAGGTTTGCATGAGGCTCAAGTCCAGGGTGGAATCAATGTTTGGAGCGGTCCCGGGCAGATCCAAGTGGGCTGTGAGCTTCTTACTCTGTGGATCTGGCTCCACAGATTGCCACTGATGAACTTTCTGGATCTTTCTCAGTAACTTCAAAAAGGAAGGATCCTCCAGAGGAGACTTCGGAGGAGTCCTCGGCTTGGGACGATCTGGAGTACGTGGCTCATTATCCGGATTGGAGCATCTCCCTAAGTCTGAGTCAGAGGACTCCGATGAAGAGGAGGAAGACTCCTCCCGACACAGGGGAGGAATGGTCCCCTTGGGAAGCCCTCGGGGAAGCATGTCCTCCCCATCCCTGGCGCCAGAGGGTTCACCTCTGGTGTTGGGTAAGGGGGAAGGAGTCTCCCGTCTCTGGCGTAGGGGATCCTGTGCAGGGTCCGGCGCCAGCAGATGGCTCTCCACCTCCCTGGTGAGCTGAGCCTTGGCCTCAGCCCACCAGGCAGCTAGAGTCTCTTTCAAATCCACCGGCGGCTGTGGTGAGGGCGATGTTGGGGAGGAGGGATACGGATACTGGGGTATACATAAGGAGAGTATCCGTAACCTGTGACGGAAAACCCGGCCGGGAATTAGCGCTAGTACATCGGCATCACCATGACGCGGCGGTACTCTGAGTATCGGGTGAGACCTCACACCGGATTAAGTGGTGTGGGATACTCAGGTGCCCTGATGGAGCAGAAGGCCTTGGGAGGAGGCCCAGTAGGCGGGCCAGGTAAGTGGCCCAGCGACGTCGGGCCCAGCATTGGGCGCCATCGGTAAGAGCGTTGGCTGGTGTCGGGTAGGCTGGCGTGGAGCCGGCTTCCGAGGATCCGGCATCATGGGGTCCGACCCTGCTGGAGGGAGCCCTGATGTCAGCATACCCAACTCCTCCGTGTTGGCCAGGGATGGAGGAATAAAATTCCTGGGGCCCAGCAGAGGAGACACGGGAGCCTCGGCAGGCAATGGCAAGCGTTGCGGTGAGCCTAGGACGTCAGACTGATCCAAGAGGTTCGACGTAGGCTCTTTCACTGGGCGTTCGTCGGAGGGGTCGACGTCTGGCTTACCAGCAGGAACCGGGTGGGCATCGGAGGACCCGGCGTCCGATTTATCCGAACCCTGGCCCGATGAGGGTCGTGATGGGGAAGCGACCTTGGTGGGTTGCAAGGGGCTGTGCGCGCCCCCTCTCCCCCGAAGGAGCTGGCGTCTTATCGACCCTGTCTGGGTGGACCTCGGTGGCATCGGGTGTCTGGCTTAGCGGACCCGCTCAACCCTGAGGGCTGTGTGGTAGTGGCCTTCCTGGGAGCGGTCGCCTCCTTTGCCCCGGAGGCACCCGAGGGACCTGAGTGCGAGCCCATCGGGAGGGATAATGCTGTCTTGGACACCGCCAAGATGGCTATCGAGGAACGGTCCCCCGGAGGGGACGTTACTTTGAGAACCGCGACTCCAGACGGAGTCGCGGAAGCTGTGGAGGTGGAGTCCCAGTCGCTGTGTTTCTCCTTCTTTTTCTTATGGCCTTCGGGGAAAGTGGAAGCCTACCTTAACCATCTTTTTCTTCAGAACATGGGCCTCCAGGGACTGCTGCCTCCGTTTACGGGTGGCTGAGTTGAACTGCTGGCAGTGCTGGCACTTCTCCATGAGGTGGTCCGGGCCTAAGCAGAAGAGGCACAGGGGTGTCCGTCATATACGGCAGTTGGCAGACACATGCAGGCCACACTTGTTCTTATGCAATTTGGAGGCGTCAGGGGACGACATACATGACCGTTAGGAGTGAAAAACGAGAAAAAACAGTCAAAAAAAATCAGTAAACTACACCGACGTAAGACTGACGAGCAAAGAAACTCTACCGCGAGGAACTTTCACAAGTCGACGACAAGAAAGAACTGGAAGGTGGGCGTGGGGGACCACCCCTTTATATTGACGCCGCATGACGTCTGTCACCTGACGTGGGGGCGGTCCCCCGCCAGAGACTGCTAGCTAGAAATTTTTCCGTGAGGTCCTGACACCTGCCGGGTCAGTCCTATATGTAATTACCTACTGCAAGAGCCCTCTCGAAGTAAGATCTGCTTTTACTAATCGCAAAAAAAGGCGGTCGACTGCTAAGGCGAGGCACCTGTGGAGCCGAACTAAGCGGGCTGATGGTGGGAAAAGAACTGAGATGGTGCTGGGGGTCCGCCCCCTTTATACTATGTCGGACATTGGGCAGAGCTGAGGTCTGGGGCAGACCGCCGCCACAGACTGCTGGCTAGAAGATTTTTCTGTGGGATCCTAATGCCTGGCAGCATAAGTCCTAAGAGTAATACCTGCTGCAAGAGCTCCTCCTTGAAGCCAGATCAGGTTCTTGCAGTACTACAGCTGCAAAATGGGTAAAAACAGGGCAGGAATTTGCTGATATAGGAAATATGGTCTAGTCTAGGTAAATAAACCTGAAATATAAGTAGATATATAAAACTGCCTAGATAAAAACTGAAATGTTTTATGCTTAGGTATGTTTATTAAAAGATTAATACCTGGTTGTTCAATTTAAAGAAAGTACAGGAACATAGGAATGTGATGGCAGAAAAGGACCACTAGGCCCACCTAATCTGCCCAAGGTATCTTATGTACCCGAATTGCATAATTAGTTGATAGATGGCTGTTACAGATAAAAACAGGTTATTCACCTGTAAAGTACAGTTACGTAAGAACTTACCGTAACAGTAGATCTTCGAGAACAGCTCTTGCAGCAGGTTACACCATTAGGAGTGAAGCTGTCAGGCACCAGGACCCCACGGAAAAATTCTAGCTAGCTAACTACAGCGGGGACCGCCCCCGACGTCGGTCCCCCTCCGACGGCCAGGCGTGGTACAAAGGGAAGCGGTCCCGCCAGATTCCCCAGTTCTCTGGCCGAGACTTCTTGCCGCAGGCTGGACATCAAAATGGAGACCTAGGATTGCCGTCCAGAAGACAGAAAGATAACAATTCCTGCTCAGAAAGACTGAGCCATGCCTCCTCCAAGGGGAAGGTGGGCGGAAGGTACCTGCTGCAAGAGCTGTTCGAAGATCTACTGTTGCGTAAGTTCTTATGTAACTGTACTATCTTACCGAGACACAGCTCTTGCAGCAGGTTACACCATTAGGACTGATTCCCAAGCAGTAACGCTGTCAGAAAATCGGGAGGAGGAAAATAAAGGATAAATACCAGGTCCTGAACCTAGGACAGGAGACCCTGAAGCACGGCCAAGCCAAAACCAGCCCTTCGCCGAGAGGCGATGTCCAGGCTATAATGCCTGATAAAGGTATGCACAGAACTCCAAGTGGCTGCAGCGCATATAGCAGAAGTGGAAACATTTTTGAGCGCTGCAAAGGAAGTAGCCACCCCTCTAGTGGAATGACCCCGGACTGTACCCGGGAGGGGCTTTTGTTTGATACCATAACAGTGAGAAATACACTGGACAAGCCTATCGAAAGGGACTGTTTGGATCGGGTTGGCCCATCATTCTCTCAGAGAAGGAAATGAAAAGTTGCTCAGAACTACGAAGGACTGAGTTCTGTTGAGTAAAACCTCAGGCTGCGGTGAACATCCAGGGTATGGAGCAGAGCCTCCTCTATTAGAGTAGCTCGGGAAGTAGACCGGAAGGTCGATATCCTGGTTCAGAGTGAGTGAAGAAACCACCTAGGCAAAAATTTAGGGTTAGGTCCTCAGGGATACTCTGTCCGGTGGAAAACTAAATAAGGCTCTTTGCACATGAGGCGTGAAGTTCAGAAATTCTTCTTGCCGAGGTAGCAGCAACTAAAAACAAGGTTTTCCACGACAGAAACGTATTTCGCAATCTGGCAGGTTCAAAGTGGGGAGGCGTGAGCTGTTCCAGGACAAGAGCAAATCCCATGGAGGCACAGGGTCTGTAATAGGAGGCCTAGGGTGTAACACTCCCCTAAGAAATTCCCGAGAGGCGTCCACCTGAGCCACTGTACGATTTCCCACCGGGAGGTGGTAAGCCGAAATGGCACAGAGGTGCACTTTAATAGAGGAGTAGGCTAGACCCGAATGAAAGAGGGAGAGCAAATATTCTAATATTACTCCCACAGGACAACCTAAAGGGGAAAGGTCGTGTGCTCGCGACCATACACAAAAACGGCGCCATTTCATGGCGTACGTCGCATGCGTTGCCGGCTTTCTGGCTGCAGAAAGGACTTCTGCAACCTCTTGCGAGACCCCGTGACGCAAAATGGCTATGTCTCTAGGAGCCAAGCATGCAGGTTCAAGGAACGTGGGTCCGGTGGACAAGTGAACCCTTCTCCTGAGACAGTAAGTGGGAGCTGAGCGGCAACGGAGCGGGGTTCGAGATAGTTGAATCAACAAAGGGAACCAAATCTGTCTGGGCCAAAATGGGGCCACCAGGATCATACGTCGTGCTCCCTGCGCTTGGTTTGAGAAGAACTCTCTGGATCAGCAGGAAAGGAGGGAAGCGTAGAGGAATCTATTCGTGGAGAGGGATAGCGTCTCACCAGAAAACACCAGGCCCTGGATCTAGCGAGCAAAATTGGGCAGTTTTGCGTTGGATGGGGAGGCGAACAAGTCTAGATCTGGAGTTCCCCATCGAAGAAACAGATCCTCTGCTACCTCTTGAAGAAGTTCCCATTCGTGGACTCTGGCCTGAGAACGACTCAGGCCGTCTGCAATCGTGTTGTCCACTCCGGGAGCGTGCACAGTGATCAGATTCGCGCGGTGTCGGTGACAATCCCACACTCTCATGACCTCCTGCAAGGGGTAAGAGTGTTGCCCTCATGTTTGTTGAGGTAATACATCACCGTGTTGTCTGTCTGAAGCAGAAGAGTACACGGTGGGATAACTGACTGAAAGGCCTGCAGGGCATAGAGGACCGCTCTCATTTCCAGCACGTTGATGTGAAGGTGAGCTTCCATCTGGGTCCACGTGCCTGGGACTTTACCCGTCGATGTGCCCCACCAAGACCGGAAGCGTCCGTGGTGAGGTGACCTCCGAGACGGCAATGCAAGGGACGCCTGATGAGAGCGACCCTGGGGCTAGCCACCACTGCCAGTCTTGAATCACTGAATTTGTGAGTCTGACCGGATGCTGCAAGTGGTCTTGCCTTTGGTCCCATTGCACTTTGAGCATCCACTGAGTAATTCGCATGTGGAGTCTTGCGAAAGGGACAGTAGGAATGGCCGCAGCCATGTGTCCGAGCAAGCAAAGGACCGACCTGGCAGGTACAACCTTGCTTAATGATAGGTCCCTTATGAGGGATCTGATGCGCCCGCCTGTCGGCCGGAAGAAAGGCTCTTCCCAAACAGTGTCCAGAACTGCTCCTATGAACTGCAGTTTCTGTGGACGGTACCAGGAGACTTCTCGTAATTTATGAGAATGCCCAGGGATCGGAACAGATCCTGGGTGCTCTGGATTACAGAAGCAATGCCTCTCGGAGGCGGCCATGAGAAGCCAGTCGTCCAGGTACGGAACACGAGTGGCCCTGTCTCCTCAGAGACGCTGCCACAACTGCCATGCACTTGGTAAAGACCCTTGGTGCAGAAGACAGTCCGAAGGAAGGGCTCGGAACTGAAGGTGGTGGTCGAGAAACTTCGAGCGCAGGAACCTCATATGTGCCTGAGCCATAGGGATGTGCAGGTAGGCATCCTGCATGTCTAGAGAGCTAAAAAGGCGTCCTGTTTGAGCATGGGGATAAGACCCGGAAGGGTCACCATGCGGAATCTCTGTAAGTGACCGACACATTGGTGGCTAGGAGGTCCAGGATTGGACGGAGGTCCCCTGTTTTTCTTGGGAACCAGGAAGAAGTGGGAATAGTATCCTGGTCCTCTCTGGTTCTCTGGGACGTACTCTATCGCTCCCTTTAGTAGTAGCGCGTACTTCTTGCCAGATCAAGGCTTTGTGCTGACCCTGATACCGGAGAGCAAAGGAGGCCTCGAGGGTGGCTTTCCTGCAAATTCTATAAAGTGGCCTAGACTGACCAACTGAAGAACCCACCTGTCGGTGGTAATGGCCACCATCCAGCAGGAAGTTCGCAATGCAACCCCGACTATAAACTCCCGTTGATCCTGGGGCGGGGCGAGAAAGGAGTCAGGCTGTGGCGGCAGATGGACCCGCTGGTTGGGCCTGCCCTAGGAGAGAGCTGGCCTCGGCTGGCGGGGTGTTTGCCCTGGGCTCTCACAACCAGAGCCCCTCTGAGGTGCAGCGGAGGCGGAGTCTGTTGCCTCTCGTCCGCACGACGGCTTTGGTTCCTCGAAAGGAACCAAGCAAGTCGGTCGTGGCCTAGACAGACCTTACATACTCCGGCCTCTTGGAGTTTGGTAAGATCTTTTCTGTAGGATTACCAAACAATACCTCTCCCCTCAAAAGGAGCGTCCAAGATGTTTCTTTTTGGGGCGTCGAGGTCAAACACGGCAGCGCAACCAGAGTAGTCTCTCGGAGGCTCGCCAGAAGCTGCTGCTCGGGCCGATGAGTCGCGGAGTCATCGCAGCTCTTAGCACTTGGGTCCCACGTCTGAACCCCGTGCGAGGAGGAAGACATCTCCTCCTTCTGCTCACTGCCGGGCATCTTTTCAGCGCTTCCAGACCCTGTTCCCCTAAGCGTTCTGGAACTGAACCATGTGGGTTAAATAGTTCAAGGATCTGATGGGCAGAGTAGCGGAAGCATCGTGCGCCTACCTATCGTCCAGTTGTTTGGACTCTGGGTCGGTGGCGGGCGCTCAAATGTTCATGGCCTCTGTGACCGGTCATGTGAGGCTGTGATGACCAGAGAATCGGCCTGAGGATGCTGCGTCAAGTACTGGCCGTCCTTAGGGCCTTGCAAGCGATCAGCTTTCTTGGTCTCGCCGGGGCGAGTGTGGGCGCTCCACGCGGCCTTGGTGGCATCACGAGAAGTGTCAACCAAGGTGGTACCACCACAGGCTTGGGGTCCTTTGCGAAGATATTTGGCGGGTACCCTTTCGGGTCTAAGTCTTCAGCATCCCATCCCATGTTCTCTTGTATATGTCTCATAATATCAAGGAACGAGGGATCATCGGAGAGAATCTAGGCATCTCGTGGGTCCGGAGAAGGATGGAGAGTGGAGATGGGGATCTAGAGGTGAGTAGTCTGATCCCGTGTCCTCCGTTGAAAGGCGATCGTCGGCGTCTCCTGGATCTCTTGGGGCTGGGTGATCCAGAAGAGGGTTTCGACGGAGGTCTCCGTTTATCAGGTCTCCCCCTGGGAGGGGTTCTAGGCTCCCGGGAGGAGGAACACGGCCTGCCACGCCCGATGGCGGGGGGCAGGAACCGGAGGAGGAGGAGGAGGGAGGAGGAGGGAGACCATGTCCTTTCTAATGGTATCCCACCAGGAGGTGAACAGATCCTTTCACCTCCGCTAGAGAGAGCCCGGCAGCTGACCGGGTGCCCGGTGGTGATCGTCGGGTCAGCGTCGGCCTCACAGGGGGCTCTAATGACGGTTCCCTGGGAGTACCGGACAGGACCGGGGTCGCCCGTCTGGTCCTCGGGCTGCTCTAGGTCCTCCTCGATAGAGGCTCCTGACCGGCGTCGGTCGGAGGCAAGGGGCCTTCTTCTTCTCAGGAGGGGCGGCGTCGGTCCCTACGGCGTCCACTGGGATGCAATGGCGGCGTCGGTCGTCGGGCCGACGGCGGCTCCAGGAAACGAGGCGCCCGGCTGGCAAGCTGTCGAGCCGGCATCTGGAGCTACAGGCCTTTTTAAGGCGTGAGCTCAGCGTCTTGCGTGGAGGCACCGGCGAAACCTGACGTCGGGTACGCGGCGGGAACCCGACTTGCGGTGGTGATGGTGTCGTTCCCGGACTTCGCCAAGGCCCTGGAAGGAGGAAGGCCTGGCGATTTTTCCTGAGAGAAAGTTCCTCACTGCAGCGGGGAGTTTCGGCCGGGCTACTGGACTCTGAACCCTGGATGGGGACCTGGAAGGGCCTTCTCCCTTCTTTTCTCCAGTGCTTGTGGACCTTGGAGCTTTCCCCTTGGAGGACATGGTCTTCAGTTGTTCCTCCAGAAAAGACCTGCAAAGCCTTCTGACACCGGATCAGATGCAGGCTGTTGAACCCTTGGCAAAGGACAGGCCGGGTATCGTGGTCTGGGCCCAGGCACGGGCATGAGCGTGTGGGGGTCATGAGCGGGATCTGCTTTCCAAGCGCACTTGATGGATGGCCAGAAGTTGGTGATGACATCAAGATCTTGCCAGAAGAAATTCTGAAAAATTTAGCCGAAAAAAGCACTATTCACGCGCGTGGCGCTAGACTGGTAACCGAAGGGTCAGGTAGCTAAGTCGGCGGCGGAAAAGAACTAGAAATCTGGGGACCCGCCCCTTTGTACCACGCCTGGCGTCGGGCCGGGACCGGCGTCAGGCGATCCCGCTGGATTAGCTAGCTAGAATTTTCAGTGGGGTCCTGGCGCCTGGCAGCTTCAGTCTAATGGTGTAACCTGCTGCAAGAGCTGTGTCTCAGTAAGATCAGTAGTTCTAGGAGTGGTATATATTATGTCATCCGCACTCTTTGGCATGTCCCTTCCCTTTAAATTTGGCCAGAAATCTTCAAGCTGGCTCCTCCCACCCACCCGGGTGGTAAATAGCTCGGCTCCGCCCCATGACGCCAGATCTTAGCCCGCTGGAAGCAAGGTGATGCGCCTAAAGCCAGGGAGATTGGGTGGGTGCGTGTGGATGAACAACATATACCACTCCTAGAAAGTACAGTTACGTAAGAACTTACCGTAACAGTAGATCTTCGAGAACAGCTCTTGCAGCAGGTTACACCATTAGGACTGAAGCCGGCGGGCGTCAGGACCCTGAAAAAAATTCTAGCTAGCTATCTTCAGCGGGGCCGCCGACGTCGGTCCGCCTCCGGCGTCAGGCGTATGTACATAAGAGGCGGTCATGATTCTCCAGTTCTCCGCCAGGAGACTTCCACGCGAGCTGACATCGAAATGGAGACGAGGATCCACCGTCAAGAAGTCAAATTGAAAACCCTGATAGTAAAGGCGAAGCCATGCCTCCTCAAGGGGAAGGTGGGTGGGAAGGTACCTGCTGCAAAGCTGTTCTCGAAGATCTACTGTTCACGGTAAAGTTCTTATGTAACTGTACTGTCTTACTTGAGCTTACAGCTCTTGCAACAGAACCCCCATAGGACTGATTCCCAAGCAGTGAGCTGCCAAAATTCTGGGAGGAGGAAACTAGAAATACATTTCAGGTCCTGAATCTAGGACAGGAGACCCTGTAGCACCTTGAGCCGAGCTCGGCTCTTCGCCAGGCGATGTCTAAACTATAATGCCTGATAAATGTATGCACAGAGCTCCAAAGTGGCTGCAGCACATATGGCAGAAGTGGAGACGTTTTGAGTGCTGCAAAGGAGGTGGCCACACCCTAGTAGAATGACCCGACTGTACCGGGAGGGCTTTGTTTGATATCATAACAGAATGAAATACACTGGACAAGCCAGCGAGACAGGGACTGTTTGGATACTGGTTGGCCCATCATCCTTTCAGAAAGGAAGCGAAAAGTTGCTCAGAACTACGGAGTAGTTTAGTTCTGATAGAGGAAAACCTCAAGCTGCGGTGAACATCCAGGGTGTGGAGCGGTGCCTCTCCTCTATTAGAGTAGTTAGGAAGTAGGACAGACCAGTGACCTGATAGAGAGAAAAATCCAGTGGAATAGACTCCCTCAGGGATACTCAGTCCCAGTGGAAAACTAAATAAGGCTCTTTGCACATGAGGCGTGAAGCTCAGAAATTCTTCTCGCTGAAGTAACAGCAGCCAAAACAGTGTTTTCCACAACAGAAAGCACGGCTACGTAATCCACGGCAGGTTGAAGGAGCGTGAGTTGTTCCAGGACAACAAACCGTCCCATGGAGGCACTGGGTCCTTAATGGGTGGCCTAAGGTGTAACACCCTCTCAAAATTCCCAGAGGCGTCTAATTGTGCCACCAGATGTCCCACCGAGGTGGTAGGCAGAGATAGCACAGAGGTGCACCTGATAGAGGAAGGAGGCTAGACCCGAGCGGAAAAGGGAGAGCAGGTAGTCAACACCACCCCACCCGGGCAACCTAAAGGGAAAAAATGGCATGCTCGCGACCATAAACAAAGCGGCGCCATTTCATGCGTCCATGCTTATCGTAGCGGCTTTCTGGCTGCAGAAAGAACTTCTGCAACCTCTTGCGAGACCACGTGACGCCAAGATGGCTATGTCTCTAGGAGCCGCGCATGCAGGTTCAGTGAGCACAAGTCCGGGTGGACCAGTGAACCTTCCTGGAGACAAGAGATGGGAGCTGAGCAGCAGCAGAGAGGCGGAGGTTCCCAGGATAGCTAGAAGTAGAGACCCAGATCTGTCTGAGGCAGAAAGGACCCACCAGGATGTGTTGCATGCTCCCTACAGGTTGAAGAACTCTCTGGATCAGCGGGAAGGGAGGGAAAACGAGGGAATCTACGCCCAGGAGGAGGACAACGCGTCTCCAGCCAGAAAACACCAGGCCCTGGATCTAGCGAGCAAAAATTGGGCAGTTTTGCCGTTGGATGGGGATGCAAACAAGTCCAACTCTGGGTTCCCATCGAAAGAACAGATCTCTGCTACACTCTTGAAGAAGTTCCCACTACGTGGACTCTGGCCTGGGAAGACTCAAGCCATCTGTAATCGTGTTGTCCACCCCGGAACATGTACGTGATCAGATTAAAGCGCCAGATTACCCAATCCCACACCCTCATGGCTTCCCTGCAAAGGGGGTAAAGTGTGCACCTCCTTGTTTGTTGAGGTAATACATCACAGCACTGTTGATCTCTGTCTGAAACAGGAGAGTACTCCAGCGGATTTCTGACTCAAAGAGCCTGCAGGAGGCATAAAGGATACCCTCATCTCTAGGACACTGATATGGAGATGAGCATCCAGAGGGTCCACATGCCTGGGACTTCCACCGTCAGGTGTGCTCCCACCCCTCAGACCTGAGGTCCATGGTGAGGGATTACCTCCGGGGACAGGCGCTAAATGGGGCGCCTGCGAGAGCGACCCTGGGTCTAGCCACCACTGCCAATCTCAATCACAGGCGTTCAGGATTCTGACTGGATGCTGCATGGTCTTGCCTTTGATCATTGCACCTTGAGCATCCACCGAGTTACCACATGGAGCCTTGCGAAAGGGCCAGTGAGAATAGCGCAGCCATGTGTCCGAGCAAGCGAAGGACCGACCTAGCAGGAGACGGTCTTGTTCGTGATAACTCCTGATAAGGGATCTGATGCGCTCCGCTCTGTGCGTCTGGAAGAAAAGCACTCCCTGAACGGTGTCAGTACTGCGCTATAAATTTGCAGTTCTCTGCGACGGTACCAGGAGAGACTTCTCGTGGTTGATTAAGATGCCCAGAGATCGGAAAGAGTCCTGGTGCTCTGAATCGACGCGTAACAACCTCTCTGCAAGCGCCATAAAGCCAATCGTCAAAATGCAGAGACACATAATGGCCCTGTCTCCTTAGAGACGCTGCCACGACTGCCATGCATTTGGTAAAGACCTGGGTGCAGACTGTCCGAATGGAAGGGCTCGGGTGAAAGGTGGTGGTCGAGAAACTCGAAGCGCAGGAACCTCTTATGCGCCTGAGCTATAGGGATGTGCAGGTGCGTTCTGCATGTCTAGAGGCGCTAAAGAAAGTCTTGCTTCAGCATGGGAATAAGACCTGGAAGAGTCACCATGCTGGAATCTCTTGCAAGCGACCGACACGCTAGAGTCGCTGAGTCCAGAATCGGACGGAGGTCCCTCTGTTCTTGGAACCAGGAAGAAGTGGGAATAGTATCCTTGTCCTCTCTGGTTCCCAGGGCCTACTATCGCTCCCTTTTGCAAAAGCTGAGTACTTCTTGCCAGATCAAGACTTATGCTGACCCGGATACCAGGAGAGCAAAGGAGGCCTCGAGTGCTTTTCTACGAGAATTCTATATAAATGGCCTCTTCCGACCAACTGAAGAACACAACCGGTGAACATAACCTGCCATCCTGGCAGGAAGTTTAAACCGACCCCCAACCATGATTTCCGTTGATCCTGAGGCGGGGGCGGAAAGGAGTCAGGCTGTGGCGGCTGAGGTCCCGCTGGCTGGGCCGGCTTGATCGCTGGCCAGCCTGCGGGCGATTTCCTGGGCTCTCCAGCAGGCCCCTCTGTTGAAGAGGCGGGCGGGACTGTTGCCTACGTCCGTCCACGAAATCGGCTTTAGTTCAAAGACTAAGCTTGGGTGATACATGGACAGACGACCTCACTGCCTTCCAGCCTCTTGAAGTTTAGTAATAATCTCTCTGAGGCTTACCAAACAAACTTCTCCC
The DNA here is from genome assembly GCA_016271365.2 of Neoceratodus forsteri. NCBI lineage: Eukaryota > Metazoa > Chordata > Ceratodontiformes > Ceratodontidae > Neoceratodus > Neoceratodus forsteri. The sequence continues at coordinate 640,093,322 of CM057450.1, read as the reverse complement.
TCAATGGGAATCCATGATATTCTTCTGGATGTCCGAGGTAACGGAGATGACACCAAGTGTCTCCAGATACATAGCCTGAAGCTGCTGCTCGAGGCTGAGGTCCAGCAGTCATATGCGGCTCGTAGCACTTAGGTTCCACCTCACAACACCTCTGAAGGAGCTGAAACATCTCTCCTTCTACTCACCTTCCAGCTTTTCAACCGCATCCAGACCCCCTGTTCCACGGCTTTGGAACTGCACCGTATGGGTCAATAATTCAAGGATCTGATGGCGCGATAGCAGAAGCGTCGTCTGAACCTACCACAGCACCAACTGTTTGAACTCTGGGTCCGGTGGCAGGGTGCTCAGATATTGCGGTCTCTGGGACGGTCATGTGAGAGCTGTTATGACCAGAGAGGGACTAAGGCTGCTGAGTCAGTACTGGTCTTCTCTGGAGCCTTGTACAAGCGATAGCTTTCTTCGCATCACGGGAAGATATGGGCGCTTCCCTTCTTAGTAGCGTCCACAAAGTGTCTACCAGGTGGCACCACCACAGGCTTGGATCCTTCTGCGAAGATACTTTACAGGCGTAACTTCGAGAACCTATCTTCGCATCATCCATGTTCTCTTGGATGTCTCCAATATCGAGCGAAGGGTCATCGGAGGAGACTTTGGCACTCGCGTGGATCCGAAGGGATGGAGAGGGGATGGGGATGGATGGTGAACTCTGATCATCCTCCGTCGGCGTCGTCGGCGGGATTTTTCTGCTGCTTGTCAGTGCCTCCCCATTGACTAGTTTAAAAGCTCCAATGAAGCATTTAAACCGATTGCTCAAAAGACTTGTAACTAACACAAGTCCCCCAAAGACGGGTGGGGACTGGCTCTAACACTGCCTTCGCGAGAAGGGAGGAAATTTCTTCCAGGACCAGAGGAAGATATTCCGGGGAGTAAGACGACTTGGGGTGGTCTTCGAGTGGTTTCTGAAGAAACCTGATTGAGTGTCCGCTGCTATCAGTTGAGCACCCAAGCATCTTATGTAATCCTCTCCCAACCCGGGTAGATGGAAGGAAACCTCCCTCCTACTGGTTCCTTTGGGGTGTCCAGAGGCCGTGGGAGACAGAAGGAGACAGGAGGTGTGGGGCAACGCAGCGGCCAAGGCTCCCACAGCTTTTTTGAGTAGGGGGGACTTGGTTGCTGGAGGGGCCCGATGGTTTGTTGGCCCGCTTGCCCTGTGGTTTTGCTGTAGAATGGAAACGTCTGTGAAAGGGCGATGTTGTCCCTGAGGGGCCCTGTACAGAGAGTCCATGGACTCGAGTGCAGTACCCTTCTCATGCAGGTCAGTGATGATGTCCTTGACATCGCGCCTGACACCAAACCCCTGAAGGCATCCTGAATTGCGTTTGCACTTCAGGGACCAGTCCTGACACCCGGAGCCAGGCATAAAGCCGAAGACCTATGGTGAAAGGCGAACTCCGACCAGCTCGTCCACTGCATCGTGGGTGGCACGAAGCATGTGCCGATTGGCGAATGAGCAGATCAGACAAGATCAGCCACTTACTGTTTGGTCTGGGATTCAGGAAGGGAGTCAATTTTGATTCCACCTGACTCAGGATCGTCTTCTGGTAGTCCCATGTGCAAATATACTTAGGGCCCTAATCCCCAGGGTAGAAGAAGTGTACACCTTCTTTCCATACTGGTCCAGAAGTTGGGACTCCTTGCCAGGTGGAGACAAGCTGAGATGTTTTCCGGTTGGCAGAACAGCCGTGAGCGCAGCTAATCCACGACGAGTCTGGCTTGGGGTGCACATTCAAAGATCTACACCCTCAGGAGCCTGATATAGCCAGTCTGCCTTCCTCGGAAGGGGGCTATGCCGGTTGCTTCCAAATAGTGGAAATAAGGTTTGCATGAGGCTCAAGTCCAGGGTGGAATCAATGTTTGAGGCGGTCCGGGCAGATCCAAGTGGCTGTGAGCTTCTTACTCTGTGGATCTGGCTCCACAGATTGCCACTGATGAACTTTCTGGATCTTTCTCAGTAACTTCAAAAGGAAGGATCCTCCAGAGGAGACTTCGGAGGAGTCCTCGGCTTGGGACGATCTGGAGTACGTGGCTCATTATCCGGATTGGAGCATCTCCCTAAGTCTGAGTCAGAGGACTCCGATGAAGAGGAGGAAGACTCCTCCCGACACAGGGGAGGAATGGTCCCCTTGGGAAGCCCTCGGGGAAGCATGTCCTCCCCATCCCTGGCGCCAGAGGGTTCACCTCTGGTGTTGGGTAAGGGGGAGGGAGTCTCCCGTCTCTGGCGTAGGGGATCCTGTGCAGGGTCCGGCGCCAGCAGATGGCTCTCCACCTCCCTGGTGAGCTGAGCCTTGGCCTCAGCCCACCAGGCAGCTAGAAGTCTCTTTCAAATCCACGGCTGTGGTGAGGCGATGTTGGGGAGGAGGGATACGGATACTGGGGTATACATAAGGAGAGTATCCGTAACCTGTGACGGAAAACCCGGCCGGGAATTAGACGCTAGGTACCAGCTGGCATCAAAAGCGGCGCCGGTACTGCGGTATCGGGTGAGACCTCACACCGGATTAAGTGGTGTCGGATACTCAGGTGCCCTGATGGAGCAGAAGGCCTTGGGAGAGGCCCAGTAGGCGGGCCAGGTAAAGGTGGCCCCGCGGCCGTCGGGCCCAGCATTGGAGCGCCATCCGGTAAAGGAACGTTGGCTGGTGTCGGGTAGGCTGGCGTCGGAGCCGGCTTCCGAGGATCCGGCATCATGGGGTCCGACCCTGCTGGAGGGAGCCCTGATGTCAGCATACCCAACTCCTCCGTGTTGGCCAGGGATGGAGGAATAAAATCCCTGGGGCCCAGCAGAGGAGACACGGGAGCCTCGGCAGGCAATGGCAAGCGTTGCGGTGAGCCTAGGACGTCAGACTGATCCAGAGGTTCGTGAGGCTCTCTTTCACTGGGCGTTAGGTCGGAGGGGTCGACGTCTGGCTTACCAGCAGGAACCGGGTGGGCATCGGAGGACCCGGCGTCCGATTTATCCGAACCCTGGCCCGATGAGGGTCGTGATGGGGAAGCGACCTTGGTGGGTTGCAAGGGGCTGTGCGCGCCCCCTCTCCCCCGAAGGAGCTGGCGTCTTATCGACCCTGTCTGGGTGGACCTCGGTGGCATCGGCGTCTGGCTTAGCGGACCCGCTCAACCCTGAGGGCTGTGTGGTAGTGGCCTTCCTGGGAGCGGTCGCCTCCTTTGCCCCGGAGGCACCCGAGGGACCTGAGTGCGAGCCCACCGGGAGGATAATGCTGTCTGGACACCGAAGATGGATTATCGAGGAACGGCGTCCCTCGAGGGGACGTTATTTGAGAACCGCGACCCAGACGGAGTCGCTGGAAGCTGTGGAGGTGGAGTCCCAGTCGCTGTGTTTCTCTTCTTTTCTTATGGCCTTCGGGGAAAGTGGAAGCCTACCTTAACCATCTTTTTCTTCAGAACATGGGCCTCCAGGGACTGCTGCCTCCGTTTACGGGTGGCTGAGTTGAACTGCTGGCAGTGCTGGCACTTCTCCATGAGGTGGTCCGGGCCTAAGCAGAAGAGGCACAGGGAGTGTCCGTCCTTATGCGGCAGTTCGGAACCGCACGAGCCACACTTGTTCTTATGCAATTTGGAGGGCGTCAGGGACGACATACATGACCGTTAGGAGTGAAAAACGAGAAAAAACAGTCAAAAAAAATCAGTAAACTACACCGACGTAAGACTGACGAGCAAAGAAACTCTACCGCGAGGAACTTTCACAAGTCGACGACAAGAAAGAACTGGAAGGTGGGCGTGGGGGACCACCCCTTTATATTGACGCCGCATGACGTCTGTCACCTGACGTGGGGGCGGTCCCCCGCCAGAGACTGCTAGCTAGAAATTTTTCCGTGAGGTCCTGACACCTGCCGGGTCAGTCCTATATGTAATTACCTACTGCAAGAGCCCTCTCGAAGTAAGATCTGCTTTTACTAATCGCAAAAGGCGGTCGACTGCTAAGGCAGGCACCTGTGGAGCCGAACTAAGCGGGCTGATGGTGGGAAAAGAACTGAGATGGTGCTGGGGTCCGCCTTTATACTATGTCGGACATTGGGCAGAGCTGAGGTCTGGGGCAGACCGCCACAGACTGCTGGCTAGAAGATTTTCTGTGGGATCCTAATGCCTGGCAGCATAAGTCCTAAGAGTAATACCTGCTGCAAGAGCTCCTCCTTGAAGCCAGATCAGGTTCTTGCAGTACTACAGCTGCAAAATGGGTAAAAACAGGGCAGGAATTTGCTGATATAGGAAATATGGTCTAGTCTAGGTAAATAAACCTGAAATATAAGTAGATATATAAAACTGCCTAGATAAAAACTGAAATGTTTTATGCTTAGGTATGTTTATTAAAAGATTAATACCTGGTTGTTCAATTTAAAGAAAGTACAGGAACATAGGAATGTGATGGCAGAAAAGGACCACTAGGCCCACCTAATCTGCCCAAGGTATCTTATGTACCGAATTGCATAATTAGTTGATAGATGGCTGTACAGATAAAACAGGTTATTCACCTGTAAAGTACAGTTACGTAAGAACTTACCGTAACAGTAGATCTTCGAGAACAGCTCTTGCAGCAGGTTACACCATTAGGAGTGAAGCTGTCAGGCACCAGGACCCCACGGGAAAATTCCCACAGCTAGCTAACTACAGCGGGGACCCTTGACGTCGGGTCCCGCCTCAGGCCAGGCGTGGTACAAAGGGAAGCGGTCCCGCCAGATTCCCCAGTTCTCTGGCCGAGACTTCTTGCCGCAGGCTGGACATCAAAATGGAGACCTAGGATTCGCCGTCAGAAGACAGAAAGATAACAATTCCTGCTCAGAAAGACTGAGCCATGCCTCCTCAAAGGGGAAGGTGGGCGGAAGGTACCTGCTGCAAGAGCTGTTCGAAGATCTACTGTTGCGTAAGTTCTTACTAACTGTACTATCTTGCCGAGACACAGCTCTTGCAGCAGGTTACACCATTAGGACTGATTCCCAAGCAGTAGCGCTGTCAGAAAATCCGGAGGAGGAAAATAAAGGATAAATACCAGGTCCTGAACCTAGGACAGGAGACCCTGAAGCACGGCCAAGCCAAAACCAGCCCCTTAGCCGAGAGAAGTGTCCAGGCTATAATGCCTGATAAAGGTATGCACAGAACTCCAAGTGGCTGCAGCGCATATAGCAGAAGTGGAAACATTTTGGCGCTGCAAAGGAAGCCACCCCTCTAGTGGAATGACCCGGACTGTACCGGAGGGGCTTTGTTTGATACCATAACAGTGAGAAATACACTGGACAAGCCATCGAAAGGGACTGTTTGGATCATGGTTGGCCCATCATTCTCTCAGAGAAGGAATGAAAAGTTGCTCAGAACTACGAAGGACTGAGTTCTGTTGGTAAAACCTCAGGCTGCGGTGAACATCCAGGGTATGGAGCAGAGCCTCCTCTATTAGAGTAGCTCGGGAAGTAGACCGGAAGGTCGATATCCTGGTTCAGAGTGAGTGAAGAAACCCCTTAGGCAAAATTTAGGGTTCGGTCCTCAGGGATACTCTGTCCCGGTGGAAAACTAAATAAGGCTCTTTGCACATGAGGCGTGAAGTTCAAAATTCTTCTTGCCGAGGTAGCAGCAACTAAAAACAAGGTTTTCCACGACAGAAGACGTATTTCGCAATCTGGCAGGTTCAAAGTGGGGAGGCGTGAGCTGTTCCAGGACAAAGAGCAAATCCCATGGAGGCACAGGGTCTGTAATAGGAGGCCCTGGGTGCCAGCACTCCCCTAAGAAATTCCGGGCGTCCACCTGAGCCATATGCGATTTCCCACCGGGAGGTGGTAAGCCGAAATAGCACAGAGGTGCACTTTAATAGAGGAGTAGGCTAGACCGAATGAAGGAGAGCAAATATTCTAATATTACTCCCACAGGACAACCTAAAGGAAAGGTCGTGTGCTCGCGACCATACACAAGCGGCCATTTCATGGCGTATGTATATCGTGTTGCCGGCTTTCTGGCTGCAGAAAGGACTTCTGCAACCTCTTGCGAGACCCGTGGCCTTAAAATGGCTATGTCTCTAGAGCCAAGCATGCAGGTTCAAGGAGCGTGGGTCCGGTGGACAAGTGAACCCTTCTCCTGAGACAGTAAGTGGGAGCTGGCGACAGCGGAGGCGGGGGTTCGAGATAGTTGAATCAACAAGGGAACCAAATCTGTCTGGGCAAAATGGGGCCACCAGGATCATTAGTCGTGCTCCTGCACGGTTTGAGAAGAACTCTCTGGATCAGCGGGAAAGGAGGAAAGCGAGAGGAATCTGTTGCAGGAGAGGGATAGCGCTCTCACCAGAAAACACCAGGCCCTGGATCTAGCGAGCAAAAATTGGGCAGTTTTGCGTTGGATGGGGAGGCGAACAAGTCTAGATCTGGAGTTCCCCATCGAAGAAACAGATCCTCTGCTACCTCTTGAAGAGTTCCCATTAGTGGACTCTGGCCTGAGAGCGACTCAGGCCGTCTGCAATCGTGTTGTCCACTCCGGGAGCGTGCACAGTGATCAGATTCGCGCGGTGTCGGTGCAATCCCACACTCTCTGACCTCCTGCAAGGGGTAGGTGTCTGCGCCTCATGTTTGTTGAGGTAATACATCACGCGTGTTGTCTGTCTGAAGTAGAAGAGTACACGGTGGGATAACTGACTGAAAGGCCTGCAGGGCATAGGGGACCGCTCTCATTTCCAGCACGTTGATGTGAAGGTGAGCTTCCATCTGGGTCCACGTGCCTGGGACTTTACCCGTCCAGTGTGCCCCACCCAAGACCGGAAGCGTCCGTGGTGAGGTGACCTCCGGAGCAGGCGCAATGGGCAGGCGCCTGATGAGGAGCGACCCTGGGGCTAGCCACCACTGCCAGTCTTGAATCACTGAATTTGTGAGTCTGACCGGATGCTGCAAGTGGTCTTGCCTTTGGTCCCATTGCACTTGGAGCATCCACTGAGTAATTCGCATGTGGAGTCTTGCGAAAGGGACAGTAGGAATGGCCACAGCCATGTGTCCGAGCAAGCAAAGGACCGACCTGGCAGGTACAACCTTGCTTAATGATAGGTCCCTTATGAGGGATCTGATGCGCTCCGCTCTGTCGGCCGGAAGAAAGGCTCTTCCCCAAACAGTGTCCAGAACTGCTCCTATGAACTGCAGTTTCTGTGGACGGTACCAGGAGACTTCTCGTAATTTATGAGAATGCCCAGGATGGAACAGATCCTGGGTGCTCTGGATTGCAGAAGCAATGCCTCTCTGGGGCGGCCATGAGAAGCCAGTCGTCCAGGTGCCGGAACACGTGAGTGGCCCTGTCTCCTCGAGAGCTGCCACAACTGCCATGCACTTGGTAAAGACCCTTGGTGCAGAAGACAGTCGAAAGGAAGGGCTCGGAACTGAAGGTGGTGGTCGAGAAACTTCGAGCGCAGGAACCTCATGTGTGCCTGAGCCATAGGGATGTGCAGGTAGGCATCCTGCATGTCTAGAGGCAGCTAAAAAGGCGTCCTGTTTGAGCATGGGGATAAGACCCGGAAGGGTCACCATCGGAATCTCTTGTAAGTGACCGACACATTGGTCGCTGGGGTCAAGGATTGGGCGGAGGTCCCTGTTTTTCTTGGGAACCAGGAAGAATTAGGAATAGTATCCTGGTCCTCTCTGGTTCTCTGGGACGTACTCTATCGCTCCCTTTAAGTAGTAGCGAGTACTTCTTGCCAGATCAAGGCTTTGTGCTGACCCTGATACCGGAGAGCAAAGGAGGCCTCGAGGGTGGCTTTCCTGCAAATTCTATAAAGTGGCCTAGACTGACCAACTGAGAGAACCCACCTGTAGCGGTGGTATGGCACCATCCAGCAGGAAGTTAAATGCAACCCCGACTATAAACTCCCGTTGATCCTGGGGGGGGCGAGAAAGGAGTCAGGCTGTGGCGGCAGATGGACCCGCTGGTTGGGCCTGCCCTAGGAGAGCGCTGGCCTCGGCTGGCGGGGTGTTTGCCTGGGCTCTCACAACCAGAGCCCCTCTGAGGTGCAGCGGAGGCGAGTCTGTTGCCTCTCGTCCGCAGCGGCTTTGGTTCCTCGAAAGGAACCAAGCAAGTCGGTCGTGGCCCTAGACAGGCCTTACATATCGGCCTCTTGGAGTTTGTGAGATCTTTTCTGTAGGATTACGCAAACAATACCTCTCCCCTCAAAGGAGCGTCCAAGATGTTGTTACTTTTTTGCGGGCGTCGAGTCAAACAGAGCAGCGCAACAAGAGTGTTCTCCGGAGGCTCGCCAGAAGCTGCTGCTGGCCGATGGTCCCAGGGTCATCGCAGCTCTTAGCACTTGGGTCCCCGTCTGAACCCCGTCGGAGGAGCTGAAACATCTCCTCCTTCTGCTCACTGCCGGGCATCTTTTCAGCGCTTCCAGACCCTGTTCCCTAGCGTTCTGGAACTGAACCATGTGGGTTAAATAGTTCAAGGATCTGATGGGCAGAGTAGCGGAAGCATCGTGCGCCTACTATCGTCCAGTTGTTTGGACTCTGGGTCGGTGGCAGGCGCTCAAATGTTCATAGCCTCTGTGACCCGGTCATGTGAGGCTGTGATGACCAGAGAATCGGCCTGAGGATGCTGCGTCAAGTACTGGCCGTCCTTAGGGCCTTGCAAGCGATCAGCTTTTCCTGGTCTCGCCGGGGCGAGTGTGGGCTGCTTCCACAGCGGCCTTGGTGGCGATCACGAAAGTGTCAACCAAGGTGGTACCACCACAGGCTTGGGGTCCTTTTGCAGAAGATATTTGGCGGTCCCTTTTCGGGTCTAAGTCTTCAGCATCCCATCCATGTTCTCTTGTATATGTCTCATAATATCAAGGAACGAGGATCATCGGAGAGAATCTAGGCATCTCCGTGGGTCGGAGAAGGGATGGAGAGTGGAGATGGGGATCTAGAGGTGGAGTGGTCTGATCCCGTGTCCTCCGTTAAAGGCGATCGTCGGCGTCTCCCTGGATCTCTTGGGGCTGGGTGATCCAGAAGAGGATTCCCGACGGAGGTCTCCTTTATCAGGTCTCCCTCGGGAGAAGTTCTAGGCTCCCGGGGAGGGAGGAACAGAAACCTGCGACCCGATGGCGGGGGGCAGGAACGGAATAGGAGGAGGAGGGAGGAGGAGGGAGACCATGTCCTTTCTAATGGTATCCCACCAGGAGGTGAACAGATCCTTTCACCTCCGCTAGAGAAGAGCCCGGCAGCTGACCGGGTGCCCGGTGGTGATCGTCGGGTCAGCGTCGGCCTCACAGGGGGCTCTAATGGAGGTTCCCTGGGAGTACCGGCAGGACCGGGGTCGCCCGTCTGGTCCTCGGGCTGCTCTAGGTCCTCCTCGATAGAGGCTCCTGACCGGCGTCAGCCGGAGGCAACAAGGGGCCTTCTTCTTCTCAGGAGGCGGGCGTCGGTCCCCTAAGGCGTCCACTGGGATGCAATGGCGGCGTCGGTCGTCGGGCGACGGCGGCTCCAGGAAGCAGAGCCGCCGCTGGCAGCTGTCGAGCCGGCATCTGGAGCTACAGGCCTTTTTACAGGCGTGAGCTCAGCGTCTTGCGTGGAGGCACCGAGCAGAACCTGACGTCGGAGTACCCGGCGAGGAACCCGACTTGCGGTGGTGATGGTGTCGTTCCCGGACTTCGCCAAAGGCCCTGGAAGGAGGAAGGCCTGGCAGTTTTTCCTGAGAGAAGGCTTCCTCACTGCAGCGGGAGATTCGGACGGGCTACTGGGACTCTGAACCCTGGATGGGGACCTGGAAGGGCCTTCTCCCTTCTTTTCTCGGCGTGCTTGTGGACCTTGGAGCTTTCCCCTTGGAGGACATGGTCTTCAGTTGTTCCTCCAGAAAAGCCTGCAAAGCCTTCTGACACGGATCAGATGCAGCTGTTGAACCCTTGGCAGGACAGGCCGGGTATCGTGGTCTGGGCCCAGGCACGGGCATGAGCGTGTGGGGGTCATGAGCAGGATCTACTTTCCAAGCGCCTGATGGATGGCCAGAAGTTGGTGATGACATCAAGATCTTGCCTGAAGAATTCTGAAAAATTTGCCGAAAAAGCACTATTCACGCGCTTGGCGCTAGACTGTTAACCGAAGGGGTCAGGTAGCTAAGTCGGCGGCGGAAAAGAACTAGAAATCTGGGGACACCGCCCCTTTTGTACCACGCCTGACGTCGGGCCGGGACCGGCGTCGAGGCGATCCCGCTGGATTAGCTAGCTAGAATTTTCCATGTGGGTCCTGGCGCCTGGCGGCTTCAGTCTAATGGTGTAACCTGCTGCAAGAGCTGTGTCTCGAAGTAAGATCAGTAGTTCTAGGAGTGGTATATATTGTTCATCCGCACTCTTTGGCATGTCCCTTTCCCCTTTAAATTTGGCCAGAAATCTTCAAGCTGGCTCCTCCCACCCACCCGGGTGGTAAATAGCTCGGCTCCGCCCCATGACGCCAGATCTTAGCCCGCTGGAAGCAAGGTGATGCGCCTAAAGCCAGGAGATTGGGTGGAGTGCGTGTGGATGAACAACATATACTCCTAGAAAAGTACAGTTACGTAAGAACTTTTACGTAACAGTAGATCTTCGAAAACAGCTCTTGCAGCAGGTTACCATTGGGACTGAAGCCGGCGGGCGTCAGGACCCTGAAAAAAATTCTAGCTAGCTATCTTCAGCGGGGCCGCCGACGTCGGTCCGCCTCCGGCGTCAGGCGTATGTACATAAAGAGGCGGTCATGATTCCCCAGTTCTCCGCCGGGAGACTGCCACGTGGCTGACATCGAAATGGAGACGAGGATCCACCGTCAGAAGTCAAATTGAAAACCCTGATAGTAAAGGCGAAAGCCATGCCTCCTCAAGAGGGAGGTGGGTGGGAAGGTACCTGCTGCAGAGCTGTTCTCGAAGATCTACTGTTACAGGGTGAAGTTCTTATGTAACTGTACTGTCTTACTTGAGACTTTAGCTCTTGCAACAGAACCCTACGTAGGACTGATTCCCAAGCAGTAGCAGCTGCCAAAATTCTGGGAGGAGGAAACTAGGAAATACATTTCAGGTCCTGAATCTAGGACAGGAGACCCTGTAGCACCACGAGGCCGAGCCGGACTCTTCAGCCAGGCGATGTCTGAAACTATAATGCCTGATAAATGTATGCACAGAGCTCCAAAGTGGCTGCAGCACATATGGCAGAAGTGGAGACGTTTTGGAGTGCTGCAAAGGTGGCCACACCCTAGGTAGAATGACCCGGACTGTACCGGGAGGGCTTTTGTTTGATATCATAACAGAATGAAATACACTGGACAAGCCAGCGAGACAGGGACTGTTTGGATGCTGGTTGGCCCATCATCCTTTCAGAAAAGAAGCGAAAAGTTGCTCAGAACTACGGAGTAGTTTAGTTCTGTTGATGAATACCTCAAGCTGCGGTGAACAGCCAGGGTGTGGAGCAGTGCCTCTCCTCTATTAAGTGGTTCGGGAAGTAGACCGGCGGTCAATATCCTGATTAAGAGTAGTATGAAGACCACCTTAGGCAAAAAATTTTGGATTCGTCCTCAGGGATACTCAGTCCCAGTGGAAAACTAAATAAGGCTCTTTGCACATGAGGCGTGAAGCTCAAATTCTTCTCGCTGAAGTAACAGCAACCAAAACAGTGTTTTCCACAACAAGCGCTACTTAATCCACGGCGGGTTCGAAGAGGCGTGAGTTGTTCCAGGACAAAGAGCAAAATCCCATGGAGGCACTGGGTCCTTAATGGGTGGCCTAAGGTAACCACTCTCAAAAATTCCCAGGCGTCGAATTGACCACTGTGCGTGTCACACGGAAGGTGGTAAGGCAGAGATGCCACAGAGGTGCACTTGATAGAGGAATGAGGCTGAACCCAGGCGGAAAGGGAGGCAGGTAGTCCCAGCACCACTCCCGGGCTAACCTAAAGGGAAAAATGGCATGCTCGCGTACTACCGATAAACAAAGCGGCCATTTCATGGCGTCCGTGCTTATCGTTGCGGCTTTCTGGCTGCAGAAGAACTTCTGCAACCACCTCTTGCGAGACCCGTGGCCACAAAGATAGCTATCTCTAGGAGCCATGCATGCAGGTTCAGTGGTAAGTCAGGGTGGACAGTGAACCTTCCTCCTGAGACAAGAGATGGGGCTGAGCAGCAGCGGGAGGCGGAGGTTCCCAGAACAGCTGAATTAGCAAGGGACCAGATCTGTCTGGAGCCAGAAAGGAGCCACCAGGATCATTGTTGCATGCTCCCTACGCGGTTTGAGAAGAACTCTCTGGATCAGCAGGAAGGGAGGGAAAGCGTAGAGGAATCTGTCCACGCCCAGGAGAGGGACAGCAGTCTGCGCCCGAAAACACCAGGCCTATGGATCTAGCGAGCAAAAATTGGGCAGTTTTGCGTTGGATGGGGATACAAACAAGTCCCAACTCTGGAGTTCCCCATCGAAGAAACAGATCCTCTGCTACACTCTTGAAGAAGTTCCCTTTCGTGGACTCTGGCCTGGGACGACTCAAGCCATCTGTGGCGTCGTGTTGTCCACCCGGGACATATGCCGTGATCAGACTACCGTGTCAGATTACCCAATCCCACCCTCATGGCTTCCCTGCAAAGGGGGCAAGAGTGTGCACCTCCTTGTTTGTTGAGTAATACATCACGCGTGTTGTCTGTCAAACAGGAGGTACTCTCGGTGAGTTTCTGACTGAAGGGCCTGCAGGGCATAAGGACCGCCCTCATCTCAGGACACTGATATGGAGATGAGCATCCAGAGGGTCCACGTGCCCTGGGACTTCACCCGTCAGGTGTGCTCCCCACCTGAGACCTGGGCGTCCGTGGTGAGGATTACCTCCGGGGGCGGCGCTACAAATGGGGCCTCGTGGAAGCGACCTGGGTCTAGCCACCACTGCCAATCTCCCGAATCAAGTTCGTGATTCTGACTGGATCTGCATGTGGTCTTGCTGATCATTGCACCTTGAGCATCCACTGGAGTTACCGCATGTGGAGCCTTCGAAGGGGCCGGTAGGAATGGCGCAGCCATGTGTCGAGCAAGCGAAGGGACCGACCTAGCAGGAGACGGTCTTGTTCGGCGATAACTCCCTGATAAAGAGTCTGATGCGCTCCGCTCTGTCGGTCTGGAAAAGCTCCTCCCTGAACGGTGTCCAGTACTGCGCCTATAAATTGCAGCTTCTGTGAGCGGTACCAGGAGAGAGACTTCTAAGTAGTTGAGATTAAGATAGCCCAGAGATGAACAGGTCCTGGGTGCTCTAGGCATATGCGCGCCTCTCTGGGCCCGGCCATAAAGCCAATGCGTCCAGGTGCAGAGACACATAATGGCCCTGTCTCCTTAGAGGCGCTGCCACGACTGCCATGCATTTGGTAAGAACCTGGGTGCAGACTGTCCGAATGGAAGGGCTCGGGAATTGAAGGTGGTGGTGAAACTCGACGCAGGAGGAACCCTAACGTAAGCCTGAGCTATAGGGATGTGCAGGTATGCGTTCTGCATGTCTAGGGCGCCCCCTAAGAGGCGTCTTGCTTCAGCATGGGAATAAGACCTGGAAGGAGTATGCGGAATCTCTTATGTAAGCGACCGACACGTTGAGGTCGCTTAAGGGTCAGAAATGAGACGGAGTCCCCTGTTTTCTTTGGAACCAGGAAGAGTGGGAATAGTATCCTTGTCCTCTCTGGTTCCCCAGGGCGATACTTACTCGCTCCCTTTTGCAAAGATGGGTACTTCTTGCCAGATCAGAGACTTGTGCTGACCGGATACCAGGAGAGCAAAGGAGGCCTCGAGGTGGCTTTTCTGCGAAATTCTATATAGTGGCCTCTTCCGACCAACTGAAGAACCCACCTGTCGGTGGTTATAGCCTGCCATCCTGGCAGGAAGTTTCATCCGACCCCCAACCATGATTTCCGTTGATCCTGAGGCGGGGCGAGGAAAGAAGTCAGGCTGTGGCGGCTGAGGTCCCGCTGGCTGGGCGGCTTGGAAGTGCGCTGGCTTCAGCCTGCGGGCTGTTTCCCCTGGGCTCTGCGGCTAGAGCCCCTCTATTCTAGGCGCAGAAGGACTGTGCCTCTCGTCCGTCCACCAAATAAGCTTTGGTTCGAAAGGAACTAAGCTTGGGTCGGTACATGGCCTGAACTGACCTCACTGCCTTCCCGGCCTCTTGAAGTTTGGTAATAATCTTCTCTGAGGGCTTACCAAACAAGACTTCTCCCTCGAATGGGGAATCCATGATATTCTTCTGGATGTCCGGGGTAAAGCCGGAGATGAGCAACCAAGAGTGTCTCCGGATGCATACGCCTGAAGCTGCTGCTCGGGCTGAGGAGTCCGCGGAGTCATATGCGGCTCGTAGCACTTGGGTTCCCACGTCTGAACCCGTACGAAGGAGCTGAGCTTGATCTCCTCCTTCTACTCACCTTCCGGCAGTTTTCAACGCATCCAGACCCCTGTTCCCTACGGCATTTGGAACTGCACCATGTGGGTCAAATAATTCAGGATCTGATGGCGCCAGAAGTAGCAAGCGTGCGTCTACCATAGCGCGTCCAACTGTTTGAACTCTGGGTCCGGTGGCAGGGTGCTCCAGATGTTCGCGGTCTCTGGGACCGGTCATGTGAGACTGTTATGACCAGAGAGTGGACTGAGGCTGCTGAGTCAAGTACTGGTCTTCTCTGGGAGCCTTGTACAAGCGATCAGCTTTCTTCGAGCATCACCGGGAGGCGAATGTGGGCAGCTTCCACATTCTTAGTGGCGATCCACAAAGTGTCTACCAAGGTGGCACCACCACAGGCTTGGATCCTTCTGCGAAGATACTTTGCAAGGCGTAACTTCGAGAATCTAGCTCTTCCGCATCCCATCCCATGTTCTCTTGGATGTGTCTCATAATATCCAGAGCGAAGGGTCATCGGAGGAGACTTTGGCATCTGCGTGGATCCGGAGAAGGGATGGAGAGGGAGATGGGGATCTGGATGTTGAGAACTCTGATCCCGTCCTCCGTCGAAAGCGATCGTCAGCGTCTTCTGGGTCTCTTAGGGCTGGGTGACCTAGAAGAGGATTTGGACACGAGGTCTCCGTTTGTCTGGTCTCCCAGGAGGTGTTCTGTGCTCCCGGGAGGAGTAATGGCCTGCACCGACCCGATGGCGAGGGGGGTGCAGGAACCGGAGGAGTAGTCGGTGTAGGAGGAAGAGGAGGAGGAGGAAGAGGAGGAGGGGTGGGAACCATATCCTTCTTTATGGTGTCCCACCAGTAAGTGAACAGCTCCTTCACTTCTACCATGGAAAGGCCCGACGATGGTCCGGGCGCCAGTGGACAGTCGCCAGGTCCCGGCGTCGGTTCCACAGGGGGCTCGGGTAACGGCGAGGGTTCCCTGGGCGTCTTGACAGGACCGGGGTGCATACGTCTGGTCCTCGGGCTGGGGTTGAATTCCTCCTCGATTTATGGTCTCCTGACCGGCGTCGGTCCAGGCGTCGGGGTTCTCTTCTGGATGGGGCGGTCCCCCTACCGGCGTCACGATGAGAATGTGTTGGCCTGGCGGCCCGGCGGTCGTCTGGCCGGCAGCGGCCTCTGAGGGATCTATGGCGAGAGGATGGCGATCAGGCGCACGACTGCAGGTCCTGGGGTCTCTTCAGAGAGATGAGCTCCAAGGTGCAGGGAGGCAAGGAAGCCGACCTGACGTCCGGGTTCAGAAAGGCAGGAACCCGACTTATGATGATGGTGGGATCCCCAGACTTGACCAAGGCCCTGGAGGGCGAGGAAGGTCTGGCAGTCTTAGCCTGAGAGAAGACTTCTGCCGCAGCAGGGAGGCTGAGAGCTGGCCCTGGAGGAGGCGGTGGGACCTGGAACAGACTGCACGTGAATCTGAGGCCCTAGAAGGGCATTCCCTCTCGTTTTTCAGCGTGCTTGTGGGCCTTTTTTGAAACATGGTCTTAAGCTTTTCTTCCAGCAAAAAAGCCTGAAGGGCCTTCTGGCGACGGATCCGGGTTCTGCTATAAACCCCTAGCAGAAGGAGCAGGCCCAGGTGTCGTGGTCTGGGCCTGGGCACCAGGCGCCCAGGCAGTGAGGGTCTTTGAGAGGGATCTGTTTCCCACAAGCACACTTGGAGGAGTGACCGGAGGTCGGAGAGGACATCAGAGAAAAACTTGCTTGAAGAATCCAATTTCCGTGGGAAAGACTTAACCACGCATCGCGTGCTGAGCTGAACCGAAGGGTCGAGACATGCAAGTCTGGCGGGGAAAGAACTGGGGAATCAGGCGGGACCGCCCTTATGTACTACGCCTGACGTCGGAGCGCGGACCGGGCTGTCCCCGCTTGAAGATAGCTAGCTAGAATTTTTCCGAGGGTCCTGGCGCCTGCCGGCTTCAGTCCTAATGGTGTAACCTGCTGCAAGAGCTGTGTCTCGAAGTAAGATCTACTGTTACAGGTGAGTAACCTGTTTTTCTAGGAGCATGGATATGTTGTTCATCCACACTCTTTCGCAGACCCCTAGAAGTTCTCTGGGAGGAGGGAGGCAAGGCACACACACCCTACTTAGGAAACAGAGATTGGAGAACCAAGGCCCCAAAACCAGCATCCCAACGTGACTCAAGGTCGATGTGGTAATGGGTAATGAAGATGTTTGCCGACTTCCAGGTAGCAGCCCGGCAGATTTCCTGGATAGGGATGTCCCTGGAAGCCGCCACTGATGCAGCAGTATGGTGGGTAGAATGAGCTCTTATCCCTCTGGGAGGCTCCTTGCCCACCAACTCACAGCACAGACCTATGTATGATGTAATCCATCTTGCAATGGTCCGCTTGACTGCAGGTCTGCCAGAAGCAGCTTCAGCGTGGGTGACAAACAGCTGGCGAACCTCTCCTTGAATCTCCGCCATCCTCTCCTTGTAGTAGGAGAGAGCACATCCAAGGTCCACGGTATGGAGCCTGTACTCGGCATCCGAGGTGTAGTTAGGGTAATATACTGGCAGAGTCAACACCTGGTTAAGGTGAAACTCTGACACCACCTTCGGATGGAATTTCGGGTGGGGGAGCAGGACAACTTTGTCCCTGTGAAAGACCAGATAAGGGGAGTCCACGGAAAGCACCTGGAGCTCTCCTGTCCTTCTGGCTGACGTGATAACCACCAGGAAGGCAGTCTTTCACGACAAGTGTGAGAGCTCACACTTGTGCATGGGTTCGAATGGCTTGCCCATGAGCTTTGCCAAAACCAGCAAAAGATCCCACTGAGGTGGAGGTTCACACACCGGAGGGGATATGTGATCCAGGCCTTTGAAAAAGCGCCTGACCACTGTCTCCTGTGCCAATGTCGACTAATTGGCCCGTGCCCGGTAAGCGAAAATGGCTTCCAGGTGCACCCTAAGGGTCGATGACTGTAGACCCCCTTTGGAGAGAGACCAAAGGTAGTCTAAAATGTTAGCCACAAAGCAGGATAAGGGGTCCAGACTCTTACCCTGACACCAAATGGAAAATCTTTTCCATTTGAAGGCATAACATTTCCTGGTCAATTCCTTACGAGATGCCTGCACAACTGTGTAGACATCCTCGGAAAGACCCAGAGCCTGGAACTCTAGCCGCTCAGGTACCAGGCTGTGAGGTGCAGGGATTGAAGGTCCAGATGGAATACCTTCCCCTGGTTCAATGATATCAGGTCTGGGTGTGTACAAAGCCACTCCGGGGCCCTGCAGCTGAGGCTGAGGAGATACCAGAACTGGCGGGGCCAATCTGGGGCTACCAGGATCACCTTCGCCTTGTCCCTCCTCACCTTGAGTAACACCTTGTGGATCAAGGGAAATGGAGGGAAGGCGTAGAGGAGGCCCGGAGTCCACAGCCTCAAGAAGGCATCCCCCTTAAGCGAGCCCTGCTGAGGGGGGCGAGCATGGTACAGCCTCAGCTTGGTGTTCTCCCTGGAGGCAAACAGGTCCACCAACGGTTTGCCCCAATGGGAGAACAGATTGTAAGCTACCTCTGGATGGAGAGACCACTTGTGGGATGTCTGGCCTATGCGGCTGAGAGCATCCGCCAGTTGGTTCAAGACTCCTGCCACATGGATGGCAAGGAGATCCGCCTCCAACTGGCTGACAAGGGTCCAGATCCAGAGCGCCTCCTTGCATAGCAGACAGGAGTGCGTGCCGCCCTGCTTGTTGAGGTAGTACATAGTCGTGGTATTGTCAATCTGGACTTGAACCACTTGACCCCAGAGCTGAGGAGCGAAAGCTGACAGTGCCAGTCTGACTGCTTTGAGCTCCAGCAGGTTCATGTGGCATCGGGACTCTTCGGGGGTCCAGAACCCGTGGGCTCTGTTGTCCCCCATGTGGGCTCCCCAGCCCATGAGAGAGGCATTGGTCGTGAGAACGACCATCGGCTCAGGGCGGACAAACGAGATCCCTTCCTGCAGATGACCTGGAACGGTCCACCATTGGAGAGCGTCCCGCATATTCTGTATGACAGTGACCAGCTGGTTGAAATGACCCTGACACTGAGTCCACTGAGTGGCCAGCTCCCACTGGAGGGGGCGCATGTGCAATCTGGCCCAACGGACCACTGAGGTGCATGCCGCCATGTAACCCAGAAGGCACAGGAAGTCCCGGGCAGGGCGCAAGTGCCCAACCAGAAATGATTGGGCAAAGGAGGAAAGAACCTCCACCCTATCCGCCGGGAGCCAAACTCTGGCTTGATGAGAGTCGAGCTCTGCCCCGATAAGCCCATCACCTTAGAGGGCACGACTTGGCCTTGTTGATCAGGAGGCCTAATTGGGAACAGGTTCGGAGGGCCAGGTCCCTGGACATTCTCCACCTCCTGCAGGGAGGAACCCGCCAGGAGCCAATCGTCGAGGTAGGGGTATATCCGAACCCCTTCGCTGTAGATTGGCCGCCACCACTGCAGTGCACTTGGTGAACATCCGAGGGGCCGATGACAGGCCAAACGGCATGGCTTGGAACTCGTACAGGGTCCTTTCCACCCTGAAGCGGAGGAACCGCTGGTGGGATGGACAGATTGGGACGTGGAAAAATGCGTCCTGTAGATCCAGTGAATAAAACCACATGTTTCGCTCCAGAGATGGTATGATCTGATTCAGAGTTACCATCTGGAAGGTGCAAGACCTGAGATATTGATTCAGGTCGTGGAGATCTAGGATGGGGCACCAACCCCCCATCCGCTTGGGCACCAGGAAGTACCTGGACACGAAGCCTGGAGCTACCACCTCCTTGTGGAGGAGCTGAGCAATGTCGTCCTGAAGGGCTGACTGAGTGCAAACTGAGATCCTTTCTTCCCGAGGGGCAAGGGCTCGGCAGGGAGGGTACTGCTCGAATTCTAGAGGCAGTCCCTGACTGACCACTTCCAGGACCCACCTGTCCTAAGTGGTACCGGACCAGGCGGAAAGAAAGTGGCAGAGCCGGCCCCCCACGGGAGGACCCAGAACTGGCGTGACGGGTGTAGGGGTGGCCACCCCCAACCCATCACTGAGCAGGCTTAGAGGAGGAGGAAACTCCTGGACTGGCACCTCGACCTCCTCTGCGGGGCTGTTGGGGACCCTGCTTGGGCCTGGGGCGCCAAGCTTGAGCCTGCTGTTGCTGTTGACCTCCCTGGAAGGAGGGCTGTCTAACCACAGGAGAAGAGTGCCGGAAAGGCTTCTTCTTGCGCTTCTGCTGGTTCTTGCCCGAATAGCCCTTTGCAGAAGTGGCATCCAAGTTGGCACTGGATTGCTGTATGAACTGGAGGTGATCTGCCACTCCCGGACCGAAGAGATCGGTACCAAGGAAGGGCACGTCAGCTAACTTGTGCTGAGTATCCGCCAAGAAAGAGGATAACCTCAGCCAGGCCCTGCGGTGAGTGGTCACTGCGGCTGCTAGTGATTAGGCAAAGGAATCTCCAATATCCAAGGCCGTCTGAAGCTGCTGTTTTGCAACAGCATGGCCCTGGTCATGGACCTGTTTAACCGTGGTCTGCATGCCTGCTGGGAGATGAGGGAGGACTTCATCTAGCGACCCCAAGATGGCATGAGAGAAGTGTGCCATGATCATTGCCGAGCTGGCTGACGAAAGCCCAAGGATGAGGCCGCATATACCTTCCGGGTAGAATGGTCCATATTCCTGGACTCCTTGTCCGGAGGGCGGTCAGTATCCACTGAGCTACCCGTGCGTCTAAACACAGAGGCAGTCACAAGGCTCTTGGCTGAGGGATGCTCTGTAAAACCTGCCAAGGACCCCATGGGTACAGTGTACTCACGAGCCATGCGGGCAGACGGAGCCAGGCAAAAGGCAGGGCACTGTCATAGCTCAAGGGCCAGGCCAACAATGGCTTTGGCCACTGGGAAGGCCTCCGTCGGGGTATCCCTCCTCTTAAGGATATCCGTGACAGGATATTCTGCCTTCTTTTGGATAGGCTCCAAGGGCATACCAGTTGACTCTGAAATAAGGCAGAGGATGCCCTGGAAAGAAGAAAGACCTTCCTCCAAGCCTGTCACTGACAACTCATCATCGGGGTGTGAGTGTAGACCAGTGGTATCAGAGTCCGAAGAATCAGGATATAAGGGTCTCCCGCCTATGTCCCCTTCAATACGCCGAGGGCAATCGGGGACAACAGTGATGGACAGACAATGGGGCAGCCCCTCCCTGAGGCTGCTTAGGTGGTGGCTCCACCAAAATTGGTGGGGAGACCGTAACAGGCCGAACAGGAATGCGTGCTGGTCCTACCGGAGGAAGAACCGGAGTCTTTGGTTCTGGAGCGGTCGGCCTAAGAGGCTGGGGCCAAGTAATGGCCAGCGTAGCCAGCTTATGACTGGTCAGAATTAGCTGTTGCCACATTAGGTCCTCATAATGCTGACGGAGCTTCCGTCGCAGTTTCTCCTCGTCCGAGGAGGATGAGGATTGGTGGCGACGCCTCTTCCGAGTGTGTTTGTGACCTTTTTTCAGATTTTCAATCGAAAGGGTCCTGGTCCTCGATCGAGACTGATGGGGTCCGCTTGTTCAATCGGGAGAGGCTGGGGTCGGTGAAAACCAAGGTTCCAGCTCCTGTCCCTCGATCGGGATACCCAAGGGCTGGGTCTCCTCGTCGGGGAAGGAAAGGATAGGTGTCCTCTCCAATGAGTCGTCGACCGGGGTCGGCAATAACAGCTCGATCGGGTCAAGAGATATTTCGGCTGGTTCGGCCGTTTCCTCGACCTCGGTGCCTTGGCCTGACGGAAGGTCCAAGAAGCCGGCGGCCAAGGAAGCGATCTCAACTGAGGTCGAGACCGCAAGGTCCTGGGATTCAGACCTCTCTCAGTCCCAGGAACGTCTTCTCCGAGAAGAAGACTTAGGGTCCTTGTCCCGTTTTCTAGGGCGGGAGAAGTGCATGCCTGAGGGCACCTCACCCCTGGTGGGGAGAGAATGGCACAGCTCCCGAAAGGATCCTGTGAAGGCAGAGCCAAGGTTTAGTGGCACAAAAAAACCCTCGGCTGGCCGAGGCTTGGGCAGCTTCTTCTTCAAATGCCGCCATCTGGTCGAGCTGCTCGGCGGATCCCGCGGCCACGGAAACCGCCCACCTTGCCTCCTTCGATTTCACCGGTGGATTGCGAAGCTCCGGTCT
The DNA here is from genome assembly GCA_016271365.2 of Neoceratodus forsteri. Taxonomy (NCBI): domain Eukaryota; kingdom Metazoa; phylum Chordata; order Ceratodontiformes; family Ceratodontidae; genus Neoceratodus; species Neoceratodus forsteri. The sequence goes on along the minus strand of CM057450.1, from coordinate 640,071,785 downwards.
CCCCAGCTTAAGGCACGCCTTGCGGCCATCCAGAACATTGGGATGGAAGGCCAAGCAGATGCTGCACGAAGAGGTGTCATGCACGATACCCAAACAATAAACACACGAGAAGTGGGGATCAGTGCGCGACATTTTCTGTCCACAGGGACACCGGCGAAACCTGGGGGATGACTTGTCCTCCATGTCCGATGCGCTCGGATCAGAATCGTAAACTCGTACGAGTTTCAAAGAAAGCGATCGTGGTGAAAACCATCAATTAGTATCCAGGGCCTACAATACTGCAGAAGTAGCACGAGTGAACCTGAATCTTCCAGCGGAAAGAAAGATCTAGCGTCATGGGGTGGAGCCGAGGTATTTACCACCCGGGTGAGTGGGAGGAGCCAGCTTGAAGACTTCCGGCCAGATTTAAAGGGGGAAAGGGACATGCCAAAGAGTGTGGATGAACAACATATCCACACTCCTAGAACAGAATGTTCCAATGTATATTGAACATTTTCAGTAAAATGTTATTGAAAAAAACAAATAAATCAACATACAAAGAGGAGAAAAACTGCACAAGTCACAATGCTAACTGCCTTACTGTACTTACTATTCCCTGAGGGAATGACCCAGCTCCCGTCTTGCATTTCGTGGTGTGGGTTCTGGAGAGTCCTACTAATAAAGACATCTTTGTCCACTGCTGTTTCCCCTGACACCAAGGATTTCTCGTCCCAGGTCATCTGTCCCCTGCTACCTTCACCACCATGCGATCCAAGAGCACAGGGCCTACAGCAATCCACGTTGATGGCTTCATCCATCCCATCCTCGCAATCTGCAAGAGTCGGTGGCTGTAGCACCACTACAACAAACTGAGTGCCATGAACCTAGAGCCAGTGCCAGGGAACTGACACACACCCACCTGTTTCTGTCCAGCAGGAATGATTGTGGGCAGAGCTATGTCAGCCAATCTGAGAAGAGGGTGGGCGAGTCATGGCCCACCATGTGCCCCTGTCAGGCTGAGCCCAGACCTGGCTGGTAAACAAGTCCTGCTTCAGAGGTGACAGGGTTTCAGCTACCTAAAGTTTAGAAAACAGATCTCCTGGAAGAGTCACACGGAGCTCCTGGCTGCGTATTGCTTCTCAGAAAGATACTGGTGCAACTTGTCATTCAGACTGCAGATGCCTAGAGCCTAGTGTGAGAGAGTGTATTCAGGGTTGCCGCACAGGGTGTTTTGACCTGGATGGCCTGTCGACTGACCTGCCCCTGTGGTATCGACTGCCACACTCTCAGTCTAGAGATTACACTACAGCGTTATCTCTCAGTGTCTGCCCTCCAATAATAATGGTCCCAGTCCTCAAAAAAGGGGGAAAAAAAACAGTAATGAACCATTACCAAGGAATCAAGTGAAATGCTTTATTGTCCATACTTCTCAATCCCCACTTCATAAATCAGAGAGGGGGTAAGGTTCAAAAGAATCGGGAACAAAGGACCAAAATAAGGGAAACATCTTAAGCATTTAGTACCACTGATGGCTCAGATTATGTGCAGTCCGCGTCCCTATGATTTCTGGAAGACAAATCACATGTGCTGATGACTTATGACTTATAATTAAATGGGTCCATTTGCAATGTGCTTTCCAGAAAGAGCTTTCTGGCAGGCTCAGAACCTACTGACTGACATAGCCTTTCTGCTTCCAGATGGTCTGTCTTGCATTTATTCTTCTGTACAAGATGAACACTTGGCTTTAAAGAGCCACCGACGCCTCAAGAAGAACTTTGAAAATATAGTATTTAGACACAAAACAGCTTATATTTCTCATTAGCTCTGTATTTCATATCCCCATTATTTATTACTGAGGTCAAATGCATAAAAACAGAAGAACTGTTCCCTGAGGGGTTATCAGCTCCTATTGTATCTTCCCAATCCGATGTCATAATACTCTGCTTGTGACATCACAGTTATTCCCATGGCAACAGACTATGATGTCACAACAGAGCATTTTCATTTCAAGTAGGGAATAAGCTACAGAGGCTGATGAACTCTGAGGGACAAAATGTGTTTTTTGTGGGAATTTCTTCAGTAATAAGTTATGGGGGGGGAGAAATCTGCAAACTATATCTATACACGTATATGAAATACAAGCTGAATTGTGTCTAAATATTATGTTTTCCAAAGATTGTCCACAGGCATCAGCTGCTCTTTAAAGTGACTATAATATAACACATATTTAGAGTTAGGTGCTAAAATTAGATTCATTGATATTGTAATTAAATTAAGTCAAAAGAAGGTGCAATACATCATGTGAAATCAGGGTATAGATGCACAACTCTACACTATTAGAGGATTAATAACCAGACCAAATATGTAATAATAAAAATACACAATACTGAGAACAACATATACTCTTTCAGGATAACTGCCAGTTGTTAAAGTTGCACAGTAATTATTATATAACTTAAAACGGCTTATTTTGCTCTTGGCATTTTTGGAAGCATCCTTTGCAAAGGTGTGGTATACCTTAAGACGCAGTGGAGGAAAGGGTGGCCCAAACAAGTTGAAACTTATTTATTAGGGTTTAATTGGCACATATTGAGAAAGTGCTTTGATCTTAGCATTCTGTCCAGTGCAGCCTGGTTTGCATAAAGGGCAATGGAGAAGAAACCACTATGAGAACAACTGTCTTGTCAACCAGCTGTGTTTATGGGTATTATTATTACTATTAATAATCATTTGCATTCGAGTCATTTCTGAGTCCCGCAGCTGGACTGGCCATTAATATTAGACTGATCAGCCCATGTAATCTCCTTTGAGAGGTGTTGTAGGGCTCTGGATCTGATGGCCTTTCCTGCAGGGGGGGAGGGTGTCTCTAAGCAGCCTGTGTTCCATCTGAACATGAACTTTCCGGAGCATCACCACTAAAGTAAGATGTGGGTACACAATCCTGGGGATGGGTTGCGGGCCCCTCCGTGACTAGTCGACCTCTAACTTTGTTGAAACTGAACGAACAGAGTTTTTGTTTTTGTTTTAACCTTGGCCATGTTTCAGTTGCTGTGACACAGGATACGAGACACACAGGCTCCCTATTGATCCCTTGCCCGTTTCGGACGGGGGGGGGGGGTGCAGGATTTGCTGGTGTGCAGAGCATCTCATGCAATACATCATAAACATGAAAGCACGCAAGCTGCTGCTGGGAGGAAGAAAAATGAAGGACATCCATTCGCATTTCACAAATGAAATAAGGCATTCTCTTAACAAATAGCAGAAATCCATATTATGCCCCCACCTCACCACCATTCCCTCTCACCTGCAGTAATATAAATTCCAATGTAATATGTAAAGCAACATTCCTCCAACTGATTCACTAAAATATCGACCAGAACTGCCGTCGGGAACTGCACAGACATTCTTGGACAGGGAGACGTTGTCAAGTATATCAGATTTTTATGTAAGCTTTGCAGTACATCGTGACACATGAGGCGTACAGAAGTAGACCTGCCTCCCTGCCTCCCTGCTGGAAAAGACACAGTTACATTGAGGCATACAGAACCAAGCCAGAGGGTGAACTGTGGAGACAATATGAACTAGACACCAGTTTGATTAAAATGATTTACATTTTAATAGTAATAGCCACTCGCAATTGCTGCTCGCCTGACTGACCAGAAGAGAAAGCATGTCTTGAGCACGTATACGTGACAGGACCAAGTTTTGAATAAGATTGTGCAACGCTATTCCTTCTTGACGGGCACCCGCAAGATTGAAATTAGTGGCACTGCAAAAAAAAAAAAGAAAAACAAACCGAAAGTGGGTGATGTGAGGCAGGCTGCTCAGGACACCAATCAGCTGTTTGCTAGGTGGTGTCATGCAGATCAAAGGAAAGAGTCGCCCTATGACTGGGTCAGCTCTTTCTTTTGAAATACATGAAGTTTTCGCCCAGCAAGCCAAAACTGTGTCATGATCAGCCTGGCTGATGACTGGTGTGGCATCAACGACTTTCGACACGCCCTTTGCAGACTGCTCAGCATTGGACCATCAGTGTTGCACCTCTCAAAATCCTCTCTCATATCAAAATGTTCGCTGTGCGCACACACAAAGCAAACATTAAAAATAAACTGCTTCCTTTGGAAAGATGTCAGGCTGCCCACTAAGCAGATATTCCAATAGACAAACGGGACTGTCCTGTCCTCCATCTAAGAGTATTTGAGGTTATGTTTTTGCCTCTGCATAATTCATCAGAGCTGTAAAAACATAATGGTGATATGTTACGTTGGTATAGTCAAAGAGCTAGAATTCCCCAGGTATGCCAAAATGACATGTTCCAGAAAAATGTATTTAACCAGCACTGATAAATTGTTTCACTTACCGCTGACACTACAAGCTTAGAAATGTACTTTGGTCTATTAGCAAGGTCTAGCCACCCCACGCCAAGAAAGAAAAACTTAGCTGTTAAACTGAATCTCCCATTTTTGTTCTCTCCACCCCAATTTATTTTGGTTCACTTGTTCAGTGGAAAAAGAACTCTAGCGCGTTTGTTCAACTTAAGTTGAGTAACTGATAGAAAGGAAGCCTGATACTTAAGTTAGTATGTGATATAAAGCACAATGTATGGGAAACCATACACAACAAACCTGTGCATATCGAGAGGTTTTTATGGCAGCCACGAACCTCAAGAGTGAAGCTCAAGAGGTTCCCCGGTTGCCACTAAAAACTTGAGATGAAGATACAGGCTTATTGTGTACAGCTGCCCATACGTTATCATTTATAGTGTATAGGCATCCATGCCCAGTTCAGACATTCCACTTCCTTTCAGTGAACTGGCAGTTGGGGGGCACTTGTGTGTTGGTGGCGGGCTCAGATTATTGATTCAACATGCAGCTAGTGACTACAGCTGCAGCTGTTTCTATAAGTTCACATTCTTAAATCGAGTTTGTGCCACGCTAGCCTGGAATAGCACCAGCTGTTGGGGGTGTGCCCCTATTCAAAGAACACATATGTAGGGCGCACCCCCAACAGCGCCGTCGTGCAAAATATTGTGCTGCACCTATGCAAATGAGGGTTCCTTCATGCACATGCGGTGCAGCACAATACTGAAAGTTTTCAGAAGCACTAAATGGCCGCCAGCAGCTGCGCCGTTTAACGCCTCTGAAACCCAGCCCTAACAGTGCACTGACCCATCTGCACACTGTCAAGGGGAGGGTATCCTGGTGGTTCAGTGGTCCCTCCCCTGCCCCAAACCCTGTCCCCATATAAACACAAATTCATATTGGTGGTTCAGCAATCCCTCCCCTGCCCCAGTCCCTGTCCCCATATAAATATAAATACACATTGGTGGTTCAGCAGTCCCTCCTCTGCCCCAATCCCTGTCCCCATATTTATTTAGCTTTTGTTTACCGTGTAAATACACTAGACAAGTATTATGCCTATTTTCAGGAACGACCTGGGAGAATACAACATGAGAAACAGCAGTCAAGGACATATATATATATATATATATACACGGAGAGATATATATAAACGTAAATACACATTGGTGGTTCAGTGGTCCCTCCCCTGCCCAAATCCCTGTCCCCATATAAATATAAATACACAACCGTGGTTCAGTGGTCCCTCCCCTGCCCCAATCCCTGTCCCCATATAAATATAAATACGCATTGGTGGTTCAGCAGTCCCTCCCCTGCCCCAATCCCTGTCCCCATATAAATATAAATACACAACCGTGGTTCAGTGGTCCCTCCCCTGCCCAAATCCCTGTCCCCATATAAATATAAATACACAACCGTGGTTCAGTGGTCCCTCCCCTGCCCAAATCCCTGTCCCCATATAAATATAAATACACAACCGTGGTTCAGTGGTCCCTCCCCTGCCCCAATCCCTGTCCCCATATAAATATAAATACACAACCGTGGTTCAGTGGTCCCTCCCCTGCCCCAATCCCTGTCCCCATATAAATATAAATACGCATTGGTGGTTCAGCAGTCCCTCCCCTGCCCCAATCCCTGTCCCCATATAAATATAAATACACAACCGTGGTTCAGTGGTCCCTCCCCTGCCCAAATCCCTGTCCCCATATAAATATAAATACACAACCGTGGTTCAGTGGTCCCTCCCTGCCCCAATCCCTGTCCCATATAAATATAAATACGCATTGGTGGTTCAGCAGTCCCTCCCTGCCCCAATCCCTGTCCCCATATAAATATAAATACACAACCTAGTTCAGTGGTCCCTCCCTGCCCAAATCCCTGTCCCCATATAAATATAAATACACAACCGTGGTTCAGTGGTCCCTCCCTGCCCAAATCCTGTCCCCATATAAATATAAATACACAACCGTAGTTCAGTGGTCCCTCCCTGCCCCAATCCCTGCCCCATATAAATATAAATACGCATTGGTGGTTCAGCAGTCCCTCCCCTGCCCCAATCCCTGTCCCCATATAAATATAAATACGCATTGGTGGTTCAGCAGTCCCTTCCCTGCCCCAATCCCTGTCCCCATATAAATATAAATACACATCGGTGGTTCAGTGGTCCCTCCCCTGCCCCAATCCCTGTCCCCATATAAATAAAAATTCATACTGGTGGTTCAGCAATCCTTCCCCTGCCCCAGTCCCTGTCCCCATATAAATATAAATTCACATTGGTGGTTCAGCAGTCCCTCCCTAACCACGATCCCTTCCCCAGTTCCTTTATCATCCCCGGTGGTCTAGTGGTCCCTCCCTAGCCCCCATCCCCTCCCCAGTAATTCATTTATCATCCCTGATTGTCTAGTGGTCCCTCCTTTGCCCCAATCCCTTCCTCAGTAATTCTTTTATAATCCCTGGTGGTCTAGTGGTCCCTCCCTAGCCCCAATCCCTTCCCCGACAATTCTTTTATAATCCCTGATGGTCTTGTGGTCCCATCCTAGCCCTGATCCCATCCCCGGTAATTCTTTTATCATCCCTGGCGGTCTAGTGGTCCCTCTCTAGCCCCAATCCATTCCCCGGTAATTATTTTATAAACCCTGGTGGTCTAGTGGTCCCTTCCTAGCCTCTATACCCTCCCCAGTACTTCATTTATAATCCCTGGTGGTCCAGTGGTCCCTCCCACTCCCCAGATCGCTGTCCCAACTCAAAGAAATAAATTCACTGGTAGTCTAGTGGTCCCCCCACCCTGGCAGGTAGTGACTCACCACCCCGCTCCCCCCCAACCCGTGCCGGCGACTGGCAGAGCCCTCTATACACTGCCACCGCCAGCCTCTGACTGAACTGTCAATGAGCATGTACAGTATACGTTCATTGGATGACCACCAGGGAGAATGGAGGAGGGGCCTCTGGACCACCAGCGAATATAAATTAAGTACTGAGGAGGGGATCGTGGCTGGGAGGGCACCACCCGACCACCAGGGATTATAAAAGAATTACCATGGAAGGGATCGACGCTCGGCAGGGACCACTAGACCACCAATGATGATAAAAGAATTACCAGGAAAGGGATAGAGCTAGGGAGAGACCACTAGACCACCAGGGATTATAAAAGAATTACCAAGGAAAGGATCAGGGCTAGGGAGGGACCATTAGACCACCAGGGATTATAAAACAATTACCAGGAAAAAGATCAGGGCTAGGGTGGGATCACTAGGGATGATGAAAGAATTACCGGGGAAGGGAGTGGGGCTAGGGAGGGACCACTAGACCACCATGGATAAAGGAATTACTGGTGAAGGAATTGGGGATAGGGAGGGACCACTAGACCAACAGGGATGATAGAAGAATTAACGGGGAAGGGTTTGGGGCTAGGAAGGGACCACTGATCCACCAATGTAAGTTTATATGGGTACAGGGATCGGGGTGGGGAACCTGGCCCTGTGCACTCGGGCTGGGCGCTCACATGCAGATGAGCCCATAATGGGCATGCCAAATGGCCCCTTAGCCCCGAGCATGCCCAGTGGACTAATTTGCATGTTTGGGCTGAATATTGTCCATGAGGGCTGCAGCGCTCATCAGTATGCGCTGCGCTTTACCCTTATGGGCAGTCTTCAGTACCACCCTCTGGTAGCGCTGCATCAAACATGGCGACTGCTTGCTGTGGGCTACACTACCAGGGTCCAATATTCATACAGATAGCGCGGTCAGTTCGGATTGCACTATCTGTTTGAATATGGCACTACTGCTGTCCAGCCCTATTTTTTTGCACGGCATACCTGTTTACACACATAGCTGGCCAGCTCTGAAAATGGGGTCCTGAGTCTTAATGGACTTATCCTGTGTTGACATAGGGTAGCCCACACACACACACACACACACACACACAAACACACACTGGTCCGGGGCACAGTACACCCATGGGCACGGCCCTGTGGCATGCTACACACACCGACACGGTTAGCACGGGCGTGGGCTGGACATGCATGCTGCACCAGCACATTGCCACCCACTAACACATGCACACTGACACTGCGGCTCACCTGTGCGTGCACCTAGTGGTGGCACCACCATCATCGCGGCACCACCGACCACGATGCCTGCACAGTCGCCAGCACACAACCACCAGTGCAGAGCACACTGCTCATGGTGCCATAGCGGCGTGGCTGCATGGTGCGCATTGGCCATGCCATCAGTCTGGGGTGTGACCACGCTGTGCCGTCAGTGGCTGAATGTGCCCTCCACAAGCGCCTGCTGGGCCATGCGGCCACCGGCCGTCCGGGCCATGCGGCCGGGCAGATCCCTGTCCCCAACATCATCTGCAGGTGTGCTGGGCTCTGCGTCCAGCAGTGGCACGTTCCCCCTCTTAGTGACATTGTGCAGCATGGCACACATGGCAAACACCTTGCACAGCTTGGCGGGGCTCAGCATTAACCTGCCGCCCATGTGGTCCAGGCACCGGAACCTCATCTTCATCTGTCTGAAGGTCCTCTCAATTACGGCCCTTGTCATCTTGTGCACCGTGTTGTAGGCGACTTCCCCTGGGGTCGCCGGGGCATGGAATGGTGTCATCAGGTTTGTGCGCTGTGGACAGCCGCTGTCACCTGCAGCAGAAAAGGTGCCCATGTCAATGCATGGTGCAGTAGTCGTGGCTGGTGTGCCGTTACATGATGACCTAACGTTACTCACCAAGAAACCACCCGTCCAACCATCCATCCCGCAGTAGCGCATCCATCCCTGAACTGTCTAGAACACAGGAATCGTGTGTTGACCCAGGGTACTTTGTACACACGTCCATGACCAGGCCTCCCACATCACACACCACCTGGAAGTTATGCTGTGGTATCCCTTGCGCTTCCTGTATGCCTCCTTGTGGTTCTGTGGAGTGACTATGGCGCGGTAGAAGGCCTCCTTCATCGCCCGGATGTCCGCAGGCATGGATGGGAACAAGATGTGCTCCCCGAGGTTCCATAGGAGTGTATCCGTAACCTGCGACACTGCCCTGGACATCGACGACTGGCCCACACCTACCATGTCGCCCGTCACATGCTGGAACGAGCCAGTGGCGTAGCACCACAGGGAACATAGCAGCTTTGTCTCAGCGGTCATGGCGTGGGACTGCTGTGTGTGGGGTTCAATGTTGCCCCAGATGCTGTCACACAGCCCAGCAATAGCTGGCCATGGGAGTCTAAAGCGTTCAGTGCAGTGGGAGCACCGCAGTGCAGTGGCGTCGAGGTGTGTGTGGAATACAGGCAGGTGAGGGGCACGATGGCACCGCCTCTCAGTGAGGTCGACGATGAGGTGGACATGCAGTAGTGGGCCTGGACACATACTGTTGCAGCATCTCAGTTCCCTGCGGTGCTGTTCTGGGGCAGCCATGGTCCCAGATATAGCGCCGGTCACATGGCAGGCCCCCACGTGGCGGACGTCATCACGCCACCGCATGCTCTCTGGGTGTGCTACACACATGCATTGGCATGCGACATTCAGTGCCGTGCAGGACTGTATGATGGCGAGTGTGTTGCTGAAGTGCAAGGCACAGTTCCCCGCCCATCTGTTCCGTGTGTCGGAGGGGGACCTCACGGACAGTTGGGGCCATGGCGACCTGTGGGCTGTCAGGGCATACGAGAGGGTGAGTATGTGTCACCTGGGTGTGCAGCTGGTGGGGTGGGGTGCGGGTGATGTGTGTGCTAATCGTTGTTCCTCTCTGTCATGCAGGACGGGCAGAGTATGCCAAGCCGCAGGGGGCTCACATTCCAAGAGCAGCGTGATGGGGCCAAGGTCTATGTTTCCTCCATGCCTGCGAGGCATATGTGCTTCCATGAGTGGCTACCAGGGTACATAGGTGACAGCGTGGCTCAGTTGGTAGCACATCCGCCTCTGGACCAGAAGGTCGTGGGTTCTCGTCCCACACCGGGACTGGACTTGCACCTAAAAATCGCTGGCATCCAACTGCAGTATTGGGGGGTGCTGTATGCTGGGGGGTGCCATCCTTCGGATGAGATGTTAAACCGAGGTCCCTTCTGCCCTTCCTGGTGTTGTCCTGGTGGGTGTCCAGGTGGAAGTCAAAGAACCCAGGGCACTCTTCGCAAAGAGCAGGGAACATTCCCAGTGTCCTGGCCAACATTTCCCTTCCCATAAACCAGTTCATGCAATCATTCAGGCTGTGTGTGGGTGATGATATGCGATATGGCCACCACCACACATTCAGTCACTTCACTACCAGTCTAGCATTGCTTGTAAAGCGCTTTAGGATAATGTGTATGAAAAGCACTACATAAATGCTGATTCTTCTTCTTCTACATGATCCTGAAAGGTGCTGGGACTGACCTCTTCTACAAGGACAACTATTACCATAGCTGGGACATCTATGTCCCCTCAGCGGTAGGTGAGGCGACACATGGGTGTTGTTGCGTGCGGCTGTGGTGTCCCAGGCAGGTGTTGCTGATATATGTCCTTGTCTCTTACAGCATCACAGGGAACCGGTGCAGTGCATCATGCTGCGCTACAATGGCCGATGGACACCGCTGAAGGAGTTGGAGGATGGGTTGGAGTCTGGCAGCAGCAGCAGGGAGACGCCATCACCATGGGGCCCATGACCGCCATCGGAGGGAGAGCGTGCAGGATGTACGACATATGTATACTAGCATCCATCGGAGTGGGGCGCAGCAGCGGTAGAGGCCTTGCCATCAGGAACGCTGACTGGGGGTGCTGCACGAACATGCCATGGATGTTGTGCCGTTGCAAGGGGGGTGGGCTTGATGGACTATGTGGTGGGGATGGGAAGCTGCGGGTCTCTTGGCAGCATGGGGTGGGGCTGGGCACTGTTCAGTGTTGGTTGCTGATGCTGTGTGCTGTACTAGTGTCACAATAAAGTACTTTGGCACAGCTCTGTGAGTTCACTGTCTCGGGGGTTATGAGCCCAGCCCTGCCGAGAGGTGCACTGTCTGTCACGGCCATGCGTGCATGCATGGCGGACTGGCAGTCATGGTCCCGCTGATGTTGGCACCTGCTCGTGCCACAGGTAGGGGTGCAGGTGCCCCTGCGCATCACATCCTGTGGCGCTGCATGTGCCGTCGCTCGATTCTGCGTGTGGCTGCGTCTGCTGCCCATGGTGCCATGTGCCCACCATGCACTGTGGCATGGCATCTGGGGTGCCCTGCGTGTGCCTGCCATAGCTGCTGTGCTGTCGCCACAGCGCTGGCGCGAAGTGTGGGCGCATGCGCGTCTGTGCAGGCCCCACAGGCCTCGTTGTGCCCTGTCGCCATCAGTTCTGGCACACTGTCCGGCATTCATCGCCATACATGTCATTGTGCATCGCGTGTGGCATGCCTCTGTGTGTTATGGGACCACGCCCCATGCTGCACGTGCAGTATGGTCGGCGTGGCGGTGCGGCTGCATTACGTGTGTCTGTTGCGTAACCCATTGTGCATGCCTCCTACATGCTGTGTGCACTTCCCGCTGTCGCCTCCCCCCCACGCGGACTGTCTGCGCCGCTGCTCGTATCGTTCATACATAAAGCCCATTGTCTGTATTTTTTTTCTTCATTAGATATATTTTCCCAATGCCGCAAAACATGGAGGCAGAAAGATGCAATGGTTTCTTTCAACTGTTATGGGGCAGTAGATTAAATCCCATGAAACATAATCTAGTTTGTCTGGAGGCAAAAAGGTAAAACAAGGAGGGCCAGCAATGCTGAATTCAGTGTTATTCTTTTTTAGTGCTTTTCTTTATAGTAATATAAACCCAGTCTTGCAAGAGCAATGTAAATTATGGATTCTGTTTTTCCAAGCGAGGTGTAATTACTTTTTAGGAAAATATCACACAGGTAAGTAAGGTGTTTTCCAAAACATGCCTGCAAATACTTCACAGTATCTACAGGAATTTTTTAGAAAGGTCAAAACTTGGAAGCAACGAGTGGATGATGTACGATGCCACACCAGAAAACAAATTGTATAGCCTGATCTTGGACAAATATTTTCACCGGAGTCCCACCTTCAATTATCTCCCACCCCCCACGACACAAGAAAAATGTTTAATTGCTCATTTGAGGACCCCAGAATCCCTCAGATGATGTGGGATACTTTGTGGATGTGCTGGCACAGGAAAAGTACAGTTACGTAAGAACTTACCATAACAGTAGATCTTCGAGAGAGGCTCTTGCAGTAGGTAATTACATACAGGACTGATGTCGGCAGGCAGCAGGACCCCACAGAAAAATTTCTAGCTAGCAGTCCCTGGCGAGGGACTGCCCCCACGTCAGGTGACCGGCATCAGACGACGTCGGTATAAAGGGGCAGTCCTGGACGCCTGCCTTCCAGTTCTTGCCCGCCACAGGCCCGGAAGGCCCGGACGAGAGAGAAGCGGATATTTCCTTCAATGGAAAAGGAGCTGAAAAAGCCTAGGGGGATGGAGGGAGGGAAGGTATTAACTACTGCTAAGAGCCTCTCTCGAAGATCTACTGTTACGGTAAGTTCTTACGTAACTGTACTATCTTACTTTGAGAGGGCTCTTGCAGTAGGTAATTACATACAGGACAGAATCCCAAGCAGTCTGGAACAAACGAAAGGCACTGGGAGGAGGAACTACTCCAAGAAGTAGCAAAAACCTTGCAAACCTCAAGACAGGAGGCCTTGCAAGACCGCTAACCCGAAGCCTGCTCTACGGCGAGAGGCAATGTCCAAATTGTAATGTTTCGTAAAGGTATGGATGGAAGTCCAACTGGCGGCAGCACAGATGTCTGCTGCAGACACGTTCTTGAAACAAGCCACAGAGGCTGCTACTCCACGAGTGGAGTGACCTCTGACTTGACCCGGAAGGGTCTTGTTGTACTTGTCACAACAGAAAGTGATGCAATGAGCCAACCACTTTGACAGGCATTGCTTGGAAACAGCATTGCCTTCCCTTTTGTGAGCAAAAGAGACGAACAACTGATCAGTCTTTCTGAGATCCTTTGTCCTATCAGTGTAGTATTGCAGAATCCTGTGAACATCCATGGTATGGAGCAAATATTCTCCCTGGTTGGAGTACTGCGTGAAAAAGGCAGGTAACTCTATAGACTGATTTAAGGTAGACTCCGCTACCACTTTCGTAAGAAACTTAGGGTTCGTGCGAAGAGCTACTCGTTCCTTGTGAAAAATCAGATAGGGGATTTTACACATAAGGGCCTGGAGCTTGGAAATTCTTTGAGCAGAAGTAATGGCCACCAAGAAGAGCGTCTTCCATGACAGAAACTTCAGATCTGTGGAGGCCGCAGGCTCGAAGGGAGGAAGGGTAAGTTTCTCGGGAACAAAGTTCAAATCCCAAGGGGGAGCAGGAGTCCGGACAGGGGGTCTGAGATGAAGGACCCCTCTGAGAAAAGTCTTGGATACTTCTAATTGGGCAAAGGCTTTATAAGCGAAAGGAACATGGTAGGCTGAAATAGCGGCCATGTGAACTTTCAAAGAGGAATGACTGAGACCCAGGTCGAAGAGGTGACGTAAATAATCAAACAGAACGGCCACAGGACAGGAGAAAGGCTCCACATTCCTGGAGGCAGCCCAAATAGAAAATCTCTTCCATTTCATGGTGTAGGTGGACCTAGTGGAGAGTTTTCTAGCCTCCACCAGACTCTCGGCCACCTTTGGAGAGACGCCAAAGCGAGATTGGGCTAGGTCTGCAGGAGCCATGCATGAAGTTGAAGGGACTTGAGTCCCGGATGGACCAGGGTCCCCTGATCCTGGGTCAGCAATCCTCGAGATAAAGGAGGAGGAAGAGGAGGAACCTCCGAGTATTGTTGTAGAAGAGAGAACCAGATTTGTCTGGGCCAGAAAGGAGCGATCAGAATCATTCTCGCTCCTTCCATTGCAAGTTTCTGCAGTACACGAGGGACCAGAGGAATTGGGGGAAAAGCAAAGACAAATCTGCCCTTCCAATTTAGAGACAGAGCGTCGCTCCAGAAAGCGCCTCGCTCTGGAGTGAGCGAGCAAAAGGTGGGAAGTTTTGCGTTTTGGGAAGAGGCGAACAGGTCTACCTATGGAGTCCCCCAAAGCTGGAAGATGCCATCTAGAATCTTTTGGTCCAGCTCCCACTCGTGTGGCAGAGCCGAGGACCGACTTAAGCTTGTCTGCCAGGGTACTGTTGACTCCTGGAACATGGATCGCCGTGAGGTGGAGGTTGTGAAGAGTCGCCCAGTCCCAAACCCTCATCACTTCCCTGCACAGCAGGTAGGATCGAGTCCCTCCTTGCTTGTTGATGTACCACACCACGCACATGTTGTCCATTTGGACAGCTAGGTGACCGGGAAGGATGTATTGGTGAAGGGCTTGAAGAGCATATAGAACTGCTCATAGCTCTAGCACATTGATGTGGAGAGCTAACTCCAATCTGGACCATAAACCCTGGGTTCGGTGAGGACCCAGATGGGCTCCCCAACCTTCGCCTGATGCGTCCGTGGTCAGAGTCTGGGAGGGGGGAGGATGACAGAAGGGGACACCCCGAAACAGGTTCTCTCAAACCATCCACCATTGCAAGTCTCTTGTCATCGGCGAGGAGATCAGCACCAGATGATCTAGGTCGTCTACGAGTTGATCCCACTGACAGCGGAGAGTCCACTGAGAAATTCTCATGTGGAGCCGCGCGCGTGGAACCATCGAGATGGCAGCCGCCATAAGCCCCAAAAGATGGAGCACCGACTTCGCCGGAACCTTCCTGCGTTCAGTCATCAGGAGAGAGGCCACCCTGTCCGGAGGAAGGAAGGCCTTGCACATTGTCGTACTGAGGACTGCCCCGATGAACTGAAGTCTCTGGGAGGGGTCCAGATGAGACTTGAAATGGTTGATGGTGATACCCAGGCAAGTGAAAACCTGCTTGGTGAGGGAGAGAAAATACAGCAGCTCCTCCCTGGACGAGGCCGCCAGGAGCCAGTCGTCCAGGTAGGGAAACACCTGAACTCCCAAAGTACGCAGGTGGGCCACTACCACCGCCAGGCATTTGGTAAAAACTCGGGGAGCCGAGGAAAGACCAAAAGAAAGTGCCCGAAATTGGTAATGGTCCCCCTTGAAAGCAAACCGGAGGTACTTGTGATGCGAGGGACGAATGGGGATGTGCAGATATGCATCCTGCATATCCAGCGCACAAAGCCATTGACCCGGCCGAAGAAGGGGCAGAAGGGTTTGAAGGGAGAGCATCCTGAACTTTCTGTATTCTACGTAGAAGTTCAGGGAGCTGAGATCTCCCTTCTTCTTTGGTACTAGGAAGAAATGGGAATAGTAATCCGTCCCGTGAAGGTGAGGAGGAACAGGTTCTATGGCCTGCTTCGTGAGAAGGGCAGATATTTCTTCCCTGACCAAAGGAAGATGGTCCCTTGAGTAAGAGGACTTCAGAGGGGGGTGGAGGTTTCTGAAGAAACTCTATGGAGTGCCCCTCCGTGATAATCTGAAGCACCCATGAATCCGATGTTATTCTCTCCCAACCCGGAAGGTGGAGGGAGAATCTCCCTCCTATCGGTTCCTCCGGGAGTCCGGAGGCAGTGGGAGAGGGGAGGAGTCAGGTGGTGTGGTGCAGCGCCGTAGCTGGGGCACCCGCTGCTTTTGGGCGGCGGGGGCCTGGCAACTCTGAGGGGCCAGTGTTGGTGGCCCACCTTCCTTGGGTTCGCTTGAGGCCCGGCTGCGTCTGCGAAAAGGAGCGGGCGCTGCGGGGGATGGGGACGGTACACGGAATCCACAGATTTCAGAGCCGTCCCCTTCTCCTACAAATCGGTGATGAAGTCCTGACATCACCACTGAAAAGCACTGAACCCCTGAAAGGTGCTTCCTGGATTGCTGACTGCACCTCAGGACCAGACCTGACACGTAGAGCCAGGCGTAGCGCGCCAAGACTTCTGGCGAGCGGAGCTCCGCTCCTGCAGTGCCCACTGCGTCGGCGTCGTCCTCAGGATGTGACGACTGGCGAGCAGAGCAGAGCGGACTAGGTCAGCTAACTCCTGCTTGACTTGGGAGTCAGGTAAGGAGTCAATCTTAGATTCCGCCTGGGTAGGGATAGCCTTCTGGTAATCCCCCATATGTGCTACATAATTCAGGGCCCTAATTCCCAGTGTGGAAGAAGCATATAATTTTCTTCCATACTGATCCAGAAGGTGAGATTCCTTATCCGAGGGAGACAAGTTTAAATGTTTGAGGTGTGCTGACTGGCTGTGAGCGGCGCTAATCACGACCGAGTCTGCACGGGGGTGAGAATCCAAAAAATCTACACCCTCCGGAGCCTGGTATAGCCTGTTGGACTTCCAAGGAAGCGGGGCTAAAGCCGACGGTTGTTTCCAAATAGTGGAAACAAGGTGGGCGTGAGGCTCGATCCAGGGTGGCACTAGAGTAGAGGCCGTAAGGGGCAGGTCCAGATGTTCGACGAGTTTAACCCGCTGAGGATCTGGTTCCAAAGAACGCCACTGATGTACTTCCTGGATCTTCCTGAGCATCTCCGTGAAGGAAGGATCCTCCGGAGGAGACTTCGGAGGAGTCCTCGGCCGGGGCTTGGACGGAGAGCGAGGCTCGTCGTCTCTCTCGGAGAATCCATCGGAGGAATCCGAGAGTGAAGAAGAAGAAGAATTAGAAGCAGAGTAAGACTCCCTAACTCATCTAGGGGGAGGAACGGGTTCCTTAGGGGGAATCCCTGGACGCGTGTCCTGCCCCTCTCTGGATCCAGAGGGAAGAGCTCGGGAATCCGGAGGCAGAGAGGGAGTGTGCCGTCTTGGGCGTATGGGGGCGGAGGTGGCACCATCGCCGTAAGGCGGCTCTCGACTTCCTTGGTGAGCTGTGCCTTGGCCTCAGCCCACCAGGAAACCAGAGTCTCCTGAACATCCACAGGCGGCCTGGGGGGCGGTGGAGGAGGAGCAGGGGGATAATTATACGGATTATATCCGTAAGGCGGGTATCCATAACCTGGCTGCGGGAATACCGGTGCCGGGTATTGCGGCGTCGGGTACTGTGGCGTCAGTGGAGCCGGCGTCGGGTACTGTGGTGCTGGATACTGCGGACCCGGGTAAGCTGGCGTCGGATAGGACGGCGGATACCCAGGTACCGGAGGAGCTGCCGGAGCAGGCGGCAGTAGGGAGCCCCACGGGCGGATCAACAGTGATAGGCCCGTGGGGGGTCGGGCCCGACGGAGGAGGGATATCCCCACCAGCGTCAGTGAAGCCGGCGTCGGAACTGGCATCGGCGGGGCTGGTGTCGGGGCCGGCGTCAGATCTGGTTCAGTAGGAGGAGGATCTGACGGCAGAAAAGCATCCCGTGCATCGCCCAGGGATGGAGGGGAAAAGTCCCCGGGGTCAGGCAGGGGCGACTCGTGCTCCTCGGACGGCAGCGAAGGCTGCGGGGAACCTGGGACGACAGACGATGGAGGGTCTGCCGTAGGCTCCAACGCCCGGCGCACGTCAGAGGAGCCGACATGCGACTCAGGGGCTGAATCCCGGCGGACGCCAGAGGAGCCGGCGTCCGACTTAAGGGGTCCCTCGTCAGAGGAGGTCCGAGGGTGGGAAGCGGCCCGGTCTGAGGGGGACGCGACCGTGCGCCGCCCGAAGGGTCGGGCGTCTTAGCGGTCTTCTCCCGGCAGGCATCGGAGGAGCCGACGTCCGGCTTATGGGAGGTGCCTGCGCCACGTAGGCTGCAGGCCTGCAGCAGTACTGAGGCAGGCCTCCTTTGGCCCGGAGCGCCAGCGGGGAGCCCGGCGTGAGCCCGGCCGGGTGGGCGGCGCCTCCTTCAAAACCTCAGGCTGCCCGTGGGCGGGCCCGGAGGAACATTACCTGAACCACAACTCCGGCGGAGTCGCGGATGAGGAGCCCTTCTCCTGTGCCTTTCTTTGTCCGCTTCTTGTGTACTTCTGGAGAAGTCGACGCCTGCCTAAGCTTCTTCAACGCCTCCATTTTTAAGGAAATGGGCTTCCAAAGACTGCTGGCGTCGTCTGCGGGTATCCGCATTGAAATGCAGGCAATGTGGGCACTTGTGGCACCGGCGTGGTGGGGCCCTGAGCAAAAGGCAGAGAGTGACCGTCGCTGCGCGGAGCGGTTAGGCGGCCTTACCAGTCGCCACTTATTTTTGGAAGGGGACGACACAAACCGGCGTTCCCTGATGATATCGTAATAAAGTACTAATAATTTTGGTAAAACCAACGAAAGAACAGGGCTGAGCCACGAACTTTACGCGAGAGCGTAACGAGCTGGATGGCAGGAAAGAACTGGAAGGCGGGCGTCTGGGACCGCCCCTTTATACCGACATCATCTGACGCCAGTCACCTGATGTGGGGGCAGTCCCTCGCCAGGGACTGCTAGCTAGAAATTATTCCGTTGGGTCCTGCCGCCTGCCGACGTCAGTCCTATATGTAATTACCTACTGCAAGAGCCCTCTCGAAGTAAGATCTGAAGATTAGGAACAACCATCATCACAAAACCATTTCAGGTTCAACTGTTTGAGATCGGAGTGCAACATGGTCCTAGAAACTATAGAACGTTCATTTTTCAAGTGCACTTATACTGACCAGCTCTGGAAGGAGGCTGCTAGTGTGTGGAATTCTGACATTTTCAAACGTATGAATTATTATGTCTTAATCCATGGAGATTTTGGGGATAGGGTAAATGCACCAAGTAGCCTGGAGGTTGATAATTACAATCCTTAAATGGCACATTTTGCAAACTAGGTGGCAGCAGGTATGCCAACAAAAAGCACCCTGATTCTTATCCTTATTGAAAAAATTAATAAGGATATGCTGACAATTTTTAACAAAGAAAATAAAATCCTGCCACAGTCAGAATAATTTGTGGTAAAACACCACCTTAGGCAAATTCATTACCACTAAAAGGGTAGACCCACTGTACTTTTTGTTTTTGCTCTTGTATTGATTAAATTATTGTCATTGTGTTATAGTTTCTTTCCGATGTGAAGTTTGTGACTGCATTTTGTACATATCTGTTTTGCTGTTTTGTTTGATTTTTCTCATTAATAAAAAATTTCCCTACGCTTCACTTCCTGCTCAGCTATCTAGCAAGATGGCTGACCCTGGGTTGAGGGGTGAAGGAGCTGCTCTGGAACGTATGGATGTCGAATTGTCAGAACCAAATATACCTGAAAATACTCAGATTGAGCATCTCCTGTTGGCCAGGGCGAAACTGGCTTTTCAGTTGTCGAAGAAAAAAAGGTTTCTGCTAGCCATGATGATAGAAGAAAGAAAGGAAGAAATAAGTACACATCTGAGTTATGAAAATTAGAGGTGCAAAAAGAAGAAAATGCTTGCAGTTTTTTCCATCTCAGGACTGCCTACCCATAGTTTCGTAGATAAGCCGCATGAAGGTGGAAACTCATTTTGGGGCTTATGCACCAACGTGCACAGCATATGTGCGATTCAAGCATATCCGGCCCACAAAGCTACGCACCTGAAGTCAGGTGCAGGGTGTGCAGGATGCACAATCATGTACCCCTGCTGGGCACCTATTTGCTGCCCCGCCTCAGCATGTACAATCGCAGAGATTGGATCGAGGGACACAGGCAGGCATCCAATAGAATGCCTGTCGTGGGTTCCATACTGGATTCCCTGCTCTGTGTGAGCAGGGTATTCTGGGATGGCGTGAGAAGGCAATCATAAATGTTTATGGGTGAGTCCTCAAATGGCTGCCCACAACCCATCCTATCATTCCAGAGGGGATGGGGCAGCACGATAGGTGAGGACTCTGTCATCCTGCAACCTGTGGTGGTACTCTGTGTGGGGCTCAGCAACTATACAGCAGGGTCTCTCCTACCGTATCCTGCACTCCCTGTGCCTGGCACTCCACGCCTTTGTGAATGGCGAGGAGTGTGAGCACACCGCCAGACATGTACCTCGACCGGCCGCACATGTAGCTGAATGATCTGCTGGGGGATCAGGTGTGAAAGGGATGCATATCCCTTCTGTACATGCCGCAGGGATACACGGCCCCCCAATGCATGGCTCAGGGTCGTAGAGTTGCCTACGTGCCTTGAATCCATGCCATGTAGGCAACCTGCACTTTCGTGTATAGGTCCCATTGAGCCTGAATCAGGTACAGAACCTGCAGTAGCTAAGACAAACCCTGTTTGTTAACCCTGTACTAAACACAGCTTCGATCTTCGATGTCTCAACTGAGCAAACTGTAATGGCTCAGAGTAATAAGGGACAAAGTCTACCTGTTTAAAAAATTATTACCACTGTACCTGACTGAGAGGAGGGGCTGCGTTCTCAGTGTCCCAACCTGATTCTCTAGCTTGTCATTTCCAAGACACACATAGCCCTGCATCCCATGGTAAATCCATGGAGGAGGACTGGAGCATCAAAAAAGCCCTGGAAGGTGCCGGCTGGGTACAATCTCCTGATGGTGAAACCTGTCTTCCGAACTATACAGGAGGTACACCGACAACTGCCAACAGACCCATCAACAGGCCACCAGCTGACGAGTCAGCTGAGCAGTATGCCACATCAGCAGCCCAGCCCGCTCTCAGTACTCTGGTTGAAACACTACCCGCGCCATCACTTGCACTGCCTCTGGATGAAAAGCTGCCCACTCCTCCTACACTGCCTTATGCTAGCTCTGCAACAGACACGTCTCTTCCGATACAGCACACAGCTCAACTAAGGTCCAGGTATGACTGCTTTTCTTTTTGTTGTTGTTACCTGCATACTAAACTGCTTCTGAAGTTGAAATCATAGTCTTCAGACATGAAAGTGAGGCACTTGAGATCCCATTTCCCTCACAGTCTTCTGCAACAGAGCAAGCAGTGGAAAATGCACATTCACCAAGATCAGACGGATAAGATACTAATACGGACTTGCTTGTTACACATCACGGCCCAAAAGAAGGTATAAGTGGAATGTCCAGGAAAAGGGTTCAAAATGAACCTGCTGCAAATGCTGCCCAGACTGCACAAGCTACCAATTCTGGGGCTAGCCCCTCGGGCATTTTTAGACATCAGTCTCTCGAGGTTTTCAGATGGCTGATTTATTCCATCCTCATGTTGTTCCTGCCCAAAGGTGAAATGTGGTTTGGCTGCGTTATGGGGGGGGGGAGGTTAGAGCTGCTTCAAGACAGAAAAACCTATGTGGGAAGGGCACTATCGAAATTCTCTATGAACTTTTTCTCATCTGAAATTTATGCCCTATGTCATACATCTGGTGAGATCATCTTTGAAGTCAGCTTCAAGAAAGCTATAACTTTGGACAGATTTGAGACAAAATTAAAGCACTCTACTCTCTGGACACCTTTCCAATCTGTCTCCCCCTTATGAAGCCGGCTCTGCAAACAGTCACCATCTTGTTAAAAAACAAGCATTTGTCAATGCCGAATGTTTGCTTGCTGGCATTGGCATTGGTGTGTAGAAGTTACAGAGCTGCACACTAGGAATGGCAGTGAAGTACTGAACTGAAGCCAACCCCATCACCACCCTGCAGACAGTGACAGGAATTGGGGTGTGCCTTTGGGTTGTCAGGCATAACGGCCACACCATTTCACCACACCCCACCCTGCAGACACCGACAAGTGTCACAGTGTTCCTTGGGGTCTTTGGCCCCTATGCGCACCCCATTACATCGTGAAATACGATGAGATGGGTGAGGTAAAGGAGAATGGGGTGAACTTTGGGGCCGAAGGGTCCAAGGCACACCTCGATGCCTCTCAGTGGCTGCAGGGTGTGGGTGGGGCTGGAATGGTATGAACATTGCAGGTGACAATCCCAAGTCACAGCCCTGATGCCTGTCATTCTCTACAGGGTGGGGTGTTATGGTCGGAAACCCTAATGCCTCAGGCATTTGTTGGTATTTTCCCTCCAAATTTTCAACATGGTTTTTTTGTGACCCCCACCTTGTGAACAGTGGCAATGTCAGTTTGTTAGCTAAAGCTGCTTTTGCACAGCGACTACGGCATTTGTCACCACAGGTGCAAAAACACATTCTGAACAGGATGTGAAAATGACAGCTGTACTGTTCATGGGGAGGTGTAAAAATGGCAATGTTGAAAATCTGCAGTGAAAATATTTAAAAAACTGGTGAAGTCACGAGAGTGCGTAGAAACTGTACGACGCACACCCGTAATGTACTGTAATTGGTTTGGGGAATTTTTACAGCAGATTGTCAACACAGGCATTTTGGGACCTCCGATCATGAACAGTGTCACTGTGATTTTCTTTATCTGTCCCGAACAATGATTTCTCACAGCGACCACGCATTTCTGTGCTGAAAGTGTGAAAACACATTTCGGCCATGTTGTGAAAAATGACAGCTGTACTGTTCGTAAGGAAGTGTGGAAAAATGCCACTGGTGAAAATCTGGACTGAAAATATTCCAAATTCATGAACATACGAGGGTGCGTGGAAACTGCGCAATGCTCTTCGTAACACAGACATTTATGGACTTTGTCACCAAATTTTCAACATAGCCATTTAAGACCTTTGCTCATGACCAGTGTCACTGTGATTTTCTTAATTTGTCCCAAACATTGTTTTCGCACACCGACTGCATCATTGTATGCGCTACATGTGCGTAAACACATTTTGGGCGAGATGTGAAAAATGGCAGCTGTACTGCTCATAAGGAAGTGTGGTAAAATGGCAATGTTGAAAATCTGACATGCAAATATTAAAAAGTTGCAAACTTGCGAGTGTGCTTAGGAAAGTACAGTTACGTAAGAACTTACCGTAACAGTAGATCTTCGAGAACAGCTCTTGCAGCAGGTAACACCATCAGGACTGAAGCCGGCAGGCGTCAGGACCGCAATCTTCTAGCTAGCAGTCTTCAGAGGGACGCCTCCGGTCGGTCCTGCTGACGTCAGACATAGAGTACATAGGGGCGGTCCCGCCAGATTCCCCAGTTCTCCCACGGAGACTCCCGGCCGCAGGATGACATCAGAAGGGGAGACCGAGGATCCGCCATCAGAAGAAAAGAGCTTAAGCTCCTGACAAGGCCTGGTAGGCCATACCTCCTCCAAGGGGGAATGGTGGGCGGGAAGGTACCTGCTGCAAGAGCTGTTCTCGAAGATCTACTGTTACGGTAAGTTCTTACGTAACTGTACTATCTTACTCCGAGATACAGCTCTTGCAGCAGGTAACACCATTAGGACTAATTCCCAAGCAATAGCGCCTGTAAGCATTCTGGGAGAAGAAATTAGGAGAGATCTTGAACAAGTCCTGACTCTAGGACAGCAGACCCTGTAAAGACGGCCAGGCGAAATCGTCTCCGCCCGTGATGTAATATCCAGGCTATAGTGCCTAATAAATGTGTGCACAGAGCTCCAAGCAGCTGCAGCACAAATGGCGAGTGGAGCGTTAGCAGTGCTGCAAAGGAGGTAGCCACCCCCCTTGTCGAGTGGCCCGGACTGTACCCGGGAGGGGCCTATGTTTGTTGTTGTAGCAAAATGAAATACACTGGACAAGCCAGCGAGAAAGGGTCTGCTTTGAGACTGGTTGGCCCAGCATCCTCTCAGCAAAGGAAACGAATAGTTGCTCCGACTTGCGAAGCTGTTTAGTTCTGTTCAGATAGAACCTTAAGAGGCGGTGAACATCCAGGGTGTGAAGCAGCCCCTCCTCTATTAGAGTACTTGGGGAAATACACAGGCAGATCGATGTCCTGGTTGAGGTGAGGCAGAGACCACCTTAGGCAGGAATTTAGGATTCGTCCTCAGAGACACTCTGTCCTGGTGGAAAATTAACTAAGGTTCCTTGCACATGAGAGCGTGAAGCTCGGAAACTCTCCTTGCTGACGTGACAGCAACTAAAATAGCGTTTTCCACGACAGAAAACGCAGCTCGCAATCTGCGGCAGGTTCAAAGGGGGGAAGCGTGAGTTGTTCCAGGACAAAGAGTAGGTCCCAAGGAGGAACGGGATCCTTGATGGGTGGCCTAAGGTGTAACACCCCTCTCAGGAAGTCTCGAGAGGCATCAAGCTGTGCCACTGTGCGCTGTCCCACCGGGAAGCGGTATGCAGAAATCGCACAGAGGTGCACTTTAATGGAAGAGTAGGTGAGACCCGAATGAAATAGGGAAAGCAGGTATTCCAGCACCACTTTCACCGGGCATTCTAAAGGGGAAAGGCCGCGTGCCTGCGACCATAAGCAAAAACGGCGCCACTTCATGGCGTCATGCATCGTTCCGGCTTTCTGGCCGCAGAAAGGACTTCCGCCACCTCTTGCGAGACCCCGTATCGCATAATGGCTATGTCTCTAGGAGCCATGCATGCAGGTTCAGTGAGCATAAGTCCAGGTGGACTAGTGACCCTCCCTCCTGAGACAATAGATGGGAGCTGAAAGGTAACGGAACTGGAGGTTCCCGGGACAATTGCGTCAGCATGGGGAGCCAGATCTGTCTGGGCCAGAAAGGCGCTACCAGGATCATTGTTGCGTGCTCCCTGCGCAGTTTGAGAAGAACTCTCTGGATCAACGGGAAGGGAGGGAAAGCATAGAGGAATCTGTCCGCCCAGGAGGGGGACAACGCGTCTCGCCAGAAAACACAAGGCCCTGGATCTAGCGAGCAAAAATTGGGCAGTTTTGCGTTGGATGGGGAAGCAAACAAGTCCAACTCTGGAGTTCCACATCGAAGAAACAGCTCCTCCGCTACCTCCTGAAGGAGTTCCCATTCGTGGACTCTGGCCTGGGAACGACTCAGGCCATCTGCGATTGTGTTGTCCACTCTGGGAACGTGAACTGCAATCAGGCTCGTGCTGTGTCGGATTACCCAATCCCACACTCTCATAGCTTCCCTGCAAAGGGGGTAAGAGTGTGCGCCTCCTTGTTTGTTGAGGTAATACATCACCGCCGTGTTGTCTGTCTGAAGCAGAAGAGTACTCGGCGGGATTTCTGACTGAAAGGCCTGCAGGGCGTAAAGGACCGCCCTCATCTCCGGCATGTTGATGTGGAGGTGGGCTTCCTGAGGGGTCCATATTCCCTGGGACCTCACCCCATTCAGGTGCGCTCCCCACCCGAGCCCTGAGGCGTCTGTGGAGAGGACTGCCTCCGAGGACAGTGCTGTAAACGGGACATCTGCAGAAAGTGTCCCTGGGCCTAGCCACCATTGCCAGTCTCGAATCACGGCGTTCGTGATTCTGACCGGGTGCTGCATGTGGTCTTGCCTTTGGTCCCACTGCACCTTGAGCATCCACTGGGTTATCCGCATGTGGAGCCTTGCCAAGGATGGTTGGAATGGCTGCAGCCATGTGTCCGAACAAGCGAAGGACCAACCTGGCAGGGACAGTCTTCTTCGCCGAGAGATCCTGATGAGGGATCTGATGTGTTCAGCTCTTTAGTCAGGAAGAAAGGCTTTCCCTTGGACGGTGTCCAGAACTGCGCCTATGAACTGCAGCTTCTGGGACGGTACGAGGAGAGACTTCTCGTAGTTGATAAGAATGCCCAGAGACTGGAACAGATCCTGGGTGCTCTGAATAGCCAGCAACAGCGCCTCTTTGGAGGCCATGAAAGCCAGTGGGTCAGATGCGGGGAACTGCGTGGTGGCCCTGTCTCCCTTGAGGCAGCTGCCACGACTGCCATACAGTTGGTAAAGACCCTGGGGGCCGAGACAGTCTGAGCGGAAGAGCCCGGAACTGAAAGTGGTGGCCAAGAACTCAAGCGCGGAACCTCCTGTCGCTTGAGCTACTAGGATGTGCAGGTAGGCGTCCTGCATGTCCAGGGGCGCTAAGCGTCCTTCTTCAGCATGGGAATGAGTCCTTGGAGGTCACCATGCGAAAAATGTTTGTAGGCGACCGACATGTTGAGGTTGCTGAGGTCCAAGATTGAGGAGGTCCCTGTTTTCTTGAACCAGAAAGAAGTGGGAATAGTATCTGAATCCTATCTGGTTCTCTGGGACATACTCACTGCTCCCTTTTGCAGGAGCCGAGTACCTCTTGCCTGATGAGTGATCTGTGCTGACCCAAGTAACGGGGAGAGCAGAGGAGGCCTTGTGGTGGCCTGTCCACAAATTCTATAAGTGGCCTCTTTCGACCAACTGAAGGACCCACCTGTCGGTGGTTATGGACTGCCACCCTGGCAGGTGGTCCGCAATGCGGCCCCCGACCTTGGTGTCCCATTGATCCTGAGGGGCAGGGGCCGGGAAGGAGTCATGCTGTGGCGGCTGAGGGACCAGCGGGCTGGGACGACTTAGCTGGTCGTTGGCTTCGGCCCGCGGACGACTTCCCCTGGGCTCTGCGGGAGAAGGAGCCCCTCTGTTGCGGGCCGGCGTGGCACTACTGTCTCTGCATCCGGCCTCGAAAAAGGCTTTGGTTCCTACGAAAGGAACTAAGCTTGGGTCTGTACATGGCCTGGACAGACCACACCGCCTTCCCGGCCTCTTGAAGTTTGGTGAGGACCTTCTCCGAGGACTCACCAAAGAGAACTTCTCCATGAAACGAGGCATCCAAGATGTTCTTCTGGACATCCGGGATGAATCCGGAAACACGGAGCCATGAGTGTCTCCGGAGGCATATGCCTGAAGCTGCCGCTCTGGCCGAGGAGTCCGCGGAGATCATGGCGGCTGCAGCACCCTGGGTTCCCCACATCCGAACCAGTATGAAGGAGTTGCAGCAACTCCTCCTTCTGCTCACCTTCTGGCATCTTTTCCGCCAGATCCAGTCCCTGCTCCCACAAGGCGCTTTGAAACTGTACCATGTGGGTCAAGTAGTTGAGGGATCTGATGGCGCAGGTAGCGGATACATACATGCCTGCCCATAGCGTCCAGCTGCTCGGACTTTGGGTCCGGTGGCAGGGTGCTCAAATGTTGCGGCCTGTGGGACCGGTCATGAGAGGCAGTAATGACGGAGAATCGGCCAGAGGTGTGATGCCAAGTACTGGTCCTCCTAGGGGCCTTGTACAGGCGGTCAGCTTTCTTGGCATCGCGCGAGTAGTGTGGACATTTCCACGCTGCCTTGGTGACGATCACGAGTGTCCACAAGGGTGGCACCTACAGGCTTTGGATCTTTTGCCGAAGATATCTGGCAAGGCGTAATCTCTCGGGGTCTAGTTCCTCTGCGTCCCAGCCCATGTTCTCCTGGATATGCCTCATAATCTCTGAGAGCGATGGGTCATCCGGAGGAGATCTTGGAAGCTCACGTGCGTCCGGAGAAGGGACGTTGATCGGAGAGGGGGATCTGGATCCGTCCGAGAAGTCCGATCCCGTGTCCTCCGTCGAAGGCAAATGACGGCGTCTTCTGGGTCTCTTGGGGTTGGGTGACCCTGAAGAAGATCTGGGCGGAGGCTCCTTTTTCTGGTCTACCCTGGAGGATCCGCGGGCTCCTGGGGGAAGGTACTCGCCCACAGCCCTGGGTGGAGAAGGGCGTGGGGGCGGCAGTGCAGGTGGAGGAGGAGGAGGAGGAGGTGTGGGAACCACATCCCTTTTTATGGTATTCCACCAGTAGGTAAACAACTCCTTGACCTCGGATATGCTGAGGCCCGACAACGGACTGGGCGCCGATGGCCGGTCGTCGGGTTCCGGCGTCGGCTCCCCAAGGGTCTCAAGTTCTGGAGAGGGTTCCCTGGGGGGTGCGACAGGACCGGGTTCGCCCGTCTGGTCCTCGGGCTGGGTCAGCTCCTCCTCTGTGATCGCCTCCTGACCGACGTCGGTGGGAGGCATAGGGGTTCTCTTCTCAGTAGAGTACGGACGTCGGTCCCCCGGCCGGCGTCCGTGGAGGCGAAGGCCTAACCGGCGACGGGCGTCTGGCGGTCGTCGGTTCTCGGGACCGATGGTGTTTGGCCAACGTCGGGTGGGCCGGCGTCGGATCTGACGATCTCTTAAGTGAAGTCAGCTCTTTGGTCTTCCACTGGGGAGGAGGAGGAGGCAAAGAGACTGAACTGGCGTCGGGTTCCAAATGGCGGGAACCGGACTTGTGATGGTGATGGCGGTCCCCCGACCTCGACAGGGCCTTAGTAGCCGAAGAAGAAGAAGGTCTGGAGGTCTTGGCCTGCGGAAGAGAGGAGGAACCCGAAGAAGTCTTCAGCGCTGCAGGGGGAGGCTGAGAGTGGGCCCGGGAAGGGGAGTGGTCGGACCGGAAGCCGGAGCTACGGGAGTCAGAGGCCCTAGACAGGGACCAGGATCTCACCCTCTCCCTATGCTTCTCAAGGTGTCTCCGGGCCTTGTCAGAAGATTCCCCCTTGGAGGCTGCGTCCATAGCTTTAATCTTTTCCTCAAGCAGGAACGCCTGAAGGGCCTTCTGGCGATGGATCCGGGTCCGGCTAGTGAACCCCTGGCAGAAGGAACAGGCCCGGGTGTCGTGGTCTGGGCCTAGGCACCGGACGCAGGCCGAATGTGGGTCTCTGAACAGGATTTGCTTCCCGCAGGCGCACTTGGATGGATGGGTTTCCACGGAGGTTGGAGAGGACATCAGATAGCAACTATGCAGAAGAAACAAACTTTTTTCCTAACGGAAGAACTTAACCAGGCGTCGCGCGCTAGAAACAGACCAAAGGGCCGAGACATGCAAGTCGACGGCGGGAAAGAACTGGGGAATCTGGCGGGACCGCCTCCCTTATATCTACAAGTCTGATGTCGGGCGGGACCCGGCGTGAGAAGCGGTCCCGCTGAAGACTGCTAGCTAGAAGATTTCCGTGGGGTCCTGGCGCCTGCCGCTTCAGTCCTAATGGTGTTACCTGCTGCAAGAGCTGTATCTCAAAGTAAGATCTGCGCAGCGTGCGCTCCTAAAACAGTTATTTTGGGGAATTTTTTCACCAAATTTTCAACACCCATTTTAAGACCTTTGCTCATGAACAGTGTCACTGTGATTTTATTAATGTGTCCCATACATTGATTTCACACACTGACTGCGCCATTGTGCACCACATGTGCAGAAACACATTTTAGGCGAGATGTGAAAATGACAGCTGAACTGCTCATAAGGAAGTGTGGTAAAATGGCAATGCTGAAAATCCAGATGCAAATATTAAAATTTGCAAACTTACGGCGTGCATAGGAACTACGATACGCCGCGCTCATAAAACAGTAATTTTAGAATTTTTCACCAAATTTGCAACATAGACTTTTGACAGCCCACCTTATGAACACTGTACGGTTGTTTCCTCAATCGGTCCCGAAGGTGATTTCGGCAGTGACCGCAAAATCCTTCGGGCCTGATCATGACAGTTCAAGAATTCATGGAGGAGGTGTCTCAAAACCCCATGTTGAAAATTTGGTGCCAAAATCAAAAAATGCCTGAGGTATGCATCAAAGTTGAAAAACTCTATTACATTATACAGCTAACGGCATTTCCTCAGTTTGCGGTCAACTTTGAAGAGTGCAGCGTGTTCCCGGTCCACCGAAGATGTTGCGCCAGACTCCGGAGTGAGTATGGGGTGAGGTGGGGGTGTGGGGAGGCAGAGTGCGCAGAGGGTGGGCGTGGGTGGACCGCTGAGGGCGTTTTTTGTTTACAGGTTTTTAGGAAGACAACGCGGACGTTTGCCACTAGGGTGGGCTCCCAGCATGGCAGCTGGAAAGCTGTTGGGGGGCATGGAGCCGACAGGAGTTGGGCACCTGTCGTATAATAATTTTGCCACGCTAGGGGTGGAGCTCCCAGCATGGCACCTGGAAGCTTCTTTTTTTTGTGGCGTGAAGCCAAGGGATGGCACCTGTCGGCCATACAGTGTGTGCGTGGGCAGGTAGGACCGCATGAGCACACAATATGCGTGCATGTGTGTGTGTGGGGAGGGGGAGCGCTGCTCACTGAAACGGAGCTCTCCCTTTCAACTGTACAGCACTGCATTTTGGATGATCGCACTATGTTTCTTGCATGTGTGTGCAAGCAAACATAATGAAGAGGTAAATATGCTTCACATTACGTACTCATTAGCCCAAAGATGTAGCATCCCCCAGACCTATACCTGACTCTGAGCAAATTTTAACGGGGGGGGGTGGAAATTTCAAGTAAAACTAAAGCATACAGATAGTACAGTTATGTAAGAACTTACCATAACAGTAGATTTTCTTTTTTGGTTTTGTAAATACAATCTTCATTAAACAATTTTTCAGGTCATACACTACCAATATTCAACTTTGTTTAGCATAATACAAAAATAAGAACACTGGACCTTTACAAATAATAGCATTTTCATCTACACTGGGGGTCCAGCCTCATGCCCGAACCTGTCCTCTATTTATCCCATTCCCCCCATGGTACATTGTTGGGGGATGAGCTTTCCAGTATTCAGGCAATATACCACAACCTGACTCCATCATGCAATCATGTTTCCCAACCTTGGGCAGAGAGGAACCCCCCCAGAGACTGACAGCCAGTCCTCCACCTTTATAGGAGAGTCCTCAGCAGGAGAACTCTCTCCTGTTTTAATCAGCGCTCCAACCAAAGATTTTATTTACACAGGGACCTTGGTCAGGACATGTAGGATCCACACATTCCACCAGGAGGAGCATAGCTCGCTCCTATCATTTACAGAGTGAGATTCTTTCAAGCCTATATATTTGGTTTACTACAGCTCTCAAGTGTAGGAACTGTTGGAGTAAACCAAGCTCTTGTGATGGCTTTTTTAGCTGCTACCCACAAGATGCTGAGAAGGTACCTTGTAAGTGATCCCCTAAATCCCCCCGGAAACTCCATCAGTAGAAACATTTCTGCCGTTGAGTGCTACTGGCCTTCCATATAATTCCTCTAATTCAATTTTAAGTGCTTGGAAGAAGAGTCGGAGCACTGGGTAGGACCACATGACATGTATCGGATGCGCCCCAGATTCACACAGTTTCTCCAGCAGGTGGAGGAGTTTCCTATTTGGTACTGTGCTGTTATGACTGGGGTTGTAAAGTACCGTATCAGGTGTTTCCATGAATATTCCTTCCATTGGTGCGAGCTGGTGACCTTAGAGGACACCTGGCAAGCCCAGCTCCACTGCTTTGGTGTTATATGGTGATCTGATTCCTCCTGCCATGTTAGTATAGTATGGGTCAAGAGGTCCCCATGGATTCAAAAAGTACCTTATAGAGGTATGAGATTAGGTGTTCTGATATCCCTGTTCTGAGTATAGTTATGACTGAGGTAACAAATATAGGATGTGACTCAGGTTGGCGTGCTATGACTGGGAGAGAGTCAAAGAAGTGTCTTATTTGTAGGTATCAATAAAAATCTCTGTTCTGGAGTCCACAAATCTGCTGTAGCTCAGCACATATTTTAAATAAGGGACCAGCTGTCAGCTGTGGAATATACTGCAGCGAGTAGTGTTCCCACTGCTGGAAAGCCTGATCAAGCAGAGCCGGTTGGAAATTTTCCAGTGTAGCTATTGAGCACAGTAATGCCATGAAAGGGCCTAGGTGTAGAGTTTTCCAAAGTGAAATCCAAGTTCTTATCTGGAGCAATATCCAAGGGTGGATTGGTCAGTTAATCCCTGGCTACTGGGACAGATGATAGATGGTTCTATAGAACGGTATCCCGTGACACAAGCGACCGTGATTGGGCACCTACAAAAATCAAAACCTCATTTGCGGCACCTATCATGGGGCCTACCCAGCAGGGAGGGCGCCCAGATGGGAGGGTTCACGCATATAATGACAGGATGTCACTACATGCATACGCGCGTGGGGACAGCGTGCACACTCAGCGAGTGGCGGGAGGGGAAGGATTGTGAGGGGTGGTGCCAAGGAGAGTCGCCGAGCTGCTCCCATGGTGTGGTGGGTGGGTTCAGGGCTGGGCTGCACAGGGTGCTAGGTTGAGCACAGGTACCTTTTTTTGCACCGGCCCAAAATGCTGTTTTGGGGGGAAGTTTGCACACACCCGTGACATGCACCCACTGGCATTGAGAATCCTTCAGTAGGGGCACAACCCCACATTACCAAGTAAATCGTTAAGTCCCGGCACCCTTTTGCTGTGCGACAGGAAGTACATCGCCGACATTTATTTTCGGCGATGTACATTCGTCCTAACAGCGATCGCCATTATCACACAAATCCCTATAGAACTCCAGTTGTAGGAGAATTGCATGTTCCATCTCTATCCACAGCGGGCGGGGGAATCCAAGTTGTTACTGTATTATAAAGAGGACATGACTTGCCCAATAGTATTGCCTAAGATTTGGCAGCGCCAGGCCTCCCAAGTGTCTTGGTAGGTACTGCACAGCCAGTTTGACTTGTGACAGATGCCCTGCCAAAATGGATTTTGTTACGGCTGTGTTTATTTGTTTAAAGAAGAGTGAGGTTAGTGCAGAGGGTACATTATGGAATAAATAAAGTGCCTGAGGGAGAATTACTATCTGTATGATCTCTATTCCTTTAGAGAGGCTTAGGGGGAGTACATTTCAGCTAGTTGAGTCATTTATTGTTTGCAGGATGAAAGGGGCGTAATTGTTTTGATAGGCTAGTTTTGGGGAGCAGGCTAGGTATATTCCTAGGTATTTTAGCTTTTCTGGGTCCCACTTAAAAGGAAAGCGATGTATAATTTATTTATTTATTTAAAAGTTTTACCAGGATGGCATACTGAGCAGAGTACTGCTACATTCCAGATGTGTCCTGGGGGTGGAGGGCAATGGAGAAATGCATCAATACAGAGTTACAGAAAAGAGCAATCACATAGCTAATTAAGATAAGGACATAACAATATAGCAGTAGGTCATTTTTTTAGGTGGCAGGTGAAATTTGAATATGAAGGCTTCTGTTTGTGTGGTGTTCACTTTATAACCAGACACTGAGCCATACTCCTCAATAATGTTAAACACTGCAGGTCGAGACAAACTGCGATTACTAGTATATAGCAAGACAGCATCAGCACATAGGGCGATTCATGTTCTTCTCTGCCTAATGTGATCCTGAAATCTCTGTGGATTAATGAATTACCTGCGCCAAGGGTTCAATATAGAGGACAAATAGCAGAGGGGATAGTGGGCAGCCCTGGCGGGTATCCCAGAGCAACCTGAAGTCTGCAGAGTGGTGTCCCATGACCTTAACACAGGCAAGTGGGGATTGGTTTAGGTTTTTTATGACCACTATGAAGGGTTCAGGGAAGTCAGATGTCCCCATTGTGTGGTATAGGAACTGCCATGAAACCCTGTTGAATGTTTTTTCAGCATCGAGGCTCAATAGCAGGGATGGGGTTTGCCAGGTTTACATTTCATGGATTAAATACAGTGTCCGTCTAGTATTATCTGTCATAGTTCTACTACGCATAAATCCCATTTAGTCAAGGGCAATTATTTTAGGCAAAATTCCCTCAATTCTACGGGCCAAGACGGACATATAATATCTGTAGTCCATGTTTAACATGGAGATGGGTCTATAAGAGGAACATAGTTGATGATTTTTACCAGGTATTAAAATTAATGAAATTGCCACCTGAGCCCAGCTTGGGGGGGGGGGGTCATCTCCAGCCTGTACCTCATTAAATGCATCTATCAAGGGGTCAATTAAGTAGTCCTGGCCAGCCTTATAAATTCTGCTTCACAGCCATCTAATCCTGAGGCCTTCATGGTCTAAGAGCAAGTAATAGCTGCCTCTAATTCCCCTCGCCGGATAGGAGCAATCAAGC
The DNA here is from genome assembly GCA_016271365.2 of Neoceratodus forsteri. Lineage (NCBI taxonomy): Eukaryota > Metazoa > Chordata > Ceratodontiformes > Ceratodontidae > Neoceratodus > Neoceratodus forsteri. The sequence continues at coordinate 640,037,962 of CM057450.1, read as the reverse complement.
TATCCTTTTGCTCTTCTGTTAAGGAAGGTAATAAGATTTTTGCTAAAAACCTTTGTACGGTTTCTTGAGACTCCGGGTGGTCAGGAGAGTAAAGGGAATTGGTAGTATGCACCAAACGCATTTGTAATGTCATGCAACTTTGTATGGTGAGCACTAGTTATTGGATTCTTTATAATAGTGATAGCGGCGGCCCATCATTGCTTTCACAGTTGCTACGCCAGTAATCGGGATGCCCTTGGGCCCACTTCATAGAATTTCTGCCTTAGGAACATCAAGGCTATATCATCCTGCTGCAGGCAATGAGCATCAAGATCGGCCTTGATTTGTTTAATTTGTGGTAATACCAAAGGGTCTCCCTGCTGGTGCACTGTCTGCAGAAAGTGTAAGGTGTCCTTCAGCCTCTGTAAACTTTCCTTTCTTGCTCTGGTGTGATCTGCGGTGTACTGAATTATGTGGCCCCTAAGAACCGCCTTGAGTGCATCTCAAAGGGCCACCCTGGACACCTCAAGGGAATCACTATCCTGAAGGAACTCCTGTACCTTGTCCCTGAGATAGTCCCAGAACTGCTCTACCTTAAGATAAAAAGGGTTTAGGCGCCATCTAGTGGATCGGTGTTCTTGCCCTAGGACCCACTTCGTGATTACAGGCATGTGGTCTGAATGAGATATGTCTCCTAACCTGCATTCCACCTGGATGTAACACATATCAATACGGGAGTAAGTTCTATGTACCCCTGAATAAAAAGTGTAACCTCTAGTATGACAGTGTGTGGTTCTCCATACATCTGCCCAACCAACCTCTGCTGTGAACTTTTTAAATGTCTTGTGTGGGGCCGGCTGTTGCCTATGTGCTGTGCTAGAGGAGTCCCAGTTAGGGTCTGGGGAGATATTAAAATCTCCAGATAGTATAAGAAGGCCTTTAGTATGGGTAACCACTCTGTCTAGCATGCATTTAATTACCACCGAGCTGAATCCTGGGGGCAGGTATATATTAGCTAGGGTAATTTCTGTATCATATAATTTGCCTTGAGCAATTACTAGCCTGCCCTCTGGGTCTGTCCACATGTTGGAGTGCTGAAAGGGTGTATTGTGAGGAATCAATATGAACACACCCCCTTTTCTGGCCACCCGAAATGATGAGGACGATACCGACTGGAACCCACATTTTCTCAGTTTATTATGTTCTAGTTTTGAAAGGTGTGTCTCCAGCAAGAAAATCAAGTCAGAAGGGGTCTTCTTGAGGACAGCCATGATACGTGAGCGCTTAACAGAACTGGTAAGGCCGTTAACATTCAATGAATACAATTGTGTATGTTGTGCCATCATTTCAGATGATCCAGAACATCCCTCAGTCTCTGCGGGTACCTGGCACCCTCAATATACATTTTAAGCCCCATGTACTTCTTTGGCTTGGTAATATAGACCTTATATAACTCTTTACGTTGAAAACCTTTCTGTAACTGCGAGATAACTGGGGTTGGGAAAACCTTGGTAGTTAGACTGGAAAAACTACCTCCAGATTTGCCAACAGGGCATTCTGCGAGGTCAAAAAGTAACCCGTGACTTCCAGATCCAAGTACCCACCTGGGGCCTTTGAAGGCATGAAGGCATGGTATATACTTTGCCTGGAATTATGGGCCGACGAGTCGGTTCAAAGGATGTAACACTCGTATCTTAAGTATAGGTATTTGGGATAGGGTTTTCGGAGATGTCTTGTTACATCTTGACCTGGATATTTTGAAGCTGGTATCGTGGTATATGTCACGATAACCATAAGTGATCGTTAGAGCCAGAGAGACTTGCCAGAAGGCAGATGTAAGGCAGAAGGCACACCATCCTGGAAAAGGAGAGGACAGGAACGGAGGAAATCTGAAGGAAGGGGGAAGATGGGTGGGACGGCATGACCTGCTGCAAGAGATTCTCTCGAAGATCTACACGTAACTGTTCTGTCTTGAAGGCACATATTCCTGGAACAGGAGAGGACAAGAAAGGAGAAACTCAGAGGGAAGGTGGGTGGATCAGCATGACCTGCTGCAAGAGATTCTCTTGAAGATCTACTGTTACGGTAAGTTCTTACATAACTTTTTATCTTCTTCGAGGATATCTCTTGCAGCATGTCACACCTTAGGAACGAGTCCCATGTAGTACTGCAGAGAAAAAACAGGCCTGGCGGTTGGAAGGCAATGGCCTACAAAAGGAGGCCATGTGGCACAGCTATGCCAAAACCTGCCCTCCTTCTAGAGGCGATGTCCATACTGTAGTGCCTAGTGAAAGTGTGAACAGTACTCCAAGTGGCAGCAGCACAGATCTCTGCTGCTGAGATTCCTCTGAAACAGATAACAGAAGTGGCCATGCCTCTGGAAGAGTGGCCCTTAACAGTCCCACAAAGTTTCTTAACATACTTCCTATAACAGAAAATAATATAATTGGCCAGCCATTTGGACAGACACTGTTTAGAAACTGGTACACCCTCTTTCCCAGGAGCAAAAGAAACAAACAACTGAGAGAACTTCCTGCAGTTCTTCGTGCAATGAACATAATATCTGAGTATTCTATGTACATCCAAGGTATGGAGCAATGTTTCCCCTGTACTGGCATGTTCTGGATAATAAACAGGTAGGTGGATGGCTTGATTCAGAGTGAATTCAGACACCACTTTGGCAAAAACTTAAGGTTAGTACACAAAGACACCCTGTCTTTGTGGAAAATCTAATAGGGCTGCTCACACATGAGCGCCTGAAGCTCGGAAATCCTACGAGCAGAGGTTAACTACAACTAAAAATAATGCTTTCCATGACAGAAAGCACAGTTCACAAGTCATGGCAGGCTCAAAAGGAGCCCAAGTAAGTTTCTCTAAAACAAAATTCAAGTCCCAGGCTGGGACTGGTCACATATGGGAGGCTTTAAATGCAGGATGCCTCTCAGAAAGGTACAGACCACGTCCATCTGGGCTACCGTACGACCCTCAATGGGCACATGGAAAGCAGATATGGCAGACAAGTGCACCTTTAGCAAAGAACACGTCAGGCCAGCATCTGACAAGGACGGCAACTTCTCTAGAATCTGGTTCACCAGGCAGATGAAGGGATCTGGATGATGGGAAACCGCCCACAAAGCAAAGCACTTCCACTGCATGGAATAAGTCGCCCTGGTGGAAGGCTTTCTGGTGGCCACCTGGACATGTCACTTTAGGAGAGACACCAAACCAGGCAATGGCTATGTCTTCAGGAGCCAGGCATGCAGGTGAAGAGACCGGAAGTTTGGATGCAGAAGGGTCCCCCGATCCTGTGACAGCAAGCCTGGGCACAGAAGAAGTGGCACCAAAGGCTCCACTGCTAACTGTTGCAACAGTGGAAACCAAATCTCCTACGGTAAAAAGAGATCCACCAGAATCAGGGTGGCAACCTCCATCTGGAACTTGATTAGCACTCTCCGAATCAGAGGAAAGGGAAGGAATGTGTTAATTAAACTCCCTTTCCAAGAGAGGGACAATGTGTCTTGCCAGAAAACTACAGGCCCTGGACCGAGCAAGCAGAAAAGAGGTTGTTTTGTGTTGAGTGGGGATGAAAAAGCTCCAGCTCTGGGCGACCCCACCTGTTGGACGGGTATACCACTGAAATGAGCAGTTCTCATTCATGCATTCTGGACTGCGACCTTCTTAGCTTGTCTGCCAGAACGTTTTGGATGGCTGGAACATGTATAGCCAATAGTTCAAGGCCATGTTCCAGAGCCCAATACCAAACCCTCATCACCTCTCTGCATGAGGGGTAAGAGTGGGTGCCCCCTTGCTTGTTGATGTAGTGCACCACACTGATATTGTCAGTCAGCACTAGCAGAGGGCCCAGGGACAGGTGACGCTGGAAGGACCACAGGCCATAGAGGACAGCTCTCACCTCAAGGACACTGATGTGGAGTGAAGCCTTGAGCAGAGTCCATTTCCCCAGAGTCTGGTAAGGACCCAGATGAGCTTCCCATTCCATCCCTGAGGCATCGGTGGTGAGGATCTGATGAGGAGAGGGTATGAGGAAAAGTACCCCTCTGAGCAAATGGCTGGGTTTCATCCACCACAGGAGAACCTTCTTGAATGGCAAAGAGACAAGAACCATCTGCTCCGGATCGTCGGTCCGCTGATCTCACCATACCCTCAAAGTCCACTGAGAGATGCGCATGTGTACCTTCGCCATGGGAACCATGGCAATGGCTACAGCCCTCAGGCCCAGCAGTCTGAGGTATGTCCAGGCTGTGACATACCAGCTGTGATAGATTTCCTGGGCCTGCACTATTAGGCACTTCGCCCTGTCCAGAGGCAGAAAGGAAGAACCCTGGGCCGTGTCCAGTATAGCTTCTATGTATTGGAGGCACTGGCCGAGAGTCAGTACTGACTTGGACAGGTTGATTGTGATCCCAACTGGCTGAACAATTTCAAGGTATGTACCAGAGTCAAGGACAGTTGCTTTTTGGACTGAGCTTTGAGCAACCAGTTGTTCAGATATGGAAAGACGTAAAGCCCCTCTCTCCTGAGGGCCGCTGCCACTGCAGCTAGGCATTTGGTGAAGACCCAAGGCGCCGAAGACAAGCCAAAAGGAAGAACTCTGAACCGCTAGTGCTCTCTTTGAAAAAGGAACCTGAGGTTTTTCCTGTGGGGAAGACAGACCTTAGTTTAGTTTATTAATTATTAATTTATAAAGCGCTCTATTCAACTACAATTCAAGGCACTGTACAGGTGAGTAAGTTCCATAAAAAGATTAAGAACATAATAATATCAACAGAATAATACCAGTTAAAGTTAACTAGCTAGAGGAAAAAGCTTCCCTAAAAAGAAAAGTTTTCAGCTCCCTTTGAAGGTATTTACTGATGAGGCCCCTCTGATAAAATGAGGAAGTGAATTCACAGGGTTGGTGCCATGAACGAAAATGCTCAGGCACCGGAAGATTTTAAACATACCCTGGGAATCACCAGAAGGCCCTCATTAGCTGACCAGAGGGGTCAGAGTGGGCAGTAAGGCTGTAGAAGGTCTTGCAGGTATCCTGGCCCCAGTCCACGCAGGGCCCTATAGGTCAGCAAACCGACCTTGAAGGTGATCCGCCATCTAACAGGCAGCCAGTGCAGAGAGTGAGGCACAGGTGTAATATGACAAGACTCTGAACACAGGCAGCTGCATTCTGCACCAGCTGCAGGCGTGAAGCTCAACCCTCGATAATCCCATGCAGAGGGCATTGCAGCAGTTAAGGTGGGACACCACAAGGCATGAACCAGTGATGGCAGATCACTCAGAGGGATCAGGTGCTTAATCCTGGCGATGTTACGAAGATGGTAAAACGCACTCTGGACCACGGCCGACACCTGAAACTTAAGCATCAAGCCGCAATCCAGCACCACAGCAAGATTCCTCACCCTGGCTGAAGTGAGCAATTGGGTGGCCCCGAGCCTAAGCCCCAAAACTCGACCAGACTGCACATCAACCCTCGGGTGACCAGATTCCACCACTAGTACCTCCATCTTGTCTGGATTTAACCTCAACCAGTTGACTCTCATCTAGTCCTGGATCTCAGTAAGGCACTGACTGAACCTTGAGATAGCATCCTGCTGTTCAGGCGCAAAAGACAAGTATAGTGGAGTATCATCTGCATAGCAGTGAAAACTCAGCCCATACCGCCTTATAATGTCCCCTAGTGGTAGCATATACACCGTGAACAACATGGGTGCTAAAATGGAACCTTGTGAGACCCCACATGGCAGGGGCAGTGGTGTAGAGGAAAAGGTTCCTAGCACCACCCTCTGCGTCCTGTCAGTGAGGAAAATGTGAAACCAATAGAGGAAGCACCAGCCAGCCCACAATGAACCCATAGGCATTCCAGCAGCACTCCATGATCCACGGTGTCAAATGCAGCCAAGAGATCGAGAAATATAAGAATGGAACACTTTACTCAATCCTTCGCCACCAGGAGATCATTAAGCAGCTGACCCGGGGAAGTCTCGGTACTGTGCCTTTTCCTGATACCCGACTGGAGAGGGTTGTAGATGTCATGGGTTGACAAAAAGCCCTCCAGTTGAAGAGCCACCACCTTCTCAATAACCTTTCCCACAAAGGGAAGGTTAGCGACAGGTCTGTAGTTGGCTAGGCAGTCTAGGTCTAGTGATGGTTTCTTTAAGAGAGGTCTCACCACTGCCACCTTCAGAGGCTCAGAAAAGAGCCCTCTCACCAAAGAACACTGGACTATCCCAGCCAGGACAGGGCCGATGGAATCAACACTCCCTACAAGAAGGCGTGTTGGACCCGGGTCCAGACTACAGTAGGTGGGCCTCAACTCCCGGATGTCCTCCACGACATCCTTGTCCGTCAACTGGTCGAAGTCAGGCCAAACAGGAGGAGTGCCTGCAACCCCCGGCTCGCCACTGCACGCCCCCACAGAGGGTGTTGACTGGATCCCAGATCTGATGGAGGCAATCTTATCAGCAAAAAACAAGGCAAACTCATCACATTTTAATTGTGAAAAATCTCCCACGGACTGAAGACAGGCTGGATTACATAGCCTGTCGACAGTCTGAAAGAGCTGAGCTGGTCTGTTTACTGCTGCAGCAATCTCCCTGGACAAGAACTCTGCCTTCTTACAGGAGATTACTGATTGATAGTTCCTATAATGAGACATCAAAATAAGCTTATCCCCATCAGACCGGGACCTCCACCAGCGCCACTCCAACCTTCGACCCCTCATCTTCAACTCCCTGAGAGTCCCATCAAACCAAGGGGATCCCTGGTGTGAAGTGAGGGGTCGAACAAGGACTGGTGCAATCGAGTGGAGGGCCTCGGTGACCATCCTATTATAGGTAGACACCAATTCCCCCTGCTCACTGCAATCACTCATTACACCCGATAGGTCCAGCACCACCATAAGACCTTCTGGGGTCAAGCCCTTTAAAGGGCGGTACTGGACCATCTCTGTAGGGGAAGGTCTATTGGGGGGGGGGTCAAATGAGAACCTCACTGTATGGTGGTCCGACCAAATGATCAGCTCCACCATAAGGTCGGTGAACTCCACTCCCGACGAGAAGACCAGCTCCAATGAATGGTCGTGTATATGGGTTGCAGAGGCAACTACCGGTGTCAGGCCCAGTGAATTCATTAGCTGGAGGAAGTTTTGTCCAAATGGAGAGAGTTTGTCGTCGACCCAGGCACTGAAGTCACCCAGAATAATCAATCTGGGTGACTCCAACACCAGTTCGACAGTGAAGTCCACAACTTCCTGCAGGCATTCCCCGGAGGATGGTAAATGAGAAGGACCCTGCAGCTAACACCTGCAAACCCTTGAACGGCCACACATTCAAAAGACCTGGTTGTTCCCACCAGGAGGGTCGGGAGGTCAAATTTGATTTAAAACACATCCCCACCCCCCCCCATGATCCTTTCTCGGGCAGTGAATCACCAAAACCCAGGTGGAATCGCTGATTCCAGTACTGGGCTGGCACTATCATCCAGCCAGGTCGCGGTGATATATGCCATATCAACCGCTGATAACAAGATCAGCTATAATCGCTATCTTGTTCCTAATTGATCTGGCATTACACAACACTGCCCGAGAAGGATAGGTGAATGAGGCTGGTCCACTGGATACCTGCCCACCAACAGTGAAGCACTTGGGTATGGGCACCAGACAGGGAGGACCTCTTTCCTGGACCCATTTCACCCCAGGGTGTCTCCTAGAGCCCACTACTCCAATCCGACCACCCCCGGCCACACTCCCCTCCACAGGCCCTCTCCCTCTACAGGCAATCCCCAGTGCCCTACAATGCCTGTAAACAACTGATGGTAGAGAGGCACAATCAAAGGGACGGTGGTCATGGAGCCTGGATGGGAAATAATGCCTTCTCAAGGGAGCTGCTGACCTACACATCTCAATTCCACCCTAGTGATCACTACAACTATAACACAGGCTAATCTTTTTCTATAACTACTAGTTAACCAAATAAATAACTATAAAATGTTATGATTTAAAACAAAATTTACATCAATATCCACACTCACACATCCACACAATCAGTCACACACTCAAATCACCCCCCAACCACCCCAATCCTACCATCTATAAAACAATTTTAAATAACTAAATAGAAGGGAGTCCAAATTGAGTGCACAGTCACAGGACCAGTCGTTGCAGGACACACTCCAGCAGGGAGAAAGGCTCACACAATGAATTGAGATCCTTTAGCTGAGTCTCTTAATTCAATCCTGTATGTCTCCAGGGGGCCAAATGATGATTCAGGCAGGACAAAGGACTCTCACCGCCCCCCCCCCCCGACCTGGAACAAACAGTTCCAATTTCAAACAGTTCCCAGTCCTCTCACAGCTGCAAATTCACAAATCATCCTTTCATCCAAAAGCACCTCATAAAGTATGTTTTAACTGGGTCAGAGAATGATCTGATTATTTCTCTTCCAATTGGTTCAGGAGATGCCGGGCTCTCTCACTGCCCTGGCTCTCCTCCCAGTAGGAACGTTCACCCAGTAAGAACAAAACTGAAAATATCTTTGCCGGCCAAGTAGTCCAGCCATGCTGACCCAGCAATCCAGCCTCACCAGCTGAGTTTGAGCCCAACACCACGGGCCAAGATGCAACCCCACTCCACGGGCATATGTAAGCAGTTCTCAGCTCTACAGGCCAGACAGCGCCCCAAAGGAGAAAGGCACAGTACTTTTCGGCACCTCAGTCAGTCTTTGCTGGTATGCTCACTGTACCGGAGATCGAGACATCAGTTCATGCTAACAGAGGTCGATTCACCACAGCTCACCACCAGCTGCAAATCCGGGAATGTAACCTGCTCCTGCCACTTCTCAGTCCATGCACCAGCAGTCCTTCAATCAGGCAGAAAACCAATTCTGGCTTCAGGAAGCCCACCGGTCCAGACACCAGCACTCCTCCGGTCTTCAGTTCAGGTAGCCGCTCCCCTCTGGAATGCAGTCAGCTCAACCAGCACTCTGAAGACGACCCGACACTCCTCCAATCCCGGTGCCGGCTCCCAATCACCAACCACCGGCTCCCGGTCAGAGTCCTTCAGTTCCAGACCACAAATCCAGCAAACAGATGATTTTACAGACTCGGCAATTCCCAGCAGTTCAGTAAGTTTTTCAATTTCAGTTGTAAAGGGCACTCAGTAGAACTGTCCCTTACCTAAAAAATAATAAAAACTAACTCCTGCTCTTGCTCACTTTCAGCCCCTCTCTAGCGCTAACCCCACTAACTAACCAACTAAACTATTTTTAACAATTTAATGGATTAAAACTTAGATTAAAACACAATAAAACTCCCTTCCTTTTAAGTTGACGACGGACATACCAGCGTGGTCGGCATCTTTTCTAGAAATATGGTATGATATGCATATGGTATGATACCCTGATATGCAGGTATGCGTCCTGCATATCTAGGGAGCAGATCCAGTCTCTCTCTTGTGGAGCAAGGGCAACAAGCCTGGGAGGGTGGCCATCCTGAACTTTTTGTACTGGATGTAGTAGTTCAGGTTTTGTCAGTTCAGGATGGGCCTCAAGGCCCCTGTGGACTTGGGAATGAGGAAGAAGTGGGAGTAGAACCTCGTGTTGTGTTGATTCTCAGGGACAGGTTCTATGGCCCTTTTTCACAGCAGCTTCTGGAACTCTTTCAGCAACACAGGTACATGGTCTGGAAGGTAAGAGGAAGGCCTTGGAGGGAGCTCTGGAGGAATCACCACAAATTCTAGAGCATGTCCTTGCTCTATGAGTTGCAGCACCCAGGCATCAGTGGTGATCTCCCACCACCTGTCCAGATTGAGGGAGAACTGACCCCCCACCATCACATCCTAAGGAACCGGATGGAGGGGGTCAGTCAAGGAGTCAGGCTGAGGCTGATCTCATGGCTGGGACCACTCCATCACCCTATGAGGATATTCCTGTGGTGCAGGAGGGGGTAGGCAGGGCCATGGCAGCTTTGCACTTGCTAGGCTGTCTGGTGCCAGATCTGGAATGATGGGTGGCACGCCGAAAGGCACCCTCTGCCCACTCTTCTGGTGGATGTGGTAGAGGGAGTGAACAGACCAGAGTCCTCCCCAAGACCTGCAGGTCATTGAGAATATCCTGTACGTCTGCCCTTAAGTGCTTGCAGCCCCTGAAGGGAGCATTCAGGATGCACTGTTGGACGTCAGAGACAAACCTGGACACCCTGACTGAGGAGTACCTCCTCAGGCAAACTCCCACCGCAGAGGCCCTGGCAGAGGCATCTAAGACACCATAGGCAGCCTGCAAGAGGTGCTTGCCCACATCTGCTCCCGTCTGGAGGGTCCTGAGCATCTCCTGTTTTTGAGGGCCCTCTGGAAGAGACTGCACTGCAGACCAGGCCCCTTTTCAGAGGTCATTCTAGAATTTGAGCATATGGTCAATGTAACTAATAATCCTTATGGGCAAAGCGGAGAAGAGCCTCTTGCCCATAAGGTCCAACTTCTGGGATTCCTTGTCCAGATGGAGGAAGAGATCTGAGGTGCTGGGTCCTCCTAGATCTATCATGGGCTGCATTGATCACCACAGAATCTGCCTGTGGGGACTCCACAAAAAAAGGCTTCCCAGGGATGCCTTGTACAGCTCGTCTGCTTTTCTGGGCATGGGGGGATCAAGTTAGGCATGTACCACACGACCATAGTGGCATCCTCATATGCATCGATCATAGGAGGAATAATGAGGGGAGGAGAATCTGGCAGGTCCAGGTAATCCGCCAGGTTTCTGTGAGTTAAGTCCTGCTCCGTAGCATCATACCCCATAGCCAACTGTAGTTGTCGCATCACTGCTACGAAGCAGGGGTCATCCTCGGTAGAGGCGTTTAAGCGGAGGTTGAAGGCACACCTCTTTGACCTGGCTTTTAATGAATACTGAATTTTAAGATGTTGCTCGGTCCCTGTTTATGATATTTTATTAGTTTTAAATTGTTTTACATTTTAGTTATATTAAATTATATTAATGAAATTTTATATTGATGTACTGTATGTTTTTTATATATTTCTGTGAGGGACCCAGAGCCTCCGGGAATGGGTGCCATACAAATAAAACTTGCCTTGCCTTCCGTGTTGGGGTGGGGTGGGGGAACGGGACCATGGGGTGTATTTGGAGGAGTCCTCCCCCGCTGAGGAAACATTAGAGGTGCTAGAGGGGGTCCGGGCCCCAGCACCCTCATCCTCCTCATCAGGTAGCAAGAAGCCAGGGCGATAATCATTGTCATCCCCTGGCTCATAGAAGACACCAAAGAAATTGATGACCGTGAAGGGGTCGTCGCGACGATGCCTGATGGTATGGCGCCGACGCTGGCTAAGAAGACCCCGCCAATAATGGGCTTTGAGGTGGGGCAACTGTTTGCATGAAGTCCCACATCGAGGAAAGGAGGGCCTGGACATCAATGGTCACCGGCGTTGACAGGGAGCCCTATGGCAGCAACATGGAGCATTGAGGCTCCAGCGTCAGCAGGGAGGGCTAAGGCAGCGACGAGATGGGGGCAGGTTGACGGAACAGCTGAGGAACCTGCATCTCTGACGTCGAAAGAACAGTCAGGGGCATCGGCTGAAGGAGTCTGACGCCCGACAATGCATAACTGTCACCAGCCAACAGCAGGCCGACAGCGTTCCCTGTCTGTGGCCCTGAGGACAAGGAAGAACATTCAGCATGGGTAAATGCATTGGTGAAGGTATGGAAAAACCCCAGCATGGGAAAAAGAGGAAATGACGTACCATACTGCCACAGTCCCCCTCCCTCCAGTGGTAGACAGGGTGAGGGAGGCAGTGGGAATCGTCACCCGAGAAGGGGTATGCCCACCAATGACGAATCAATGTTGGGCTGAGGAGCTCCAGTGGGAAAGGCTGCCATGGCCAACCCTGTAGCAGAGAGGGTGTGGGCGGCAGCAGAGGTCACTGCCGGTCTGGACAATGACCCGGTAATGGCCAGCACTGGGCACAGCGACCAAGAATGTTCCCGGGAGGGCCTGTGTTTCTCCCAGTGGTGGTGCTTCCCTGATGAGTTGTCCCGGGCATTGGTGACATGAACGTCCTGGGAAGGCCTGTGTTTCTCCCAGTGGTGGTACTTCCACGATGAGTTGTCCCAGGCCTTGGTGGCATGAAAGCTCAAGGACAGGGCCAGGGAAGCAAAGGAGCGCCTAGCCTGTAGCTCCTTTTCTAAGGCAGCGACCTTCTGCTCCACAAGGAAGGACTTTAACTCTTTCTGGTGATCCCACCAGGTAGCCTGATTTTAGCCGTGGCAGATCTCATAGACCTGAACGTCATGGTCAGTGCCAAGGCAGCAGATGCAGGACTCGTGGCAGTCCTTATTGTAGATCTTCTGTCCACAGCTACAGCGATGGAAAAAATTATTAGATCCACTTGGTATAAACTAAAGGAACAGGGAATCACTTTCGTGAAAAAGTGATTGAAGAACTAAAGTAAGAAAATAAAAAAACGGAATATTCTGGAAAATGGCGGTCAACTGAAGCAACGGTGCTCTAGCTGCTCAGCGTTTGGTTGGCTGCCAGGTACCCGGCTTGAGTCTGTGGGAGGCCTGACATAAAGGCACCCTCTGGCCACCTCTTGGCTGTGTATAATAAAGGGAGTGACCCAACTGCATGTTCTCCCCGAGGCCTGTAGGTCAGACAGGATGCCCTGGACATCCGGCCCGAAGAGCTTGTAGCCTCTGAAGGAGGCATTCAGGATGAACTGTTGTACATCAGTGGCAAACACAGATGCTCTGAGCCAAGAGTGTCATCTGAGATAAATGCCCACCACAGCTGCCCTAGCAGAGGCATCTGCAACATCACAGGCTGCCTTCAAAAGATGCTTGTCCACATCTGCCCTAGACTGGAGGGCTTTAAGTAACTCCTGTCTCTGGGGACCCTCAGGAAGGGCCTGAGCTACAGCTTTGCCCTTCTTCCAGAGGGTATTTTGAAACTGGACCATGTGGGCAATGTAATTAGTAATTCTGATGGCCAATGTGGAACAGGCATAGGTCCTCCTTCCCACAACGTCCAGCTTTCTGGACTCCTTTATCTCGGGGGTAGGGAGCTGAGGTTTGTTGGATCTATCATGGACAGCACTGATTACTACTGAATCTGCCCTGGGTTGCTCAGTGGAAAAAGGCTTCCCAGAAGGAACCTGGTACAATTTGTCCACTTTTCTGGGTATGACCAGAATTATATTTGGCCAGTACCAGGCAGCCATAGTGGCATCCTCAAATGTAGCCAGCAGAGCAGGAATAATTAAGGAAGGGGGATCTGGAATCTGGCAATTCCAGGTATTCCGACAGATTCCATCAGGTGACATTCTGCACCTCAGCATCAAAGCCCATAGCCGCCTGCAGTTGCTTCATTATAGAGATTCAGTGTCAATAAGGCGGCTCCACAAACAGCTCAGGACCAGAGCCAAAGCAAGAAAACAGAACTCACAGAATCAGGTAGACTCGGCTTCCTGACTCACAGAATCGGGTAGGCTACTTTGATGACTTGTTCCTTTCCCTGGAAAGGAACAGAAGTGGAATTGCTGCAATTCGTGGAATACTTAGAATACTCAAATAAGAATTAAAAATTCGATATGACCTCTAACCTTGAGCAGATAAACTTCCCAGACCTAACGATTAGGAAAAGGGAAGATAACACATAGTGACCCAACTGTTTAGAAAGGAAACTGACACAAACTCCCTACTGCATTATAACAGTTGCCATCCTAGTCATGTGACTAATAACATTCCAATAGGGAAATTCATGAGAACAAAACAAAATTGTAGCACAGAGGAGGATTATCAAGCACAGGCTCAGATCCTGAAAGACAGATTTTTAGTAAGAGGATACAACAGAGACCACTATCATTGCTAAAGAGAAGGCAGATGGCATGGAGAGGGAGACACTTTTAGACCCAAGTACTAGAATGGGGAATCAAAGGTACAACAGGAACCAAACCCCTGACTCCGCTTAGTTTCATTTTTATTTTATCCTGAAAAGCTTATGAGCAAAATTGCCCATTTTCACAAGCATCCAGTGACAAAAAACATAAAATAAAGAGAAACAAATTAAGCACTTATACAACAATATATAACAAATACAGTCACAAAATAAACTTAATTAAAACACTTACAAACAAAAGGGGAGATTCACAAAGATCTGCGCTCAGCGCATCTCAGTTGAGCCGGCGCAAATGAGATGTGCAGAGGACAGACATTGGTATTCACAAAAGATGTGCCATAAGATGCTCCCGGCGCATCCCCTGTGTGAATACCAATGATACGCCCAACTCGAGATGCACCGGCGCATCCCCCTGGTCGGGCTATGAAACTGACAGGCCAGAAGATCTCCAGATGCGCTGTGCTCAAGTTTGGGATTCACAGCCCTACACATGCAAATGAGGCCATCAGGCATGCAAGGCATAATGGGGTCATGGGCATGTCATTATGGCCCCAACTGCATGAAGCTATCAGGGGTGCACCCGGCAGAATGTGCCGGGCGCCCTGCAAGTGCAGTATGGCAACAGAAAAGGATGAACAACCCCTGGCAGTCAAGTGGTCCCCCACCCGAATCCCCGATCGTTAATGAAGAACCCCGTAATGTTCCCTGGTAGTCTAGTGGTACCCCCTCCCTGCCCGAATCCCCATTCATCTGTAATGTCACCCGTTAAAATCCCTGGTAGTCTAGTGGACCCCCCTGCATCCCCCATCAAACAAATTAACCCTGTACCATTTCCTGGCAGTCTAATAGAACCCCCGAATCCCTGATCGAAAATAAATAAGCCAGAAAGTTCCCTGGTAGTCCAGTGGTCCCCCTCCCAGTCCTTCATTCCAATCACATCGCAAATCGGAAGACTACAGATCCCTACCCACCATGTAGGTACCCCCCACCCTCCCCGCCCCCCCAAGCATGGTCCAAATGTCAGCAGGCAGCTCAACCCACCCACACACCGCTGCAGCTGCCTGCCGACTGAGCACTGAATGACAGGGTAAAGTACGCCTGGAAGCCCATTGGATGACCCTATCGACCAATGGGCTTGCAGTGTGTACTGTAAGCCATCATTCACAACTTTGTGAATGACACACTTGGAGGAGTCCCCTCCCCCCTTCCCTGAGGAAAGAGTGGAAACCGAACTGGAGGGGGTCCTAGCCCCCTCTTCCTCATCCCCTCCTCATCAGGTGGGAGGAGTTTAGGATGATACTCATCGTTGGCCTCAGGATCTGAAATGGGCATAGAACGACCGTGAGCGTGCAGGGCGTGTCGACACACTGGGCTGCGGTGCAGAGGTAGGCACAGCAGGCTGAGGGGGGGGAAACGATGCATGGATTCTCAGAAGAAGGCGAGCACGGTCTGGATGTCGATGGTCAGCAACATCACAGGAGTGCCTTGCAGCTCTAATGGGGGAGGCTAGTCCCCCAGCATCGGAATTACAGCCTGAGACCCTGGTGTCAGCGGAGGGCCAGAGATGGCGACGAGAGAGGTTGGATCTCCAATGTCAAGGAGATGACCCAAGACGGGGAAGAGGAAGGCGGAAAGCCTGACGTCAAAAGGCCAGCCCTGGCTGACGTAGGGCCAGCAGAACCCCCCACCTGAAGCCCATGGGTGAGAGAGGGCCAGAAAGGCAGGGGAGGCTGGGGTCCCAGCATCGAAGAAATGGCCAACAGTGTCGACGGGGGAAGAGAAACCCCCGAAGTTGACTGGGCCAGTGATGGCTGCAGAGGGAGCAGAGAGTCCTGACTGTCCCCTGAACTGAAATGGGCTTAATTGACAAGCCGTCAATGGAGAAATTGGCAGGAAGGACTGCCAAGGCCAACCCTGTGAAAGAGAGGGTTTGGTTGGCAGTAGAGGTCGCCGCCAAAGTGGTCAACAACCCCGCTACAGTCAGCACTTGAAGCAGCGACCAAGAGCACACCAGGGAGGATTTCTACTTGCTCCACTCCTTCTCCCAGTGCTTATGCTTGTCAGAAGAATTGTGGCCTTCGATGAGTGGGAGCCCATGGGCAGGGCTGGCGAAGCAGAAAAAGTGGTACACAAACTAGGGTGAGAAAATAAAAAAACCAAAAGAAATCGAAGATCTGGTAGTCGGCTGAAGCTGCAGAGTCTCCGTGGAGTCCAATGCGCGATCGTCAATGGCAGGAGAGAAACTGAGGAGAGCAGGGCCATCCACGCTTATATAGAGAGGAAGGTGGCATATGACGTCATGTGGGCAGCTCCAACTAAACTACTAGCTAAAAAGTTTCTGTGTGGTCCTAGTGCCTGGCAGCTATAGTTCCATATGTGCGGCCTGATGCAAGAGATACTCTCGATGAAGATAAAGGTATTTTTTATCTTCCCAGCTGCTTGTATCTAGGCAAAGATTGTGGTCACTGCTTCTACCAGAGTCAGCCAAAAAACTGTTTTAAATATAGGTCCTCCAACCACCTAAGCAGCACCTGTGATTAGATAAAATGTAACTCCTGCCATGATTATGGGCATGTCAGTCAGTTCTGACCAAACAGTATGTGAAGCAAGTTGTGTAAAGAATGTGGTCACGTTTACAGGTCCTGCCCATGGGCTTCTCATAACAGAACTGATAATCCTGACCAAGATGACCTGGTTAACCAGGCCCAGAAAGATGGTTTCATATGCCAGCAACAAACTAGGGCTTGGGATAGGGGAACAAAAAGACCAGGAGTTGCAACATGGAAATAAACAGGCAACTCATGATGTACAGCAATCTGGAAATGACTCGGGTAGTGACAGCAAATCTTCAAAACAAAAACTGGACTCTGCCCCCCAACCCCCAACAGGACCAGACTTCTGAAAGTGAAACAGTCACAAATGCTACCGTACAGGAAAAAGATGTTGAAACCCCTCGAGTGTTAGAAGACCGACAAACCACTGAAGTGACTAATGCCAGTTCAACACAGTAACAGATGTAATGCCCGAGACCCAAATGGCAGAAGATGACACAATGTCCCCTCCCACAAGGATGACAATGGTGACAAGGTGCAAGCATGTCAGAAATCATCCCCCAAAACAAAAATCCTGCATAAGGACTTGGAGAGCTCTGACATCCCAGTGGAAAATAAATCCGCTGTCCTAGCCAAGCAAAAAGATTGGGGAGACTCCAATGGTGATAGTGAGTTGGAAAACTCATCACCCCGTCTCTCCAGCGGGATTCTTAGATAATGATGAAGATAATTCAGCAATCAGCAGAACAAAAAAAGAAAGAACCCTACATCTTCTCATACAAGAGGAGGTCACAGTACAATGCAAAAATGACTGCACCCCCCAACTCACAATAATTTAATTGATGGCTTCTCCAGTACAACTTAAAAGTTACCTCAATAAATGTCAACAAAAGCAAAGCCCCAAAGAACAGACTCCTGATCTTTCTGGTCCTGAAAGACCTGGCTTTTGGTGTATACTTCTTACAAGAAACTAGACGGGGTTCGAATACTGAGATAAATAATGCCAGAAGAGCTTGGTGCTGTGGCCTGTCCTTCCAGACCTTTGGTGCTGATAAGTGTGACGGGGTGGCAATTTTGTTCCGTAAAGCAGGGGTTAAAGTCAGCAGACTGCTTGATATTAGTCCGGGAAGGGCATTACTACTAGATGTGGAATTGGAGAACTCCAAATTTATATTTATCGATGTCATGGCCCCCCCCAAAACTGTAAGAGCTAGGGTTGAGCTACGCATCCAAGTCTGCCCATATCTTATTACGTACAAGCATCTAGTTCTAGGAAGGGATTTTAACTGTGTTGTGTCTAAGCAGGACAGGGAGAAGACATCTGACAAAATGTACAGCGATTCCAATTTTCTGCTTAAAATGGTGTCTGATGCTGGTTTGCATGATGTGTACAGAATTTTGCATAAGACTTCAGGTTTCACATACTATAAGCAAACGCTGGTCACAAGAATTGATTTTTTTCTTCATTTCACAGTGTATCACAGTTCAATCTGCTGCTCTGACCCGAACAGAAAGCTCTGATCGTGTACTTTTAGGGGTTTCTTTTGGTCCTGTTAGTACTGCCTCTGGTAAAAGTGTATGATGCTTAAAGGAGAACAATCACCACAAAGGGCCCCACAGTCAACTGTAGGGCTGGTTCCAGTATGCACTTTTTGAGCAAGAACATTTTGGTTTACTTATTGTTTGTTAATTGTAGTTAAGTAGATTGTTACAGACTAATTTTGTTTACTTCTAGGCTGACATCATCTCTTACTAAAAATCCCAGAATCCTCTGCAGCAGAAATCCGAGCAGTAGGCAGCAGTGGGAGATTCAATAGCCTGCAGAACATGTTAGAGCTTTTATAATCTCAGATTGTGGGTGTTGGCAGGCATACTCAATGTACTTTGCTCAGTACCATATAAACTGGAAAATCCAGGGGCAACATGAGCCCAAGCCAGGACGACAAACACAAACAGAGCCTGATGTACCTGTACAGCTGTTTTCTCCTCCTTGGATGCTATAGTGTGAGTTTGTGAATGATCTTTGAAAGATGTGTGGGTGCTAAACTTAGAGGCCATGATTGTACAAGTGACCCATTCGAGTACGTCTGCATAAGTGCTGGTGTGAATGAACTTCTGTAAGGCTAGCTACCTTGATGTGGTACAGAGGCTTATCGCAATGTATCCTAGATACTACAGCTAAAAGCCAGCCAACTTCTGTCTGACTGATAGCGTGTGTGTTAGCTAAAAACAAGCATCTGTCAATGCCGAATGTTCGTCATGTGTAGAGATAAGGAGAGAGTAGGTGGGATTGTATTAAAAATGATGAGGACAATGGTGTAATTAGGTTTCGTAAAAGTAAACAGAATGAAAGTTAGTGCGTAGGTAATAGAAGCGTGTCTGCTCCTCACTCTGCTTCCTGTGAAGCAGTGGCATTCCGAGCGGGCAGCTGATAATGTATTTGCAGTGTTTCAGTCACTGCTCCACCCATAAATGCCATAAATATATATTGTATAATTGCAGGTGCTATCCTGCAAGAAAGTCTTTTCTTCCCCATGTGGGGAACTGTATACAGGTTAAGAAAAGACATTGGCAGACACAAATATATAAAACAGGAGGGCCAGACACAGAGAGGCAAGGGGACCCGCACAGAATAATTGTAGCGGGCACGCACACACACACACACACGTTGTTATTTGCACTCCTTCCACCCTCCAGTCATCTCATGCCAGCTGCTTGCATTTACTTAACATTTACAACTGAACTATGTGTGCGTGTGCACGTGCTCACTAAAATGATTCTGTGCGGGTCCCCATGCCTCTCTGTGTCTGGCCTTCCTGTTTTATATATTTCTGTCTGCCAACACAGTTCCCCACATGGGGAAGAAAAGACATTCTTGCAGGATAGCACCTGCAATTATACAATATATATTCATGTCATTTACAGGTGGAGCGGCTTAAAAACTGCAAATACATTATCAGCCGCCCACTCGGAATGCCACTGTGCTGTGTTACAGCCTCACACTGCAGCGTCCACTGCTGGTGGTACATCTCTGAGCCATGACCACACTTTACAATCCTATCCCCAGCAGCCGCCTGCCACAGCTAAGCCCTGCCCCAAGTATTGCAATTTCTGTGAACATGCCTTTTCACTGACTTTTTGGAACCGGCTTGTCGAGCTGCACTAGTTCTCTACAGACGAAAAGCTCATACTAACACCACAAAGCTGAGCGGGGGAGGGGAGGAGCTGTGCCGAGGTCGGCCACAGTGCAGTATTGTTCTCACCACAGAATTCGTCTAGAAAGACTTCTCTAGTTCTGTGGTGTTCACTATGCCCATCCAGAGCTCTTGAGTAGTGCTGCTGCCACTATAAATTGTTTGCAAGAGAGAATAACATTGCCGTGCACCCCCTAAGATGGTGTCAGAAGCCCCAGATTGTCTTTTAAGATTTGGCGTGAGCGACTTAGCTGGGGGCAGGGCCGCTCGGTCTCCACCAGGGATTGTTCCATTAATTCTAATCTGACTGAGAAACTAATATAGCGTCTCGGAGAATGCCTGCTGTTTGTTTAGTTACTGTAGGTTGGCCAGTTTTCCTTGTCTGCGGAAGTGCAGTGGGAAGAGGTAAGGTATGCTGTTTCATTTGCGGATTGGCCGTTAGTTACATTGCAGCTGTATGGACTAAAAGAAAATGCAACCCCATTTTCAAAAATCTATAACATTTGAGGCTTGGGAACTGATGGGAGAGTGTTTTAGGCTGGAAATGGTACCAATCAACCTAAGGCTCCTGATACATCACTGTGATGATGATTTCAACATGGCCAGGGAAGGCGATACAGATCAAAGGACAAAGCCGCGTCACTATTGGTTTGATTCTGTCCTTTGAAATCCTTGCCCACTCTGCCCCAACCCAGAACGTGTGTCATAGGCTGCCTGCCTCCTGATTTGCCTGCAGCAATCCTGCCCCTTGAGCAGACCTCTCCATTGGACGCGCCCCCATTGATGCCCCTCTACTGCAACTCTCATATCAACAAGTTCGCCTGCACTTGCGCACACGACCAACTTAAAAATGTGTGTCTATTAGGATCATTGATTTACTACATATCGTTGAATTAAATGGGGTGGGGCAATGTTTATGTGGCAGGGCAGCACATCTTTTGGTTTGTGTTCGGGGGTGGGGGCGCAACAGTTCCATCAACTCTCAAGTACAAGTTTAAAATTCCTGTCTACAACCCTGTCTCTGATCAGATGCTTTCTGGGTCTGCTTTTTTTCCCCAAAAGCTAAGTACAGTCCTCTGTGACTGTACGTAGCCCATGGAGAACAGTGAAACCAGCAAACTGAAGATCAGAGCTTATATAAACTCTAACATGCAATGCAGTTTACTGAATCTCCCACTGTTGCCTACTGCTCTGATGTCATCTGCAGGGGATTCTGGGATTTTAAGTAGATGATAAAAGCAAAATTAATCTGAAATCTACTATACTACAGTAGACAGTAAGTAAACCAAAATGTTTTGCTCATAAAGTGCACATCGGGACCAGCCCTACACTTGAGCGTGAGGCCCTTGCTGGTAACTGACCATACAGTAAAATTCTCCCTAAACTGCCTCCTGCAAGCCAGAGAATCAGTACTGTGCATTTATGACGACCCATCCACATGGTGGGTGGATACTAAACAGGTTTTAAAACTTTTTTTTTCTCCAGGTGCCTAGAGATAACAAGCATTTGTCAATGCCGAATGTTGCTTGCTTCTATGTGCTGTTTATGTATTTGGAAGTCATTGGAGTGCAAATATTGAAAATTTGCGAACTTACGAGCGTGCGTAGGAACTGCATAGCATACGCTAAATAAAACAGTCATTTTAGATTTTTTCACCAAATTTTCAACATAGCCATTTTAAGACCTCTGCTCATGAACAGTGTCACTGTGATTTTGTTAATGTGTCCCATACATTGAGTCTGCACACCGACTGTGCCATTGTGCGCTACATGGGCGGAAACACGTTTTGGGCAGGATGTGAAAAATGACAGCTGTACTGCTCATAAGGAGGTGTGATAAAATGGCAATGTTGAAAATCTGGAGTGAAAATATTGAAAATTTGTGAACTTACGAGCCTGCGTAGGAACTGCTAGCAGCGCTACAATAAAACAGTCATTTTAGGAATTTTTCACCAAATTTTCAACATAGCCATTTTAAGACCTCTGCTCATGAACAGTGTCACTGTGATTTTCTTAATTTGTCCGTACATTGATTTCGCGACACTGACTGCGCCATTCTGCGCTACATGGTAGGAAACACATTTTAGGTCAGATGTGAAAAATGACAGCTGTACTACTCATAAGAAGGTGTGGTAAAATGGCAATGTTGAAAAATCTGGAGTGAAAATATTGAAATTCTGCAACTTACGAGCCTGCGTAGGAACTGGCAGCAGCGCTAAATAAAACAGTCATTTTTTGGAATTTTGGCACCAAATTCTCAACATGGGGTATTTGGGACCCCTTCTCATGAATGATGTCACTGTCATGGCGTTATTCAGCCCGAAGGTGATTTACAGTCACTGCGAAATCACCTTTGACGAATAACCCCATGACAGTGACATTCGGAAGAATCTAACCCCATGTTAAATCTGGTGCAAATTCCAAAATGCCTGAGATATGCAACAAAGTTGAAACCCCTATCTAGGCCATTATACAGCTTACCGGCATTTCCTCAGTTGCGGTCGGCTTTGAAGAATGCAGGCGTGTTCCCGGTCCACGAAGATCGTAGCGCGGAGTCCGAAGGTAAGTATGGGTGAGGGGGCGGGGAAGGCTGGGTGCGCAGTGGGTGGGTGCGGGTTGTGGGAGGGGGTCGGGAGATGCTCCGAGGACCATTTCGTTTTCAGGTAAAAATTAAAAAAGATGTCGTGGGACGTTTGCCACGCTGGGGTGGGCTCCCAGCGTGGCACCTACAAGGGGAAGAGCGCAGCTCAGCCGGCGGGGATTGGGCACCCGTCAGCTACACAGTCGTGCGGTAGCGCGACGCCTCGCTCCTGGGGGCTACGCTTCTTATCTCTGCTCACTGAAGCGTAGCTCCCCTTTCAACTGTAGCCACTGCATTTTGGAGCGTGTCACAGACAGCTCCAAAATGCATTGGCTTACAGGGGCCGCATCTGCCAGCTCACTGACTGAATTGGAGGAGGAGGTGACACACCTCCGAAATCTCCGATGATGGCACTATGTTTCTTGCACATGCGTGCAAGCAACATAAAAACTGTGAGAAATGTCATAAATGTTTGCATTTATGTCACCAGTTGTCCTATTTATTGTCTCAAGCTACAACCGGCCCACGTATGCTGTTTGAGCAGATACATCACGCTAAGGTTGAAATGCAATCACTGCAATATGACAAGCAGTTTTACTTCTATTGGAACACAAATATGGTTCTCAAGGTCACTGGAAATATTTTATGAAAGCTGCAAAGAGTTAGGAAACAAATGTTTACAGGGTTGCACAAGGACATTAGGGGAACTGGTTACAACAGGGAAAAAAGGTTTTTACAGGTTTGCTCAAGGACAGTGAGGAACTGGTTATTTCCCCCGAAGGCATGCTAGGGGTGGCTGACTCATACTTGCATAACATGTTTGGCACTCCTGTCAGTTTTAGGGAGTATGTCTACATTCTTACAACAATGGGGACAGTCTTGCGTATCTGAAGTGGCAAAACAAGAATCTGTAAGGCCCACTTCTGCCAATGAAGTACAATAGGCCATCACAAAATAAAAAAAAAAAAACAGAACTGCTCCTGGTTTAGATAGCCTTACATCAGAATTATGTAACTTTGATACACTTTTCTTTTCCAAATTTCTGCCTACAGTTTTCAATGACCTTCTAACTAATGGTTCAGTCTCCACAAATTTCTGTAAAGCCCTGCAAATTTTTATTTTCAAGAAGAATGATACTCATGACCTTCGTAAATGGCATTCTTTTTATCTACTTAACATCGAATTAAAAATAATAATGAAGTTTTTATGTAAAAGACTTTCTGCACCTGTTAAAAAGTACAGCTACTTAAGAACTTACAGTAACAGTAGATCTTCAAGAGAGGCCCTTGCAGTAGGTAATAACTTGTAGAACTGCACCCCTGGCACCAGGACCACACGGAAACTTTAGCTAGCAGTGTCTGACGGGAGACCGCCCACCTGTCACGTGACGGACGTCAGCATGACACTATATAGTGGGCAGTCCCCACATCCGCCTTCCAGTTCTCCCGTCAGAGACCTCCCAGAAGGAGCGACAGGAGAATGGAAAAAGAGGGTCCTGGAGCCCAAAGAGGCTCAAAGAAAAAAGAGCAATAAAAGATGGGGAAAGGAGGGAGAGGAAAAAGGTTATCTACTGCAAGAGCCTCTCTCGAAGATAGTACAGTTACGTAGGAACTTACCGTAACAGTAGATTTTCGCGAGAGGTTCCTTCAGTAGGTCATCACATACAGGACTGGCGCCACCTGGCGTCGGGCTGCACGGCAGACTTCTAGCAATCCCTGACAGGGGACCGCCCACCCGATGTCACATGACTGATGTCAGCATGGCTGTATATAGTGGGAGTTCCCTAAGCCCGCCCTCCAGTTCTCCTGCCGGAGCCAGGAAGAGACCTGACAGCAGGAGCGAACAGGATTTGGAGTCCCTGTAAGAAACAAAATGAGGGGAAGGAAGGAAGGAAGGAGGGAGGGGAAATGATGACCTACTGAAGGAACCTCTCTCGAAGATCTACTCTTACAATAAGTTCCTACGTAACTGTACTATCTTACTTCGAGAGGGTTCCTTCAGTAGGTAATCACATATAAGACAGAGTCCCAAGCAGTCTCTCCAAAGAGAGACCAAGAGAAACTAGGGAGGAGGAGAAATAACTCCAACAGAAAAAAAATGGAATCCGGAATGGACCCAGTCTAGGACAGAAGGCCCTGTAACACAGCTAGGCCGAAACTAGCCCTCCGCCTAGAAACAATGTCCAGGCTGTAGTGTTTGGTAAAGGTATGGCCAGAACTCCAAGTGGCTGCAGCACAGATATCAGCCGAAGAGACATTTCACAAAAAAGCAGCAGAAGCAGCCATGCCCCTAGTAGAATGACCCCTTATGGTACCCGGCAGAGGTTTTTCATTCTTCTGGTAACAATATCTAATGCAGTTGCCTAACCATTTGGAAAGGCCCTGTTTCGAAACCGGTTTGCCCCTCGATCTGGGGGCCAAAGAGACAAAAAACTGATCACAGCTACAGAACGCTTTAGTCTGGTAAGTGTAGTACCAGAGAATCCGATGTACATCCATGGTATGGAGATGGGCCTCACCTCTGTTAGAGGGGGACGGAAAATACACCGGAAGCTCTACTGATTGGTTCAGTGTGGCTTCTGACACCACCTTGGGAAGAAACTTAGGATTCGTCCTAAGGACAGCTCGGTCCTTATGGAAAATAAGGAAGAGCTCCTTGCAAACCAGAGCATGAAACTCCGAAATACTCCGGGCTGACGTAATGGCAACCAGAAACAATGCCTTCCAGGAAAGGAAGCGCAAATCACAGCTCATAGCCGGCTCTAAAGGGTGAGCTTTTCCAAGACGAAGTTCAAATCCCAAGGTGGAGTTGGGCTGCGGATGAGGGGTTTCAGATGGAGGATCCCTTTCAGAAAGGTTTTAGAGACTTCCAGCTGAGCCACGGATTTATCATCCACTAGCTCATGGTACATCGAAATTGCAGAAAGGTGGACATTCAATGAGGAATATGAGAGACCGGAGTCTGACAGATGCATCAGGTATTCCATGACTTGAAGGGCAGAACATGAGAAAGTGTTCCAACTCTTGGCAGTCGCCCAAATGGAAAACTGTTTCCACTTCATGGCATAATTGGATCGAGTAGAGGGTTTTCTAGCCTAATGAGGACCTGAGCGACCTGGGAGGAGATCCCAAAGCGAGAGATCGCTATGTCTGCAGGAGCCAGGCATGAAGATGCAGGGTCCTGAGCCCCGGATGCACTCACTGACCTTGGTCCTGAGTCAGGGATCGTGGGTCACTGGAAGTGGAACCGGTGATTCCCTGGAAAGCTGTTGTAACAGCGGAAACCAAATATGTCTTGGACAGAGAGGAGCGATGAGGATCATCTTTGCCTTCTCTGCTTGAAGCTTGAGGAGGACCCTCTGGAGAATAGGAAATGGAGGGAAGGCATACAAAAATTTCCCTGTCCAGGAGACAGACAGCGCGTCGTGCCAGAAAGCACCATGCCCTGGAACGAGCGAGCAAAAATTGGAACGTTTTGCATTGTATTGGGAGGTGAAAAGATCGATTTCCGGATGCCCCAAATGTAGGAAGATGGATTCTGCCACTTCCTGATGTAATTCCCACTCATGAGCTAGGGTCCAAGACCTGCTGAGACTGTCCTCCAGGACATTTAGAACGTCTGGTACATGCACGGCCAAGAGAGCCAGATTGTGCTGGACCACCCAGTTCCACTCTGGCATCACCTCCCTGCACAAGGGGTACGATCGGGTTTCTCCTTGTTTGTTGAGGTACCAAACTACCGACATGTTGTCCGTTTCGACCAGCAGTGATCCCTTGGGAAGGAGTGTCTGAAAGGCCTGTAGCGTGTACAAGACAGCCCTCATCTCCAGAACATTGATATGTAACATTGCCTCCAAGCTGGACCACAGTCATTGGGCTTGGTGCTCACCTAGATGAGCTCCCCATGCCATGTTCGAGGCATCTGTGGTTAGGAATGCTGAGGGAGCTGGGTTCTGGAAGGTAAAACCCAAAGAAAGATTGCAGGGATTCCTCTACCAAAGCAATTCCTTCTGAACCGCTGAGACCAGTACCGGATGGTCCAGGTCATCAAGGAGCTGGTCCCACTGCATGCGCAAGGAAAGTACAGTTATGTAAGAACTTACCGTAACAGTAGATCTTCGAGAACAGCTCTTGCAGCAGGTTACACCATTAGGACTGAAGCCGTCAGGCATCAGGACCCCATGGAAATTTTCTAGCTAGCAGTCTTCAGCGGGGACCGTCTCCGACGTCAGTCCCACCCCCGACGTCAGGCGTAGTACATAAGGAGGCGGTCCCACCACAATCCTCAGTTCTCCCGCCGGAGACTCCCGGCCGCTGGATGACATCAGAAGAGGAGACTGAGGATCCGCCATCAGATGGCCAAGACTAAAAACAAATCGTTCCATCCCGAAAGATGGATGTTAGGCTATAACCTACCTCCTCCAAAGGGGAATGGTGGGCGGGAAGGTACCTGCTGCAAGAGCTGTTCTCGAAGATCTACTGTTACGGTAAGTTCTTACGTAACTGTACTATCTTACTTCGAGATACAGCTCTTGCAGCAAGTTACACCATTAGGACTGATTCCAAAGCAATGGCGACATTCTAAAGCCATGGAGCAGGGAGATAGAGTACCACCCTGCTGAGCCTAGGACAGAAGTCCCTGAAGGACGGCTAGGCCGAAACCAGCCCTTCGCCTTGAGGCGATGTCCAGGCTATAATGCCTAATAAAGGTATGCACCGAGCTCCAGGTGGCTGCAGCACAAATAGCTGAAGTGGACACATTCTTCAGCGCTGCAAAGGAGGTGGCCACTCCCCTGGTAGAATGGCCCTTGACCACGCCTGGCAAGGGTTTGTTGCGTTTGTCATAACAGAAAGAGATACATTGTATGAGCCAACGTGAAAGGGTCTGTTTCGAAACAGGGGCCCCTTTCATCCTCTCAACAAAGGATACAAACAGCTGATCCACTTTTCGGTATTGCTTGGTTCTGGTCAGATAATATCTGAGACACCTGTGCACATCCAGGGTGTGAAGCAGTGCTTCTCCTCGATTGGTGTGCCTTAGGAAGTACACTGGTAAGTTGATATCCTGATTAAGGGTAAGGGCTGAAACCACCTTAGGCAGAAACTTAGGATTTGTCCTCAGGATACCCTATCCTGGTGGAAAATTAAATAAAGTTCTTTGCACATGAGTGCATGCAATTCAGAGATTCTTCTCGCCGAAGTCACTGCAACTAAAAATAAGGTTTTCCAAGACAGAAAACGTAGCTCGCAATCCGCAATTGGTTCAAAGGGTGGCAGCATAAGCTGCTCCAGGACGAAGGGCAAGTCCCAAGGAGGAATCGGATCCCTGATAGGCGGCCTAAGGTGGAGGACCCCCCTTAAAAAGGCACAAGTAGTTTCCAATTGAGCCACCATACGATGGCCTATGGGGGCATGATAAGCTGAGATTGCACAAAGGTGGACCTTGATTGAGGAGTAAGGTAGCCCAGCTTGAAAAAGGGAAAGCAGGTAGTCCAAAACCAGCTTCTCAGGACAGTCTAAGGGCGAGAAACCGTGCGTTTGAGCCCACAGGCAAAACCTGCGCCACTTCATGATGTATGTTGCATGCGTTGCCGGTTTTCTAGCGGCAGAAAGAACATCTGCCACCTCTTGCGGGACCCCGTGCCGCATCATGGCTATGTCTCTAGGAGCCAGGCATATAGGTTCAATGAATGTAAGTCCGGGTGGACTAATGAACCCTCTTCCTGAGACAACAGATGGGAGCTGATTGGCAAAGGAAGCGGAGGTTCCCGGGATAGCTGATGTAGTAGCGGGAACCAGATTTGCCTGGGCCAGAAAGGCGCTATCAGGATAAGCATCATGTGCTCCCTTCGAAGTTTGAGAAGAACTCTCTGGATCAACGGGAAAGGAGGGAAGGCATAGAGGAATCTGCCCGCTCAGGAGAGGGACAACGTGTCTCGCCAGAAAACACCAGGCTCTGGATCTAGCGAGCAAAAATTGGGCAGTTTTGCGTTGGATGGGGACGCAAATAGATCTAATTCTGGAGTGCCCCATCTGTGGAACAGATCCTCTGCCACCTCCTGTAGAAGTTCCCACTCATGGACTCTGGCCTGGGAACAACTCAGGCTCTCTGCAACGGTATTGTCCACCCCGGGGACGTGAACTGCAACAAGGTTTGCGCCGTGTCATCTTACCCATTCCCACACTCTCATGGCCTCCCTGCAAAGGGGGTAGGAGTGTGTGCCTCCTTGTTTGTTGAGGTAATACATCACCGCAGTATTGTCCGTTTGCAACAGGAGAGTACTCAGTAGAATCTCCGACTGGAAGGCTTGCAGGGCATAAAGGACCGCTCTCATCTCCAATATGTTGATGTGGAGATGAGATTCCTGGGTTGTCCATGTTTCCTGAGACCTCACCCTGTTCAAGTGCGCTCCCCACCCCAGCCCTGAGGCGTCTGTGGAGAGAGTTACCATCGGGGACGGCGCTGTGAAGGGAACCCCCACAGAGAGGGTTCCTGGATCTAGCCACCATTGCCAGTCCCGAACCACGGCCTTCGTGATTCTGACTGGATGCTGCAGATGGTCTTGCCTTTGGTCCCACTGCACTCTTAACATCCACTGGGTTACCCGCATGTGAAACCTTGCCATCGGGACTGTTGGAATGGCCGCAGCCATGTGTCCAAGCAGGCGAAGGACCAGTCTGGCTGGGATGGTCTTCTTCGCTGACAGATCCCTTATGAGGGATCGAATGCATTCCGCTCTGTCTTCGGGAAGAAGGCTTTCCCTTGACGGTGTCCAGAACTGCCCCTATGAACTGCAGTTTCTGGGACGGTACCAGGAGAGACTTCTCGTAGTTGATGAGGATGCCAGAGACTGAAAAGGGTCTGGGTACCTTGGATGCTATCAGTAGTGCCTCCTTGGAAGGGGCCATGAGAAGCCAATCGTCCAGTGCAGGAACACGTAGTGGCCCTGTCTCCTCAGAGGCGCTGCCACAACTGCCATGCACTTGGTAAATACCGAGGTGTTGATGACAGTCCGAAGGGAAGCACCCAGAACTGATAATGGCGGCCGAGAAACTCGAAGCGCAGGAACCTCCTGTGCGCTTGAGCAATAGGGATGTGCAGGTACGCGTCCTGCATGTCCAGGGACGTCAAGAAAGCGTCCTTCTTCAGCATGGGGATTAGACCCGGAAGGGTCAGCATGCGGAAGCGCTTGTAGACGGCCGAAAGGTTGAGGTCGCTGAGGTCCAAAACTGGACAGAGGTCCCCTGTTTTCTTTGGAACCAGGAAGAAGTGCGAATAGTATCCTGCTCCTCTCTGGTTCCCTGGAACGTGCTCCAAAGCTTCCTTCTCTAGAAGCGTGAGCACCTCCTGCTGTATAAGCAGGGCATGCTGATCCGAATAGCGGGAAAGCAGAGGAGGCCTTGTGGGTGGGTTGTCTACAAACTCTATATAATGGCCTTTTTCCACCAACTGTAGCACCCATCTGTCGGTGGTGACTGACCGCCACCCTGGCAGGTGGTCCGCGATGCGACCCCCGACCTTCATTTCCCGTTGATCCTGAGGAGGGGCGGGGGCCGGGAAGGAGTCATGCTGTGGCAGCATTGGATCCTGCAGGTTGGGCCGACTTTGTGGCTCGTTGGCCTCTGCCTGAGGATGTCTAGGCCTGGGCTTTTCGAGTGAAGGAGCCCCTCTGTCGCTGGCCGGAACGAGGTTGCTGCTTTTGGATCCGGCTGCGAAAGCAACTCTGGTTCCTGCGAAAGGAACTAAGCCGAGACCTGTACATAGCGTGGACAGATCTAATCGCCTTCCCGGCTTCCTGCAATTTGGTGATCACCTTCTCCGAGGCTTCACCAAACAGAACTTCGCCATGATAAGGCGTCCCATGATGATGTTCTTCTGGACGTCTGGGGTAAACCCGGAGACACGGAGCCATGAGTGTCTCCGGAGACACACGCCTGAGGCTGCAGCTCTGGCCGAAGAGTCCGCAGAATCGTGTGCGGCTCTAAGCACCTGGGTCCCCACGTCCGAACCCGTGCGGAGGTTGCAACAGCTCCTCCTCCGGCCACTGTCTGGCAATTTTTCTACTAGGTCCTGTCCTGTTCCCCACAATGCGTTCTGGAACTGAACCATGTGGGTGAGATAATTAACGACCCTAATGGCGCGTACGCCGCCGCGTACGTGCGCCTGCCCAAGACGTCCAACTGCTTGGACTCCGGGTCCGGTGGTTGCGTGCTCAAGTGCTGCGGTTTTTGAGACCGGTCATGAGAGGCTGTAATGACCAGGGAGTTGGCCAGAGGATGGTTTGCCAGGTACTGGTCCTCCCTTGGGGCCTTGTACAGGCGGTCAGCCTTCTTCAGCATTGGCGGGGTCGAGTGTGGACACTTCCACGCAGCCTTGGTGACGTCCACAAAGATGTCCACCAAGGGTGGCACCACCACAGGCTTAGGATCTTTTTGGCGAAGATAGTGGGCAAGGCATATTCTCTCGGGGTCCAGCTCTTCCGCATCCCGCCCCATGTTCTCTTGAATGTGCCTCATTATCTCGGAGAACGAGGGGTCATCTGGAGGGGACCTGGGAAGGTCGCGTGGGTCCGGAGAAGGGACGCTGATTGGAGAAGGAGATCTGGAGCACGCAGAGGTGTCAGATCCGGAGTCCTCCACGGACGGGGTATACCGACCCCGTCTGGGTCTCTTGGGGCTGGGTGACCTTGAAGTGGATCTTGAAGGAGGCCTTCTCCTCTCCGAAGATCTGCCCCTAGGAGGGGATGCGGGCGCCTTAGGGGTCGAGGCCCGTCCAGCTGACCCCTGGGT
Organism: Neoceratodus forsteri; assembly: GCA_016271365.2. Classification (NCBI taxonomy): domain Eukaryota; kingdom Metazoa; phylum Chordata; order Ceratodontiformes; family Ceratodontidae; genus Neoceratodus; species Neoceratodus forsteri. The sequence continues at coordinate 640,006,960 of CM057450.1, read as the reverse complement.
GATGGAGGGGGCGCAGGCGTTGGAGGGGCAGCGGGCGCAGGAGGAGCTTGTGTGGTGACCACATCCTTCTTGATGGTGTCCCACCAGAAGGTGAAGAGCTCCTTCACTTGTGACAAATTTAGGCCCGACGACGGACCGGCGCCAGTGGCCTGTCGTCGGGGCCGGGCGTCGGGTCCCCGTGGTCTCCCGCTCCAGGGAGGGATCCCGTGGGAGCTCGACGGGACCAGGGTCACCCGCCTGGTCTTCGGGCTGGGTAGAGTCCTCCTCCTCCGACGCCTTCCGACCAACGTCGGTAGGCGGTGGGGTGGTCCTCCTTTCTGCGATAGCCGATGCTGGTCCCCCCGCCGGCGTCCTTGGGGCGAATGCCTGACCGGCGACGGGTGATGAACAGTAGCCGGTTCCCAGGAGTGCCTATGTATCTTGGCCGACGTCGGGTGGGCCGACGTCCGCTTCAGAGAGGTCAGCTCCTTAGTCTTGCGCTGGGGTGGCGGTGGTTGGAAGACAGACCTGACGTCGGAGGCCAGATGACGGGAGGAAGACTTATGGTGCTCCCCAGACCTGGACGAGGCCTTAGACGGAGTGGCCGAAGATGCAGGCCTGGAGGTCTTGACAGGCTGCAGAGAGGAGGAACCACTAGCCGATCTGACGAGAACCGGGGGAGGCTGAGAGCGAGCCCTCGAAGGAGAGCGGTTCGACCTGGAGCCGGAGCTGCGGGAGTCCGAGGCCCTGGAAGGGGATCTGGGTCTCTCCTTCTCCCGGTGCTTTTCGCGGTGCTTATGGGACTTCCCTGAAGACTCCCCTTTGGAGGAAGGGTCTCGATCCATTGCTTTGAGTTTTTCCTCGAGGAGGAAAGCTTGGAGGGCCTTCTGGCGGCGGATCCTTGTACGGCTGTTGAAGCCCTGGCAGAAGGAGCAGGCCTGGGTGTCGTGGTCTGGGCCAAGGCAGCGAACACAGGCAGTGGGGATCCTTAAAGGAATCTGTTTGCCACAGGCACACTTCGATGAATGGCCCTCAGAAAGTTGGAGGACATCAGGCGAAATCCGTTGAGAAAAAGCAGTCTGGAAATTTTCCTATGGTCGCGCACTAGAAACTGACCGAGAGGCCGATGCTGCGATGTCGCGGCGGGGAAAAGAACTGAGAGTTGTGGAGGATCGCCTCCCCCTGTACTCGCCTGACGTCGGGGGAGGACCGACGTCAGAGGTGGTCCCCGCTGAAGACTGCTAGCTAGAAAATTTCCGTGGGGTCCTGACGCCTGACGGTTTCAGTCCTAATGGTGTAACCTGCTGCAAGAGCTGTATCTCGAAGTAAGAACACTGAGTGACCCTCATGTGGAGCCTGGCTAGTGGAACAGTGGTGATAGAGGCCGCCATCAGGCCGAGAAGGTGAAAGATCTCCCCGGCTGGGATGGTCCTGGAAGAAGCAACCTGGGAAGCCTGACGAATCAGGGTCTCCACCCTGTCTGGAGGGAGGAAGGCTCTGCACTGGACCATATCCAAGACTGCCTCAATGAACTGAAGTTTCTGGAACAGGGTCATGGAGGATTTGGGAATATTGAGAGTAATCCCTAGCCTGTTGAAAAGGTCCAAAGTGAAAGAAAGAGCCTCCAGTAAAGAGTGGATGGGGCCAAAATCAGCCAGTCGTCGAGGTAAGGGAAAACTGTAATACCCCTGCGGTGTAAGAAGGCCACAACCACTGCCAGGCACTTGATAAACACCGTGGGTGCCGAAGACAGACCAAAGGGGGCGCCCGGAATTGGAAGTGTTCCCCCTGGAACTGAAATCGCAGGAATCGGCGGTGGCTGGGGAAGATGGGGATATACTGGGTAAGCATCCTGCATGTCCAGAGTGCACAGCCAATGATTCTGCAGAAGGAGCGGAAGGAGGCTCTGGAGTGTCAGCATCCAAAGTTTTTGTACTCGACAAACTGATTTAGGTTGCTTAAGTCGAGGATAGGCCTGAAGTCACCCGTCTTTTTTTGGAACCAGGAAAAAATGGGAGTAAAACCCCCTTCCCCTTTGCCAGAGGGGAACCTGCTCTATTGCTTCCTTGAGCAAGAGGCTGTGTACCTCTTCTCGGACGAGAAGAGCCTGATCCCTTGAATAGAAGGATCTTCTTGGTGGAGATTCTGGAGGAAATTCCAGAAACACTATTGTGTCTCCGACGTGCACTAGCTGCAGGACCCATTCGTCGGAGGTTATTGCTCTCCACTCCTGCGCATGGCGGGCAAACCTCTTCCCTACCTGCTCCCCATCGCGAGACTGAGGAGGCAGTGGGGATAGCAAGTCAGGAAGTGGCTGGACTTTCAGGGGGAGGGCCCCCTGTACATCTCTGGTTCTTGGAGGCAGGAGGGGTGGCTGAACCCATGGACTTACACTTGCCCTGACGACGTGCCAGGGTTTGCTTCCTCTGCCTCCAGGTCCTTTTCCAAAAGGGCTGCTGTTGTTAGTTGCCCGATTGGTACATGGACCTCACTGACCTGAGGGCGAGGCCTCTGTCTGCTGGTCAGTGATGATGTCCTTGGTGTCCCCACCAAAGAGTAATGAATGCTTGAAGACAGCATCTTGAAGTGCCGACTGAACTTCGTTAGCAAGCCAGGAAAGGCAAAGCCAGGAGTGCCGTCTGAGGGCAACAGCAGTTGCCGAGGTGCGAGCCACAGAATCGACCGAGTCGTATGCAGCTCGCAAGGCATGCCTACAAGAAAAATGGGTGAGGCAAAGATCCATGGCAAGCTCTTCTTTCAAGCTCGAGGGTTCCATAGCCTGAACCTGAGCTTCCAGCCTGGCCAAGGTAGCTTTCTGGTGGGACACCATGTGGGCCACATAATTGAGGGACCGAAGGGTGCATGTGGCTGAAACGTACACTTTTCTACTGAACTAGTCCATCTGCTTCGACTCTTTGTCCGGAGAAGAGGTGCTCATGTGTTTGGGTGCAGCGAAGCAGTCATGAGCAGCGGAGATGACCACAGAGTCAGCCTTAGGGTGAGCTTTTAGAAAATGGGCATCCTTCAGTGCCCAGTAAAGTCTGTCTGCCTGCTTGGGGACAGCTGGGAGAGAATGAGGCATCTGCCAGATCGTAGAGGTGAGGTCCTGGTGAAGTCCAATCCATGGAGGAATTTGGACCGGAGACAGAGATTCTAGGTTCAGGTGCTCGACTAGTCTCTGTCTCATGGGGTCTTGTTCCTCCATCTCCCAGTCGAAGAAATCCTTCACGGACCTCAGAAGGTCCGAGAAGGTAGGGTCCTCTGGGGAGGATTTAGGGGAAACCTTGCCTGACAGACCCTCAGGCTCCTCCAGGGAATCCTCCGCCAATTCGTCGGCCCCCTCATCATCATCGTCGTCATCTACCCCTTCATCAGGACGGTGATGGACATCTGGAAGGGTAATGTCCTGACGAGTTTTCCCCGAGACATGCACAGTGGTTATGGAAGAACTGCTCGGGGTCGGAGGCCTTGGAGACCACGGCAGCGGGAGTCTCGTCTCAAGGTCAGACACCAACTCCGACTGCGCCCCCTGCCACCAAGACTGGATGAGTCTCTGAAGTCCGGCATAGCCGGGGGGGTGGGGGCGGGGGTGGAGGAGGAGGCTGGAGCTAAGGGGGTGGAGAAGGAGTAGGTATAACCAGTGGTGGGGGGTAGTGGTAGCCCTGGTACCCCTGGTAATGGTACGGATGGAAGCCAGGGTAGTACTGCCCATACAAACTCCAGTCCGGAGGGGGACCAGCTGGGATACCCAAGAGGGTAATGTGGGACAGTCCGGGGTCGTGTGTAAATCCCCGTCGTCACGTCTGATGGCAGGGGTATCCACGTTGGACTCGCAGTAGTGCCGATAGGCTGGGGATCTGGCGTTGGAATAGCCATCGTCAGGGGGACCGACGTCGGGACCGGCACCATCCGATCCGGCACCGGAAAGAGCTCCAGCGTTGGAGCTGGACAAAGGGGCTCTGATGGCGGGACTGGATCTATCGTCAGAGCCAACGGCTGAGGCCGACTGCTGGGTCCTGGCTGAAGAACGGTCGTCAGAACGTCCGGCGTCAGCAAAGTGTGTGCCAGGTCCGACGGAGGGATTGGAGCCAGTGCCGGCTTAATGGGAATCCTACCAGGGGGAAGAGAAGGGGCCTCCGCTGGAAGGCCGAGGAGGAGCCTCCTTCTCCGAGACCCTGTCCAGGAAGCGCGGAACGGACCTCGAGGCCTCAACGACATCAAGGGGTTTAAGCGCTGCCCTCGCCTGAAGTACCCGTCGGTGAAGAGGAGGATACAGGTGAAGGAAGAGGGGGGAAAAGAAGCCTTCTCCCCTCCCCGTCCTGTCGGTCGTTAGTGAGGCTCCGCTAGGCCCCGACGTCTTATCAGGCGGCGGTTGGCTCCCCCGCCCGACTTATCGATGGGTGCTGGACGGAGCCATCTTACCGGTGGCCCTGCAGTCCCCAGAGGAGCCGGGGATCGACTAAGCGGCCATTGCAGTGTGGTCATTGGAGGGGCCGACGACCGGCTGACCGTGGAGGATTTACCAGACTTGCCATCCAACTTCTTGGGCGGTGGCTGGGCTTTGCTCATCGAGGGCCGCGTGGCCTCTTCCGTGGAGCTCTCCCGCTCCCTAGACTTCTCCTTATGGTGTTTCTTTGACGGAGACGATTTTTCAGAAGAGGATTCCCTGATACAGTCCATCTGCTTCTCCAGAGATGCTAAGTGGGTCTTTAAGAGGTATGCCTCCAAAGCCTGCTGTCTCCACTTCTTGGTGGCCTGGTTGAATGTTTGTCACTCTGGTCAAGAGGAAACAGGATGGTCTGGGCCCAGACACATGACACATTTAAGGTGACTGTCCTTATGCGGGATCTGCGTGCCACAGGATGAGCACTTCTTTTTAGGAGAAGACATCGTTAGTAAATGAAAGATGAAGAAATTTAGGGCGCAGGAAAGATTACGACGCAAGAACTTACACGATGATCGCTGTATGGAAGTCTGCAATGCAACTGACATGAGGCGACAGCGGGAAAGAACTGGAGGACGGGCGTGGGGACCGCCCACTATATACAGCCACGCAGACGTCACTCACGTGACGTCAGGTGGGTGGTCCCCCGTCAGGGATGGCTAGAAAAGTCTGCTGTGCGGCCCGACGCCAGGTGGCACCAGTCCTATATGTGATGACCAACTGAAGGAACCCTCTCGAAGTAAGATCTATTGTTACGGTAAGTTCTAACGTAACTGTACTGTCTTACTTCGAGAGGGCTCTTGCAGTAGGTAATAACTTGCAGGACTAAGTCATAAGCAGTAAGAACTGGAGGGACCAAAAAAACATGGGAGGCTGGAAAACGGTCTGCTAATACGCAGAGGAATCAGGACAGAAGGCTTTGAAGGATGGTTAGTCCAAAACCTTCCCTGTGCCTAGAGGCAATGTCCAAACTGTAGTGTTTAGTGAAAGTATGGACCAAACTCCAAATAGCAGCTGCGCAAATTTCAGCAGGTGACACATTTTTGAAACAAGCAGTGGAAGCAGCCATGCCCCTGGCAGAATGCCCTTTAGTCCACACCCGGAAGGGCTTTACCATACTTCTGATAACAGAACATAATGCAGTTTGCCAGCCATTTGGAAAGGCATTGCTTAGAAACTACCGCATCCTCCCTTTTGGGTGCGAAAGAAACAAAAATGTAGTCCGATATTCGGTCAGACTTGGTCCGGTTAGTATAGTATGGTTAGATTCTGTGAACTTCTAAGGTATGTAGAATAGCCTCCCCCTGATTAGAATGCTCAGGGTAACACAGTGGCAGTTGAATGGATTGATTCAATGTAGTCTCTGAAAACACTTTTGGAAGAAACTCAGGACTGGTATGCACAGCCACCCGGTCTCTGTGAAAAATCAAATATGGCTCCTTACACATCAGAGCCTGAAGCTCGGAAATCCTTTTAGCAGAAGTAACAGCAACTAAAAATAGCACTTTCCAAGATAAATAGTGCATATCGCAACTGCCAGTCAGTTCGAAAGGAGGCAGGGTCAGTTTCTCCAGGAGAAAATGTAGGTCCCACAGTGGGCAGGACTGCGTACCAGGAGTTTCAAGTGCAGAATTCTTTTTAAGAAGGTTTTAGAAACCTCGAGTTGGGCCAGAGTTTTGCCCTCCATCTGAGTGTGACAGGCAGAAATAGCAGACAGATGGACCTTCAGTGATGAGTAACTCAGGCCCAGGTCAGAGAGGTACAGCAGATACTCCATGACCTGAGAAACAGGACACGAAAAGGGTTCCCAACCCTTTGAGGTAGCCCAAATAGAGAAATGCTTCCACTTCATTGCATAGGTAGTCCTCATAGAAGGCTTCCTTGCCTCTACTAGGACCTGGGTGACCCTGGAGGAAACCCCAAGCGGAAGCAACTGTGTCTTGAGGTGCCATGGTGAAGGGAAGGGACTTCAGCCCTGGATGGACCAGCATGCCCTCCCCCACCCCACCCGGTCAGAAGATCATGACAGAGCGGCAGGGGAACCAGGGGTTCCGCTGCGAGCTGCCAAAAAAGTGGAAACCATATTTGACAAGGACAAAAAGGGGCAACCAGAATCATGCGAGCCCTCTCCACCTGGAGCTTGAGCTGTACCCTCTGCAGCACTGGAAATGGAGGGAAGACGTACAGAAACCTCCCTGTCCAGCAAAGCGACTGCACATCTTGCCAAAAAGTACCATGCACAGGAACGAGCGAGCAAAACTTGGGAAGTTTTGCGCTGAATGGGACTATGAACAGATCCACATCTGGACAACCCCACAGATCGAAGAAGTGATCGGCCACCTCCTGTTTGAGTGCCCATTCGTGCGCTCTTACTCTGGTGCGGCTGAAACTATCCGCGAGGACGTTTTGTGCACCTGGGACATGGGCTGCTAGGAGGCGAACCCGATGCAGGACTGCCCAACTCCAGACCCTCATTGCTTCCCTGCAAAGAGGATACAAGCAAGTGCCCCCGTTTGTTGCGGTACCACACTACGCACATGTTGCCCGACTGGCCCAGCAGCATGTGCCAGCAAAGCAGGTGCTGAAAGGCCTGAAGTGCGTGCAGAACAGCTCTCATCTCAAGCATGTTTATGTGCAGATGTATTTCCAAAGGAGCCTACAGGCCCCGAGTCCTGTGACTCCCGAGATGGGCGCCCCATCCCATCCGACGTGACCATAGTCAGGATTTGGGAGTGAGGAGGGGTCTGGAAAGGAACTCCCTTGGTAAGGCTGCCGAGGTTCTGCCACCATAGAAGATCTCTCTGCAACGAGCTGGAGACCATGACTGTGCGGTCCAGGTCATCCACTCTCTGGTCCCATTGTGTTCTGAGAGTCCACTGCAAAATGCACATGTGGAGTTTGGCCAAGGGGGAACGTAGGGATGGACGCTGCTATGAGGCCAAGAAGGTGGAGGACCACCCTGGCCAAGAACTGTCTGTTGCAGGCTACCGGCTGAGCCTGTTTCTGTAATGCCTCCTCCCTGTCCAGGGGAAGAAAGGCCATGCCCTGAGCCATGTACAACACTGCCCCAATAAATTGCAAGCACTGGGAAGGAGTGAGCTGAGACTTGGGATAGTTGACAGTGATACTCAGTCGCTCAAAAAGGGCAGCATAGCAGACAGAGAAGCCTTCAGCTGTTCCCTCAACGGGGCTGCAAGGAGCCATTCGTCAAGGTAGGGGAACATGTAGTGCCCCTGCCTGCTCAAGGCCTCGGCTACTACCGCGAGCCACTTGGTAAAAACACGCAGTGCCAAGGACAGGCTGAAGGGAAGAGCTCTGAACTGAAAGTGCTCCCCCCCCGGAAAGAGAACCGTAGAAATCTGCGATGGAGTTGAAACACTGGTATGTGCAGATAAGCATCCTGCATGTCCAGGGCACAAAGCCACTGCCTCTTGAACAGGAGAGGCAATAGACCCTGAAGGATCAGCAGCCGAAACTGTTTGTATTCGATGAATAGGGTTAGGGTGCTGAGATCCAATATCAGACACAAGTCCCCCATCTTTTTTGGAACCACAAGAAAGTGGAAGTAGTAGCCTTTCCCCACCTGGCTTGGGGACACTGGCTCTATCGCTTCTTTTCGAAGAATAGCCATGACTTCCTCTTTTAAGAGGGGAAGATGTGCCCCAGGATACTTGGAAACCCCTGGAGGCCTGTTTGGAGGCTTTTCGCGAAATTCAAGTGTGTGGCCTAGCTTGGTCAGTTGAATGACCTAAGCGTCTGACGTGATGGTTTCTGTGCAAACCTTCTGCCCACCAGCTCCGACAAAAGAAGAAGAGGATGGGGGCGGTTCACGAGTTAAGAGGCAAGGAGGGGAGTGGGTGGGCTGTCTCTGAGGCTCTCCGGGACTTGATTGGGGGTAGCCATCGTCACAGGGCCCTGCAGCTGTACTGGTGCCTGGGACCTTGTTGCTGCTTGGTGACTTAAAGTTCTTTTGCCCTGGGGCTTCGGACGGTACATCGTGTGAACCGACCTGAGAGCCATGCCCTTATCCTGGAGGCTAGTAATTATATCCTGGGCATCCCCTCCAAACAGGACAGAGCCTCTGAAGGGGGCATCTTGGATGGCAGCCTGGATGTCAGGTGCCAGGCATGACACCCTAAGCCAAGCAAAACGTGTGAGGCTCATGGCTGTAACTGTACCCCTGGCCGAGGATTCCACCACATGGTAGGTGGCCCTCAAAGATTGTCGGACGGCCACCTTAGCAGACTGACAGGTATCTGCCAAGGCAGGTTTGGACTCTGATTCTGGAAGGGCCTCTATCATAGGCTCAAGCTAATGGAACAAAGATTTTTGGTAAACTAGCATAAGTGCCACATAATTAAGGGCATGGACAGCCACTGTACAGGAAGAGTAGAACTTCCTTCCATATTGATCCAGTTGCCCGGACTACTTGTTGAGAGGGAAGGTACTGAGGTGCTTAGGTTTGACGGACCTATCGTGGGCTGCTGTGATGACCACCGAATCCGCCTTGGGATGGACACGAAGATGGTCCTTTCCCTCTGGCGTATGGTATGTACGGTCAGCCTTTTTGGCCACAGTCGGAATGGAAGAGGGCATCTGCCAAATTGTTGAGGACAGATCTTTGTGGGGTTCCAGCCAAGGTGGGGTGAGGACCGGAGTCATCTCAGGGAAATCCAAATGCTCGGCAAGCTTCTGGCGTTTAGGAACCTGAGCGTCTGATTTCCACAGTTGTGCCTCTGTGATTTGTCTTAGGAGGTCCACAAAGGAAGGGTCTTCAGGCGGTGACTTGGGGGATTCCTTAGGGATGGGTTCCTCTGGAGGAGGAGTGTCGAATCCTGATTCTGCCGAAGAGGATTCCGAATCCGATTCTGAATCCGAGGATTCTGAGTCACCTCTATCCAGAAGAGGAGGCTCCTGGCGTTGTAAGGTGACCTTCTCTGATGGCAGAGTCTCCGAACGGACCTTTCTTCAGGCCTGTCGTCGATGCCCCAGACATGACCAGCAAAACTGGCCTCGGAGTCAAGTCCTGCCGCCCTGTCTGTCAGGGCCGTGGCTAACGGCTATCTAGCTCCGAGACCAACTGAGATTTGGTCTCAGACCACCAAACCTGCAAAATCTCCCAGAAGTTCACCTGTGCCTGAGGAGTAGGTGGAGTGGGAGGTGGAGGTGGGTGAAATGCCTGACACCACAAATGGCAGTCTGCCCCGTGATGCTTATGCGTCTCGGGAAGCCCATTGAGGAAAAGTATTGGGCATAACCTGGCATCTGAAAATGAGGCGTCGGGCACCCCGATAGAGGATACCATGGAAAGGGAGGGTAACCGTAGGGAAATGGTCCAGCATAGGGCCCAACGGATGAAAGCCTGACGGATGCTCCGACAGCGAAAAGCCTGACCATGGCCCCTGTGGGGGAGGTAGCCTGATGGTGGAAAGCCAGACAGCGGCCCGAAGGTGGAAAGCCTGAGGGAGGACCCTACGGGGGATATCCCAACGGAGGCCCTGAAGGTGGAAGACTCAATGGAGGCCTCTGTGGGGGAGGACCCAACGGGGCATACAGGAAGGGTAGGGTCAGGCACCCCTTCCAGCAGGGGAAGAACCAGCGGAGGTGCCGAAGGCAAACCTTTGGATGCCCCAGGATCTGGGACATCCGGTGGAAGGTCTCCACCCGCTGGGTCCCATGGATCCAAGGACCTCGGCGGAGACTCAAAGGGAGGAAGGGACAGGGGTTCGCCATGGTCAGAACCCCGAGGAGACCCCTGCCCACCAGCTAAGAGGGTGCCAACGTCCAGCTGGGCGTCGCTGGGACCCATTGGGGGGGCGACGGATGAGAAATGGCTGAGCGACTTTCGGAGGGTCTGACGACTTACTTATCAGCCTCGGCCACGTGGGAACCGGAGACACTGGTCCCCGACTTACTGATCTGGGTCAGGCGCTCGCCAGGAGGTCGGACGAGTGACTTATCAGCCCCGCCAGCTGACTTAGAACCTGTGGTGGGGCCTAAGGGCGGCAGAAGCCTCGGAAATCACTAAGGCACCCGCGGCCACCATAACCAGTGGCGGGGGGAGGGGGCCGAAGTCTGCACTTTGGGTGGAGGCGCAGACTTGGCCGTGGCACCAGTCTTCCCGAACGAAGAAGGCCACTGCTCGCACGAGGTGCCCAGAGGTGGCCTTGGGTGAGAGGAGGATCCTCCTGGTCCCGATGTTTCTCCTTGTCCCTCTTTTTCTTCTTGTGGGAATCAGTCATTGAGGAAGAGGCGCTTCTCAGTTTCTGCAGCTCTTTTTCCATTGAAGCCATCTTAAGTTTTAAAAGGTGGGCTTCAAGGGACTGCTGGCACCATTTCCGTGTGACCAGGCTGAAATTGGAGCAGGCCTCACAATCCTCAACGTTGTGGTCAGGGCACAGACAGAACTGACAGAGGGAGTGAAGATCCTTATGCAGTAGCTGGACGCCACAAGAATCACACTTGTTCTTATGCAATTCGGCTGAAGAAGTAGAAGACATAAAACTAGTTTTTGCAAACAAAATAAAGAAAAAATGGATATTCATCCGAAAATAAGACGATCGAACTGATGCGATGATCTCTGCGAGGTCCGACATGCACAGGTCGACGGCAAGAAAGAACTGGAAGGCAGACATGGGGACCACCCACTATATAGTGACACGATGACATCCGTCACGTGACATCAGGTGGGCAGTCCCCCGCCAGACACTGCTAGCTAAAGTTTCCGTGTGGTCCTGACGCCAGGGGGCGCAGTCCTACACGTTATTATCTACTGCAAGAGTTCTCTCGAAGTAAGCTCTTTAGCTTCAGAATATCAAACATGTTTTCTATCGGAGAGATGTAGGCAAGCTAATTTGATTTTATTAAAGAGCACCTTTCTCGGGGTGGCATACAAAGAAGGGGAAGCCCTCTTACCTCTATGGAAGCTCATCTGTGGTAGCATATTTCTTTTCATTCCCCCAAAGGAAGGGAAGGGATTGTAAATTGCTCAGAGAGGCTAGCCACGCGATCCTTTCCACCTCCCAGTTGCTGGTCATGCCCCCCCCCAATGTTCCAGCATTTTACATATATATATATATATATATATATATATATGTGTGTATATATATATATATATATATGAAGAATGTGGGGGTGCGCTCCATTCAGCTGTATGAAGCGGGATTTGCAAACACAGTTTTCAGCCATTTAAGTGGCCATTTAGTAAAATCAGAGTTCAGAAAGGAATGATCTGGAACTGACAGAGGACTCCTTCTGCATGGAACTGGAGGTACCACCAGTGGGACAGACACTCTAGAATTGAAAGAACATGCTGTGGAGGTCCAGGGAGCAGAACTACGTGTCCTGCTCCAGCCATGGTATAATCTGGTTCAGTGTGATCATTGTGAACTTGCGCTTTCTGAGAAACTCATGTAGATCATGAAGATCCGGTATGGGGTGCCAGCCCCCCCAATCCGTTTCAGGACCAGGAAGTACCTGTGCACAAAGCCCTGGCCTGCTACAAAGTCTGGGACATGGGCTATGGCTCCTTTCTCGAGGAGCACTGCCAGAACCAGCAACAAGTCCCAAGGTGATGGTGGTTCACGCACCAGCGGGTTCAAGTAGTCAAGGCCTTTCAAAAATCACCTCACCACCTTCTCCTGTTTCACCGTCAGCACACCAGCCCATGTCCGGTATTCAGAGATGGCTGCCAGGTGCTCCCTGAGGGTCGTCGATCTCAGCCCCAGCTGAGAGAGGGACCAAACATAGTCCAGAATGCAAGCCAGAGGCAAGCAAGGAGATCAAACTCCTTGCCCTGGCATCAAATGGAAAATTGTTTCCACTTATTGGTGTAGCACTAGTGAGTTGACTCCCTTTGAGAAGCTTCCACAATGGAGAGCACATCCTCCGAAAGACCCAGAGCCTTGAACTGTAGTCATGCAGAAACCAGACACTGATGTGCAGGGATCGAAGATCCGGGTGCAGTATCTTCCTCTGATGACAAGACAGAAGGTCTGAATGCAGAAGCAACTGCCACAGAAGTCTGCTGCTGAAGCTGAGGAGATCTGGATACCAGAACTAGTGGGGCCAGGCCAGAGCAATAAGGATCGTCCACGCATTGTTCCTCCACACCTTGACCACCACCTTGTGGATGTCATCCAGTCATCCTGGTAGGAGTACACCCAGATCCCCTGGTGTTGCAGGAAGGCTGCCACCACTGCCATTCCCTTGCTGAAGACCCTGGGTATCGAAGAAATGCCAAAAGGCATTACCAGGAACTGATAGAGAAACCCTTCTGTGTGGAACCAAAGATAGCACCGTGGGACAGATGGACTGGAATGTGGAAGAACACATCCTAGAGGATTGTGTATCTAAGTATGGGGTGCTAGCCCCCCCCACCCCCGTCCATCCATTTCAGGACCAGGAAGTACCTGTGCATGAAGCCCTAGTCTGCCATGAAGTCTGGGACACAGGCTATGACTCCCATCTCGAGGAGCTGAGCAACATCCTCTCTGAGGACGGACAGCGTGTTGGGTCGGTAAGGTAACAGAGCCTCGAAGTCGAGAGGCAACCCTCTGCCCACCACTTCTAGTACCCATGTGTCTGAGGTAATGATGTTCCTACTGTGCCAGAAGTGGCGATGCCAACCACCCCCCATGGGGAGGTGGGGCAAGGACTGAACAGGCAGGAGGCAGACACCCCTTGATCCATCAGTGGGCAGCTTTGGAGGTGGCACTAATACCTGCTGCTGGAGGGGTATGACTGCCACTACCCATGCCCTTGTTGGGGCCCTGACTGAGGAACTTGGTCTTGGGGCACCAAGCTCAAGACTGCCCCTGCTTAGGCTGCTGTGAGGGAAAGGGCCGAAACTGAAAAGGTTTCTTCTTCTGCCCTTTCTGGTCCCTCTGAGAGTAAGTCACAGAATCCAGGGTGGCACTGGACTTCCTGATCCTAGTGAGGTGTTCTTTACCCCTGGGCCAAAGAGGTCAGTGTCCAGGAAAGGGACATTGGCAAACTTGTAATCCAAAAGTACCAGCGCACCCCACACACACACACACACACACACACACACACACCAGCGTATTAAACTTTCCACTGCCAAAATTGGCTATATTTACTTTTAGCTCCATGTGAGGAGTGGGTCCTCTTAGTTTCAGACTGGAATTCCAGTGTGAGTAAGCTAAATCACCAATGTCAAGGTGGGACCCTTAGTTTAGTCCCTAACTTTCCAATACCTCAATGGCTGATGTATCTAATTGGCTCCTTTTATACACTGTGCTCCCATCAAGGATTTTACACAGGTGTTCAAAGGGAGCATGCTAAAAAGTAGCACCACAGGCTCCTAAAACTCATAGTAAAAGGAGCCAATTAGATACATTTGCCATTGAGGCATTGGAAAGTTGGGGACTATACCAAGGACCCCACCTTGACGTTGGTGATTTAGCTTACTCATATTGGAATTCCAGTCTGAAACTAAGAGGACCCACTCCTCACATGGAGCTAAAAGTAAATATAGCCAATTTTGTCAGTAGAAAGTTTAAATATGCTATGTTTTGTGTGTTGGGGGTATGTGCTGGTACTTTTGGATTGTTTGTTGTTTGCCACTATCCAGCAGCACCCCTTAGAAGAAATGTGAATTCTAGTGTGTGAAGCAACTTAAATCATTGGCCAGCTTGTGCTGGGTGTCCACCGTAAAGATGGAAATCCACAGTCATGCCCTGCAACACACTGTGTCGGCTGTTGCCGTGGCACGGGTGCAGGAATTAGCAATGTCCAAAGCATCTGAAGCTAGTGTTTGGCCACCACTTGATCCTGGTCTCAGACCATTTTTACCGCCAGCTGACTGTCAGCAGAGAGGTAAGGGAGACTATGATCCAGCACTCCCATCAGGGAGTGACTGAAGTGGACCATCCTCACCATGTAGCTCGCGTGACAGAGACCTAGTGACGATGCAGCGTAGACCTTATTTTTTTTTGTGGTTATCTCTTTTCCCCTCAGAGTCCTCTGCATCCCTTCTGATGTCCCCCGCGCCTGGCACCGGTATAAGACCCCAGACCCCGACTTACCGCCGTCGTGGCGGGGGTGGGGAGCGACCGATCCACCATACGGATTAAGTGTTGGGAGGTGTCTTCCCAGGCCACTGCGGAGGGGGACCATCATCATCCTTGCAGAGGACTCCCAATTTTCCTTCCCTCAAGGTCACAGCATGCAGTGGCACAAGCAGCGGAGCGCACGCTCCAGTGCGCATCCCCAAGTGCCTGCCGCAGACTCTCGCCCACTGTCTCAGTGCCAACATGCCGCCTACCAGCCTCCACTAGGTGGCAGGCAATCGCCGAGCACTGCGATCCCCCCTCCCCGGAGAAGGAGAGCAGTCCTAGGGACGCTTGATCCTTCACCACCCTGCCAACCCCCAGCATCCCATGTCCGTTCCCGAACACGGGTCACCGACGTGATGCGAGGTAAGGCGTCCAAGCGTCTCAACCCTCAGCGCCACCGGGCCGACCAGCGTAGACCTTATTCACCGCCTGGTCAAGCTTCTTAGACTCCTTGTCAGGGGACTTGTCCACATCCCCAGTATTGCCAGATTTACGAAATACCGTGTTGGCAACCAGTCCTTCGGCCCAGAGGTGGTTGGAAAATCTGGAAAAGGTGCCAGTAGGGACTGCATACTTGTGGACCATATGGGCAGAGTGTGCTGGGCAGGAAGCTGGGTACTGCCAAAGCTTCAGTGTCGGTCCCAGGATGGCCTCTGCCACCAAGAAGGAAACCCTTGGGATTTGTCCCTATCCAGGATTTCAGTGAAAAGGTTTAGCCCTTTTCTGGATTGGCTCCTTGAACTCAGACATGAGCCTAAGGAGAGCCCTGAATGACACCAGCCCGTGGTCAGTAGTCAATTCTTTGGCCAAATTACAGTCAAACCCATGAGTCCTTATTGGCTGCATCAAGGAGCCGTCGGAGTCATCCGAGGACTCTTCAGAAATCGCCCTTGTCTGTTCGTCGCCATGCACCACTCAGGACTTGTCCGAGTATGTAATCACCATAGAAAACCAGCCTGGCAAACCGGTGGTTGGATAGGAGTCCTGCCAAGGGGATTCTTGCAAAGGCCGACATGGAGGTGGTTCCATCAGGATTGGTGATGAGACTTGTGTTAGGGATAACTGCCTCGGCAGGACTGGCACACGCAGAACTGGTGATGACCAGGTGACCGCGGGGGTCGAAGGTAGAGCCTTACCCTGCCCAGCCAAGGCCCACTGCTGCTAGGTACTCCAACACCTGATTCACCAGCAGGTGAATGGGTATAGTTGGTGTGAAACAGCCCAAAAGGTAAAACGTTTCCATTTCACAGCATAAGTGGCCCTGGTGGAGGGTTTTCTAGCAGCCACCAGGACATCTGCAACCCTAAAGGACGCCCCAAAACAGGTGATAGCTAGGTCCGCAGGAGCCACGCATGGAGATGCAAGGATTTCAGATTTGGATGGACCGGGGCGCCCTGGTCCTGGGAGAGCAAGCTGGGGCACAGGGGCAAGGACACTGGCGGTTCCACAACCAGCTGTTGCAGCAAGGGGAACCAAATCTGACACAACCAGAAAGAAGCTATGAAAATCATCTCCACCCCTTCCAACTGGAGCTTGAGCAGGACCCTCTGTAGAAGCAGGAAGGGAAGGAAGGAGTATAGAAACCTCCCCTTCCAGGAGAGGGAAAATGCGCCTTGCCAGAAAACTCCAGGCCTGGGATCAAGCAAGCAGAAAAGCGGCAGTTTTGCATTGAGTGGGGATGCAAAAAGGTCCAACTCTGGATGACCCCACCTGTTGAAGAGATTTTCAACCACCAGGGTCAGAAGCTCCCACCTGTGAGCCTGAGGCTGGGAGAGGCTGAGACTGCAGGACATTTTGGATGCCTGGAACATGTATGGCCCAGAGCTCCAGCCCATGCTGGATGGCCCACTACCAAACTCTCATTACCTCCTGACACAGAGGATAAATCAGTGCCCCCCGCTTCTTGATGTAATACACCATGCACATGTTGTCTGTTTGAACCAGCAGAGGCTTGGGGAAGAGATCAGTCTGAAAAACCTGCAGAGTGTAAAGGACCGCTCGCACCTCCAGGAAGTCGATATGGAGACCCTGTTTCAATTCTGTCCAGGTGCACTCACTTGGTCTGGTGATCGGCCAGATGAGCTCCCCAGCCCAGGCCGGATGTGTCCGTCGTGAGAATTTGATGGGGAGGGGGGTCAAGAGTTGAAAGGAGACCCCCCTTCCCTTGAAGGAGGTTGGCCAGCTCCAACCACCATAACAGGCCTCTCCTGTCCAGACTGGAGACCATGACCAGTCCAGATTGTCCGTCCGCTGGTCCCACTGGACCCTTTAAGGTCCACTGAGGAACCTGCATGTACTGTAAAGGCAGGTGAGGGGGGCCGTGGCAATGGCTGCTGCAATGTGGCCCAAGAGGTGCAGGAATACCCTGGCAGAGACCTGGCGACTTGAGGAAACCAGACGGGCCTGCTTCATCAGTCATTCTGCCCTGTACATGGGCAAAAAGGCCATGCCCTGGTTAGTATCCAGAACCGCCTCTATGTAGTGAAGGCACTGGCAAGGACAGAGACAGGATTTCGGAAGACTGATGGTGATCCCCAAGGCCTGAAATAGACAGAAGGTGTATTCCAGGGTCTGGACCAGATGGTCCCTGGAGGGGGCTTCTAGCGGTCAATCATCCAGGTAGAGGAACATGTAGAAGTCCTGCCTCCTCAGAGCAGCCGCCGTCAGCCATTTGGTAAAACCCCTGGGGTCCGAAGAAAGGCCAAAATGGAGGGCGTGGAATTGAAAATGGGCTCCCTGAAAGTGGAAACAGAGGAAGACACAATGAGCAGGGAAAACCTGGATATGCAAGTAGGCATCCTGCATGTCCACAGAGCAGTGCCAATCCCCCCCGGTGCAAAAGGGGTAACAACACTTTAAGAGTGACCATCCTGAAATGCTTGTGCTTGATGTACAGGTTCAGATTACTCAGATTCAGGATGGTCCGAAGATCCCCAGTCTTCATGGGGACAAGGAAGAAGTGGGAGTAAACCCCCCTTTCCCTTGAGCCGGTGGGATGGGCTCTACGGCTCTTTTTTGCAGAACAGCCTGAATTGCCTCCCAGACGAGGGGCCGGTGGGCTGGGGGGTAAGAGGAATTTACCGCAGGATTTTATGGAGGTCACTCAAGGAATTCTAAAGTGTGACCGTGCTCTATGATCTGAAGCCCACAGCTGCCCGTGGTTATTTCCCGCCACCTGTTGAGGTGGAGGTAGAACCAATCCCCGACAGCCTCCCCCAGAACCCTTTTCCCAGGAGTGGGGAGGCAGCTAAGGAGTCAGGAAGTGGGGGCAGGAGCTGGGAGGGCAGCCATGGGTGCTGAAGGGGCTCTGGCAGCAGCGGGGGGTCAACACTGTCCTCCGCTTGCCCTGGCCTTTAGCAGGCTGACAGGAGTGTTTGTGGGAGGAGTGACAAAAGGCAGGCGCTGACCCGCTCTAGGCTGGGTGTGCCATAGTGAATGAACAGACCGAAGGGACCAGCTCAACTCCTGGAGGGTGGAAATTATCACAAAAATCACAGAAAAGAGATACAAGTCAATTAGCCATAAGCCTTTATTTGACTTGCCACTATTCAGTGGAAAGTTTTGGTATTTTCGTTACCCATGTGTAAGTCCAAAGACTTTTTAAAATGTTCCATACTTAAACTATTTACTACCCAGTTTGGCACACCATTCCAGATACTGACAACTCTCTGATTAAACCCAGCAGCTTCTCTTTGTAGTTCTGTAGAATTTTCCTTTTAACTGGTAATTATCAAATCTTGAGTTTTTACCATTCTCTTTTTGTACTAATCCCGAAGATGTCCAAATAATGTTATTATGAAAAGCTTTGTATACATAGCATAAGTCGCCTCTAAGACTTCTATATTTCAAGGAGTGCAGATCTGTTTCAGTTGATCTAGCTTTGTATGGTAAGTCTGTTATTTTATATACCTTCTTTGTAAACCTTCTCTGTATACCTTCTAACAAAGCACCACTTGTTTTATCCTGAGGTGAACTGAAGGGTGTTCCGTATTCTAGCATCGATCTAATCAAGGTTGAATAAAGTGGAATAAGTACCTTTTTTTTCTGCTTTTTATGTTCCTTAAGATGCAACCCATGACTCTATTGGCTTTCATTACTCTTTTGTATATTGTTTAAATTTTAAGGTATTGTTAATTATAACATCCAAATTTTTTTCATTATCTGTTGTCTTAAGTATTGTATTGTTAATGGAGTATGTGTGCTGCACATTTTTATGTCCAAAATGCACGATTTTACATTTTGATTCATCAATTTTGTAATTTGTGTTGCTTGGCCCAATTTTCTAATGAGTGTATTTGTTCTTGAAAGGCTATAGGTGCTTCGAGATTGTTAACTATTGCACCCATCTTGATGTCATCCGCGTATTTGCATAACCATGTTCCCTGTCCTGTTTGCATACTAGAAATAAATACGTTAAATAGTGTTGGCCCCAGAATGGAGCCCTGGGGTACCTCACTGGTGACCTGTTGCCAACTGGACATACACCTTCTAATACAAACCCTCTGTTGTCTCTTAGACAGCCAAGATGCTACCCATGATATGACTCTGGTGTCAAACAATAAATCTTTTAATGTTTTTATTAAATCATAGTGAGGGACAGAGTCAAAGGCCTTGGAATAATCCAAACACAAAACATCTACCGGAAATCCCTGATCCAAGGCCTGACTGACCAGTTCAAAAAAATCCAACAGGTTTGTAACACAAGATCTATCCGTTACAAAACCATGCTGTGTAATATCCATTAACCCATTTTCCAATATATGTTTATCAATGCGTTCCTTAATCAATTTTTCCATGATTTTTCCTATTATAGATGTAATGCGTATAGACCAATAATTTGTCAAATCTTTTCTATTTCCTTTTTTAAAGACAGGGGTAACATTAGCTAATCTCCATGGATCAATAACTTTACCTTCTTTTAACGATTGGTTAAATAAGTGCATTAATGGTCCTACCAAGGAGTCGGCTAGTTGCACAAGAAATTTTGGATGGATATTATTCGCACCTTGTGATTTGTTGATATCTAGTGCCTTTATTTTGGTTAAGACTTCCATTTCTGTTATTATGTAATTATTTATTTGTGAATGTGTCAGATCAATTGGGATTGTAATTTCTTCTTTAGAATCATTATTCTGGAAAAGACTGGCAAAATATAAAATCAATTATGTCTTGAATAGCTCCACCAAAGATGATGGAGCCCCGGAAGAGGTGTCCAATATGCTTGACTGCACATCTGAGGCAAAGCCGGACACCCAGAGACACAAACGGCGCCGGAGGCAGACTCCAGCGGCTGCTGCCCTGCCTAAGATATCCACCGCATCATAGGCAGCCCGTATACGTTGGATCCTGACTTAAGGAGCTGGGCGAGCTGTGTCTCAGTTGAGTCCTTTGGCAATGCCTGCATCAGGTCCCTGGCTTGGTCCCAGAGGACGTTCTGATACTGGACCACGTGGGCCAGGTAATTAATGGCCCGGATAGCCAGGGTAGTGGACACAATGATGCATTTACCCAAGTGGTCCAACTATCAGGACTCCCTATCCAGAGGAAGAGTACTAAGGTGTTTTGGCTTTTGGTACAGTCATGTGCAGCATTCGTGACCAGAGTCGGCCTTTGGGTGGCCCCCTAAGAAAGGCCTACCAGCAGGAGCATGGTAGAACCTGGCCACCTTCTTGGGCAATGGGAGAATGGATGAGGGGTGATTCTAAGCCGCCCTAGTGACATCCCCATAGGAGTCAATCAGGGGTGGTACTACCATCGGGAAGGCATCCCATTGTCTCAAATAAACAGCCAAGTGACGCCTCTCTGGATTGTGCTCCTCCGTTTCCCAGCCTATAATGGACTGGATGGGCACATGACATCCATGAAAGACTGATCATCAGGTGGGGACTTGGGAACCACCTTGGGGGGTTCTTCACCCTCTGAAGATTCCCCTGGTGAAGAGGAAGACTCCCTCTCGTCTTGATCACTTTCAGGCAGCGGGTGCTTGTACTGGTGAGAGCTGGAGCCAACATCGGTTCGAGACTCAGAGGATCCCAATGTCCGGGAGTCATGGCACCAGACCAGCCCTGGTCCTGGGGTGGAAGGTCCTTGCTGGGAAGCTGGGAGGACGCTAGAGGCAGGCCCTGAGAAGCGGGGGTCTGCTTCTCCATGAAGGACCACCACGCAGAGAACAGACTGTTATAATGCACCAGAGAGGGCAAAATTATAAACTGGTGAGAAAAGACAGGCCAGTGCTGGGTAAGGGTACGATGGCTGCAGGGCCAACGTTAGGTACCCTAGCAAGGGACCATCTGGCACCAGGCCTGTAGGGGCCGGCAAAGGCACAGGCTGCAGAAGACACAACGCTGGTGCCGGGCCTGTAGGCTGTGGCAGTGGCAGAACTAGCGGCATTCCCATGGGTGTCGGAAGAATGCCTGGAAGAGGGATCCACCAGCGCTGAGACAGCCAGAGAAGCAGACATCTGGGGGGAAAGAGATCACCCAGGTGAAAGCAAAGGCAATGCCGGATTAGGAGAAGAAGTGGTAGCCTGCTGTGGGCGCTGCCTGGAAGGACTGGAGTTGGGTCCTACTGAGAAGACCGATGTAGGCAGTGCTTTGGCGACCAAGCCTCCTTAATGTCAGAAATGGGACTGGATTTTAAGCAAACTACAGTAGGTACCAACAATCAACCATTACAACCTGACCGTCAAAAATTTAGCTCTGTTAAAGAGGGGGTATTTTTTTCTCTTAGAAGGTCATCAACCCATGGAATTCTTTGATTTCGGATGTAGTAATCAGTGAGACAAAAAACACCTTTAAAAATAGGCTTGACAAACTGTTGCTTTCTACAGCGAAGTTATCTTATTATGGCTGAAGAATAGGAGCTGTTATGGGCCTCGGCCCTCTGCTCCTTACTCGAACCTTAGTACAGTACTGCATACCTCTAATTGGGCAACTGTACATTCATCCACAGGGGGCATGAAAAGTTGAAATTGCAGCCAAATGCACCTTCAGTGAAGAATACTGAAGACCGGAAACTGACCGGGATAGCAAGTATTCCAGTACTGCATTGACTGAACAGGTAAACAGATCCAATTGCTTAGAAGCGACCCGCAACGTAAACTGCTTCCACTTCAAAGAATAGGTATGTCTGGTGGAGGGCTTTCTTGCAGCCACCAGAACTTCCGCCATGTCCGGTGATACTCCAAATCATGCTATGGTTATGTCTTCAGCAGCCATGTATGCAGACATAGGGAGTTCAGGTCCAGATGAACCAGAGACCCTTTATCCCGTAATAACAGGCCCCTGCACAGCGGCATAGGTACGGGAGGTTCCACTGCCAACTGTTGTAACAGGGGACACCAGATGTACCAAGGCCATAGTGGAACAATGAGGATGAAGGCTGCCCCCTCTATCTTCAGTTTGAGAAGTACTCTGTATTAAAAGAAAGGGAGGGAAGGCATACAGAAACCTCCCTTTCCAGGAAAGGGAAAATGGGTCTCACCAGAAAAAAACAGTCCCTGGAGTGAGTGAGCAAAAATGCGGCACTTTTGTGTTGTGTGGGGATGCAAAAAGGTCCAACTTTGAGTGGCCCCACCCTGCGAATAGATTTTCTACTACGGAGGTCAGCAGTCTCTATTTGTGCACTCTTGACTGTGACTGGCTTAACTTGTCTGCTTAGATGTTTTGAATACCTGGAAGGTGTACGACTGATACTTCTAGACCATGTTCCAGTGCCAGTATTATACCTTCATTGCTTCTCTGCACAGCAGATATGAATGAGTTCCCCCCTTGTTTGTTGACGTCCTGCATCACACTGATGCTGTCCAACTGTATTAACAGAGGACCTAGAGTCAGCTGGTCCTGATATGCCTGGAGACTGTATAAGACAGCTCTAATTTCCAAGACATTTATATGTAATTGTGTGTCCACCTGGGTCCAAATACCCTGTGTCTGGTAGGGTCCCAGGTGTGCTCCCACCCGGATCCTGAGGCATCCAAGGTGAGAATTTGTGTTGACGTTGGTATCAGGAATGGAACTCCCTTGAGTAAGTTGTTGTGGTCCATCCATCATGTCAGTGCTTTAATTAAGGGAGACGTGACTAGCACTTGTTTGTCTATGTCGACGTTCGACTGGTTCCACTGGACTCTTAGATCCACTGTGGGATCCACATATGCAAGCGGGCCAGTGGCACAGTAACAATTGCTGCTGCCATAAGTCCCAGCAGGCAATGCAAAGTCCGGGATGGAACATGCCAACTGTGATATGCCATTTGTGCTTGAGCAGAGGTATTCTGCCTGTCCAGAGGTAGGAACGCACAGCCCTGAGCCCTGTCCAAGACCATCATTATGTACTGCAGTCTTTGACAGGGGGTCAGTACTAACTTCGGTAGACTTGCAGTCACCCCTACAGTGTCGAACAATTTCCTGATTCGAGCCAGGATGTGCAGTAGTTGATCCCTGAAGGGGGCCTTTAATAGCCAATCGTCCAGGTATGGAAACACATACAGGCCTTCCCTGCGGAGGGCTGCTGCTACCACTGCCAAGCATTTGGTGAAAACCCTTCAGCAGTAGAGAGAGTGCTGCTGGGGGGAGGGCAACACTAACTGTTTCTGAATTGGACTTCTTCAGCTGAACTAATACGCTAAGGCTGGACTAAAACCAATACTGTGTTTTCTTGTTATAAAGGGTTCCCCTGGCTGGCACAATATGCGGATCTGGACTTTTTGATTACTGCAGCCTTTATTTTGATTTTTTATGGCTTTTAATAGGAGTAGGGATGTGGGCTGGGGTACTGTAGGGTTAGTGTCAGGTAATACTGACTGATTGATTTGGTGTGTTTCTACACAATCTTAAAAATCACAAGTTTAAATCTAACATTTCTGGACTGAATGGGGACACTGGATTCATGACACACTATGGTAAACTGTAATTCTCTTTTTATTGTGGATTAAATCATGACATTATTTTTCACACTTTGATTCTGCATTTCTCTTGTTATTGGTTATTTCTGAGTTCCTGCCTAATCTGCCTTTTTTTTTTTAACCTGTACTTAACTTCCTTCCTGCCTCTCCTACAAACTCTTCAGCTCAGTCCTGCCCACTCTTTTGTTTTCACACCTACTGTTTATACTACCTCACACTTTGTTTATCTGGGCCTTTGTTCTTCTGCTTCTTCTAATGTCTTGACTTCCATGCATCTCTTAGGCATCTCCTGTCCATTCTACCCTTACAAACCAACCTCTGTTCTCAGATCTTTCTTATCTGTGTTCCTGTCTGGTCCCTTGTTTTCCTTTTCAAGCTTCCTTTCATCTCCTACTGACCAGTGCCCCCTCCCCAATTTGTCTCACTCGTTCTTCTTTTTTATGTTTGCTTGCCCGCATGTGCAAGAAACATAGTGCCATCATCGAAGATTCGGAGGTGTGTCACCTCCTCCTCCAATTCAGTCAGTGTGCTGGCAGGCGCGGCCCCTGTAAGCCAATGCATTTTGGAGCTGTCTATAAACGCTCCAAAATGCGAGTGGCCTCCCCAGTGAAGGGGAGCTACGGCAGGTGAGCAACGTAAAGATAAGGCTGCTCACGCGCAGCTCCCCAACCACACACACAGATGCCAGCAGGCGTCGCCCCCATGCATGGTATAGCCCACGGGGTGCCCAATCCCCGTGGGCTGTGCTGCGTTCCCCCGCCCCAAAGACTTCCAAAATGCCACGCTGGGTGCCCACCCAAGCGTGGCAATATCATATAGCCGGCCAGGGGTGCCCAATCCCCGTCGTGCACTGTCTCCCAGTGGCAAGCTTAATTCATAGGCCGGCGGGGTGCCTATCCCGTCGGCTGAATGGCCCCCAACGTCCTTGTGCCACACTGGAAGCCCACCCCAAGCGTGGCAAGCGTCCCACCGTCGTCCGTTTTTCTTTTGTAACCTGTAAAGGAAAAAGCGGTCTATGATAAAGTCTCCCGCCCCCTCCACAACCGCGCCCACCACTGCGCACCAGCCTCCCACCCCTCACCCCCATACTTACCTCGGACTCTGGCGGCGCGATCTCGGTGGACGGGAACACGTTTGTACTCTTCAAAGGCGACCGCGAACTGAGGAAATGCCGGTAAGCTGTATAATGGGCTAAATAGGGGGGTTTCAACTTTATTGCATATCTCAGTCATTTTTTTGAATTTTTGCACCAAATTTTCAACATGGGGTTTTTGGGTCCCCTTCTCATGATTGATGTCACTGTCATGGCGTTATTCAAGCCCGAAGGGTGATTTCGCGCAGTGACTGCGAAATCACCCTTTGGGCCCGAATAACACCATGACAGTGACATCAATCATGAGAAGGGGTCTCAAAAACCCCATGTTGAAAATTTGGTGCCAAAATTCCCAAAAATGACTGTTTTACGAGCGTGCGTTGCGCAGTTCCTACGCAGGCTCGTAAGTTCGCGAATTTTCAATATTTTCACTCCAGATTTTGAACATTGCCATTTTACCACACCTTCTTATGAGTAGTACAGCTGTCATTTTTCACATCTCACCCAAAATGTGTTTCCGCCCATGTAGCGCACAATGGCGCAGTCGGTGTGCAAAATCAATGTACGGAACAAATTAAGAAAATCACAGTGACACTGTTCATGAGGTGAGGTGTTAAAATGGCTATGTTGAAAATTTGGTGAAAAAATTCAAAAATGACTGTTTTTACGGTGTGCGTTGTAAAGTTCCTACGCACGCTCGTAAGGTCGTGAATTTTCAATATTTTCACTCCAGATTTTCAACATTGCCATTTTACCACACCTTCTTATGAGTAGTACAGCTGCCATTTTTCACATCTCACCCAAAACATGTTTCCGCCCATGTAGCGCACAATGGCTCAGTTGGTGTGCGAGATCAATGTGCAGGACAAATTAAGAAACTCACAGTGACACTGTTCATGAGGTGAGGTGTTAAAATGGCTATGTTGAAAATTTGGTGAAAAAATTCCAAAAAATGACTGTTTTACGAGCGTGCGTTGTGCAGTTCCTACGCACGCTCGTTAGTTTGCAAATTTTCAATATTTTCACTCCAGATTGACAACATTACCATTGTACCACACCTTCTTATGAGCAGTACAGCTGTCATTTTTCACATCTCACCCAAAACGTGTTTCCGCCCATGTAGTGCACAATGGCGTAGTCGGTGTGCGAAATCAATGTACAGGACAACTTAAGAAAATCGCAATGACACTGTTCATGAGCAGAGGTCTTAAAATGGCTATGTTGAAAATTTGGTGAAAAAATTCCTAAAAATAACTTTTACGAACGTGCGTTGCACAGTTCCTATGCATGCTCGTAAGTTTGCAAATTTAATATTTTCACTCCAGATTTTCAACGTCCATTTTATTAAACTTCCTTATGAACAGTACAGCTGCAATTTTCATATAGCTTAAAATGTGTTTTCGCACATGTGGCGCACGATAGTGCTGTTGGTGTTGCAAAAGCAATGTTTAGGACAGATTGAGAAAATCACAGTTACACTGTTCATGAGCAGAGGTCTTAAAATGGCTATGTTGAAAATTTGGTGACAAAAGTCCATAAAATGACTGTATTCGAGTGAGCATTGCACAGTTTCCACGCTCCTCGTTAGTTCATGACTTTGTAATATTTTCAGTCAGATTTTCACCAGTGGCATTTTCCACACTTCCTTATGAACAGTACAGCTGCCATTTTCACAACATGGCGGTATGTTTCCGCTTTTCAGTGCAGGGGCAGCGTGGTCGCTGTGGAAAATCATTATTCGGCACAGATAAAGAAAATCACAGTGACACTGTTCATGACCGGAGGCACCAAAATGCCTGAGTTGACAATCTGCTGTAAGAAATCCCCAACCTAATTATATTACGGTTGTCGTGCACTGATTTCTATATGCTTCATTGACTTCACCATTTTTTAAATATTTTTACTACACATTTGCAACATAGCCATTTTACACCTACCCATGAAAGAGTACAGCTGTCATTTTTACATCCTGTTGGAATATTTTTGCACCTGTGGTGCTAAATGCGTAGTCACTGTGCATAAGCAGCTTTTCACTAACAAACTGATATTCCCCTGTTCATGAGGTGGGGTCACAAAACAAACATGTTGAAAATTTGAGTGAAAATACCAACGAATGCCTGAGGTATTAGGCTTTTCAACTATAAGCCCAACCCTATAGAGAATGACAGGAATCAGGGTGTGACTTGGGATTCTTGCCTGTGATGTTCATACCATTCCACCCTGCAGTCACTGAGAGGCATCGAGGTATGCCTTGGACTCTTGACCCCAAAGTTCACCCATTCTCTATCGCCCATCTCACCATATTTCCTAATGAATAAGTGCGCATAAGGGCCAAAGGCCACAAGGAACACCGTGGCACTTGTCAGTGTCTGCAGGGTGGGGTGTGGTGAAATGGCGTGGCTGTTATGCCCGATGACCCAAACGCACACCCCAATGCCTGTCACTCTCTGCAGCATACCTCTCAACCTTTTATCACCCAAATGTGTGACAAGATGTGTGACAAAAGGACAAAATGTGTGACACATCATCAAACATGACATTGCAAGCTCAGAATACTGTGGAAATAAGTGCACTAATGTTAATAATGTTTACTGATAACCTAGCATCTTATATTATTACATATTTCTGCTTAAAAGACTCAGTGGTCAGTGTGGAATGTCACCTTCTCAATGTGGGACAGAGGATTTCTGAGGGATAAAATGAGTGACGACCTCGTAATGTGTGACAGTTGAGAGGTATGCTCTGCAGGGTGGTGGTGGGGTTGGCTTCAGTTCAATACTTCACTGCCATTCCTATTACGCAGCTCTGTAACTTCTACACTACCACTGCCAATGCCAGCAAGCAAACATTCGGCATTGACAAATGCTTGTTTACTTTGCATCTTATATAGACTTTTTTATCTCTAGTACCCTTTTATCTCTTTCCTACTTCACTTCCTGCTATTTATTCATAAATTGCTCCACAATAGATATATATACACTGCTTATGTTACTCAGTTGTGCTGTTCACCTGAAGAAGGGACCTGTGAGGCCCCAAAAGCTTGTGTATAATTCCATCTTTGTACAAGACACTTGTTGGTCCAATAAAAGGTATCAAACCTTCCATTATTGTGTTTCTACAGTAATTTACTATCTAGAGTGAGTATATGTGAGTATGTGTGTATGTTTTTTGGTTGGAAGATTAAAGTGGGATGGTTTTAAAAGTAGCATATTATAAGAGTTATATCTTATTTATGAGGTGGACAGAAGTTAACTAAAAATGTGCTTAGGTCTCGGGCCCTAGAGATTTAGCTACTCCAAATCCCAGCTGCTGGACCTCCACCCATTTACTGACCTCTCCTCTCTCATCAGGGGCGCTGAGGCACTGCTGGGAGGTCAGTATTGAGAACAGGTGGGATAGTAGGCAGCAGGGTGTGAGAGTTGTTAATGTGGCGAGCCATATTGGGTGGAGAGGACCAGGAGACGCCCTGGGGCAAAATGTGATCTCGGAAGAGGCCAGATGTGTTTGGTTCCCATACCCAAGGCTCCCAAGAAACTTTGTGGGCAGGTAACTGATAGACAAGCAAAGTACAGTTACGTAAGAACTTACCGTAACAGTAGATCTTCGAGAGAGGCTCTTGCAGTAGGTATTCACATATGGGACTGACCCGCCAGGCATCAGGACCCCACAGAAACATTTCTAGCTAGCAGTCTCTGGCGGGGGCCCGCCTTCCAGTTCTTTCCACTAGGGGCCAAAAGAGGCAAGACAGAGAGAAGAGGATATTTCCCCTTGGAAATGGAGCCAAAAAGCTTAGGGATGGAGGGCGAGCAGCACCGTAAGAGCCTCTCTCGAAGATCTACTGTTACGGTAAGTTCTACGTAACTGTACTATCTTACTCGATACGGCTCTTGCAGTAGGTATTCAGATATAGGACTGAGTCCCAAGCAGTCTGAAATAAAGAAAAGCACTGGGAGGAGGACAGATATCCATAGCATGGAACCTCAGGCTGAACGGGCTCACGAAAGGAAATCTTGGCGCACAGCCAACCCGAAGCCTGCTCTACGGCGAGAGGCAATGTCCAAACTGTAGTGTTTTGTAAAGGTATGGACAGAAGTCCAAGTTGCGGCTGCACAGATGTCTGCCGCTGACACATTCTTGAAACAAGCCACAGAGGCAGCTACTCCTCTGGTGAAGTGACCTCTGACTGGACCCGGCAGGGTCTTGTTGCACTTGTCATAACAGAAAGTGATACAATGAACCAACCATTTCGATAGGCAGGGCCCCGATTTTTCTGTGGCACATCGGAGCAAATTTCTGCGGCAGGGTTCTCATTTGCCGCAGAACTTCTGCGGCACTCAGCACCAATTTCTGCGGCACATTTTTACCCTTAATTTTTTTCCTTTTTTTGCCCAATTCGACACAATGCACGCTCGTAACACAGTCATTTTAAGGGCTTTTGTCACCAAATTTTCAACATAGCCCGTTTAAGACCTCTGCTCATGAACATTATCACTGTGATTTTATTACTCTGTCCGGAACATTGATTTCGCACACCAAGCGCCATTATGCGCTACATGTCTGAACACACATTAGGTGAAATGTGAAAATGACAGTTGTACTGTTCATAAGGAGGTGTGGTAAAATGTAATACTGAAAATCTGGGTGAAAATAATAAAAATGCTTGAAATTCTACAATGCGTCTTGATAAAACTCTTATGGCGGCTAAATAATGAAACCAATGTTTTGGGAATATTTTCACCAAATTTTCAACATAGGGTTTTAGAGGCCTACCTCATGAACTGTGACACTGTCATTTCGTTAATCATTCTGGAAAGGTGGTTCCGCAGTCACTGTGAAACCACCTTTCGGGACCGATTAACAAAATAACAGTGTCACAGTTCATGAGGTGGGGCCCCAAAAACCCCATGTTGAAAATTTGGTGAAAAAATTCCCAGAAATGGCTGAGATATGCACTAAAGTTGAAAAAAATCCATTTAGTCCATTATACAGCTTACCGGCATTTCTTCAGTTTGCGGTCGGCTTTGAAGAGTGCAGGCGTGTTCCGATCCACAGAAGATCATACGCTGGGTTCAGAGGTAAGTATGGGTTGAGGTGGTGGTGAGGTGGGGTGTGGGAGAGTGGGTGCATGAGGGTGGGTGCGGGTTGGGGAGGGGCAAAGAAGCAACGATGGAAGGTTTTTGTTTCAGGTTTTTTTTTATTTGGATTCCCACACAAGGAAGGACTTTTGCCACGCTGGGTGGGCTCCAGCGGGCACCAGGCAGCTTGAGGGGCAGTGAAGCCGACGGGATTGGGCACCTGCCAGCAAAGGGAGTATTTGCCACGCTTGGGATGGGCCTCCCAGCGTGGCACTGAAACTTTTTTGGGGTAGTGAAACCAACAGGGGATTGGGCACCCCGTCGGCAAACAAAGCTTTTGCCATGCTGGGGTGGGCTCCCAGCGTGGCATACTACATGAGAGGGGCACGCTTGTTCCGCTGGGCGTCGCGAATTCTGTGCGGTGACGCAATTCTTACTGATATTTCCGGTTTGCTGCACCACGAATCATGGAAAACTCGGGGCCCTGTCGATAGGCATTGCTTAGGGACAGCATTACCTTCCCTTTTGTAAGCAAAAGAGACGAAAAGCTGATCAGTTTTCCTGAGATCCTTAGTCCAAGTGGTGTAGTATCTCAGTATTCTATGAACATCCAAAGTATGCAAAAGGTACTCCCCTTGATTTGAGTGTTGCGTAAAGAAAGCAGGTAGCTCAATGGATTGATTCAGCATAGATTCAGCCACCACCTTAGGGAGAAACTTAGGGTTGGTGCGTAGAGCCACACTTCGTTGTGGAAAATCAAGTATGGGATTTTACATTAAGGCCTGAAGCTCGAAAATATGCCGAGCAAGTAATGGCCACTAGGAAGAGTGTCTTCCAAAAAAGGCACTTTAAATCTGCTGTAGCTGCCAGCTCGAAGGGGGGCAGGGTAGGCTTCTCCAGAATGAAATTCAAGTCCCAAGGAGAGGCAGGAATGCGGATGGCGGGGTCTTAAATGGAGAACCTCCCTGAGGAAGGTCTTGGAGACTTACAGCTGAGCAAAACTCCTGTTCCCAAAAGGAATATGGTAGGCTGAAATAGCAGCCATGTGGACCTTTAATGAGGAATGGCTGAGACCCAGGTTGAAGAGATGACGCATGTAGTCCATGACTGTATTGGCTGGGCATGAGAAAGGTTCAAAGTCTTTCGAAGAGGCCCAAATTGAAAACCGTTTCCACTTCATGGCGTAGGTGGACCTGGTGGAAGGCTTTCTGGCCTCTACCAAGATGCAGCTATGAATGGAGAAACTCCGAAGCGGATGTTTGCTACGTCTGCAGGAGCCACGCATGTAAATGAAGAGATTTGAGACCTGGATGAACAAGGGTCCCCTGATCCTGGTTCAACAATCGTTGCGATAGAAGAAGAGGAAGTGGAGGTTCCTCTGAAAACTGTTGCAGAAGAGAGAACCAAACTTGCCTGGGCCAGAAGGGAGCGATGAGAATCATTCAAGCTCCCTCCGAAATGAGTTTGTTCAGGACCCTCAGAATTAAAGGAAGAGGAGGGAAGGCATACACGAATCTGTCCCCCCATGCGAGAGACCGAGCGTCCCGCCAAAAAATGCCTTGCCCTGGAGCGAGCGAGCAAAAGTTAGGAAGTTTTGTGTTTTGGGGTTGGCGAAGAGGTCTATCTGCGGTGTGTCCCATCACCGAAAAATGTCGTTTACAACTTCTTGCTCTAATTCTCATTCGTGGGAGCTGGCTGAAGAATGGCTGAGTCGATCCGCCAGCGTGTTTTCCACTCCCAGAACGTGAATCGCGGTCAAGTGACGGTGATGCTGGGTTGCCCAAAGCCAGACCCTCATTGCTTCCCGGCACAGAGGGTAGGAACGTGTTCCTCCCTGCTTGTTGAGATACCAGACTACGCACGTGGTGTCTGTTTGTATGAAGAGATGACTGGGAAGGATAAAGGTAGAAGAGCCTGAAGGGCATAAAGGACTACTCTCAGTTCGGGCACATTTATGTGCAGGTTTTATTCGAACTTTGACCAGCTGCCAAGTCTTGTGAGACCGAGATGGGCTCCTAAGCCATCTCCTGATGTATCTGTTGTCAACGTCTGGGAGGGGGGTTCGATACTGAAGTGAACTCCCAGACATAGGTTCTCCTGTACCATCCACCATTGCAAATCCCTGATCATGGGATCTTAAACTAGCACCTCTTGGTCTAGATTGTCCAGAGTTTTTTTTTTTTATTTAGTTGTTTAACCAGGTATAGCACACTAAGCTGGAAGCTCTTTTACAGGAGCGATCTGGAAGCACAAGGAGGTTAAGTGACTTGCTCAGGGTCACACAGTATGCAAGTGGAAGCTGTGGGATTCAAACCCAGGTCTGGTCTGCTGGATGTCACCAAATTTGCAGCTCAGAGCCTTAGACCACTGCGCTATACTGCCTCCTTTGGTCCCACTGAGACTGAAGCGTCCACTGAGATATCCTCATATGGAGCCGATCGCGTGGGACTGTCGGAATGGCAGCCGCCATTAGTCCAAGGAGGCGAAGGACTGACCTGGCTCCGACCCTCCTGCGTCTGGACAGAAGATGGGCCTGCGTCTGAAGGGTGTCCACCCTGTCCAGAGGCAAAAAGGCTTTGCCACTGGTCGTGTCCAGAATCGCCCCTATAAACTGGAGGCGTTGGCAAGGGACCAAATGGGATGTTGCCTGGTTGATGGTGATACACAAGCTGGTGAAAACCTGCAGGGGAAGGGAAAGGGAGTGCAGAAGTTCCTTGCTGGATGGGGCCGCCAGGAGCCAATCATCCAGGTACGGGAATACCTGAACTCCCTGAGTACGCAGGTGGGCCGCTACTACAGACAAGTATTTGGTACACACTCGGGGTGCCGAGGAAAGACCAAATGGGAGGGCCTTGAATTGGTAGTCATCCCTCTGAAAGCAAAAACGAAGGAATTTCAGGTGGGACGGGCATATGGGGATAGGCAGGTAGGCATCCTGTATGTCCAAAGCGCACAGCCACTGTCCCTGCCGAAGAAGAGGTAGAAGGCTCTGCAAAGAGAGCATTCTGAAGTGTTTGTACGCCACGAACATGTTCAGGGAACTGAGGTCTAGGATAGGCCTCACATCTCCCGTCTTCTTTGGAAATAGGAAGAAATGGGAATAGTAACCCGTCCCCCAAAGATGGTTGGGGACTGGTTCTATCACCACCTTCAAAAGAAGGGAGGTGATTTCTTTTAGGACCAGAGGAAGATGTTGCGAGGGGTAAGAGGACTGTGGGGGTGGTCTTCGAGGTGGTTTCTGTAGAAACTCTATTGCATGTCCTGCTGACATCGACTGGAGCACCCAAGCATGTGACGTTATCCTCTCCCAACCCGGCAGATGGAAGGAGAAAAACTCCCTCCTACTGGTTCCTCTGGAACCTCCAGAGGCAGTGGGAGAGGCGGGGAGTCAGGAGGTGTGGGGCAGCGCAGCCACCGAGGCTCCCCGGCTTTTTTGTTAAGGAGAGTCTTAGTTGCTGGAGGGGCCCAATGCTTGTTGGCCCGTTTGCCCTGTGGTTTTGGTTTTTGTCAGTTCCTTCTACGAAAAGGATGCCACTGCCCTTGAGGGGGCCTGTACATATAGTCGAAAGACTTGAGTGCAGTGCCGTACTCCTGCAGGTCGGTGATGATGTCCTTGACTTCACCCCCGAACAACACCGAACCCCTGAAGGAGCATCCTGGATCGCGGATTGCACTTCAGGGGCCAATCCTGACATGCGGAGCCAGGCATAACACCATAGGCTTACGGCAAAGGCCGAGCTCCTTCCAGCTGTGTCCACTGTGTCGTAAGTGGCATGAAGCACGTGCCAACTGGCCGAACAAGCAGAACGGACAAGGTCCGCCACTTCCTGCTTAGTCTGTGACTCAGGAAGGGAGTCCAATTTAGATTCCACCTGACTAAAGATGGTCTTCTGAAAATCCCCCATATTGTGCCACATAGTTCAGGGCCCTAATACCCAGAGTAGAAGAGGAATAGATCATCTTACTGCACTGGTCCAGAAGCCAGGATTCCTTGTCGGGCAGGGACAAGCTGAGGTGTACTGGGTTAGCGGAACGGCCGTGAGCGGCACTGATGATGACCAAATCCGCCTTTGGGTGTAGGCTTAAGAAATCTATGCCCTCAGGAGC
Organism: Neoceratodus forsteri; assembly: GCA_016271365.2. Classification (NCBI taxonomy): domain Eukaryota; kingdom Metazoa; phylum Chordata; order Ceratodontiformes; family Ceratodontidae; genus Neoceratodus; species Neoceratodus forsteri. Next base: position 639,973,285 of record CM057450.1, on the reverse strand, counting down.
CTGATATACCAGTCTGCCTTCCTCAGAAGGGGGGCTAATGCTGAAGATTGCTTCCAAACAGTGGAAACAAGGTCCGCATGAGGCTCTGTCCAGGGTGGAATCAGCATAGGAGCAGTCTCGGGCAGATCCAGAGGAGCAGCGACTTTTTTATGCTATGGGTCTGGCTCCAGTGATTGCCACTGATGGACCTCCCGGATTTTCCTCAGTAACTCCAGAAAGGAGGGATCTTCTGGAGAAGATTTCAGAGGGTCCTTGGCCTGGAGCACGTGGTTCATCATCAGGATCTCTTAGTTTGAGGTAGACATATCTGATGATGAAGATGAAGACTCCTCACTACAAGGGAGAGGGACGGCCCCTTTGGGGAGTTCCCAGGGGTGCGTGTCCTCCCCTTCCCGGGTCCCGGAGGGCTCTCCCCTAATGTCAGGGGAGGCAGTCTCGCGTCTGTGACGTAGGGGATCCTGTATAGGGTCCAGCATCGATAGGCAACTCTCAACCTCCCTAGTGAGCTGAGTCTTGGCCTCTGCCCACCAGGAGGCCAGTGCCTCCTTCAGATCCGCGTGATCAGTGTGGCTGAGGAGTGGGCAGCAGAGGTGGAGGAAGAGTGGGATATGGATATTGAGGATATCCATAAAAGGAGTATCCGTAACCTGACGGCCGGAAACCCGGCGGCGGGTATTGGGGAAGTGGGAACTATAGCGCCGGGTACTGAGGCACTGGATACTGCAGAGTCGGGTATTGCGGCACCGGATATTGCAGTGTCGGATACCCAGGTGCCAGGGGCTCTGATAAAGCAGAGGGACCTGGCAAAGAGCCAAGCTGGCGGGCCAGGCGGTGTGTGCTGGCCGGTCGGGCCCGGCTGTCGTCGCCTTCCGAAGGACCTGATGGCAATGGGGCGTCAGATGGCATCGGGTATGCCGGCTGAGCCTCGTCCGAGGGTCTGATGTTACGGTATCAAGTCTCGCAGGATGGTTCCCTGACAGCAGTGTCTCAGTGTCCTCCGTGAAGACTGGGGAAGGAGGATTATATCCCCGGGGGTCAGCTGAGGAGACGCGGGGGCCTCAGAAGGCGACTTAAGAGTGTTGCAGAGAGCCTGGGGTATCAGACTGTTCCGTAGGGTCCGGTGCAGGCTTCTTGGCCAGGCAGGCATTGGTTGAACCAGGGTCTGACTTATAGGCCGAATCTGGGCGGTCGCCGCAGGAGACGACGTCTGACTTATCGGACTCCCTGCCAGAGGAAGGCTGCACTGGAGATGTGGCTTTGTCGGGCGGAGGTTTGGCTGGGCGCTCCCCTGAAGGGATAAGCGTCTTATAGCAGCCTTCTCCGGGTGGACGTCAGAGGACTGACGTCTGACTTACGGATCTGCTCTGACCCGAAGGCTGAGTGGTAGAAGCGGCCTTCACGGGGCGAGCCTCCTTTTCCCGGAGGTTCGAAGAGCCTGAGCACAAGCCAGACAGGAGGGTGACACCTTCTGCTCACCACCAAGACAGCCATCGTGGAAGCGATCCCCGGAGGGATGTTACCTTAAGTGCAGCGACTCCAGCCCAGTCGCGGCTACTATCAGAAGCGATTTCCACTCCAGGGCGTCTCCTTGTCACGCTTCTTCTTGTGACCTTCGGGGGAAGTGGACACCTGCCTGAGTTTCTTTAGCTCTTTTCCAAGAAGGCCATTTTTTCTTAAGGATATGAGCCTCAAGGGACTGCTGCCTTCTTTTGCGGGTAGCAGAGTTGAACTTCTGGCAGTGCTGGCACTTCTCCACAAGGTGGTCTGGGCCTAGACAGAAGAGGCACAAGAAGTGGCCGTCCTTGTGTGGTAGTTGGGAACCACACGATTCGCACTTATTTTTATGCGAATCGGAGGACATCGGGGACGACATACACAGCGAATCAGGTTAAATTCGAGAAAAATAAGGAAATTAGATTGAAAAGTTTGAGAACTAATGGACCGACAAAAGACTGACGAACGTTGAACTCTACAGCAAGGAACTTTCACAAGCCAATGGCAGGAAAGAACTAGAAGGCGGGCGTGGGGGACCGCCACTTTATACTGACATCATAGGATGCCGGTCACCTGACGTGGGGGTGGTCCCCTGCAAGAGACTGCTAGCTAGACATTTTTCCGTGGGGTCCTGATGCCTGGCGGGTCAGTCCTATATGAATACCTACTGCAAGCCCTCTCCAAAGTAAGATCCTCTGGCAATCCCCTTCGGGCAGTGCTGTACAATGCGAGATCAGTCAGGAACAAGTCTGCAATTATAGCGGACTTGATTTCCTGACTCGACCTGACTTGCATCACCTATGACCTGGCTGGGAGACGACTCGGTGCCAGTACTGGAGGTGTCTATACTGGAAAGACTGTCTGTGGTGCACTGCCTGAGGCGAGATTGCAGGAGGGGGGTATGACCATCTCTTTTAGACCTGAACTGAACTTTTCTGTGCACCCAGTGAGTTCTACTTCATCATATGAATGTGTGGCCATACAAGGGGGTAGAGGTGCAGGCTGCAGAAATCCTTCTTGCGTACTGGCCTCCAGGGCACGAGAAGGAATTTCTGCATAAAGTTACGGACTTCATTGCCGAAAGAGTGTTGGAGCTGCCCAATTGGCTGACTCTGGACGAATTCAGTGCTTGGATCATTGACGAACTATTACAGTTTGGGCAAGACTTTTTCCAGATGATGAATTCTCTGGGTCTCACACAAGCTGTTGCTACTGCGGCCCACAGACATAGGCATGGCTTGGACCTAGTACTCTCGCTGGGGCTTGATGTAAGCAATCTCAAAACTGATCCAGTCGCTTCCACAGGGCGAAGCATTGGGGCAGTGTCCTCCACTTTTTTGGCACGTGTTTTTATCCGCATAGATACCAGCTGTTAAAATTTTTTTTTTTTTTACTCTTGTGCCATTGGAAATAAAAGATTTATGCAGCCAATAACCTGTGCATTGTAAATAATTTCACACATTCCTCTCAAATGCAGCTGGAATTTAGACTTGCTGTTTTATCATTTTTCTAGGCTAGCTAGCCCTTTTCAGCTTCACCGGCTCAAGCGCTACAGCATGGTTCTCTTACAGACTTTGTTTAAGCAGGCACTGGGCCTGGAATAACAGGAGGTGTGTCCGACCTGGTCAGAGAACAAAGGCCAAGAGTGTGTAATGTAGAAGAGTTGGTGAAGAATGCAGAAACGGCAGGACGCAGTTGAGAAAAAACTCCCCTCACCCTGCCCCACCTCTGAGGGGTACTCAAACAGCTCAAAACATTAGGCAGGAAAAGCTGGCAACAAAAAATGCAGGTGTCTGAATTTGCTGCACCTTTTGTGATATCTGGTGAGTGGAAGGGGGCAGAGTGAGTTGCCTGCTTTCTTTAACTTACTGCCCATGTGTTCTGAGGTCTGTCATATTCAGAAGCCGATGTCCACGCTAAAGGTCAGGTCAGCATTTCTGTATTACCTGCACCACTGTAGTGCATTTACAGCAAGAGTTAATGCTATAACTCTGTGGTCTGGACACTCACTGGTAAAGTCCCACCAGCTGTAGATAGAAGAAAACTGCTTTCATGCAAGCAGGGCAATTTTATAAGACTTGCCCACACAACAATGATTAGAAAGAAAATACAGGTTACTCACCTGTAACAGGAGTTCTAGGAATGGTATATGTTGTTCATCCACACTGTCTGGCAGGTTCCTTGCCGCTTTAAATCTTGCCGGAAGGTCTTTAAGCTGGCTCCTCTCACCCACCCGGGTGGTAAAACTCTCAGCTCCACCCCATGACGTCAGATCTAGCCTGCTGAAGCCAGGTTGTGCGCGGCCGGGTTGGGGAGGTTGGAGGAATGGGATGAACAATATATACCATTCCTAGAACTCCTGTTACAGGTGAGTAACCTGTACTTCGAGGGACATGGATATGTTGTTCATCCACACTGTCTGGCAGATTCCTAGCAGTTCTCTGGGAGAAGGGAGGCAAGGCGCACACCCCCTATTTGGGAAACAAGAACTAGAAAACCGAGGTCCCAAAACCAGCATCCCGGCGTGACTCAAGGTCGATGTGGTAATGGGTAATGAAGGTGTGTGCTGACTTCCAGGTAGCAGCCCTGCAGATTTCCTGGATAGGGACGTCCCTGGAAGCAGCCACCGATGCAGCGGTATGGCGGATAGAATGAGCTCTTATCCCTCTGGGAGGCTCCATGCCCGCCAACCTATAGCAGAGATCTATGCAGGAGGTGACCCACCTGCCTATCGTCTGCTTGGCTGCAGGTCTGCCAGGTCGGCTTCAGCGTAGGTGACAAATAGCTGGCGAACCTCTCCCCAAACTTCAGCCATCTGCTTCTTATAGTAAGCGAGCGCTCTTCTAGGATCCAAAGTATGGAGCCTATATTCGGCCTCCGAGGTGTGACTGGGGAAGAACACTGGCAGAGTCAACACCCAGTTAAGGTGAAACTCCGACACCACCTTCGGAAGGAATTTCGGGTGGGAGCGCAGGACAACCTTGTCCCTGTGGAAGACCAGATAAGGAGACTCGATGGAAAACGCCTGGAGCTCTCCCATTCTTCTGGCTGACGTGATAGCCACCAAGAAGGTGGTCTTCCACGACAGGTGAGAGATGTCACACATGTGCATCGGTTCGAACGGCTTGCCCATAAGCTTAGCCAATACCAGCAGTAGATCCCACGAGGTGGAGGTTCTCATCCGAGGGATATGTGATCAAGGCCTTGAAAAGCGCCTGACCACCTTCTCCTGCACCACCGGACACTTCCCGCCCACGCCCGGTAAGCAGAGATGGCTGCCAGGTGCACCTTAAGGGTCGTCGACCAAAGCCCTTGCTGAGAAAGGGACCACAGGTAGTCCAGAATGCTTGCCAAGGAACAGGAGAAAGGGTCCAGGCCCTTGACCTGACACCAAATGGAGAATCTCTTCCATTTGAAGGTGTAGCATTTTCTGGTCAACTCCTTACGGGACGCCTCAACAACGCTGAGGACCTAATCGGAAAGACCCAAGGCCTGGAACTCTAGCCACTCAGGAACCAGGCCATCAGGTGCAGGGATTGAAGGTCCGGATGGAATACCTTCCCCTGACTGACTGAGATCAGGTCCGGGCGGACTGGAAGCCGCCTCGGGAGCCTGGAGCTGAGACTGAGGAGATCTGGATACCTGAACTGGTGGGGCCAGTCTGGGGCTACCAGAATCACATGCGTCTTGTCCCTCCTCACCTTGAGAAGCACCTTGTGGATCAAGGGAAATGGGGGAAAGGCACAGAAGAGGCCCAGGATCCACGGCCTTGAGAAGGCATCCCCCTGCAGCGAGCCCTGCTGAGGGGGGCGGGCATGAAACAGTCTCAGTTTTGCATTCTCCCTTGAGGCAAACAGGTCCACCTGAGGCATGCCCCAGTGGGAGAACAGATCTTGTACTACCTCCGGCAGGAGAGACCACTCGTGGGACGCAGCCCCTATCCGGCTTAGGGCATCGGCAGAGTGTTGGAGGCTCCTGCCACATGGATGGCAAGGAGATCCGCCTCCAGGCTGCGCACGAGTGACCAAATGTGGAGAGCTTCCCTGCACAGAGGCATGGAGCGCGTCCCGCCCTGGCGGTTTAGGTAGCACATGGTCGTGGTATTGTCCGTCTGGACCTGGACCACTTGACCCTGTAGAAACGGAGCGAAGGCGGTGAGGGCTAGACGAACCGCTCGAAGCTCCAGCAGGTTGATGTGGCATCGGGACTCCCGAGGGGACCAGAGGCCATGCGCTCTGTGCTCCCCCAGATGGGCACCCCAACCCATCAGAGAGGTGTCGGTCGAAGCGGAGGAATCTCTGGTGGGACGGATTGGGATATGAAAGAACACATCCTGGCGATCCAGAGAACAGAACCACATGCCTCGTTCCAAGGATGGAATGATCTGAGCCAGAGTGACCATCCTGAAGGTTCGAGACCTTAGGAACCTGTTCAGGTCGTGCAGGTCTAGAATGGGGCACCAGTCCCCCATCCGTTTCGGGACCAGGAAGTACCTGGACACAAACCCCGGGTCTGGTGGAGATCCGCCACCTTCCTGATCACCTCTTTTGAGGAGCAGGGCAATGTCGGCTCGCCGAGCCCGACAGAGGCTGACCTCAGAGTCTCTCGAGGGAGACGCTCAGAAGGAAGGGCAGGGCCTGCTCGAACTCCAGGGGCAGGCCCTTTCCTACCATCTCTGACACCCAGCGGTCCGTGATGATAGCAGACCAGGCGGAAAGGAAGTGGTGGAGCCGTCCCCCGGGGGGGTTGACGAGGCTGGGGACAACACCCCTCAACCCGTCACTGGGCAGGCTTGGAGGAGGAGGGACCGGCCGAGGGACCTCCTGGGCCTTTTCCTCTCTGCTTCCTGTTAGAGGAAGCCGCAGGCTTGGCTTTGGGATGCCAAGCGCGAGCCTACTGGCCCTGATTCTGGTGTTGTTGGGTCGTACGGCACGCAGGCGCAGAAGGGCTTAAAGGACTTATGTTGTTGACGACGGCCCTGTCCTTCTGGGCAGAGGATCCAAGTCCAGGGTAGCATTGGACTTTTCGATCCGCTGGGTGGCCTTCCACCCAGGGCTGAACATGTCAGTCCCCAAGAAGGGATGTCCGCCAGTTTATGCTGGGTATCCGCCGTGAAGGTGGATATCCTCAGCCATGCCCTGCGGCGCATGGCCACTGCGGCCGCAACTGATCTGGCACAGGAGTCTCCAATATCCAGAGCCATTTGGAGCTGCTGTTTTGCCACCGCCCTTCCCTGGTCCCGCACCTGCTTGACCGTGGTCTGCAGGTCGGCCGGGAGATGAGGGATCACCTCATCCAGGGAGCCCATGAGAGCGTGGGAGAAGTGTGCCATCAGCACGGCCGAGCTGGCCTGGTGGAGGCCTTGGGAGGATACAGCGTACACCTTTTGCCCGGCATAGTCCAGTTTTTTGGACTCCTTGTCGGGGGGCTTATCCACATTCCTAGCATTCCCAGAACACTGGAAAACGCTATCGGTGACTAACCCCTCCGCAGAGGGCTGCTCTGAAAAACCGGACAAAGAGCCGGTAGAGACCACATACTTCCTGGCCATCCTGGCCAAAGGCGCAGGGCAGGAAGCCGGTCGCTGCCAGAGCTCCAAGGCTGGGCTAACAATGGCCTCAGTCACCGTAAAGGCCTCCGTGGGTGAATCCCCTCGGTCCAGAATCTCCGTCAGGGGATACTTGGCCCACTTGGATACAGGCTCGAGCAGCATCCCGATGGATTCCGAGATGAGCCAAAGCAGACCCATAAACAACGATGGGCTCTTGTCCATAGACTGCCCCCCGGAGGATTTCAGGTCAAGGGGCCTGGAAAACAGGGAGGAGTAGTCGTCGGACTCCGAGCTGCCTGGGGCCTGAGCCACCCTCCACTTGCCAAGGACGGTCGGGAGTGAGGGTTACCGACAACCTGTGGGGCAGACCCTGACCCGACCGAGAGTCCTTGGTCGGCACCCCCGATTTCGGTTCTGGAGGCGGAGGTTCCACCAATTGGTGGGGCAGCTGGTTTCAGCCGAACAACCGGCCCAGGCTTGGGCACCTCGACTACAGCGAAGGGTTGTTTCGGCCTTTAGCCACTTGATGGCCGGGGAAGGCGACAGCGTCGGTTTATTCCTGGACAAAAGTAACTGCTGCCACATTAAGTCTTCGTAGCGTCGATGCAGTTTGCGCTGAAACCTCTCCTCTTCTGAGGAGGAAGACATGGATGAGCGGCGCCGCCGCTTACCTCGGTGCTGAGACCGATACCGCCGATGTCGATGGGATCGGCTGGACCGAGACGAGGTCCGAGACCGAGATCCTCGGTGTTTCTGAGGGCGGGTCTGGGAAGGGGCGGGGGACACCCGCTCTTCCCTTGGCTTGGAAGCCAAGTCCTGCACAGGAGGCGCAGGCAAGTCCTCGGACTCCACCGGGGGAACCGGTGAAGAAGGGTTGTCTGCTTCACCAGTCGACAGCCCGTCCGATGGGTCAAGAAAAATCTCGAGCGCGTCGACAGGTGCCTCGGCCGGCTGACCTGATGGGAACACCGTGAAGCCAGCGGCCTTAGCCGCAACCTTGACCAAAGTCGAGTGTCGACTGTCCGGGGAAGGGGACCTCTCCCACTCCCACGAACGCCGACAGTGGGACTTACCTTTTGAGTCCTTCTTTTTGGACCGAGAAGAGTGTCCCGATGGCCCCTCTCCCTTCGTGGAAAGGGATTGGCAAAGCTCCTTAAAAGAAGCTGTGTAGGAGGATCCCAGAGAGAACGGGATAAATGCCGCGACAGAGAAAGATGAGGATGCGGCCTGGGCCGCCTCCTCCTCGAGGGCGATCATCTGCTCAAGTTGCTCAGCCGAGCCAGCCACCACAGACACCGCCCAACGGGCCTCCTTGGACTTCACTGGGGGGTAGCACTTCTCGGGGCGCCCAAGCTGTAACCGGGCAGTGCGGTCTTCCAGGACGTTGGCTGAAAATGAACGACATAACACGTAGGCCTGCGGGTCGTGATCTAGGCCGAGGCAGTAGACGACATGGAGTGCAAGTCCGGTCTGACATTTTCTGCCTGATGGGCACCGGCAAATCTGTGAGTCGATTTGTCCATTGCAGCCGTGAGGGAGTAATTTGACTGAAGTCTTGAAAACGTTAGAATTATTTTCGGGCGAACCGAAGAATTAGGATCCAGTCTATACACAGAGCGTTAAGGAGGGAACCTGAGCTTCCAAGTGGTAAGGAAGATCTGGCGTCATGGGGCGGAGCCGTGAGTTCTACCACCCAAGTGGGTGGTAGGAGCCAGCTTGAAGACCTTCCGGCAAGATTTAAAGCGGCAAGGAACCTGCCAGACAGTGTGGATGAACAACATATCCATGTCCCTAGAATAATGATTTTTATGTGGGCTGAATCTCTTGCAAAAAGGGCTAAAGTAGCACAAATGGTAGACACCAATAAGGTTGTCTACAGTTTAGTTCCAACTTTTGAGTAAGGTATAGCTACATCAAGAAAGACAAAAACATCCACGTTTACACCTCACCCAAAACTGGCCCCAGGACTGTCCAAATCTTAGAAGTGACTACTGTACTGTAAAAACAGGTTACTCACCTGTAACAGTAGTTCTTGGAGTAGTATATGTTGTACATCCACACATTCCGTCAATGTCCTTTCACGTTTAGTAAGTGCCAGAAGGTCTTCAGGCTGGCTCCTCTCACCCACCCAGGTGGCAACTCCCCTAGCACCACCCCATGACACCAGTTCTTGCCTGCTGGAAGCATCCCTGTGTGACACTTGCCAGGGGAGGTCAGGTGAGTCTGTGTGGATGAACAACATATACCACTCCTCCAACTACTGTTACAGGTGAATAACCTGTTTTTCTAGGGATGTGGATATGTTGTTCTATCCAAACATTCTGGCAGACTACAAGCCTGTCAACACAAATGGGTACAGGACACGGGAGTCAAATATCATGACTCTGTGTGGCAGAGAACTTATCTAAGTAGTTGGAGGGTGACATCCTCACCTACTTGGCAAGATTTTGCCTGGAAAGTCAAACTCAGATACTTCTTAACCCCTCTACGACAGATCAAAATAGGGATTCTGACTCAGAGGAAGTGTTGGAGGGATTGTGGTGACATTCAAGCTGATTTGACACATATATTATGGTCATGTCCACTACTTATGTTGTACTGGAAAAAAATAGAACAACAACTAACAACCCTGTTTGGGGTGGAGATAAAGCTGGGCTCAGAACATGCCATGTTGGGGATTATACCACAAGGAGTTCAGGGTAAGGAGGGACACTATTTGTCGGATATTTTGATTATAGCTGCCCTTAAAGCTATTACAAAGCATTGGTTGTAAACAGACCCTTCGAGGCTGTTAGAGTGTGTTAACTTTATAGAATGAATACAAAATATGGAGAGAGAGTGACATATAAAATCAATCAAAGAACAGAGCAATTTACGAACAGATGGACACGCTTTACAAAGAACAAATAACATAGGTCCTTCTAATCCTTACTACAGGCGGACCCCCACCCACATACTTATATGGCTGGTTGCTTAACTGCCCACTAGACCTCTGACACTGGTATCTTTTTTCTTCTGCCTAAAATGCACCCCTCACCCAATGCTCCATATTTATGTATAGTTTTTTTAGAAGCTTAAGTAGTTTTGTGAATAAAAAGGCATGAGAACAATAATTAAATCGTACTAGTTTTTCTTGGGAATGAAGCATGTGACATTTGTTTTAAGTTATATTTTATTTCTGTATTCCTTTAATTGTTGTTTCTGTGTGGATAACAATGGAATTTAAACCGGGAGTGTTTGCCTAGAGAAGAGGGGAAGGATCGCTGTAACCAGTACCTTCCACCTCAAAACTACATATGTAAAATGAAACTCTGTAACCTCAGTTTAGTTGTATGGACCACTAATGTCATGCTCTGGTTTATGAACTGTTGTTTTTTTACATTGATGTAATGCAATCAATTCATCAATCCAATAAACAAGTATATAAAAAAAAAAAAAAAAACATTCTGCCAAACTACTAACAGTTCTCCAGGAGGAGGGAGGCAAGGCACACATCCCATGTTTAGGGAACAGAGACTGGAGAACTCAGGCCCCAGAATCAGCATCCCGGCATGACTCGAGGGTGATGTGGTAATGGGAAATGAAGGTGTATGCTGACCTCGAGGTAGCAGCCCTGCAGATTTCCTGGATGGGGATGTCCCTGGAAGCAGCCACTGACGCAGCAGTATGACAGGTGGAATGAGCCCTTAGCCCTCCGGGAGGCTCCTTACCCGCCAACCTATAGCAGAGATCAATACAGGATACAATCCATCTGCCAATCGTCTGCTTGGCTGCAGGTCTGCCAGGTGCGGCTTCAGCGTAGGTGACAAACAGCTGGAGAACCTCTCCCCAAACTCCAGCTGTGCGCTCCTTTTAATAAGCAAGCGCCTGCCTCAGGTAAGACAAGGCAAGGCAAATTTTAGGCTCTGGGCACCGCACATAAAAACCAACAAAGGAAACATATCAATAAATAACAGCAATAATAAAAAAACTACAATAATAAATAAATAAGGATTCAGCAAATAAAGAAATCAGGGACAGGCAATATAACAAGTCAGAACAGGGCGATATTTACAAAACAGGGTCAGAAAAAGCCTGTGCAAACAGGAAGGCCTTGAGGCATGCCTTGAATACCTCCACCAAGGGAGCGTCCCTTACAGATGGAGGAAGCAAATTCCACAGGATGGGGCCAGCGACACTGAAGGCTCTGTCGCCGGCTGTTTTTAGCCTCGTCCTGGGAATCGCAAGGAGGCCCCTTGAGGAGGAATGGAGGGAGCGGACTGAGGTAGTAAGTGTGAAAATGTCCACCAAGTAACCAGGGCCCAAGCCATGTAGGGCCTTAAAGGGGAGCAAGCCCACCTTGAAGAGGACCCTCCACCTAACTGGTAGCCAGTGCAGTTCACGCGGCACTGGGGTGACATGACAGTACTTAAGACTACCCCATCAACAACCTGGCGGCTGCATTCTGCACTAGCTGAAGCTGGCAGAGGGTACCTCCCGAGACCCCAAGGTATAGCGCATTACAGTAATCAAGCCTCAACGTCACGAAGGCATGCACTAAGGTAGGGAGGTCCAGGGGCAGATCTAGGGGCTTAATCCTGGTAATTTAGTTCTCACAGGGAAAAAGCTGGTACGGACAACTACCGACACCTGAGCGTCAAGTGTCAGTCCGCCGTCCAGAATAATGCCTATGTTACGCACCCTAGAGGAGGCCTTCAAAGGCACAGATCCCAGGACAAGTCCTGTCTCTGTGCCAGAGGCCATCCTGTCACACCCTCTGTTCAACTCTACTACCAGTATCTCCATCTTATCGGGGTTCAGTCGCAACCAACTGCAGGCCATCCAGTCTATTTCAGCATGGCAGTTGTTAAGCACATCCACTGCGTTGGATGACCCAGGTGCAAAGCAAAGATAAAGCTGGGTATCATCCACACAGCAATGAAAACCCAAGCCGTATTTCTTAATGAGCCTTACCAGGGGCAGCATATTCACAGCGAACAACACTGGTGACAAGACCGAACCCTGATGTACTCCACAAGACAGGAGATTAGGGGAGGAGGAGGAGAAATTCCCCATCTCTACCCTTTGCCTACTGTTTGTGAGAAAGGACTCAAACCAGCAGATGACTGTGCCGGCGAGTCCACAAAATGCCCTCGGACGGTCAAGTAGCACACAATGGTCCACGGTATCAAAAGCTGAGAAGGGATCAAGGAGAACGAAAATTGTCCCCTCCCCTTTATCTCTTGCCCTAAGAAGGTCACTGTGCACCTGAACTAATGCAGTTTCTGTGCTGTGCCTTGCCCGAAATCCAGACTGGGAGAGGCTCGCATAGATCAAAGGCCAAGAGGTGCTCCTCAAGCTGAAGTGCCACAATCTTCTCAACAACCTTATCCAAGAATGGAAGGTTGGAGATAAGACAGTAATTTGCATTGACATCGGGGTCCAAAGATGGTTTCTTCAGAAGGGGTCTCACCAGTGAATCCTTCAAGGCATCTGGGAAGACCCCCTCAGACAGGGAGCACCAGACAATCAAGGCAAACACTGGGCCAACGGAGTCAACACATCCCATCAAGAAATGCGTCGGCACCGGGTCCAGTTCACAATATGTGTGCCTCAGCTTGGAAGCAACCCCAGTGACCTCAGCCACCTCCACTGGTCTAAACTCATCCCAACCAGATGGAGTGCTCTCTGGGCATCCAAGGCGATCACTGTTGGCCAAAGACTGGCTCACTGGTGGAATTCCGAGCCTGATGGTGGTCACTCTGTCTGAGAAGAACCGAGCAAACTCTTTGCATTAAGCGTTAGAAAAGACTTTTATCAGCTGCAGACAGGCTGGATTTAGCAGCCTGTCTACAGTCCAAAAGAGCACAGTTGGTCAATTCTTCCTGGCAGCAATCTCCCTAGACAGGAACTCTATCGTCTTATGGTTGATTGCCCATTGGTACTCACCATAGTGAGTATGCATAACCAGCTTGTCCGCCTCCAAGCCGGTCCTCTGCCAGCAGCGTTCTAACCTCTGACCCAAAATCTTCATCGCATTGAGCCCCCCATCAAACCACAGGGACCTCAAGTGAGAAGATTTGGGTCGTACACGGACCAGTGCAAGAGAATTGAGCATGTCAGACATCACATTTATAGGAGGCAACTGCAGCGCACATCCCCTCCTTGCATGCAGTGCCAACACTAGATAGGTCGGCCATTGCCAGAAGACCCTCAGGGGTCAAACCCCTCAAAAGGCAGTAGCTTACCATCTCAGCAGGGGGAGGACTCTTGGGGGGTGCCCCGAACAAGAACTCTACTGTGGGATGATCAGACCAAGCGACCAGATCAGTCTTGAGATTGTCCAGAGTATAGAGCTGTGCCCGGCCTCCAAGATGTGACTGGTGAAATACACTGGGAGATAAATCACCGGGTTAAGGTGGAAATCCGACACAACCTTAGGAAGGAACTTTGAGTTGGGGTGCAGGACAACTTTGTCCCTGTGGAAGAACAGTTAAGGAGACTCCACCGAGAGCACCTGGAGTTCACTGATCCTTCTGGCTGACGTGATAGCCACCAAGAAGGTGGTCTTCCACGACAGATGAGACATTTCACACCTGTGCATCAGTTCAAATGGCTTTCCCATGAGCTTTGCCAAAATCAGCAGTAGATACCAAGGTGGTGGTGGTTCATGTACCGGAAGGGAAATGTAGTCCAAGCCCTTGAAAAGGCACCAGGCCACCTTCTCCAGCACCACTGACTGCTGATGTCCCACATCCGGTAAGCAGAGATGGCTGCCAGGTGCACCTTGAGGGTCATCGACCGAAGGCCCCTGTGGAGAGGGACCAAGGGTAGTCGAGAATGTCAGCCACTGGACAAGTCAAAGGATCCAGCCCTTTGCCCTGACATCAAATGAAGAATCTCTTCCATTTGAAGGCATACCATTTTCGGGTCGACTCCTTCCGAGATGCCTCAACAATGTTGAGTACATCTTCAGAGAGACCCAGAGCCTGGAACTCTAGCTGCTCAGGAATCAGGTTGTCAGGCACAGGGATTGAAGGTCCAGGTGGAGTACCTTCCCCTGACTGACTGGGGGCAGGTCCAGGCATAGTGGGAAACGACACGGGAGCCTGTTGCTGAGGCTGAGGAGATCTGGGTACCAGAAATGGTGAGGCCAATCCGAAGTCACTAGGATCACCCGTGCCTTGTCCCTCCTGACCATAAGCAGAACTTTGTGGCTCAGGGAAAAGGACAGAAGACGTAGAGAAGGCCCGGGGTCCAGGGCCTTAAGAGGGCATCCCCCTGCAGCATTCCCAGCTGAGAGAGGGATGGGCACAAAACCGCCTCAGTTTGGCGTTCTCCATGGAGGCAAACAGGTCAACCGGAGGCTTGCCCCAGTGGGAGAACAGGTTCCGCACTACCTCGGGATGAAGAGACCACTCGAGTGATGCCTCACTCACCCGTCTAAATACGTCCGCAAGCTGGTTGGAGGCACCGGCCACATGGATGGCCAGAAGATCCACCTCCAGACTGCGCACAAGTGTCCAGATGCGGAGAGCTTCCCTGCACAGTGGAAGGGAGCATGTACTGCCCTGTTTCTTGAGGTAGTACATGGTCGTGGTGTTGTCTATCTGGACCTGCACCACTTGACCCGAAATGCGGTGTAAAAGTGGTCAGCACCTGCCAAACTGCCCTGTGCTAGAGCAGGTTGATGTGACATCAGGATTCCTCAGCGGACCAGAGCCCATGGACTCTGTGAACCCCCAGGTGGGCTCTCCAGCCCATGAGGGAGGCGTCAGTCGTCAAGATGACCATCAGCTCCGGACAGACAAAGGGGATACCCTCCTGCAGATGTTCCAAGGTCAGCAACCACTGTAGTGCATCCCACATCCGCTAGGTCACTGTGACCAATTGGTTGAAGTGACCCTTGCGCTGAGACTACTGGCCGGCCAGCTCCCACAGCAGGGGGTGCATTCTCCAGTAGGCCCAACAGACCATGCTGGTGCAAGCTGCCATGTAGCCCAGGAGATGTAGGAGGTCCCAAGCAGGGCATGATTGCCCAAAGCGAAATGATAAGGCAATGGAAGTAAGAGCCTCCACCCTGTCCATCGGGAGTTGAACCCTATCTCTGCAAGAGTCAAGCTCTGCCCCGATGAAGTTGATCACCTACAAGGACATAAGTTCTGATCTGGCCTCATTTACCAGGAGGCCCAAGAAAACACAGGTATGGAGGGCCAGATCCCAGGACCACTCCACCTCCTGCCTGGAGGCACCCTCCATTAGCCAGTCATCCAGGTAGGGGTATAACCAGACTCCCCGAAGCCACAGGAGTGCAGCCACCACTGCAATGTATTTGGTGAAGACTCTGGGCACCGAGGACAGTCCGAATGGCATGGCCTGGAACTCGTAAAGAGTGCCCTCCACTCAGAAGCGGAGAAACCGCCGATGAGACAGATGGATCGGGATGTTGAAGAACGCATCCTGAAGATCCAGGCAGCAGAGCCACATGTCCTGCTCCAGGGATGGGATTATCTGAGACAGAGTGACCATCCAGAAAGTGCAAGACCTGAGAAACTTGCTCAAGTCATGCAGATCTAGAATGGGGCACCAGCCCCCCATCTGTTTGGGCACCAAGAAATATCTGGACACAAACCCTGGCTGCTGTGGAGAGTCCAAGACAGGAGTCACCACTTCCTTGCACAGAAGCTGGGCGACGTCATCCCGAAGAACTGACTGTACGTCGGCTGACAGCATGCCCTCCCATGGGACGCAGGCTCAGCTGGGAGGGCACTGCTCAAATTCCAGAGGCAGACCTCAGCCGACCACCTCTGGGGCCCACCTGTCCGTGGTAACAGTGGGTCAGGTGGAAACGAAGTGGCGGAGCTGGCCCCCAACAGGAGGACCCAAGGGGTTCAGGATGGGAGAGGGGAGGGCACCCCCATCCCATCACTGGGCAGGCTTGGAAGTGGGAGATGTTCTGGGGACATAACCCCAGTCTCTCACCCCCTCGGCTACCGGGCATTAGAGGTCCCTGGCTTGGGCCTCGGGCACTAGGCCTGCTGCTGACCAGTCTGGGACTGGGCAGATTTGGCCACAGGGACTAAGGAGGGCTGGAGAGGCTTCTTCTTAGTGGACTTGGAGCTCTTCTGGTCCTTCTGAACAGACGTCACTGAATCCAGAGTGGTACTGGATTTCTCTATTCTGGTGAGATGCCCTTCCATACCAGGGCCAAACAGGTCAGTCCCTAAGAAGGGCACATCTGCCAATTTGTGCTGCGTATCAGCAGTGAAGGTGGAGATACATAGCCAAGCCCTGCGGCGCAAGGCATCTGCTGCTGCCACGGATCTGGCACAGGAATTACTAATGTCCATGGGCGTTTGAAACTGCTGCTTTGCGACGGCACAGCCCTGGTCACAGACTTGCTTGACTGTGGTTTGCAGGTCAGCAGGAAAGTTAGGGAGCACCTCATCCAAAGACCCCAGGAGGACATGCGTAAAATGTGCCATCAGAAGAGCTGAACTAGCCTGCCAGAGGCCAAGCAAAGAAGCGGCAAACACCTTTTTGGCAGAGTGGTCCAGTTTCTTGGACTCTTTGTCAGGGGGGTTGCCCACGTCCCCGTCTTGTCCGTGCGTCGAAAGACGGAATCAGCCACTAACCCACCAGCCAAGGGATGTTCTGTAAAGCCCGAAAAGGAAGCGGTATGGACCGCATACTTGCGGGTTATCCGGGCCGAAGGAGTAGGGCAAGAGGCGGGATGCTGCCAAAGGTTTAGAGCAGGACCGAGAATAGCCTCCTGAACTGGAAAGGCCTCCACAGAGGAGTCACCATGGTCCAGAATCGCACTCAAGGGGCACCTCTCCCTTTTCTGAACGGACTCCAGCTGGAGACCCGTAGATTCTGAAATGAACCCATAAAAGAAGTAGGGACTTGCTCCATAGAAAGATCCTCGCCCGCCTCCAAATCCACTGGACAGGAGTGGAGTGAGGAACCCTCGGAATCCGAGGACTCTTAAAAGAGTGGCTTACCTCCCAAGTCACCACTCACCCTCCAGTGGCAGTCAGGGGAAGGGTGACTTTCAACCGATGGGGAAGCCCTTTGGAGGGCCGAGCATCCTTGGTAGGGATGCCGTCCCTCGGCACAGATGGCAGCGACTCAACCACAATCAGTGCAGAAGCCGGAAGGGGCTGCATCTTGACCGCTCGTACTGGCACCTGCTAGGGTGAGGTCTGCTGCAGCTCCGAGGATGGCAGCACCATAATAGCCGGATTGGGAGCCAGGGGCAGCTTCACCCGGGTAAAGAGGAGCTACTGCCACATAAGTTCCTCATAGCGCTGACACAGTTTACGCCGGTGCCTCTCTTTACCCAAGGAGGAAGAGTAACGAGGACACCACTTGCCCAAGCACCTGCAGCACAAATGCCGAGAATGGCGTGGGCTGCCTGGGTCTGAGCTGACAGAGCGAGACCTGGACCAACACCGGGGGGACAGGCAGGTTCAAACAGGGAGGGTCAACGACTACTAACCGACCAATTCATCTGGAAGCTCTGGAGTGGGAGGCAACGGGACAGCAGACTGCCCCATCCCTCCCGAACGGGCTGGAGTCCTTGAGAGAGAGAGAGAGAGAGAGAGAGGTGTCCACCTCCTCTGAAGAAAGGATCGGCTCGACCACCTCAAGAAAAATCTCAGCCGGAGAGTTGCCCCTCTCCTCAGCCAACTGGCTCAACGGGGGAACCGTGAAGCCAGCAGCCAGTAACAAAGCCGCGGCCAAAGCTGGGAGCTCCAAAGAGGCGTGGGAATCGGAGGCCCGAGAGCGCTCCCTATCCCATGACCAATGACGAGACCTTTTCTTGGTCTCTTTCTCCTTGGCTTTTTTAGGCTTTTTAGAGCCTACAGGACCCTCCCTGAGAGTCAGGAAAGACTGACAAAGTTCTCGAAAGGTGCAAGAAAAGGACACCCCCAAGTGCAGAGGCAAAACGGCCGAAGCAGAAGAAGAGTGGTCTGCAAGGTGCGTTGCTTCTTCCATTGCCGCCAATTGCCTGGCAGAACTCATGCTGCGAAACTGCCTTCTGAGCTGCCCTGAATGGATGGGAAGGTTCACAATCACTAGTCTTCCAAGGAGCAAGCGGCTAAGCAGTCCTCCAGGGTCGAAGGCAAAAAGGCGTGACAGTAATCGCAGGCCTGCACATTGTGCTTGAAACTTCACGTCATCTATGGGAGCAGCGAGATGTAAGAGACTTTAAATAAAAAAAAAAATCACAAACAAAGGATTTTAGAAGGTTTTAGGGGCTCAGAAATGCAGAGCGGTTAAGAGGGAACCTATTCTTCTAAACGGAAAGGAAGAACGGGAGTCGCAGGGCAGTGCTAGGGGAGTTACCAACTGGGTGGGTGGGAGGAGCCAGCTTGAAGATTTTCCGACACTTGTTAAAGGGGAAAGGGCATTGCCAGGATGTGTGGATAGAACAAAATATCCATGTCCCTAGAAATGTAGTCTTCTCCTACTTTCTTTTATGGACAGGGTTCTCTCCGCATTCATGTTATGGACGGACCATCAGATTAAATTATACCTGAAAAATGTCCAATATTAAAACATGAATATGGTATAAAATGGGCTGGAGTTGGAGGACAACACTGTGATTAGTGGGAGGAGCTCGAAGACAAACGGTGACTGAGTTACACCAAGCAATTCTGCCAAAGTGTAGACAGTAAAATGAATCCAGGTTGGGAGAATTATTTTTATATTGCAGCCTTTTAGTAGACGAAGGAAACTGCACGTTTGCACCAAATGCAACACTGAAAAGGGCACCCTACTCCATGTTCTATGGGAATGCAGCAAGTCGAGACCATTATGGGATAGAATCAAACTAGAGCTAGATCTATTACTCGGTCTAGAACAAGCATTCACCCCAGAAATATGTACAGTGGGCCACTACAACAGGAAATAGAGGTTACTCGCCTGTAACAGGAGTTCTAGGAATGGTATATGTTGTTCATCCACACTGTCTGGCAGGTTCCTTGCCGCTTTAAATCTTGCCGGAAGGTCTTCAAGCTGGCTCCTCTCACCCACCCGGGTGGTAAAACTCTCAGCTCCGCCCCATGACGCCAGATCTAGCCCGCAGGAAGCCAGGTTGTGCGTCGAAGCCGGGGAGGTCGGGTGGGTCGTGTGGATGAACAACATATACCATTCCTAGAACTCCTGTTACAGGTGAGTAACCTGTATTTCGAGGGACATGGATATGTTGATCATCCACACTGTCTGGCAGACTCCTAGTAGTTCTCCGGGAGGAAAGGCAAGGAACACACCCCCGACTTAGGAAATAAAGACTGGAGAACCGAGGCCCCAAAACCAGCATCCCAGCGTGACTCGAGGTGGATGTGGTAGTGGGTGATGAAGGTGTGTGCTGACTTCCAGGTAGCAGCCCTGCAGATTTCCTGGATAGGGACGTCCCTGGAAGCAGCCACCGATGCAGCGGTATGGCGGGTAGAATGAGCTCTTATCCCTCTGGGAGGCTCCATGCCCGCCAACCTATAGCAGAGATCTATGCAGGAGGTGACCCACCTGCCTATCGTCTGCTTGGCTGCAGGTCTGCCAGGTGCGGCTTCAGCGGAGGTGACAAACAGCTGGTGAACCTCTCCCCGAACTTCAGCCATCTGCTTCTTATAGTAAGCGAGCGCTCTTCTAGGGTCCAAAGTATGGAGCCTATATTCGGCCTCCGAGGTGTGACTGGGGAAGAACACTGGCAGAGTCAACACCTGGTTAAGGTGAAACTTCAACACCACCTTCGGAAGGAATTTCGGGTGGGGGCGCAGGATAACCTTGTCCCTGTGGAAGACCAGATAAGGAGACTCGATGGAAAGCACCTGGAGCTCTCCCATTCTTCTGGCTGACATGATAGCCACCAAGAAGGTGGTCTTCCACGACAGGTGAGGGATGTCACACATGTGCATCGGTTCGAATGGCTTGCCCATGAGCTTAGCCAATACCAGCAGTAGATCCCACGGAGGTGGAGGTTCTCGCACCGGAGGGGATATGTGATCAAGGCCTTTGAAAAAGCGCCCGACCACCTTCTCCTACGCTTCCGATTGCTTCCCGGCCCACGCCTGGTAAGCAGAGATGGCTGTCAGGTGCACCTTAAGGGTCGTCGACCAAAGCCCTTGCTGAGAAAGGGACCACAGGTAGTCCAGAATGCTTGCCAAGGAACAGGAGAAAGGGTCCAGGCCCTTGCCCTGACACCAAATGGAGAATCTCTTCCATTTGAAGGCGTAGCATTTTCTGGTCGACTCCTTACGGGACGCCTCAACAACGCTGAGGACCTCGTCGGAAAGACCCAAGGCCTGGAACTCTAGCCGCTTAGGAACCAGGCCGTCAGGTGCAGGGATTGAAGGTCCGGATGGAAAACCTCCCTGACTGACTGAGATCAGGTCCGGGCGGACTGGAAGCCGCCCGGAGCCTGGAGCCGAGACTGAGGAGATCTGGATACCTGAACTGGCGGGCCAGTCTGGGGCTACTCAGAATCACATGCGTCTTGTCCCTCCTCACCTTGAGGAAGCACCTTGTGGATCAAGGGAAATGGGGAAAGGCGCAGAAGAGGCCCGGGGTCCACGGCCTTGAGAAGGCATCCCCCTGCAGCGAGCCCTGCTGAGGGGGGCGGGCATGAAACAGTCTCAGCTTCGCATTCTCCCTGGAGGCAAACAGGTCCACCTGAGGCATGCCCCAGTGGGAGAACAGATCTTGTACTACCTCCGGCAGGAGAGACCACTCGTGGGACGCAGCCCCTATCCGGGTTAGGGCATTGGCCAGAGTGTTGGAGGCTCCTGCCATATGGATGGCAAGGAGATCCGCCTCCAGGCTGCGCATGAGTAACCAAATGTGGAGAGCTTCCCTGCACAGAGGCATGGAGCACGTCCCACCCTGGCGGTTTAGGTAGTACATGGTCGTGGTATTGTCCGTCTGGACCTGAACCACCTGACCCTGTAGAAACGGAGCGAAGGCGGTGAGGGCTAGACGAACCGCTCGAAGCTCCAGCAGGTTGATATGGCATCGGGACTCCCGAGGGGACCAGAGGCCGTGCACTCTGTGCTCCCCCAGATGGGCACCCCAACCCATCAGAGAGGCATAGGTCGACAGAGAGACCGTCGGCTCGGGGCGGACAAACGGGATACCCTCCTGCAGATGTGCTGGAACGGTCCACCACTGGAGAGCGTTCCACATCCCCTGGGTCACTGTCACTAGCTGATCCAGGGGATTGAAGTGCTGTGACCATTGTCTGGCCAGTCCCCATTGAAGGGGACGCATGTACCAGCTGGCCCAATGGACCACGCTGGTGCAGGCCGCCATGAGGCCCAGGAGGCGCGGAAGTCCCAGGCAGGGCGCAATTGCCCAACCTGAAATGACTGGGCAAAGGAGGAAAGAACCTCGGCCCTGTCCGCCAGGAGCCGTGCTCTGGCTCGAAGAGAGTCGAGCTCTGCCCCGATGAAATGTATCGCCTGCTTTGGCACGAGTTCCGACTTGGCCTCATTGATGAAGAGGCCAATCTGAGAGCAAACCTGGAGGGCCAAATCTCTGGACCGCTCCACCTCTGCTCTGGAGGGGGCTGCAATCAGCCAGTTGTCCAGGAAGGGGTACACTTGGACCCTTCGGTGCCGCAGGAATGCTGTCACCACTGCCATGCATTTGGTGAAGACCCTGGGAGATAGGGAGAGGCCGAAGGGCATGGCCCAGAACTCGTAAAGGAATCCCTCCGCTCTGAAGTGGAGGAATCTCTGATGGGACGGCCGGATTGGGAAGTGAAACAACGTGTCCTGAATTTCCAGGGAACAGAACCACGCACCTCGTTCCAAGGATGGGATTATCTGAGCCAGAGTGACCATTCTGAAGGTCCGAGACCTTAGGAACCTGTTCAGGTCGTGCAGGTCGAGAATGGGGCGCCAGCCCCCATCCGATTTGGGACTAGGAAATACCTGGACACAAACCCCGGGTCTGGAGGGGGATCCGCCACCTTCCTGATCACCTCTTTTTCGAGGAGCAGGGCAATATCGGCTCGGCGGGCCGACAGAGAGGCTGCGGACCCCGTGGCGCCCCGAGGGGTGACGACTCGGAAGGGTGGGGCCTGCTTGAACTCCAGAGGCAGGCCCTTTCCTGTGATAAAATTCTGCATCGTGGAGCCTCCAGACGCTCCTTTTCCTCTTCCTGATATCACAGAGATAGCTGCCAGGTGCACCTTTAGGGTCATCAACCGAAGCCCTAGCTGAGAAAGGGACCACAGGTAGTCCAGAATGCTGGCCAAAGAGCAGGAGGAAGGGTCCAAGCCCTTACCCTGACACCAAATGGAGAATCTCTTCCATTTGAAGGTGTAGCATTTCCTGGTCGACTCCTTACAGGATGCCTCAACAACGTTGAGGACCTCGTCGGAAAGACCCAAGGCCTGGAACTCTAGCCGCTCAGGAACCAGGCCGTCAGGTACAGGGATTGAAGGTCCGGGCGGAGAACCTTCCCCTGGTTGACTGAGATCAGGTCCGGGCGGGCTGGGAGCCGCCTCGGAAGCCTGGAGCTGAGGCTGAGGAGATCTGGATACCAGAACTGGCGGGGCCAGTCTGGGGCTACCAGAATCACCTGTGCCTTGTCCCTCCTGATGAGGGAAATGCGTAGAAGAGGCCCGGGGTCCACGGCCTCAAGAAGGCATCCCCCTGCAGTGAGCCCTGCTGAGGGGGGCAGGCATGAAACAGCCTCAGCTTCACATTCTCCCTAGAGGCAAACAGGTCCACCTGAGGAGTGCCCCAATGGGATTACAGATCGTGTACCACCTCCAGCAGTAGAGACCACTCGTGAGATGCAGCCCCTATCCGGCTTAGGGCATCGGCCAGAGTGTTGGAGGCTCCTGCCACATGGATGGCTAGGAGATCCGCCACCAGGCTGCACACAAGGGACCAAGTGTGGAGAGCTTCCTTGCACAGGGGCACGGAGCGCGTCCTGCCCTGGCGGTTTAGGTAGTACACGGTCGTGGTATTGCCCATCTGGACCTGGACCACTTGACCCCGTACAAACGGAGCGAAGGCGGTGAGGGCTAGTCGGACCGCTCGAAGCTCCAGCAGGTTGATGTGGCATCAGGACTCCCGAGGGGACTCCCGAGGGGACCAGAGGCCATGCGCTCTGTGCTCCCCTCCCAGTGCTCAACCCATCAGAGAGACGTCAGTCGATACAGTGACTGTCGGCTCGGGGCGGACAAACAGGATGCTCTCCTGCAGATGAGCTGGAACAATCCACCACTGGAGAGCGTTCCACATCTCCTGGGTCCCTGCCACTGGCTGGTCTAAAAGGACCAGAGCACTGTGACCATTGGCTGGCCAGTCCCAATTGTAGGGACGCATGTGCCAACGGGCCTAATGGACCATGCTGGTGCAGGCCGCCATGAGGCCCAGGAAGTCCCGGGCAGGGCGCAATTGCCCAATCTGAAATGACTGGACAAAGGAGGAAAGAACCTCGGCCCTGTCCGCCAGGAGCCGTGCTCTGCCTCAAAGAGAGTCGAGCTCTGCCCCGATGAATTGAATCACCTGCGTTGGCACGAGTTCCGATTTGGCCTCGTTGATGAGGAGGCCAACCTGAGAGCAAACCTGGAGGGCCAGATCCCTGGACCGCTCCACCGCCAGTCTGGAGGGGGCCGCAATCAGCCAGTCGTCCAGGTAAGGTTTCCCCTGGACCCTTCGGCGCCGCAGGAATGCTGTCACCACTGCCATGCATTTGGTGAAGACCCTGGGAGCTGGAGAAAGGCCGAAGGGCATGACCCGGAACTTGTAAAGGGACCCCTCCACTCTGAAGCAGAGAAATCGCTGGTGGGACGGACGGATTGGGACATGAAAGAACGCGTCCTGGAGGTCCAGAGAACAGAACCACATGCCTCGTACCAAGGATAGAATGATCTGAGCCAGAGTGACCATCCTGAAGGATCGAGACCTTAGGAACCTGTTCAGGTCGTGCAGATCGAGAATGGGGAAGTATTTTTTCACAGAGAGGGTTGTGGATGTATGGAACAGCCTCCCTGAGGAGGTTGTGGAGTCAAGAACAGTGGGGAAATTCAAGAATGCATGGGACAGACATAAGGCAGTCCTAGTGGGGGGTAGGAGGAAGTAAGCTGTTGGTTAACTAGGATCTGCAGCTTATCTGTTAGGTAGGAAAATGGGCAGACTAGGTGGGCCAAGCGGTCCTTATCTGCTGTCACATTCTATGCTTCTATGGGGCGCCAGCCCCCTGTCCGTTTTGGGACCAGGAAATACCTGGACACAAACCCTGGGTCTGGTGGAGGATCCGCCACCTCCCTGATCACCTCCTTCTGGAGGAGCAGGGCAATGTCGGCCCGACAGGCCAACAGATAGGCCGCGATCTGCAAGAGTCTCTCAGGGCGACGGCTCGAAGGGCGGGCCTGCTCGAATTCCAGAGGCAGACCCTTCCTACCACTTCCAACACCCAGCGTCCGTGGTGATAGCGACCAGGTGGAAAGAAAGTGGCAGAGCCGCCTCCCCACGGGGAACCTAGGGGAGCAACGAGGCTGGGGCAACACCCCTCAACCCGTCACTGGGCAGGCTTGGAGGAGGGACCAGCCGAGGGACCTCCAGGGCCTTTCCCTCCCGGCTTCCTGCTGGAGGAAGTTGCAGGCTTGGCTTTGGGGTGCCAAGTGCGAGCCTGCTGGCCCTGATGCTGATGTTGCTGGGTCGCACATGCCGCAGGGGCAGAAGGCCGAAAGGGCTTACGCTGCTGCTGGTGGCCTTTGTCCTTCTGGGCAGACGTGACCGAGTCCAAGATGGCACTGGACTTCTCGATCCTCTGCAAATGACCCTCCACCCCGGGACCAAACAAGTCAGTACCCAGGAAGAGTACGTCTGCCAGCTTGTGCTGGGTATCCGCTGTGAAGGTGGAGATCTGCAGCCAAGCTCTGCGGAGCATGGCCACTGCGGTCACTACTGACCAGGCACAAGAGTCTCCAATGTCAAGAGCACTTTGGAGCTGCTGCTTTGCCACCACCCTTCCATGGTCCCGCACCTGCTTGACCGTAGTCTGGAGGTCAGCCGGGAGATGAGGAATCACCTCATCCAGGGATCCCATAAGGGCGTGGGAAAAGTGTGCCATCAGTACGGCCGAACTGGCCTGACGAAGGCCTAGGGAGGACGCAGCATACACTTTACGCCCGGCATAGTCCAGCTTCTTGGACTCTTTGTCAGGAGGCTTGTACACGTCCCTGGTGTTTCCGGAATGCCGGAAAACACTGTCGGTCACGAGCCCCTCCGCAGAGGGGTGCTCCGAAAAACCGGAGAGTTAGCCAGTGGGGACCGCGTACTTCCTGGCCATCCTGGCCGAAGGAGCAGGACAAGAAGCCGGCCGCTGCCATAACTCCAAGGCTGGGCCAACAATGGCTTCAGCCACCGGAAAGGCCTCCGTGGGAGAATCCCCTCAGTTCAGTATCTCCGTGAGGGGATACTTGGCCCACTTTGACACAGGTTCGAGCTTCATCCCAGTAGATTCTGAGATGAGCCGAGGCATGCCCAGGAACAAGGATGGGCTCTCGTCCACTGACTGCCCCCGTGGACTCCAGGTCAAGGGGCCTGGAGAACAGGGAAGAGTCATCATTAGACTCTGAGAAGTCTGCGAACAGCTGCCAAGGGCCTCAGCCACCTTCCACTTGCCGAGGAGGATCGGGAGTGAGGGTGACCGACAACCGATGGGGCAACCCCTGACCCGACTGAGAATCCTTGGTCGGAGCCCCATATTTAGGTTGTGGAGGCGGGGGTTCCACCACAATGGGTGGCGCAGCTGGTTTTGGCCGAACAACCAGCGCCGGTTTGGGCTCTTCGATAACTGCGAGGGGTTGTTTCCGCCGCTCCGGTGACAGCAAACTTAATGGCTGGGGAAGGCGTAAGGGTCGGCTTGTTCCCGGTCAGATGGAGCTGTTGCCACATCAAGTCCTCATAGCGTCGACGCAATTTGCAACAAAGCCTTTCCTCCGAGAAGGAAGAAGACGAGGACAAGCGGCGATGCCGCTTTCCTCGGTGCCGAGACCGCCTATGTCGGCGGGATCGGCTGGACCAAGAAGAGGTCCGAGACCGAGACCATCGATGTTTCTGAGGGTGGGTCTGGGAGGGAGCGGGGAACCCGTTCCTCCCTCAGCTCGAACCTTAACCGGGACTCCGCATAGGAGGCGAGGGAAGTCCTCAGTTTCCACCGGGGAACCGTGAAGAAGGGTTTCGGCTTCTCCGTCGACAGCCCGTCCAACAGGTCGAGAAAAATCTCGACCACGTCAACGGGTGTCTCAGTCGGCTGATCTGACAGGGACACCGTGAAGCCAGCAGCTTCAGCCGCAACCTCGACTGAACTCGAGTGTCGACTGTCCAGGGAAGGGGACCTCTCCTGCTCCCACGAACACCGACGGTGAGACTTACCCTTCGAGTCCTTCTTCTTGGACCGAGAGGGATGTCCCGATGGACCCTCACCTTTTGTAGGGAGGGATTGACAAAGCTCCTTAAAAGAAGCCGTGTAGAAGGAGCCCAAGGAGAGCGGGATAAATGCCGCGACTGAGGAAGACGAAGATGCGGCCTGGGCCACCTCCTCCTCGAGGGCGATCATCTGCTCCAGTTGCTCAGCCGAGCCCGCCACCGCGGACACCACCCAACGGGCCTCCTTTGACTTCACCGGAGGAACACGTCTCTCGGGGCGCCCAAGTTGGAGTCTGGCAGCATGGTCTTCGAGGACACTGACCGAGAAGGACTTGCACAATTCGCAGGCCTGCAGATCGTGATCGAGTCCAAGGCAATAAACGCACATGGAGTGTGGATCGGTCCGAGACATTTTCTGCTCGCAAGGGCACCGCCGAAATCCGGGAGTCGACTTATCCATCGCAGCCGCGAAGGAAGAAACAGACCGAAGTCTAGAAAATTTGAGAATAAGTTTCGGTTTAACCGACGAGTTTGGATCCAGGCCTAAAACGCAGAGCGCTAAGGAGGGAACCTGAGCTTCCAAGCGGTAAGGAAGATCTGGTGTCATGGGGCGGAGCCGAGTGTTTTATCACCCGGGTGGGTTGGAGGAGCCAGCTTGAAGACCTTACGCCAACATTTAAAGCGGCAAGGAACCTGCCAAGAAGTGTGGATTGAACAACATATCCATGTCCCTAGAACCCTCAATTTCCCTCAAGAATCTGTCCTGTCCTGCTTTTAAATTGTGAACAGTGCTAATTTCCACAACCTCACTGGGTAGAGTTATTCAACATGCTTAAGGATTTGGAGTTTCAAGACTGTCCTTGTGCAAAACATCCTCCGCAGAGGACATAAATTCATTAAAAACAGCACCGAGTATGACGGGTTTGTGGGGTTGGTTCTAAGCAGGTGCGGGCAAGTGCTGTCTGTGATCACGGCAGTATAGGGTGGGTGCAGGGGTGAAGGGCAGCCATCCCAAAACATAACACAAAGTCAAACCGGAAAGTCCCACACTGAATACAGCCCATAGTCTTTGTTGGACAACAAGCTGTATTGAGTTTGTGGGGTTGCAAAGTGGCGCAAGGACTAAGTCAAAGGTGGGGAGTTCAGCCAGAGGACAGTTCAGCCAGAGCATAACAATTTACAGTTTACGAAAAAAAATATACCCACCTGTTCTGCAGTTATCTTCTTCAGGTTCTGCCATCTCCAACAGTGTAAGAGTTGGGGGCCCATGTGACCCAAATCCTGAATCCAAGGAACTGGAAAGGGGAACATCATTTTCCACAGAAAATAAGCTGTCTTCTCCTGCTTTAGTAGTAACTGCACTTCTGTCTGCAGACTCCACTTTCCTGTCTGTATTTGAAATGGGCTCAATGTACAGGGGCCGACGGCACTTTCGGGCTGCAAACTTCCCATCTGGAAAGAAGGAAAAGAGCCCCCACAAAATTATTTTTTACCCAGCAGCTGTTATTCACAATCGATGAAACTGCCACATCTTACTATGAAGAATTCTGCTGAATGATTGAGACTAAAAATTCAGAGAAGATTCTCGGAAATGACCAGGGCCAGAGGAGAATCCATATAACTTTGTTTCGGCCAGTCTGTTGCTGACCACAGTACTGTGAAAACCTATACAGAATAATTAACCCAAAACTGTGATGAACAAGCTGATTCAAACACTGAGTAGGTACTGTGACATTATGTTGCATGAGAATGACTCTCCAGTGCTCTACATGATGTCAGAGTACACAAGAGGCTGATCAGACCCAGCTCATTCAAATTAAAAAGAACAGCTACATAAGAACTTACCGTAACAGCAGATCTTTGAGGGGATCTTAGTCATCAGGTCACACTGTAGGAACTTCACCGTCGGTGAAGCAGGATCCACATGGGAGATTTTCCAGCAGTACCACTGGGGCCGCCCACGTCGATGTCACCTGCCAATGTCACCAACCCTAGAAAGGCATGTGTGGCCCCGCTCCCTCCTCAGTTCTTTCCCTCACAGACTAAGGGAGCAAACCCGAACAATGGGGCACCGAGGAGAGAGAGAGAGAGAGGTGCCCAGGCCTAAATAAAAGGCTAGATACACCATGTAGCCAGTCTGAGCAGAGGACCCTGTCGTCGAGGCACAGGTCAGGAAGCATAAGAAAACCAGAAGAAGTTTCAGAATTTGCAAATAGCATTTTATTTTTCTCAATAACAGCAAAACTGACTTCTTGTTGACAACTCTGCAAAGGGCTTAAAATAAGCTACATCTCAGGTTAACCCCCTAAATTCCAAATAGCTTTTTGCAATCATTTCAACAGTACAACTATATACAGTTTTAAACAAAGGGATCCCAGTATCCGTGACACTTCCACATAAAGATTCACATATATTTTTATACCCGCAGATATGTGTGGGGGGGGGCAGAAATAGCAAGGGAAGGCAGAGAGATAGCGAGAGGTGGAGAATTGCGAAACCGTCGGAGTGATCAGTTCCTAGGTCTCACAAGAAAATTTGGTTGTGCAACCAGACAGAGAAGAGACAGAAAAGGAGAGGATAAAAGAGATCCTTGCATTTAACCTCTTTCTGCATAACACATGGGGCAGGGCCTTAATTCAACCCTTTCACATAACCCCCTCTTTAAGAGGGAACCTGTTTTCCAAAAACTGGTTTCCAAAACATTTTTTAAATTCTCCTTTAACATTACAGTTGTTTATAATCTTTACAGTTCAGTGCTTATGCAGTATAGCAAACAGAGAAGTTTCAATTCACATTTTTTTCAACCTTCGGAATTATCAATTCCTGATCCATATCTTGACAGAAAATCAGCACTGACATTCTCTTACCCAGATTTGTGCATCACTTTAAATTTAAATGGCTGTAGTGCGAGGTACCACTGTGTGATTCTAGAATTTTTATCCTTCAGTTGGTTAAGCCAACAAAGAGGACTGTGATCTCTTACAAGTACAAAGTCAGCTCCTAGTAAGTACAATTTAAGGGACTCCATGGCCCACTTTTCCGCAAGGCATTCCTTTTTAATGGTGGATTACCTTTTCTCTCTGTCGTGCAATTTCCTACTTATGTATAGAATTGGATGTTCTTTCCCATCTATATGCTAACTCAAGACTGCACCTAGGCCTAGCTTTTTTTTTTTTTCTCTTTTTATTCAGTAGTTTTCCGTCAAACTACACAATGGACAGAGCAGATTGCAAATACATTCATATGATGTGCAGTACGGTTACAAACATTTGATTCTATTTTAAAAGTAAAAATATCAAAAGACACTCAATGTTATATCCAGTGTATTTAAATGCATTCGATTACCTAATAGATGAAGCCATGGGTCTAGTGCTGGACAGGGAGATATTATAAAGAGGGCATATTCCATAATTAAATGCCCCATATTTTGTCCTGTTGAGGTTAAAGGGTAAAATCTAAATTCAGTGAGGTAATATGTTGGATCCACTGATTCCACTTTCGGGACTGAAGGATGGAACCACCTCGTAGCTCAAGATTAAAAGTCTCAGCTTTATAAATTTCAGACATTATTTGTCTCCAGTTTTGTAGTGAAGGAATCTGTGGTCTCATCCAACATCTCGTGATTGCTTTCATAGCAGCCACGAAACATATTGGGAGTATGGTCTTCTCCCAGGGGGAGCATGGTCTGGATAGACCCCCAAGAGGAATTGTTCGACGGTTAGTTCAACTGGTTCCGAGAACAGAATGGTTAATTCGTCTTGGACAGTTAGCCAGAAAGACATGAGGTATGGGCAGGTCCAGAAAACGTGCAAAAGGGTGGCCCGGGGACACCCACAGTTTCTCCAGCACCTTCCAAATGTGTCCGGAAGATATTTCATTAGGACTGAGGGGGCTCTAAAATATCTAGAGCGACATTTCCATGCAAACTCTCTCCAGTACGGAGATGAGGTCGATTTTATCTCAACTAATGTTGTTTTTAGCCATGAATCTGAAGAGATTTGTAGTTGCAGGTCTTTATTCCAGGAGGACAAAGTTGGGATTGTAGCATTAGGGAGACCAGATCGTAATTCTGTATATATTAGGCCAATTAGATGGGTTCCCATTCTCCCCTCACTCGCATCAATGAATAGTTTAAGCAGTTTCGGCATAGGGGTAGGTATTCTAGGGGGTATTATATTGTTGCGAGGAAGATGGTTTCAAATTTGAAAGTAGCGAAAAGGATCAGAAGGCCTTAGAGAAAATTGAGATTGGAGCTTATCAAAGGGAATAATACCTTCAGGGGAAAGAAACTGATATATGTGCGACAGGCCTGGTGCGCGCCATCTGGAAAAGGCTTGATCCATATAGTTGGGGATGAACTTTTCGTCTTGTGAAATTAATTTACAAAATTCAAATATTTGTTGAATAGGGCCAGCTTTTCTTAATTGTTTCCAAAGCTTATAGGTTTGACCTGTAATACCAGTTAAAGAAGAAGGGCTTAGGGGAGTTACCGTCTATGGAGAACAGTATCTTCTTTATGTCGTGTAAGTCGTTGAGTTGGAATTCTATGGTCTTCCAAGGGAAATTATATGAGGCTGTGAGCCATAATATTAGGGTTCTTAAGAATGCCGCTTGTGCATATAAATGGAAGTCTGGGAGATTCAGGCCGCCTTGTTTAAGGGATAATTTAAGAATGGATAATCTAATTCTGGGACGGTTTTTCCCCCAAATAAAGTTTTGGATCATTTTATTCCAGGATGTAAAATAAAATTTAGAGGGGAACCAAGGGCTAGTCTGAAGTAGATAGAGAATTTATAGAAGGATGTTAGTGCAAATTGTGAAGATTTTTTGATGTAAGGAGGTACAGAATGTGGACCACCTATTCAAGTCTGTTTGTATCTGAACTGTAAGAGGCTCAAAATTAGATAACTCGATGACTCCGGGGTCAAAAGGGAGGTGGACACCCAGGTATTATATTTTAGTTGTTCGCTATTTAAAGGGAAAAGTCTTTTTAATCTGGGAGGGGGGGAGAATAGTTGAAGGTTAGTATCTCAGTTTTATTTACGTTTAGCTTGAATTCTGCTAGTTCCCACCTAGGCCTACCTCTGATGCATCTATCTGTAACAAAATCTGTTTCTCAGAGTCTGGGCTTCTTAAAACAGACGCTGAATATAATGCAGCCTTAATGGCCCAAAAAGCCTCATCACACGCCAGGGTCCATTTTACATTATTCGGGAATTGTTTCCTTGTGAGTTCAGTGAGGGGAGTAGCTAACTCTGCAAAGCTGGGAACAAATCTCCAATAACAACCAGTCAGTTCTAAAAATGACTTGACATGCTTCTTTGTTTTAGTGACAGAGCTGTTAGCTACAGATTCTATCTTGTAAATCTCTGGCTTGACTTCTCCATTTCCCAAAACATAGCTCAAATATTGGGTTTCCTGCATGCCCAATGCACACTTGGTAGAATTAATAGTCAGACCTGACTTTTTGATTGATTGGATAACTGCTCTTAGGTGTTTCGGGTGGCTTTTCCAGTCTGGACTGTACACCACGACATCATCCAGGTATGCAGCACAATAACCAGTGTGAGGGGATAAAATTACATCCATGCACTGCTGGGATGTAGCGGGTGCACCATGTAAACCATACAACATGGTGGTGAACTGACAGAATCCTATAGGAGTGACAAATGCAGTTTTGCCTCTGGATTCTTTAGCTAGGAGGATTTGCCAATAACCCTTTGTGAGATCGAAGGTACTGATATACTTGGCACTTCCCAGTCTACCTACCAAATCATGTGTTCTGGGCATAGGATAACTGTCAAATTCTGACACTTGATTAAGTTTCCTAAAATCGAGGCAGATTTTTACACCCCCTTGTTTTTTGTTTACAATCACCATTGGTGATGGCCAAGCACTTCTCGACTCTACTGTGATACCCAATTCTTTCATTTTTTGTATTTTCTTAACCACGTCTGCTCTTAACCGCTCTAGTAATCTGTATGTCTTTTGTCTAATAGGGTGAGCATTCCTATTACGTGCTCAACACCTTTAGCTCGACCTGGCACTGTGGTAAAGGTACTGTTAAATGTCTTTAACAAGTTGTGAATTTCTGCGGTTTGTCTGGTGGTTAAGGAAACATTCACCTTTACAGCATCAGCACTTACAGTTTGTTTCAGTCTGTCATAAGCTATATCAATATCTTCTTTATCAGCTTTTGGTAAAACTAGCAAAGCAGCTTTTGGTGTTTTTTCAGTCCATTTCTTGAGGAGGTTAGCATGGTATATCTTAGTAGGATTTTTCCTATCAGGGGTCTCAATCTCATAGTTAACTGTGCCAGTACGTCTAAACACTTTATAAAGGCCTTTGCCACTTCACTAACAGTTTATTTTCTGCAGTGGGTAACAGAAAGCAAAACCTTTTCACCTGGCTCAAACACTTTTTACTTTTACCCCATGGTCATAATACACCTTGTGCTGGTTTTGGGCCTTTTCCTAATTACTATGGGCGATTTTGACATATTTTGCCAACTTCTTTCTCAGGACACACATATAAGATGTAATAGATTGTTTCTGATGGGAGTTATCTTCCCATGTTTTTTTTATTACATTTAGCAGCCCTCTAGGTTGTCTACCATACAGCATTTCAAATGGTGAAACACCTGTTGATGCCTGTTGCACTTCTTTGTAAGCAAAAAGCAGATAAGGTAGTATTTGTCCAGGTCTTTCCCTCCCCCTTTAACAAATCTTTTTAACATGTGTTTTAGATTTTGATTATCACGCTCACAAGACTGTCTGTCTGAGAGAAAAAAAAACCACATGTTGCAGGTGATACCTTTTATTGGACTAACACAATTATTTCTGAGACTAGCTTTCGAGAGATAAAACTATCATCTTCAGGTCAAAGTGAAAACAGCTGAATAGCATGACAGATATAGAGGTTGAATGTGTATTCAAGATATAGACTAGCAGTTTACACATCAAAGCATTACAGACAATTTGCATTCCTTACAAACAGGAAGACTCTAATTGTCATTGGAATGTGTCTGTTGAAGAGCTCGTAACTTGTAAGATCAAAGGGCAGCTGTATAAATGTCTGGCTCATCAATTAACACTTGTAAAAATCAAGACAGGAAAAAAAATACTATTGTCTTTAGAAGTTACCTGTTGTAAGAGCCAGAGGGTGCTGATGTGATGTTTCAAGGAGGAACTTTGAAGCACTGTTTTAAGCATAATCACTGGTAATGTGCTAAAAAATATAACATCTTTATTAAGTCCTTTTTCTTTAGTGTCAAAAATTGTTATCATTTTTAGTTCAAATGTTTGCCATTACTTACTGTTTTTGAAGTTACCTTTTAACACTCTGACAGTAAAATCACTGATGGAGTGGTCTGGTCTTGAGAAATGTTCCCCTACTGGTGTATTTTCATTTTTGTGGGTAACTGTGAATCTGTGATGATTCATTCTTGTTTTGAGTTCCTTTCCAGTTTCACCAATATAGCAGCCTTCTTCACATTTTCTACACTGTATTATATATATACTGTACTACGTTGCTAGAAGAACAGAAATATGAGTTTTGGATTTTAAATGTTTTTCCATTATGAATGACACATGTCTCAGGAGAGATATGTAAACCCTAGGTGGTGCTACTCCGAGACTTACACCCCTGCCTACTGCCTATGAGCTAGGCTGAGGGGTTTGGGTTCTTAAGCTTACATTAGGTCTAAACAAGTGCGCAGTGCCTCCACTCAGAGTTACCTTTAACGTGGGCTAGCAGTAACCTGGTATAATCCCCGAGATGTTATACCACCCATAAATATCATTTACCACCCCCAGACATAACCCAATGTTCAGTTCCCCACATTTCTGACATTTTGAATTAAAGACTATCTCTAATAATATGCTCACACACCATGGTTTGCAAAAACAGTAATAACAAGATTTATTTTGGGGACATAGGAATTAGGATGGGGAAACAGGAGGAGTAGAAGTTATGCTGATCACTATTTACAAATGTACACAGGTTTTGGTTTGTACTGGTGAACCCTCCAGCTGGGTGGCTATTACAGTAACAGAAAAGGCAATCACAGTTCACCAGCCAATGATACCCAGAGCCCTGGCTATCTAAGCTGCTGACTAAATCAAATATTACATGGTAATTTTCCCCAACACAGGTACCAGTCCCAGATACAGATGAAACCCCACAATCTCACACTATACCCTGGGTACCTAGATACCAAAGTCTTGGATTGTTGCAGGCCTGGTGGATTTTGCAGCTGGTTGCGTTGGCCAGCTTTGATTTAAGAGGAAGGGGCTAACTTGGAAGACAAATAAATACAGGTTACTCACCTGTAACAGGAGTTCTAGGAATGGTATATGTTGTTCATCCACACTCATTGGCAGTATCCTTGCCGCTTTAAATCTTGCCGGAAGGTCTTCAAGCTTGCTCCTCCCACCCACCCGGGTGGTATAACTCTCGGCTCCGCCCCATGACGCCAGATCTGGCCCGCTGGAAGCTCAGGTTGTGCGTCAAGCCGGGAGGTCGGGTGGGTCGGTGGATGAACAACATATACCATTCCTAGAACTCCTGTTACAGGTGAGTAACCTGTATTTCTAGGGACATGGATATGTTGTTCATCCACACTCATTGGCAGACTCCTAGCAGTTCTCCGGGAGGAGGAGGCAAGACGCACACCCCATATACTTACTTGGGAAATAAAGACTGGAGAACCGAGGCCCCAAAACCAGCATCCCGGCGTGACTCAAGGTCGATGTGTAGTGGGTGATGAAGGTGTGTGCTGACTTCCAGGTAGCAGCCCTGCAGATTTCCTGGATAGGGACGTCCCTGGAAGCAGCCACCGATGCAGCAGTATGGCGGGTAGAATGAGCTCTTATCCTCTGGGAGGCTCCATGCCCGCCAACTTATAGCAGAGATCTATGCAGGAGGTTACCCACCTGCTTATCGTCCGCTTGGCTGCAGGTCTGCCAGATGCGGCTTCAGCGTAGGTGACAAACAGCTGGCGAACCTCTCTCGATTTCAGCCGTAGGCGCTCCTTATAATAAGCGAGCGCCCTTCTAGGGTCCAGAGTATGGAGCCTATATTCGGCCTCCGAGGTGTGATTGGGGTAGAACACCGGCAGAGTCAACACCTGGTTAAGGTGAAACTCCGACACCACCTTCGGAAGGAATTTCGGGTTGGGGCGCAGGACAACCTTGTCCCTGTGGAAGACCAGGTAAGGAGACTCGATGGAAAGCGCCTGGAGCTCTCCCATCCTTCTGGCTGATGTGATAGCCACCAAGAAGGCGGTCTTCCACGACAGGTGAGAGAGAGCACACCTGTGCATAGGTTCGAATGGCTTGCCCATGAGCTTTGCCAGTACCAGCAGTAGATCCCACGGAGGTGGGGGTTCCCGCACTGGGGAAATGTGATCAAGGCCTTTGAAAAAGCGCCAGACCACCTTCTCCTGCGCCACCGACTGCTTCCCGGCCCGCGCCCGGTAAGCAGAGATGGCTGCCAGGTGCACCCTTAGGGTCGTCGACCTAAGCCCTTGATTAGAAAGGGACCATAAATAGTCCAAGATGCTTGCCAAGGAACAGGAGAAAGGGTCCAAGCTCTTGCTCTGACACCAAATGGAAAACCTTTTCCATTTGAAGGCATAGCATTTTCTGTCGACTTACGGGACGCCTCAACTACATTGAGGACCCTGGCCGAAAGACCCAAGGCCTGGAACTCTACGCCAGGAACCAGGGCGTCAGGTGCAGGGATTGAAGGTCCGGATGGAACACCTTCCCCTGATTGACTGAGAGCAGGTCCGGGCGAGCTGGAAGCTGCCGCAGAGTCCTGGAGCTGAGACTGAGGAGATCTGGGTACCAGAACTGGCGAGGCCAGTCTGGGGCTATCAGAATCACCTGCGCCTTGTCCCTCCTCGCCTTGAGAAGCACC
Source organism: Neoceratodus forsteri (assembly GCA_016271365.2). Lineage (NCBI taxonomy): Eukaryota > Metazoa > Chordata > Ceratodontiformes > Ceratodontidae > Neoceratodus > Neoceratodus forsteri. Next base: position 639,936,943 of record CM057450.1, on the reverse strand, counting down.
TTGTGGATCAAGGGAAATGGGGGAAAGGCGTAAAAGAGGCCCGGGGTCCATTGCCTCGAGAAGGCATCCCCCTGCAGCGAGCCCTGCTGAGGGGGGCGGGCATGGAACAGACTCAGCTTCGCGTTCTCCATGGAGGCAAACAGGTCCACCTGAGGTGTGCCCCAAAGGGAGAACAGATGCTGTACTACCTCCGGCAGGAGAGACCACTCGTGGGATGCAGCCCCTATCCGGCTCAGGGCATCGGCCAGGGTGTTGGAGGCTCCTGCCACGTGAATGGCTAGGAGATCCGCCTCCAGGCTGCGCACGAGTGACCAAATGCGGAGAGCTTCCTTGCATAGAAGCATGGAGCGGGTCCCGCCCTGGCGGTTCAGATAGTACATGGTCGTGGTATTGTCCGTCTGGACTCGGACCGCTTGACCCCGGAGGAACGGAGCAAAGGCGGTGAGAGCTAGGCGGACCGCTCGGAGCTCCAGCAGGTTGATGTGGCATCGGGACTCCCGCGGGGACCAGAGGCCATGAGCCCGGTGTTCCCCCAGATGGGCACCCCAACCCATCAGAGAGGCATCGGTCGATAGAGAGACCGTCGGCTCGGGGCGGACGAACGGGATGCCCTCCTGCAAATGATCTGGAACGGTCCACCACTGGAGAGCGTTCCACATCCCCTGTGTCACCGACTACAAGCTGGTCCAAGGGATCGCAGGTTGTGACCACTGGCTGGCCAGTCCCCACTGAAGGGCGATGTTCCAGCGGGCCCAACGGACCACGCTGGTGCAGACGCCATGAGACCCAGGAGGCGAGGGAAGTCCCGGCAGGCGCAATTGCCCAACCAGAAATGATCGGGCAAAGGAGGAAAGAACCTCGCCCTGTCCGGGCGAGCCGCGCCTGGCTCAAGAGAGTCGAGCTGCGCCCCGATGAATAGAATCACCTGCTTCGGCTCGAGTTCCGACTTGGCCTCGTTGATAAGGAGGCCCAGTTGAGAGCAGACCTGGAGGGCCAGATCTCTGGACCACTCCGCCTCCTCCCTGGAGGGAGCTGCTATCAGCCAGTCGTCCAGGTAAGGGTACACCAGGACCCCTCGGCGCCGCAGGAATGCTGTCACCACTGCCATGCATTTGGTGAAGACCCTGGGAGCTGGAGACAAGCCGAAGGGCATGGCTTGGAACTCGAAGAGGGATCCCTCCGCTCGGAAGCGAAGGAATCTCTGGTGAGACGGACGGATAGGGACGTGAAAAAACGCGTCCTGCAAGTCCAGAGAGCAGAACCACACGCCGCGTTCCAAGGATGGTATTATCTGAGCCAGAGTGACCATCCTGAAGGTTCGAGACCTTAGGAACTTGTTTAGGTCGTGTAGGTCGAGAATGGGGCGCCAGCCCCCCGTCCGTTTCGGAACCAGGAAGTACCTGGACACAAACCCTGGGTCTGAAGGAGGGTCCACCACCTCTCTTACCACCTCCTTCTGGAGGAGGAGAGCGATGTCGGCTCGACGAGCCGCCAGTGAGGCTGGGGATCCCGAAGCGCCCCGAGGGGCGACGGCTCTGAAGGGTGGTGCCTGCTCGAATTCCAGAGGCAGGCCTCTTCCCACCACCTCCAAGACCCACCTGTCCGTGGTAACAGCGGACCAGGCGGAACGGAAGTGCCGGAGCCGTCCCCCCACGGGGGGACCCAGGGGTAAGGTGACGGGGATGGGGGCGACACCCCTCAGCCCGTCACTGGGCAGGCTTGGAGGAGGGACCGGCCGAGGGACCTCCTGGGCCTTTCCTCCTGCCTCCTGTTAGAGGAAGCCGGCGCTTGGGTTTGGGATGCCAAGGCCGAGCCTGCTGGCCCTGACGTTGCTGGGCGGGCGGCCGGGGCACACAGAAGGACGAAAGGGCTTAGCTGTGGTTTTGCGGCCTTGTCCTTCTGAGCGGAAGAGACCGAGTCCAAGGTGGCATTGGACTTTCGATCCTCTGCAGGTGACCTTCCACCCCAGGGTCAAGAGGTCGGTCCCCAAAAGGGAACATCCGCCAACTTGTGCTGGTATCCGAAGTAAAGGTGGATATCCTCAGCCAAGCCCGCCGACGATAGCCACTGCGGCCGCCACCGATCTGGCACATGAGTCCCTATATCCAAAGCAGTCTGGAGCTGCTGTTTGGCCACTGCTCCTGCTCTGGTCCCGCACCTGCTTAACCGTAGTCTGCAGATCGGCGGAAGATGAGGGATGACCTCATCCAGGAGCCCAACAGGGCATGAGAAAAATGTGCCATGAGGACGGCCGAACTGGCCTGACGAAGGCCGAGAGAGGACGCAGCGTAGACTTTTCGTCCGACATAGTCCAATTTCTTGGACTCCTTGTCAGGAGGTTTGTCCACATCCCTGGCGTTGCCGGCGCGCCGGAAAACGCTGTCGGTAACCAACCCCTCAGCAGAGGGGTGTTCCGAAAAACCGGACAAGGAACCGGTAGGGACCGCATACTTCCTGGCCATCCTGGCCGAAGGCGCAGGGCAGGAAGCAGGGCGCTGCCAAAGTTCCAGTGCCGGACCCACTATGGCCTCGGCCACCGGAAAGGCCTCCGTCGGAGAATCCCCTCGGTCCAGAATCTCCGTGAGGGGATACCTGGCCCGTTTGGAACGGGTTCAGCTCCATCCCGTAGACCTGAGATGAGCCGAAGCAGTCCTAGGAAGGACGACGGGCTATCGTCCATTGACTGACCTCCTGAAGACTCCAAGTCCAGTCGCTTGGAGAAGAAGGAGGAATCATCTTCGGACTCGAAGAGTCCTCAAGAGCTGCCTCTGGCCTGAGCCACCCTTCACCTGCCGAGGTCGGTCGGGAGTGAGGGTAATTGACAGCCGATGGGTGAAACCTTAGCCGACCGAGAATCTTTGGTCGGAGCTCCAATTGGTGGCTGTGGAGGCGGAGGTTCCACCGGAATCGGTGGAGCAGCTGGTTTTGGCCGAACAACCGCCTGGTATAGGCCCTCGGACAAGTCGAGGGTTGTGTCGGCCGTTCCGTGACAGTTATTAATGGCGGGGAAGGCGCCGGAGTCGGCTTATTCCCGGCCAGGAGGAGTTGTTAGCAATAAGGTCCTCGCACTGCCGACGTAATTTACGCCGAAGCCTCCCCTCATCCGAGGAGGAGGACGAGGACGAGCGGCGACGCCGCTTACCGCGGTGCCGAGACCGAGACCGCCTATGACGGTGGGAACGGCTGGACCGCGAAGAGGTCCGAGACCGAGACCGAGAGTCCCAGAATTTCCGGGGTCGGTGCGGGGAGGTGTCGGCCGGAACCGCACTCCCTTCGGCTCGGAAGGTCCATCCGAGGGCTCCGGAACCGGAGGCACAGGCGAGCCCACGGGATCCTCAACTCCTCCCGGGGAACTGGGAGAGGGGAATCTCGGCTGCTAAAGGCGACAGCCCGTCCAATGGGTCGAGAAAATTTCGACTTCATCGGTGGCGTCCGGTCAACTGACCTGGACGGGACACCGTGAGGCCAGTGGTCGGTAGCCGGGTCGATCGAGTCGACGGCGACGGCCCGGAGAGGGACCCTTCCCGCTCCCAAGAGCGCCGACGGAGGGATTTACCCTGTCCTCTTTTGACCGAGAATAAGGTCCCAGAGACGCAGGCCCTTCTCCTTTAGTGGAGAGGGACAGACAAAGCTCCTTAAAAGAAGCCGGTAGGAAGAACCCAGAGAGAGCGGGATAAAGTCGGCGAGGAAGATACGGCTCCGCGCCCCTCCCTCTCGAGGGCGACCATCCGCTCGAGCTGATCCGACGAGCCCGCCGGGCCGATGACACCGCCAACCGGGCCTGGACTTCACCGGAGGGAACGCCTCGGACGGCCCAGTTGCAATCGGGCAGCACGGTCTTCGAGGACGAGGCCGAGAAAGATGAGCACAGGCGCAAGCCTCGGGTCGTGCTCAAGGCCTAAGCAGTATACACACGCGGGAGTGAGGATCCGTCCGAGATATCTTCACACCATGGGTATCTCCAACCGAGTCGATTCGGTCCATCGCAGCCACGAGGGATAGAAGACAGAAGTCTTTTGCAAAATTTTATTTTTAAACCGCAAACGGAGAAATAGGAACTAGTCGCAAACGCAGAGGCGTTAAGGAGGGAACCTGAGCTTCCAGCGGTAAGGAAGATCTGGCGTCATGGGGCGGAGCCGAGAGTTATACCACCCGGGTGGGTGGGAGGAGAGCTTGAAGACCTTCCGGCAAGATTTAAAGCGGCAAGGATACTGCCAATGAGTGTGGATGAACAACATATCCATGTCCCTAGAAATACCGTTATACAATGGCAAGAAAATGTCCTGGTCTCTGATTGGTCAATGTGTGCCTGAGACAGTGATGGTATTGCTTTTGGATGCCATTGATGATGACCATTTGGATTCCTTAAAATAATTTTTTTTTTTTTTTTTGTATAACAACGAGCCATTGTATAATAGCAATAAGGCACTAGGATGTAAGCATCAGGTAATAACGTCACTCCTGGTGGGAAGCACTGGCTTTGCCTCGTGCTTCAACCCACCCTAGGAGTGACGTTATTACACGATAACACTAACACACACCCTGTCACGCCTTATTGCTTAAATAACTGTCGATCCTTATCAGAGGTGCAGGGATTGCTCTGCTTTTGGCAGAGCAGCAGGGGTTGCCATGCTTGTCGCAGAAGAGCAGGGATTGCCCTGCATGTTGCAGAACTGAACAATTCAGAAAAGGCAACTATCCGGGTTACCTTGGCTAGATCTTGGATTAGCAAATCCTGAATATTCAGCACTTATATACTGTAGTCACATCCAGTACACTCACATACCAATACATCTCTAACAAGTCTGTATTCTCAGACGTAATTCAAATAAGGTGGAAAACTGTCATTTCCAAGGTTTAAAGCACAATCTCAGTTGACTCTAGGGTCTCATGTCCCTTGAAGTGGCAAGGCGGCTATGGCTGGAGGATCCACAGGACAATCTTGACCGAATAGAGGGTACACATGAATATCAGCACATTTATATGATTTTCTGACTGCACGCTGTCTGGGCTCTATTGGGCACCCCCAGCAACATCTGCAATCTGCATAACACAGTTCCAAGATCCACCTGCACTGGGCCAGTCAGGGCAGCAGGCAAGGTGCGAACTGAAGAAAGTACAGTTACGTAAGAACTTACCATAACAGCAGATCTTCGAGAGAAGCTCTTGCAGTAGGTACTACAATTAGAACTGACGCCACCTGGCAGCAGGTTCTAGCAATTATTTTCTCTAGCAGTACCGATGTAGGAACGCCCCCGCTGACGTCAGCTCCACCCCCAACATCACCCTACATAAGGGAGGAGTTACCCACGTGCTCCAGTTCTTGCACACACACTCCCCCCCCCCAATCAGGCAGAGAGCTGGTAACAAGCAATAGTCAGAAGTATGAATGAAACAATTCCTTCCTCCGAATGGAGGAAAGGCCAGCCTGAAAAAGGCATGATCCCTTGGGGAAGGAGGGCAGGAAATACACCTTCTGCAAGAGCTTCTCTCGAAGATCTACTGTTACTGAAAGTTCTTACGTAACTGTACTTTCTTACTTCAAGAGAAAGCTCTTGCAGCAAGTACCACAATTAGGACTGATTCCCAAGCAGTATAAATTCAAAACAACCCCTGGGAGGGGGAAGGGAAGTAAAGGAACATCAGGAATACAGAGGGTCCCTCAGGAAACCAGGCCCTGCAAAACTGCGAGGTCAAAACCTGCTCTGCATCTGGAAATTATGTCGAGGCTGTAATGCCTGACGAAGGTATGAATAGAACTCCAAGTAGCGGCAGCACAAATGTCTGCAGCAGGGACCCGCTTCATCGACGCGAAGGAAGCAACGACAGCCCTGGTAGAGTGAGCTTTAACCGGTCCTGGGGTGGACTCGCTATGCTTCTGGTAACAAAAGGAAATGCAATGGACCAACCAGCTCAACAGCGTCTGTTTGGTGACCAGGCGACCTAAGGACCGCTGAGCAAAGGATACAAAGAGTTGATCAGATTTCCTGTCCTGTTTGGTCCTGGCCAAATAACATCTGAGAGCCCTGTGGACATCCAAGGAGTGAAGCAGGGTCTTCCCCCTATTAGAATGCTCTGGGTAGTACACCGGAAGCTGTACGGATTGGTTGAGACTGAGCTCCAAGACCACCTTCGGTAGAAATTTCGGGTTAGTGCGAAGGTCACCCTATCCTTATGAAAAATTAGGTGGGGCTCCTTGCACATGAGGGCTTGAAGTTCTGAAATGTGCCTCGCCGAAGTAATGACTACCACAAGCAGAGTTTTCCAAGAAAGGAAATGAAGCTCCACCTCCATAGCTGGTTCGAAGAGGGGGAGCATAAGCTTCTCCAATACGAACAGGAGATCCCAAGGGGGCACAGGATCCCGGATGGGAGGTCTGATATGCAGGATACCTCACAGGAAGGCTTTAGAAACCTCCATCTGAGCCACCGTCTTATCCAGCACTGGTAAGTGATAAGCAGAGATGGCAGCCAGGTGTACCTTGATGAAGGAGTAACTGAGACCTGACTCCGAAACTGAGAGCAGGTATTCTAAAACGGAGTTAACCGGACAGACCAATGGGTCCACCCTCTTGGCTACAGCCCAAATACAAAAACATTTCCACTTCATAGCGTAAGTGGCCCTGGTGGCAGACTTACGCGCCTCAACCAAAACTTGCGCCATCTGATCAGACACACCGAATCTGGCTTTAGCTAGGTCCTGAGGAGCCAGGCATGCAGGTGAAGCGAGCGCAGATTCGGATGGATCAGGGACCCCCTGTCCTGGGACAGAAGATGAAGAGGAGAGTGGAAGAGGAAGTGGAGGCTCTGCTGCTAGACGCTGAAGTAAAGGGAACCAAATCTGTCGGGGCCATAGCGATGCGATCAGAATGAGGGCGGAAGGTTCTGACTGCGCCTTGAGGAGGACCTTCTGCAGAAGCGGAAAGGGGAGAAAGAGTAGAGAAACCTCCCCTTCCACGAGAGGGACAACGCGTCATGCCAAAAAGCTCCAGGCTTTGGAACTAGGAAGCAGGAACTGGGCAGTTTTGAGTTGAATTGTGATGCGAAGAGATCCAGTTCTGGCGTCCCCCACCGGCAGAAGATGTGATCTGCGACTTCTTGCATTAGCTCTCATTCGTGAGCCTGCGACCTTGTCCTACTGAGCGCATCAGCTAACACGTTTTGTTCTCCTGGGACGTGTACTGCCGTTAACGTGAGCTGGTGTTCCAAAGCCCAATCCCACACCCGCATGGCTTCCCGGCAAAGGGGATACGAGTGTGTACCGCCCTGGTTGTTGATGTAGAACATCACAGAAGTATTGCCGTCTGAACCAACAGGTGTCCCGGCACTAGGACCGAGACCAGGGCTTGAAGGGCATAATGGACCGCTCTCAGCTCCAGAACACTGATATGCAGATCTTCCTCTACTGGGGACCAGGAGCCCTGAGTGCGATGAGTCCCCAAGTGGGCGCCCCATCCCAAGGACAACGCGTCCGTGGTCAGAATCTGAGACAGTGCCCCTGCGTGAAAGGGGATACCCACCAGTAAATTTTGTGACGACATCCACCAGCATAACTCCCGGCGGACTGGCTCTGAGATCTGGATCGAGGAGTCCAAGCTGTCTAGTGTCTGATCCCTCTGAACTTTGGGTGACCACTGGATGGTTCTCATGCGTAGTCGTGCTAGAGGGACCGAAACTATAGCAGCGGCCATATGCCCCATCAGCCCGAGAAGAAGTCTTGCAGGGACTTTTGAGGCTGAAGAGATCTGGTATGCCAAGACCTGAATCCGACCTGCTCTGTCGAAGAGAAGAAACACTTTCCCTAGAGTGGTATCCAGAAGAGCTCCAAAGAACTGGAGGTTCTGGGAAGGGGAAAGATGAGACTTGTCCCTGTTGACAGTGATTCCCAAATGCTGAAACAGCGAAATGGAGTTCCTGATGGTTTCCAACAAGTGGGACCTGGAGGGAGCCAGGAGGAGCCAGTCGTCCAGATAGGGGAACACGAAGGGACCCGTCTCCGCAGTGCCGCGGCAACGACTGCTAGGCACTTGGCGAAGATTCTGGGGGCTGAAGAGAGACAGAAGGGAAGGACTCGGAACTGATAGTCCTTGTCTTCGAACCAGAACCTCAGAAATTTATGATGGCCCCAGAAAATAGGGATATGCAACTAGGCGTCCTGCATGTCCAGGGACGCCAGCTAGTCTCCTGTCGAAATGAGGGGCAGGAGAGTGGGGAGGAAGATCATCCTGAATCTCCGGTAGGCGACCCATTGGTTCAGATGGCTGAGGTCCAGAATGGGACTGAGGTCTCCCGACTTCTTTGGGACCAGGAAGAAGTGGGAGAAGAACCCTTTCTCTCACTCAGCCGGAGGTACCGGCTCGATGGCATTTTTGTCCAAAAGGGATCTCTCCCTTTCAGTGGGCACCGGCGTCGGGTCCGAGCCCTTATCACTGGTGTCAGTAGGCACCGGCGTAGGCCTGATGGGAGGCATCGGAGGGGCGTCTGCTCCTCTGTCGTCAGGCTCCGACATCAGGTGGACCGGTGACCATGGAGACGGAGTCCCAGAGCTGATGTCAAGGGGCGCCGGAGTGGCCGGTGTCGCGAGAATTATTTTCTGTACTTTTTCCAGTTTTGGATTGTAGGTTACAACCAGAGGTGTGCGTTCAGATGTTCTCTGTGGCTTGTACCTTAGTACTTCTTCCCTAGGCCTAGGGAGTGCAGAATGGATATTCCTGTCAATGGTGCTGGTTCAATATCCCTCCTGCCTGAAAGATTCTTTTAGTGTACTAAGATGTCTGTCCCTACTGTCTACTAAGGTACAAGCCACAGAGAACATCTAAACGCACACCTCTGGTTGAAACCTACAATCCAGAACTGGAAAAACTACGGAAAATAATTTAAGATCTACAGCCACTACTGTCTGAAGATGAGACTCTCAAAAATATATTTCCCACACCACCAGTGCCTGCCTTCCGCAAACCACCAAACCTGAAGCAGAAACTAGTGTGAAGCAAACGTCCCACAGAGCTCCAGATAAGCGACAACGGTACAAAACCATGCAAAGCACATCGCTGCAAACTATGGGCAGACTGGATGGGCCTTGCGGTCCTTATCTGCCGTCAACTTCTATGTTTCTATGTTTCTATGTTTCTATGTACACATCTTTCCTGAGACATGCGTCATTCATAATGGAAAAACATTTAAAATCCAAAACTCATGTTCCCGTTCTTCTAGCAACATAGTATATGTGATACAATGTAGAAAATGTGAAGAAGGCTGCTATATTGGTGAAAATGGAAAGGAATTCAAAACAAGAATGAATCACCACAGATTCACAGTTACCCACAAAAATGAATATACACAAGTAGGGGAACACTTCTCAAGACCAGACCACTCCATCAGTGATTTTACTGTCAGAGTGTTATAAGGTAACTTCAAAAACAGTCAGAAACGGCAAACATTTGAACAAAAAAATAACATTTTTTGACACAAAAGAAAAAGGACTTAATAAAGATGTTTGTTTTTTAGCACATTGCCAGTGATTATGCTTAAAACAGTACTTCAGAGTTCCTCCTTGAAACATCACATCAGCCCCCTCTGGCTCTTTTAACAGGTACCTTCGTAAGGCAATGGTATTTTTTTCCTGTCTTTATTTTTCACAACTGTTAACTGATGATCCAGACATTTATACAGCTGCCCTTTGATCTTACAAGTTGACCTCTTCAACAGACACACTCCAATGACAATTAAGAGTCTTCGTGTTTATAATTCCTGTTTTTGATATTTTACATGGCACTTACCTCTATATTTGCCCCTGGCTCTCCCTGCTCCCCTTCTTTCATTTTGCACTCCTGTTTGTCTATGCCCTGTTACTCCCTGAGCCTCTCTCCCTTACACCTTCCCCCTCATCCTACTTACCTTCGACTATTCCTACCTCGCCTTATGGATCATGCTCTACCTTCCCCCTTACCTCCTTCTATTCCAATCATAGTATGCAGTTAGCTGCTTGCACTTATGCAGATATGTAAAGATCCGAGGAATCGGACTATACCTTGTTATGTACTACCCACTGTATTGTGTGAACTATTGTATACATCTATAGTGTTACTGTTTTCCTTTTAAGTATACTATGTGTGTGTCCCCAGGACCACCTTGCAAATGAGTATCTCAACGGTGTATTACCTAGCTAAAAATAAAATTGAACTGAATTGAAAGGAATGTGAATTGACTGTAATGCTTTGATGTGTAAACTGCGAGTCTATGTCTTGAATCCACATCCAACCTCTATATCTGTCATGCTATTCAGCTGTTTTCACTTTGACCTGAGGAAGAGAGTATTATCTCTCGAAAGCTAGTCTCTGAAATAATTTTGTTAGTTTAATAAAAGGTATCACCCGGAACATATTTGTTGTTTTTTTCTCTACATTGTTGACTGGACTATCACGGTTACCACATTTCTTTCCTTCCCATTTTACAAACCTTTTTAACATGCACTTTAGGGTTTGATTAAAACGCTCAACAACACCGTCTGTCTGAGGGTGATAAGGAGAGGTTCCTATGGCAGTGATACCTAGTAGACGGTACAACTCCTTCAGTAATGCAACACCAAAATTACTACCCTGATCAATAATAATCTTTTAGGTATGCCCACCCTGCTGAAAATTTTGGCAAGCTCTGCTGCACTTTTGGGGCTGTGACAGTATTCATTGGAACTACTTCTGGGTATCAAGTAGCTTAATCACATAGTACCAAAATGAATCAATTACCCTTTTTACTTTTGCCTAAAGGGCCAACCACACCCACTGCAATTCTGTCAAAAGGCACATCTATCAAGGGTAGGGGCACCTTGTCTTTTTCAGTCACTAGGGCTACTTTCTGACACTCAGCACAAGAACTGCAATACGTAGCAACATCTTCATGAATTCCAGGCCAGTAAAATCTGTACAGCAATCTGGCAAGGGTGCGATCCCTCCCCGAATGCCCAGCCATAAGACTATCATGTGCTATCTGTAACAACTCAGATCAATACTTTTATGGTATAATCAATTGTTCTATCTGGTCCTGTGTCTGAGGTTTAACCTAAACTCTGTACAGTAGTCCATTACATTTTTTACACCTAAGTTCACACTGTTTTGGTTCCACCCCCAGCTGCTTAAAATAAGCATAGAGAGAAACATCATTAGTTTGTTCTGAAAGAAAATCACAATCGGTGATCAGTTTAGTTTCAGCAGTTTCATATGTTAACCCCTAATGTCCGTCAGTCTTTTGTTTCCACTGTTTCTTCAGATGTTGTCTTTTTTTTCTGGACTTCTGGATCTTGGAACTATGCTCAAACAAGTCCGATTCAAAATCAGTGAAAGGAAAAGAGACCCCACCATCTTGAGCTCGTCTCCACAGCTGCTGAAACATCAGGATTTACTCCTTCTTTGATTAAGTTAGTAAATCCTGGAAAGTCATTTCCAATAAAAACAGGTGCAGGTAACTTAGGTACTACCCCCACTTTCATTTGGTGCAATACACCGTTAATAGTAAGAGTCACTTGGATGGTGGGATAGTATCGAGTGTCAAATTCTGAGGGGATTCAAACTGTGAACCTTATACTAGCGTGCCCAATGTACAGGCTCATATACTGTATGTACCCTCTTCGGGGATTGTGGTACAATCTTTCACCAAGGGCACCAAGCCAGGCTTCCAAAATGAACCCTTAAAACTCTATAGAAGACCTTAGGTATATTCTTACCTTTTCCCAGTTTAGAAACACCATCAAGCTTTTGAACAGTTTTTGTCAGTCTTAATCCTCTATACGTCATATGCAAAAAGAACTGACAGACACACCCAGGCAGTATCTTTCAAATAAAGATTTTACTAAAAGATGATACAAATATGAAAAATGTAAACACAGAACAATATATCAAAGAGCATACAATCACTTAAAAGAACAAGGGCAAAGTACGAAACAAAAACTCCTTCCACAATACATTTAGACTTTTTCTATCTAATGTATTTCCTCTATAAGAGATCTGTCTTTCTTGAGTCCCAAAATGATATATCATATTCCCCAGTTACAAGGATAGATTTCAGCTCCATCTCCCCACCCTCTTGGTGAGTCATCTAGCTCCACCTTTTTAGAATTAAAAAAAGACAAACAATGATTTCCTGTCAGGAGATATATTAAATAATGTGACATCAGCAAAAACTCCACTTCCTAAATATGACTCCTTAATTAAACATTTTCTCTTTGATCTTGACCAGTTCCTATTCCCAAGGCATATCAAAGGGATTTACAACTGTTAGCACCATGTTGGTATAAAATGTTCTTCCTATAGGAAACATAAAACTTTATAAGCCCTACATCCTGGCAGCTGGGTCAGTTCCAATTAAGACAGAAAAAAAGGAGACCCTCAATTAAATCTCTCTGGTCTTTTACTTCCTGGTTTCAGGTCACTTGCCACGGTAGCTTCACTGAATCCTGGGGCTGGGGGGGACAGCACCCATAAGCACAGGCTGTCTTATGTAAAACAATCACCTACTATGTTTTTACATTGCAAATATCATACAACAATCATAACTGGCTGGCCAAGCGTCACAATCCTTCCCACCTAGACTGAATTTGGGGTCTCTGTCCCCTGCATTGGATGAGCTCCCTAAGTCAGTTCACTCCTCATATAAACGCGATAAGCCATCTGTGTTCTGATTGGTCGCTCCAGCTCTATGTAGGATCATCATGTCATACCCTTGCAAGGCAAGACTCCATCTTAATAGTCTACCATTAGTTTTTCCCATTCGGGTCAGCCAAACCAGGGGGTTGTGGTCAATTTGTACCTCAAAATGCTGCCCACATAAGTATAGCTCTAAATTCTTTAGGGCCCACACTATGGCAAGACACTCTTTTTCCACAGTAGAGTAAGCCTGCTCCCTGGGAAGTAACTTTCTACTCAGGTACACTACAGGGTGATCTTTCCCTTGGCTGGATGTCTGACTCAGTACTGCCCCAATACTCACGTTTGAGGTGTCAGTCTAGACTATAAAGGGTCTGCAATAGTCAGGACTTGTCAATACAGGAGCACTGCACAGTTCCTCCTTCAGTCTGGTAAAGGCTTTTTTTCACAGGCTGGTACCAGGTAATTTTCTTAGGCATCTTTTTCTTTACCAAGTCAGATAGGGGAGCAGCCAGGGCACTGTAATTGGGTACAAATTTCTTATAGTACCCTGCTGTCCCCAGAAAACTCCTGACCTGCTTCTGCATTTCTGGTCTGGGCCATGCCTTGATCACCTGTATATTTTTACTTGGTTAGGATAGAGCTGTCCCCAGCCTACAACATGCCCGAGGTATGCCACTTCAGCCATGGCAACCTGGCACTTCTCAGCTTTGACAGTGAGCCCGGCCCTCTGTATCCTGTCCAGCACTTCCCTAAGGTGGGACAGGTGTTCCTCCCAGCTGGCACTAAAGATGGCACGTTATCCAGGTAGCCTACAGCGCACTACTCAGCACCATTTAACACCTGGTTCACCAACCTTTGGAAAGTGGCAGGCCTTCTTCATTCCGGAAGACATTACTTTAAATTCAAATAAGCCTATCGGAGTGATGAAGGCCGACCTCTCCCTAGCTCTGTCAGTTAACTCTACCTGCCAATACCCCGTTGTCACATCAACAGTCGTAAGGTATGTTGTCCCTCCCAACTTGTCCAGGAGTTCGTCCGTTCGGGACATAGGGTGGGCGTCCGACTTTGTGACTGCATTCAGTCCACATAGAAACGAGAAGAGTCATCTGGCCTCGGCACAAGGACTACAGGTGAGGCCCAGAGGCTGTGGGATGTCTGGATTACCCCTAAATCCAGCATTTCCTCCACCTCCCTCCTAATGTCCTTTTGGACAGCCTCTGACACCCGATATGCTGTCCCGCCGTATGGGCGTCTGTGTCCCTGTCTCTACATCGTGCGCTGCTAAGGGGGTTAGGCCAGGCTTGGCCCTAAACAGTGGGGCAAAGTCTGCTAGAACCTCCCTAACTTTCTGGATCTTGTCTGGGGCCAGCTGGGGTGACAGTTTAACTGCCTCCACAGAGGACTCCCACTTGCTTTCTTCCAGCAAGTCCAGAAGGGGGTCTCCTTCATCCGTCCCCTCCCCAGGACTACATACTGCAAACACCATGTCAGCCCTATTAGCATATGGCTTCATCATGTTGACATGGTACATTCTTTCTGTATGTCTTCTGTCAGGTAATTCTATGCTATAGTTCACGTCATTTACCTTTCTAACTACTTTGTACGGTCCTGCCCACTCAGTCTGCAGTTTGTCTTTCTGGACCGGAATAAGGACCATGACTTCCTGACCCACCATGTACGAGCGAGCTCTGGCTATGTGGTCATACCACACTTTTTGTTTCTGTTGGGCAGCTGCCGGGTTGCTCTGGGCTGTCCCCATAAGCTCCTTCAGCCTTTCCCTAATCGTAAGGACATAATCCACTATGGGAGTTCCCTGGGTGGCGTGCTTGCCTTCCCAGTCCTCCAGGATCAAGTCTAGGGGCCCACGTACCCGGCATCCATATAAGAGCTTAAAGGGGAAAATCCTGTCGACTCTAGGGGCACCTCCCTGTATGCAAACAGGTGGGGAAGGTATTTCTCCCAGTCCTTCACATGCTGTTCAGCAAACGCCTGGAGCATTGACTTCAGGGTACCGTTAAATCCTTCCACAAGCCCATTGGCTTGCAGGTGATAAGGTGTCATGCACCTCTGCACCACCTCCCACAAACATTTCATCAGGTCCGACATGAAGGAACCCCTTCGATCGATGACAACCTACTACGGAAACTCAACACGGGAGAAAATTCCAAGTAAGGCATCCGTCACTTTGTCTGTCCTCAGTGAGGATTGGGCAACTGCCTCTGGATACTGGGTGGCATAATCCACCACAGTCAGGATGAACCTCTTCCCGGAGGAGTTGGAGGTATTTAAAGGCTCCACAATATCCATTCCCACCCTCTGGAATGGCTCCTCCACTATGGGGAATGGAATTAGGGTGGCTTGGGTTTTCTTACCTGCCTTCCCTATTTCTTGGCACCGGAGACAAGACCTGCAAAACTCCTTCACCTGCTGAGTGAAGTTGGGCCAACAGAAATTCTGGACCAACCGCTGCATAGTGCGCGCGATGACTCGATGACCAAACAAGGGAATATCGTGTGCAGTCTTGAGCAACTGCTCAAGGTACCCCTGGGGAATGACAAGCTGCCTGCCTATCACCCCTCCCTCTGTCTTCACAGCCTGAATATACATCAGTCCATTTTCCCAATAAACCTTTTGTTTACCGTCACCTCCCTATGCTCCGTCCAGAGTCTGCCCAAGCCTCAGCTTTCTAGACTAGGGTCACTTTTTGAGCAGCTGCAAACTCCTTACACATTCCCAAGGCAAGGGACAGGTCCCCTTCAGTCTCTAAACTAGGGTCCCTAGCACTAGCGTTAGGGCACTCAGGATCACTGTCAGCCCTAACCCTCTGACAATGGGTCACCCCTCCTTCTTCAGAGTAACCCTCTGTAGCTGTGTGGTTAACTGCTACTGGGGAAATTTCCACCCCTTTTCATTAGTCTCCATATCAGGAGACACAGGCTGGGAAAGCAGCCTCCCAGTGGTTTCCACAATGGCTTCTGTGGGGTCCAGGGAACTAAAATGTTCCATTGCCGCTTGGCTATGGGTAACTGCACACACCATCCCGTTTGAGATTGTTGCCAAGGATGACGTCAACTGCTAAAGATTCAGCTACAGCCACCTGTTGCACAGTTCCCCCTGTTTCACCTGTCTAGGAGAACACTAGCGAGTGGCAATGTGGTCTCCTCACCAGTTAACCCTCGCACAGTTACAAATTCATTGGGTATAAGCTGACCAGGCTCTACCAGATCCCCTTTTACCAGCGTCAGGGATGCCCGTGTCCCTTAACCCTTGTGTCTGTACACCATTCACCGTGACTGGGTGCATGTGTTCCCTCATGTTCACAGGCATGCTTCCGGGGACACACAAAGAACCCACTTCTTTCCTAGTCTCATGTTGTATACTACTCGTCCTTTTGGGACACTGTCTAGCAATATGCCCAGTTTCTTTACAACCCAACATTCGTTTCTTTTCTCAGAGAAATCTTTTCTTTGAAACCTGGGGCAAACTGGTTTCGGTGGAGGCAGTGAGGGCTTTAGCTACCCTGAAGGCACGCTTTTCCCTTTCTGCACTGCCACGCCCGCCCCATTCGCTCTCAGAGCAGGTCAGCTCTTGGCATAGCGGTCCGAGAGTTCAGCAGCCTCTTGCACTGTTTTGGGATCTCGGTCCTCCAGCCAGGTTTTCAGCTCTGCTGGGCATGCCCCCAAAAAACTGTTCTAAGAAAATAGCATTTTCAATTTTATCTACAGAGTTTGCTTCAATTCCTTCCCACCAACATTTTAAACACTGACGTTGTTTCGTGGCCAGCTCCTCATAGCTCATGTCAGGGCTTCTCCTGAGCTTACGGAATTTAGCTCTGTATGCTTCTGCAGTTAAATCAAACTTTTTTTAAAAGTGCAGCTTTAAGTTTGCTGTAATCATTACTATCCTCATTGTCCATTTGACCCAATGCACCTCGAGCTTTCCCGGTAAGTAGCGGGGATAGCTGGAAGCACCAGGACCCTCCAGGAATCTTTGCCTGAATACAAACTTTTTCAAAGGAATTTAAAAAGGCATCCATATCCTCCCCCTCTTTAAATTCAGCTGTCAATTTGGAATTTCATTTGTAACCCAGTCCTGTAGTTCCAGTTACACCCAAGCCACTTACCTGCTCTGGTGCTGGTGGTTGGAGTCGTAGCTTCTCCAGTTCATGTCGCCTCTGGCACTCACGCTCTTCATGGTCAGCCTCCCGCTGTTCCCAGTCAACCTCTCGCTGTTCTCGCTCCCTCTTCTCCTCTGCGGCTCGCTGGCACTCACGCTCTTCACAGGCAGCTTCTCGCTGTTTTCACTCCCTCTTCTCCTCTGCGGCTTGTTTCTCTTGCTCAGCATCTCTCTGGAACTCCAGCTCCATTCTGTGCAACTCAAGCTGCAGCCTGACTGCTTCTGGCTCCAGAATGCTGGTAACCTTCCCCTGCTGCTGTGGCCCTTTGCTTGCATTGGCCTTGCTGCCCATACCTCTCAACCTCTTGCCTCATGAATCAGGGACAAGGCTTAAAAAAATCAGGGACAAAGACCCAACATCAGGGATACATCTTAAACATTGGTACTACTCACACAGAAAGCTGTTAGAATAAAGGGATGTATGTTAAGATGCATTTTCTGAAGAAGAAGTCTATAACTTTGATGTTTGACATTATTTTGTGATTTTAATTCCCACTGTTTTGTCACAAAAGGCAAATTTTACGAGGACAGAGGAAATTTTGAGGCAAAATCAGGGGTCCCTGAAAATCAGGGACAGTTGAGAGGTATGTTGCTGCCTCCTCAACGGATCTGGACACTGCACTAGCCACTGGCCCTTCCACCCCTAAGGTTTGTTCCTTTACAGTCACAGTATGTGACTCCACGCTTGGGTATCTGCTGCCATCAGGGCATCCACAGGTTTGCCTTGGTTGGTCCTCATCTCATGCAGGACTCCTCTGTCCTAGCACAACTGCCTCAAGTAGTCTGCAGTGTACCCGCTGTAGTTGGAAGCCATCTTCTTCCCTAACTATGGCTACTCTAACTTGCACTTTAGAAAAAAATAAATAAAACAGGTAGAAACTTGACTGTAAGCAAAATGATATAGTTCTGTTTTCTTTTTTAAAAATAAATCACTGCCTTATTTTGCAAGTGAGCTGTACAGTATTAAGCTGACACATTAAACAGTTAAAGCTTGTGTTACCAAATTTTTCACACTGCTGCTAACCACAACTGTCACATTCGCGCTCGGAGGTTGGCACTGTGGGAGCAGAGGGTCTGACCTGCTGAGTGCGAATGTGACAGATTTTATTGTGATGCTTGGCCAGCTGGTTATGATTATTGTATGCTATTTGTAAAATACAGTATTTGATTGTCTCACATAAGACATCCGGTGCTTCCATGGCTGCCCCGCCCCAGGTTTTAGTGAAGCTACAGGATATATGTTAATTGACCGGGAGATCTCTGTAATGTAATTAACTTCCTTGAGAAATGCATTTTATGGCCTTTTTATGACCTGTTGCTGCTCTGAAGCTGTGAAACTAAAATATACATTTTATGTCTTCAGAAGCAGGACATCATTAAGCCGATTCCTGCCAGCTATCTCACACTTAGGTGAGGGACTGCAGGGTTGTAAATCTTCAGAGGAACTGGCTGATCAAAGACTCATCATTTGGAAAATTAGTTTTAGCTGATGTCACATTATTTAATATATCTCCTGACAGGAAATCATTGTTTTTATTTTTTTAATTCTAAAAAGGAGGAGCTAGATGACTCACCAAGGGGGTTGGGAGATGGAGTTGAAATGTATCCTTGTAACTGGGGAATATGACATATCTTTTTAGGCTCCTAAGAAACGCAGTTCTCTAACTTTCAAGGCACTTATAGAGGTAATACATTAGATAGAAAAAGTCTAAATGTATTGTGGTAGGAGTTGTTGTTTTGTACTTTGCCCTTGTTCTTTTAAGTGATTGTATGCTCTTTGATATTTGTTCTGTATTTTATCTTAACTGTTTTTATCCATTTTTAGTAAAATCTTTATTTGAAAGAGACTGCCTGGGGTGTCTGCCAGTTCTTTTTGCATGTGACGTATAGAGGGTTAAGACTGACAAAAACTGTTCAAAAGCTTGATGGTGTTATTATACTGGGAAAAGGTAAGACTATACCTAAGGTCTTTTATAGAGTTTTAAAGGTTCATTTTGGAAGCCTGGCTTGGTGCCCCTGGCGAAAGACTGTACTGCAATCCCCGAAGATGGTACGTATCTGCGCCTGTACTTTGGGTACGCTAGCATAAGGTTCACAGTTTGAATCCCCCCCCAGAACTTGAGACTAAAGGTGATTCAGACCCAAAAGCAGACAGGAGGGTTACCCTGTCTGTTACCTGTTCACACTATTGCACCCTGAGGTTGGCACTGTGGGAGCAGAGGGCCTGACCTGCCGAGTGCGTTTGTGACAGATTTGGTTAACAGCGGTGTGAAAAAACTGGTAACACAACCTTTAACTGTTCAGTGTGTCAGCTTAATACTGTACAGCTCACTTGCAAAATAAGGTAGTGATTTATTTTTAAAAAGGAAACAGAACTATATCATTTTGCTTACACTCAAGTTTCTGCCTGTTTTACTTTTTTTTAAAGTGCAAGTTAGAGTAGTCAGAGTTAGGGAAGAAGATGGCTTCCTACAACAGCGGGTACACTGCCGATACTTGAGGCAGTTGTGCAAGAGACAGAGGAGTCCTGCATGAGGGAGAGCCACCAAGAGAATCTCATGGATGCCCTGATGGCAGCAGATGCCTAGAGCATCCAGTCACAGACTGTGACTGTAAAGGACAAAACCTTAGGCGTGGATGGGCCAGCGGCCACTGCAGTGTCCAGATCTGGTGAGGAGGGCAGCAGGGCCACTGCAAGTGAACGGCCACAGCAGCAGGGGAAGGTCACCAGCATTCTGGAGCCAGAAGCAATCAGGCTGCAGACTGAGTTGCACAGAATGGAGCTAGAGTTCCAGAGAGATGCTGAGCGAGAACAGCGAGAAGCTGACCATGAAGAGCGTGAGCGCCAGTGAACCGCAAAGAAAAAGGAGTGAGAACAGCAAGAGGCGGACCGTGTGCGCCAAAGGCAACATGAACTGGAGAAGCTACAACTCCAACCACCAGCACCAGAGCAGGTAAGTGATCAGCTTAACTGAAACTACAGGACCTGCTTATAAACTGAGCATTGTCCGACTGGACCACCAGAAGACCAGGCACGAGTACCCCTTGGAAGGCCTGCAAAGCATTCAGAACAGCTTTCCTCTCCAGGACATTAATATGGAGAGCACATTCCACCGAGATCCAAGAGCCCCTCATCTGATGGGATGCCAGATGCGCTCCCCAGCCCATCCCTGAGGTGTTTGTCATCTGGATTTGCTGAGGACTCAGGCATTGAAAGGGAACCCCAGTCTCTAGTCGAGTCAGGGTGACCCACCACCCTAGGGACAGAAGGACAGCACTGGAGATTCTGACTGGATGATCAAGGTCATCTGTGCGTTGGTCCCATTGCACTCTGAGGTTCCACTGCAAGACCCTCATATGGAGACGAGCGAGGGGGGCTGTTGCGATGGCCACAGCCACGTGGCCCATGAGTTGAAGCACCACCCTGGCCAGAACTAGCTTGGAGATCATTATCCTTCAAGCGACCGCCCTCAGTCTGTCTGCTTGGTTGTCGGGAAGCAAGGCTTTTCCCTGGGCGGTATCCAGGACTGCTCCCATGTATTGCAGTCTCTGGTAGGCTAGGGCACTGACTTGGGAAGATTCAGAGTTATACCCAAGGCTTGAAAAGGCTGAAAGTTTCCTTTAGTGAGTGAACACAGCTGGACCTCAGATGATGCTGTGAGCAGCCAGTTGTCCAGGTAGGGTAGACATAAAGTCCCTATCTCCTGAGGGTTGCCGCCACTACAGCCAGGCACTTGGTAAAGACTCTTGGTGCCGATGAAAGGCCGAATGGCAGCACCTTGAATTGGTAGTGCTCTCCTTGGAACGTGAAGCGGAGGTACTTCCTGTGGGACAGCAGGATTTTTATATGCATATAAGCATCCTGCATGTCTAGGGATCAGAACCAGTCCCCTTGGTGGATCATGGGCAACAGGCCAGGCAGTGTCACCATCCTGAATCTTTGGTATTCGATGTAAGTGTTCAGCTGGCTCAGATCTAGGATGGGACGAAGATCTCCAGTCTTCTTCGGGACTAGAAAGAAGTGGGAGTACTATCCCCTGCCTCTTTGGTCTGGGGGCACCACGTGAATCACCTTCTTTTCCAGCAGGGCCATGATTTCTGCCCGCAGAAGAGCGGCTTGGGATAGGGAGCAGGGAGGGATGGGTGGGCTGTCTGGTGGGATCACATGAGCTCAGAGAGTACCCCTTGGATAACCTGGAGAACTCACTGATCTGTGGTGATACTGGACCATCCTGACAGGTAAGGAGAATCTTCCTACTACAGCCTCCCGGCCTCCATCAGAGGAGGGAGGGCCGGCAGGGAGTCATGCCGAGGAGATGGGGTTAGGCAAGAGGGGGGTCTGGCCGACTTGGCATTTTTGGGACCCTGGGTAACTGAAGAAAGGGGAGGGCCTCTTCTTTTGAATCCCCCTTTTAGTTTCTGGCACCTTCCTGCTGACCCTTGTTTTACGGAAGAGGTGGTGCTAGCAGTGGCTGGTTCCGATCTGACATTCTGTATACATCGGAACCACTTTCCTGAGAGTCTTGAAGCCCTGTAATTAGCTTCTCAGCATCCAGGCCAAAGAGAACCGATCCTGAAAAGGTGCATCTAATATGGCATGTTGTAGGTCCTGATGGAACCCCGAGACCGGCAACCAAGTGTGTCTCCTCATGTACACCCCCGTAGCAGCCGCTCTGGCAGCCATGTCTGCTGAGTCTTAAGAGCTCCACAGAACATGCTTGTCAACATTTATCCCTGACTGGATGACAGCCATGAGCTCCGACTTGCCTTCTGAGTTTGGCTGGGCCTTGACCATGTCTAAAGCCTTACTCCATAATGACTTTTGATACATGACCATATGTGCCAAGAAGTTTAGCGACCTGACAGTGCAGGTGCCGAGGAGTAGACCTTACGGCCCATTTGGTCCAGCCTTTTTGATTCAGGGTCTGGAGGCTGCAAACTCATATGTCTAGGCTGGTGTACCCTGCCACGTGCTGCAGTGAGCACCATGGAGTCCACCTTTGGATGTTCACTCTGATGGGGTTCCCATTTTGGGGTTTAGTACAGCTGATCCACTTTCCTAGGCACAGCTGACATAGTGGTTGGATGCCTCCAGGCCAACTTTGTTATGTCCTGGAAGGGTTCGACTAGCGAGGGAACCACCAGAGGTTTGGGGTCAATCGTCCCAAGGAACTTGGCCAGGTGGCGGCATTCTGGGTCGCCTCTGTATCCCATTGATTAAGGCCTGGATGTGCCTCATCACATCCAGGAATGACGGATCATCGGGAGGAGACCTTGGGAAGTCCTCTTGTGATCCAGAGATGGCAAGGGCAGCTCGTCTCTGATAAGTAAGAAGAGGAGTCCCCAAGCCTTCCTCTGAAGAAGAGTGTGGTCATCCCTGGAAGAGGGAAAATGATGGGTGCCTTCTGTGATCACTGGGAGTTGGAGACCGCCATCATTCCCTGACGACGGGCGATCTGGCATTGAGGGAGGTCGCCTAGGCCTCTGAGGCAAGAGTACTTTGGTGGTGCTGGATGTGGGAGACCTCTGGGAGGAGGGGATGATTCCTGGTCTGGGAAACAAGTCCCTTTCATGGTGTTCCACCAAGAATAGAATAGCGCCCTACTTCCACCAGCGGGCGACAGGTGGCTGCAGTGGCAGGGTAGGCACATTCAAGGTTCCTGACAGCAGCCCTTGTGGAGCTTTTGGGGTGCCTTCACATGGTCTTCGGCTCTTTGTCTTGGGCATCGGGGCGAAGGGGCCTCATCCTGTGGGCCGACATCCAGCTCATTGGGGGAGGGAGAGGTGGAGGAGTCTGCCAACTATCTATGGGGTTGGGCGTCAATCTGTAGGCTTGTCTGACGCTTCGATCATCGGGCCGCTCGTGAGCAGACAGACGCTTTGGGGACGCTTTGTCGATCTCCGATCGAGGGTCTCATGGTCTGACGACCCTCCGAAGCGGATTTATTTAAATTTTGGTAACCAGGTGAGCCCACTGGGACCTTGACAGTCCCTTTTTCAGGGGCGGCCTGGGATTAGTTACATGTACCTAAGGGAGATGAAAAACCAATGCTTTGATACAAACAGGAGAGCAAGACAATTACACAGTGCAACAGACCATCAATTCAGCATATTCTACATCGTACACAGAATCTGAAACAGCAACTGGACATTTAGTTAGGAACAGACAGATCAATAGAACAGCTTAGCTAAGTGCTCATGCGGCATTGTATTGTCCTACTTTGCACCCCTCCATCTATAACCTGTAGAAACAGATTTCACCATCTCCCTTCATGGGGAGAAAGACTTTCAGGCGGCCTCATTTGAGGCAGCAGCACATTGTCTTAGTGCCTAGGTGTCTTTAGTGCTTCCTGAAGCACCCAGGAGAGGTACGGTTCTGTATTTCTCTTGGTAGATTGTTCCAAAGTTTGGGTAGGGCTGTTCTAGCAGACCCAAGGCCGAGGATGACTTGGCTCTGGGTATTTCGAGAAATTTCGATCAGCAGACCTGAGCTCTCTCTATTTGTTTTGGGGCTACCAGGTCCCGTAGACTTGGGGAGCCACAGGTTGCTGTAGTTTAAAAGCCAAGCATAAGAAAGAATAAGCTAGTCTGGCTTCGAGGGATGGCCAGTCGATGGCCTGGAACACCTACAGTGATGCTCCATCCTTTGCGCACCAGCTGTGAATCGGCTGCTTGTGGGTACAGTGCCCCTAGGCACTGTTTTCTGTTGCCCTCGTGTTTGGAGCATGGTCACCCGTACAAGACAGTGGGTACATTGCCCCATTGCCGATCACTTTCCTGGTTTCTTTGTTCAAAAAAGGGGTTTAGCCTATAAAGGAGGCCCAGCTTTTGGTTTATCACTTTTGAAAGGTGGTCAGTATGCTTCCTGAAAGAGACCTCCTGGTCCAGATATATCCCCAGGTACTTGAAATTGTCCACTACCTCTATCACCGTCCCATTTAGGGTGGTGAGGGATAGAAGGGACGATCTGTCAGGGCCAAGTTTTTTGGACCAAAGAGCATGGCTTAGTTTTTACTGTTTAGAACCAGCAGATGCTCCTGGCACCAGGCTCCAAGGGTATCGAGGTCCTCGAGGTAAAAATCAGCGCACTGGATCTGACAGTCGGTGCATCCAAGGGTGGCCAGCCCAGGTAAATCGAAAGTATTAAGATGAATGCACTTGCAGGAAGAAATAAGCCAGTAAAGCTATTCAATTTTGAATTAAAGATGTTTTATTCTCCAAGCTTTTGTGACACTGCACGTAATTACCCCACTAGCCACACAAGGTCTTCTCAGGGAGGTCCTCCTGCAGCTCCAGATTTAGGGACCCAGTGTCCTTCCCGCTCTGTAAAGCACGGCATCATCGGCATATAACGTGACTTTCACCTCCACAATGCTGGGGTGTTATTGACGACAGGAGAAGAGTAGTGGGCCCAAGATTGATCCTCTGAACTCCAACAGATACCGGTCTCACCTGATTTTGCCCTTCCACCAAACCATTTGTGACCTCCCATGGAGATAGTTTGTGAACCATTTTAGAGCTTGCTTGTCCAGATCTAGGCTCCTGAGACTTTCTAGTAGTAGCTCGTGTTTGACAAGGTCAAAGGCCTTTGTTAGGTCAATGAAGACTGCCCCATCATCTTGTTCTGGTCTAGTACTTCACATACGCTCACAGTGAAGGTTACCAAGGCTGTATCAGTCCGTGTCTTTTCTAAAGCCGCTGCTGGTCCGTTTGAAGATTATGCAGTTCCAGATAGTTACTGACCTGTTGGTAGACTACCTTTCCAAGATCTTGCTTAAGGTGCATAAAATAGAGATGGGTCTGAAATCTTCCACTGCTTCGCAAGGGCAGGTTTTTTCGGGATTGGGGTCACTAGGGACCTTCCACAGGTCAGGGATTTTCCCTTTGGTCAGGACCTGTTAATTAGCTGAGTTACAGGTTCTGCTAAGACTGGGGCTCCTATTTTCAGCAGCTTGGGCTCAAGATTGTCGTGCCCTGTAGCTCTGTCTGGTTTCAGGCTCTAAGCAATTTTAGGGCTTCCCCAGTTGAGACCAGCTTGACTTGAAATTCAGGGCCCTGGGGGTGGGTTCCTGGGTTTGTTTGGCTTCCTGGCTTTGCCCGGTAGAGTTGCTTCTATACCACTGTATATCCAAGAAAAATTGAATGCATTTGCGTGGCCTGTGGGGAGGAAAGAGGAGTCCCGTAGTCGAAGTAAATTGTTATCTGTTATCTGTGTTATCTGTATGCTTATCTAGGTGCTTGTCACAGGTGTCAGAAGGGAATTGTTATCTGTGAAATTAACTAAGTGTAGAAAGATTTGCAAAGTAGGGGGAGCGGCTTAGCTAGAAGGAGCCAGGTTAAAACCAGATTTAAAACTGCCCTAGATCGCTTCTGCCAGAGAACAGACAGAACACAAGGAGGAAGGAGCTAGTATAACTAAAACCTCTTTACTGGGAATTTACTGCCTCCTTCCCTCCCTCCACCCCCACCCTAAACCAGTTCTACTTTATAGGCACAGGATTTAACTGATAACAGGAACTTCCTGTTTGGGAACAGGAAGTGAGTGATCACAGAGCCACCAAAGACTCACCATCCTAGAAGGGCAAGAGTAGCTCTCCATCCCCCCCAGCTGCTGGAGGTCTGACTCTGAGCAAGTAAGGAGACTACTGAGAAATATAGGAACTTCTTGTCTCAGAACAGGAAGATCAGGAGCTAAAAGGACACAGAGGCAGTAAGTAAGTAGGGAGAGAAATAAAAGAAATAAACAAACAGAGAAAAGAGTAAGTATTCCAAATAACAGTTAGGGGGCCAGAAAAGACATGATGGAGTGGTGCAGTGCAGCGCTGTGGAGCAGCAGTCTTCCAGGAGACGCTCTGGAGGATGCAGTGTTGTCCCATCTGTTGATACCTCTCTGGGCTGAGGGAGGAGGTTGCTCATCCCCAGGCTGACTTGGTCAGGATTTGTGGGACCTCCTCTCCCAACCAGGGACCACCAGGGTCACTGCCGTCGCCTCAGAGGTTGCCAAGAAAGAAGAGTGGTTGAACCACAGTGGACTCAGGGAGGGTGAGGGTGGTGGAACAGAGGCGCATCCCTCCAGTTGTACCTCTGCACAATTTCTATGCTGTTCTGGAAAGTGTAGTTCCTCTATGGAGGTAACCACAGTGGAGACCAAGGAGGATGCTGGGAACCTCCACAAAGGAGACCCACAGGAGGGTGGCATGGGACCCATAGGGGAAGGAAACAACTCCGGTGGGGACTCCATTGTTAGGAAGGTAGAACTGGGGAAGAAGGGAGAGAGAGGGCAGCCTGCCTGGCGCCATGGCTTGAGGGACAGGGAGCGAATCCTCAGGATCACAGAAGCAGCTACACAGGGGAGGGAGCTGGATGTCATTGTCCACTTAGGGACAAATGACCTGGCTAAGAAAGGGATCAGAGCAGTGCAAGAAGCGTTTGTGGAGATGGGGAAGGGCCTTAGACAAATAACACACATGGTAACCTTCTCGGAGGTGCTGCCTGTCTATGGCACGGGTGAGGTTAGGGTACTCCACACTATGGGATTCAATCAGTGGTTGAAAAACTGGTGCAGAGCTCAGGGATTTGGCTTCACTGGGGACTGGGGGTCCACCTAGAGGGATGCAGGCCTATACTGGTGTGATGGTCTGCCTCTGTCCAGGAGGGGAACCAGGATCCTAGGTGATAGGTTTAAATACTTCATTGGCAAGCATTTAAACTAGCCAAGGGGGGAGGCACTGGAAAGGTGAAGGGAAATCCTAGTCCCCCAAAAATCAGGGTACTAAATGAGGTAGACACCAACATAGAGATGTCGATAGAGAAGCGCAGGGTAAATGGAGAAAGTGACAAACACAATAAGGACAGGGATGGGGCAAAAGGGGTAAGGCCATCAAGAAATGGAGGGTAATGAGTACCAACGCCCATAGTCTGAGAAACAAGCCCCTGAACTGGTGGCCTTGATGGAAGAGGGATGCCTGGATATCGTAGCAGTCACAGAAACATGGTAAACAGAGAACCATGACTGGATGTTAACACACCAGGGCACAACCTACAGGAGAGACAGGAGGGCAGAAGAGGGGGAGGTAGCTCTCTATGTAAAGGAAGGGATAAAAGCAACTGAACAAAAGAGTAAACAGGGAGGAGAGGAGGCACT
This sequence comes from Neoceratodus forsteri, assembly GCA_016271365.2. NCBI lineage: Eukaryota > Metazoa > Chordata > Ceratodontiformes > Ceratodontidae > Neoceratodus > Neoceratodus forsteri. The sequence continues at coordinate 639,909,983 of CM057450.1, read as the reverse complement.
ATGGGTCACCTTAGAGACTGGAAATGGCACCACAATCCGCACATGTGTTGTATACAGACCCCCATGTCAGGAGGAGGGAACAGACAAGGATATGATAGAATGCATACTTAGGATGGCAGAGAAAGGGGAGATACTGTTGATGGAGGACCTTAATATGCCAGATGTTAACTGGAGCATCTTTGCTGCAGCCACATCCAAAAGCAGGGCCATTCTCGATGCCCTTCAGGTGGCATGCCTCAGACAGCTAGTTTTGGAACCTACTCGTGAGGGAGCAATCTTAGACCTCATACTCTCAAATGGGAACAGTGAGAGGATCTCAGATCTAGAAGTGGGTAGCCATTTGGGAACAAGGACACCCAAACAGTGTGGTTCACGATAAACTCAGCCACAGAGTCAAGCCATACAAAAGTGAGGGTTCTGGACTTCAGGAGGGCTGACTTTAGCAAGATGGGAGAGTGCCTTAGAAAAGCACTAGCAAACAGGCTAGAAGGAGGGGTGGAACAACAATGGGGAAATATCAAATCTGCCATCACAGAGGCAACAAACCTTTGTGTGAAGCAAATAAACAAATGAAAATGAAAGAAAAAGCCTCTATGGTTCTCAAAAGAGGTGGCGGTGAAGGTTAGGGAGAAAAAGATAGCATTTAGGAAATATAAGGAAACACAGAAGAAGCAGGACAGAGAACTGTACCAGTTAAGGGAGAAGGAAGCAGGGAGGGTAGTCAGAATAGCAAAGGCACAAACTGAGGAAAAGATAGCTAACTTGGTTAAGAAGGGGGATAAAACCTTTTATAGGTATATCAGGGAGTGTAGAAAAAAAAGGAGGGATAGTGAGGCTGAACAGAATGGATGGTGGGTGGGCAGAGAGTGACAGTGAAAAGAGGATACTGAATGAATACTTCTGTTCAGTATTCACAAAAGAGGAAGTGGGGAGGTGTCTAATCCAATTAATAGAAGCACTCTGGAGAGGGGGGGTCGATCCCAGTCCTTTCACCGAAGAAAGGGTTCTGAAAGAACTCCTAAAACTGAAGGTGGACAAAGCAATGGGGCCAGATGGAATTCACCCCAGAATTCTAAAATATTTAAGCAGAGAACTAGTGACACCACTGACTTCGCTTTTTAACAAATCATGGGAGGATGGTGTGGTACCTGAGGACTGGAAGAAGGCTGATGTGATTCCCCTTCACAAAAGTGGGACCAAGACGGAGGCAGGAAACTACAGACCTATCAGTTTGACCTCTGTGGTAGGGAAAGTGATGGAATCACTTCTGATGGAAAGAACTGTTGAATACCTAGAGACCAGTGGGGCACAGGACCCAAGGCAGCATGGATCCACAGCGGGAAGGTCATGTCAGGTGAATCTAATTGATTTCTTTGACTGGGTGACCAAAGTAGTAGACCAGGGAGGGGCTGTGGACATGGCCTACCTAGACTTTAGCAAGGCATTTGACACAGTCCCACACAAAAGATTACTAGTCAAATTAACCAGCCTGGGAGTGGGTCCCAGGGTGGTAGCCTGGGTAAAACATTGGCTGAACAACAGGACACAGAAGGTAATCGTAAATGGAGTCCACTCTGAAGAAAGGGGTTACTAGTGGGGTACCGCAGGGTTCAGTACTGGGTCCAGTCCTTTTAATGTCTTCATCAGTGACATTGTAGAGGACTAGAAGGAAAAGTATGCCTTTGCAGATGACACAAAGATCATTAACAGGCTGATACACAAGGAGGCGTGGAAAGGATGAGAAGGGACTTGGCAAAGTTGGAGGAATGGTCAAAAGTATGGCAGCTTGATTCAATGCAAAGAAGTGCAAGCAATGCACCTGGGAAACAAAACCCAGGGAAGATTGCACAATGGGGAGAGGTAGTAACAACAAAATGGAAAGGGACCTGGGGTAATTATATCAGATGACCTTAGGTTGGCAAACAATGTGAGAAGGCGGTAGGGAGGGCTGGGGGATACTGGGATGTATAGGAGAGGTATCACCATCAGAAAACAGGGAAGTTTTTATCCCCTGTATAGACAGTTGGTGAGACCCCATCAGAGAGTACTGCGTCCAGTTCTGGAGACCCCATCTCCGCAAGGACATAGACAGGATGGAGGCAGTTCAGAGGAGGGCAACTGAAATGGTGCAGGGTCTGCAAGAGAAGTCATGAGAAGAGACTAAAGGAGCTTAATATGTATACCCTTGAGGAAAGGAGGAGAGGGGGCATGATAGAAACGGTAAGTACCTCAATGGAATCAACAAAGTCCAAGAGGGTAGCATCTTTCAGAAAATAGATGTGCAAGAACAAGGGACACAATTTGAAGATAGAGGGGACGGCTCAGGGGCAATGTGAGGAAGTATTTTTCTCAGATAGGTGGTGGATACATGGAACAGCCTTCCTGAGGAGGCTTGGTCTAAAACTGTGGAGAATTCAAGAATGCATGGGACAGACATAAGGCAATTTTTGTGGGGGGTAGGAAGAAATAGGCTGTTGGTTAAATAGGATCTGCAGCTTATCCTCTAGGTAGGGAAATGGGCAGACTAGGTGGACCAAGCGGTCCTTATCTGCCGTCAAAGTCTATGTTTCTATGTTTGCTTTTATTACTCCATCTCCTTGCTCTTACTGCCCTTTAGTAGCAAGTTAATGTGCCTCCAGAACTTCTTTGGATCTGAGAAGTTCTTGGTTTGCAGCCCGTACAGGTAGTTCTTTTTGCTTTTTGAGTTCTCTTTTGCAACTGTTTCTGGCTCTCGGTATTTCATCCAGTCGTTGCAGGTTAGAGTGTTTGTAATTCCCCAGACTTTGTCTCTTTCCTTCATCCTTCTTAAGGTCAGGATTGAGCCACCTTGCATCCTGACCTTTAACCCTAATCTTTTCTAGGGGTGTGCTTATTGGCAACTGACAGGAAGTGTTTGTTAAAGCGTTCAAGGGCTTCATCTAGACTGAGAGTTTCAAGGGCCTGTGACCAGTCTATTTCCAATAAGGATCGGAGGAGGGATCCTGTATTTAGCTTTGAATAATTTCTTGTCCAGAAAGTTTTGGGGGGGTTGCTTGGGAAAGTTGTTCCTCCAAACCAGGAAGACCGGGGTATGATCACTAAGTGAGTCTGCGCAAGTCCCAACTGTTTTAGCCCTGCCCGGGTTGGACACTAATACCCAGTCTAGGGTGGTATGGTTCCCTGTCTTTTGGTTAAAACGTGTGGCCTCTTTTATCAGCTGTGTTAGATTATCTCCCTCTAGGCTGTTTGTTACTTCACCCAGTAGCTTTTCACCCCAGTTTAGGTTGAAATCCCCCAATATAATTTTTTCACAGTTTGGTAGAGCAAGTACAGCATCTGTGAGAGCTGTTAGGACTACAGTTGCTTTGTTTGGGGTATTGTAGGTGCAACCGACAATGAGTGGTTTAGTTCCCCTGAAAAAGTTTACAAGTATGACTTCACACCCCGCCCCTTCTAGCTCAGGGGTAGTAACCACTGTGGTGTTGATATGGGACCTGACATAGATGAGGACTACCCCGCACATCTTCCCCTTCCTGTCTTTCCTGAAGGTATTGAATCCTTGGAGTTCCACTTCGTGCGGAAGTATGTTTGGCATCAGCCATGTTTCTGAGATGCCGATTATGTCTGGGGAGTAGAGACTGGATCAGGCCTCCAGTTCGTGCATCTTGGGCCTGAGGCTGTTAATGTTCATATGGGCCATCTTCAAACCCCGGCATTGATCCACTCGGGGGTGGTGGGTGTCAAGTACCATTCAAGATGGCCGCCAGGCTGGGAGCGTCTGTCTGCTTCTTTGAAGAAGAAGTTTTATTCTACTTTTTACTTGTGTTTAAGATTTGGTTTATGTTTATTTTCTTTTCGGTTTGGTCCCGGTTTCGGCACTTCTGCGTTAAACGTTACCATCTCAGCATATTGGTTGCCTAGTGAACCGTTTCGCCATTGCCGTTTTGTGAGAGACGCCAGCTGGCTTTCTTTTTAGAATCTTCAGCAGTCCTGGTTGAGAGGCGAGTGTGATTCCTGCGGAAAGAGTATATTTCGTGGGTTACCAGCTTCACGGGACGCTCTGCGGGACGCTGTGTGTGGGAACAACATCCTGGGGAGAAATTTGGGAGACTGGATGGCTGTTTGACACTGATATTTTCTGTTTTACTCCCCCTGGTTCGGGTACTGGAGGGGTTCGGAGAATTCAAGTGTTTGTTTGTGAGTCATTAGTACTCTCCTCCACACTCTCCCCCACAGTTTGAGGCGGGGATTTTGTGATTTTGTCTCCTGGTTGTTTGTGGAGAAGCGTTTTCGGTCGTGGGGAAAGTGAGTAGCTGGCCCTGAAGCGTTTGGAGGAGCTCTGGATACTGTGACTGTTGACAAGAGGAGACGGAGGATCTTTGGACCGGGGCTCTGTTGGAGATTGTGATCCCTTTGAGTTTTGAAATCTATAGGTGTTTTTTTCTGCCTTTTGTTTGCTCTGGCTGGCGTTCTCCTGGGTGTTGCTACTCCACAGGGGTTGGGGTATTTTCCAGTCAGGAGCTGAGTGGGTACCTCACCACCTTGGACCATGGAAGGGCTGTAGTAGTGGCTCTTCTCATGGCCCTTTAGTGTGGTGGCAATAGTCTGCGGGGGCTGGCTGGGAGTAAATGGGATTGGAGTCTGTTTGATCCTCCGTGGATATAAACTTGCTGGACTTTGAACTTGCTGGATCTCTTTTGGACTAATTTTTCCTTTCAGATTTGTGTGGCTGCCTCTTCCTTGGACTTGGACTGTTTTGGACCTATGTCGTATTTGAGAAGCTGCTGATCTTTGTCTCCTGTTGACTTTGTTCTGGACCTTGGGGTGGTGAGAGGACCCTGGGTCCAACATTTTTTTTTGTTTATTTAATTATTTGTTGTTTGTTTGATCTGATAGTGTGTCTTCTCCTGGTTGGGAGAAAGACTAATTTTATTTCTCCCTGTTGTGAGAGAACTGGGGAATTTAAATATTTGTATGTTTTTATTAGGCAGTGAGAGTGCCTTGTACCCTCGGCCTCCGTGGTGGTGAGAGGACTGGGATGGAGGGTTTATTTTAATTTATTTTTTGTATTTTATTATAACTTGTGATTTAATTTTATTAGTTAGTCTGGATAGTTAGTGAGGTTATTCTGAATATTTTGGTGGTGGGTTTATTCTTATAGTTTAATTTGGTAAGCAGCGTCATGTGCTGGCCTTTTTCCTCCACGGTGGTGTATTATTCCTCCTCTCTTCATGCCCTCTGCCCCTTTGCACTCCTCCTTACAGTTCGAGGTTTATCAGCATTGTAGGCGTTGGGATTGCTCGTGAGAGGGTGAGGCGGGGGGTACGAACAGGGAGGAGGAACGCAGGAGTCATCGGTTGGGGTTATTAAGTTCAGGGCGCCTGGGGCAATGGAATCCAGATTGGGGTTCGCCTTTGTCTGGTTTCCATACCCATGGGCACTACTGATTTCAGTAGGCAGATAAGCCTGGACAACCACGAGGTTTGTCCAACTCGGGCGGTGTTATGCAATGCCAGGTCTGTTAGGAATAAAACTGCTATTACTGCCGACCTTATTGGTTCGGTTGATCTGGCTTGCATCACCGAGACCTGGCTGGATGAAAATTCTGGCCCTATAGTGGAGGCCATGACTCCGGCCAGGTACTCGGTGATACACCGCCCGAGATTGGACCACAGGGGCGGGGGGGTTGCAGTCTGTTTTAAGACTGAATTGGGCCTCTTGAATGTGGTAGTGGGTGAGGCTGAGTCCTTCGAGTGCACAATTTGCAGGTGTATGTCGAATTGTTTTCATCTACCGTCCCACCCGGAGATGAGAAACGTTTCTACAGGAAGTGGCAGACTTCCTCGCCGACATTCGTGTTGAGTCACCCAGACTGATGGTGCTGGGTTGACGATGAACTCTCACAATTTGGTAAACACTTCCTCCAACTAATGTCTTCTTTAGGCCTCACACAGGTAGTTTCCACTGCTACACAAATCTGGACACTCTCTCGACTTGGTCTTCCTTCTTGGGATTGATGCATCTGATATGGGGTGGAACTAGTCGCTTGGTCTGACCACCACATCGTGAGGTTCAATTTTGCACCCCGAGAAGGCCATCCTGTGGAGATGGTCAGGCACTCTAATACGGAATGTTACTTCACAAGGCCCAGCGGGCGGTCCTGACCTATCATCCTCGTGGTTGGTGGGCAGTAGTCCAGAGGCACTTTGGTGCTGGCTATAATGAGGCCATCACGGTTGCCCTGGATTCTATTGCTCCTGTTCGCAAAACACCTCTTTCCTGTCATCCCAGGGCCCTTGGTTTTATGGGACTCTGAGGGAGATGCAGAGACAAGGGCGAAGGTTAGAGCATTGCTGGCGCAAGTCCGCCCTTGATGCCGACCGTCTTAGATTGATTGAACATTATACCAGCTATCAATCTGCAATCACCCATAAGAAGGCAGAATTCCTGTCCAGGGAGATTGCAGTTGCTCAGAATCGACCGGCTCAGCTGTTCCGAACTGTAGATAGACTGTGCAACCCAGCCTGTCTGCAAGTTCGGAAAGCCTTTTCGCAAATTGAGTGTGATGAGCTCACTCAATACTTTGCAACTAAGGTGGCTGACATCAGGCGACTTGTGTCCGACAACCTCTAAGGGGGACGTGGTAGGAGTGTGAGAGCACAGGGCCTCGTTTCTCCTGGAGTTCCTTTCTCGACCTGAGTTCGTGGATATTATGAGGATCATCCATAGTGTGCCCTACAAGCTGCGGCTTGGATCCTGCACCGACTACCCTAATTTTGGGTTGTGTAGACATCATTGGTCCAGTTCTGCGCAAATAGTCTGGTGCTCCTTGAGTCCGTGAGTTTCCTAGCTCCTGAAAGAGGCGGTGGTGACACCTTTCTTGAAGAAGCTTCCTTGGACCCAGACTGTTTTTTAACTACAGACTCATCTCTAACCTTCCCTTTATTGGGAAGGTTATTGAAAAGATCGTAGCTGCTCAACTGGATGACCATTTAACCATCCATAGTATCTACGAATCCTTCCAGTCTGGTTTCCAGAAAGACACAGCACCGAGACTGCGCTTAGTTCGGTGCTAAATGATCTTCTGAGGGCAAGGGATCAAAGGAGACGTTCCATCTTGGTCCTCCTTGATCTCTCTTCAGCTTTTTGACACTGTGGATCACATGGTGTTGCCAGCACGCCTGGGGCAACTCTGTGGAATGTCTGGAAACGTTTTTAAATGGTTCAATTCATTCCTTACTGGGAGATCACAAAGAGTTGTGTCGGGGATTTTTTCCTCCGGCCCAGTCTCTTTGTTGTGTGGAGTGCCTCAGGGTTCTGTGCTGTCGCCCATGTTATTTGCAGTGTATATGCTGCCCCTCGGAAACATTATAAGACGGTATGGGTTGAGGTTTCACTGCTATGCAGATGATACCCAGCTATACCTGTCTTTTGCACCCGACCAGGATGGAGCTCTCTCGGTGTTTAATAACTGTCTGGGGGAAATCCAAGACTGGATGGATTCTAGTTGGTTAAAGTTGAACTCTGAGAAAACTGAGGTTTTGGTTGTGGACCCGGGTGGTCAGATTGAGAGGTCGTGTGCTGGCGTGCCTTCTGGAATTTTTCTGGCAGTGTGTCATTACCGGCCTCTGAAGGTGCGTAACCTGGGTGATTCTGACTATAGGCTGACTTTTCAATCTTCAGGTGTCAGCCATCATCAGGACTTCCTTTACCATCTTAGAAATACTGCCCGGTTAAGCACCTTGTTCCGCCTGACTCTCTGTCAACATTGGTCCACGCCTTTGTGTCCTCGGCCTGCGACTACTTCAACACCCTTTACTTTGGGCTCTCTGGGGTTGAAATCCGCGCCTACAGCTTGTGCAGAACGCGGCAGCCCGGGTTTTGACTGGGACAGTAGGTCCTACACATTACCCCGTGTTGCGAACTGCACTGGCTCCCAATACGGTGGCGGATCACCTTTAAAGTCATTTTATTGACTTTTAAAGCCCTTCGCGATCAGGGTCCATCCTATCTGAAAGACCTACTGTTCTCACTGCCCCGGCCGATCACTCCGCTCGCCGACATGGGGTTGTTAGAGATTCCAAGAGTGGGTTTAAATCCTCTGCAGCAGAGCTCATGCTGCACCCACTCTTTGGACTTCTCTACCATGCCGGTTACGGGAATGCACCTCCGTGGAGATATTTAAGAAGGAATTGAAAACACACTTATGGAGAATGGCCTTCTTGGAAAGTTAATATGTACTGTAAAATGTGTGAAATTTTTATTGTAATTTATTATGCTTTTATGATATATTTTATAATGTTTATGGTCTTATATGCTTTGTATTGAATGTTGAAGTTTTAATTAATTTGTTCAGCGCCTTGATACAGTGAAAGGCGCTATATAAATAAAATTATTATAATTATTATTATTATTAAGTTTTCGATGCTAGTCACTTGGGGGCCGGAGTTGGGCTCTGTGTCACCCCCCAATAGGAGCAGAAGGCCCAGAAGAGTTATTAGGACTGTAGACAGTACATTAGAGAGGAGGTTTCTTTTTCTGTCTTATATGCTTGGATGTATCGTGCAGTGTGCACGAAAAGGCCCCTTTTTACCAGTAGGTATATGGTTGTTGAACTTATTCTGAAACAGGGGTGGTGGCACCCTGGAGTGAAGTGCCATCCATCTGTTTTATCCCCTTCTTTTTTAGGTCTGACCTGCCCTATCCCACTGTGGTCAGTTATTACAATTGCTAGAATATACAGGGTTCCCAGAAGAATTCCTGCTCCTCCCATTTTGTGAACCTTCCTGTCCCCACCAGTATTTTGGTGAGGAACAGCCTATTCTGGTCTTGGGTAATCCCTGCTAGACCTCCCCTTATGGGGCCTTGCTCAATTAAGCAGTTCTCCTGAACTGGGAGTGAGAAACTTGCCCACAGCAGTAAATACTGTTTGTGTGCTGGCACCGTTTATGCAGAGTACTATAGCAGGGATTCATTCAGTGCTTGCGCACCAGTGAAATAATCAGGTGCATTAAGGTGGGGATAAGAAAAGACCACTTTCTCTCCACCTTTCGGTGTCAGTGACTGAGACTGTGGGCCCCTACTATTCAGATTCAATGATCTGAGCTGTGACCCAGGGTGTTTTGTGCATCAACAGAGTCAGTTCCCCTTTAAATCAACAGCCTCCATTTAATACTGTATCGGTTTTGGGGATGGGCTTAGCTGTTCCAGGAGTATTTAACTAAAGGAGGTAGTGCAGTGGGAGGAGGGAGGCGATTCCTCCCCAGGCACTACAGTCTCTCTGTTGCGAGGGGAGGGAGCCCGATTCAGGCTGCAGCTCCCTCCACCCCCAATGGCTTCCCGATGTGGACTGGCATGATTCAGTGCCTGGCTGCCCTTCTTGTAGGGAGCCAGCACTAACAGTGCAAGTCTGGCACCTTTTTGTCCATTTTCAGCTAGGGGGAGATTGTGCAGATTGCTGCCTCACTCGCCCCTAGCCAGCAAGTCCCAAAAATTGAGTGTCTCCGTGGGTCAGGGGGTAGCTCGTCCGACCACCTTCTGCCACGACCCAGGCTCCCGATCCTTTTTTCCTTTAAAATTAAATTTGCTGCGGCACTGCAGTCTCTCCATTGCAGGGGATGTCACCCTCCTTCGGACAGTGGAGGCGTCCAATGCTTGATGGACTCCTGGCATCTGCAGGAGTCACCCGACCCCTCAGCGTGTCGGACAACTCTAAGGACTTTCAGGCGGAAGCATCAGCTTTGCCGCTCAAAGAGGACAGGACACCTGTCCTCTGGCATAAGACCAGCGATGGCTTGTGGGGTCTAAGAGCCAGGGACACTGGGGCAGACGAATGCCCATGGCTGGAAGCTCCTTGCCCTGTGAGTGAGAAAGGGTGGAGATCTTCTGAAGTAACCCCTGTAGCAGCATGAACTGGGGGAACAGATTCTGATCTCCCGCCAGAGGTGGAAGCACAGAGGTCTTCTGAGAGGACCTAGGGTCGATTCTGACCTGGCTCTTGTCTTTATGGTGGTGTTTCCCACCTGATCTCTTCTCTTGGGAGAGCCGTCCCTGGCTGAAGATGAAGAGCTATGCCCCAAATGGGTCCTCTGCATGGCGGCCACTTGTTATTCCAATAAGCAGGCTTTGAGAGTCTTGAGGTGGCAATCCGCATTTTGTTATTAAATTTTTGTAATGCTAGTAGTCGTGCGTGTGTCTTGGCCCAGGCAGATCAGGCAGGCTGAGTGTCCGCCTCTAGCCAGGATCTGCTTGCCACACACGCACTTTGACTCTCACCGATGTGTAGACGAAGAAGACATGTACTAACATTAAAAATTTGGTGAAAAAAGACAAACTAAGATAACTCAAGAAGAAAATGGCAGTCGACTGCAATAGAGGCATCTGTGGGAGCCGATACTAGCCGGTCAAGCGGGAAAAGAACTGAGGTGGTGCCAGGGACCGCTCTTTATACCACAGGAACGCCAGGGCGGCGCTGACGCCAGGGGTGGTCCCCGCCTTGATTACGAGCTAGAAGTTTCCGGGGTCTTAGTATCTGTGGCATAGTCCTAATGGTGTTACCTGCTGCAAGAGCTCCCTCAGTAAGATCTTTCAAATCACCAACTGATGATTATTGATTATTCTTGTCAGCTTAAATCAGCATGATGGTTGTTGATGATCTGTGGATGATCAAGTGATGATCACTGATGATTATATTAGCTCAGTATTATAAGATTACAAGTCACCAAGTATTGCTAAAAGTTTTATTCATTAATTATGAAAATATGAATGTCACATATCAGCAAAGACAAATTAACTATGAATTATAATGTAAATCATGTGAAGTCAAGTTTTAATCCCATTAGGAAAAGTATATGCAATGTCTGGTATAGGATACATATTTGCATAACTAATTTGCATATTTCAGTAGCACAGTTTATGGAACAAAACAATGGTAATTTCTATTTTTAAATTAATTTTGCATTGACAGTATTTGTTTGCAGACTATCAGGAAAGGCTCTAAGCACAAACCAAGTACTTTAAGGAACTCACCACAACCATAAAAAGAACCACTTAATGGGGATATATAAACCAATATGTGCCTTTTTGACTTCAATAAGATATGAGGTATTAGAGTAAATATAACCAACAACAACAAGCTTCTAGAAAAAAGGTGTCATAACTGCTTATTCATGTAAAGATATTTACATATAAGATAAATTCCAGAAATATATAGAAAACATAAATGGAATTTATAAGTTTATTTCTGTAATCTTGACCATGGGCTATAATTAAAAACATGATATGAGATCATTTTCATGGTTTTGATTGCGCCATTTAACCTTGACGATTATTGTTAAAGATGATCGAATGATGTTTTTGAAGCTTAAACATGATCTCTGAACATAACTGGATAATGATCACTCATGATGTATCATTAAAAATCATCATCTTTTGGCTGGGCGATGTGCTTTTGAGAGAATTACAATGGATGTGGTTGGCCCTTTAGACAAAAGTAAAAGAGAAATCGATTAATTCTGGTAGTATGTGACTATGCTACTCAATACCCAGAGGCAGTTCCTATCCATACTGTCACAGGCCAAATGTGGCAGCAGAGCTTGCCAAGCATTTTCAGCAGGGTGGGCATACCTAAAGAAATTATTACTGATCAGAGTAGTAATTTTGGTGCTGCATTACTAAAGGAGCTGTACCGACTACTAGGTATCACTGCCATAAGAACCTCCCCCTATCAGAGATATCACCCTCAGACAGACAGTCGTTGAGTGTTTTAACAAAACCCTAAAATACATGTTAAAAAGGTTTATAAAAGGGGAACAAAAAGATTGGGACCAATACTTTATTTTATTTATTTATTTATTTATGACTTTGATAACCAGTAGGTGCACTGGTCCAGTGGACCGTTTACAGAAACGACCCGGGCCAGAAGGCGCAAGTAGAAGCATTACAGTAGCAAAACTATTTACAAGGTTACATTTACATGTGGTACATAGAAGCAATTACAGTAGTACACTATTTACAAGGTTGCATTTACATGTATTACACAACGATTGCATATAGTTAGGTACAAGGCAGCAGTAAAACTCTCCAGTTAGAGGAAAAAAAATGCAACAGATTATTACAATTTCGAGACACTGCAGAAAGACATATATACTAGAGTACTAGGTTAGTGGTAGATTTAAAATGGAGGAGACCCCGCTTTATTTGAAGATCCACAACTAGATCATCATACCCAACCAGAGCTGGAAAAGGTGGGAGAAAAGCAGGATAGGAGACGGAAATGATGAGTGAGTGTGTGGGGTGTCAGCGAGTGAGGCAGCTGCATCGGCACTTGTCCAAAATCCAGGCTTTTAGGTTCTGTTTGAAATTTTGATGGGCGTTGGAATTACGCACGGTGGGGGGTAACCAGTTCCGCAAAGCGGGAGCCGCCACAGAGAGAGCTTTCCCAGCCATATTGGTGGTGGTCCTAGGTACTTCGAGGGTGGCGGAAATAAGAGGAGCAAAGCTGTATTGCCGGGGTTCTAGTGTTGAAAAGGGTAGAGAGAGGGGAAGTGGTTTCAACACCTAAGGGTGGAGTACAGAAAACAGTCAAGTGAGTAATCAAAGCAACCCCGCAAGGGGAGCCACCCAAGAGAGTGATACAGGTTGCAGTGGTGGGTTGAATAAGGGGCTGATGGGGCTTTTTGCTTACAGAGAAGTGCCACAGGCCTCAACAGGTTTTTCACCATTTGAAATGCTGTATGGTAGACAACCTAGAGGGCCACTAGATATAATAAAAGAAACATGGGACGATAACCCCACTCGGAAACAATCTATTACACCTTACATGTATGCCCTGAGAAAGAAGATGGCAAAATATGTTGAAATTGCCCACAGCAATAAGGAAGAGGCCCAAAACCAGCAGGGGGCGACATACCATAGGGTAAAAGAAAACATTTTTAAGTCAGGTAAAAAGGTCTTGCTACTGTTATCCACTAGAGAAAATAAACTATTAATGTAAGTGGAAGTGCCTTATAAAATGTTTAATGTACTGGCACAGTTAACTATGAAATTGAAACCCCTGATAGGAAAAATTCTACTAAGATATATCACGCAAACCTCCTGAAGAAACGGGTTGAACAAACACCAAAGGCTGCTTTGCTAGTTTTACCTGAAACTGATACAGAAGATATTGATATAGCTTATAACAGACTGGAACAAACTGTGACTGCTGATGCTGTAAAATGAATGTTTCCTAACCCTGAACAAGCCGCAGAAATTCATAACTTACTCAAGACATTTAACAGTACTTTACCATAGTGCCAGTCTGAGCAAAAGGGCCGAGCATGTAATAGTGACAAGGAATGCTCGTCCTATTAGACAAAAGACATACAGATTACCAGAGCGGTTAAGAGCTGACATGGTTAAGGAAATACAAAAACTGAAAGAACTGGGTATCATAGAAGAGCCGAGAAGTGCCTGGTGATCATCAATGGTGATTGTAAATACAAAAGAAGGGGGTGTAAGAATCTGCCTTGATTTTAGGAAACTTAATCAAGCATCAGCATTTGACAGTTACGCTATGCCCAGAACAGATGATTTGGTGGACAGATTGATAAGTGCTAAGTACATCATTACCCTCGATCTCACGAAGAGTTACTGGCAACTCCTAGCTAAAGAATCCAGAGACAAAATGGCATTTGCCACTCCTATTGCATTCTATCAGTTCACCACAATGCCGCTTGGTTTACATGGCACACCCGCTACATTCCAGTGGTACATGGATGTAATTTTATCCTCAAACTAGTTACTGTGCTGCGCATCTCGGATAATGTTATTGTATACAGTCCAGACTGGAAAGCCACCTGGAACACCTATCAGAAGTAATCAAAGCTATCAAAATGCAGGTCGGACCATTAATCCTACCAAATGTGCATTGTGCATGCAGGAAACCAGATATTTAGAATATGTTTGAGGAAATGGAGAATAAAGCTAGAGATTTATATGATAGAAGCTGTAGCTAACAGTCCTATCCCTAAAACAAAGAAACATGCCAGGTCATTTTTAGGGCTGGCTGGTTATTATTGGAGGTTTGTTCCTAACTTTACCCAGCTAGCTACTCCCTTCACTGAACTCATGAAAACGGTACTTGAATAATGTGAAATGGACCACAAAGTGTGATGAGGCTTTTCGAGCCATTAAGGGTGCATTATGTTCAGCCCATTTTAAAAAGCCCAGACTTTGTGCCAGCCTGGTGGCGCAGAGGGCTGAGGTGCTGGACGCCACATCTGTCCATGCCAGCAACCCGTGTTCAGGAATGAGCATGGGTCACTGAGGATTGGCAGGGGAAGGAAAAATAGCGCTCCTACCGAACAACTGCCCCCAGGTGGAGGCCTGGTGGTAGTGTGGGACTGTGGACACCATGGAAGGGAGGATGCTGCAGGCCGTCTTCGGACGTGCACACACCTCCACCTACGCACATCCTGTGTGTGTGCCCCAGCAATGGGGAAGGGACTAAATGGAGGAAAAACACCCCCAGCTGCAGGATGACGACTGACCCCTCGCATGCTCCGCACCCAGCGGGCTCTGGGTAAGTCCCGGCAAGACCGGGGTGGCGGGGTTGGGGTGGGGGATGGTTACAAGGTGGCAGACGGGGGCAGAGAAGGAGATAAACACCTACAGAAAAAAAAGAAGCACAGACTTTGAGAAACTATTTTGTTACAGACAGAAGCATCAGAGGTAGGCCTAGGTACAGTTTTGATTCAAAATATAAATGGGAAGTACACCATTCTATATACTGTATAAGTGGGAAGTTGCTTGACAGAGAGAAAAGGTATGCCACCAATGAAAAGGAATAATTATGCAAAGTGGGCCATGGAGTCCTTAAGTTTTATTTGCTAGAGCTGACTTTTGTACTTATAACAGATCACAATCTTCTCTGTTGGTTTAACCCAAGGGTTCTCAGACCTTGCCATGGTGAGCCTCCCTACTGGGCCTGAAAATGTCAGGCCTCCCCATGTGTCATGACCTCATTTACATACATATTTCCATATCATGAATTGGTAAGAACTGCTCATTAGCGCACCGCACGATATGCACTAAATAAGATTTCTGGTCAACTTTGCATGGTTACCACTGTGCACTTGCCAGCTACCTGTAATAATGAATAACACATTGGCACTTTGTAAACTTCCATTCATTTGAATCCAACAGGCAGGTTTTGCTGCTTTTGAAGTGAAGTGCCGGGTGCCCTGGGCTTAAGACCTGCAGAATACACCTCCCCCTCAAGCCATACCAGAAGGCCCTTTGCCCAAAACATACCCCATAGAAACCATCACATATGAAGCCAGCACAGGCAGGTCCTCCTAAAGATCTGCAAAAGACCCCTACCCTTCAGCCATCAAAAATAGTGTGTCATTTCAACTCTCTCAGCACAAACAGAGACATCATATATGACAGCTATCAAAAACAAACAGTGAGCAGTTTCAACTCTCTTTTTTAGTACAAACAGAGACACCATATATGACCCCCCAGCCACCAAAATCAGTGTGCCATTTCAGCTTTCTATCAGAGCAATGAACCCATATATGACCCACACCAGACATCCAAAACAAACAGTGAGCCAACTCTCTGTTTCAGGACAGAGACACTATATATGACCCCCCACCAAAAACAGTGTGCCATTTCAACCCTTCTCCCCAACTGCCACCATTTTAAACCCCCCTTGGGCATACAAACAAAACATTTATGCAGTACAGAACAAGTCCTTACCAGCCCTTTACAGAGTGGGTCCGGGAGAAGTCTGGAAGGCAGAAGATGGCCCGGTTTGGAACTCAGGAGGTCCGAGGCAGCAGCTACAGGTGGGAGGTGGAAGCCACAATGAGGGAAAGCTTCCAGGCAACAGCTAAAGTGGGCGGAAATGCAGGTCCTAGGCGACAGTCAAGCGTGGGTCCCAGGTGCAGCGGCAAAGCGTGAAGGTCTGAGACAGCAGCTGGCGGTGGATCAAATCAGCAGCTTTAGGCAGGCGGTCCAAGTTAGCGGCTTTGGGCAGGCGATTGCAATCTCTGCAAAAGTTGAAACTCCCCGACTCTGCGCCATGCTTTACTGCCGGAAGCGATGACGACACTGTCCTGAGATGGCCTTTGATTGGCCGAGAAAGCCCGCGGAAGCCAGACGATGATTGGCTAGCTAAGTTTGCCTACTGATTGGCCAAACCAATCTTGCTCCCTATTGGTCTGATACAGACCTACTCCCTATTGGTCTGATACAGACCTTTTCTGCATTTTGTTTGGCCGGCTGTGGATCCCTTCCTAGCCCCACTAGGTTTAAACTGTTTGAGGCGGGGGAGTGTAGAGCTGGCATTGCAGCACAGCCTCTTGCAAGCAGGAGATCGTGGGGAGGATGGTAATTGCACACATGCGGCGAGTGGAGCGCGGTGGGGGAGGTGTGCTAGTGTGCTAGTGATGTGGCCAGTCAGGAAAGGGAATCGGAAGGCGCACATAATGCAACTACACTTTTTTTTTCAAAACATCCCGCGCCTCCCCTGAAACAGCTACGCGCCTCCCCAGGGAGGCGCGCCTCACCATTTGAGAACTCCTGGTTTAACCAAATGAAGGATAAAAATTCCCAAATCACAAGGTGGTATATGGCGCTACAGTCATATAAATTTAAAGTGATGCATAAATCTGGGAAAGAGAATGTCAATGCTGATTTTCTGTCAAGATATGGATCAAGAATTGAGAATTCGTAAGGTTGAAAAAAATGTGTTTACACTTCACTATTTGCTGTTCTCGTAGAACTGTAAAGGTTATAAGCTAATGTCAGAAGAGAATAGAAAGTTCTGGAAAACCTGTTTTTTACAACAGGTTCCCTCTTAAAGAGGTGGGTATGTAACAGGGTTGCATAAGGCCCTGTTCCATTTGTTATGCAGAAAGAGTTAAATGCAAGGATCTGTTCTGTTCTTTCCTTTTCTGTCTCATGCCTGTCTGGTTGCGCAGCCAGATGTTCTCGTGAGACCGCCTCTCGCTATCTCTCTACCTTAACTTGCTGTTTCTGTCCTTTCTTCTCTCCCACTTGCATATCTGAAGTCATAAAGTACATGCGAATCTTTATGTGAAACTGGGATCTTTTTGTCTGAAAATGTATACAGTTGAACACTAGGGGTTAGAGATGCTGGTTTGCAAAGCTCTTTCCAGAGCTGCCAACAAGAGGTCAGTTATGGGTCACTATGTTCTTTTTGCTGCACCTTCAAGAAACTGTCAAAAATAATTAAGGAATAACAGGATGGCTGTTAACGAACGGCGGTTACAAGCCTTATAAAAACAGCAGCAATGATTTTGCTAAACAGAGGGCCTATATGCAGGCGGGCGGGGTACATGGAAGGTCAGCAGAGCCCGCCATGCACCCTGTGGCCCGCTGACAGGTGCCCATACCAGCATTCACCAATGCTGGCCACCTGTCCGTGGCTCCTGCCCCCCCAGCGTGCAGGACTCCCCAGGGCGGCTGGAGGAGGAGTCGTCGTCCCGTCCAATAGGATGCCCTCCCAGGGACCCATAGTGGATCCCAAGCGTAGGGTGGCGTGGGTCCAAGGCTGTGCATGCCGAATGCAGGCACCCAGACCCACGCTGCACCATCCAGCCTCAGTGCCGCTGCTCATATTTCCAGGCATTCGCCCATCCAGCTTCCCCTGCCGTCTCCTGCTGCCCAGCGGTCAGAGGCAGCATGGCGTGCCCTGTCCCGGTCCCCCGGTGACTGCAGGCCTGTGCCTGTGGGGGTGCGCAGTGGGTTACGGCAGGGTTTCCCTAGCATACCCTGCGCCACCCTCCTCACCCATGCGTCCAGCACTATGCGAGCTAGTGAATACCACATAGTGCGGGCACGCCTCCGGAATGCCCCCAGCGCGGAGCTGTCCGCAGACATGGGGGAACAGGTGCGGTGGGTCTGCGCGCCCCCCCTTCATGCATGCCGCGCGGGAGGCGCAGTGGGCGAGGAGTGGCTATGTGCCCCAGATACGCGCATGTAGCAACTCTGCCCCATTAGAGCATAGGGCCCAGAGTGAGAGACTGAGATTTGAAATTGGGAAGAAACACTCAGAAGAAGGACTTTGTTTTCTCTGTTTGCACTGCCTTTGTAAATAGTTATTCTGAACAATTTTTATTTTACTGTTATTGATAATAAAACATTTGTTGCGAATTTTACAGCTGCTTTTGGTTTTCCTATGTTTCCTGACCTGTGCCTCGATGACAAGACCTTGGTGCAAGAAAACATCATACCCTGGTGTACCTTCGAAAACATGTGTTAACCAGGCCTTGGGGGACACCTGTGCTTATGATCAATCAGCTTACGAGCAGATATCCAGGCCTGGACTGTGGTTCTTGTTAAAGGATACCTAAACTACATTCTGACAACAAACTACTGAAAAATCTGACTCAGATATGTATTAAAGGAAAGGCTGCTGTATTCATTAATGCTAAACTACATTTACATAATTTACCTAAATGTGGTTCCAGAGCATTTGAAAATGGTAAAATCAACCTTCCAATTTAAAAAAAAACTGTCTTACCTGCTTCCTAAAATGGCCGCCAAATGTGTTATGTGATGACATCATCAGAGCCAAAGTCAGAGAGATATATGGCTCTCTATAGTGCTAAATAGTCCTTTATTCCCTTTGTATAGAATTGTTTCACCCAAATGGTCAAAACCATGCACATTATTTTGTGTGGTTCTATTCATTTGTTTACTTTACCATACTGAAAATATGTTTTAATCCAACCGTTTCTCTCTGTGGCAAACCACAGTGCAGTACAAATCTTGAATAACCGTGGTTATGGTGGATCCAGGATGCTACAATGGGGTGTTGGGGTAGTGGATGCTTAATATGCACTTTTAACATTTTTATTAAACCTTTATATTTTCTACTATTATTCTTTCTAGTACATTTTGACAGAACTTGCAAATGTAATCTGTAGTTTGAATGTAAACATTTGTACAATCAATAAATCAGACTTCTTCAACAAAGTGAAATGCAGCAGGAACAGCAAGCAAGTACGCTCCTAAGTGGGGGTTTACAGTCACACCTTCACTGCCCCCTAGATCCACCACTTATTTGTAGCAAAGTTCTTGTGCAGTCCAATGTTAAGAGTTCATACTTTCTCAGAACTCAAATATATGCTTGTCTCGCTTCCATGGGAAATAAGAAGAAGAATAATCGACATTTATACAGTGGTTTCCATACACATTGTATCCCAAAGTGCTTTACAAGCAATACTAAACTAATAGTGAAGTGACTGAACGGTAGTGGCAGCTGTTCCATACATTAATATCCACACACAGCCTTGGACAATTGCATGAACTGGTGTTATGGGAAGGAGAATGTTGGCCAGGGCAACGGGGGTCAGGTAGTGATCAAGGAGCTGGCAGCCCCACATCTTATTTCTCACAGTAATCTGCTCATATTTCTCTCCTTCTGTCTTCTCCTTCCCTGAATATAGCAGTACCTTGCAAGAGTGGCCTTCTCAGTCCCCCTCTGGTATTCATTCTTCACTATTCCTCCTTACACCGTAAACTGGTGAGCTCATCACCTTTCTGCATCATGAATGCAAGTAGTACAGTCCCCATTTTATTCTGACATATAAAATATAAACATATCTTTCCAGTAAGTCAGGCTGATAGCAGCAGGGAACAAGGGGGGAATGATGGGCTTTCCTATCCTTTAAAGATCTAGGCTACCTTTTATTAGGCACTATTAAATGATGGGTGTGCACATCATTATGCACGTCATTTAATAGTGACTAATCATAGGTGGCTTAGATCTTATATGGGTAGGAACGCCTATTTTTCCACTTGTGCCATGCTGCTATCAGCCTGGCTTACCAGAAGATCATATTTATTATTAATATGTAACTATAACATGGGAGATTGTACTAACCACATTCATGATGCGGAAGGGTAGTGAACTCACCAGTTTTTGGTGTGGGGAGCAGGTGAGAAGAATGAATGCCAGAGAGGGACTGAAGAGGCCATTCCAGCAGGGTACAGCTATATTCAGGTTAGCTGAAGACATGAAGGAGGACGCTGAGATCACTGTGAGATCTGAAATGTGTGGGGCTGTCAGCATCATGATCACTACCTGACTGTGGATGAGAGTAGCCAGTGATGACAAATAGAGTGGCAGGGCTGCACCTAAACTGTTACTTGAATTCAGTGTAGGGAGATTACCCTTGGGTGGTGGGGGGGATGTTGACGTTTGTTAGGACAGTATTGAGGGGAGCTGTGTAAAGCTCATTCAAGATTCGGAAGGGTGGCAGCGAGCCAACTCACATGGTGGAGTACAGCACAGAAAAGTACTGTAGAAGAATTGCTGGGAACTGTCCTGTGGGGTTCTGCAGATCACAGGTAAAGGAGTAGACTGATACTGGAAGTCAGGTGAATTCGCTCAAGGTATTAGTATGCCTCTCCTGCTAATAATATTGTTCTCCATTGTAAGTACAGTCCTTATGAGGGCATGAACAGCAGTTTTTCTGGTGGGTCATGACACTTGCTTGGCCCTCCAAGAAGACCTAGTTGTTGGTTAATGAGGTGAGAAAAAAACACAGCAGGGAACTGTACATACTACCATCACTGTGCAGAAGGGTGGTGATCCACTCAATGTCTACTGTGGGAGCAGAAGTCAAACATTGAGAATGTGAACTGGAGAGTGATTTGGGAGGCATTTTTTAACAGTGCCAGCTGATGATGCGTATCAGTATAGGTGTGCACAACCCTCTGAGGTACAAGATTACAATCTGAGGTGTGATAATTCTCTTCATGAGACCACAAGCTCATATGCGGCCCCAGGCAGTACTAAGGACAGGGTATGGATGGTGGGGTGTTCAACAGAAGGCAGGATAGGTGCAGGGGGTTCACATGGGAAAATTAAACCTTATATGTGGATTAACAAGAGAGCATGAGCTTTGGAACTGAACAAGACTGGTACTTTGCTGTGTGACCCTGAGCAAGTCACTGAACATCCCTCTGCTCAAAGGCCACACCTGTAAACAAGCTTTCAGCTTAGTGTGTCCCTCCTGGTTAACAAAAAACAAAATCCAGTGCATCATATAACCACTAGCTCATCAGGCATTTGATGTGTTGCACTGTAATGCAGTTTGCCAAAGAAAAGTCAGCTGGATTGCAAAACATTTTCTGCAAGTTAAAGTAAACTAAATGAACAAAATCATAGCCTAACGTGTACTGCTCAAAATAATCCATGAGGTGATACATGGTGTTGATCATTCTGGTACAACAATTCAAAATAAAGAGGGAAAGAGGAAAGTACAGTTATGTAAGAACTTACCGTAACAGTAGATCTTCGAGAACAGCTCTTGCAGCAGGTTACACCATTAGGACTGAAGCCGGCAGGCGTCAGGACCCCACGGAAAAATTCTAGCTAGCTATCTTCAGCGGGGACCACCCCCGACGTCGGTCCCGCCTCCGATGTCAGGTGTAGTACATAAAGGGGCGGTCCCGCCAGATTCCCCAGTTCTCCCGCCGGAGACTTCCGGACACAGGCTGACATCGAAATGGGAGACCGAGGATCCACCGTCAGAAGACAAAAGGGTATAAATCCCTGTTAAAAAAGGCTTAAGCCATGCCTCCTCCAAGGGGGAAGGTGGGCGGGAAGGCACCTGCTGCAAGAGCTGTTCTCAAAGATCTACTGTTATGGTAAGTTCTTACGTAACTGTACTATCTTACTTCGAGAGACAGCTCTTGCAGCAGGTTACACCATTAGGACTGATTCCCAAGCAGTAGCGCTTGCAAACACTCTGGGAGGAGGAAACTAGAAAGTTCATTCCAGGTCCTGATTCTAGGACAGGAGACCCTGTAGCACAGCCAGGCCGAAGCCGGCTCTTCACCGTGAAGCGATGTCCAGGCTATAATGCCTGATAAAGGTATGTACAGAGCTCCAAGTGGCTGCAGCACAAATGGCAGAAGTGGAGACGTTTCCAAGTGCTTCAAAGGAGGTGGCAACTCCCCTAGAGGAATGGCCCCGGACTGATCATGGGAGGGGCTTTTGTTTGATATCATAACAGTATGATATGCACTGGACAAGCCAGCGAGACAGGGACTGTTTGGATACTGGTTAGCCCATCATCCTTTCAGTAAAGATAATGAAAAATTACTCCGATTTACGAAGCTGCTTACTTCTGCTCAGGTAGTACCTTAAGCTACGGTGAACATCCAGGGTGTGGAGCAGCACCTCTCCTCTATTAGAATAATTAGGGAAGTAGACCGGCAGGTCAATATCCTGGTTGAGAGTGAGTGTGGAAACCACCGTAGGCAAGAATTTAGGATTCGTCCTCAGGGATACTCTGTCCCGGTGGAAAATTAAATAAGGCTCCTTACACATGAGAGCATGAAGCTCAGAAACTCTTCTCGCTGACGTAACAGCAACCAAAAACAACGTTTTCCACGACAGAAAACGAGCCGCAATCCCGCAGGTTCAAAGGGGGAGCGGAGTTGCTCCAGGACAAAGAGCAAGTCCCATGGAGGCACTGGGTCCTTAATGGGCGGCCTAAGATGTAACACCCCTCTCAAGAATTCTCAACAGGCATCTAATTGTGCCACTGTGCGCTGTCCCACTGGGAGGTGATAAGCTGAAATGACACAGAGGTGCACCTTAATAGAGGAGTAGGCGAGACCCGAACGGAAAAGGGAGAGCAGGTACTCTAACACCGCTTTCACCGGACAACCTAAAGGGGAAAGGCCGCGTGTTTGCGACCATAGGCAAAAACGGCGCCATTTCATGCCATACGTCGCATGCGTTGCCGGCTTTCTGGCTGCAGAAAGAACTTCCGCAACCTCTTGCGAGACCCCGTGTCGCAAAATGGCTATGCCTCTAGGAGCCATGCATGCAGGTTCAGTGAACGTAAGTCCGGGTGGACCAGTGAACCCTCCTCCTGAGACAAGAGATGGGAGCTGAATGGCAACCGGAGCGGAGGTTCCCGGGATAGCTGTATTAGCAAAGGGAACCATATCTGTCTTGGCCAGAAAGGGGCCACCAGGATCATTGTTGCATGCTCCCTGCGCAGTTTGAGAAGAACTCTCTGGATCAATGGGAAGGGAGGGAAAGCGTAAAGGAATCTGTCCACCCAGGAGAGGGACAACGCGTCTCACCAGAAAACACCAGGCCCTGGATCTAGCGAGCAAAAATTGGGCAGTTTTGCGTTGGATGGAGAAGCGAACAAGTCCAATTCTGGAGTTCCCCATCGAAGAAACAGATCCTCTGCTACCTCCTGTGAAGTTCCCACTGTGGACTCTGGCCTGGGAACAACTCAGGCCGCCTGCAATTGTGTTGTCCACCCCGGAACATGTACTGTGATCAGGTTTGCGCCGTGTCGGATTACCCAATCCCACACCCTCATAGCTTCCCTGCAAAGGGGGTAAGAGTGTGCGCCTCCTTGTTTGTTGAGGTAATACATCACCGCTGTGTTGTCTGTCTGTAGCAGGAGAGTACTCGGCGGGATCTCTGACTGAAATGCCTGCAGGGCATAAAGGACCGCCCTCATCTCCAGAACATTGATATGAAGGTGAGCCTCCTGAGGGGTCCACATTCCCTGGGACTTCACCCCGTCCAGGTGTGCTCCCCACCCTAGTCCTGAGGCGTCTGTGGTGAGGATTACCTCCGGGGACGGCGCTATAAACGGGACACCCGTAGAGAGTGTCCCTGGGTCTAGCCACCATTGCCAGTCTCGAATCATGGTTTTTGTGATTCTGACCGGATGCTGCATATGGTCTTGCCTTTGGTCCCATTGCACCTTGAGCATCCACTGAGTAACTCAGTAACCGCATGTGGAGCCTTGCGAAAGGGACGGTCAGAATGGCCGCAGCCATGTGTCCGAGCAAGCGAAGGACCGACCTGGCTGGGACGGTCTTCTTCGATGAAAGATCCCTGATGAGGGATCTGGTGCGCTCCACTCTGTCGTCTGGAAGAAATGCTCTTCCCTGAACGGTGTCCAGGACTGCGCCTATGAACTGCAGTTTCTGGGACGGTACCAGGAGAGACTTCTCGTAATTGATCAAGATGCCCAGGGACTGAAACAGATCCTGGGTACTCTGGATCGCCAATAACAACGCCTCTCTGGAGGCGGCCATGAGAAGCCAATCATCCAAGCACGGGAACACATAATGGCCCTGTCTCCTTAGAGACGCGGCCACGACTGCCATGCATTTAGTAAAGACCCTGGGAGCCGATGACAGTCCAAATGGAAGTGCTTGGAACTGAAAGTGGTGGCCGAGAAACTCGAAGCGCAGGAACCTCCTGTGCGCCTGAGCTACAGGGATGTGCAGGTATGCATCCTGCATGTCTAGGGACGCTAAAAATGCATCCCTCTTTAGCATGGGAATAGGACCCGGAAGAGTCACCATGCGGAATCTTTTGTAGGCGACCGACATATTGAGGTCGCTGAGGTCCAGAATCGGACGGAGGTCCCCTGTTTTCTTTGGAACCAGGAAGAAGTGGAAGTAGTACCCGTATCCTCTCTGGTTCTCTGGGACATACTCTGTTGCCCCCTTTTGCAGGAGCATGAGTATTTCTTGCCTGATCAGAGGCTTGTGCTGACCTGAGTAACGGGAGAGCAGAGGAGGCCTCGAGGGTGGCTTTTCTGCGAATTCTATAAAGTGGCCTCTTTCGACCAACTGAAGAACCCACCGGTCGGTGGTTATGGACTGCCATCCTGGCAGGTACTTCGCAATGCAACCCCCGACCTTGATGTCCCGTTGATCCTGAGGGGCGGGGGCCGGAAAGGAGTCAGGCTGTGGCGGCGGAGGGGCCTGCAGGCTGGGCCGGTTTAGCTGGGCGTTGACCTCGGCCCGCGGGCTGTCTACCCTGGGCTCTACGGGAACCGGAGCCCCTCTGTTGTGGACCAGTGCGGGACTGTTGTCTCTGTGCCCGTCCACGAAAACGGCTTTGGTTCCTACGAAAGGAACTAAGCCTTGGTCGGTACATTGCCTGGACCGACCTCACCGCCTTCCTGGCCTCTTGAAGCTTGGTGATGACCCTCTCAGAGGGCTCACCAAAGAGAACTTCTCCCTCAAATGGGGCGTCCATGATGTTTTTGTGGATGTCCGGGTAAAGCTGGAGACACGGAGCCAAGAGTGTCTCCAGAGGCATACACCTGAAGCTGCTGCTCGGGCCGAGGAGTCCGTGAGTCGTACGCGGCTCGTAGCACTTGGGTCCCATGTCCGAACTCCGTCCGAGGAGCTGCAACATCTCCTCCTTCTGCTCACCTTCTGGCAACTTCTCAGCCAGGTCCAGACCCTGCTCCCACAAGGCATTTTGGAACTGCACCATGTGAGTCAAGTAATTCAGGGATCTGATGGCGCAAGTAGCGGAAGCATACGTGCGCCTACCCATAGCATCCAGCTGTTTGGACACCGGATCCGGTGGCAGAGTGCTCAAATGTTGCGGTCTCTGGGACCGGTCATGAGAGGCTGTTATGACCAGAGAATCGGCCTGAGGATGCTGAGCCAAGTACTGGTCTTCCCTTGGAGCCTTGTACAGGCGGGCAGCTTTCTTCGGCATCGCCGGGAGTGAATGTGGACGCTTCCATGCTGCCTTGGTGATGTCCACGAAAGTGTCTACCAAGGGTGGCACCACCACAGGCATGGGGTCCTTCTGCCGAAGATATTTCGCAAGGCGTAGCCTTTCGGGGTCTAATTCTTCCGCATCCCATCCCATGTTCTCTTGGATGTGTCTCATGATGTCCGAGAACGAAGGGTCATCCGGAGGAGACCTTGGAAGCTCACGTGGGTCCGGAGAAGGGATGTGGAGGGGAGATGGGGATCTAGATCCTGTTGAAAACTCTGATCCCGTGCCCTCAGTCGAAAGGGAACGGGGCGCCTCCTGGGTCTCTTAGGACTGGGTGACCTAGAAGAGGATCTGGACGGAGGTCTCCTTTATCTGGTCTCCCTTGGAGGGATCCTGGGCCCGGGAGGAGGTAACCGCCTGCAGACCCAGATGGAGAAGGGGGCGCAGGAACCGGAGGAGTAAACGGCCTAGGAGGAGGTGGAAGAGGAGATGGGGTGGGGACCACATCCTTTTTGATGGTATCCCACCAGTAAGTGAAAAGATCCTTAACCTCTGAGAAAGAAAGACCCAATGACGGACCGGGCGCCGGTGGTCGGTCGTCAGGCTCCGGCGTCGGCTCCACAGGGGCCTCGGGTTGCGGGGAGGGTTCCCTGGGAGGCTCGACAGGACCGGAGTCGCCCGTCTGGTCCTCGGGCTGTGTTAGCTCCTCCTCTGTAATGGTCTCTAGCCGGCGTCGTCCGGGCGTCGGAGCCCTCTTCTCAGTCGGACAGGCATTGATGTTGGTCCTTACCGCGCCCGGGGTGTATAGGTTGGCCGGCGACGGTCTCTGGCGGTCGACGGCTCAGGGGACCTGTGGTGAGAGGCTGACGTCGGTCGGGTCAACGTCGGATCCGACGGTCTCTTAAGAGATGTGAGCTCCTTGGTCTTCCGCTGGAGAGGAGGAGGCAAGGAGGCAGACCTGACGTCGGGTTCAGAATGGCGGGAACCTGACTTGTGGTGATGTTGGCGGTCCCCCGACTTGACCAGGGCCTTGGAAGACGAAGGAGGCCTGGAAGTCTTGGCCTGAGAAGAGGAGCCCGAAGATTTTCTCACCGCAGCAGTGGGAGGCTGAGAACTGGCCCGGGAAGGCGAGCGGTTGGACCTGGAGCCGGAGCTACGAGAATCAGAGGCCCTAGAAAGGGACCTGGAAGGGGCCTTCTCTCTATGCTTCTCCGAATGTCTACGGGCCTTCTCCAAAGAATCCCTTGGAGGCCATGGTCTTGAGTTGTTCCTCGAGCAGAAACGCCTGTAGGGCCTTCTGGCAACGGATCCGGGTTCTGCTGTTGAAGCCTAGGCAAAAGGAGCAGGACCGGGTGTCATGGTCTGGGCCTAAGCACCGGACACAGGCTGAATGCGGATCCTTGAAGGGGATCTGCTTCCCACAGGCGCACTTCGAAGAATGACCGGAGGTTGGAGAGAACATCAGACAATAAACTGACCGAAGAAAAAACGAATTTTCCAAAGGAAAAACTTTACCATGCGTCACGCGCTAGAACTGTGAACCGAAGGGTCGAGACTTGCAAGTCGACGGCGGGAAAGAACTGGAGAATATGGCGGACCGCCTCTTATGTACTACGCCTGACGCCGGAGGCGGACCGACGTCAAGATGGTCCCCGGAAGATAGCTAGCTAGAATTTTTCCGTAGTCCTGACGCCTGCCGGCTTCAGTCCTAATGGTGTAACCTGCTGCAAGAGCTGTGTCTCGAGTAAGATCTAGCTAGCACTACAGAAATATATGTGATCTCTGGCTCTGGCTCCGATGATGTCATCATGACGCATCACTTAACATACTTGGCAGACATCTTAAGGAGAAGCCAAGGCTGTTTTGAAATGAAAGACTGATGTTTACATTTTTCAAATATTATGAAACTGCTTTTATGTTATTTACATAAATGCAGTTTTAGCATACATGCAAACAACAGCCTTTACTTTACCTCACAATGATGCCAGATTTTGAAGTTTGCAGTTTTAAAAAACTGCTTGTTTAAGTGTTTTTAAGGATTTCTCACCTTCCCCAGCTCGAAATTAGTATTCCTGGGACTTAGAATGCCCTGTAATGGTGGACACCCCACTCGTCTTTCCATCGATTGCCAACTGGCTTATTCTGTCCCCTCTGCCCTTCCAAACAGACCAGATGGGGAGCCAGGTAGCAGTTTTACATTAGTGGTAGGGCAAGATCCCCAACACCCCCGAAATACTGTAGCACGGACTCAAGGAGGCTTATTCTCCATGTAAACCCATTACAACAGCCATTGTGTAAAAAAATCTCCCTGTGATGTGCATTGCCAATGCCTGAAACAAATGAAGCAGTCTGTGGGTATGCACAATTTGTTACTATTTATCCTGCCCAATGTTGATAATGGCAGGAACAACCAGCCCTCCAAGGTAGTTTTAATATTCCTTGAAAGGGGGGGGTAACTTTGGTCAAAGAGATCTGTTACCCTATTAGGTACAGTTACACCAAGGTATTCCAGCACTGGGACTTCCTTTAATTGGAATCCATGACCCAGTTTCTGGCTCAGCCCCATTTCTCCCTCCACCAGCAGCATTATCTCACTCTTCCCCCAACTGATTCGATGACCTGTGAGCTGACAATATTGCTCCAAAAAATTCTATCTTCCTGGGGACGGCATGGGCCAGGTTCCAGACATATAGCAAACAGTCACCTGCAAACAGGACTGCCTTGTGGTGGGTGGCTCCCTGCTTGAATCCTGTCCTGTCTGTTTCTAAGTGCGGCAGCTAATGGTTACTACATGAATACATTTAACAAAGGGGATGGGGCACCCCTGTCTCGTATGAGGGTGAAGAATAAGGAAAGCTGCCCATTGGTCATGACCTGTGTTGTGCAACTGTAGTATAATAATCTGACCCATTTTCTAAACCTAGGCCCAGACCAAATATTTTCAAAGTGTGGTGCATAAAGCCCTCACTCCACAAGATCAAATGCCTTTTGGCATCAAGAGCTATAATGCCCACTCTCCCAGCCTCCCCCTTATTCTTTTTCCTGCCCACTGTCCAATACCATAGCACATTTAGGGTTCCTCTGAAGTTCATCTTGCCCTGTCTCCCCTTGACAAATCCAGATTGGTTGGGATGGATAGTAACTGGTAGAGCAACCTCCATTCTGGCTGCCATTACCTTCTTCTGCTGCTTATGCTGCAACAGAAGGATCCTTGGGTTGGGGGAATTTTGCATCCTGACCTCTGTGAAACTGAAGCAGCAGCCTGGGCAGTATGAACCTTGCATCCTACAGTTTGCTCATTCTGGAGGCGAAGCTAGTTGAGAATCCAAAATCTGCCTGACGATGCCACCAGCTATGGACCAAACGAGGTCCCCAAGGAATAGCATATTGTGAAGAAATGCCTTGGATGAATTACTCTGTCTGCTGCATGGGACACAGCATTGTGCTCTCCTTGCCATTATGGAGTACAGAACGCTGGATTTTGCTGAAAACTGTGGACCATTTGACCCATCAGCCAGGAAAGTCATGGGCAGTACTGCTTCCAAGTCATGCTGAAGGACAAAGAAAATGTTTACAGGCCAACAGCCCATGGCCCTGGAAACATAAACTGAAGCAAGAGTGGTCCGCATGGAGGCTCATGCCACCTCATACATCCTCTTAATCACACCCTCCAATTTTAAATCGAGGGGGTCCTTAACAGCCACTACCTGTCGTATCGGAATGGAAGTTTTCTTTATGGCAGCTTTGGTGTGTCTACCTTCTGGCTCGCATCCCAGGGTTTCGCATCCTTGGTATTACTTTCTAGGTCCTGGAGTACCTTATAGCAGGAGTCCTGCGATCCATGTGTCCCCATTCATAGGTGACAGTATCCTTCACTGTGTTGCATACCAGAAATACTTTATCCTTATTTACTGCACTTTTCAAGGATCTGTTTTCTTTTTAGCCACGTGTTGTGGGTTGTTTTCCAGATCCAATGTAATGCAGGTCTGATTCATTAGTGTACTAATGTACTCCCAGGGAAAGGTCTGGACTTATCTATCCTCACCCTGGTCCTCGTCCAAAGAATGGTATTTTTCATTTTTTTCCCCAAACACATTTTATAGAAATTTTTACTCATATAGTTGCATTTATGAAAATATAAATACATTTAATATCTCAAAAAGTATGAATACAAATACTAAACAAACTATTTGCATTTGAGACTAACCTTTAGATCTGACTGAACAATAAACTGCAAACATTGAACGTTTTAACAAAAGTCCACTTACATCAGACTTGGTATTTAAGATTATTAATGTTTTCATAGCTGACCATTTCATTTCACACTTTCAGTTCATGTAACATTCAGCTTCCGCTTTCACATATCATTAAATGCTTCACTGGACTAACACTTGAACCTACTGGGGGATTGTTGGGTATGGGATTAGTTTGTATTTAATCCTCAAGTGCTGATCCTATTTTCTCAAATCTGTACAACCATCTCTATGTATCGTTCTCTCTAAAGTCCAACAGAATCCTTAGTCAGGCTACCCCCACTGGGGGGTCTGCTGCTTTCCAGTTTTTAAGAATTCCAATTTTTCTACCATGGTGGCTACTTAAAGAAGTTTGATTACATATTCTTCACTTTCTAAATCTGATTCCACTTTGCCCTTCCCAGACAACACTGGAGAAACCTCCCAAGATCATGGAGCATGTCTGGAACATGACCTGGCAAACTCTGATGATGACATGTGGGATGCTAGGGGTACACACGAAAGCCTCTTCCTCTTGCTGGGAGTGTGATTCCTTTAGTGCCTCTGTCAGGATGTAAGCGGCTTTTGCAAACTTCACCATTATGGGTACAAAGTCTGTGTGTCCCGTCCTGGAACAGGTGATCTGGCCTGGCAAACTCCAACAACGACTTACGGGATGCTAGGTGTACAAGTGAGGGCCTCTTCCTTTTATTTGCATGCGAGTCCTCCAGTGGATGTCAGGATGTCCACGGCTTTTTGCAAAGTTCACCATCGTGGGTACAAAGTGTTGTGCATTCTGTCATGGAGAAGGTGATGTGGCCTGTCAAACTCCAACAATCACATGGGGGATGCTAGGGGTACATGTGAGGGCCTCTTCGTCTTGTTAGGAGTGTGATTCCTTTAGTGTTTCCATCAGAATGTCAACGACTTTTGCAAGCTTTGTAATGGGTACAAAGTCTTGGCGCTCTTGTCAGAGAGAAGATGATTGTGATTCCTGTGCAACTGATAACCAGCAGAGCGGTGCAGAGGTCCTTGAATGATGATGATGATGATAATGGCGTGACCTGGGCTCACAAGTGACTCTGCTACGCTCTCTTGACAGCAGTGGGAGGGGTCCTGGGCTTTGCTTAGAGGAAGACGACTTGTCACAGGTTGTGAAAAATGAGCCAGACATGGTGAACCAGAACCTTAACCGGCATTTCTTTATACTTGGGGGCCTTAGCTCTATGGATGTTACGATGATGGTATGAAAAATTGATTCTGCAGCTTGTGTTTCTACAAATAGTCAATTTCAGGTGGCAATATTATCTGTGTGTGGAAAAAGGCTGATTACTGGGCTCTATGGGATTGTAGCAGTGATTTTGTGCTGAAAATCTATTACCAGATAGCCACCGTTCTCTAAGCTGCATATGCAGACTGAACCAAGATGGACGCACACCTGTTTGCATACAGAAAAACGACTCTCAAAGTAGGGCCCAACATGCATGATCAATGGTGCAGAAACCCACTGCTCCCCTCAAGCTCCTCGAGGTACTCCAAATGGCCCTCAGACACCCCCCTCACCCTTACACCCCGGGTCCTACCTAGTCTTCAAAGAAGCATCATAAAAATCGGCCCCACCAGGAACTGGAAGGAGAGTGTGGGCTATAGCATTCCTGCCAGACACTGCAGCCCTGGTTTCCAACAAGCAGACAGAGCCCCTGCTGCATGCCGCAATCTCATGAAAAATGATTGCCCAGTGCTACTTCAAGTTAATACTGAGTGCCACAGTTGTAGATTGCCAGAAACTTTAAAGAAAAATTTAGAAAAAATCCACTCGCTGAGGAAACGGTATCCCTGCAGAGCAGAGACCCATCTACCAGCTAGGACAGATTGTAAAGACTGGGAACAGCTGTGTCTTAAGACTTCCCTCAAGCTATTACAGTCTGTCCCAGCTAGCAGGGGAGGAGGATCCATACTGAATGACTGCCTACAGGAGCTGGCACACAAAAACCTTTGTGGAGGAAATATCCAGGGATCCAAGGCCATAGGTCACGAATCTTCCAGGCTTAATCTACTTAGTTACTAACCCCCCTTCCCCACCCCCACCCAAGCACTGCTTTGGATTAGAAGAGTATACACTGTCCTCTTTAACTATCTCATAGAAACATAGAAGTTGACAGCAGATAAGGACCACAAGGCCCATCCAGTCTACCCATTTCTTTTCTACCTTATGAATGTGCCATAGGCCTTTGCTCTGTCAATGGACTATCTATTCATACTCATCTGTATTGCTCCCTTATGCCTATCCCATGCCTGTCTGAAGCCCTGCACTGTATTCATATCCACCACTTCCTGAGGTAGTCTGTTCCATGCATCCACCACCCTTTCTGTGAAAAAGAACTTCCTCACATTACCCCTTAATCGGCCTCCCTCTAATCTCATGCTGTGTCCTCTTGTCTTGCTATTTTTCTTATATTGAAACATGTTAGACTCTTTCACCTTGTTAATGCCTTTAAGGTGTTTGAATGTTTCAATCATATCACCCCTCTCCATCCTTTGCTCTAGGGTATACATATTGAGTTCAGTTAATCTGTCCTCATATGTTTTCTGATGCAGTCCCTGCACCATTTTGGTTGCCGTCCTCTGGACTGCCTCAATTTGGTTAACGTCCTTGTGAAGGTGTAGCCTCCAGTACTGCACGCAGTACTCCAGATGGGGCCTAACCAGTGTCTTGTAAAGGGGGATTATTACCGCCCTCTTCTTACTTGTAATACCCCTACTAATACACCCCAACATCCCTCTAGCCTTACCTACTGCTTTAGAGTTCTGCTCGGATGATTTCAGGTCATCGGTGATGATGACGCCCAAGTCTCTTTCTTTGCTTGTGACTGCCCGCAACTCCCCTCCCAGCCTATAGGTGGCTTCAGGATTTCTCTTCCCTATGTGCATGATCTTGCACTTCTTTGCGTTAAACCCCAGTTGCCACTCTTCTGACCATTTTGCTAGTTTATCCAGATCTCTTCTCATTCTGCCCACACCATCTGGATCATCTACTCTGTTGCAGATCTTGGTGTCATCTGCAAACAGACAAACCTTACTCTCCAGTCCATCTGCAATGTCACTGATGAAGATATTAAAGAGGACTGGCCCTAGGACTGATCCCTTAGGTACTCCACTTGTGGCTTGCATCTCTTATGACAGTATACTATTTACCACCACTCTCTGTTTTCTGCCTGTCAACCAGTTTGCCACCCAGCTGACCAACGTCTGACCCACCCCGAGCCTACCCAGCTTATTAATCAATCTTCTATGTGGAACAGTATCGAAAGCTTGCTGAAGTCAAGGTAGGCAACATCAACTGCTCCCCTTGGTCCACCACTCTGGTTACCCAATCAAAGAAATCTATGAGATTAGTTTGACAGGACCTTCCTTTGTAAACCCATGCTGTCTTGGATCCTGTGGTCCTATGGATTCTGGGTGTTGCACTATCCTTTCCTTAAGGGTGTCTCCATAATCTTGCCCACTACTGAGGTGTAAGACTGACTGGTCTGCAGGTTCCTGCTCCTCCCTCTTACCACTCTTGTGGAGCGGGATCACGAGCCCTTCTCCAGTCTTCTGGGACCTCTTGTGCTCAGACTCACTAAACAGTTCTGATAATGGCTCTGCTAGTTCCACCCTTAGCTCCTTTATTACCCTGGGATGTATGCCATCAGGTCTCATTGCCTTGTCCACCCTGAGCTTATCGAGCTCTTGTAGAACCCTTCTTTTGTGAAGGGACTAGTACACACCTCCCTCCCCTGTGTCCATGGTGCAGAGCCAGGTCCTGCCTACCTTCTCTTCAGTAAATACTGAGCAGAAGTATCTATTTAGGATAGATGCTTTTACATGGTCCTCCTACTCACCGCCTTTATCCCTTTGATCTTAGCAATACCCCTCTGGACTCTCTCCTTTCACTAATGTATCTACAGAAAGTCTTGTCACCTTCTTTTACTGTTTATGCTAGTGTTTCCTCGGTTTGGGCCTTTGCCTGCCTTACTGCCTTCTCTGCTTCCCTTAAAGAAGTTTGGAATGCCTCCCTATCTTCATCCTGCTGTGTTCCCGTATATTTCCTGCAGGCCAGCCTTTTGGCTCTGACCTTTTCTGCTACTGTGTTTAAGAACAAAAGTGGTTTCCTTCTTCTTTTGCACTTCCTTTTCTTACTAACACAATGGGATGTTGCTTCAAGTATTGCATCTTTAATGCCTGCCCACTTTGCCTGTACCCCCTCACCTGTATTTCTTTTGCCAGGGCTAGCTTAACTCTGTTGGCCATCTTATCAAAGTCAGCTCCTCTGAAGTCCCATATTTTTGCCTTGGAATGGGATGATTTTGTTCTAGTGGCCAAACTGAACCATACCATGTGATGGTCACTGGCCCCCAGGTGACCTTCTACCTGGATATCTGTGATCCTTTCCCTGTTAGTCAGCACTAGATCTAGGATAACCCTGTCTCTTGTGGGTTGTTCTACCAGTTGTCTGAGGCCATTCCCCTGCAGGGAATCCACCATGTGTCTAGTTCTGGCAGATGTCCCTGCTGGTATTGACCAATCTGTATCTGGCATGTTGAAGTCTCCCATTATCAGAACCTCCCCTTTAGCTGTCATGTTTTATAAATCTTCTAACAGTACGTGTCTATGTGCCACCCTGGTCTGAAGGCCTGTACACAATCCCAGTTGGTATGGCTGTCCCATTTCCTGTTTCCAGGGTGACCCACAGTTCTTCTGGCTCCTTATGTGTATTCTGAATTTCTGTAGCTTTGATATTTTCATTGATATGACACTCCACCCCCCCTTTTTGCACATCGGTCTCTTCTGAACAGTACACAGCCAGGTACTGAAGTCTCCCAAGTGTGGTTACTGGCAAACCATGTCTCGCTAATGCCTACTATGTCCAGTTTGGCCTCTGTCATTATTGCCTGCAGGTCTGGGATCTTGTTTCCCAGACTGCAAGCATTCCTAATACCTTGATTTTCCATTGGTCAAATTCGATGTGTTGTTAGTTAGGAGGTCCGCTTTCCTGTGCATCGTATAGGGAGCCGGACCTTTTTCTTTACCTGGTGATGCAAATGAACTACAAACATGCTGAACTCCTGTTTGACCACTAGCTGAGGGGGAGGGTGTTCTTCCCATTCGATGTTTCGGGTGCTGCACCCCTCTCCCCATTTGCTAGTTTAAATATTCTGCAAAGACATCAAACTTCTGCCCCAATGCACTGACTCCCTCCTTAGTCAGATGCAGGCCATCAAATTTAAAGAACTTTCGCTCCCAAAACTGTTGCCAGTTCCCTACAAATGTGTGTCCTTTTTCCTGGCACCAGCCCTTGAGCCACATGTTTAGCTCCCCTATCTCCCCTTCTCTGACCTTCCATCCATCTGTCCCCCTCTCCCAGACTGGCAGGATCTCAGAGAAGGAGATGCCAGACGAAATGGCTGATAGTTTGTCACCCAGCCTGGTTAGGTGTTCCTTGGTCTCCACAACTGACCAGCTGGCGAGATCGTTAGTCCCTATGTGTACCAGGACATCAATGTTGTCTCCTGCTTCCTGAACAATTTTAACAATGCGGTCAGTGTCTCTCCACGCTGCTGTACCTGGGGGACATCTGACCATTACCCTTGGCTGGAGATGCATATCAACCCCTCGAATCATGGAGTCACCTATGATCAGAAGTTTTTTGGGATTTCCAATTTTGCTTTTTTTGTTTTGGTTCCTGTTTTGGGTGCGTTTTGTTGTGCTAGCTCCTGTGCCGCAGTGCCCTCTGCCCCTTTGTTGGATTTCGGAGATAGAGGTAGATACCGCTTGTGTTTTTATATGGTTTCAGGAGGTGATATGTTGGACAGCACCGAGTGACGGGCACCCGATTTGTCCCTCCTAACCACCTGCCAACCTCCCGAACCAACTACCTCTGTGGTCGAGGTGCTTCTGTTGGATGTTGGGAAATGGCGGGCAGTTCTTATAATATCCCATGAGACTTCCACCCTCACTGGCTCTGGGTATTTATTATGAGGAATTTCAGAGGGCAGTCACCAAGAAGAAGGCAGCTTTTTGTCAGGGGAGATTGCTACTGAGAAGAATCAATAGGCTCAGCTCTTTCAGACAGTGGGCAGGCTGTTACATCTACCCTGTTTAGAGTCTGTTAGTGCCTTGTCCAGGGCTCCAGATAAGGGAAGTACCGGCCTAATTTACTCACCTCATTTTAGAAAATACTCTTCAGAAATTTTTTTAATGAGTACCAATACTCACCCAGCATTTGCAAATACTCCACATGCCAAATAACAGTGCTTCATAACATAACTGGTGATTCAAAAGGAGCATTGTTTCCAGATTTACAGCACTCATACCCATCCCAATTTTGTTTTACTCATAATATTTTAAAACTGATGAGTAAATTACTTACCTGCCAACATTATCAGTAGCACTGTTGGCACCTGATCAATTCTTATCTAGGAAAACTACATTGTACTCTTCATTCCACTCCATCCAAACATTAGCACTCATCTAAATTGGTTTTACTCCCCTCATTTTCAGAATGAGGAATACAGTACTCATCCAAAAAAAATGTTATCTGGAGCCCTGGCCTTGTCATCAGCAAAGTGAGTTCACCTGATTTTTCTCAGTCAGGTTGTCATCTATTCAAGCCAGAATTTCGCCAAGTGGGCTGTGGTGATCTCGTGGTGTTGTCTGCCCATTCCAGAAGCACTCATCTTGTTTGGGAAGAGTTTAGGCTAGTTGCGGTGATAGAGGTCTGTGAAGTGATTTCTGAACTGCAACCCACTTTTTGTGAACTGGATCTGGGCCAGACACAGCTACTAGTGAGCTGCACGAGG
This sequence comes from Neoceratodus forsteri, assembly GCA_016271365.2. Classification (NCBI taxonomy): domain Eukaryota; kingdom Metazoa; phylum Chordata; order Ceratodontiformes; family Ceratodontidae; genus Neoceratodus; species Neoceratodus forsteri. Next base: position 639,873,393 of record CM057450.1, on the reverse strand, counting down.
CAACTGGGCCTTCTGTTTGCCAGGGTCCTTAGGTGCTCCCTGTTGGAAGGAGTCTTATCAACTGGGTTGAAGAATCCACTGTTGGACACAGAGAACCTAACAAACTATAGACTGGTCTCTAACTTGTTCTTTTTTTGGAAAGGTTATTGAGAAAACTGTGTTGTTTGCAGCTTAAGGTGTACCTTACAGCCTCTGGCATCTTTGAGCACAACCAGTCCAGATTTAGATTCAGGCACAGCACCAAACCACATCAGTCAGGGTACACCGCTTACCGCACTGTGCAATATTGGCCTTGATATGATTGCCATTAAATGGTTCACCTGTTACCTTACCAACAGGTTACAACAGGTTAAAGCATCAGGTGAATTCTCCTCATTAAAAACACTTTTATGAGGTGTTCCCCAAGGCTCCATCCTGGGTCCGATCCTGTCTGCAATTTATATTAATAACCTTGATGCCCATTTGACCACTGCTAATGTGCACATATTCGCAGATGATACTGTCCTGTATACTTCTAGCCCATCCCTGAATACAGCCTTCGAGGACCCAGCAAGACTCCATCTCTCCAGTATAACCTTATCAAATATAAGCTCCCACTCAATGCAAAAACAAAGCCATGATCCTCTCACCCAAGGCAGCACAAAGGACCAACATATAAGCATATGATTCTAACGATACTGGACAAACCCACTGAAACAGCAGATACCTTCAAATACCTAGGGTTCTGGCTGGATAATAAGCTCAACTTCCTGTGCCACCTAAACGAGGTCTCAAAAAAATTAAGGCAGCGTCTAGGCGTGTTCTACCATATTGAGCACCTACTTACCAAAGAAGCTAAAAAGAGATTAGTGCAATCTACATTTTTACCCTTACTTGACTACGCTGACTTTCTCTACATCCATTGCCCCACTGCTCTGCTCAGCAAACTCGATACGCTCTACCACCGGGCCATAAGGTTCATCCTAAATCTGCCTTCTCACACTCACCACTGCATTCTGTACCGAGAGTTAGGATGGTCATCCCTCTCTACAAGGAGGAAAAGGAATGCCCTTCTTTGGGTCTCCAGAGCCTTGTCCGACAAACTCCCTGCTTACATTTCGAACTTCTTTGAGCGTGCCAAGGGATCTTATGGACAGAGATGCTTTTCCTTACTCTGCTATCAAACACCCAGAGTAAAAACAACCCATGGTGTGGCTGCAATCATTTTTTCTCTCTCGTTCTTATGGAACGCCATGCAAAGTACATTTAAATTCTCAACCCTTCCTAGTCGTCCACTCTTAAAGCCTTTTCAGCTAAATACCTTAAGGAAACCTGTAGCTGCTTTAAGTGACTGGACACCTGTAGCCCCTTGTACCGTTCCCATATCTGGCATCACTGCTACCACCTGATTTATCTCCATGCTTGGGGCACCTAGAACCTCTTAATCTCTCTCCTCTTTCCTCTGCCTCCCCCTCCCCCACTCTATATACAAGTTCCTTTTTACCACCAGTATCGCTTATGACTCGAATATCACTGTAACTCACCCTAGGTCATCTCCCCTCAAGGGAGCATCAAGCACTTATTAGCCTCCCTCCCTTCCCCTGTCCCTCCTCTGCCTCTTTACATTCTTCCTCCTTCCCCTTGCATACTTCGCTTCTATTGTTATAACTGATTGTTCTGATGACCTTCATATCTTATATGTTGCCTCTTGAAATCTAATTAAGACTTGACACAATATTAGTTATGTATATCTTGGCATACTAGCATACAACCACGCATTTATGTATCATATGGAGTTACATATGTATAAGCCTGAATACTCCCCAAATGTATTATGTCTTTTCAAGTTTACCCTTTTTTGTTACCCTTGTTCTGTATTTATGTCCAGGACCACCTTGAAAACGAGCTTGCTCAATGGTGTACATGCCTGGTTAAATAAAGTTTGGTTGATTAATTGATTGATAATGATCTGTTCAGGGTGAGGAAAGAAAAAATTACTCACCGTAGTAATCTTCTTTCTTCCAAGGTTCTTTAACATCAGTAACTTAAAGCAGCTAGCTGACCAGGTAGTACTGCACCAGAGGTGTGGTTTATGCTAATTAATTAGCATAAGCCAATCAGAGGAGACTTTGGGGTGTGCTGAGGAGAGAGATTGCCTGAGAAGGCACCAGAATTTTTTCCAAGATAGATGGGCACATGCTCAGAGAAATTAACCAACAGGGATATAAACTATGTAAAAGCATATTTAACAATATCTATAAAAAACTCTGCTTAAAATGAAGTTCCAAGTTGAAACCTAGCAAATTTGGTTGAAGACAAAGGCAGAGACCTCTGTAGTCAGGTTGTCAAGGGAGGAAGGGTGGAAGCTTACTGATGCTAAAGGATACCTTGGAAGAAAGAAAATTACTATGGTGAGTAATTTTTATTTCTTACCCCAGGGGTCTTTTAGCATCAGTAACTTAAAGCAGACTACAAGTAGTGTAGTTGGGAGGAGGCAGAGGAGCTACATAGGGAAGAGGCTCTGCAGCACCGCCCTTCCAAATTTGGCATCTGATTTAGACTGCACATCCAGACAATAATGTTTGGTGAATGTGTGTACAGTCTTCCAAGTGGCTGCTTTACAGACCTCTAACAAGGGGATGCCCCTAGCAGCTGCCACTCAAGCAGCAGTGCCTCTGGTAGAGTGGGCCCTGAGGCCTTCTGGAGGCTGTCTGCCCATTTTGTCATAACAGAAACAGATGCAGGAGACTATCTAATGAGAAATAGATCTTACTTTGAGAGGGCTCTTGCAGTAGGTAATAACATATAGGACTGACGCCGGCCGGCGACAGGACCCCACGGAAAAAATTCTGGCTGGGACCGCCCCCACATCAGGTGACGTGTCATACAACGCCGTATAAAGGGGGTCCCAGGACGCCCGCCCAGTTCTTTCCCGCCGTCAGCTCGTGCAGCGCCTCGCGGTTAAGTTCTTATCGCTCAGTCCTGTTACTTCGTCGGTTTTTCCGAACAAGTTTTCAGTATAGAATTTTATTCTTCTTTCGTCAGGTGAACGTCAGTTTATGTCGTCCCCTTCAAAGAATCAGTGCGACTCGTGCGGCGCCCAACTGCCTCACAAAGACGGTCACTCCCTCTGCCTTTTCTGCTTAGGCCCCAACCACGCGGTCAACAAGTGTCCGCACTGCCTTCGATTCAACGCGGCCACCCGCAGACGACGCCAGCAGTCCCTCGAAGCCCATCTCCTCAAAAAGAAGATGTCCGCGATGGAGAAGGAGTTGAAAAACTTGCAGGCGCTGACCTCCTGAAGGGCAAGAAGCAGGACAAGGAAAGGCACCGGGACAAGGCTCTCTCCTCCGCGACTCCGGCCAGAGTCGCGGGCAAGGTAACATCCCCTCCGGGGGATCGCCCGATGGCAGCCTCCAAGGCTTTGGAGGTGGCGTCGGCCCACTTGTCGGGTTCCGTGTTCAAGCCCGCCGGGTGTCTCCGGCCAAAAGGAGACTCTAGCCCCCAGTACCACCGCAGGCCTGCGGCCTACTGGTGCGGGCACCTCCTTTAAGCCGGACGTCGGCTCCTCTGACGTACGCCAGGAGAAGGCCGCTAAGACGCTCGACCCTTTGGGGTGGCGCACGGCAGTGTCCCCCTCGGACCGGGCCTCCTCCCATACTCGGCCCGCCTCCGACAAGGGATCCCCGAAGTCGGACGCCGGTTCCTCTGGCGTCCGCCGGGATTCGGCCCATAAGCCACATGTCGGCTCCTCCGACGTGGCGCCAGGCCTCAGAGCCTACGGCAGACCTTGCCGCGCTGTCGCATCAGGCTCCCGCAGCCTTCGCTGCCGCCAGAAGAGCCCCAGTCCCCTGCCGACCCCGGGATTTTTCCTCCATCCCCGGACGAGGCTCGGGATCCTGGCCATCCCATCCGATCTCTTCCTGAAGAGCCGGATTGATGCTGGCCCCTGACGCCGCCCCGCGCCAGCTCCTCCAACACCGCCCTGACACAGCCCCACCGACCCGGTTCCGAGCATCGCCCTCCGACGCGCGGGGATATTCTCTTCCATTGGGCCCTCCACCCCACGGGCCTATCCCGACTGATCCGCCTGTGGAGTACCCGGTGGGCCATCTGCTCCGCAGTTTCTCCAGTGCCTGGGCATCCGCCATCATATCCGGCGCCGGTTTTCCAGGTCCAGTATCCCGCGCCCGCAGTACCCGTGCCGATTCCTTCGACGCCGCAGTACCTGACGCCGCAGTACCTGGCCCGTATACCCGCAGCTGGTTACGGATATTCTCCCACGGATTTCCTCCAGACACCTATCCCCTCCTCCCTCCCACCGCCCCTAGGCCACCGTGGATCTTCAGGAGACTTTGCCTCCTGGTGGGCTGAGGCCAAGGCTCAGCTCACAAGGAGTCGAGAGTCGCCTTACGGCGACGGTGCCACCCTGGCTCCCGTGACGCCCCAGACGGCACACTCCCTCTCCTCCTCCGGATTCCCGGCTTCACCGATCCAGAGAGGGGCAGGACACGCTGCTCTGAGATTCCCCCAAGGAACCCGCTCCTCCCCTAGTCAAGCTAGGGAGTCTTACTCTGCTTCAGATTCTTCCTCTTCTCTCGGACTCCTCGGAGGCTTCCATGGATGTTCCAAAAATGACGAGCCACGCCTCCGTCCAGCCCGGCCTAGGACTCCTCCGAAGTCTCCTCCGGAGGATCCTTCCTTCACGGAGTTGCTCAGGAAGATCCAGGAGGTCCATCAGTGGCACTTCTTAGAGCCAGATCCTCAACGGGTTAAACTCGCTGAACATCTGGACTTACGCCTCACGGCTCCTACCCTAGTGCCACCCTGGATCGAGCCTCACGCCCACCTTGTTTCCACGATTTGGAAGCAACCGTCGGCTTTAGCCCCACTTCCCAGGAAGTCGAAGAGGCTATACCAGGCTCCGGAGGGTGTAGACTTTTTAGACTCTCACCCTCATGCAAACCTCGGTTGTGATTAGCGCCCCACGGCCGGTCAGCACACCCAAACACTTGAGCCTGCCCCCGGATAAGGAATCTCGCTTCTGGATAAGTATGGAAGGAAGATCTACACTTCTTCCACACTGGGGATTAGGGCCCTGAACTATGTAGCACATATGGGGATTACCAGAAGGCCGCCTACCCAGGCGGAATCTAAGATCGACCCTTGCCTGACCCCAAGTCAAGCAGAAGCTGGCCGACCTTGGTCCGCTTCTGCTCATTCGCCAGTCGTCATATTCTGAGGACGACCTACGACGCAGTGGACACTGCAGGACAGAGTTCTGCCTTTGCCGTCAGTCTTGGCGCCATGCATGGCCCGTGTCAGATCTGGTCCCGAGGTGCAGTCAGCAATCCAAGAAGCACCTTTCAGGGGTTCTGTGCTGGTGGTGATGTCAAGGACATCATCACTGATTGTAGGAGAAGGGACGCCCTCAAATCTGTTGATTCAATGTACCGCCCCCATCCCCCACAGCCGCCCTTCGCAGACGCAGACGGCCTCAAGCTAAAACTCAGGGAAAGCGGCCACTAAACGCCGGGCCCCACAGCTGCCAGGCCACCGCCACCCAAAAGCAATGGTGCCCCAGCTGCGCGCTGCCTCACACCACCTGACTCCTTCCTCTCCCACCGCCTCCAGCAGCCCCGGAGGAACCGGTAGGAGGGAGGTTCTCCCTCCACCTTCCGGGTTGGGAGAGGATAACATCGGATTCATGGGTGCTTCAGATCATAGCAGAGGAACACTCCATAGAGTTTCTACAGAAACCTCCACGTCACCCCCCTCTGAACTCCGCTTACTCAAGGGACCATCTTCCTTTGGTCAGGGAAGAAATCTCGGCGCTCCCTGCGAAACAGGCTATAGAACCCGTACCCCCTCACCTCTACGGGACGGGTTACTATTCCCACTTCTTCCTTGTACCAAAGAAGACAGGAGATCTCAGACCTATTCTCGATCTCAGCTCTCTGAACCTGTATGTGGAATACAAGAGGTTCAGGATGCTTTCCCTTCAAACCCTTTTGCCCCTGCTTCCGGCGGCCAATGGCTTTGTGCACTAGATATGCAGGATGCGACCTGCACATCCCCATTCGCCTCTTCGCACCGAAAGTACCTCAGGTTCATGCTCCAGGGGTCCACTACCAATTCCGGCGCTCCTGCTTGGTCTTTCCTGCCCCCGAGTCTTTACCAAATGCCTGGCGGTGGTAGCGCCCACCCATGCTCTTTTGGGAGCTCAGGTTTTCCCTACCTGACGACTGGCTCCTGGCGGCCTCATCCAGGAGGAACTCCTGCATTTTCTCTCCCCACCCAGCAGGTTTTCACTGGCCTGGGTATTACCATCAACCATTCCAGTCTCACCTGGAGCCTTCACAGAGGCTCCAGTTCATCGGGTAATTTTCGGCATATCACTGTGCAAGGCCTTTCACCTAAGGACAGGGGGCTCCTCCAGTCACAGATTTCCTCCCATCGGAACGCAGGAGGGTCCCGGAAGGTCAGTGCTTGCCTACTGGGACTCACGGCATGCCATCCCGACGGTTCCGCGCGCGCACCTCCACATGAGAATCTCTCAGTGGACTCTCCGATCTCAGTGGAATCAACGGGTAGATGATCTAGATCATCTAGTTCTGATGTCCTCGCTGATGGTAAGAGACTTGCAATGGTGGATGGTTTGAGAGAACCTATTCCGGGGGGTCCCCTTTTTTTATCCTCCCCCCGATCCGACTCTGACCACGGACGCTTCAGGCGAAGGTTGGGGAGCCCATCTGGGTCCTCACCGAACCCAGGACCTATGGTCAAAGATGGAGATAGCTCTTCATATCAACGTGCTCGAGCTTCGAGCAGTGCTGTATGCTCTCCAGGCCCTTCACCAATTCATCCTTCCAGGTCACCTAGCTGTCCAAATGGACAACATGTGCATGGTGTGGTACATCAACAAGCAGGGAGGGACTCGGTCCTACCCGCTATGCAGGGAAGCGATGAGGGTTTGGGATTGGGCAACGCTTCACAACCTTCACCTCACGGCGATCCATGTTCCGGGAGTCAACAATGTCCTGGCAGACAGACTAAGTCGCTCGTCGGCTCTACCACACGAGTGGGAATTGGACGAAAAAATTCTAAAAAGCATCTTCCAGATTTGGGGGACTCCTCAGATAGACCTGTTTGCTTCCTCCCAAAATGTAAAGCTTCCAATCTTTTGCTCACTTGTTCCAGAGCGAGACGCTTTCTGGAACGACGCTCTATCTCTAAGCTGGAAGGACAGATTCATCTATGCTTTTCCCCCAATACCTCTGGTCCCTCGTGTGTTACAGAAGCTGGCTTTAGAAGGAGCAAGAATGATTCTGATCGCTCCTTTCTGACCCAGGCAAATCTTCCTCTTCCTTTATCTCCAGGATTGCTGACCCAGGATCAGGGGACCCTGGTCCATCCGGGACTCAGGTCCCTTCAACTTCTTGCATGGCTCCTGCAGACCTAGCTCAATCTCGTTTCTGCGTCTCTCCTGAGGTGGCCGAGATTCTGGTGGAGGCTAGAAAACCCTCCACTAGGTCCACCTACACCATGAAATGGAAAAGATTTTCTATCTGGGCTGCGGCCAGGAACGTGGAACCCTTTTCCTGCCCTGTGACCATTCTGCTTGAGTACGTGCGTCATCTTTTTGACCTGGGTCTCAGCCACTCCTCTTGAAAGTCCATATGGCGGCTATTTCAGCCTACCATGTCCTTTCACTGACAAGGCATTTGCCCAGCTGGAGGTATCCAAAACTTTCTCAGAGGGTCCTCATCTCAGGCCCCTGTCCGATTCCAGCTCCCATGGGACTTGAACTTTGTCCCCGAGAAACTTACCTTCCTCCTTTGAGCCTGCGGCTCCACAGACTTGAAGTTTTATCGTGGAAGACGTCTTGGTGGCTATTACTTTGCTCGCAGAATTTCCGAGCTCCAGGCCCGATGTGCAAAACCCCTTATCTGATTTTTCACAGAGAACGAGTAGTCTCGCATCGAATCCTAAGTTTCTCCCAAAGGTGGTAGCAGAATCTACTCTTGAATCAGTCTATTGAATTACCTGCCTTCTTCACGCAGTACTCAATCAAGGAGAATACCTGCTCCATACCATGGATGTTCACAGGATCCTGAAATACTACACCGATAGGACGAAGGATCTCAGAAAGACCGATCAGTTGTTTGGCTCTTTTGCTCATAAAGAAAAGGCAATGCTGTTCTAAGCAATGCCTATCAAAATGGTTGGCCCACTGCACCACTTTCTGTTATGACAGTACTCACAAGACCCTACCGGGTCAAGTCAGAGGTCACTCCACCATGGAGTAGCAGCCTCTGGGGCTTGTTTCAAGAATGTGTCTGCGGCAGACATCTGTGCTGCTGCCACTTGGACTTCAGTCCATACCTTTACTAAACATTACAGTTTGGACATTGCCTCTCGCCGTAGAGCAGGCTTCGGGTTAGCTGTCTTGCAAGGCCTCCTTTCTTGAGACCTGCTAGATTATTGGCTACTTTTGGAGTAGTTCCTCCTCCCGTGCCTTTTATTTGTTCCAGACTGCTTGGGATTCTGTCCTATATGTAATTACCTACTGCAAGAGCCCTCTCGAGTAAGATAGGACAGTTGATGAAGAACTTACTCCTAACGGTAGATCTTCGAGAGGCTCTGCAGTAGGTAACACCTTCCGCCCCATCCCCTAGGCTTTTTCAACTCCTTCCACTGAGGCAAATGTCTGCTTTCTCTCGTCTGGGCCTTCCGGGCCTGTGGCGGGAAAGAACTGGAAGGCGGGTGTCCGGGACCGCCCCTTTATACCGACGTCGTATGATGCCGGTCACCTGATGTGGGGGCGGTCCGGGGACTGCTAGCTAGAATCTTTTCCGTGGGGTCCTGCCGCCGGCCAGCATCAGTCCTATATGTAATTACCTACTGCAAGAGCCTCTCTCGAAGATCTACTGTTACGGTAAGTTCTTACGTAACTGTACTTTCTCTTGGTAGCATGTTTACCTGTACCTACCTCCCCGCAGGTGAGGAATAGTTGGGTGAAAGAACCCCTAACCTGCTTAGTGTGCTCCAAATAGTGGAACAGAGCCCTTTTGATGTCCAGGCTATGAAGCTTCTGTTCCCCAGGAGTGGACTTTTCCGTAAAGAACACTGGTAGGGTAATAGACTGGTTAAGGTGGAACTCAGAGACCACCTTGGGCAAAAACTTTCTATTTGTCCTGAGCTCAACCTTATCCCTGTGGGGAATAATATAGTTGGGCTCTGTACAGAGAGCTTGTAGCTCTGAAATCCTTCTTGCACAAGTATTAGCTACCAGGAAAATAGTTTTCCAGGTAACATACTTAAGATGGGCCATAGCCTATGGGCTCAAAGGGGGGCTCCATGAGCTTGGCAATACACAAATTTAGGCTTCAAGGGGGAACAGGTTCCCTAACAGGAGGCTGAAGGTGTAACAGGCCTTTAAATAACTGCTTAAACACTGGCTGGGAGTAAACAGACCTGGACTTTCCTACTGAGAGGTACGCCAAAGTTGCAGCCAAATGCAGTTTCAGTGAAAAGGGCCTCAAGCCTGAGGCCTGGAGATGAACTAGGTAGTCTAACAGGGTAGAATCAGTGGCAAAGAAGGGACTAATCCCCTTGCCCTTACACCAAATAGAGAATCTCTTCCATTTGGCTGCATAGTTCGTATTTGTGGCTTTTTTGCCATTTTTAAAACCTTAAAGACCTGTTCTGAGTAGTGAGAAGCAGGATACTCTAACTCCTCAAGAGCCAAGCCTTGAGGTGAAGGGACTGCGGGTCTGGGTAAGTCACCCTGAGTGGGAAGAGTCAGGAGTGAGTGGCTGAGGGAAGGCGAATGGGCCTGCTGTGCAAAAAGTGTTAGCAGCAGGGGATACCAAACCTGTCTTGGCCAATCTGGTGCTACCAGAATCATTAGTGCTGGTTAGAGTCTGAGTTTCAGGAGAACCTTGAAAATGAGAGAAATGGAGGGAAGGCATATAGGAACTTCCTGTCCAATGTAGCACCAGTGCATCTGCTGGAACAGTGCCCATGACTGGTGGCCTGCAGCAGAAGCGAGGAAGCTGGTGATTGAGGGGAGGCAAGATCTATTTCTGGGGTCCCCATCTACTGAACACTGTGGCTAGCACCTGCTTGTTGAGACACTACTCACTGTGTCCAACTTATGCGGCTGAGGGCATCCGTCAGGGTACTGTCCTTTCGAGGGAGGTGAATTGCTGAGAGAGACGCCTCTGGAGAATATGCCAAGGTCCAAATCCTCATGGCCTCTGTGCAGAGGACTCCTGACCTTGTGCCACCCTGTTTATGTAAAACATGGCTGTGATGTTGTCCGTCCGGACCTGCACTGAGTGGCCTGAAATTAGAGGAGAAGGACTTCAGTGCCAGATAAATGGCCCTGAGTTCCAGAAGATTGATGTGCGACCTTGACTCCTTCACGGTCCAGGTGCTACAGACAGAGGAACTGTCCTGACGAGCCCCCCAATTCTAGCAGTGAAGCATCTGTAGTGATGATTTTTTAGAAGGGAGATCTGGAAGGGACACCTACTGAAAGGCTGGCAGTGTCCTTCCACCACCACAAGGCCTGAAGAAAAGTCTGCGTTACTAGTATTAGTTTTGACAGAGCACTGCTCTTTTGAGACCAATGGGAGTGTAAGTGAAACTGTACATCTCTCATCCTGTACCTGACACCCCCCCCCCCCCCGGAACTACCGCAGTCATGGATGCAATGTGTCCCTGGAGTCTTAGAAAGGGTCTGGCCGGCCTTGGCAGGCTCAGGGCAAAGGAGTTTGCTACTTCTAGGAAATTTTGAATTCTTTCTGGTGGCAGAAATGCCCTGCTCTGCTTTGTGTCCAACTGTGCCCCTATAAATGTTAGGAGCTGGGTTGGTTCTATGTGGGATTTCTTTAGATTTATGAGAAATTCCAGAGACAGCAGAGTGCTTTTTGTGATTGACAGGAACTCCTGGACTTGAGCTGGGGTTTTCCCTACTATCATCCAATCATCTAGGTAGGGGTACACTGAAACCCCTTATTTCCTGAGATGTGCTGCTACAACAGCCAGACATTTGGTAAACACCCTTGGCACAGATGTTAGGCCGAAGAGCATGGCTGCAAATTGGTAATGCCCTGAGGGAAGCCTGAACCTCAGGAACTTTCTGTGGAACTGCCTTACAGGGATGTGAAAGTAGGCATCCTTGAGATCTTGAGAGACTAGCTAATCTCCCTGTTGTAGAGACTGAATGACCATTTTTAGAGTCACCATTCTGAACTTTGGTTTCAGGAGGTGCCTGTTGATGTACCTGAGGTTTAGGACAGGTCACCACTCCCCTATTTTTTTCTGGGTGAGGAAGTACCTGGAGTAAAGGCCCTTGTTTTTCTGTAAGGCCGGAATCTTTTCAACCACCTTTGATGCCAGGAGGTTGCAGACAGTACAGTTATGTAAGAACCTACCACAACAGTAGATCTTCAAGAGAGGCTCTTGCAGTAGGTACTCACAAGTAGGACTAAGCCATCAGGCGTTAGGACCGCACGGAAAAATTCTAGCTAGCAGTGTCCAGCGGGGGACTGTCCCTGAAGCCACATGACGGACGTCAATGTGACGCTATATAAGGAGCGGTCCCCATGCCCGCCTTCCAGTTCTCCCGCCGAGACCTGTAGAGGTTCGCAGGAGAAAGGAGAGACTCTGGAGCCTAAAGGCACAATATGAAAACCACAGAAGGAAACTCAGGGGCAGGTCAGGTTAGGGAAAACAGTACTTACTGTAAGAGCCATTCTCAAGATCTACCCTCAGTAAGTTCTTACGTAACTGTACTATCTTACTTAGAGAGGGCTCTTGTGTAGGTACTCACAAGTAGGACTGAGTCCCAAGCAGTAACCTGAGACCAGTCTGAAATACTGTATAGGAGGCAGAGAGAGTTTCCTAGCCACTCTAAGGGACTCCACGAGCCCCTCTAGACAGAAAGGCCAAAGCCCGCTTTGTGCCTCGACGCAATGTCCAGGCTGTAATGCATGGTAAAAGTATGGACAGAACTCCAAGTTGCAACTGCGCAAATGTCTGCAGCTGAAGCATTCCTGAAACAAGCAGCAGAGGCAGCCATGCCTCGGGCTGAATGTCCTTTAACCTGGCCCAGAAGGGTTTTGTGGTACCTCTGGTAACAAAAGGTAATGCAGTTTGCCAACCATTTAGACAAACACTGTTTAGAAACAGCTGTGCCCTCTCTTTTGGGTGCAAATGAAACAAACAATTGGTCAGATTTACGGGGAGATTTAGTCCTGTCCATACAGTACCTGAGAATTCTGTGAACATCCAGAGTATGAAGAAGAGCTTCCCCCCGATGGAGTATTCCGGATAGTACACCGGCAGGTCCAGGGATTCATTCAAGGTGGATTCAGATACCACCTTAGATAGGAACTTGAGATTGGTCCACAGAGCCACCCGGTCTCTGTGAAAAATCAGACAAGGTATCTTACACATGAGAGCCTGAAGCTCGGAAATTCTTTGAGCTGAAGTAATAGCCACTAGGAATAGTGCTTTCCAAGAGAGGTAGCGATGTCCGCACTAGCTGCAGGCTCAAGGGTGACAAAGTGAGCTTTTCAAGAATGAAGTTTAGGTCCCAAGGAGGAGCAGGGCTCTTGACTGGGGGCTTCAGATGAAGAATCCCTTTCAGAAAGGTTTTGTATACCGCCAACTGTGCCAAAGTCTTTTGTCTTATTGGAATATGAAAAGCAGAAATGGCCAAAAGGTGGATATCTTTAGGGTCGAATAACTAAGACCCAAGTCATAAAGGTGCAGTATGTAGTATAAGACCTTCGTGACTGAACAGGAAAGGGTTCAATCCCTTTCTAATCTGCCAAGATGGAAAACCTTTTCCATTTCATGACATATGTAGCTCTGGTGGAAGGCTTCCTGGCCTCTACCAAGATCTGTGATACCCTAGGGAACTCCAAGCAGGCAGCCGCTATGTTGGAAGGAGCCTTGCGGCAGATGAAGGGACCTGAGACCTGGATGAACCAGGGTCCACTGTTCCTGAGTCAAGAGATCCTGGGAAACCAGCACTGGAAAGGAGGTTCCACTGATAGTTGTTGCAGTAGAGAAAACTGTCTGTCTCGGCCAGAAGGGAGCAATGAGGATCATTTGAGCTCTTCTGCCTGCAGTTTCATTAGAACTCTCTGGATTAACGGGAAGGAAGGAAGGAAGGGCACGAACCTCCCTTCCAGCAAAGAGACAGCGCATCTCGCCAGAAAACACCACGCCCTGGAGAGAGCGAGCAGAAGGTTGGTAGTTCTGCGTTGAATGGGGAGGCGAATATATCTATTTGAGGCCTTCCCTACCTTGCGAAGACTTTGTTTACCACCGACTGTCTGAGCTCCCACTCGTGTGCTCTGGCTTGCATATGGCTCAGTGCATCTACCAGGATGTTCTGGACACCTATCATATGTACTGCTGTCAGATGAATGTTGTGGTCGACCGCCCAGTACTACACTCTCGTTGCTTTCCTGCAAAGGGGGGTAAGAGTGGGTTCCGCCTTATTTATGTACCAGACTACGCACATGTTGTCTGTGTGAATCATAAGATGACCCAGGAGAATGAGATGTTGAAAGGCCTCTGGTGCGTTGAACACTGCTCTCATCTCGAGTATGCTGATATGAAGAGACAGTTCTATGTGGGACCAAAGACCTTGTGTCTTGTGAGGACCCAGATGTGCTCCCTAACCCAGACCTGAAGCATCTGTCGTCAGGGTTTGTGAGGGATTATCTGATCGAAATAGAACCCCTTTGGAGAGGTTATCTTGTTTGAGCCACCACAAGAGATCGTTTGCCACTGCATCTGAGATCGTAATCTCGTGGTCCAGTTCGTCTGCCCTCTGGTCCCACTAGACTCTGAGGGTCCATTGTGAGACTCTCATGTGGAGTCTGTCTAGGGAACCTGGCGGGATGGCTGCCGCCATGAGCCCCAGTAGTCGCGATGATCGCTCTGCCTGGTACCTCTTTCTGTGAGGCCACCATTCGGCCTGGTACTGCAAGGTAGGTATTCTGTCTTCGGTAGGAAAGCCTTGCCCTGTACCGTGTTCAAAACTGCCCCAATGAATTGGAGCTGTTGGGTAGGGACTAGGTGGGATATGGCATAATTGACCGTAACTCCTACCCAATGGAAAGTGTCCAGGGTAAGGTTCAGATCCTTGACTAGGGCCTCCCTGGAGGAGGCTGATATCAGCCAGTCGTCCAGGTAGGGAAAAATTTGGACCACCTGCCTGCACAAAAAGGCTGCCACCACTGCTAGGCATTTCGTGAATACCCTGGGGGCCGAGAAAAGGCCAAAGGATAGTGCTTTGAGTTGGAAATGCTCCCCCGAAAACAGAATCAGAGAAATTTGTGGTGTGGCGGGCCAATCGGGATGTGCAGGTAAGCATCCTGCATGTCCATGGTGCAGAGCCACTGACCCTTCTGTAAGAGAGGAAGTAGGTTGGGGAGAGACAGTATTCTGAATCTCTTGCATTGAACCAAGAGATTCAGAGAGCTCAGATCTAGGATTGGTCCTAGGTCGCCTGTCTTCTTGGGAACCAGGAAGAAATGCGAGTAGTACCTTTTTCCTGATGCTTTACGGAACTGGTTCTATTGCTGCTTTTGCCAGCAAGGGAGTGATTTCTCTCACCAAGGGTAGGTGATCAAGGGGTAGGATGAATGACCCAGGAGGTCTTCTATGGGTCTTTCTATGAATTCTACTGTGCGACCTTTTGCCACCAGCTGAAGAACCCACAAGTCTGTTGTTATTTTCTCCCACTCTGGTGGGTGAGAGGAGAACCTGCCCCCTACCGGCTCCTCTGGAAAGCATACCAGTGGAGGAGGGAGATTGAAGGGGTCAGGAGGCAGAGGGCAAGGCCGGGGCCGCTAACGGCCGAGGTTGCCCATTTTTTTCTGATGTCGGTTCTGATTTGGTCTTTGTTGACGACGTTGCAGCCTCCGAAATGGCTGTTTCTGCTTCTGTGGAGGCTTGTACACAAATTATACCGAATGTAGGACCTTGCCCTTATCTTGGAGGTCAGTGATAATGTCCTTTACGTCCCCACCGAAAAGGACTGACCCTCTAAAGGGAGCATACTGTACGGCCGACTGGACCTCTGGTGTCAGGCCTGAGATCCGCAGCCAGGCGTGGCGTCATAGACTAACCGCAGTAGCGAGCCCCTACCAGCAGTGTCCACTGCATCATAGGTGGCACACAACATGTGACGACACGGATCTAGCTGACCATACTAGATCTGCCATTTTGTTTTTAGGGTAGAGTCTGAAGAGAGCTACTCGGACCTAACTGACCTAGATCAATTTTAGTCGTTCCCAATATGAGTGACGTAGTTCAGTGCTCTGATTCCTAAGGTGGAGGAAGAGTAAATCTTTCTCCCACACTGATCCAGAATTTTAGATTCTTTATTGGGGGGTTGGGGGGCACTGAGGTGTTTGGGTTTAGTAGACCTATCATGGGCCGCACTAATGACCACTGAATTGGTCTTAGGATGAAGACTGAGGAAGTCTTTATCATCTGGAGATTGATAGTGTCTGTCAGCCTTTCTGGCTACTGGGGCCAGAGAAGAAGGTTGCTTCCATATAGTGGTGACCAAATCCTCATATGGTTCAATCCAGGATGGAATGAGGTTTGGGAGGAATCAGCCAAATCTAAATGAGCTACCAGCCTCTGCCTCGCGGGTCCTGGGCAACCGTGCGCCAATCGTAG
This sequence comes from Neoceratodus forsteri, assembly GCA_016271365.2. Lineage (NCBI taxonomy): Eukaryota > Metazoa > Chordata > Ceratodontiformes > Ceratodontidae > Neoceratodus > Neoceratodus forsteri. Next base: position 639,857,694 of record CM057450.1, on the reverse strand, counting down.
GTTGCTTGGATTTTGGCTTAGGAGCTCCAAGAAGGAAGGATTCCGAGGATTTGGAGAGTCCTTCGGTTTCTGATCATCCAGTGGGTATTTCCATGTCGGAGTCGGAATGGCCAAGGTCGCTATCCGAGTCCAAGGAACTTTGGTCGCTTGGAGAGCTGATGGCCGGAAGCGGCAGTTCCACTGGTCTAGAAAATTCCATAGGCCTGGAAAACTCCCAGGGCCTAAGGCTAGGATCTGGATGATTGGCCTGCATCTGGCCCTTAGGGCCGGACAATGGGGAAGGATCCGACACAGGAGGCCTTGGAGCTGGCGTTGGGGAAATCGCCAGCTGACGCTTCTCCAGCTCTGACGTGAGCTGTGACTTTGCTTCTGCCGACCAGTTCTTAAGGACCACTTAAAGGTCTACTTGGAACTGGGGTGGAGGGTTATTAAACCCATAGCTAGGGTACCCATAGTAGGGGTAGTTAAAGCCCGACAGAGGGTATCCCGGCACATGGAATCCTGATGCCGGATATTGTGGCATTGGGTACTGAGGAGGACAGCCCGGCGATAGGTGTCCATAGAGATTTCCAGGTGGTCCTGACGGAGGGCCCGAAGGCCCTGCTGGAGGAATCGTCAAGTCTGTACTGCGTCCCACAGGGTGCTCGGAAAGTCCTGATGGAAGAGGCAGACAAGAGGGTCCCGAAGGTCCTGGTGTCTGGCCCAACAAAGGGCCTTGCAGGACTGAATCACCTCAATCAATCAAAAACTTTATTTAACCAGGCGAACACTATTGAGCAAGCTCCTTTTCAAGGTGGACCTGGGAGGGCACAAATACAAAATAACAGGGTAATACACAAAAACAGAATACACAGATTTGATCAACAACAAGCATGGACAATAAATTGTAATGAAATACAGGATAAGTAACACAATATTTTGCAGATAATAAACTGAACTAGTAACAGTAATACAGATTAGGTCAGCAGCTGTCAGAAGATGGGGTGACAAGGGCCATGTCGACTCGACTGGGACCCTGGAGCACCAAGACGAATCGACTGGGCCCTGGAACACCATGGTGAATTGACTGGGCCCTTTTGGCACAGGTAGGGGGGATGGAATAGGGGCAGGGGAATAGGGAATAGATGGAGTGCGTACAGGTCGAAGGCCTAAGGAGAGGGAATGTGAACCAGAAGTGCGGAAATGAAGAACCAGATGAGGGGAACTAGATGGGGGGCAGGGTGAAGGGGAGAGTGGGTACAATACAGGAACAGAGCGGTGTAAAAATAATGAGGAGAGAAGAAAGGATGGAGGGAAGGAGAGGACCAGTCAGTGGCCGAGTTCAGGGTCACAGATCGGGGGGGAAGAGATAGAGAAGGGAGGAAGGAGGGAGGAGGGAGGGAGATGACCATGCAGAAACTGGGATCAGAGTCCAGGAATGGGCCAAGACGAGAGCGATCTGGGGACACCCTAAGAGGGGAGTCATTTGATCAAGAGAAGTGCAGGATTCTGTATTGTGCTGTAAATAAAGTGTTTTAAAGGCTGTGAAGCTGACTTTATACTTTAATTTCAAGGTTTTTGCAGGTTGTTCCATAGCTTGAAGCACATGGCTACTGGAAGCCCAGCCAAAGCAGGATCTAGCCTTGTTACCTTTAAGGTAATATAGGAGGCACTTTCAGACATATCTGCTTAGAGTGCAAAGTGGTAAACAGGCAGAGATGTAGTCAGGTAGTTTGTTAGCAATAGCTTTGTATGTCCAGACAGCTGCATTTCTGTGACGTCTGAGGGTGAAGACCAGCCTACAGCGAATACAACAAACAGTGGTGGGTAGAGTATGGAAGATCTGATATAAACCTTAGGGCTCTATGGCAGAGCGTATCGCGCTTTTAGAGATTATGCTGACTGGGCTTTGGCTATAGAGGAAATCCGCATAGTCTAGCAGGGGTAGGAAGGTAGTTTGGACTAGTCTTGTCTTTGCATCAGAGGGGAGAAGATTTTTTATCCTAAAGAGAAGGCCAAGCCTTTGACGAAGCTTCTTTGTCAGTTCTTCTATATGTATTACGAAGGAGAGTCTGTAGTCAAGCCATACACCCAAGTAACTGAATTGATATACATACTCCAACTGTTCACCGAGGGCACCTAAGGGGGTCAGAGGGACTATTGTCTGGTCCAACGCTGGCTCTGGCATCTGAGGCACCGGCAGAGGGGGTGACAAAACCCCTGTCGGCGGGTGATCTCCTGCCTCCACATCCACTGCAGGGGAAGCCGAAGGTACCGCTTCTACCGGCAGTAAAGGAGAGGAAGGAGTAGTGTCCTTCGTCAGCTGCGTATCGAACGTCGGCTGTGCCGTCACCTCTTTGTCAGGCCTGTTATCGGGGCCTGACGGAGGATCTGGAGCTGGGCATCCGCCAGAGGAGTGGACGGGCGGCTTAGCAGCCACAGCTGTGCAAGTACCGTCAGAACCAGAACTCGACTTACCGGTCCCACTGCACACTAGGCCTTGAAATTTTGGAGGCGGTAGAGGAGGTGGTGCCTCTGATCTCGGGAGGCTCCATCGGGCCCGAGCCCAAGCCAGATGGGTGGATTGACAGCCGCTCAGTAGCCACCAAAGCGGTCGTCGGCTGAGTCCCCAGAGGGATGCTATCTGAAGGCCGCAACTCCAGCAGGAGGCGGCAGAATGACTGGGGACCCTTCCCGGTCCTGATGTCTCTCCTTGTCCTTCTTCTTCTTATGGTGGCCTTCCGGAGAGGACGATGATTTCCTGAGTTTCTTCAGCTCCTTTTCCATATTGGCCATTTTTTCTTTTAAAAGATGGGCTTCCAGAGACTGCTGCCTATGTTTACGTGTGGCCGCATTAAACTTCTGGCAATGCTCGCACCCTTCCACCTTATGGCCTGGGCTCAGGCAAAAAAAGCTGAGGAAATGGCCGTCCTTGTGAGGAAGCTGAGATCCACAGGAGTCGCACTTGTTCTTATGCGATTCTGAAGGCGTCCGAGACGACATACACAACAATTTTTGTTAAACAAAAGCGAGAAATATACGGATTAATAGTAAAACTGTTAGAATAATACTCATCCAAGATGGTGTCGACTAGCAGCGCCTTGTGTGCAGGTCGGCGGCGTAAAGAACTGGAAGGCGGGCATGTTCTTATATACGTCATGATGACGTCTGTCACGTGACGCTGGGGGTGGTCCCCCGCCAGACACTGCTAGCTAGAATTTTTCCGGTGGTCCTAATGCCTAGTGGCTTAGTCCTACTTGTGAGTACCTACTGCAAGAGCCCTCTCGAAGCAAGATCTCCAGTTCTAGCAGTTGTTTTTCTACAGGAGTTAAGGGTTTTGAAAACGGAACCCCTCAAGGTTGGCATCTTCTTGAAATGAAGACACAGGCCCTTTTCCACTACCTCCAAGATCCACTTGTCTGAGGTTATGTGGGCCCAAACTTGGAGGTAGTGGGAGAGCCTGCCCCCTACACGTGGAGGGGAGGCGACCAAGGCACTGAAGTTAGGGCTTAGGCTGAGACGCAAGGGCCTGGCAGATGGCCGGTTTTCTTTGGCCTCTCCTGCCTCTTCCCCTGTAGTACCATCTAGACTGAGAGTAATCATACTGAGGGGGAGGATAGGGGTAATAGGGTTTGGGGGAAGTAACCCCTACCCCTACCTGCCTTAGGCTGAAACTTTAAGGTGGTAGCCTTTTGCTTGGATGTATTGCTCTGGCAAGTGGATTTGTACTCGTCCACTTTTTTCATGTATTCTTCTGTTCTGGAATCAAACAGAAGATTTTTATCACAGGGGAAGTCTAGAGCTTTAGACTGGGTGTCCTGTGTGAGGCTGGTCGTCCTTAGCCAGGCAAATCTTCTAAGAGATATGGCCTGGGCCATAACTCTAGATGCAGCATCACTGTTATCATCTGCAATATGGAACTGGTACTTTGTTGCATCCAAGGCAATCTTAGCAGTCTCAGTTAAGTCCTGGGCCATGGACTCGGACTCTGATGGAGCAATGGCCAGAACAGAATTCCATAAAGCCTTCTGATACTTTGCAGTACAGGCCAAGTAGGAAGACAGGCGAAGAAGCAGTGAAGCAGAAGTGTCGTTTTCTTTTTTTTTTTTCAAATTTAGTATGCCTTTTTTTTTTTTTTTTAACATATCACTATTTTCTCTCCTATCTTGTGGAGTGGTACCAGCTTATCATCCGCGCGCGGCTTCCGCACCCGGACCAGATGTGGTGCACAAATTTGTATGCTCAACCCCACAGGCCGGCTGGTAGGCAGGTCCCCCAAACAGTGGACTGCAGCACAGACCCGGAGGATGCACCCCTCGTGTCCAGAGACACAGGGCATGGCCATCAGCCGCCACGATCGCCCGCAATTTCTGCCATTTACATTGCCCTGAGCTGGACGTGCAATGGCATCAGCGACAGTTGTGTGGCCGCCTGCGCCGTCCATCCTGGAGTGTACTCGCTACCTGCAGTGCGCCTGGCCTCGCCAGCCGCTGCAGAGCGACACGCAGCTACCCCACTCCGCCCAGAGGGAGGAGAGCAGTCATGGGACGCTTAATCCTCCCTCTCCCCTGCCAACCCCCGGCAGTCCGAGTCCGTTCCCGAACTCGGGTCGCCGGCGTGGCGTGAGGTGTGGCATCAATGCACTTGGGAAGAACATAACATTAAACATCAATACACCATCAATGAGAAAATCCTGAAATCTGTTACTACTGAAAAAGATCTTGGAAATAGTTATAACATCAGGTTTATCATTTGGAAAACACTGCAGACAATTAACAAATAAAGTAAATCATATGATTGGATGCATTAAAAGGGCTTTTGTTACAAGAAATAGGGACTGTATCATCCCCCTTGTATAGATCCTACATTAGGCCCCACCTTGTGGAATCCATACTTGAGAAGGGACGTGAACAGATTGGAGGAGATTCAGAGAAGGGAAACAAAAATGACTGATGGAATGAATGACAAAAGCTCTGACTAGAGATTACTTGACTTAAATATGTATCCCTTGGAGTTAAGAAGAGTAAAGGGCAACTTATTACTTGTGTATAAAATACATAAAGATAACATAGAAACATAGACTTTGACGGCAGATAAGGACCGCTAGGCCCATCTAGTCTGCCCATTTCCTACCTACAGGATAGGCCGCAGATCCTAGTTAACCAACATCCTATATCTTCCTGCCCCCACAAGAATTGCCTTATGTCTGTCCCATGCATTCTTGAATTCTCCCACAGTTTTAGACCCCACAACTTCCCTCAGGAAGGCTGTTCCAAGCATCCACTACCCTCTCTGTGAAATAATACCTCACATTGCCCTGAACCGCCCTCCTTCTATCTTTAAATTGTGTCCCTTGTTCTTGCAAGTCTCTTTTCTGAAAGATGCTGCCCTCTTGGACTTTGTTGATTCCTTGAGGTACTTGAAAGTTTCTCTCATGTCCCCTCCCTTCTTTCCTCAAGGGTATACATATTAGCTCCTTTAGTCTCTCCTCATACGGCTTCTCTTGCAGACCCTGCACCATTTTAGTTGCCTCCTCTGGACTGCCTCTATCCTGTCTATGTCCTTGAGGAGATGGGGTCTCAGAACTGGACACAGTATTCCAGATGGGGTCTCACCAACTGTCTGTACAGAGGGATAACAACTTCCTGTTTTCTGCTGCTGATGCCTCTCCCTATACATCCCAGTATACCCCGGCCTCCCTACTGCCTTCTCACATTGCTTGCTAACCTTAAGGTCATCTGATATGATTACCCCAGGTCCCTTTCCTGTTTTGTTGTTATTACTACCTCCCACCCATTGTGTATTCTTCCCTGGTTCTTGTTTCCCAGGTGCATTATTTTGCACTTTTTGCATTGAATCCTAGCTGCCACACGCCTGACCATTCCTCCAACCTTGCCAAGTCCCTTTTCATCCTTTCCACGCCTCCTTGTGTACAACCCTGTTGCAGATCTTTGTGATCTGCAAAAGGCATACTTTTCCTTCCAGTCCTCTGCAATGCCACTGATAAAGACATTAAAAGGACTGGATCCAATACTGAACCCTGCAGTACCCCACTAGTAACCGCCTTTCTTCAGAGTGGACTCCATTTACAATTACCTTCTGTGTCCTGTTGTCCAGCCAATGTTTTATCTAGGTACCACCCTGGGACCCACTCCCAGGCTGGTTAATTTGACTAATAATCTTTGAGTGGGACTGTGTCAAATGCCTTGCTAAAGTCTAGGTAGGCCATGTCCACAGCCCCTCCCTGGTCTACTACTTTAGTCACCCAGTCAAAGAAATCTATTAGATTTGTCTGACATGACCTTCCGCCTGTGAACCCATGCTGTCTTGGATCCTGTGCTCCACTGACCTCTAGGTACTCAACTATTCTTTCCTTCAGAAGTGACTCCATCACTTTCCCACCACAGAGGTCAGACTGACAGGTCTGTAGTTTCCTGCCTCTGTCTTGGTCCCACTTTTGTGAAGGGGAATCACATCCGCCTTCCTCCAGTCCTCGGGTACCACACCATCCTCCCATGATTTATTAAAAGAGTAGCCAGTGGTTTCACTAGTTCCTTCCTTAATTCTTTTTAGAATTCTGGGTGAATTCCATCAGGACCCATTGCTTTGTCCATCTTCAGTTTTAGGAGTTCTTGCAGAACCCTTTCTTCTGTGAAAGGACTGGGATCGACCCCTATCAAAAGTGCTTCTGTTAATTGGATTAGGCACTTCCCTCTCTCTTTGGAATACTGAGCAGAAATATTCATTCAGTATTCCTGCCTTTCACTGTCCCTCTGCCCACCCACCGCTCATTCTATTCAGCCTCACTATCCTCCCTTTGTCTTTTCTACGCGCTGATGTACCTATAAAGGTTTTATCTCCTTCTTAACTGGTTGGCTATCTTTTCCTCAGTTTGAGCCTTTGCTATTCTGACTTCCTCCTGCTTCTTTCTGCCTTAACTGGTACAGCTCTCTGTCCTGCTCCTTCTGTGTTTTCTTATACTTCGGAATGCTATCTTTTCTTCCTGACTTTCACAGCCACCTCTCTTGAGAACCATAGTGGCTTTTTCTTCGTTTTGATTTGTTTATTTGCTTCACACAAAGGCTTGTTGCCTCTGTGATGGCAGTTTAGATAATTCCCCATTGTTGCTCCACACCTCCTTCTAGCCTGTTTGCTAGTGCTTTCTGAGGCACTCTCCCATCTTGCCAAAGTCAGCCCTCCTAAAGTCCAGTACCCTCACTTTGTGTGGCTTGACTCTGTAGCTGAGTTTAACGTGAACCACACTGTCTGATGGTCACTTGTCCCCAGATGGCAACCCACTTCTAGATCTGAGATCCTCTCACTGCCCCGTTTGAGAGCACGAGGTCTAAGACTGCTCCTCACGAGTGGGTTCCGAAACTAGCTGTCTAATGCCTGCCACCTGTAGGGCGTCAAGAATGGCCCTGTTTTGGATGTGCTGCAGCAAATGTGCTCCAGTTAACATCTGGCATATTCAGGTCTCCCATCAACAGTATCTCCTTTCTCTGCCATTCTAAGAATGCCTTCCATCATATCCTTGTCCATTCCTTCCCCTGACATGGGGGTCTGTACACAACCCCTGTGTGGATTGTGGTGCCCTTTCCAGTCTCCAAGGTGACCCACAGTGCCTCCTCTCTCCCTGTTTACTCTTTTGTTCAGTTGCTTTATCCTTTCCTTACATAGAGCTACCTCCCCTCTTCCCTGCCTGTCTCTCCTGTAGGTTATGTACCTGGTATGTTAACATCCCAGTCATGGTTCTCTGGGTACCATGTTTCTGTGACTGCTACGATATCCAGGCATCCCTCTTCCATTAAGGCCACCAGCTCAGGGAGCTTGTTGCCCAGACTACGGGCATTGGTACTCATTACCCTCCATTTCCTGATGGTCTTACCCCTTTGCCCCATCCCTGTCCTTCTTGCCTTTGTCACTTTCTCCATTTACCCCTGCCCTTCTCCCTATCGACACCTCCATGTTGGTGTTTGCCACACTTACTACCATGATTGTTTGGGGGCTAGGATTTTCCTGCTCCTTTCCAGTGCCTCCCCTTGGCTAGTTTAAAAGCTTGCCAATGAAGCATTTAAACCTATCACCTAGGATCCTGGTTCCCCTCCCGGACAGATGCAGCCCATCATGCCAGTATAGGCTTGCATCACTCCAGGTGGACCCCCAGTCCCCAATGAAGCCAAATCCCTGAGCTCCACACAGTTTTTCAACCACTGATTGAATCCCATGGTACGGAACAGCCTAGCCTCTCCCATGCCATAGATGGGTAGCACCTCCGAGAAGGTTACCGTATGCTACTTGACTAAGGCCCTCCCAATTCCACAAACTCTTCCTGCACCTCTAATCCCTTTCTTAGAAAGGTCATTTGTCCCTAAGTGGACAATGACATCCAGCTCCCTCCCTGTGCAGCTGCTCCGCAATCCTGAAGATTCGGCTCCCTGTCCCTCCAAGCCATGGCGCCAGGCAGGCACCTACCTCCTCTCCTTCCTTGCCCAGTTCTACCTTCCTAACAATGGAGTCCCCCACCAGGAGTTGTTCTTCCCCTGCAGGGTCCCCTGCCACCTCCTGTGGGTCTCCTTTGTGGAGGTTCCCAGCATCCTCCTTGGTCTCCACTGTAGGTGCCTCCATAGAGGAACCACACTTTGCCAGAATGGCATAGGAATTGTGGAGAGGTACAACTGGAGGGATGTGCCTCTGTTCCACCACCCTCACCCTCCCTGAGCCCACTGTGGTCCAACCGCCCTCTTTCTTGGCAACCTCTGAGGCAACGGCAGTGGCACTGGTGGTCCCTGGATGGAAGAGGAGGTCCCACAAATCCTGGCCAACTCAGCCTGGAGATGAGCAGCTCCTCCCTCAGCCCAGAGAGGTGCCTGCAGATGGGACAACACCGCATCCTCCAGAACATCTCCCGGAAGACTGCTGCTCCACAGCCACTGCACTGCACCACTCCAATCATGTCTTATTTCTGGCCCCTTAACTGTTTGCAATCCTTACTCTTTCCTCTGGTTTTTTTCTCTCTCCTTACTTTCTGCCTGTGTGCCCTTTAAGCTCCTGATTGTCCTGTTCTGAGACAAGAATATCCTATATTTCTCAGTAGACCACTTACTTGTTCAGAGGCAGACCTCCAGCAGCTAGAGGGGCCGGAGAGCTACTCTGCCCTTCTAGGATGGTGGGTCCTTGGTGGTTCTGTGATCACTACTTCCTGCCCCTAAACAGGAAGTTCCTGTTGTCAGTCAAATCCTGTGCCTATAAAAATAGAACTAGCTTTGAGTGGGGGAGTGGAGGGAGGGAAGGAGGGCAATACAGTCCCAGTAGAGAAGTTCAGTCACACAGCAGTCCTTTCTCCTGGTATCTTCTGCCAAGCTAAGATATTAATCTAATGACCAACATGGATATGACATTTAACAACAGAAGCTGTAATTTGAGAAGTCATATATACCAGCTTCCATTTACATATCCTAAAAGAAACCCCAGACGTTTCTGGTACACACAAAGGATCACTCCATTATGGAATTCATTACCAAATCACATTGTGAATGCCAGTAATCACGAATCCTTTTAAAACAACTTAGATTTTTACTTACTAGGTAAGCGGCGTTAATTACCAGCATGCTGGAGATGTACTTATATGTGTTAAAACCTTCTGTACATCTATTCAATCCAAGTATGAAACCCTCAGTGCCACTGAGCTGGCACAGTATGCTTTATTAAGATTTGATACAGTTTTACAACCATACAGATACAGTTAGGAGCATAACAGAATGGCAGTGTCAGTTACAGTACAGCGGATTATAGCTCCAATAGATACATATTCTAAAGCCTGATACTGGTTGGAAAGGTATATTGTAATAACCATATAACAATAAACAATTAACCCTCCCCCTACCCTCCGATGAAATATCCTCCCCCTTCTCCCACCCTACACTACTACAGGTAATAAGTGTAACAAATAATAGAAAGACATGGACGGTATTATCAGTGAACAGTTATCAATGATGGGGCTTGGTATAGTCTGAAAGAGAAGTAATTATCTGTAGTAATGCAAGCAAATTAAAGTGCCAACAAGGTATGTAAGGGAGCCCAGATTGTTTGTAGGAGCAGTCTCTCTGTGAAATGTTAGCAAGAAGTTTTCAGCTTGTAAAGTGAAGAGAATTTCATGAAGCCATTCAGTAAGGGGGTGTGTTGTCCAGACAGTGGCAATATCACCTTCTTGGCACAGAGGATATAAGAGCCATATGTCTGCACTGATTGCCAATCAGACTTTCCCCATAATCCCCAATTAGCATATCTCCGGCCGGAAAGTATCGGTTAAGCCAAGTAGAGGGTCTAATCTAGACTGGATAGCTTTCCAAAATGGAAAGGCTTTCTCACATTCCCATAAAATGTGGAACAGTATGCCTGGCTGCTTTCCACATCTGGAACAGACATTAGATGGAAGTTTCCCCATTTTATGAAGCTTGTCAGGGGTATAATAGAGGTCATGTATCATTTGAAATTGGAGTAAACAGTAACGGTCCCATTTAATATCCCTGTAGAGATGGTCCCAAATCTGTGTCCATTGACGAGTGTGGGGGTAGGACCTGATCCCAGGAATAATGTGATTGACCTTCTATTTCCCTATGAGGGAGCAAAGATGGTGATAAGAAAAAGAAATAAAGCGGGAGGGCAGCCGGGACCATAGTAACGATGGGGCCTGCTTGGTATTGGTTTCATAGTCCTGTACCAAAGTGATGGAGTAGCAAGTGCAAAAGCTGAATGTACTTAAAACAGTAGGAAGGAGGTAATTCAAATCTGAACCAAGCCTCTTGGAAGGTCAGTAATTTGTGATCTTTAATCAGGTCATTGACTGCTGTCCCCGTGCCATATGGCCAAAAAGATGAATTGAGTATCTGACCTCCAATCCTAAAGTTTAGATTACCTAATATAGGCTGTGAGACATCCTTGACCAGAGAAGTGCGGGTGGTTGTACACAGTTGTAAATGTGCTCGAAGGGCCGCCATAATTGGGGTATCCCTTAACGGTTTGGGGATGTTTTTGATGGAGACATATAATAGGGCATGTAAGTCCACTCCGTAGTGAGCACAAATGTTTTTTTTCTATTTGTAGTCATAATGGGGAATACAGATTTGTATTGGCCTTGTCTACTGACCATAATCAGTGAAGAAAAATGGAGTAATTAATGGAGAGATAGTACAAGTATAAATTAGGTTGCTGAAGGCCACCTCTTTTTTTGAACGTTGTAGTTTAGAAAGGGCTCTACAGGGGGATTTCCCTTGCCATATAAAATTGGAAATGATTCCATGGACTTGGGTGAACCAGGTTTTCAGAATGGAGTAGTTATACATCTGTAATGGGTATAAGAGACGGGGTAACACATTCATTTTCACAACGCTCAACCGCCCCCATAGGGAAATGGGGAGTAAAGCCCAACGGTTTAAATCAATTTTGATTTGAGTGAGAACCTTGTCTAGGTTATATTGTTTCATTTTAGTCATTGATTGGGCCAAGTATACACCTAAATATTTCAGTTTATCTTTAGCCCATTTTAGCCCTAGATGTTGGATATCGGAATGCAAAGCAAAGACGTTAAGATGAAGAGTAGGTTTGCTTCACAATGTAATCTGTTTTTCTGGAGTCCTTGTCCAGAGGTAAAGAAGACAAAGGTACTCCAGCATTATCACATGCAGCTTCCTGCACAACTCCCTCATGACCAGGGTGGACAGACAAAAAGTCAGTATCTGCTCTGGAAAGCTGGTATTTTTTGTCAATTCTTTTATCAACCCCGGGAAGAGAAGATGGGGTCTTTAAAAGTTTCACAGTGTTTCTCATGAAAGCCTTGTAAATAGGGAGAACCACCTTTTTAGGAGGAGGGAGACCTTTCATTTCCCTGTAGTCGTCATCCTCCTCCTCCTCCTCCTCCTGGTTGGACTCCTGACAGGGAATGTTGAGGGTATCCACCATATGCTGGAGGAAAGTCAGCAAGGATGAATTTTCCTCCTGATCCGGAAGGCACCAAAATGAGGATCAGGAGAAACATCAGGCTCCAGGGGTTAATCCCGGAAAGACTGTCTGAAGCATCAAAATAGTCATCTTCATCATCACCCCCATAGGCCCCTGCCTCTGAGGGGGCGCAGAAGGTGTTTGCTTGACATGGCAGAAAAGATAGACCCCATGCCTTGCAGGGTTTGAAATACATGCCAAACTTTTGCCATATCTTCAGCGGAGGGCAGCTCCTTCTGAAAATCAGTGAGACTGTCAGGCTGTGTGTGCTTAAACGTATCCTTGTTTTTACCTCCTGCCTGCTCGCCTTGCTATTACCGGGAGTAACAGGAGGCAATTTTTCTTTGCACACTTTTTGGTGCCACTTCATCAGTGGCAGAATCTGGCTTTCTTTAGATCCAGGCACTTCATCAGTGCCCCTATTATTTTGTTTTTGAAAGAACTTCATCAGCCCATTTGGAGCTTTTGATTTTAAAGGCACTTCATCAGCACCTGATTTATTATTTTTTCTTGAAGACATTTCATCAGTGCCTCTTCTAGGGTTACAGCTGGCAGATGCTTCATCAGCACCTCTATTTGAATTTTTTGAAGGCCCCTCATCGGTAAGCCTGGGTCTTTTTGGGACTGAAAAGGACCCTTCCTCAGCCATCTCTCTAAGCCTTTTTGCTGTTTCTCAAGGCTTTGGAACAACATTTAGCGCAAAGTGTACAATAATGGTCTGGACCCAAACACTTTAAGCATAGATCGTGGGTGTCAGCTTTGGACACAATCCTGTGACAATTTAGGTAATTTTTAAAACCTGTGGGTCCAGTTCTCTATTTGGGGATTTCTGACATGCCAACTGACAAAAACCGTTTTAAATTCAAAGATTCCACTACTGTTAGTAATGGAATGCGGTCGGCTCCCTCGTGCTATGGAACCACTATTTCTGAAGTAAAAACTACTTATAATCACGGTTCCCAATGAAAAAAGGGAACCGCAATAAAAGATTTAAAAGAAACCATCGAAAAACCACAAACGTGATAAAATTAAATAAAGAAATATACAGGCAGGAACCACGGAGGAACCGCAGAACCAACTGATAAACGCAGTTCCCAGGAACCGAGGGGAACTGCGATAAAACAACTAAAAACTATTCAGCACAATACAAAGAAAATAAAATGAAAAGATTTTACCACAGAAGTTCAAGTTTTCTTGGCTAATTGAGTGGAACACCTCAGAGGCAGTGTTGTTCAGTCAGCAGAGAAAAAATTCTGGTGCCTTCTCAGGCAGTATCTCCTTAGCACACCCCCAAATTCTCCTCTGACTGGCTGATGCTAATTAATTAGTATAAACCACACCTCCGGGGCAGTACTACCTGGTCAGCTAGCTGCTTTAAGTTACGGATGCTAAAGGACCCCTGGGGTAAGAAGTATCACTTCTAGTCCTCCTCGATCTCTCCTCAGCACCTGATACTGTGGATCATAGGTTGCTGTTGGACCATCTGAGGGAATATGGAGGGCTCACCAGCAAAGTCATCTGCTGGTTTGAGTCCTACCTCAGACGCTGGATGCAGAGCGTAGTGTTGGGAAATTTCTCTTCATACCCTGTGCCCCTGCCCTAATGAGCACCCCATGGGTCAGTCCGACCCTTGCCCTATGGAGTACCCCATGGGTCAGTCCAATCACCCACATTGTTTGCAGTATACATGCTACCCCATGCGGGATCATTAGATGGTACAATATGGGTTTTCACCGCTATGCAGATAATACCCAGCTGTACATGTCATTTGTACCTGGGACTCAGGATACGTGAATATGCTTACCAGGCTAAGATACAGGACTGGATGGCATCAAGTTGGCTGAGACTTAACTCTAACAAGATGCAGCTACAGTGATCAACCTGAGTGGAAGGTAGTGGTAGCAGCAGAAGAAGGTAGGGCTAAAAGCCGGGTCCTTGAGGCTGGAGGCCTCTGTGAAGGTAAAAATCTGGGGTCAGATGAAAAGCTGACATTTGAGGCTCAGATGCTGACTGTGGTCCAGAGTAGCTTTTACTACCTGAGGAACATTGACCACATGATATCCTTTATCCTCTGTGAAGAGCTGGCAACACTGATACACGCTTTCATGACGTCCAGACTACACACAATACTTTATACGTCGTGGTAATGGAGGTTTTCAAAGGCACTTGCAGCTTGTGCACTGCTGGTTACTGAAAGGCCTTCCCAGAAACAAAGAATTTGTTGGCGCTGCACACTGAAGTAACCTGAGGAGAAAAAAAAAAAAATCATAAAAGGTAAAAAAATTAAATGGAGGAAAGAAATGGAAGCTAGGTTTGAATAGTCAATTCAGCTGTCAGAGCAAAACTGAAAGTGACCTCTCTTTCAAAATTGCTCACATTTAAAAATTGACATCGTAGTGACGAAAACATGGAAATCAGATATTATACAAAATAAAGGATGGGTAGGTGGTCAAAACTCGGATTTTACACACACTCAGTCATGGGATGCCTTAATAAACCCCAAGCTTCGTTCTGGGGTTTTATGTGGCATCCCACACCGGGGCGGAGGGGGGTTAAAACTGCTATAATCGCCTACCCATCCATTATTCTCTATATAATTGATGGGCTTTGTTTTTTCCTGTAGGAAGCCCGTAGCGTAATTTGCCATAATAAAGGAGTGTTTATTACGGTAAACAAGCACCAGGTTTCCCTTCTGCTATGCATGCTCCAGTGCCAGACGCCGCTCTTCCTCATCGCCACAGACCAGACTGCCGCTCTGAGTCGGCGGTAAGTAAAACTTCAAAAAAACAACAAACGGCCGCACTAAAACTATTTTAAACTCTCTCTAACGCAAAAAAAAAGCCTTTTTCCAGCAGCCACGTCCGACTGCTGACCTGCTGATACCGGCGGTTAGATGCTTTTCATAAACACCTCGAGCTTGGCTCTTGGGGTTTATGTATAATCTAACCCTCAGGTGTGTGTAAACTTCTCGTTACACACCACCCCATACTTATTCTATTTTTTTTATCTGGTTCTGGGTTTTATGCACGATTCAGCACTTTTGGCGCTGAACCCCAGCTGCCATATTCATGACCACTCCTGAAATTTTCTAAGGTCCCGCTCTCATTTTCTCCACCCCCTCCTGAGAATATACCCATTACAGATCTTGGTGTCATCTGCAGAGAGGCATACCTTCCCTTCAAGGTCTTGTGTGATGTCTCATATGAAGACACTGAACAGGACAGGTCCCAATACTGAGCTCTGTGGCACCCCACTGGTCACAATCCTCTGAGTGCCATTTATCATCACCCTCTGCTGCCTATCGCCTATCCACTAACCAGTTTTTACCCAGTTTACAACTTTGACTTCCACCCCTAGGCTATCCAATTTCATCTGTCTCCTATGTGACACTGTGTCAAAGGCCTTGCTGAAATCCAAGCAGGCCATATCCACTGTCCTTCCCTGATCTATTTCCCTGGAAATCCAGTCAAAGAAACTGATCAGATTTACCTAGCATGATCTCCCCCTCATATGAATCTATGTTGCTTTTGGTCCTGCAACCCACTAGATTCAAGCTATTCCACAAGCCTTTCCTTTAACAGGGTTCCCATTAATTTCCTTACCACGTGAGACTGACCAGTTTAGAGTTGCTAGCCTCCTCCCTGCTGCCACTCTTATGCAGCACAGCTACGTTAGTTTTCCTCTAGCCCTCTGGAACCACCCATTTCCAATGATACATTGAACAAGGCTGCCAGTAGTGCAGCAAGCTCCTCTCTGAGTTCCTTTAGCACACTTGGATGTATCCCGGCCGGTCTCATGGCCTTGTCCACTTACAGGTTTGCAAGTCCCTTCAGGACTCTTTCCTCCATAAATGGACTTGTGCGCCCCCCCCCCCCTCGTTTCTGCTACTCCTTGTTGGTCTGTCCCCCTTTTCGCGCCACTGTAAAGAAGACTCAGCAGAAGTACCTGTTCAGGATGTCGTTTTCTTATCCTCCTCTGTGCAGTCACCATCTACTGTCCTCTTTACCCTCACTATCCCTCCCTTTGCCTTCCATTTCTTGCTTATTTACTTGAAGAAAGTCTTGGCCTCTTCTGCCACCCCTTTGGCTATCCTGTCTTCTGTTTGCACTTTTACTTGCCTCACTGCCCTCCCTGCTTCTCCCTGGTTTGCTCATTCTCTGTTTCTTTATACTTCCTGAATGCCACCCCTTTTTCTCACTTTCGTGGCCACCTCCTAGAGTACCATAGTGGCCTTTTTTCCCTAATTTTACTCACTTCTTTCACACAGAGAGTGGCTGCCTACCCCACCCAGGCAATCCAAGACTGCTAGACTGTTTCCAAGGCATAGATTATTCACAGATGTTTTACGAATCCAATAGGCACGGAATGCCCTTGTGGAGTTCGCCTCCAGATCTACTGGTGGAATTCATATTTTTATTTCCATGTATATATCAAGTCTCTTTTGAATATGTCAATTGTGCTACTGTCTATAACATTTTTCGTAGAGTCTTCCAAGCCATTAAGACCCTTTTGTGTACCAGTGATTTTTTATTCGGTTGTTTTGACTGCCTATTAAGTTTCTTGTCATGAGATCTATGTTAATGTTTGTGTTATTATAATTTAGGCGGTGGTCTCGAATAAGGCTGCATCT
Organism: Neoceratodus forsteri; assembly: GCA_016271365.2. Classification (NCBI taxonomy): domain Eukaryota; kingdom Metazoa; phylum Chordata; order Ceratodontiformes; family Ceratodontidae; genus Neoceratodus; species Neoceratodus forsteri. The sequence continues at coordinate 639,841,085 of CM057450.1, read as the reverse complement.
TTTTTTGCTTTAAATGTTAAGCATACATTACCCCTAAGTCTCCTGTACTGCACAGAATATAGGCCTAGTTTTGTTAGTCTAGTCTCGTAATCTAAAATGCTTAAGGATTTCGTTTTTTGGTTGCTTCACGCTGAACATTTTCGTATGTTTATTATTTCTAACTAATTGTAGCACATACAGAACAGCAATATTCCAGGTGGGGTCTGACTAAGCTGGAGTAGAGGGATTATTACCTTTCATTTCGGTACTTCCCATTACTTTAAAATCCACCCTCCTTACTTAACAATCTGCACTCCTAAAGTCCAGGACCTCTGTCTTTGTGTAGTTTGCTTCTGCACCTGTCTTAGTACTGAACTCACTGTACAGTGATCACTCCCTAAGGACTGCCCACTGTTACGCCTGCTATACAAATCCAGTACTGCCCTGTCTTCAACGGGTTTGCTGATCTGCTGCCTGAGGAACACACTCTGTAAGGAGTCTAGGACTGCCCTGCTTCTATCTGAAGCTGCAGCTGGAAGGCTCCACTCCACATCAGACAGGCTGAAGTCTCCAACCAGCAGCATCTCCCTTTTATTTGCCATCCTGCTGATGGTTTCCCCTAATGCCTTACTCAAATCGTTCTCCTGCGCTAGAGGTATATATACCATACCAGTATGAACAGTGCCCCGGTTCCTGTCTTCAGGGTCACCAACAACACCTCCAGCCCTTTCCCTGCCTCTAGGTTCCCTTTTCCATAGCCCTGATACACTCCCTCACATACCGGATCATCCTATGTCATGTCATGTCACCCCGGTCCTGCGGAAGCTGCACTAGCTGCCAGTGATGTGGTGTATTACCTTCAAGGTTGGTTTACTAACCTTCAAAGCTCTACATGGAATGGGTCCAGGCTATCTTGTTGAACTCCTGTCTTCCTACTCATCCTACCGCACTCCCGAGAGTCCTGAGGGTGGCCCTGTCATTGAAGGCCTTTATGAGGGGCCTCAAATTCTACCTGTTTAAGGAAGAGTTTGACAACACCCAATTATGTCTCACGTAACTGATACAACACTGTGTTTTATGTGATAAAGGTGACTCCTAATGAGTGCCGACCACTAACAGTGAGTCAAAATCCTCCCGACTGAGAAAGGGTGACGGATAATAGAGCAGCTGTCACAAATAGCGATGCTCACTAAATCCATAGAAAATCAAAGACAATATATGTATTTTTATGCGGGGGCTATGCCCCCCGTGCCCTCCAATTCAAAGATTATAAACTCCACCGGGGGGTAGGGGACTTAGGGGAAATCACAAAGATTTTTTTTTTTTATATTTCCTCTCCAGGCACTGGATGCGAACCCGGGTTGCTGGCTTCAAGGTCGGTAGTGCATACCGCCACGCCACACAGCCAGCTCAGCAGTGCTAGCCCAACCACCATGTTATATCCTGCTTCAGCGAGTGTAGCTCCCTGCTACACTCGCTCTATAGGATATAATGCCTTATTTCACCACTCGCTCTAGATTCAAGTGTATTATTGAGTCACTCAATACCAGGCACTCTTCTAGGGTGCTACCCAACACTGTGCTTGCTGCTGCCTATTTTTATTTGGTTTTATTTCTGTATTTGCTGTTGATTTTAATGTATGTTGTTTTAAGTATTCTCAGGTGCCCTGAGCCTCTGAGAAAGGGCACCATACTAAATAAAATCTACTATCACTACTACAAAGGTGCTAGAGGGCTCAGCCCTGCAACCAAAGGAGTCCCGGTATGAAAGGACTCCACCCTTAGAGAGGTGCACAGAGGGTTAGGCTCCAATGCTAAAGGAATGTCAGGGTTGCAGAAAGGACCCAAAGGAGAAAGAGAAGACTCACAAACAACTGCTTCAGACATGGTTGCCAATTTCACTCCTCTGAGTACAAGGCTCTATGGCAGGGTTGGGATAAGAGCCTGTCACATCTGTTATGCAGTGAGTTAAAAGCAAGGATCTATTTAGTCCTCTCCTATTCTGTCACTTGTCTTTCTCTTGCCTGACTGACTGCACAATCAAATCTTTCCTGTGGCACCTAGGAATTGGCCACCCAATGGTCCCTCCTTCCCTTCCTTCTCCCGTTGCTTGTCTGTGGTTAAAAATATATGTGAATCTTATGTGAAACTGGGATCCCTTGGTTTGCAAATTTAATAATCAGGCTAGCACCAGCCACTTGGGTTCTTTTCATAGCACAACTGGCAGTTGGGGGTCAGGCAATATATAATGGACCAATCACAGGGAGGTAAGAAGTGACAGGGGACATATAAAAGGGTAACACTTCTAACATGTCCCAGCGAGTGAATGGAACAGCGAAGGAGAGGAACAGGTGTAAAGCTGGCATGTTTGGCATCAGCAGGTGTCAGCAGAAGGAAGCAGAGAGGTGGGGGGCTCTGCAGGTTGACTAAGGTAGGGCACCTGCTCACTCCTGTTGTTGCATTCACTGCTGGGAAGGGCAGAAGGTAAAAGGTAGGCCTAAACTGGGAACAACATAATACACTATCTATGTTAGGTATATAGTGAGAATAACAAACAACAAAGTGGGGGGTAAAATGGTAAGAAACAAGGTACTACCAAGAAAACACACCTTGTATGACAGCATGTCCAGCATCACTGACAAAAGGAGATTAGAGTATTGCTTAAACAGAAGCATTCAATACTAGGTTCAGGTCTCACAGGGGAACCGGCAATCGAAGCAACAGTCTATTTCTGCTAACTGTTCTTAAAAAGTAATAACCTCCTGGTTTGCCCACAGGAATAATCCCATGGAGGTTCCCAGGGCTGCTCCCAGTGCTGAGACAAGACCTCTCAGGGTACTCAGCACAAGCCCTTTGTCTACTCTCACCTGCCAAAAAAAAATTCAGAATCTGTGGAACCGTAGCTTTAGAGGGACTGATACCTCTCTCGCTCTCTCAGGCCCAATTCGAGAAAAGTTGTACACTCACTTATAAGCTGTAGACATAGAGACCTCCCTGACGGCCAGCAGGGTATACACTACTTTCCTGGACAAAACAAAACCCTGTTTTAACAGTCTCTTTTCAGAAGCCATGCTGCCAGCTGCATAACCCTGGGCTTGGACACCGAATGGGTCCTTGGAAAATAAAATGACTCCCCCCCCCACGCACACACACACACACACTTCCTGTGGATCACAATGTGAATTGAGGAGAATCCCTGTCCTTCCTCGTTGGAGGGCATCGGTACAACTGCCCTAATCTGACTAAGGTGCTCCACGGTTCAACACACCATCTGTCTCTTCCATGGGACTTTTGGTACAAGGGACTGCAGAAAAACACTCCTTTCTGGGTACTGTTACAAACTGTATTGCATAACCTAGTGCCAGAATTTCTAGTACCCAGATGTCTGACATCATTTGGGCCCATCTCGTATAAAAATCCTGCAGTCTTCCATCAAAGGAAGACAGACAGAAGTGAGCCTGCACGCCTTCATTGTGAGTGGCCTCCTTCCTGTCCTGCACCCCAACTACAACTACGGAATGAATGATAAGGTAAGGATCTTGAGAGTAAAAGATCCTCCGTTACTGTTTTTTTTTGGACCTGAATATGCTCCCTATTGCTTGGTTTTCCAAGTTCTGAAAGGGAGGAAAACACCTCTAGACTGCCTCTGACAGTTGTCTCATCAACCCATAGACATCGAATAGGATTTCTGTTGCTGTTTTGACACTGGAAGATGTCTCTTCTTATCTTGGATGTCCTTTAAGATGTCATCCAAGCCAGAGCTGAATAATAGTCCTCCCTCAAAGACCAAGTTGAACAGTTTCTGTCTGCAACTCAATGCTGGAGCCATACACCCCACAAGGCTTACACAATGTGATCAGTGAATCGTGCCAATATTCGTAAATTGACCATTGTGGCATCTCCTAGAAGGTGGAAACCGTGGACACCAGCTGTAAAATGTCCATGCCCACAGAGTCCAAGGAAATTACACTACCCAGAACTGAAAAAACGTGAGTGCAGGGCTCTAGCAACAATGAACGATACATCCGAGATGCAAAGATTTACTCCATTGTAGGTAAAAGCTCTCCTGCCCTCAGCGAACACTTGCTTACTGTTCATATCAGTTAAGGCCTGAGATCTTTCAATCGGTATAGCTGTATGCTTAACAGATCATATAAAGCCTTATTTGCCAGGTGTTGGGGGCACTTCCGGAAAATGTCCTCCCTCCTAAATGTATACCATCTCGCCCAAAGTCTGGGTAAGTGTTTTTTCCGATCCATGCCTGCCCATTCCTGTTCAATAATGTGGTTGCAGTGCACAAGGCTTTGAAAAACACTTTGGTGTGAAAGAAGATGCAGACAGTATCAGATTCACAACCAGGGCCTCCTCGGCTTGCACCTCCTCTAACGGTGATGTTCTACAAGCCTCCATTATGAGATAGGATAATGAGCTTAAATCAAATGGGAGGGATTGGAATATTTCTCTGAGACTCGTTCCACTCACCTTCCTCCTCCTCCTCTTTGGAGGAGACTTCCTCCTCATCAAAAACACATTCGGGTCAAAAATTGCTTCATACTCCCCTGTATCATCATTTTGACTCCCGATATGGTCAAGTTCAGGGAATGCCTGCAAATCCGGGTGGGCAGTCTTGTCCTGCTCTGGTGTACCTAGATGTGCCTGCATGGGCCCCCCCCCCCGACCTGAAGGGCCCGTCTTGAGTTTGGGTGTGTTGGTTGCGATGCCCTGCGGGACATCAGAACTCAGTATCCCATTTAAGAGTCAATAAAGAAGGATTAGCATAACTCAGCCTTGTCACTGCCAGTGAGTATCCCAGGTGCACCCTCCTCCAGCTCAGGGGTTCAACTTGGAGAGGGACCGATATCGACATGTTAGATTATGTTACACAACTAAGGCAACAGAAGCCTAAGGGTGAGGGTCTCATCACCCTCCTGCAGGTCCTACAACATTTGAAAATCACACGTCTCCAATAAGCCATGGTGCCACTGGCTTGAGAAATAAAATTCACAAATAAATGCAGAATTCCCCAGAATATGATATGTAAATCAAACATATGGTTTTACCACAACCTTACCCAACAAGGATTACCGTGTTGATCCTCCTTATCGTCTCTTTGAAAAGAATTTGTTGACTGTATGAAGAAAATTTGTAGGGCTGCCTGGGGAATGTGCTTCCCACTGGAAGTAACAGGAAAACCTTTCCTTGTATAAAATAAAGATATCAGACACTACATGACAGCAAAAAAACTCCTCTGAACTTTAGTAGGGCAGACACTTTTATTTTTATTATTCTTCGGCAACCGAGTAAAGCCAACTAGGTACACGTGCCTGTTTTCAGGGACGACCCAGAAGCACTGGGGTGGTTAAAGTGATTCTGTGATCTTTTTGCAGTCCTTTATACATGCCACTAATTGGTGGGAATGCGGTATTAGATGCCTACATACAAATTATTAAATGTGTATTGCTGTTCGTTTTTGTAGTGCAGGCTGTTTTCCAAGTCCTTTTCTGGCTTCTGCTCCAATTTCTTTGCAGTGGAGTCCAGGACATGCCCCTGTTTCAGACATCATGTGAGGGAGCGCATCCTCGCCTGCCCGCATGTGCACAGTGCTGTCAGCGTGCACATCAATGAAAGTTAGCATGTTTCCCTGTGACGGACGGTGTGCAGTGGTGAGCATGGGGAATTTGCTTCATGCTGCTGCAGTACTTTCTGGCGGCATTCATTTCAGCGATCGGGGATGAGACAGCTGGTCGGGTAACGGACAGCGGGTCGGGTAATAGACATCGATTGTACCGCATAGTGGAATTATATTTTTCTGCAGAGAACTGTATTAATTTCCTGTGTAGGTCATTATGTATCTCTGGGTTTTCAATGTGGTGTTTATTTTCCCAGACTATATAATGTTCCTGTAAGTGTCTTGAAAAGGCACTTACAGGAGCACTATAAAATAAAGTTTGATTTGATTTGAAAAGTAAATGTTTTCTTTACTTCACCTATTTAGCCTGCTGTTTGTTTACAGTGCTTTATCTGCACAGAGAGATTAGGGGTTCACAAGTGGACATGGTTTTCACGTATAAGGTGTGTTGCTCACCTTGTTGAGCCCAACATACAGTAGCAATGCAGCAGAAGTAATTTTGCTTTATCCTGCCATCCTTATATCTCTGCACATGCTATGCACATGCTGTCTTCCTTGCTGTGTAAATAGGGCATTATCCCGTCAGCATTTTGTATCAGTACACCTACTTTGTGCAGGCTGTCTTCCTTGCTGCACAAACAATAATACTGTTATTATCCTGCCAGTGTGTCTATCATTCCACCTACTAAGCACATGCAGGCTTCCTTGCTGTGGAAAGAGTGGCATTAACCTACCAGCGTTTATATCATTCAGCCTACTGTGGAAAGTCAGGCTTCCTTGCTATGAAAATATCAGCATTATCTTGGCAGCGTGTACACATGTTGGCTTCAATGTTGTGCAAACAGTGCCATTATCGTGCCTCAATTTCTGCCACGCCACAAAGTGAGCACAGGCAGGATTCCTTGTTATGGAAATGTTGCCATAACCCTGCCAGCGTCATTCCACGTACTGTGAACAGGCGGGATTTGTTGCTGTGGAAATACTGCCATTATCCTGCCCGTTTCACAGATATCAGTTTAGTAATGTTACTACTGAAGACCTCCAACAGTACTGGCACAAGGGCACATTATGGAGACACAACAATGGTAACCCAATTCTCCTAGAGTTCTGTCTTGTGACATCAGCTTCATATTCCTATAATCCTCTGCAAACACAGTTTTACAGGTGATTACACACATCAAGGCTGTCAATCAGCCTCCACAACTATGCGTGGGGAACATCATCAAGGACAACACGGATATTGAGGAATGCAGCAATTCCATTCACAGCCCACAATCCACCATCACCCCCCACAAAAACAACCCTAAAACAGCAACTGCTGCGTCTGCATCAAACATGACCCTCCACCACGAATCCATGCACACTATCTTCTTGTGGCACCTTAGGGAAACAATGGGCATGACATCTGTAGTACTACTAGCAAGCAACACTATGTTGCTTGTATCAGCAGGCATGTTTTCACAAAAAAATTACATGGAGTCAGAACAGTTACCCCCCCCCCATCACAGCATGAGAGAAACATATAACATTGAGTACTCAATGTCACGCATCAAAGAATGCAATCTATACATAGGTCTCCTGCCATACCGTAACACCAACTATGAAAGAAAAATTCAGACGGGGGACGGTGGTGGGTTAGTAAATGGCAACGGGAAAGGTAATGGCAAAATCAGTTTAGGAGTGTTGCCAAGGGAACACAAAAGGGGTGACAGTGATCCAGGGAATGTGTAACACTCATCCTCTTCCCAAAAATTAGGCACCATGAACAGAGTTCCTCAGTCGGTGACACTGCCATAAACTATGCTGTGACATCTGCGGTTGCATTCAGAGACCAGGAGACACCCCAAGAATAATGCATACAGCAGGCATGGACATCACAGGGTCCAGGTCAGAATGAAAGCAAGCAGGAACAATTATGCTGTTTTATAGCACTTCACATTACGCAGCTTATAAAACAATTGACTCAAAGGTTTTTGAAAGTATTAAATGTATTCATGCATTCCCCACTATAGCCAGTGATCAGAACGGAAAAATAGTAGTGACAGATTAACTAGAGAACAGTCGTTGTAGGGAGAGTTGTTTGGTTTCTGCGAGGGGGGTGTTGCTTCCAAATTACTTTAGGCCCCTGCAAGATAATGACCACTGCGGTTCAAAACACTGGCAAAAAGTAAAGATAAGATACAAGAAGGTGTACAGAAGCGTGCATCAACAAAAAAACAAAATTTCACTACAGAAGTAAGAGCGGTGCAATGGAATGCATACATCATTACCATTCTATGTTTCCCGGCCGATGCATGCTTCTGTAATGAGGCGGCCAAGCACTGTCTTCATCGCTGCTGTCCTCCGATTCACTAGACCCGCTACTCGCATCAGTGGCATAAGGGTCATCCCAATAAGGATCCACATTGTCCCCTTTGATTTCCAGGACAACCTCTGTGGAGTCATTTTCACTGGATGCCTCCAAGGGGCTATCAAAGCACTTGGACGAATCGGGTGTGCGGTCACAGGAGGGACCATTGGTGGCATGCTGATGGCAAGTTGCTCAGAAATATACTGAACAGGAGTGGGCCCAGTATTGAACCTTCAGGTACTCCAGACCTGACGGCCTGCTGATTGGAAGCAACATTGCATATTTTCACTCGCTGGGTCCTGTCACTCAGATAGCTTCTGAACCAATTGTGTTTTGCTAGAGAGACCAATCACAGTTAACTGACTGAGGAGGAGCTGGTGGTTGACTGTGTAAATGCCTTTGTTAAGTCGATAAAGGCTGCTCCTACAAGCTTACCTTGGTCAAAAGACTGGTGAATGAAACTGGTGAATTCAAGGAGTGCAGTGGAAGTGCTGTGCCCTTTTCAAAAACCATGTTGTTGCAGGCACTGGATGAAATATTTTTCGAGATATTCCACCAATTGATTGGCAACAATATGTTCCAGCACTTTTGATATGGGAGGTAGAACTGATATAGGCCTGCAGTTTTTTATCACGCCTGATCACCTGACTTATGTACTGGGGTCACAAGGGCTGCTTTCCATACCAGTGGGAATTGTGACACGGTTAGAGAGAGGTTAAGGATCTTTCTAATGGGTAGTAGCACTTCCTCTTAGGTAAGTGCAATGAGCTAAAGGTCCAGAGAGTAACCACTGTACCTCGACTTTCCCAAAACTGAAGGTAGGAATTTCTGAGCCTGGGTAGCAGAGACCTTTTTAAAGTAGAAAGGGGGGTGTCCAGATGTCCAGTCCATGTTGCAACAAGCTTTGTTTGCTGAGGTATCATCCAAGAAGTCACTTGGAAGGACACTGCTCAAGTTAGTGAAGGCATCATTAAACACATTAGCGATTTTATTTGGATCCAGAGTTAGTGTTCCGTCCAGGTTTAGCACTGAGGGTGACACTTTAGGGTCTTTGCCAATGATATCGTTGATGTCTGACCAGAACTTCCTGCTACCCCCCACATGTTGGTAAGCAGCCTCTATGATGTTTATGTTTTGCCTGTCAGATAGCCCACGTGCATGCACTCCTTCCAGCTTTATAAGCTTGATGGTCCTGTTGCTTACAGGAGGCTTTAGCACGGTGCCATAAATGGTCCCTATGTTTTATACAACCAATGATTTCAGGAGTGATCCAGGAGTGCACTATGCCACAGATCTTCATCTTTTTATAAGGTGCATATATATCATAGGCTGCTCTCAAGACTTCAACGAAATCTTCAAGTGCTACATTAATATTATCAGTGGAGTCCAGCAGAGACCAGTCCTAGTAGCGAAGCTGTTGTTTTAAGAGATCAACGTGGCCATTTTTTAGCACTCTATTGTAGATAATCTGGGGGAGGCGGGGTGTCTGATATTTGTTGGTCCAACTGCAGGAGATGGGAGAGAGTGGTCACTAAGGGAGTCAGGGTGAATGTTAATGTTAGTTATGCGATCCGGGTGACTGGAGATTATCCAGTCCAGGGTGGTGCTTGTTCCGGTCTTGTAGTTTATTCTGGCTGGGAAACTGACAAGCTGTGTGGGTGAAGGGCAGACAAGGCATCCTTTATAGGACCAATGTTTGGGACAGCCAGTTTGTATTGAAGTCTCCCAAATGAATTGTTTCAGTGACGCAATTTTGAGAGCTGAGATAGTCCAGAACACTGTTTAGGCCTGAGGTCAGGTATTCAGGGGGTATGCAGACTGAGCAAACCATTAGGGATTTACAGTGTGCCCCTAGGAGCACTTTAATTGCTAGCATCTGTGAAGGGCATCCTAGGTCAACCACTGGCAAAGCCAACCCCTTTAGTGAGCTTTTTAGGTAGATGGCTCATCCATCACCAGGTTTGGATGACCTAACTAGCCTGAAAATAGTATAGACAGGTAGTGCTACCACTGAGTCAGGTATTTTGGGTGTCAGCCACGTTTCAACAACTGTGTTAGGATATCAGGATTATGTAGTGCGACCCACACTTTGAGGATGTCAGTTCTGCACAGGAGACTACAAATGTTAATTGTGGCCAATGTTACTGTACCCTGTTTATGGCAAGCACCATCTGGGGTCTGGCTGATAGGCCCTGGGTTAGGGTGAAGGTTGCCAGCAAGTAGAAGCAACAGGAGGGCAATTCTGAGGAGGTATTCTCTTTACAGTTTAGATGGGCGTTTCACAGTCCTTTTGGTGCCATAGTTCAATCAATCAATCAATCAATCGATCAATCTTTTATTTATATAAGGCACCCTTCCAATGCTCAGGGCGCCTTTACATTATAACATTAAAAACTCACCACATTTCATAAAACATGCATAAAAACATATTAAAACACATCCATATAAATTCAAAATTCAATATATTCCTGAGAAGACCTGGTTAAATAGATATGTTTTTAGAACATTTTTAAAACCCTCTACGGTCTGGCTTTCACCTATTTGGTGAGGTAGAGAATTCCACAGGGTAGGAGCCATAAAGGCAAAAGATCTTCCTCCCGATGTTTTAAAGGATACCCTGGGAATCTCTAGCACTCTCTCGCCAGAGGATCGGAGCGAGCAGGAGGGACAGAAAGAACACAAGAGTTCTTTCAGGTAGTGGGGACCCTGCTCGTGTAGGGCCTTATAGGTCAGCAATGCGACCTTGAAGGTAATCCGCCACTGTAATGGCAACCAGTGCAGATCACGCAGTACAGGTGTAATATGACTGGATCCAGAAGCTCCAGTCAGCAACCTGGCAGTCGCATTCTGCACTAGTTGCAAGCAGCGGATATCTACCCCCGGTAGCCCTTGATAGAGGGCGTTGCAATAATCAAGATGACTGGTAACAAAGGCATGGACCAAAGTTGTAAGCTCTTCGGGTGGGACCAGATGCTTCACCTGGGCCATGTTCTTGAGATGGTAGTAGTAGGAAGATTTGACTACAGCTGAAACCTGTGTCCTCAGGGTCAGGCCTTTATCAAAAACAACGTCCAAGTTTCGCACCTGGTTAGAGGCAATGAGCAGGATCCACCAAGATTTAATCCTGACGGTTTTCCGGCCCATGCCCTATCATCCTATGACCAGGGTCCACAACCAATACCTCGTCCCCCCCGAGTTCAGACGAAGCCAACTGGCACTCATCCAGTTCTGAATCTCCAGTAGGCATTTATTAAACACTGTAATGGAATCTAATTACTGGTCGGGTACAAAGGACACGTACAGTTGAGAATCATCAGCAGAGCAATGAAAACTCAAACTGTATTGCCTTATAATGTCCCCTAATGGAAGCAAATACACTGCGAATAACAAGGGGGACAGCACCAACCTTTAGGGCAGAGGAATAAATTCTCAACACCACTCTCTGAGACCTACCCTCGAGAAAGGACTTAAACCAACTGCAGACCGCCCCTCTCAGTCCACAGAAAAACTACAGATGCTTGAGCAGTACCCCATGGTCCACAGTGTCAAATGCTGCTGAGAGATCAAGGAGAACCAAGCTAGAACGGGCTCTCCGATCTCTCGCCATCAGAAGGTCATTAAGTACCCTCACCAGGGACGTTTCAGTGCTGTGCCTTTTTCTGAAGCCAGACTGGAGAGGGTCGTGGATATTGTGGTTGGTCAAATGATCCTCCAGCCGCAGTGCGACCACCTTCTCAATAACCTTCCCAACAAAGGGTAGGTTCAAGATTGGTCTGTAGTTAGCTAGGCAGTCGGGAACAAAGGAGGCTTTTTTAACAGGGGGTGAACTACTGCCTCCTTTAAGGGATCTGGAAAGATCCCTCTCTCCAATGAAACTTCCACTATCCCAGCAAGGACTGGGCTAATGATCACTACACCCCACTAGTAGGCGGTAGGGCCTGGGTCCAAACTACAGTAGGTTGAACACAGAGTCTGGCTGATCCTCACTATATCCACGACTACTGGTTGGCTAAAGGTGGACCAGACTGGCTGGGCATTAGTACCACCCAGTTGACTAATGCAAGGGCCAATGGGAAGGCACTGGCTGATCTCATTCCTGATGGTGAACACCTTATCAGAAAAGAACTGCAAACACCCCACACTATTTTTGTGACAATGCTCGACCAGAGTGAAGACAGGCTGGACTGCACAGTCTGTCCACAGTCCGGAAGAGCTGGGCTGGTCTGTTCCTTGCTGTAGCAATTTCCCTGGACAGGAACTCTGACTTCTTACAGGAAATGGCTGATTGATAGACACTGTAATGGTCCATCAATCTATGTTTGTCCACCTCCAGGTGAGTTTTCCGCCAGTGTCTTTCCAACCTTCACCCCTGCCTCTTTAGTTCACGGATTTCCCCATTAAACCATGGGGCACATGGATGAGAGGTAAGAGAGGGAACACAAGAAGGAGCAGTGATATCCAGTGCCTCAGTAACAGCCTTATTATAGACTGACACAGAAGGCCCCGGATCAGTGCTATCCTCTGGAAATCCTGAGAGGTCCAGCACCGTCATTAGGCCTTCTGAGTTCCTTTTTTTAACCCTTTTATTGGTTACTGTGAGGAGGAGGAGTATGGGGTCATAGAGTGCAGTAATACGAGGTTGCACTATAAACATCAGCCAATCAAGTTTCTGGGGGCGGATCAAAAATGGGTACCAAGGGCCCTTACAAATAACAAAGAAATTTCCAGAGGTGCAGCCTTTGTAATGGTGCAGGTAGGAGCCAACATCATAATTGAGGTGTTTGTCACTTCAGATGTTAGGGCTTCTGAAATGACCAGATAGGCTGAGGAGGATACGAGGGAAATTAGAGCACACAGGACAAGTTTATGCATTTTTTCCTGGGAGGTTTTAAACTGCAGCCAGAGAGCTAGTACTGCCTAGTACCCTGGTTAGAGACAGGGAAGGAGCGGTATAGCAGAAAGGACCAATCGGAAGCCAGGTAGTTAAGAATTTCTCCGTTAAGGTAGCGAGAAGTATGAAGCTCATAGAGGGGTGAAATGGGAGGGTGGGGCTTGTCTGTATGTAACAGTGACCAGGATTGGAGTGGGTGAGTGGGAAAATTATAGACCCAACACAGAGCTGATCAGTACTCAGAGGATAACAGGGAAGCCGCGCTCCCAGTCTGGCAGCAGAAACAGCAGGGATTGAAAACCAGCCAATCACCTGGCCGAGAGTCTTTGGTGTCCAATCACCATACGGCTCAGCAAGCGCTGGCCAATCAGATGGCAGCTGTAGGAGCTAGGGAGTCACTGAGTAAACGTATTTTTGAATCTGATACAGCAGCAGTGCCGGGTGGCTTGATGTGAGGGTAGCCGGAGGCCATGTCACGGGCGCCAGGCCCTGGTCAGAGAGCAGGATCCTTCAGATCCAATATGGCAGCAGTGCTGGGCAACTTGATGTGAGGGTGCCCATCGGCCGGAGGCGCCGCAGCCATAGGCACTTCAGGGCCCTGGTCAGAGGGCAGGATCCTTTCGGATTTGATACAGCGGCAGTGCTGGGCAGCTTGATGTGAGGGCGGCTGGAGGTGCCACAAACACAGGTGCTTCAGGGCCCTGGTCGGAGAGCAGGATTCTTTCCGATCTGATACAGCAGCAGTGCTGGGCGGCTTGATGTGAGGGCTGCCGGCATACTCATCTTAAGAACAGGCACATGGCACTGTGGATTCAGCAGCAGAGAGCAGCTAATGCCATAGTGAGGTGTTCACCCTCAGCCACCTTAGTGAGCATGGTATCTCCTTCCTTTAGTGTAAGTCGCTATGTCGGTACAAGCGATGAAATAACACTGGAGGATCACTACAGGCATGAGGAGGAGGAGGAGTAGTGGTCAGAGTAGCAGTAGTGGTCCATGTAGTAATTACTACATCAACCTGTGTTTAAAACAGGAAAATAACCGCATTTATTGGCTTGACACCTGTGTACCCACCATCACACGTCGAAGGTACTCCATCCATGTCAGTACGCAGAGGAGAGCCATTTGGCACACACGTCCAAAACATCGAACAATGCAGCCCACGCTGCACAGCCTTTTTGTCCGGAACAGTAAATACCCACCAACTCATGAAGTTGCTCATGAACTCAATGCTGCAGTAGTGGAAATACTGGCAATTGACCTTGTTATTCTCCTTGTGGAAAATGCGGGATTCTGGCGCTTTGCAGCACACGCCTGTCCTAAATGGAAGATCCCGTCCCAGGACCGATTTTTCCACCCGTATGTCCCTGAGTTATATCGGACAGTGACAGAGTCTGTAAGACATGCCCTTCAACATGCCACATCACCTTAGATTCACCTAAGCATGGATATGTGGACAAGTGGCAAAATGGCGGGTAGTTCCTATCTGTGAATTACTGCACAGTGGGTGTAGCTACCTGGGGTTGTCTGTGATGGTGGAATGGGAATGCAGTGTAATAAATCAGACTGTGGTGGTAGCAACCTTCATGGCATTAGACAGCATGTCACGCTTGCAATGCATAGTGTAGCAGGGTCACATACAGGTGAAAACATGCTAGACTTACTACTGAAAGAAAATGACGAGTGGCTGCACCCCTGCTCCTAAAAGCTGACTTCATACCTAATGATAATGGATCAAACATTGTTAAATGTATCAGCAATGGTGGCTTTGTGAGGGTTCCTGTTTATCCCACTGTTTAAATCTTGTGGCACGGGAGTTTCTGCAGTACCCTGAAATTAAGCAAATGCTGACTGCTGCACGCCACATCCATTGCCCACTTTGCACACTCAGGAAAGGCTCGTGACCAACTTAGGCAGCTGCTGATTCAAAACAGCCTCTCTCACCACCGCCTCAAGCTTGAAGTTGTCACGAGATGGAACTCAACACTTTACATGGCAGAGCGGTTGTATGAGCAGTACAAAGCCATCTCCGAGTACCTAGTTATGCACACTAGCCGTGACAGCTCAGGGACCTCAATGTCTATGACAACTGAACAATGGAGACTCATGGACTCGGTATATTAATTTTGAGGCCATTTGAACATGCCACACAGGCAGTGAGTGGTACTGCATCTGTTACTCAAGCCATTCCATCGCTGTGGGTGCTGAGGAAGACTTTGTTGAAAGTAAAACACTGACTTCCTGCCGATTTCACTGCCTCCCTGATTCATGTGACCTGCGGACCTGCAGAGACAGTCAGGCATGTTATCAGTGGCCTGTTTCTTACCAACTTCACCTTATCAAACTCAAAGTGAACCCAAAGTGGACAACGCGAAGTAAGGCGAATTTCGACTTTTTAATGGAAATTTGCATAGTGATATGCGAATTCCAAGTGGACCACTTCACGTTCACTTCACCAGCAAATTAAAACTTTGCTGCATCTCTATCTGTGATACATAATGGTGAAGGGACATATACATAATACAAGAGAGCAGAATGAAAGAAAGGTTCTTTAGCTAGTATAATAGATTATATTAATTCTGCAGTTACACTTTGCAGGATTATTGATTTTGATGTTCAGTTTACTGTGGACACTTGTTTTGTACATGACATTTATGAACCCTTAATTATTGTATGTGCAGTTTTAATATATTGCAATGACTGTGGTCGACCAATAAAGAATGATGATGATGATGATGAAGTTCACAGCTCTGTACACTAATCACTAACTAGGCTACACAATGCCTCATTAAAAGGTGGAGCCCTGCTTGGCAGTCACAAAAACTAACAAACTCTGGTCAAAGTCGATACGGCTGCTCAGGGCTTTTAGCTGCAGAAATGGGCAGAGGACCCCAGTGAAAACGAGATAATGAATCTCAGCCGGGCTGTAGTAGCATGAGTAAAGAAACTGTAAAAACTCATAAATGTTAAAATAAATAATAATAATCCATGCTTCCAGTAACCCCTCTCCCGAAAATCATTTCTAATACACATACAGGGAAACCCCCAAATAAGCTTTAGATCTCCTCAACAGGTAGCAGCAAAACATCTCCAGTGCCTGTCAGTGCAACTCCACCTGACCAATCATCAGATGTCCACAGAGAAAAATACCGCTGGTATTTCGCACTCACCCTGATTGCAAGATATCTCAGAAGCCCTTCGACATGGCATCCATTTGATTGATACAGTCCAAAGTAAAACCACCACAGTTCTTCAGTTCCTTGCCAAACAAAATTAATGTGCCATACTCAAAATGGCAGCGGTAACAGAACTGCACATGCACAATACCGCACATGTGCAGTTTGAGTCGATGCCACCATCTTGGGCACAGCGGCTGTCACTTCCGCAGGTTGTAAGGGAAAGTGTCCTGGCAAAGAGGTTGTGTTTATGCGGTCCACAGAGGTGAATGGCCACAAAAGCAGCACTACTGGACCTTTGCCTGGGCACTGTGGAAGCACACTGGACAGCAGTTTCGGTCACGGCTTCCACAGTGCTCTACTAAAATTATGATGATGACATAACGCCCGCGGAGTGCCACCCACGCAACCGTAAAGAGTCATGTATATTCAGTGTCTTCTACAAGAAAGCTTGATGTAAACAGCAACCTTATATTTATACATGTGCTAATTCACAGACTCATGCCCACTGTATTTTCCTAGAAGTCCACTTCATAAGTAAATGCATCCTTCAATGCCTTCTGAGTATAACCGACTGGTGGTGAACTAATCCGACAGTCAATAAATCACATTAACTAGCATCTATAGCTTTAATAAGACCTGTACATTTACTAACATCAACTGTGCAGAGAAGAAATAGCTTTTGGCACATACTGCTTATACAGGGCTTATATACACACAGAAATCAGTTCCGATTAATAGTGAATAAGGAAATACCATGTCTACAGTACTTGGCTGAGATACTGTGAGCTTCCCATATGAGGCAAACAGAAAGCAGACTCACAAACCTTTTAAACTGTTTTCTAGTCTAGCTTCCGCTAAACTTACAATGCTGAACATAAGATCACTTCCACACGCTGCCTGCACATTTAGGAGAAATATCGCCCACGCATCAATTGCTAATACATCTGCTCAGCAGTTACAAAGGAGCACGCTCAAAACAAAGGGCACAAAAGGAAAGGAAAAGCAGGGACAGCAGCACGCCTGACAGCTACGGTAGGCTTGAGACAGTGCTGACAACTGCCATTAATGGCCGACTCCTGTGCGGCTTACAGAAGCCAAATAAAACACACTCTAATGAATGTACTAAAATGGAGTGCTTTTCAGCACTAAAGCTCAGGTCGGAAAACTGACCAAATCATATTGGCAAGCATAAAAATCCCTGAAGCTGAAAATCCTGCTCAGAATCCCAGACAGAAGCCACAAAGCAAAACACAGTTAGCCCAACATGACAAAAAACCAAAAACAAACAAACAAAAAAAAAACACTTACCTGAGGCACCAGAGTAAAAAGGGGAAGAAGAAGAAAGGAGACCTGGATGGAGACATCCCATTTTAGGCAAGGCATGCTGTCCCCAATCCATGCACAAGGGCAGCAGAAAATGGGAAAATTAAAATATACAGCAGTTTAGTCAATTTGAAAGCTGCAGCTAAACAGGCACTATTTTTATGGGTAAGAGAATTACTGTACTGTGATTGGTGGAATCCAGTCACATGATCATGCTGTTATTTCAGCACAACAGCACAGGTCAGAAATGTTTAACTTTCTGAACCTCATTATTGGTCCTAAAATAAAAAAACATCAGGAAGCCATTTTACAATCACAATAAAGCATTCCAGGGTGTGCGTAATTGTGAGATAATGGCACTTCTTGAATCGTAAAGCCCTTGGCTTGGCTCGACTTCACTTCCCAAGGTGTGCTGTTATCTCACAACATGAACTGTATCATGCCTTATTGCTTAGCAGTGCAAGAAAATGTGGTGAAAATTTTGACCTATACTTTTATTCTATTTAGATTGCCACTTATCTACTGACTTAAGGATACCTTTCTTTCCACAATTTGAATCCACTTTAGTACTTTTTTACATTTGAAATAATAAAGGGTGCCCTTTTAATATAGCTTGGAGCAGGTTTTCATCAGTGTTCACGGCTGTTTTTGCACATCAATTGTTAAAAATCACTTCTGTTGTGACTAGAATGAACTAGCATTCAGCAGGCAGTGCTCCCTGACCTTATGGAACAGAAGGTGTTCAAAAACAGCTATGAATAGTGATAAAAAAAATGGTCTGAGCCATATTAAAAGGAACACTTCTTTTATTATTTCAAATGTGAAATAAAGTACAAAAGAGACTCAAATTGTGGAAAGAAGGGTATCATACCAGTCAGTAGACAAGGGGCAATCTAAAATAGCATAAAAAAGTATCATTCAAAACTTTCACCATTTTCTTGCACTGCTGCTTTGGGGGTCCTCCCTGTCACCAGGTAGCCCCAACCTGCTTGAATTGTGCAATCCTGAAGAAAATAAAATTAAATCTTCTCAGAGAGACTCTTCTGTGCTGTTCACACCTCACTGGTACAGCAAAGACTGGAGAGTCCTTGCTGGAATGTTCCATGTGTACAGGGTTCTGTGCTGCTGAATAGCATTGGGCTGTACACTACCCCTAGTTGAGTGCATATTACCCAAATGTATTAATTCCCATTCACAATGTGAGCACACCAGAAAAGGGATAGGCCAAACTAGGAATATCACCATATCCTCGGGTAGGTGTACAAAGTGGTACAAAACAACATAAGGGAAGAAGTTCCAAAGTAACACAGGAGAGTAGGATTTGGGAATGATGGGAGTGCTGCAGTGCCGTGGCTATGGGGTAACAGTTTTCAGAGAGGCCTTCTGAAGACTGCAGTGCTGCCCCATACGAACTTCACTTCCTGGGCTGAGGGAGGAGAGTCGCTAGACTCCAGGCGAGTTGGCTAGGGATTTGGGGGGAACTTCTCTCCACCCAGGGACCACCAAGTCTGACAACATATACTCAGAGGATGCTAGGAAGGAGGAGGAGGAGCGGATGGACAATGATGGCTTGGAAAGGGTGAGGAGGTGAGACCTGGAAGGTTGGGGAAGGGTTGGAAAAACATTCCTCAACTGGCACAACAAAATTCCTATACCACTCTAGCAGGGTGGGTCTGCCAGGAGGAGGCATCTGTGGTAGTGGCCAGGGAGGATGTGGTGGTCCTCCACTGTGGGTGAGAGAGAACCCCAGAGGAGGAAGAAGCAGCTTTTGTTGGGGGACTCAACTGTCAGGGGGATAGATTTGGGAATGGGAAGGGGACAGAGATGGAGGTCAGATGCCTACACGGCAGCATAGTCCGAAGGGATGGGAAACGTATCCTAGGGATCACTAGGGCAGCAGGAAGGAAGGAGGAGCTGGATGTCACTGTCCACTTGGGAACAAATGACCCCGCAAGAGACAGGGCTAGAAAAGCATACAGGGAGCTTAGGGAACAGAGAGGAGTCTCAGGTGGCACACACAGCAGCTTTCACTGAAGTGCTGTCTACAACAAGGGGGAGGAGAGCATTCTCCGCACCAGGACCTTAAACTCATGGTGAAAGGAATGGTGCAGAGAGGAGGCGTTCAGCTACACTTGGGACTGGGGACCACCCCCGGCAGGATGAGGGCCTATACAGGAGTGATGGCCTGCCTCCATCCGAGAGGGGAACCGCAGTCCTCAGTGGACCATTTAAATGTTACTTCCATGAACATCTAAACTAGCTGAGTGGGGTGGCAGAAAGAATTGTGGAGGCAAAATTGCCACCTACCCACAGATTGGAAGTAGAGCAGGGAGATCTGCATGAGAGCCCCCCCCAACCATGTGCAACTGTCAAGGAAGCAGTGATAGTAACAGAGGAGGGGCAACAGAAACATTAAAAAGAGAGGGGAAGTGGGAGGCAACAAGCAGAGTGCTAACAAAATCTGGAAGGCCATGTGTGCAAATGCTAGAGATCTAGGAAATAAGATTCCAGATCTAAGGCCATCTTAGCATAGGCCAGCCTGAATATAATTGGCCATTACCAGTCATGGTGCACTGAAAACCATGACTGGGACATGGCCATACCAGACTACACTCTGTTCAGAAAGAACAGGGTAGGAATTAAAAATTACTCACCTTAGTAATGTTGCTTTTTCCAATGGAGTCTTGCTGTATTCTGACATATGTAGTTAGGTCCTGCCTTTCAACTGCCCCGGAGAACAAAGAGCTAAACTTTCCATGCCTAGCATGGAATGTTCACTGCGAGCTCGGTTGAAGCCCCTGTCTGCTGTTGTTTAAACTCCAACCGTCAGATCTTTACAAGCAATACTTACTAGAAGTTCTGTATGGAAATTGTAAAACTCAAACTAGCCAACTGGCAACTATATTTATATAACAGGGTTTTTTGGTTTCAAAGCAAAGATTCAAGTCAGGAAACCCAAAAAAAAACACATCCCAAAACACAACACTCACCCAAAATAAAGGAGGGTGAAAAAGGGACACCCCTAGGGTGCCAACACTGCTCCTGCCCACCCACATCCCAAAAACTAGGTTCTGAGAGGGGAGGTAGGGGAGGTCAGAATACAGCAAGACTATATTAGAAGAAACAACATTACTAAGGTGAGTAATTTTTCTTCAAACAACATGAAGTCTTGCTGTATTCTGACATATGCAGACTACCTACAGTACTCCATGGAGGAGGGACAGAACCTACTTTGGAAACAGGATCTGAAGTAGTGTTGTGTAAACCGAGCATCACTCCTAGCCTGGATATCCAGAGAGTAATGCTTGGTGGATGTATGGACTGTTTTCCAGGTGGCTGCTTGACAGATTTCTAAGATAGGAATATCCCTGGCTGCAGCCAGGGAAGCAGCTGTACCTCTAGTAGAGTGAGTCCTCAGGCCTGAGGGTGGAGTTCTACCCAGTTTTTCATAGCAGAATTGTATACAAGAAACAATCCACCAGGCAATAGATCTCTTAGTGGCAGGTTTGCCCTTACCAGCCTCTCCATACGTGAGGAACAACTGGAGTGACTCAAACATGTGACCCTTGGTGCGCCTATGTAGTAGCTGAGGGCCTCTTAACATCTAAGCTGTGCAGCCTCCTCTCTCCAGAGAAGGAATGGTCAATGAAGAAAACAGGGAGAGACTGGTTGAGGTGGAATCCGAAACCACTTTAGGCAAAACCTCCTGTTAGTTCTTAGGACCACTTTATCTCTATGGAAAGAGATGAAATCAGGTTCCACTGACAGGGCTTGCAATTCACTGATACACCTGGCAGAGGTAATGGCTACCAAAAACACAGTTTTCCAAGTCAAGTACTTAAGTTCTGCAGAGGACAAAGGCTCAAATGGGGCTGCATAAGCTGAGCAATGCAAACATTAAGGTCCCAAGCAGGAGCAGGGTCCCTAAAGGGGAGACTGGTGTGCAGCAATCCCTTGAAGAACTTACAAAACACAGGATGGACTGATAGAGGAGAAAGCTTGCCAACTGACAGGAAAGCAGAAACAGTTGCCAAATGCAGTTTAAGTGTAGCTGGCCTAAGGCCTAGGCCATTGAGATGGACCATATAGTCCAGAACCGTAGGCAACCCAGCAGAATCTGGAGAAATATTCTTCTTAGAACACCAAATAGTGAACCTTTTCCATTTGGAATTGTAGGTCTTTCTGGTGGAAGGCTTTCGAGAAGCCTTAAGGATATCCAGAACCCCTTGGGAAAGATGCAGGTCAGCAAACTCTAACTCTTCAAGAGCCATGCCTCGAGATCGAGAGACCGACCGGTTCGGGTACCAAATCCTCCCTGAGAGGATGTCAACAGGTTGTAATTCCTGGAAGAGACGGGAAGATGGGCCGTCAAGGACAGCAACAGGGGGTACCAGGGCTGTCTGGCCCAGTCTGGAACAATCAGAATCACTTTGCATGGTTGTGACCTTATCTTGACTAACACTTCAACAGGAGAGGAAAAGGGGAAAAGCATATAAAAATTTCCTTTCCAATTCAGGATCAGAGCATCCAGGGGGACTGAGCCCAAGACTGGGGATCTGCAACAAAAGAGAGGAAGTTGGTGATTGTCTGGGGCTGCAAAAAGATCTATCTGTGGAGTACCCCATCTCGAGAAAATCACTTTCAAAACTAGGGATCTAAGATCCATTCGTGATGGCCCTGAGATATTCTGCTCAGAGCATCTGCTAGGACATTGTCCTTCCCTGGGAGGTGAACTGCTATCAGAGAGGTTTGCAGGGAATAGGCCAGGGACCACAACTTCATTGCTTCTGTGCACAAGGCCGCAGACCGAGTGCCTCTGCTTGTTGATGTACCACATGGTGTTGTCTGTTCTGACCTGGACCACCTTGTTCTGTACAGATTTGGAAAAGGCTTGCAGTGCCAGAAACACTACTCTGAGTTCCAAGAGATTGATGTGAAGCAGAGATTCCTGAGGTGACCACAGTCTTTGGGAGGTAAGATTCCCTAGATGGGCCCCCAGCCCAGCAAGGAAGCATCTGTGGTGAGTATCACTGAATGAGACTGAGTGACAAAGGAACTCCTTGTCTCAATTGTCCTGATCCTGCCATGATTGCAAGGCCTGGATCAGGGTTTGAGTCACTGGAACTAGTTTGGTAAGAGAATCCTTTCTTTGGGACCAGAAGGACTTTAAGTGAAACTGAATCTCCCTCATCTGAATCTTGCTCCCTGGACCACAGCTGTGGAAGCTGCCATGTGGCCCAGAAGCTGAAGAAATGCCTTGCTGGTCGAGACACCTGTAGGGTGAATGAAGAGGCCAGTTCCATAGGGTCCTTGCCCTGTCCAGGGGAAGGAAGGCTCTTGCCCTATTGTATCCAGCTCCACCCCATGAAGGTGAGGAGCTGTACTGGCTCGAGAACTGACTTTGGAAGGTTGAGAAGGAATCCTAAGGAGTGAGCACTTGCTGAGTTATTTGCAAATGTGACTTGACTTGGTCTGGAGACTGACCTACTATGAGCCAGTCGTTCAAGTATGGGAAGATGAGATCTTTTTCTCCTTAGGAACACAACCACTACTGCTAGGCACTTTGTGAAAACCCTTGGGGCTGATGTTAGGCCAAAGGGCATTGCTCTGAATTGATAGTGGCCTGAGGGCAACTCGAACCTGAGGTACTTTCTGTGGGAGGCACCTGATGGAATGTGAAAATAGGCATCTTTGAGGTCCAGGGAGGCTAGCCAGTCCCCTGGCCTTAGAGAGGGAAGGATTATTCCCAGAATCACCATTTTGAACTTTGGTTTTAAAAGGTGTTTGTTCAGATATCTTAGGTCCAGGATGGGCCACCATTCTCCGTCTTTTTGGGGGTTAGGAAGTACCTGGAGTACAATCCTTTGCCCTTGTGTAGGTGGGAACCCCCTCTATAGCTCGCCCTTGTAGGGGTGGAACCTCTCTATAGCTCTGAGAGCTAGGAGGAAGAAACCTCTGCCTGTAAGGCAAGGGTCTCTGATGGATCTGCAGGTGGAAAGGATCTGGTTCTCATCTTGGGAAATATTTTGAAGCTGAGAACCAGTCCTGGCTTACTACTTCAGGACCCACTTGTCTGATGTCAGAGACTTCCAGTCCTGGACAAAGTAAGCCAGCCTTCCCCCCTACTGGTATTGGAGAATCGGCCCGGGCAGACCCATCAGGGTGTCTGCTTGGCAGGGGCTCTAGGCTGAGGGGTGGATGCAGGCCTGCTCATCCCTCGTCTGCCTCTCCCTCTAAAGAACCCCCTCTGAGAATAAGAAAAGGAGGCCTGAGCTTGGTAAAAAGGCCTTTGGAAAGCCCTGCCTCTGCCCCTGGACTGCTGCCTTTGAGGAGTAACTTGCCTTTCTTTGGCCTGAGCACTCCTGTAAGTGGTCCTGTACTCGTCCATCTTTTTCACGTAGTTCTCTGTCGGCTCCCCAAACAGAGAATTACTAATGACAGGGAAATCCATGGCCTTAGCCTGGGTATCCTGTGATAGGCTAGTACATCTGAGCCAAGCCATCCTCCGAAGAGCCACACATGTAGCCATGACTCTTGATGAAACATCACTGGAGTCCACAGCAGCATGAAATTGCACTTTGGATGCCTCAATCCCATCTGCAGCCACCTACTCCAGCTCCCTGGCAAGCTGGTCAGGGGCCTGTTTAGCCAGAGCCAGTACAGTGTCCCACCTGAACTTCTGGTATCTAGCTGTGTAGGCCATATAGTTAGCCTGCCTGAGTCCCAAAGATGCTGCCATGTACTGTTTCTTTGCCATGGCATCAATCCTCCTGGAGTCCTTATCTGGGGGCTGTGATGCCAAGGGATATGTGCCTTATCACAGGCAGCAGCCTGCACTACCCCAACATGGCTGCATTGCTGGGAAAGGAACTCCGTGTTTGAGCCTGAAAGAGTATACCTCTTGTCCATTCGTCTGTCCACAGGAGGTATGGAGTTAGGAGTCTTAAGCATTTTATGTGTCTGTTTCCCAAAGGATTTGTGGAGGGGAATAGACAGTCTCCTGGACTCTGGGATGTCCATCACTTCAACAAAATCAGGCTCTTCCTGATCCTCTACTGCTTCTTCCATAAGAAGCTGGAGGGTTTCAGCCACTTTTTTGTAAAACATAAAGTGAGAAGGGGACTCAGAAAGCCTAGGAGGAGAAACACCTGAAGGTCTGCCTGGGGAGATGTCCGTGTCAATAGGCACATCCATACTTTCATAATCACCATCATCATCCTCATACTCTCCCTCCTCCTCATCCGGTTCATAAAATTCTTCCAAGGTGTAATCTGGAACCGGGGTAATCGACCGAACCGAACCCCTGCCAGATGGTGCCGGTTCAGCCGGAACTGAAGTAAGCGACTGCACTATTCTTATCGCCTTGGCTATCTCATCGGCAGTCGGAGTATGAATTTCTGGATCCGAACCAGACAATTTATCTTTTTTTTTTCTTTTTACCGGAACCAACTCCTCAGAATCGGCTCTCCTTTTGCCCGAAGAAGTATCGTCCTGGTCAGAGGGCACTCCTTCTGGTTCGGTCGGAACCAAACTGGGCTGGCCATCCGGGTCAGCGGACTTCTCAGCCTCCCTTTCCCTCAGTCTACCTAATCTCTTTTCCAGGGTAGCTTTGGGAAAATTCTTACAAATTTGGCAGTCTGAATCGAGGTGGTCAAACCCCAGACGATAAACACAGGTGGTGTGGGGATCAGCCTTAGCAAAGACTTCCCCACACACACTGCAGTGTTGAAACCCAGTGGGCCCATTTTTTTTCTTGGGTTTCTCAGACATGGCCAATCCTAACCAAAACGTACTCTTTTTCCGGCAATCTGCCAGGCAAGACTCCTCTATCGGTTTCTGACCGTGTCACAGGTCTTGGAAAAAAACATAATAAAACCCTTTTTTTTTTAGAACCGATACAGACCGGTTACCACACTCTAAGTAAATTCACAAACTTTTTTACCTGAAACTGATCGGTTCAGCCGAACTGATCCACAATTTACAAGTTCCACACAGAAACTGTATAGAAAACCTATCTAGTACTCACGGTACCACAGACAGAGACTTAAACCGACAGATTCGGTAGCAGCAATTCGGATGAAACCGAGCGAAAAAACAACACTTTAACTGACTTTTTTGAACCAAGCAAAGGAGAAATCTCCGGAGCAACTGTTCAGTGAGATGGAGTAAAGAATCTGACAGCTGAATTTTAAACAACAGCAGACAGGGGCTTCAGCCGAGCTCGCGGTGAACATTCCATGCTGGCCATGGAAAGTTTAACTCTTTGTTCTCCGGGGCAGTTGAAAGGCAGGACCTAACTGCATATGTCAGAATACAGCAAGACTTCATGTTGTTTGAAACAAAGGAGGGGTGTGGTGCTTCATGTGAAGGAAAGCATAAATGCAATAGAGATACACTGAATTCGGAGTGGGGGGGGGCAGAGGTACTGTGGGTCACCCTGGAGGCAGAACAGAGCAGCCACTAACACGGCATTGTCTACAGACCTCCGGCACACAGGATGGACTCAGAGAAGGTACTGTTGGAAGCCATTAGCAAAACGGCAGAAAAAAGGGGAGGTGCTGCTGGTGGGGGACTTTAATCTGCCGGAAGTAGACTGGCACCTTCCAACTGCAGCTTTAACTAGAAGCAGGGACATCCTGGACTCCCTGCAAGGGGAATTCCTCGGGCAACTAAGTCAGTAAGCCCACTCGTGATGGGACAATACTGGACCTGGTTTTCACTAACAAGGACAGTGTTGCAGACATCATGGTGAGAGGCCACTTGGGGACCTGTGATCACCGTACAGTGTGGTTCAATATAAGGACAGCTGCGGAATCGAACTACACATGGGAGAGGGTCCTGGACTTTAGAAGGGCAGATTTTACAAAGATGGGTGACTGCCTCAGGTATGACCTGGTGGAGGAGATGACGGGGGCACTGGGCCAAGCTAAAAGGGGGCACAGGGTATTAAATAACTGGTATAGCATAGCAAAATGCTATGCAGATCAGACGGTGATGCCAACTATTTTCTGAACTGCACAGCACTAAACTGCTACATTTTTGAAGTCTTTTGTTTAGGTTTACACATTGAAACATTAAAAATATAACATTTTCATTTTCTAATCAAAGCTGTGCCATGTGCTGTACATTTTCTGATTGATTAGCACCTTCATGCTTGAAACCGCTAATCCATCTATTTGACTTATTTAATACCCTGTGGCACAGTGAAGGCAACAACCACTGCATCAAGCAAGTGAGCAAAATCAAGAGGAAAAGGCCACTATGGTTCTCGATAGAGGTGGCGAAAAGGGTATCTCAGAAGGTACAAGGAGAAGCAGAGGGAGGAGGATAGGGAGGTGTATCAGAGAAAACGGGGATGCAGGGAAAGCAGTAAGGAGCGCAAAGGCACAAACTGAAGAGAGAATAACCCTGGCAGTATCAAACGGGACAAGACATTTTTAGGTACTGTGGGTGGGATATTCAAAAGGGTTGCGCCATGCACAACAGGGTTGCGCATGCGTAAGTCCGAAATTGCGCCATTCTGCGATATTCAGCAGGAGGCAGTTGCGCCACTGAAAACAGGCTGAGCAACAGCGCAATGCAAATGAATGCATGCTCAACTGGAGGGGAGGAACCATGCATAAACTGCACAGCCGATATTCAGCCAGGCTGTGCAGAGTTGTGCAGGCGCAACCCCAACCTGCGCCTGCGACTTTGAACCAAAAAAGGCTAAGTCGAGGCCACCCACAGGTGAGCTGCTGTATTGCAGGCGCCAACACAGCAGCTGCCACCTATGGCTGGCCCCTGGCAATCCCTGTACCCTGCAGCCCAATCATGGGCATAGTGTACTCCCCTCCCCCACCAGCCCGGTCGCGGGCAGCAATGTAGCTTTCCCCGAACATCTCCCTGGTGGCTAGTGTCCCGAAATGCCCGATTGCGGGCAGTGAGTAAAGTAAACACCCCGAACATCTCCATGGTGGCTAGTGTCCCGATATCCCGATCGCCCGAGCGGTAAGTAGAATGAAACACCCCGAACATCTCCCTGGTGGCTAGTGTCCCCACCACCCCCGGCAGCATCCCACCGCCTGCCGCCCCAGGAGTTGGAGGTATTTAGGTTCTACAATATCCATTCCCACTCTTCTGGAATGGTTCTCCATTATGGGGAATGGAATTAGGGTGGTTTGTGTTTTCTTACCTTCCCTATTTCTTGGCACTGGAGACAAGACCTGCAAAACTCCTTCACCTGCTGAGTGAAGTTGGGCCAACAGAAATTCTGGACCAACCGCTGCATAGTGCGCGACTGGATGACCAAACAAGGGATTATCGTGTGCAGTCTTGACAACTGCTCATGGTACCCCTGGGGAATGACAAGCTGCCTGCCTATCACCCCTCCCTCTGTCTTCACAGCCTGAATATACATCAGTCCATTTTCCCAATAAACCTTTTGTTTCACTGTCACCTCCCTATGCTCCGTCAGAGTCTGCCCAAGCTCTCAGCTTCTCTAGACTAGGGTCACTTTTTTGAGCAGCTGCAAACTCCTTACACATTCCCAAGGCAAGGGACAGGTCCCCTTCAGTCTCTAAACTAGGGTCCCTAGCACTAGCGTTAGGGCACTCAGGATCACTGTCAGCCCTAACCCTCTGACAATGGGTCACCCCTCCTTCTTCAGAGTAACCCTCTGTAGCTGTGTGGTTAACTGCTACTGGGGAAATTTCAACCCCCTTTTCATTAGTCTCCATATCAGGAGACACAGGCTGGGAAAGCAGCCTCCCAGTGGTTTCCACAATGGCTTCTGTGGGGTCCAGGGAACTAAAATGTTCCATTGCCCTTGGCTATGGGTAACTGCACACACCATCCCCTGTTTGAGATTGTTGCCAAGGATGACGTCAACTGCTAAAGATTCAGCTACAGCCACCTGTTGCACAGTTCCCCTGTTTCACCTGTCTAGGAGAACACTAGCAGTGGCAATGTGGTCTCCTCACCAGTTAACCTCGCACAGTTACAAATTCATTGGGTATAAGCTGACCAGGCTCTACCAGATCCCCTTTACCAGCGTCAGGGATGCCCGTGTCCCTTAACCCTTGTGTCTGTACACCATTCACGTGACTGGGTGCATGTGTTCCCTCATGTTCACAGGCATGCTTCCGGGGACACAAAGAACCCACTTCTTTCCTAGTCTCATGTTGTATACTACTGTCCTTTTGGGACACTGTCTAGCAATATGCCCAGTTTTCTTTACAACCCAACATTCGTTTCTTTCTCAGAGAAAATCTTTTCTTTGAAACCTGGGGCAAACTGGTTTCGGTGGAGGCAGTGAGGGCTTTGGCACCCTGAAGGCTGCAGCTTTTCCTTTCTGCACTGCCACGCCCGCCCATTCGCGCTCTCCAGAGCAGGTCAGCTCTTGGCATAGCGGTCCGAGAGTTCAGCAGCCTCTGCACTGTTTTGGGATCTCGGTCCTCCAGCCAGGTTTTCAGCTCTGCTGGGCATGCCCCCAAAACTGTTCTAAGAAAATAGCATTTTCAATTTTATCTACAGAGTTTGCTTCAATTCCTTCCCACCAACATTTTAAACACTGACGTTGTTTCGTGGCCAGCTCCTCATAGCTCATGTCAGGGCTTCTCCTGAGCTTACGGAATTTAGCTCATATGCTTCTGCAGTTAAATCAAACTTTTTAAAAGTGCAGCTTTAAGTTTGCTGTAATCATTACTATCCTCATTGTCCATTTGACCCAATGCACCTCGAGCTTTCCCGGTAAGTAGCGGGGATAGCTGGAAGCACCAGGACCCTCCAGGAATCTTTGCCTGAATACAAACTTTTTCAAAGGAATTTAAAAAGGCATCCATATCCTCCCCCTCTTTAAATTCAGCTGTCAATTTGGAATTTCATTTGTAACCCAGTCCTGTAGTTCCAGTTACACCCAAGCCACTTACCTGCTCTGGTGCTGGTGGTTGGAGTCGTAGCTTCTCCAGTTCATGTCGCCTCTGGCACTCACGCTCTTCATGGTCAGCCTCCCGCTGTTCCCAGTCAACCTCTCGCTGTTCTCGCTCCCTCTTCTCCTCTGCGGCTCGCTGGCACTCACGCTCTTCACAGGCAGCTTCTCGCTGTTTTCACTCCCTCTTCTCCTCTGCGGCTTGTTTCTCTTGCTCAGCATCTCTCTGGAACTCCAGCTCCATTCTGTGCAACTCAAGCTGCAGCCTGACTGCTTCTGGCTCCAGAATGCTGGTAACCTTCCCCTGCTGCTGTGGCCCTTTGCTTGCATTGGCCTTGCTGCCCATACCCTCTCAACCTCTTGCCTCATGAATCAGGGACAAGGCTTAAAAAAATCAGGGACAAAGACCCAACATCAGGGATACATCTTAAACATTGGTACTACTCACACAGAAAGCTGTTAGAATAAAGGGATGTATGTTAAGATGCATTTTCTGAAGAAGAAGTCTATAACTTTGATGTTTGACATTATTTTGTGATTTTAATTCCCACTGTTTTGTCACAAAAAGGCAAATTTTACGAGGGACAGAGGAAAATTTTGAGGCAAAATCAGGGCCGTCCCTGAAAATCAGGGACAGTTGAGAGGTATGTTGCTGCCCTCCTCAACGGATCTGGACACTGCACTAGCCACTGGCCCTTCCACCCCTAAGGTTTGTTCCTTTACAGTCACAGTATGTGACTCCACGCTCTGGGTATCTGCTGCCATCAGGGCATCCACAAGGTTTTGCCTTGGTTGGTCTCATCTCATGCAGGACTCCTCTGTCCTAGCACAACTGCCTCAAGTAGTCTGCAGTGTACCCGCTGTAGTTGGAAGCCATCTTCTTCCCTAACTATGGCTACTCTAACTTGCACTTTAGAAAAAAATAAATAAAACAGGTAGAAACTTGACTGTAAGCAAAATGATATAGTTCTGTTTTCTTTTTTAAAAATAAATCACTGCCTTATTTTGCAAGTGAGCTGTACAGTATTAAGCTGACACATTAAACAGTTAAAGCTTGTGTTACCAAATTTTTCACACTGCTGTTATTCACGAACTGTCAATTCGCTCGGAGGTTGGCACTGTGGGAGCAGAGGGTCTGACCTGCTGAGTGCGAATGTGACAGATTTTATTGTGATGCTTGGCCAGCTGGTTATGATTATTGTATGCTATTTGTAAAATACAGTATTTGATTGTCTCACATAAGACATCCGGTGCTTCCATGGCTGCCCTGCCCCAGGTTTTAGTGAAGCTACAGGATATATGTTAATTGACCGGGAGATCTCTGTAATGTAATTAACTTCCTTGAGAAATGCATTTTATGGCCTTTTTATGACCTGTTGCTGCTCTGAAGCTGTGAAACTAAAATATACATTTTATGTCTTCAGAAGCAGGACATCATTAAGCCGATTCCTGCCAGCTATCTCACACTTAGGTGAGGGACTGCAGGGTTGTAAATCTTCAGAGGAACTGGCTGATCAAAGACTCATCATTTGGAAAATTAGTTTTAGCTGATGTCACATTATTTAATATATCTCCTGACAGGAAATCATTGTTTTTATTTTTTTAATTCTAAAAAGGAGGAGCTAGATGACTCACCAAGGGGGTGGGGAGATGGAGTTGAAATGTATCCTTGTAACTGGGGAATATGACATATCTTTTTAGGCTCCTAAGAAACGCAGTTCTCTAACTTTCAAGGCACTTATAGAGGTAATACATTAGATAGAAAAAGTCTAAATGTATTGTGGTAGGAGTTGTTGTTTTGTACTTTGCCCTTGTTCTTTTAAGTGATTGTATGCTCTTTGATATTTGTTCTGTATTTTATCTTAACTGTTTTTATCCATTTTTAGTAAAATCTTTATTTGAAAGAGACTGCCTGGGGTGTCTGCCAGTTCTTTTTGCATGTGACGTATAGAGGGTTAAGACTGACAAAAACTGTTCAAAAGCTTGATGGTGTTATTATACTGGGAAAAGGTAAGACTATACCTAAGGTCTTTTATAGAGTTTTAAAGGTTCATTTGGAAGCCTGGCTTGGTGCTCCTGAAAGACTGTACTGCAATCCCGAAGATAGATACATTATCTATGCCTGTACTTAGGTACGCTAGCATAAGGTTCACAGTTTGAATCCCCAGAACTTGAGACTAAAGGTGATTCAGACCCAAAAGCAGACAGGAGGGTTACCCTGTCTGTTACCTGTTCACACTATTGCACCCTGAGGTTGGCACTGTGGGAGCCCAGAGGCCTGACCTGCCGGAGTGCGTTTGTGACAGATTTGGTTAACAGCGGTGTGAAAAACTGGTAACACAACCTTTAACTGTTCAGTGTGTCACTTAATACTGTACAGCCTACTTGCAAAATAAGGTAGTGATTTATTTTTAAAAAGGAAACAGAACTATATCATTTTGCTTACACTCAAGTTTCTGCCTGTTTTACTTTTTTTTAAAGTGCAAGTTAGAGTAGCCGTAGTTAGGGAAGAAGATGGCTTCCTACAACAGCGGGTACACTGCCGACTACTTGAGGCAGTTGTGCCAGGACAGAGGAGTCCTGCATGAGGTGAGAGCCACCAAGCAGAATCTCATGGATGCCCTGATGGCAGCAGATGCCTAGAGCATCCAGTCACAGACTGTGACTGTAAAGGACAAAACCTTAGGCGTGGATGGGCCAGCGGCCACTGCAGTGTCCAGATCTGGTGAGGAGGGCAGCAGGGCCACTGCAAGTGAACGGCCACAGCAGCAGGGGAAGGTCACCAGCATTCTGGAGCCAGAAGCAATCAGGCTGCAGACTGAGTTGCACAGAATGGAGCTAGAGTTCCAGAGAGATGCTGAGCGAGAACAGCGAGAAGCTGACCATGAAGAGCGTGAGCGCCAGTGAACCGCAAAGAAAAAGGAGTGAGAACAGCAAGAGGCGGACCGTATGCGCCAAAGGCAACATGAACTGGAGAAGCTACAACTCCAACCACCAGCACCAGAGCAGGTAAGTGACTTGCGTTTAACTGAAACTACAGGACTCGTTTACAAACTGAGCATTGTCCGACTGGACCACCAGAAGACCAGGCACGAGTACCCCTTGGAAGGCCTGCAAAGCATTCAGAACAGCTTTCCTCTCCAGGACATTAATATGGAGAGCACATTCCACCGAGATCCAAGAGCCCCTCATCTGATGGGATGCCAGATGCGCTCCCCAGCCCATCCCTGAGGTGTTTGTCATCTGGATTTGCTGAGGACTCAGGCATTGAAAGGGAACCTGCCCTAGTCGAGTAGGGTGACCCACCACCCTAGGGACAGAAGGACAGCACTGGAGATTCTGACTGGATGATCAAGGTCATCTGTGCGTTGGTCCCATTGCACTCTGAGGTTCCACTGCAAGACCCTCATATGGAGACGAGCGAGGGGGGCTGTTGCGATGGCCACAGCCACGTGGCCCATGAGTTGAAGCACCACCCTGGCCAGAACTAGCTTGGAGATCATTATCCTTCAAGCGACCGCCCTCAGTCTGTCTGCTTGGTTGTCGGGAAGCAAGGCTTTTCCCTGGGCGGTATCCAGGACTGCTCCCATGTATTGCAGTCTCTGGGTAGGCCAGGGGCACGACTTGGGAAGATTCAGAGTTATACCCAAGGCTTGAAAAAGGCTGAAAGTTTCCTTTAGTGAGTGAACACAGCTGGACCTCAGATGATGCTGTGAGCAGCCAGTTGTCCAGGTAGGGGTAGACATAAAGTCCCCATCTCCTGAGGGTTGCCGCCACTACAGCCAGGCACTTGGTAAAGACTCTTGGTGCCGATGAAAGGCCGAATGGCAGCACCTTGAATTGGTAGTGCTCTCCTTGGAACGTGAAGCGGAGGTACTTCCTGTGGGACAGCAGGATTTTTATATGCATATAAGCATCCTGCATGTCTAGGGATCAGAACCAGTCCCCTTGGTGGATCATGGGCAACAGGCCAGGCAGTGTCACCATCCTGAATCTTTGGTATTCGATGTAAGTGTTCAGCTGGCTCAGATCTAGGATGGGACGAAGATCTCCAGTCTTCTTGGGACTAGAAAGAAGTGGGAGTACTATCCCCTGCCTCTTTGGTCTGGGGCACCATGAATCACCTTCTTTTCCAGCAGGGCCATGATTTCTGCCCAGGAAGAGCGGCTTGGATAGGGAGCAGTGGGAGGGGATGGGTGGGCTGTCTGGTGGGATCAAGGTGAGCTCCAGAAGTACCCCTTTGGATAACCTGGAGAACTCACTGATCTGTGGTGATACTGGACCATCCTGACAGGTAAGGAGAATCTTCCTACTACAGCCTCGGGCCTCCATCAGAGGAGGGAGGGCGGCAGAATCATGCGAGAGATGGGGTTAGGCAAGGGGGGTCTGGCCGACTTGGCATTTTTGGGACCCTGGGTAACTGAAGAAAGGGGAGGGCCTCTTCTTTTGAATCCCCCTTTTAGTTTCTGGCACCTTCCCTGCTGACCCTTGTTTTTACGAAAGAGGTGGTGCCGAGCAGTGGCTGGTTCCGATCTGTACATTCTGTATACATCGGAAACCACTTTTCCTGAGTCTTGAAGCCCTGTAATTAGCTTCTCAGCATCCAGGCCAAAGAGAACCGATCCTTGAAAAGGTGCATCTAATATGGCATGTTGTAGGTCCTGATGGAACCCCGAGACCGGCAACCAAGTGTGTCTCCTCATGTACACCCCCGTAGCAGCCGCTCTGGCAGCCATGTCTGCTGAGTCTTAAGAGCTCCACAGAACATGCTTGTCAACATTTATCCCTGACTGGATGACAGCCATGAGCTCGACTTGCCTTCTGAGTTTGGCTGGGCTTGACTATGTCTAAAGCCTTACCCATATAATGACTTTTGATACATGACCATATGTGCCAAGAAGTTTAGCGACCTGACAGTGCAGGTGCCGAGGAGTAGACCTTACGGCCCATTTGGTCCAGCCTTTTTGATTCAGGGTCTGGAGGCTGCAAACTCATATGTCTAGGCTGGTGTACCCTGCCACGTGCTGCAGTGAGCACCATGGAGTCCACCTTTGGATGTTCACTCTGATGGGGTTCCCATTTTGGGGTTTAGTACAGCTGATCCACTTTCCTAGGCACAGCTGACATAGTGGCTGGATGCCTCCAGGCCAACTTTGTTATGTCCTGGAAGGGTTCGACTAGCGAGGGAACGACCAGAGGTTTGGGGTCAATCGTCCCAAGGAACTTGGCCAGGTGGCGGCATTCTGGGTCAAGCTCCTCTGTATCCCATTGGATTAAGGCCTGGATGTGCCTCATCACATCCAGGAATGACGGATCATCGGGAGGAGACCTTGGGAAGTCCCTCTTGTGATCCAGAGATGGCAAGGGCAGCTCGTCCTCTGATAAGTAAGAAGAGGAGTCCCCTGCGTCTTCCTCTGAAGAAGAGTGTGGTCATCCCTTGGAAGAGGGAATAAATGATGGGTGCCTTCTGTGATCACTGGGAGCTGGAGACCCCCGGTCGTCATTCCCTGACGACGGGCGATCTGGCATTGAGGGAGGTCGTCTAGGCCTCTGAGGCAAGAGTACTTTTGGTGGTGCTGGATGTGGGAGACCTCTGGGAGGAGGGGATGATTCCCTTGGTCTGGGAAACAAGTCCCCTTTCATGGTGTTCCACCAAGAATAGAATAGCGCCCCTACTTCCACCAGCGGGGCGACAGGTGGCTGCAGTGGCAGGGTAGGCACATTCAAGGTTCCTGACAGCAGCCCTTGTGGAGCTTTGGGTGCCTTCACATGGTCTTCGGGCTCTTTGTCTTCGGGCATCGGGGCCGAAGGGGCCTCATCCTGTGGGCCGACATCCAGCTCATTGGGGGGAGGGAGAGGTGGAGGAGTCTGCCAACTATCTATGGGGTTGGGCGTCCAATCTGTAGGCTTGTCTGACGCCTGATCATACGGCCGCTCTTTCGGAGCAGACAGACGCTTTGGAGGGGACGCCTTGTCGATCTCCGATCGGAGGGTCTCATGGTCTGACGACCCTCCGAAGCGGATTTATTTAAATTTTGCTAACCAGGTGAGCCCACTGGGACCTTGACAGTCCCTTTTTCAGGGGCGGCCTGGGATTAGTTACATGTACCTAAGGGAGATGAAAAACCAATGCTTTGATACAAACAGGAGAGCAAGACAATTACACAGTGCAACAGACCATCAATTCAGCATATTCTACATCGTACACAGAATCTGAAACAGCAACTGGACATTTAGTTAGGAACAGACAGATCAATAGAACAGCTTAGCTAAGTGCTCATGCGGCATTGTATTGTCCTACTTTGCACCCCCTCCCATCTATAACCTGTGGAAACAGATTTCGACCATCTCCCCTTCATGGGGAGAAAGACTTTCAGGCGGCCTCATTTGAGGCAGCAGCACATTGTCTTAGTGCCTAGGTGTGTCTTTAGTGCTCTCCTGAAGCACCCAGGAGAGGTACGGTTCTGTATTTCTCTTGGTAGATTGTTCCAAAGTTTGGGTAGGGCTGTTCTAGCAGACCGAAGGCCGAGGGATGACTTGGCTCTGGGTATTTCGAGAAATTTCCGATCAGCAGACCTGAGCTCTCTTCTATTTGTTTTGGGGGCTACCAGGTCCCGTAGACTTGGGGGAGCCACAGGTTGCTGTAGTTTAAAAGCCAAGCATAAGAAAGAATAAGCTAGTCTGGCTTCGAGGGATGGCCAGTCGATGGCCTGGAACACCTTACAGTGATGCTCCATCCTTTGCGCACCAGCTGTGAATCGGCCGGCTCTGTGGTACAGTGCCCCTAGGCACTGTTTTTCTGTTGCCCTCGGTGTTTGGAGCATGGTCACTCCGTACAAGACAGTGGGTACTATTGCCCCATTGCCGATCACTTTCCTGGTTTCTTTGTTCAAAAAAGGGGTTTAGCCTATAAAGGAGGCCCAGCTTTTGGTTTATCACTTTTGAAAGGTGGTCAGTATGCTTCCTGAAAGAGACCTCCTGGTCCAGATATATCCCCAGGTACTTGAAATTGTCCACTACCTCTATCACCGTCCCATTTAGGGTGGTGAGGGATAGAAGGGACGATCTGTCAGCGCCAAGTTTTTTAGGCCAAAGAGCATGGCTTTAGTTTTTTTACTGTTTAGAACCAGCAGATGCTCCTGGCACCAGGCTCCAAGGGTATCGAGGTCCTCGAGGTAAAAATCAGCGTGCACTGGATCTGACAGTCGGTGCATCCAAGGGTGGCCAGCCCAGGTAAATCGAAAGTATTAAGATGAATGCACTTGCAGGAAGAAATAAGCCAGTAAAGCTATTCAATTTTGAATTAAAGATGTTTTATTCTCCAAGCTTTTGTGACACTGCACGTAACTACCCCAGCGTTTCGACCACAAGGTCTTCCTCAGGGAGGTCCTCCTGCAGCTCCAGATTTAGGGACCCAGTGTCCTTCCCCGTTCTGTAAAGCACGGCATCATCGGCATATAACGTGACTTTCACCCCTCCACAATGCTGGGGTAAGTTATTGACGTACAGGGAGAAGAGTAGTGGGCCCAAGATTGATCCTTGCGGAACTCCAACAGATACCGGTCTCTCACCTGATTTTGCCCCTTCCACCAAACCATTTGTGACCTCCCATGGAGATAGTTTGTGAACCATTTTAGAGCTTGCTTGTCCAGATCTAGGCTCCTGAGACTTTCTAGTAGTAGCTCGTGTTTGACAAGGTCAAAGGCCTTGGTTAGGTCAATGAAGACTGCCCCATCATCTTGTTCTGGTCTAGTACTTCATATACGTCTACAGTGAAGGTTACCAAGGCTGTATCAGTCCCGTGTCTTTTTCTAAAGCCGTGCTGCTGGTCCGTTTGAAGATTATGCAGTTCCAGATAGTTACTGACCTGTTGGTAGACTACCTTTTCCAAGATCTTGCTTAAGGTGCATAAAATAGAGATGGGTCTGAAATCTTCCACTGCTTCGTGCGGCAGGTTTTTCGGGATTGGGGTCACTAGGGTGACCTTCCACAGGTCAGGGATTTTCCCTTTGGTCAGGGACCTGTTAATTAGCTGAGTTACAGGTTCTGCTAAGACTGGGGCTCCTATTTTCAGCAGCTTGGGCTCAAGATTGTCGTGCCCTGTAGCTCTGTCTGGTTTCAGGCTCCTAAGCAATTTTAGGGCTTCCCCAGTTGAGACCAGCTTGACTTGAAATTCAGGGCCCTGGGGGGGTGGGTTCCCTGGGTTTGTTTGGCTTCCTGGCTTTGCCCGTAGAGTTGCTTCTATACCACTGTATATCCAAGAAAAATTGAATGCATTTGCCTGGGCCTGTGGGGAGGAAAGAGGAGTCCCGTAGTCGAAGTAAATTGTTATCTGTTATCTGTGTTATCTGTATGCTTATCTAGGTGCTTGTCACAGGTGTCAGAAGGGAATTGTTATCTGTGAAATTAACTAAGTGTAGAAAGATTTGCAAAGTAGGGGGAGCGGCTTAGCTAGAAGGAGCCAGGTTAAAACCAGATTTAAAAACTGCCCTAGATCGCTTCTGCCAGAGAACAGACAGAACACAAGGAGGAAGGAGCTACTGGTATAACTAAAACCTCTTTACTGGGAATTTACTGCCCTCCTTCCCTCCCCTCCACCCCCCCACCCTAAACCAGTTCTACTTTTATAGGCACAGGATTTAACTGACAACAGGAACTTCCTGTTTGGGAACAGGAAGTGAGTGATCACAGAGCCACCAAAGACTCACCATCCTAGAAGGGCAAGAGTAGCTCTCCATCCCCCCCAGCTGCTGGAGGTCTGACTCTGAGCAAGTAAGGAGACTACTGAGAAATATAGGAACTTCTTGTCTCAGAACAGGAAGATCAGGAGCTAAAAGGACACAGAGGCAGTAAGTAAGTAGGGAGAGAAATAAAAGAAATAAACAAACAGAGAAAAGAGTAAGTATTCCAAATAACAGTTAGGGGGCCAGAAAAAAGACATGATGGGAGTGGTGCAGTGCAGCGGCTGTGGAGCAGCAGTCTTCCAGGAGACGTTCTGGAGGATGCAGTGTTGTCCCATCTGTTGATACCTCTCTGGGCTGAGGGAGGAGGTTGCTCATCCCCAGGCTGACTTGGTCAGGATTTGTGGGACCTCCTCTCCCAACCAGGGACCACCAGGGTCACTGCCGTCGCCTCAGAGGTTGCCAAGAAAGAAGAGTGGTTGAACCACAGTGGACTCAGGGAGGGTGAGGGTGGTGGAACAGAGGCGCATCCCTCCAGTTGTACCTCTGCACAATTTCTATGCTGTTCTGGAAAGTGTAGTTCCTCTATGGAGGTAACCACAGTGGAGACCAAGGAGGATGCTGGGAACCTCCACAAAGGAGACCCACAGGAGGGTGGCATGGGACCCCATAGGGGAAGGAAACAACTCCGGTTGGGGGACTCCATTGTTAGGAAGGTAGAACTGGGGGAAGAAGGGGAGAGAGAGGTAAGGTGCCTGCCTGGCGCCATGGCTTGGAGGGACAGGGAGCGAATCCTCAGGATCACAGAAGCAGCTACACAGGGGAGGGAGCTGGATGTCATTGTCCACTTAGGGACAAATGACCTGGCTAAGAAAGGGATCAGAGCAGTGCAAGAAGCGTTTGTGGAGATGGGAAGGGGCCTTAGACAAATAACACACATGGTAACCTTCTCGGAGGTGCTGCCTGTCTATGGCACGGGTGAGGTTAGGGTACTCCACACTATGGGATTCAATCAGTGGTTGAAAAACCGGTGCAGAGCTCAGGGATTTGGCTTCACTGGGGACTGGGGGTCCACCTAGAGGGATGCAGGCCTATACTGGTGTGATGGTCTGCCTCTGTCCAGGAGGGGAACCAGGATCCTAGGTGATAGGTTTAAATACTTCATTGGCAAGCATTTAAACTAGCCAAGGGGGGAGGCACTGGAAAGGTGAAGGGAAATCCTAGTCCCCCAAAAATCAGGGTACTAAATGAGGTAGACACCAACATAGAGATGTCGATAAGGAGAAGCGCAGGGGTAAATGGAGAAAGTGACAAACACAATAAGGACAGGGATGGGGCAAAAAGGGGTAAGGCCATCAAGAAATGGAGGGTAATGAGTACCAACGCCCATAGTCTGAGAAACAAGCTCCCTGAACTGGTGGCCTTGATGGAAGAGGGATGCCTGGATATCGTAGCAGTCACAGAAACATGGTAAACAGAGAACCATGACTGGGATGTTAACACACCAGGGTACACAACCTACAGGAGAGACAGGGAGGGCAGAAGAGGGGGGAGGTAGCTCTCTATGTAAAGGAAGGGATAAAAGCAACTGAACAAAAGAGTAAACAGGGAGGAGAGGAGGCACTATGGGTCACCTTAGAGACTGGAAATGGCACCACAATCCGCACATGTGTTGTATACAGACCCCCATGTCAGGAGGAGGGAACAGACAAGGATATGATAGAATGCATACTTAGGATGGCAGAGAAAGGGGAGATACTGTTGATGGAGGACCTTAATATGCCAGATGTTAACTGGAGCATCTTTGCTGCAGCCACATCCAAAAGCAGGGCCATTCTCGATGCCCTTCAGGTGGCATGCCTCAGACAGCTAGTTTTGGAACCTACTCGTGAGGGAGCAATCTTAAGACCTCATACTCTCAAATGGGAACAGTGAGAGGATCTCAGATCTAGAAGTGGGTAGCCATTTGGGAACAAGTGACACCCAAACAGTGTGGTTCACGATAAACTCAGCCACAGAGTCAAGCCATACAAAAGTGAGGGTTCTGGACTTCAGGAGGGCTGACTTTAGCAAGATGGGAGAGTGCCTTAGAAAAGCACTAGCAAACAGGCTAGAAGGAGGGGTGGAACAACAATGGGGAAATATCAAATCTGCCATCACAGAGGCAACAAACCTTTGTGTGAAGCAAATAAACAAATGAAAATGAAAGAAAAAGCCTCTATGGTTCTCAAAAGAGGTGTGAAGGTTAGGAGAAAAAGATAGCATTTAGGAAATATAAGGAAACACAGAAGAAGCAGGACAGAGAACTGTACCAGTTAAGGGAGAAGGAAGCAGGGAGGGTAGTCAGAATAGCAAAGGCACAAACTGAGGAAAAGATAGCTAACTTGGTTAAGAAGGGGGATAAAACCTTTTATAGGTATATCAGGGAGTGTAGAAAAACAAAGGGAGGGATAGTGAGGCTGAACAGAATGGATGGTGGGTGGGCAGAGAGTGACAGTGAAAAAGCAGGGATACTGAATGAATACTTCTGTTCAGTATTCACAAAAGAGGAAGTGGGGGAGGTGTCTAATCCAATTAATAGAAGCACTCTGGAGAGGGGGGGTCGATCCAGTCCTTTCATCAAGAAAGGGTTCTGAAAGAACTCCTAAAACTGAAGGTGGACAAAGCAATGGGGCCAGATGGAATTCACCCCAGAATTCTAAAATATTTAAGCAGAGAACTAGTGACACCACTGACTTCGCTTTTTAACAAATCATGGGAGGATGGTGTGGTACCTGAGGACTGGAAGAAGGCTGATGTGATTCCCCTTCACAAAAGTGGGACCAAGACGGAGGCAGGAAACTACAGACCTATCAGTTTGACCTCTGTGGTAGGGAAAGTGATGGAATCACTTCTGATGGAAAGAACTGTTGAATACCTAGAGACCAGTGGGGCACAGGACCCAAGGCAGCATGGATCCACAGCGGGAAGGTCATGTCAGGTGAATCTAATTGATTTCTTTGACTGGGTGACCAAAGTAGTAGACCAGGGAGGGGCTGTGGACATGGCCTACCTAGACTTTAGCAAGGCATTTGACACAGTCCCACACAAAAGATTACTAGTCAAATTAACCAGCCTGGGAGTGGGTCCCAGGGTGGTAGCCTGGGTAAAACATTGGCTGAACAACAGGACACAGAAGGTAATCGTAAATGGAGTCCACTCTGAAGAAAGGGGGGTTACTAGTGGGGTACCGCAGGGTTCAGTACTGGGTCCAGTCCTTTTTAATGTCTTCATCAGTGACATTGTAGAGGGACTAGAAGGAAAAGTATGCCTCTTTGCAGATGACACAAAGATCATTAACAGGGCTGATACACAAGGAGGCGTGGAAAGGATGAGAAGGGACTTGGCAAAGTTGGAGGAATGGTCAAAAGTATGGCAGCTTGGATTCAATGCAAAGAAGTGCAAAGCAATGCACCTGGGAAACAAAAACCCAGGGGAAGATTGCACAATGGGGGAGAGGTAGTAACAACAAAAATGGAAAGGGACCTGGGGGTAATTATATCAGATGACCTTAAGGTTGGCAAACAATGGGAGAAGGCGGTAGGGAGGCCTGGGGGGATACTGGGATGTATAGGGAGAGGTATCACCATCAGAAAACAGGAAGTTTTTATCCCCCTGTATAGACAGTTGGTGAGACCCCATCAGGAGTACTGCGTCCAGTTCTGGAGACCCCATCTCCGCAAGGACATAGACAGGATGGAGGCAGTTCAGAGGAGGGCAACTGAAATGGTGCAGGGTCTGCAAGAGAAGTCATCCGAGAAGAGACTAAAGGAGCTTAATATGTATACCCTTGAGGAAAGGAGGGAGAGGGGGGCATGATAGAAACGTGTAAGTACCTCAATGGAATCAACAAAGTCCAAGAGGGTAGCATCTTTCAGAAAAATAGATGTGCAAGAACAAGGGGACACAATTTGAAGATAGAGGGGGGACGGCTCAGGGGCAATGTGAGGAAGTATTTTTTCACAGATAGGGTGGTGGACACATGGAACAGCCTTCCTGAGGAGGCTTGGTCTAAAACTGTGGGAGAATTCAAGAATGCATGGGACAGACATAAGGCAATTTTTGTGGGGGGTAGGAAGAAATAGGCTGTTGGTTAAATAGGATCTGCAGCTTATCCTCTAGGTAGGGAAATGGGCAGACTAGGTGGACCAAGCGGTCCTTATCTGCCGTCAAAGTCTATGTTTCTATGTTTGCTTTTATTACTCCATCTCCTTGCTCTTACTGCCCTTTAGTAGCAAGTTAATGTGCCTCCAGAACTTCTTTGGATCTGAGAAGTTCTTGGTTTGCAGCCCGTACAGGTAGTTCTTTTTTGCTTTTTTGAGTTCTCTTTTGCAACTGTTTCTGGCTTCCCGGTATTTCATCCAGTCGTGTTGCAGGTTAGAGTGTTTGTAATTCCCCCAGACTTTGTCTCTTTCCTTCATCCTCTTCTTAAGGTCAGGATTGAGCCACCTTGCATCCTGACCTTTAACCCTAATCTTTTTCAGGGGTGTGTGCTTATTGGCAACTGACAGGAAGTGTTTGTTAAAGCGTTCAAGGGCTTCATCTAGACTGAGAGTTTCAAGGGCCTGTGACCAGTCTATTTCCAATAAGGATCGGAGGAGGGATCCTGTATTTAGCTTTGAATAATTTCTTGTCCAGAAAGTTTTGGGGGGGTTGCTTGGGAAAGTTGTTCCTCCAAACCAGGAAGACCGGGGTATGATCACTAAGTGAGTCTGCGCAAGTCCCAACTGTTTTAGCCCTGCCGGGTTGGACACTAATACCCAGTCTAGGGTGGTATGGTTCCCTGTCTTTTGGTTAAAAACGTGTGGCCTCTTTTTTATCAGCTGTGTTAGATTATCTCCCCTCTAGGCTGTTTGTTACTTCACCCAGTAGCTTTTCACCCCAGTTTAGGTTGAAATCCCCCAATATAATTTTTTCACAGTTTGGTAGAGCAAGTACAGCATCTGTGAGAGCTGTTAGGACTACAGTTGCTTTGTTTGGGGTATTGTAGGTGCAACCGACAATGAGTGGTTTAGTTCCCCCTGAAAAAAGTTTACAAGTATGACTTCACACCCCGCCCCTTCTAGCTCAGGGGTAGTAACCACTGTGGTGTTGATATGGGACCTGACATAGATGAGGACTACCCCGCACATCTTCCCCTTCCTGTCTTTCCTGAAGGTATTGAATCCTTGGAGTTCCACTTCGTGCGGAAGTATGTTTGGCATCAGCCATGTTTCTGAGATGCCGATTATGTCTGGGGAGTAGAGACTGGATCAGGCCTCCAGTTCGTGCATCTTGGGCCTGAGGCTGTTAATGTTCATATGGGCCATCTTCAAACCCCGGCATTGATCCACTCGGGGGTGGTGGGTGTCAAGTACCATTCAAGATGGCCGCCAGGCTGGGAGCGTCGTCGCTGCTTCTTTGAAGAAGAAGTTTTATTCTACTTTTTACTTGTGTTTAAGATTTGGTTTATGTTTATTTTCTTTTCGGTTTGGTCCCGGTTTCGGCACTTCTGCGTTAAACGTTACCATCTCAGCATATTGGTTGCCTAGTGAACCGTTTCGCCATTGCCGTTTTGTGAGAGACGCCAGCTGGCTTTCTTTTTAGAATCTTCAGCAGTCCTGGTTGAGAGGCGAGTGTGATTCCTGCGGAAAGAGTATATTTCGTGGGTTACCAGCTTCACGGGACGCTCTGCGGGACGCTGTGTGTGGGAACAACATCCTGGGGAGAAATTTGGGAGACTGGATGGCTGTTTGACACTGATATTTTCTGTTTTACTCCCCCTGGTTCGGGTACTGGAGGGGTTCGGAGAATTCAAGTGTTTGTTTGTGAGTCATTAGTACTCTCCTCCACACTCTCCCCCACAGTTTGAGGCGGGGATTTTGTGATTTTGTCTCCTGGTTGTTTGTGGAGAGCGTGTCGGGTCGTGGGGAAAGTGAGTAGCTGGGCCCTGAAGCGTTTGGAGGAGCTCTGGATACTGTGACTGTTGACAAGAGGAGACGGAGGATCTTTGGACCGGGGCTCTGTTGGAGATTGTGATCCCTTTGAGTTTTGAAATCTATAGGTGTTTTTTTCTGCCTTTTGTTTGCTCTGGCTGGCGTTCTCCTGGGTGTTGCTACTCCACAGGGG
Organism: Neoceratodus forsteri; assembly: GCA_016271365.2. Taxonomy (NCBI): domain Eukaryota; kingdom Metazoa; phylum Chordata; order Ceratodontiformes; family Ceratodontidae; genus Neoceratodus; species Neoceratodus forsteri. Next base: position 639,797,002 of record CM057450.1, on the reverse strand, counting down.
TTGGGGTATTTTCCAGTCAGGGAGCTGAGTGGGGTACCTCACCACCTTGGACCATGGAAGGGGCTGTAGTAGTGGCTCTTCTCATGGCCCTTTAGTGTGAGTGGCAATAATTGCCCGGGGGCTTTCGGCTGGGAGTAAATGGGATTGGAGTCTGTTTGATCCTCCGTGGATATAAACTTGCTGGACTTTTGAACTTGCTGGATCTCTTTTGGACTAATTTTTCCTTTCAGATTTGTGTGGCTGCCTCTTCCTTGGACTTGGACTGTTTTGGACCTATGTCGAATTTGAGAAGCTGCTGATCTTTGTCTCCTGTTGACTTTGTTCTGGACCTTGGGGTGGTGAGAGGACCCTGGGTCCAACATTTTTTTTTGTTTATTTAATTATTTGTTGTTTGTTTGATCTGATAGTGTGTCTTTCTCCTGGTTGGGAGAAAGACTAATTTTATTTCTCCCCTGTTGTGAGAGAACTGGGGGGGGGGGGAATTTAAATATTTGTATGTTTTTTATTAGGCAGTGAGAGTGCCTTTGTACCCCCGCTCCCCGGTGGTGAGAGGACTGGGATGGGAGGGGTTTATTTTAATTTATTTTTTGTGTATTTTATTATAACTTGTGATTTAATTTTATTAGTTAGTCTGGATAGTTAGTGCAGGTTATTCTGAATATTTTGGGTGGTGGGTTTATTCTTATAGTTTAATTTGGTAAGCAGCGTCATGTGCTGGCCTTTTTCCTCCACGGTGGTGTATTATTCCTCCTCCTCTCTTCATGCCCTCTGCCCCTTTTGCACTCCTCCTTACAGTTCGAGGTTTATCAGCATTGTAGGCGTTGAGTTGCTTTCGTGAGAGGGTGAGGCGCGGGGTGCACGAACAGGGGAGGAGGCAGCAGGAGGTCATCGTGTTGGGGTTATTAAGTTGCAGGGCGCCTGGGGCAAATGGAATCCAGATTAGGTTCGCCTTGTCTGGTTTCCATACCCATGGGCACTACTGATTTCAGTAGGCAGATAAGCCTGACAACCACGAGGTTTGTCCAACTCGGGCGGTGTTATGCAATGCCAGGTCTGTTAGGAATAAAACTGCTATTACTGCCGACCTTATTGGTTCGGTTGATCTGCTTGCATCACGAGACCTGGCTGGATGAAAATTCTGGCCCTATAGTGGAGGCCATGACTCCAGCCAGGTACTCAGTGATACACCGCCCGAGATTGGACCACAGGGGCGGGGGGGTTGCAGTCTGTTTTAAGACTGAATTGGGCCTCTTGAATGTGGTAGTGGGTGAGGCTGAGTCCTTCGAGTGCACAATTGTAGCAGGTGTAGGCGTTCGAATTGTTTTCATCTACCGTCCACCCGGAGATGAGAAACGTTTCTTACAGGAAGTGGCAGACTTCCTCGCCGACATGTCGTTTGAGTCACCCAGACTGATGGTGCTGGGTTGACGATGAACTCTCACAATTTGGTAAACACTTCCTCCAACTAATGTCTTCTTTAGGCCTCACACAGGTAGTTTCCACTGCTACACACAAATCTGGACACTCTCTCGACTTGGTCTTCCTTCTTGGGATTGATGCATCTGATATGGGGGTGGAACTAGTCGTTTGGTCTGACCACCACATCGTGAGGTTCAATTTTTGCACCCCCCCCCGAGAAGGCCATCCCCTGTGGAGATGGTCAGGTACTGCCCATTACGGAATGTTACTTCACAAGGCCTAGCGGCGGTCCTTGACCTATCATCCCTCGTGTTGGTGGGCAGTAGTCCAGAGGCACTTTGTGCTGGCCTATAATGAGGCCATCACGGTTGCCCTGGATTCTATTGCTCCTGTTCGCAAACACCCTCTTTCCTGTCATCCCAGGGCCCCTTGGTTTTATGGGACTCTGAGGGAGATGCAGAGACAAGGGCGAAGGTTAGAGCATTGCTGGCGCAAGTCCGCCCTTGATGCCGACCGTCTTAGATTGATTGAACATTATACCAGCTATCAATCTGCAATCACCCATAAGAAGGCAGAATTCCTGTCCAGGGAGATTGCAGTTGCTCAGAATCGACCGGCTCAGCTGTTCCGAACTGTAGATAGACTGTGCAACCCAGCCTGTCTGCAAGTTCGGAAAGCCTTTTCGCAAATTGAGTGTGATGAGCTCACTCAATACTTTGCAACTAAGGTGGCTGACATCAGGGCGGACTTGTGTCCGACAACCTCTAAGGGTGACGTGGTAGGAGTGTGTGAGAGCACAGGGCCTCGTTTCTCCTGGAGTTCCTTTTCTCGACCTGAGTTCGTGGATATTATGAGGATCATCCATAGTGTGCGCCCTACAAGCTGCGGCTTGGATCCTGCACCGACTACCCTAATTTTGGGTTGTGTAGACATCATTGGTCCAGTTCTGGCGCAAATAGTCTGGTGCTCCTTGGAGTCCGGTGAGTTTCCTAGCTCCCTGAAAGAGGCGGTGGTGACACCTTTCTTGAAGAAGCTTCCTTGGACCCAGACTGTTTTTCTAACTACAGACCCATCTCTAACCTTCCCTTTATTGGGAAGGTTATTGAAAAGATCGTAGCTGCTCAACTGGATGACCATTTAACCATCCATAGTATCTACGAATCCTTCCAGTCTGGTTTCCGTAAAAGACACAGCACCGAGACTGCGCTAGTTCGGGTGCTAAATGATCTTCTGAGGGCAAGGGATCAAAGGAGACGTTCCATCTTGGTCCTCCTTGATCTCTCTTCAGCTTTTTGACACTGTGGATCACATGGTGTTGCCAGCACGCCTGGGGCAACTCTGTGGAATGTCTGGAAACGTTTTTAAATGGTTCAATTCATTCCTTACTGGGAGATCACAAAGAGTTGTGTGGGATTTTTCCTCCGGCCCAGTCTCTTTGTTGTGTGTGGAGTGCCTCAGGTTCTGTGCTTGTGTATGTTGCAGTGTATATGCTGCCCTCGAAACATTATAAGACGGTATGGGTTGAGGTTTCACTGCTATGCAGATGATACCCAGCTATACCTGTCTTTTGCACCGACCAGGATGGAGCTCTCTCGGTACTTAATAACTGTCTGGGGGAAATCCAAGACTGGATGGATTCTAGTTGGGTAAAGTTGAACTCTGAGAAAACTGAGGTTTTGGTTGTGGACCGGGTGGTCAGATTGAGAGGTCGTGTGCTGGCGTGCCTTCTGGAATTTTTCTTGGCAGTGTGTCATTACCGGCCTCTGAAGGTGCGTAACCTTGGGGTGATTCTTGACGATAGGCTGACTTTTCAATCTCAGGTGTCAGCCATCATCAGGACTTCCTTTTACCATCTTAGAAATACTGCCCGGGTTAAGCACCTTGTTCCGTCTGACTCTCTGTCAACATTGGTCCACGCCTTTGTGTCCTCGCGCCTCGACTACTTCAACACCCTTTACTTTGGGCTCTCTGGGGTTGAAATCCGCCGCCTACAGCTTGTGCAGAACGCGGCAGCCCAGATTTTGACTGGGACAAGTAGGTCCTATCACATTACCCCGGTGCTGCGCGAACTGCACTGGCTCCCAATACGGTGGCGGATCACCTTTAAAGTCATTTTATTGACTTTTAAAGCCCTTCGCGATCAGGGTCCATCCTATCTGAAAGACCTACTGGTTCCTTACTGCCCCGGCCGATCACTCCGCCCGGCCGACATGGGGTTGTTAGAGATTCCAAGAGTGAGTTTGAAATCCTCTGGCACCAGAGCTCATGCTGCACCCACTTTGGACTTCTACCATGCCGTTAGGGAATGCACCTCCGTGGAGATATTTAAGAAGGAATTGAAAACACACTTATGGAGAATGGCCTCTTGGAAAGTTAATATGTACTGTAAAATGTGTGAAATTTTATTGTAATTTATTATGCTTTTATGATATATTTTATAATGTTTATGGTCTTATATGCTTTGTATTGAATGTTGAAGTTTTAATTAATTTGTTCAGCGCCTTGATACAGTGAAAGGCGCTATATAAATAAAATTATTATAATTATTATTATTATTAAGTTTTCGATGCTAGTCACTTGGGGGCGGAGTTGGGCTCTGTGTCACCCCAATAGGAGCAGAAGGCCCAGAAGAGTTATATGGGACTGTAGACAATTACATTAGAGAGGAGGTTTCTTTTCTGTCTTATATGTTTGGATGTATCGTGCAGTGTGTACACGAAAAGGCCCTTTTACCAGTAGGTATATGGTTGTTGAACTATTCTGAAACAGGGTGGTGGCACCCTGGAGTGAAGTGCCATCCATCTGTTTTATCCCCTTCTTTTTAGGTCTGACCTGCCCTATCCCACTGTGGTCAGTTATTACAATTGCTAGAATATACAGGGTTCCCAGAAGAATTCCTGCTCCTCCCATTTGTGAACCTTCCTGTCCCCACCAGTATTTTGGTGAGGAACAGCCTATTCTGGTCTTAGGTAATCCTGCTAGACCTCCCTTATGGGGCCTTGCTCAATTAAGCAGTTCTCCTGAACTGGGAGTGGCTTACCCACAGCAGTAAATACTGTTTGTGTGCTGGCACCGTTTATGCAGAGTACTATAGCAGGGATTCATTCAGTGCTTGCGCACCAGTGAAATAATCAGGTGCATTAAGGTGGGGATAAGAAAAGACCACTTTCTCTCCACCTTTCGGTGTCAGTGACTGAGACTGTGCGCTCCTACTATTCAGATTCAATGATCTGAGCTGTGACCCAGGGTGTTTTGTGCATCAACAGAGTCAGTTCCCCTTTAAATCAACAGCCTCCATTTAATACTGTATCGGTTTTGGGGATGGGCTTAGCTGTTCCAGGAGTATTTAACTAAAGGAGGTAGTGCAGTGTGGGAGGGAGGGAGGGCGATTCCTCCCCAGGCACTACAGTCTCTCTGTTGCGAGGGAGGAGCCGATCAGGCTGCAGCTCCCTCCACCCCAATGGCTTCCCGATGTGGACTGGCATGATTCAGTGCCTGGCTGCCCTTCTTGTAGGGAGCCAGCACTAACAGTGCAAGTCTGGCACCTTTTGTCCATTTCAGCTAGGGGAGATTGTGCAGATTGCTGCCTCACTCGCTAATATGCAAGTCCCAAAATTGAGTGTCTCCGTGGGTCAGGGGTAGCTCGTCCGACCACCTTCTGCCACGACCCAGGCTCCCGATCCTTTTTCCTTTTAAAATTAAATTTGCTGCGGCACTGCAGTCTCTCCATTGCAGGGGATGTCACCCTCCTTCGGACAGTGGAGGCGTCCAATGCTTGATGGACTCCTGGCATCTGCAGGAGTCACCCGACCCCTAGTGCGTGTCGGACAACTCTAAGGACTTTCAGGCGGAAGCATCAGCTTTGCCGCTCAAAGAGGACAGGACACCTGTCCCTCTGGCATAGACCCAAGCGATGGCTTGTGGGGTCTAAGAGCCAGGGACACTGGGGCAGACGAATGCCCATGGCTGGAAGCCTCCTTGCCCTGTGAGTGAGAAAGGGTGGAGATCTTCTTGGAAGTAACCCCGGTAGCAGCCGTTGAACTGGGGGGAACAGATTCTGATCTCCCGCCAGAGGTGGAAGAAGCAGAGGTCTTCTGAGAGGACCTAGGGCCTGATTCTGACCTGGCTCTTTGTCTTTATGGTGGTGTTTCCCACCTGATCTCTTCTCTTTGGGAGAGCCGTCCCTGGCTGAAGATGAAGAGCTATGCCCCAAATGGGTCCTCTGCATGGCGGCCACTTGTTATTCCAATAAGCAGGCTTTGAGAGTCTTGAGGTGGCGAATCCGCATTTTGTTATTAAATTTTTTGTAATGCGAGTAGTCGTCCGGCTTGTGTTTCGGGCCCAGGCAGATCAGGCAGGCTGAGTGTCCGTCTCTAGCCAGGATCTGCTTGCCACACACGCACTTTGACTTCCGCCGATGTGTAGACGAAGAAGACATGTACTAACATTAAAAATTTGGTGAAAAAAAAGACAAAACTAAAGATAACTGCGCAAGGCGCAAAATGGCAGTCGACTGCAATAGAGGCATCTGTGGAGCCGATACTAGCCGGTCAAGCGGGAAAAGAACTGAGGTGGTGCCAGGGGACCGCCCCCTTTATACCACAGGGAACGTCAGGGCGGCGCTGACGTCAGGGGTGGTCCCCCGCCTTGATTGCTAGCTAGAAGTTTTCCGTGGGGTCTTAGTATCTGGTGGCATAGTCCTAATGGTGTTACCTGCTGCAAGAGCTCCCCCTCGAAGTAAGATCTTTCAAATCACCAACTGATGATTATTGATTATTCTTGTCAGCTTAAATCAGCATGATGGTTGTTGATGATCTGTGGATGATCAAGTGATGATCACTGATGATTATATTAGCTCAGTATTATAAGATTACAAGTCACCGAAGTATTGCTAAAAGTTTTATTCATTAATTATGAAAATATGAATGTCACATATCAGCAAAGACAAATTAACTATGAATTATAATGTAAATCATGTGAAGTCAAGTTTTAATCCCATTAGGAAAAGTATATGCAATGTCTGGTATAGGATACATATTTGCATAACTAATTTGCATATTTCAGTAGCACAGTTTATGGAACAAAACAATGGTAATTTCTATTTTTAAATTAATTTTGCATTGACAGTATTTGTTTGCAGACTATCAGGAAAGGCTCTAAGCACAAACCAAGTACTTTAAGGAACTCACCACAACCATAAAAAGAACCACTTAATGGGGATATATAAACCAATATGTGCCTTTTGACTTCAATAAGATATGAGGTATTAGAGTAAATATAACCAACAACAACAAGCTTCTAGAAAAAAGGTGTCATAACTGCTTATTCATGTAAAGATATTTACATATAAGATAAATTCCAGAAATATATAGAAAACATAAATGGAATTTATAAGTTTATTTCTGTAATCTTGACCATGGGCGATAATTAAAAAACATGATATGAGATCATTTTCATGGTTTTTGATTGGCGGCCATTTAACCTTGACGATTATTGTTAAAGATGATCGCAATGATGTTTTTGAAGCTTAAACATGATCTCTGAACATAACTGGATAATGATCACTCATGATGTATCATTAAAAAATCATCATCTTTTTGGCTGGGCGATGTGCTTTTTGAGAGAATTACAATGGATGTGGTTGGCCCTTTAGACAAAAGTAAAAAGAGAAATCGATTAATTCTGGTAGTATGTGACTATGCTACTCAATACCCAGAGGCAGTTCCTATCCATACTGTCACAGCCCCAAATGTGGCAGCAGAGCTTGCCAAGCATTTTCAGCAGGGTGGGCATACCTAAAGAAATTATTACTGATCAGAGTAGTAATTTTGGTGCTGCATTACTAAAGGAGCTGTACCGACTACTAGGTATCACTGCCATAAGAACCTCCCCCTATCAGAGATATCACCCTCAGACAGACAGTCGTTGAGTGTTTTAACAAAACCCTAAAATACATGTTAAAAAGGTTTATAAAAGGGGAACAAAAGATTGGGACCAATACTTTATTTTATTTATTTATTTATTTATGACTTTGATAACCAGTAGGTGCACTGGTCCAGTGGACCGTTTACAGAAACGACCCGGGCCAGAAGGCGCAAGTAGAAGCATTACAGTAGCAAAACTATTTACAAGGTTACATTTACATGTGGTACATAGAAGCAATTACAGTAGTACACTATTTACAAGGTTGCATTTACATGTATTACACAACGATTGCATATAGTTAGGTACAAGGCAGCAGTAAAACTCTCCAGTTAGAGGAAAAAAAATGCAACAGATTATTACAATTTCGAGACACTGCAGAAAGACATATATACTAGAGTACTAGGTTAGTGGTAGATTTAAAATGGAGGAGACCCCGCTTTATTTGAAGATCCACAACTAGATCATCATACCCAACCAGAGCTGGAAAAGGTGGGAGAAAAGCAGGATAGGAGACGGAAATGATGAGTGAGTGTGTGGGGTGTCAGCGAGTGAGGCAGCTGCATCGGCACTTGTCCAAAATCCAGGCTTTTAGGTTCTGTTTGAAATTTTGATGGGCGTTGGAATTACGCACGGTGGGGGGTAACCAGTTCCGCAAAGCGGGAGCCGCCACAGAGAGAGCTTTCCCAGCCATATTGGTGGTGGTCCTAGGTACTTCGAGGGTGGCGGAAATAAGAGGAGCAAAGCTGTATTGCCGGGGTTCTAGTGTTGAAAAGGGTAGAGAGAGGGGAAGTGGTTTCAACACCTAAGGGTGGAGTACAGAAACAGTCAAGTGAGTAATCAAAGCAACCTCCAAGAGAAGCCACCCAAGAGAGTGATACAGGTTGCAGTGGTGGGTTGAATAAGGGGCTGATGGGGCTTTTTGCTTACAGAGAAGTGCCACAGGCCTCAACAGGTTTTTCACCATTTGAAATGCTGTATGGTAGACAACCTAGAGGGCCACTAGATATAATAAAAGAAACATGGGACGATAACCCCACTCGGAAACAATCTATTACACCTTACATGTATGCCCTGAGAAAGAAGATGGCAAAATATGTTGAAATTGCCCACAGCAATAAGGAAGAGGCCCAAAACCAGCAGGGGGCGTATTACGACCATAGGGTAAAAGAAAACATTTTTAAGTCAGGTAAAAAGGTCTTGCTACTGTTATCCACTAGAGAAAATAAACTATTAATGTAAGTGGAAGTGCCTTATAAAATGTTTAATGTACTGGCACAGTTAACTATGAAATTGAAACCCCTGATAGGAAAAATTCTACTAAGATATATCACGCAAACCTCCTGAAGAAACGGGTTGAACAAACACCAAAGGCTGCTTTGCTAGTTTTACCTGAAACTGATACAGAAGATATTGATATAGCTTATAACAGACTGGAACAAACTGTGACTGCTGATGCTGTAAAAGTGAATGTTTCCTTAACCCCTGAACAAGCCGCAGAAATTCATAACTTACTCAAGACATTTAACAGTACTTTTACCATAGTGCCAGTCTGAGCAAAAGGGGTCGAGCATGTAATAGTGACAAGGAATGCTCGTCCTATTAGACAAAAGACATACAGATTACCAGAGCGGTTAAGAGCTGACATGGTTAAGGAAATACAAAAACTGAAAGAACTGGGTATCATAGAAGAGCCGAGAAGTGCCTGGTGATCATCAATGGTGATTGTAAATACAAAAGAAGGGGTGTAAGAATCTGCCTGATTTTAGGAAACTTAATCAAGCATCAGCATTTGACAGTTACGCTATGCCCAGAACAGATGATTTGGTGGACAGATTGATAAGTGCTAAGTACATCATTACCCTCGATCTCACGAAGAGTTACTGGCAAATCCCCCTAGCTAAAGAATCCAGAGACAAAATGGCATTTGCCACTCCTATTGCATTCTATCAGTTCACCACAATGCCGTTTGGTTTACATGGCACACCCGCTACATTCCAGTGGTACATGGATGTAATTTTATCCCCTCAAACTAGTTACTGTGCTGCGTACCCGGATAATGTTATTGTATACAGTCCAGACTGGAAAAGCCACCTGGAACACCTATCAGAAGTAATCAAAGCTATCAAAAATGCAGGTCGGACCATTAATCCTACCAAATGTGCATTGTGCATGCAGGAAACCAGATATTTAGAATATGTTTGAGGAAATGGAGAATAAAGCTAGAGATTTATATGATAGAAGCTGTAGCTAACAGTCCTATCCCTAAAACAAAGAAACATGCCAGGTCATTTTTAGGGCTGGCTGGTTATTATTGGAGGTTTGTTCCTAACTTTACCCAGCTAGCTACTCCCTTCACTGAACTCATGAAAAAACGGTACTTGAATAATGTGAAATGGACCACAAAGTGTGATGAGGCTTTTCGAGCCATTAAGGGTGCATTATGTTCAGCCCATTTTAAAAAGCCCAGACTTTGTGCCAGCCTGGTGGCGCAGAGGGCTGAGGTGCTGGACGCCACATCTCGTGCCATGCCAGCAACCCGTGTTCAGGAATGAGCATGGGTCACTGAGGATTGGCAGGGGAAGGAAAAATAGCGCTCCTACCGAACAACTGCCCCCAGGTGAGGCCTGGTGGTAGTGTGGGACTGTGGACACCATGGAAGGAGGATGCTGCAGGCCGCCTTCGGACGTGCACACACCTCCACCCACGCACATCCTGTGTGTGCCCCAGCAATGGGGAAGGGACTAAATGGAGGAAAACACCCCCAGCTGCAGGATGACGACTGACCCCTCGCATGCTCCGCACCCAGCGGGCTCTGGGTAAGTCCCGGCAAGACCGGGGTGGCGGGGTTGGGGTGGGGGATGGTTACAAGGTGGCAGACGGGGGCAGAGAAGGAGATAAACACCTACAGAAAAAAAAAAGAAGCACAGACTTTGAGAAACTATTTTTGTTACAGACAGAAGCATCAGAGGTAGGCCTAGGTACAGTTTTGATTCAAAATATAAATGGGAAGTAACACCCCATTCTATATACTGTATAAGTAGGAAGTTGCTTGACAGAGAGAAAAGGTATGCCACCAATGAAAAGGAATAAATTGCGGCAAAGTGGGCCATGGAGTCCCTTAAGTTTTATTTGCTAGGAGCTGACTTTGTACTTATAACAGATCACAATCTTCTCTGTTGGTTTAACCCAAGGGTTCTCAGACCTTGCCATGGTGAGCCTCCCCTACTGGGCCTGAAAAAATGTCAGGCCTCCCCATGTGTCATGACCTCATTTACATACATATTTCCATACTGCGGTAATTGTGTAAGAACTGCCTATTAGCGCACCGCACGTATATGCACTAAATAAGATTTCTGGTCAACTTTGCATGGTTACCACTGTGCACTTGCCAGCTACCTGTAATAATGAATAACACATTGGCACTTTGTAAACTTCCATTCATTTGAATCCAACAGGCAGGTTTTGCTGCTTTTGAAGTGAAGTGCAGAGGGTGCTCCTGGGCTTAAGACCTGCAAAACACCTCCCCCTCAAGCCATACCAGAAGGCCCTTTGCCCAAAACATACCCCATAGAAACCATCACATATGAAGCCAGCACAGGCAGGTCCTCCTAAAGATCTGCAAAGACCCTACCCTTCAGCCATAAAAATAGTGTGTCATTTCAACTCTCTCAGCACAAACAGAGACATCATATATGACAGCTATCAAAACAAACAGTGAGCAGTTTCAACTCTCTTTTTAGTACAAACAGAGACACCATATATGACCCCCAGCCACCAAAATCAGTGTGCCATTTCAGCTTTCTATCAGAGCAATGAACCCATATACTGACCCACACCAGACATCCAAAACAAACAGTGAGCCAACTCTCTGTTTCAGGACGAGACACTATATATGACCCCCCACCAAAACAGTGCCATTTCAACCATTCTCACCCAACTGCCACCATTTAAACCCCAGGACCATACAAACAAAACATTTATGCAGTACAGAACAAGTCATACCAGCCTTTACAGAGTGGGTCCGGGAGAAGTCTGGAAGGCAGAAGATGGCCCGGTTTGGAACTCAGGAGGTCCGAGGCAGCAGCTACAGGTGGGAGGTGGAAGCCACAATGAGGGAAAGCTTCCAGGCAACAGCTAAAGTGGGCGGAAATGCAGGTCCTAGGCGGCAGTCAAGCGTGGGTCCCAGGTGCAGCGGCAAAGCGTGAAGGTCTGAGACAGCAGCTGGCGGTGGATCAAATCAGCAGCTTTAGGCAGGCGGTCCAAGTTAGCGGCTTTGGGCAGGCGATTGCAATCTCTGCAAAAGTTGAAACTCCCCGACTTTGCGCCATGCTTTACTGCCGGAAGCGATGACGACACTGTCCTGAGATGGCCTTTGATTGGCCGAAAGCCCGCTGGAAGCAGACGATGATTGGCTAGCTAAGTTTGCCTACTGATTGGCCAAACCAATCTTGCTCCCTATTGGTCTGATACAGACCTACTCCCTATTGGTCTGATACAGACCTTTTCTGCATTTTGTTTGGCCGGCTGTGGATCCCTTCCTAGCCCCACTAGGTTTAAACTGTTTGAGGCGGGGGTGTATAGAGCTGGGCATTTGCAGCACAACCTCTTGCAAGCAGGAGATCGTGGGGGAGGATGGTAGTCTGCACACATGCCGGCGAGTGGAGGCGGTGGGGGAGGGCTAAGTGTGCTAGTGATGTGGCCAGTCAGGAAAGGGAATCGGAAGGCGCACATAATGCAACTACACTTTTTTTCAAACATCCCGCCGCCTCCCTGAACAGCTACGCCTTCCCCAGGGAGGCGCTCACCATTTGAGAACCCTGGTTTAACCAAATGAAGGATAAAAATTCCCAAATCACAAGGTGGTATATGGCGCTACAGTCATATAAATTTAAAGTGATGCATAAATCTGGGAAAGAGAATGTCAATGCTGATTTTCTGTCAAGATATGGATCAAGAATTGAGAATTCGTAAGGTTGAAAAAAATGTGTTTACACTTCACTATTTGCTGTTCTCGTTGTGAACTGTAAAGGTTATAAGCTAATGTCAGAAGAGAATAGAAAGTTCTGGAAAACCTGTTTTTTTTACAACAGGTTCCCTCTTAAAGAGGTGGGTATGTAACAGGGTTGCATAAGGCCCTGTTCCATTTGTTATGCAGAAAGAGTTAAATGCAAGGATCTGTTCTGTTCTTTCCTTTTCTGTCTCATGCCTGTCTGGTTGCGCAGCCAGATGTTCTCGTGAGACCGCCTCTCGCTATCTCTCTACCTTAACTTGCTGTTTCTGTCCTTTCTTCTCTCCCACTTGCATATCTGAAGTCATAAAGTACATGCGAATCTTTATGTGAAACTGGGATCTTTTTGTCTGAAAATGTATACAGTTGAACACTAGGGGTTAGAGATGCTGGTTTGCAAAGCTCTTTCCAGAGCTGCCAACAAGAGGTCAGTTATGGGTCACTATGTTCTTTTTGCTGCACCTTCAAGAAACTGTCAAAAATAATTAAGGAATAACAGGATGGCTGTTAACGAACGGCGGTTGCAAAGCCTTATAAAAACAGCAGCAATGATTTTGCTAAAAGCAGAGGGCCCTATGTACGAAGCGGGCGGGGGTACATGGAAAGGTCGCGTAGCCCGCCTGCGACCCTGTGGCCCGCTGACAGGTGTGCCCATACCAGCATTCACCAATGCTGGCCACCTGTCCGTGGCTCCTGCCCCCCCAGCTCGCAGGACTCCCCAGGGCGGCTGGAGGAGGAGTCGTCGTCCCGTCCAATAGGATGCCCTCCCAGGGACCCATAGTGGATCCCAAGCGTAGGGTGGCGTGGGTCCAAGGCTGTGCATGCCGAATGCAGGCACCCAGACCCACGCTGCACCATCCAGCCTCAGTGCCGCTGCTCATATTTCCAGGCATTCGCCCATCCAGCTTCCCCTGCCGTCTCCTGCTGCCCAGCGGTCAGAGGCAGCATGGCGTGCCCTGTCCCGGTCCCCGGTGACTGCAGGCCTGCCTGTGGGGTGCGAGTGGGGTTACGGCAGGGTTTCTAGCATACCCCGCGCCACCTTCCTCACCCATGCGCCCAGCACTATGCGAGCTAGTGAATACCACATAGTGCGGGCACGCCTCGGAATGCCCCCAGCGGAGCTGTCCGCGAGACATGGGGAACAGGTCTGTGGGTCTGCGCCCTTCATGCATGCCGCGGAAGAGGCAGTGGGCGGAGTGGCTATGGCCCCAGATACGCCAAGATGTAGCAACTCTGCCCCATTAGAGCATAGGGCCCAGAGGAGAGACTGAGATTTGAAATTGGGAAGAAACACTCAGAAGAAGGACTTTTGTTTCTCTGTTTGCACTGCCTTTGTAAATAGTTATTCTGAACAATTTTTATTTTACTGTTATTGATAATAAAACATTTGTTGCGAATTTTACAGCTGCTCTTGGTTTTCCTATGTTTCCTGACCTGCGCCTCGATGACAAGACCTTGGTGCAAGAAAACATCATACCCTGGTGTACCTTGGAAAACATGTGTTAACCAGGCCTTGGGGGACACCTGTGCTTATGATCAATCAGCTTACGAGCAGATATCCAGGCCTGGACTGTGGTTCTTGTTAAAGGATACCTAAACTACATTCTGACAACAAACTACTGAAAAATCTGACTCCGTATGCGACTAAAGGAAAGGCTGCTGTATTCATTAATGCTAAAACTACATTTACATAATTTACCTAAATGTGGTTCCAGAGCATTTGAAAATGGTAAAATCAACCTTCCAATTTAAAAAAAAACTGTCTTACCTGCTTCCTAAAATGGCCGCCAAATGTGTTATGTGATGACATCATCAGAGCCAAAGTCAGAGAGATATATGGCTCTCTATAGTGCTAAATAGTCCTTTATTCCCTTTGTATAGAATTGTTTCACCCAAATGGTCAAAACCATGCACATTATTTTGTGTGGTTCTATTCATTTGTTTACTTTACCATACTGAAAATATGTTTTAATCCAACCGTTTCTCTCTGTGGCAAACCACAGTGCAGTACAAATCTTGAATAACCGTGGTTATGGTGGATCCAGGATGCTACAATGGGGGTGCTGGGGTAGTGCGCATGCTTAATATGCACTTTTTAACATTTTTATTAAACCTTTATATTTTCTACTATTATTCTTTTCTAGTACATTTTTGACAGAACTTGCAAATGTAATCTGTAGTTTGAATGTAAACATTTGTACAATCAATAAATCAGACTTCTTCAACAAAGTGAAATGCAGCAGGAACAGCAAGCAAGTACGTTCCTAAGTGGGGGGGGGGGGTTTACAGTCACACCCTTCACTGCCCCCTAGATCCACCACTTATTTGTAGCAAAGTTCTTGTGCAGTCCAATGTTAAGAGTTCATACTTTCTCAGAACTCAAATATATGCTTGTCTCGTCTTCCATGGGAAATAAGAAGAAGAATAATCGACATTTATACAGTGGTTTCCATACACATTGTATCCCAAAGTGCTTTACAAGCAATACTAAACTAATAGTGAAGTGACTGAACGTGTAGTGGCAGCTGTTCCATACATTAATATCCACACACAGCCTTGGACAATTGCATGAACTGGTGTTATGGGAAGGAGAATGTTGGCCAGGGCAACGGGGTCAGGTAGTGATCAAGGAGCTGGCAGCCCCACATCTTATTTCTCACAGTAATCTGCTCATATTTCTCTCCTTCTGTCTTCTCCTTCCCTGAATATAGCAGTACCTTGCAAGAGTGGCCTTCTCAGTCCCCCTCTGGTATTCATTCTTCACTATTCCTCCTTACACGTAAACTGGTGAGCTCATCATTTTCTGCATCATGAATGCAAGTACAGTCCCCATTTTATTCTGACATATAAAATATAAACATATCTTTCCAGTAAGTCAGGCTGATAGCAGCAGGGAACAAGGAATGATGGGCTTTCCTATCCTTAAAAGATCTAGGCTACCTTTTATTAGGCACTATTAAATGATGGGTGTGCACATCATTATGCACGTCATTTAATAGTGCCTAATCATAGGTGGCTTAGATCTTATATGGGTAGGAAAGCCTATTTTTCCACTTGTGCCATGCTGCTATCAGCCTGGCTTACCAGAAGATCATGTTTATTATTAATGTAACTATAACATGGGAGATTGTACTAACCACATTCATGATGCGGAAGGGTAGTGAACTCACCAGTTTTGGTGTGGGAGCAGGAGAAGAATGAATGCCAGAGAGGGACTGAAGAGGCCATTCCAGCAGGGTACAGCTATATTCAGGTTAGCTGAAGACATGAAGGAGGACGCTGAGATCACTGTGAGATCTGAAATGTGGGCTGTCAGCATCATGATCACTACCTGACTGTGGATGAGGTAGCCAGTGATGACAATAGAGTGGCAGGGCTGCACCTAAACTGTTACTTGAATTCAGTGTAGGAGATTACCCTGGGTGGTGGGGGATGTTGACGTTTGTTAGACAGTATTGAGGAGCTGTGTAAAGCTCATTCAAGATTCGGAAGGGTGGCAGCAGCCAACTCACATGGTGGAGTACAGCACAGAAAAGTACTGTAGAAGAATTGCTGGGAACTGTCCTGTGGGGTTCTGCAGATCACAGGTAAAGGAGTAGACTGATACTGGAAGTCAGGTGAATTCGCTCAAGGTATTAGTATGCCTCTCCTGCTAATAATATTGTTCTCCATTGTAAGTACAGTCCTTATGAGGGCATGAACAGCAGTTTTTCTGGTGGGTCATGACACTTCTTGCTTGGCCCTCCAAGAAGACCTAGTTGTTGGTTAATGAGGTGAGAAAAAAACACAGCAGGGAACTGTACATACTACCATCACTGTGCAGAAGGGTGGTGATCCACTCAATGTCTACTGTGGGAGCAGAAGTCAAACATTGAGAATGTGAACTGGAGAGTGATTTGGGAGGCATTTTTTAACAGTGCCAGCTGATGATGCGTATCAGTATAGGTGTGCACAACCCTCTGAGGTACAAGATTACAATCTGAGGTGTGATAATTCTCTTCATGAGACCACAAGCTCATATGCGGCCCCAGGCAGTACTAAGGACAGGGTATGGATGGTGGGGTGTTCAACAGAAGGCAGGATAGGTGCAGGGGGTTCACATGGGAAAATTAAACCTTATATGTGGATTAACAAGAGAGCATGAGCTTTGGAACTGAACAAGACTGGTACTTTGCTGTGTGACCCTGAGCAAGTCACTGAACATCCCTCTGCTCAAAGGCCACACCTGTAAACAAGCTTTCAGCTTAGTGTGTCCCTCCTGGTTAACAAAAAACAAAATCCAGTGCATCATATAACCACTAGCTCATCAGGCATTTGATGTGTTGCACTGTAATGCAGTTTGCCAAAGAAAAAGTCAGCTGGATTGCAAAACATTTTCTGCAAGTTAAAGTAAACTAAATGAACAAAATCATAGCCTAACGTGTACTGCTCAAAATAATCCATGAGGTGATACATGGTGTTGATCATTCTGGTACAACAATTCAAAATAAAGAGGGAAAGAGGAAAGTACAGTTATGTAAGAACTTACCGTAACAGTAGATCTTCGAGAACAGCTCTTGCAGCAGGTTACACCATTAGGACTGAAGCCGGCAGGCGTCAGGACCCCACGGAAAAATTCTAGCTAGCTATCTTCAGCGGGGACCGCCCCCGACGTCGGTCCCGCCTCCGATGTCAGGTGTAGTACATAAAGGGGCGGTCCCGCCAGATTCCCCAGTTCTCCCGCCGGAGACTTCCGGACACAGGCTGACATCGAAATGGGAGACCGAGGATCCACCGTCAGAAGACAAAAGGGTATAAATCCCTGTTAAAAAGGCCTTAAGCCATGCCTCCTCCAAGGGGGAAGGTGGGCGGGAAGGCACCTGCTGCAAGAGCTGTTCTCAAAGATCTACTGTTATGGTAAGTTCTTACGTAACTGTACTATCTTACTTCGAGAGACAGCTCTTGCAGCAGGTTACACCATTAGGACTGATTCCCAAGCAGTAGCGCTTGCAAACACTCTGGGAGGAGGAAACTAGAAAGTTCATTCCAGGTCCTGATTCTAGGACAGGAGACCCTGTAGCACAGCCAGGCCGAAGCCGCCTCTTCACCGTGAAGCGATGTCCAGGCTATAATGCCTGATAAAGGTATGTACAGAGCTCCAAGTGGCTGCAGCACAAATGGCAGAAGTGGAGACGTCAAGTGTTCAAAGGAGGTGGCAACTCCCTAGAGGAATGGCCCCGACTGATCATGGGAGGGGCTTTGTTTGATATCATAACAGTATGATATGCACTGGACAAGCCAGCGAGACAGGGACTGTTTGGATACTGGTTAGCCCATCATCCTTTCAGTAAAGATAATGAAAAATTACTCCGATTTACGAAGCTGCTTACTTCTGCTCAGGTAGTACCTTAAGCTACGGTGAACATCCAGGGTGTGGAGCAGCACCTCTCCTCTATTAGAATAATTAGGGAAGTAGACCGGCAGGTCAATATCCTGGTTGAGAGTGAGTGTGGAAACCACCGTAGGCAAGAATTTAGGATTCGTCCTCAGGGATACTCTGTCCCGGTGGAAAATTAAATAAGGCTCCTTACACATGAGAGCATGAAGCTCAGAAACTCTTCTCGCTGACGTAACAGCAACCAAAAACAACGTTTTCCACGACAGAAAACGCAGCTCGCAATCCGCGGCAGGTTCAAAGGGGGCGTGAGTTGCTCCAGGACAAAGAGCAAGTCCCATGGAGGCACTGGGTCCTTAATGGGCGGCCTAAGATGTAACACCCCTCTCAAGAATTCTCAACAGGCATCTAATTGTGCCACTGTGCGCTGTCCCACTGGGAGGTGATAAGCTGAAATGACACAGAGGTGCACCTTAATAGAGGAGTAGGCGAGACCCGAACGGAAAAGGGAGAGCAGGTACTCTAACACCGCTTTCACCGGACAACCTAAAGGGGAAAGGCCCGCGTGTTTGTTTGCGACCATAAGCAAAAAGCAGCGCCATTTCATGCCATCGTCGCATGTCGTTGCGCTTTCTGGCTGCAGAAAGAACTTCGCAACCTCTTGCGAGACCCCGTGTCATAAAATGGCTATGCCTCTAGGAGCCATGCATGCAGGTTCAGTGAGCTAAGTCGGGTGGACCAGTGAACCCTCCTCCTGAGACAAGAGATGGGAGCTGAATGGCACCGGGAGCGGAGGTTCCCGGGATAGCTGTATTAGCAAAGGGAACCATATCTGTCTTGGCCAGAAAGGGGCCACCAGGATCATTGTTGCATGCTCCCTGCGCAGTTTGAGAAGAACTCTCTGGATCAATGGGAAGGAAGGGAAAGCGTAAAGGAATCTGTCCACCCAGGAGAGGGACAACGCGTCTCACCAGAAAACACCAGGCCCTGGATCTAGCGAGCAAAAATTGGGCAGTTTTGCGTTGGATGGAGAAGCGAACAAGTCCAATTCTGGAGTTCCCCATCGAAGAAACAGATCCTCTGCTACCTCCTGTAGAAGTTCCCAATCGTGGACTCTGGCCTGGGAACAACTCAGGCCGTCTGCAATTGTGTTGTCCACCCCGGGAACATGTACTGTGATCAGGTTTGCGCCGTGTCGGATTACCCAATCCCACACCCTCATAGCTTCCCTGCAAAGGGGTTAAGAGTGTGCGCCTCCTTGTTTGTTGAGGTAATACATCACCGCCGTGTTGTCTGTCTGTAGCAGGAGAGTACTCGGCGGGATCTCTGACTGAAATGCCTGCAGGGCATAAAGGACCGCCCTCATCTCCAGAACATTGATATGAAGGTGAGCCTCCTGAGGGGTCCACATTCCCTGGGACTTCACCCCGTCCAGGTGTGCTCCCCACCCTAGTCCTGAGGCGTCTGTGGTGAGGATTACCTCCGGGGACGGCGCTATAAACGGGACACCCGTAGAGAGTGTCCCTGGGTCTAGCCACCATTGCCAGTCTCGAATCATGGTTTTTGTGATTCTGACCGGATGCTGCATATGGTCTTGCCTTTGGTCCCATTGCACCTTGAGCATCCACTGAGTAACTCAGTAACCGCATGTGGAGCCTTGCGAAAGGGACGGTCAGAATGGCCGCAGCCATGTGTCCGAGCAAGCGAAGGACCGACCTGGCTGGGACGGTCTTCTTCGATGAAAGATCCCTGATGAGGGATCTGGTGCGCTCCACTCTGTCGTCTGGAAGAAATGCTCTTCCCTGAACGGTGTCCAGGACTGCGCCTATGAACTGCAGTTTCTGGGACGGTACCAGGAGAGACTTCTCGTAATTGATCAAGATGCCCAGGGACCGAAACAGATCCTGGGTACTCTGGATCGCCAATAACAACGCCTCTCTGGAGGCGGCCATGAGAAGCCAATCATCCAAGCACGGGAACACATAATGGCCCTGTCTCCTTAGAGACGCGGCCACGACTGCCATGCATTTAGTAAAGACCCTGGGAGCCGATGACAGTCCAAATGGAAGTGCTTGGAACTGAAAGTGGTGGCCGAGAAACTCGAAGCGCAGGAACCTCCTGTGCGCCTGAGCTACAGGGATGTGCAGGTATGCATCCTGCATGTCTAGGGACGCTAAAAATGCATCCCTCTTTAGCATGGGAATAAGACCCGGAAGAGTCACCATGCGGAATCTTTTGTAGGCGACCGACATATTGAGGTCGCTGAGGTCCAGAATCGGACGGAGGTCCCCTGTTTTCTTTGGAACCAGGAAGAAGTGGGAGTAGTACCCGTATCCTCTCTGGTTCTCTGGGACATACTCTGTCGCCCCCTTTTGCAGGAGCGCGAGTATTTCTTGCCTGATCAGAGGCTTGTGCTGACCTGAGTAACGGGAGAGCAGAGGAGGCCTCGAGGGTGGCTTTTCTGCGAATTCTATAAAGTGGCCTCTTTCGACCAACTGAAGAACCCACCGGTCGGTGGTTATGGACTGCCATCCTGGCAGGTACTTCGCAATGCAACCCCCGACCTTGATGTCCCGTTGATCCTGAGGGGCGGGGGCCGGAAAGGAGTCAGGCTGTGGCGGCGGAGGGGCCTGCAGGCTGGGCCGGTTTAGCTGGGCGTTGACCTCGGCCCGCGGGCTGTCTACCCTGGGCTCTACGGGAACCGGAGCCCCTCTGTTGTGGACCGGTGCGGGACTGTTGTCTCTGTGCCCGTCCACAAAAACGGCTTTGGTTCCTACGAAAGGAACTAAGCCTTGGTCGGTACATTGCCTGGACCGACCTCACCGCCTTCCTGGCCTCTTGAAGCTTGGTGATGACCCTCTCAGAGGGCTCACCAAAGAGAACTTCTCCCTCAAATGGGGCGTCCATGATGTTTTTGTGGATGTCCGGGGTAAAGCTGGAGACACGGAGCCAAGAGTGTCTCCAGAGGCATACACCTGAAGCTGCTGCTCGGGCCGAGGAGTCCGCGGAGTCGTACGCGGCTCGTAGCACTTGGGTCCCCATGTCCGAACCCGTCCGGAGGAGCTGCAACATCTCCTCCTTCTGCTCACCTTCTGGCAACTTCTCAGCCAGGTCCAGACCCTGCTCCCACAAGGCATTTTGGAACTGCACCATGTGAGTCAAGTAATTCAGGGGATCTGATGGCGCAAGTAGCGGAAGCATACGTGCGCCTACCCATAGCATCCAGCTGTTTGGACTCCGGATCCGGTGGCAGAGTGCTCAAATGTTGCGGTCTCTGGGACCGGTCATGAGAGGCTGTTATGACCAGAGAATCGGCCTGAGGATGCTGAGCCAAGTACTGGTCTTCCCTTGGAGCCTTGTACAGGCGGGCAGCTTTCTTCGGCATCGCCGGGAGTGAATGTGGACGCTTCCATGCTGCCTTGGTGATGTCCACGAAAGTGTCTACCAAGGGTGGCACCACCACAGGCATGGGGTCCTTCTGCCGAAGATATTTCGCAAGGCGTAGCCTTCCGGGGTCTAATTCTTCCGCATCCCATCCCATGTTCTCTTGGATGTGTCTCATGATGTCCGAGAACGAAGGGTCATCCGGAGGAGACCTTGGAAGCTCACGTGGGTCCGGAGAAGGGATGTGGAGGGGAGATGGGGATCTAGATCCTGTTGAAAACTCTGATCCCGTGCCCTCAGTCGAAAGGGAACGGCGGCGTCTCCTGGGTCTCTTAGGACTGGGTGACCTAGAAGAGGATCTGGACGGAGGTCTCCTTTTATCTGGTCTCCCCCTTGGAGGGATCCTGGGCTCCCGGGGAGGAGGTAACCGGCCTGCAGACCCAGATGGAGAAGGGGGCGCAGGAACCGGAGGAGTAAACGGCCTAGGAGGAGGTGGAAGAGGAGATGGGGTGGGGACCACATCCTTTTTGATGGTATCCCACCAGTAAGTGAAAAGATCCTTAACCTCTGAGAAAGAAAGACCCAATGACGGACCGGGCGCCGGTGGTCGGTCGTCAGGCTCCGGCGTCGGCTCCACAGGGGCCTCGGGTTGCGGGGAGGGTTCCCTGGGAGGCTCGACAGGACCGGGGTCGCCCGTCTGGTCCTCGGGCTGTGTTAACTCCTCCTCTGTAATGGTCTCCTAACCGACGTCGGTCGGAGGCGTCGGGGCCCTCTTCTCAATTCGGACAGGCACGGATGTTGGTCCCCCTACCGGCGTCCGGGGGTGCATAGGCTTGGCCGGCGACGGTCTTCTGGCGGTCGACGGCTCAGGGGACCTGTGGTGAGAGGCTGACGTCGGTCGGGTCAACGTCGGATCCGACGGTCTCTTAAGAGATGTGAGCTCCTTGGTCTTCCGCTGGAGAGGAGGAGGCAAGGAGGCAGACCTGACGTCGGGTTCAGAATGGCGGGAACCTGACTTGTGGTGATGTTGGCGTTCCCCCGACTTGACCAGGGCCTTGGAAGACGAAGGAGGCCTGGAAGTCTTGGCCTGAGAAGAGGAGCCCGAAGATTTTCTCACCGCAGCAGTGGAGGCTGAGAACTGGCCCGGGAAGGCGAGGTTGACCTGGAGCCGGAGCTACGAGAATCAGAGGCCCTAGAAAGGGACCTGGAAGGGGCCTTCTCTCTATGCTTCTCCGAATGTCTACGGGCCTTCTCCAAAGAATCCCCTTTGGAGGCCATGGTCTTGAGTTGTTCCTCGAGCAGAAACGCCTGTAGGGCCTTCTGTAACGGATCCGGTTCTGCTGTTGAAGCCTAGGCAAAGGAGCAGGACCGGGTGTCATGGTCTGGGCCTAAGCACGGACACAGGCTGAATGCGGATCCTTGAAGGGATCTGCTTCCCACAGGCGACTTGAAGAAGAATGACGGAGGTTGGAGAGAACATCAGACAATAAACTGACCGAAGAAAAACGAATTTTCCAAAGGAAAAACTTTACCATAGTCACGCGCGCTAGAATCATGAACCAAGGGTCTCGAGACTGTAAAGTCGACGGCATGGAAAGAACTGGAGAATATGGCGGGACCGCCCCCTTATGTACTACGCCTGACGTCGGAGGCGGGACCGACGTCGGGGTCGGTCCCCGCTGAAGATAGCTAGCTAGAATTTTTCCGTGGGGTCCTGACGCCTGCCGGCTTCAGTCCTAATGGTGTAACCTGCTGCAAGAGCTGTGTCTCGAAGTAAGATCTAGCTAGCACTACAGAAATATATGTGGATCTCTGGCTCTGGCTCCGATGATGTCATCATGACGCATCACTTAACATACTTGGCAGACATCTTAAGGAGAAGCCAAGGCTGTTTTTTGAAAATGAAAGACTGATGTTTACATTTTTCAAATATTATGAAACTGCTTTTATGTTATTTACATAAATGCAGTTTTAGCATACATGCAAACAACAGCCTTTACTTTACCTCACAATGATGCCAGATTTTGAAGTTTGCAGTTTTAAAAAACTGCTTGTTTAAGTGCCCTTTAAGGGATTTCTCACCTTCCCCAGCTCGAAATTAGTATTCCTGGGACTTAGAATGCCCTGTAATGGTGGACACCCCACTTCGGTCTCTTCCATCGATTGCCAACTGGCCATTCTGTCCCTCTGCCCTTCCAAACAGACCAGATGGGAGCCAGGTAGCAGTTTTACATTAGTGGTAGGCAAGATCCCAACACCCCCGAAATACTGTAGCACGGACTCAAGGAGGCTTATTCCTCCATGTAAACCCATTACAACAGCCATTGTGTAAAAATCTCCTGTGATGTGCATTGCCAATGCCTGAAACAAATGAAGCAGTCTGTGGGTATGCACAATTTGTTACTATTTATCCTGCCCAATGTTGATAATGGCAGGAACAACCAACCCTCAAGGTAGTTTAATATTCCTTGAAGAGGGGTAACTTTGGTCAAAGAGATCTGTTACCCTATTAGGTACAGTTACACCAAGGTATTCCAGCACTGGGACTTCCTTTAATTGGAATCCATGACCCAGTTTCTGGCTCAGCCCCATTTCTCCCTCCACCAGCAGCATTATCTCACTCTTCCCCCAACTGATTCGATGACCTGTGAGCTGACAATATTGCTCCAAAAAATTCTATCTTCCTGGGGACGGCATGGGCCAGGTTCCAGACATATAGCAAACAGTCACCTGCAAACAGGACTGCCTTGTGGTGGGTGGCTCCCTGCTTGAATCCTGTCCTGTCTGTTTCTAAGTGCGGCAGCTAATGGTTACTACATGAATACATTTAACAAAGGGGATGGGGCACCCCTGTCTCGTATGAGGGTGAAGAATAAGGAAAGCTGCCCATTGGTCATGACCTGTGTTGTGCAACTGTAGTATAATAATCTGACCCATTTTCTAAACCTAGGCCCAGACCAAATATTTTCAAAGTGTGGTGCATAAAGCCTCACTCCACAAGATCAAATGCCTTTTTGGCATCAAGAGCTATAATGCCCACTCTCCCAGCCTCCCCCTTATTCTTTTTCCTGCCCACTGTCCAATACCATAGCACATTTAGGGTTCCTCTGAAGTTCATCTTGCCCTGTCTCCCCTTGACAAATCCAGATTGGTTGGGATGGATAGTAACTGGTAGAGCAACCTCCATTCTGGCTGCCATTACCTTCTTCTGCTGCTTATGCTGCAACAGAAGGATCCTTGGGTTGGGGGAATTTTGCATCCTGACCTCTGTGAAACTGAAGCAGCAGCCTGGGCAGTACGAACCTGCATCCTACAGTTTGCTCATTCTGAGGCGAAGCTAGTTGAGAATCCAAAATCTGCCTGACGATGCCACCAGCTATGGACCAAACGTAGGTCCCCAAGGAATAGCATATTGTGAAGAAATGCCTTGGATGAATTACTCTGTCTGCTGCACTGGGACACAGCATTGTGCTCTCCTTGCCATTATGGAGTACAGAACGCTGGATTTTGCTGAAAACTGTGGACCATTTGACCCATCAGCCAGGAAAGTCATGGGCAGTACTGCTTCCAAGTCATGCTGAAGGACAAAGAAAATGTTTACAGGCCAACAGCCCATGGCCCTGGAAACATAAACTGAAGCAAGAGTGGTCCATGGAGGCTCATGCCACCTCATACATCCTCTTAATCACACCCTCAATTTTAAATCGAGGGGTCCTTAACAGCCACTACCTGTCGTATCGGAATGGAAGTTTTCTTTATGGCAGCTTTGGTGTGTCTACCTTCTGGCTCGCATCCCAGGGTTTCGATCCTTGGTATTACTTTCTAGGTCCTGAGTACCTTATAGCAGGAGTCCCAGGGATCCATGTGTCCCCATTCATAGGTGACAGTATCCTTCACTGTGTTGCATACCAGAAATACTTTATCCTTATTTACTGCACTTTTCAAGGATCTGTTTTCTTTTAGCCACGTGTTGTGGGTTGTTTTCAGATCCAATGTAATGCAGGTCTGATTCATTAGTGTACTAATGTACTCCCAGGGAAAGGTCTGGACTTATCTATCCTCACCCTGGTCCTCGTCCAAAGAATGGTATTTTTCATTTTTTCCCAAACACATTTATAGAAATTTTTACTCATATAGTTGCATTTATGAAAATATAAATACATTTAATATCTCAAAAAGTATGAATACAAATACTAAACAAACTATTTGCATTTGAGACTAACCTTTAGATCTGACTGAACAATAAACTGCAAACATTGAACGTTTTAACAAAAGTCCACTTACATCAGACTTGGTATTTAAGATTATTAATGTTTTCATAGCTGACCATTTCATTTCACACTTTCAGTTCATGTAACATTCAGCTTCCGCTTTCACATATCATTAAATGCTTCACTGGACTAACACTTGAACCTACTGGGGGATTGTTGGGTATGGGATTAGTTTGTATTTAATCCTCAAGTGCTGATCCTATTTTCTCAAATCTGTACAACCATCTCTATGTATCGTTCTCTCTAAAGTCCAACAGAATCCTTAGTCAGGCTACCCCCACTGAAGTCTGCTGCTTTCAGTTTTAAGAATTCCAATTTTTCTACCATGGTGGCTACTTAAAGAAGTTTGATTACATATTCTTCACTTTCTAAATCTGATTCCACTTTGCCCTTCCCAGACAACACTGGAGAAACCTCCCAAGATCATGGAGCATGTCTGGAACATGACCTGGCAAACTCTGATGATGACATGTGGGATGCTAGGGGTACACACGAAAGCCTCTTCCTCTTGCTGGGAGTGTGATTCCTTTAGTGCCTCTGTCAGGATGTAAGCGGCTTTTGCAAACTTCACCATTATGGGTACAAAGTCTGTGTGTCCCGTCCTGGAACAGGTGATCTGGCCTGGCAAACTCCAACAACGACTTACGGGATGCTAGGTGTACAAGTGAGGGCCTCTTCCTTTTATTTGCATGCGAGTCCTCCAGTGGATGTCAGGATGTCCACGGCTTTTTGCAAAGTTCACCATCGTGGGTACAAAGTGTTGTGCATTCTGTCATGGAGAAGGTGATGTGGCCTGTCAAACTCCAACAATCACATGGGGATGCTAGGGAACATGTGAGGGCCTCTTCGTCTTGTTAGGAGTGTGATTCCTTTAGTGTTTCCATCAGAATGTCAACGACTTTTGCAAGCTTTGTAATGGGTACAAAGTCTTGTGCGTCTTGTCAGAGAGAAGATGATTGTGATTCCTGTGCAACTGATAACCAGCAGAGCGGTGCAGAGGTCCTTTGAATGATGATGATGATGATAATGGCGTGGACCTGGGCTCACAAGTGACTCTGCTACGCTGCTCTCTTGACAGCAGTGGGAGGGGTCCTGGGCTTTGCTTAGAGGAAGACGACTTGTCACAGGTTGTGAAAAATGAGCCAGACATGGTGAACCAGAACCTTAACCGGCATTTCTTTATACTTGGGGGCCTTAGCTCTATGGATGTTACGATGATGGTATGAAAAATTGATTCTGCAGCTTGTGTTTCTACAAATAGTCAATTTCAGGTGGCAATATTATCTGTGTGTGGAAAAAGGCTGATTACTGGGCTCTATGGGATTGTAGCAGTGATTTTGTGCTGAAAATCTATTACCAGATAGCCACCGTTCTCTAAGCTGCATATGCAGACTGAACCAAGATGGACGCACACCTGTTTGCATACAGAAACGACTCTCAAAGTAGGGCCCAACATGCATGATCAATGGTGCAGAAACCACTGCTCCCCTCAAGCTCCTCAAGGTACTCCAAATGGCCCTCAGACACCCCCTCACCCTTACACCCCGGGTCCTACCTAGTCTTCAAAGAAGCATCATAAAAATCGGCCCCACCAGGAACTGGAAGGAGAGTGTGGGCTATAGCATTCCTGCCAGACACTGCAGCCCTGGTTTCCAACAAGCAGACAGAGCCCCTGCTGCATGCCGCAATCTCATGAAAAATGATTGCCCAGTGCTACTTCAAGTTAATACTGAGTGCCACAGTTGTAGATTGCCAGAAACTTTAAAGAAAAATTTAGAAAATCCACTGCTGAGGAAACGGTATCCCTGCAGAGCAGAGACCCATCTACCAGCTAGGACAGATTGTAAAGACTGGGAACAGCTGTGTCTTAAGACTTCCCTCAAGCTATTACAGTCTGTCCCAGCTAGCAGGGGAGGAGGATCCATACTGAATGACTGCCTACAGGAGCTGGCACACAAAAACCTTTGTGGAGGAAATATCCAGGGATCCAAGGCCATAGGTCACGAATCTTCCAGGCTTAATCTACTTAGTTACTAACCCCCCTCCCCCACCCCCACCCAAGCACTGCTTTGGATTAGAAGAGTATACACTGTCCTCTTTTAACTATCTCATAGAAACATAGAAGTTGACAGCAGATAAGGACCACAAGGCCCATCCAGTCTACCCATTTCTTTTTCTACCTTATGAATGTGCCATAGGCCTTTGCTCTGTCAATGGACTATCTATTCATACTCATCTGTATTGCTCCCTTATGCCTATCCCATGCCTGTCTGAAGCCCTGCACTGTATTCATATCCACCACTTCCTGAGGTAGTCTGTTCCATGCATCCACCACCCTTTCTGTGAAAAAGAACTTCCTCACATTACCCCTTAATCGGCCTCCCTCTAATCTCATGCTGTGTCCTCTTGTCTTGCTATTTTTCTTATATTGAAACATGTTAGACTCTTTCAACTTGTTAATGCCTTAAGGTGTTTGAATGTTTCAATCATATCACCCCTCTCCATCCTTTGCTCTAGGGTATACATATTGAGTTCAGTTAATCTGTCCTCATATGTTTTCTGATGCAGTCCCTGCACCATTTTGGTTGCCGTTCTCTGGACTGCCTCAATTTGATTAGACGTCCTTGTGAAGGTGTAGCCTCCAGTACTGCCGCAGTACTCCAGATGGGGCCTAACCAGTGTCTTGTAAAGGGGATTATACGCCCTCTTCTTACTTGTAATACCCCTACTAATACACCCCAACATCCCTCTAGCCTTACCTACTGCTTTAGAGTTCTGCTCGGATGATTTCAGGTCATCGGTGATGATGACGCCCAAGTCTCTTTCTTTGCTTGTGACTGCCCGCAACTCCCCTCCCAGCCTATAGGTGGCTTCAGGATTTCTCTTCCCTATGTGCATGATCTTGCACTTCTTTGCGTTAAACCCCAGTTGCCACTCTTCTGACCATTTTGCTAGTTTATCCAGATCTCTTCTCATTCTGCCCACACCATCTGGATCATCTACTCTGTTGCAGATCTTGGTGTCATCTGCAAACAGACAAACCTTACTCTCCAGTCCATCTGCAATGTCACTGATGAAGATATTAAAGAGGACTGGCCTCAGACTGATCCTCAGGTACTCCACTTGTGGCTTGCATCTCTTATGACAGTATACTATTTACCACCACTCTCTGTTTTCTGCCTGTCAACCAGTTTGCCACCCAGCTGACCAACGTCTGACCCACCCCGAGCCTACCCAGCTTATTAATCAATCTTCTATGTGGAACAGTATCGAAAGCTTTGCTGAAGTCAAGGTAGGCAACATCAACTGCTCCCCCTTGGTCCACCACTCTGGTTACCCAATCAAAGAAATCTATGAGATTAGTTTGACAGGACCTTCCTTTTGTAAACCCATGCTGTCTTGGATCCTGTGGTCCTATGGATTCTGGGTGTTGCACTATCCTTTCCTTAAGGAGTGTCTCCATAATCTTGCCCACTACTGAGGTAAGACTGACTGGTCTCTAGTTCCCTGCCTCCTCCCTCTTACCACTCTTGTGGAGCGGGATCACGAGCCCTTCTCCAGTCTTCTGGGACCTCTCTTGTGCTCAGACTCACTAAACAGTTCTGATAATGGCTCTGCTAGTTCCACCCTTAGCTCCTTTATTACCCTGGGATGTATGCCATCAGGTCTCATTGCCTTGTCCACCCTGAGCTTATCGAGCTCTTGTAGAACCCTTTCTTTTTGTGAAGGGACTAGTACACACCTCCCTCCCCCCTGTGTCCATGGTGCAGAGCCGTGGGCCCTGCCCTACCTTCTCTTCAGTAAATACTGAGCAGAAGTATCTATTTAGGATAGATGCTTTTACATGGTCCTCCTACTCACACGCCCCTTTATCCCCTTTGATCTTAGCAATACCCCCTCTGGACTCTCTCCTTTCACTAATGTATCTACAGAAAGTCTTGTCACCTTCTTTTACTGTTTATGCTAGTGTTTCCTCGGTTTGGGCCTTTGCCTGCCTTACTGCCTTCTCTGCTTCCCTTAAAGAAGTTTGGAATGCCTCCCTATCTTCATCCTGCTGTGTTCACGTATATTTCCTGCAGGCCAGCCTTTTGGCTCTGACCTTTTCTGCTACTGTGTTTAAGAACAAAAGTGGTTTCCTTCTTCTTTTGCACTTCCTTTTCTTACTAACACAATGGGATGTTGCTTCAAGTATTGCATCTTTAATGCCTGCCCACTTTGCCTGTACCCCCTCACCTGTATTTCTTTTTGCCAGGGCTAGCTTCTCTCTGTTGGCCATCTTATCAAAGTCAGCTCCTCTGAAGTCCCATATTTTTGCCTTGGAATGGGATGATTTTGTTCTAGTGGCCAAACTGAACCATACCATGTGATGGTCACTGGCCCCCAGGTGACCTTCTACCTGGATATCTGTGATCCTTTCCCTGTTAGTCAGCACTAGATCTAGGATAACCCTGTCTCTTGTGGGTTGTTCTACCAGTTGTCTGAGGCCATTCCCCTGCAGGGAATCCACCATGTGTCTAGTTCTGGCAGATGTCCCTGCTGGTATTGACCAATCTGTATCTGGCATGTTGAAGTCTCCCATTATCAGAACCTCCCCTTTAGCTGTCATGTTTTATAAATCTTCTAACAGTAACGTGTCTATGTGCCACCCTGGTCTGAAGGCCTGTACACAATCCCAGTTGGTATGGCTGTCCCATTTCCTGTTTCCAGGGTGACCCACAGTTCTTCTGGCTCCTTATGTGTATTCTGAATTTCTGTAGCTTTGATATTTTCATTGATATGACACTCCACCCCCCCTTTTTGCACATCGGTCTCTTCTGAACAGTACACAGCCAGGTACTGAAGTCTCCCAAGTGTGGTTACTGGCAAACCATGTCTCGCTAATGCCTACTATGTCCAGTTTGGCCTCTGTCATTATTGCCTGCAGGTCTGGGATCTTGTTTCCCAGACTGCAAGCATTCCTAATACCTTGATTTTCCATTGGTCAAATTCGATTATGTTAGTTGTTGAAGGAGTCCGTTTCCCCTGTGCATCGTGTAGGGGGCGGACCTTTTTCTTTACCTGGTGAAGCAAATGAACTACAAACATGCTGAACTCCTGTTTGACCACTAGCTGATGGGGAGGGTGTTCTTCCATTCGATGTTCGGTGCTGCACCCTCTCCCCATTTGCTAGTTTAAATATTCTGCAAAGACATCAAACTTCTGCCCCAATGCACTGACTCCTCCTTAGTCAGATGCAGGCCATCAAATTTAAAGAATCATTCCCAAAACTGTTGCCAGTTCCTACAAATGTGTGTCCTTTTCCTGGCACCAGCCCTTGAGCCACATGTTTAGCTCCCCTATCTCCCTTCTCTGACCTTCCATCCATCTGTCCCCTCTCCCAGACTGGCAGGATCTCAGAGAAGGAGATGCCAGACAGAAATGGCTGATAGTTTGTCACCCAGCCTGGTTAGGTGTTCCTTGGTCTCCACAACTGACCAGCTGGCAGATCGTTAGTCCCTAGTGTACCAGGACATCAATGTTGTCTCCTGCTTCCTGAACAATTTAACAATGCGGTCAGTGTCTCTCCACGCTGCTGTACCTGGGGACATCTGACCATTACCCTTGGCTGGAGATGCATATCAACCCTCGAATCATGGAGTCACCTATGATCAGAAGTTTTTGGGATTTCATTTTGCTTTTTGTTTTGGTTCCTGTTTGGGTGCGTTGTTGTGCTAGCTCTGTGCATAGTGCCCTCTGCCCCTTTGTTGGATTTCGGAGATAGAGGCAGATACCCGTTTGTAGTTTTTATATGGTTTGTGGAGGTGATATGTTGGACAGCACCGAGTGACGGGGCACCCGATTTGTCCCTCCTAACCACCTGCCAACCTCCCGAACCAACTACCCTCTGTGGTCGAGGTGCTTCTGTTGGATGTTGGGGAAATGGCGGGCAGTTCTTATAATATCCCATGAGACTTCCACCCTCACTGGCTCTGGGTATTTATTATGAGGAATTTCAGAGGGCAGTCACCAAGAAGAAGGCAGCTTTTTGTCAGGGGAGATTGCTACTGAGAAGAATCAATAGGCTCAGCTCTTTCAGACAGTGGGCAGGCTGTTACATCTACCCTGTTTAGAGTCTGTTAGTGCCTTGTCCAGGGCTCCAGATAAGGGAAGTACCGCCTAATTTACTCACCCATTTTAGAAAATACTCTTCAGAAATTTTTAATGAGTACCAATACTCACCCAGCATTTGCAAATACTCCACATGCCAAATAACAGTGCTTCATAACATAACTGGTGATTCAAAAGGAGCATTGTTTCCAGATTTACAGCACTCATACCCATCCCAATTTTGTTTTACTCATAATATTTTAAAACTGATGAGTAAATTACTTACCTGCCAACATTATCAGTAGCACTGTTGGCACCTGATCAATTCTTATCTAGGAAAACTACATTGTACTCTTCATTCCACTCCATCCAAACATTAGCACTCATCTAAATTGGTTTTACTCCCCTCATTTTCAGAATGAGGAATACAGTACTCATCCAAAAAAATGTTATCTGGAGCCCTGGCCTTGTCATCAGCAAAGTGAGTTTGATTTTTCTCAGTCAGGTTGTCATCTATTCAAGCCAGAATTTCGCCAAGTGGGCTGTGGTGATCTCGTGGTGTTGTCTGCCCATTCCAGAAGCACTCATCTTGTTTGGGAAGAGTTTAGGCTAGTTGGTGATAGAGGTCTGTGAAGTGATTTCTGAACTGCAACCCACTTTTGTGAACTGGATCTGGGCCAGACACAGCTACTAGTGAGCTGCACGAGGCAACTGGGCCTTCTGTTTGCCAGGGTCCTTAGGTGCTCCTGTTGGAAGGAGTCTTATCAACTGGGCTGAAGAATCCACTGTTGGACACAGAGAACCTAACAAACTATAGACTGGTCTCTAACTTGTTCTTTTTGGAAAGGTTATTGGAGAAAACTGTGTTGTTTGCAGCTTAAGGTGTACCTTACAGCCTCTGGCATCTTTGAGCACAACCAGTCCAGATTTAGATTCAGGCACAGCACCAAACCACATCAGTCAGGGTACACCGCTCACGCACTGTGCAATATTGGCCTTGATATGATTGCCATTAAATGGTTCACCTGTTACCTTACCAACAGGTTACAACAGGTTAAAGCATCAGGTGAATTCTCCTCATTAAAAACACTTTTATGAGGTGTTCCCAAAGGCTCCATCCTGGGTCCGATCCTGTCTGCAATTTATATTAATAACCTTGATGCCCATTTGACCACTGCTAATGTGCACATATTCGCAGATGATACTGTCCTGTATACTTCTAGCCCATCCCTGAATACAGCCTTCGAGGACCTACAGCAAGACTCCATCTCTCTCCAGTATAACCTTATCAAATATAAGCTCCTACTCAATGCAAAAAAAAAAACAAAGCCATGATCCTCTCACCCAAGGCAGCACAAAGGACCAACATATAAGCATATGATTCTAACGATACTGGACAAACCCACTGAAACAGCAGATACCTTCAAATACCTAGGGTTCTGGCTGGATAATAAGCTCAACTTCCTGTGCCACCTAAACGAGGTTCCTTAAAAATTAAGGCAGCGCCTAGGCGTGTTCTACCATATTGAGCACCTACTTACCAAAGAAGCTAAAAAGAGATTAGTGCACCTACATTTTACCCTTACTTGACTACGCTGACTTTCTCATATCCATTGCCCCACTGCTCTGCTCAGCAAACTCGATACGCCTACCACCGGGCCATAAGGTTCATCCTAAATCTGCCTTCTCACACTCACCACTGCATTCTGTACCGAGAGTTAGGATGGTCATCCTCTCTACAAGGAGGAAAAGAATGCCTTCTTGGGTCTCAGAGCCTTTGTCCGACAAACTCTAAGCTTACATTTCAACTTCTTTGAGCGTCAACAAGGGATCTTATGGACAGAGATGCTTTTCCTACTCTGCTATCAAACACCCAGAGTAAAACAACCCATGGTGTGGCTGCAATCATTTTTTCTCTCTCGTTCTTATGGAACGCCATGCAAAGTACATTTAAATTCTCAACCCTTCCTAGTCGTCCACTCTTAAAGCCTTTTCAGCTAAATACCTTAAGGAAACCTGTAGCTGCTTTAAGTGACTGGACACCTGTAGCCCCTTGTACCGTTCCCATATCTGGCATCACTGCTACCACCTGATTTATCTCCATGCTTGGGGCACCTAGAACCTCTTAATCTCTCTCCTTTCCTCTGCCTCCCCATCCCCCACTCTATATACAAGTTCCTTTTATAACCAGTATCGCTTATGACTCTAATATCACTGTAACTCACCCTAGGTCATCTCCCCTCAAGGGAGCATCAAGCACTTATTAGCCTCCCTCCCCTTCCCCCTGTCCCTCCTCTGCCTCTTTACATTCTTCCCTCCTCTCCCCCCCTTGCATACTTCGCTTCTTATTGTTATAACTGATTGTTCTGATGACCTTCCATATCTTATATGTTGCCTCTTGAAATCTAATTAAGACTTGACACAATATTAGTTATGTATATCTTGGCATACTAGCATACAACCACGCATTTATGTATCATATGTGAGTTACATATGTATAAGCCTGAATACTCCCCAAATGTATTATGTCTTTTCAAGTTTACCCTTTTTTGTTACCCTTGTTCTGTATTTATGTCCAGGACCACCTTGAAAACGAGCTTGCTCAATGGTGTACATGCCTGGTTAAATAAAGTTTGGTTGATTGATTGATTGATAATGATCTGTTCAGGGTGAGGAAAGAAAAATTACTCACCGTAGTAATCTTCTTTCTTCCAAGGTTCTTTAACATCAGTAACTTAAAGCAGCTAGCTGACCAGGTAGTACTGCACAGAGGTGTGGTTTATGCATTAATTAGCATAATCCAATCAGAGGAGACTTTGGGGTGTGCTGAGGGAGAGAGATTGCCTGAGAAGGCACCAGAATTTTTCCGAAGATAGATGGGCACATGCTCAGAGAAATTAACCAACAGGGATATAAACTATGTAAAAGCATATTTAACAATATCTATAAAAAACTCTGCTTAAAATGAAGTTCCAAGTTGAAACCTAGCAAATTTGGTTGAAGACAAAGGCAGAGACCTCTGTAGTCAGGTTGTCAAGGGAGGAAGGGTGGAAGCTTACTGATGCTAAAGGATACCTTGGAAGAAAGAAAATTACTATGGTGAGTAATTTTATTTCTTACCCCAGGGTCTTTAGCATCAGTAACTTAAAGCAGACTACAAGTAGTGTAGTTGGGAGGAGCAGAGGAACATAGGAAGAGGCTCTGCAGCACCGCTCTTCCAAATTTGGCATCTGATTTAGACTGCACATCCAGACAATAATGTTTGGTGAATGTGTGTACAGTCTTCCAAGTGGGTGCTTTACAGACCTCTAACAAGGGATGCCCCTAGAGCTGCCACTCAAGCAGCAGTGCCTCTGGTAGAGTGGGCCCTGAGGCCTTCTGGAGGCTGTCTGCCCATTTTGTCATAACAGAAACAGATGCAGGAGACTATCTAATGAGAAATAGATCTTACTTGAGAGGCTCTTGCAGTAGGTAATAACATATAGGACTGAGCGCCGCGACAGGACCCAATCGAAAAATTCTGGGCGGGACCGCCTCACATCAGGTGACGGTGTCATACAACGTCGGTATAAAGGGGCGGTCCCGGACGCCCGCCTTCCAGTTCTTTCCCGCCGTCAGCTCGTGCAGTGCCTCGCAGTTAAGTTCTTATCGCTCAGTCCTGTTACTTCGTCAGTTTTTCCGAACAAGTTTTCAGTATAGAATTTTATTCTTCTTTCGTCAGGTGAACGTCAGTTTATGTCGTCCCCTTCAAAGAATAAGTGCAACTCGTGCGGCGCCGAACTGCCTCACAAAGACGGTCACTCCCTCTGCCTTTTCTGCTTAGGCCCCAACCACGCGGTCAACAAGTGTCCGCACTGCCTTCGATTCAATGCGGCCACCCGCAGACGACGCCAGCAGTCCCTGGAAGCCCATCTCCTCAAAAAGAAGATGTCCGCGATGGAGAAGGAGTTGAAAACTTCGGCAGGCGTTGACCTCCCCTGAAGGGCATAAGAAGCAGGACAAGGAAAGGCACCGGGACAAGGCCCTCTCCTCCGCGACTCGGCCAGAGTCGCGGGCAAGTAACATCCCTCCGGGATCGCCGACTGGCAGCCTCCAGGCTTTGGAGGTGGCGTCGCCCACTGTCGGGTTCCGTGTTCAAGCCCGCTGGTGTCTCCGCCAAAAGGAGACTCTAGCCCCCAGTAGCTCACCAAGAGTCTTGCGGCCTACTGGTGCGGCAGCACCTCCTTTAAGCCGGACGCCGGCCCTCTGACGCACGCCAGGAGAAGGCCGCTAAGACGCTCGACCCTGTGGGGTGGCGCACGGCAGTGTCCCCCTCGGACCGGGCCTCCTCCCATACTCGGCCCGCCTCCGACAAGGGATCCCCGAAGTCGGACGCCGGTTCCTCTGGCGTCCGCCGGGATTCGGCCCATAAGCCACATGTCGGCTCCTCCGACGTGCGCCAGGCCTCAGAGCCTACGGCAGACCTTGCCGCGTCTGTCGTACCAGGCTCCCCGCAGCCTTCGCTGCCGTCAGAAGAGCCCCAGTCCCCCCTGCCGACCCCGGGGATTTTTCCCCTCCATCCCCGGACGAGGCTCGGGATCCTGGGCTACCATCCGATCCTCTTCCTGAAGAGCCGGATTTGATGCTGGCTCCCCTGACGCCGGCCCCGGCGCCAGCTCCTCCAACACCGGCCCTGACACCAGCCCCACCGACGCCGGTTCCGATATCGGCCCCTCCGACGCGGCGGGGGATATTCCTCTTCCATTGGGCCCTCCACCCCACGGGCCTATCCCGACTGATCCGCCCGTGGAGTACCCGGCTGGGCCATCTGCTCGCAGTTCTCCAGTGTTCTGGGCATCCGCCATCATATCCGGCGCCGGTTTCCCAGGTCCCAGTATCCCGCGCCGCAGTACCCGTGCCGATCTCGACGCCGCAGTACCTGACGCCGCAGTACCGGCCCGTATACCCGCAGCCGGTTACGGATATTCTCCACGGATTTCCTCCAGACACCTATCCCTCCTCCCTCCACCGCCCCTAGGCCACCGTGGATCTTCAGGAGACTTGCCTCCTGGTGGGCTGAGGCCAAGGCTCAGCTCACCAAGGAAGTCGAGAGTCGCCTTACGGCGACGGTGCCACCCTGGCTCCCGTGACGCCCCAGACGGCACACTCCTCTCCTCCTCCGGATTCCCGGCTCACCTGGATCCAGAGAGGGGCAGGCACGCTGGCTCTGAGATTCCCCAAGGAACCCTGCCTCCCCTAGTCAAGCTAGGGAGTCTTACTCTGCTTCAGATTCTTCCTCTTCTCTCGGACTCCTCGGAGGCTCGATGGATGTTCAAAAAATGACGAGCCACGCCTCCGTCCAGCCCGGCCAAGGACTCCTCCGAAGTCTCCTCCGGAGGATCCTTCCTTCACGGAGTTGCTCAGGAAGATCCAGGAGGTCCATCAGTGGCACTTCTTAGAGCCAGATCCTCAACGGGTTAAACTCGCTGAACATCTGGACTTACCCCTTACGGCTCCTACCCTAGTGCCACCCTGGATCGAGCCTCACGCCCACCTTGTTTCCACGATTTGGAAGCAACCGTCGGCTTTAGCCCCACTTCCCAGGAAGTCGAACAGGCTATACCAGGCTCCGGAGGGTGTAGATTTTTTAAACTCTCACCCTCATGCAAACTCGGTTGTGATTAGCGCCGCTCACGGCCGGTCAGCACACCCAAAACACTTGAGCTCGTCTCCCCCGGATAAGGAATCTCGCCTTCTGGATAAGTATGGAAGGAAGATCTACACTTCTTCCACACTGGGGATTAGGGCCCTGAACTATGTAGCACATATGGGGGATTACCAGAAGGCCGTCCTTACCCAGGCGGAATCTAAGATCGACTCCTTGCCTGACTCCCAAGTCAAGCAGAAGTTGGCCGACCTTGGTCCGTTCTGCTCATTCGGCCAGTCGTCATATTCTGAGGACGACCTACGACGCAGTGGACACTGCAGGACAGAGTTCTGCCTTTGCCGTCAGTCTTTGGCGTCATGCATGGCTCCGTGTGTCAGATCTGGTCCCGGAGGTGCAGTCAGCAATCCAAGAAGCACCTTTCAGGGGTTCTGTGCTTTTCGGTGGTGATGTCAAGGACATCATCACTGATTTGAGGAGAAGGGACGGCCTTAAATCTGTTGATTCAATGTACCGCCCCCATCCCCCACAGCCGCCCTCGCAGAGACGCAGACGGCCTCAAGCTTAAACCTCAGGGAAAGCGGGCCACTAAACGTCGGGCCCCCACAGCTGCCAGGCCACCGCCACCCAAAAAAGCAATGGGTGCCCCAGCTGCGGCGCTGCCTCACACCACCTGACTCCTTCCCTCTCCCACCGCCTCCAGCAGCCCCGGAGGAACCGGTAGGAGGGAGGTTCTCCCTCCACCTTCCGGGTTGGGAGAGGATAACATCGGATTCATGGGTGCTTCAGATCATAGCAGAGGGACACTCCATAGAGTTTCTACAGAAACCTCCACGTCACCCCCCTCTGAACTCCGCTTACTCAAGGGACCATCTTCCTTTGGTCAGGGAAGAAATCTCGGCTCCCTGCGAAACAGGCTTATAGAACCCGTACTTCTCACCTCTACGGACGGTTACTATTCCCACTTCTTCCTTGTACCAAAGAAGACAGGAGATCTCAGACCTATTCTCGATCTCAGCTTCTGAACTTGTATGTGGAATACAAGAGGTTCAGGATGCTTTCCTTCAAACCCTTTGCCCCTGCTTCGGCCGGGCCAATGGCTTTGTGCACTAGATATGCAGGATGCGTACTGCACATCCCCATTCGCCCTTCTGCACCAAAGTACCTCAGGCTCATGCTCCAGGGGTCCACTACCATTCCGGCGCTCCTGCTTGGTCTTTCCTCGCCCCCGAGTCTTTACCAAATGCCTGGCGGTGGTAGCGCCCACCCATGCTCTTTTGGGAGCTCAGGTTTTCCCTACCTGACGACTGGCTCCTGGCGGCCTCATCCAGGAGGAACTCCTGCATTTTCTCTCCCTCACCCAGCAGGTTTTCACTGGCCTGGGTATTACCATCAACCATTCCAAGTCTCACCTGGAGCCTTCACAGAGGCTCCAGTTCATCGGGGTAATTCTCGACATATCACTGTGCAAGGCCTTTCTACCTAAGGACAGGGGGGCCTCCCTCCAGTCACAGATTTCCCTCCTATCGGAACGCAGGAGGGTCCCGGCAAGGTCAGTGCTTCGTCTACTGGGACTTACGGCAGCGGCCATCCC
The DNA here is from genome assembly GCA_016271365.2 of Neoceratodus forsteri. Lineage (NCBI taxonomy): Eukaryota > Metazoa > Chordata > Ceratodontiformes > Ceratodontidae > Neoceratodus > Neoceratodus forsteri. The sequence continues at coordinate 639,758,296 of CM057450.1, read as the reverse complement.
GACGGTTCCGCGCGCGCACCTCCACATGAGAATCTCTCAGTGGACTCTCCGATCTCAGTGGAATCAACGGGTAGATGATCTAGATCATCTAGTTCTGATGTCCTCGCTGATGGTAAGAGACTTGCAATGGTGGATGGTTTGAGAGAACCTATTCTGGGGTCCCTTTTTATCCTCCCCGATCCGACTCTGACCACGGACGCTTCAGGCGAAGGTTGGGAGCCCATCTGGGTCCTCACCAACCCAGGACCTATGGTCAAAGATGGAGATAGCTCTTCATATCAACGTGCTCGAGTCTGAGCAGTGCTGTATGCTTCCAGGCCCTTCACCAATTCATCCTTCCAGGTCACCTAGCTGTCCAAATGGACAACATGTGCATGGTGTGGTACATCAACAAGCAGGGAGGGACTCGGTCCTACCCGCTATGCAGGGAAGCGATGAGGGTTTGGGATTGGGCAACGCTTCACAACCTTCACCTCACGGCGATCCATGTTCCGGGAGTCAACAATGTCCTGGCAGACAGACTAAGTCGCTCGTCGGCTCTACCACACGAGTGGGAATTGGACGAAAAAATTCTAAAAAGCATCTTCCAGATTTGGGGGACTCCTCAGATAGACCTGTTTGCTTCCTCCCAAAATGTAAAGCTTCCAATCTTTTGCTCACTTGTTCCAGAGCGAGACGCTTTCTGGAACGACGCTCTATCTCTAAGCTGGAAGGACAGATTCATCTATGCTTTTCCCCCAATTCCTCTGGTCCCTCGTGTGTTACAGAAGCTGGCTTTAGAAGGAGCAAGAATGATTCTGATCGCTCCTTTCTGACCCAGGCAAATCTTCCTCTTCCTTTATCTCCAGGATTGCTGACCCAGGATCAGGGGACCCTGGTCCATCCGGGACTCAGGTCCCTTCAATTCATGCATGGCTCCTGCAGACCTAGCTCAATCTCATTTTTGCGTTTCTCCTAAGGTGGCTGAGATTCTGGTGGAGGCTAGAAAACCCTCTACTAGGTCCACCTACACCATGAAATGGAAAAGATTTTCTATCTGGGCTGCGGCCAGGAACGTGGAACCCTTTTCCTGCCCTGTGACCATTCTGCTTGAGTACGTGCGTCATCTTTTTGACCTGGGTCTCAGCCACTCCTCTTTGAAAGTCCATATGGCGGCTATTTCAGCCTACCATGTCCCTTTCACTGACAAGGCATTTGCCCAGCTGGAGGTATCCAAAACTTTCCTCAGAGGGTCCTTCATCTCAGGCCCCTGTCCGATTCCAGCTCCCCATGGGACTTGAACTTTGTCCCCAGAAACTTACCTTCCTCCTTTGAGCCTGCGCTTCCACAGACTTGAAGTTTTTATCGTGGAAGACGCTCTGGTGGCTATTACTCTGCTCGCAGAATTTCCGAGCTCCAGGCCCTGATGTGCAAACCCCTTATCTGATTTTTCACAGAGAACGAGTAGCTCTTCGCACGAATCCTAAGTTTCTCCCAAAGGTGGTAGCAGAATCTACCTTGAATCAGTCTATTGAATTACCTGCCTTCTTCACGCAGTACTCCAATCAAGGAGAATACCTGCTCCATACCATGGATGTTCACAGGATCCTGAAATACTACACCGATAGGACGAAGGATCTCAGAAAGACCGATCAGTTGTTTGGCTCTTTTGCTCACAAAAGAAAAGGCAATGCTGTCTCTAAGCAATGCCTATCAAAATGGTTGGCCCACTGCACCACTTTCTGTTATGACAAGTACCACAAGACCCTACCGGGTCAAGTCAGAGGTCACTCCACTCATGGAGTAGCAGCCTCTGCGGCTTGTTTCAAGAATGTGTCTGCGGCAGACATCTGTGCTGCCGCCACTTGGACTTCAGTCCATACCTTTACTAAACATTACAGTTTGGACATTGCCTCTCGCCGTAGAGCAGGCTTCGGTTAGCTGTCTTGCAAGGCCTCCTTCTTGAGACCTGCTAGATTATTGGCTACTTTTTGAGTAGTTCCTCCTCCCGTGCCTTTTATTTGTTCCAGACTGCTTGGGATTCTGTCCTATATGTAATTACCTACTGCAAGAGCCCTCTCGAAGTAAGATAGTACAGTTACGTAAGAACTTACCCTAACGGTAGATCTTCGAGAGAGGCTCTTGCAGTAGGTAATACCTTCCCGCCCTCCATCCCCCTAGGCTTTTTCAACTCCTTTTCCACTGAGGCAAATGTCTGCTTCTCTCTCGTCTGGGCCTTCCGGGCCTGTGGCGGGAAAGAACTGAAGGCGGTGTCCGGACCGCCTTTATACCGACGCGGATGATGCCGGTCACCTGATGGGGCGGTCCGGGACTGCTAGCTAGAATCTTTTCCTGCGGGTCCTGCCGCCGCCAGCATCAGTCCTATATGTAATTACCTACTGCAAGAGCCTCTCTCGAAGATCTACTGTTACGGTAAGTTCTACGTAACTGTACTTTCTCTGGTAGCATGTTTACCTGTACCTACCTCCCGCAGGTGAGGAATAGTTGGTGAAAGAACCCCTAACCTGCTTAGTGTGCTCCAAATAGTGGAACAGAGCCCTTTGATGTCCAGGCTATGAAGCTTCTGTTCCCAGGTGGACTTTTCGGTAAAGAACACTGGTAGGGTAATAGACTGGTTAAGGTGGAACTCAGAGACCACCTTGGGCAAAAACTTTCTATTTGTCCTGAGCTCAACCTTATCCCTGTGGGGAATAATATAGTTGGGCTCTGTACAGAGAGCTTGTAGCTCTGAAATCCTTCTTGCACAAGTATTAGCTACCAGGAAAATAGTTTTCCAGGTAACATACTTAAGATGGGCCATAGCCATGGGCTCAAAGGGGGGCTCCATGAGCTTGGCAATACACAAATTTAGGCTTCAAGGGGGAACAGGTTCCCTAACAGGAGGCTGAAGGTGTAACAGGCCTTTAAATAACTGCTTAAACACTGGCTGGGAGTAAACAGACCTGGACTTTCCTACTGAGAGGTACGCCAAAGTTGCAGCCAAATGCAGTTTCAGTGAAAAGGGCCTCAAGCCTGAGGCCTGGAGATGAACTAGGTAGTCTAACAGGGTAGAATCAGTGGCAAGAAGGACTAATCCCTTGCCTCTTACACCAAATAGAGAATCTCTTCCATTTGGCTGCATAGTTCGTATTTGTGGCTTTTTGCCATTTTTAAACCTTAAAGACCTGTTCTGAGTAGTGAGAAGCAGGATACTCTAACTCCTCAAGAGCCAAGCCTTGAGGTGAAGGGACTGCGGGTCTGGGTAAGTCACCCCTGAGTGGGGAAGAGTCAGGAGTGAGTGGCTGAGGGGAAGGCGAATGGGCCTGCTGTGCAAAAGTGTTAGCAGCAGGGGATACCAAACCTGTCTTGGCCAATCTGGTGCTACCAGAATCATTAGTGCTGGTTAGAGTCTGAGTTTCAGGAGAACCTTGAAAATGAGAGAAAATGGAGGGAAGGCATATAGGAACTTCCCTGTCCAATGCAGCACCAGTGCATCTGCTGGAACAGTGCCCATGACTGGTGGCCTGCAGCAGAAGCGAGGAAGCTGGTGATTGAGGGGGAGGCAAGTAGATCTATTTCTGGGGTCCCCCATCTACTGAACACTGTGGCTAGCACCTGCTTGTTGAGACACTACTCACTGTGTCCAACTTATGCGGCTGAGGGCATCCGTCAGGGTACTGTCCTTTCGAGGGAGGTGAATTGCTGAGAGAGACGCCTCTGGAGAATATGCCAAGGTCCAAATCCTCATGGCCTCTGTGCAGAGGACTCCTGACCTTGTGCCACCCTGTTTATGTAAAACATGGCTGTGATGTTGTCCGTCCGGACCTGCACTGAGTGGCCTGAAATTAGAGGAGTAAAGGACTTCAGTGCCAGATAAATGGCCCTGAGTTCCAGAAGATTGATGTGCGACCTTGACTCCTTCACGGTCCAGGTGCCACAGACAGAGGAACTGTCCTGACGAGCCCCCAATTTAGCAGTGAAGCATCTGTAGTGATGATTTTTTAGAAGGAGATCTGGAAGGGACACCTACTGAAAGGCTGGCAGTGTCCTTCCACCACCACAAGGCCTGAAGAAAAGTCTCAGTTATTAGTATTAGTTTTGACAGAGCACTGCTCTTTTGAGACCAATGGGAGTGTAAGTGAAACTGTACATCTCTCATCCTGTACCTGACACCCCCGGAACTACCGCAGTCATGGATGCAATGTGTCCCTGGAGTCTTAGAAAGGGTCTGGCCGGTCTTGGCAGGCTCAGGGCAAAGGAGTTCTGCTTCATAGAAATTTTGAATTCTTTCTGGTGGCAGAAATGCCCTGCTCTGCTTTGTGTCCAACTGTGCCCCTATAAATGTTAGGAGCTGGGTTGGTTCTATGTGGGATTTCTTTAGATTTATGAGAAATTCCAGAGACAGCAGAGTGCTTTTTGTGATTGACAGGAACTCCTGGACTTGAGCTGGGGTTTTCCCTACTATCATCCAATCATCTAGGTAGGGGTACACTGAAACCCCTTATTTCCTGAGATGTGCTGCTACAACAGCCAGACATTTGGTAAACACCCTTGGCACAGATGTTAGGCCGAAGAGCATGGCTGCAAATTGGTAATGCCCTGAGGGAAGCCTGAACCTCAGGAACTTTCTGTGGAACTGCCTTACAGGGATGTGAAAGTAGGCATCCTTGAGATCTTGAGAGACTAGCTAATCTCCCTGTTGTAGAGACTGAATGACCATTTTTAGAGTCACCATTCTGAACTTTGGTTTCAGGAGGTGCCTGTTGATGTACCTGAGGTTTAGGACAGGTCACCACTCCCCTATTTTTTTCTGGGTGAGGAAGTACCTGGAGTAAAGGCCCTTGTTTTTCTGTAAGGCCGGAATCTTTTCAACCACCTTTGATGCCAGGAGGTTGCAGACAGTACAGTTATGTAAGAACCTACCACAACAGTAGATCTTCAAGAGAGGCTCTTGCAGTAGGTACTCACAAGTAGGACTAAGCCATCAGGCGTTAGGACCGCACGGAAAAATTCTAGCTAGCAGTGTCCAGCGGGGGACTGTCCCTGAAGCCACATGACGGACGTCAATGTGACGCTATATAAGGAGCGGTCCCCATGCCCGCCTTCCAGTTCTCCTGCCGGAGACCTGTAGAGGTTCGACAGGAGAAAGGAGAGGACTCCTGGAGCCTAAAAGGCACAATATGAAAAACCACAGAAGGAAACTCAGGGGCAGGTCAGGTTAGGGAAAACAGTACTTACTGTAAGAGCCATTCTCAAAGATCTACCGTTACAGTAAGTTCTTACGTAACTGTACTATCTTACTTAGAGAGGGCTCTTGCAGTAGGTACTCACAAGTAGGACTGAGTCCCAAGCAGTAACCTGAGACCAGTCTGAAATACTGTATAGGGAGGCAGGAGAGAGTTTCCTAGCCACTCTAAGGGACTCACGAGCCCCTGTAGGACAGAAAGGCCAAAGCCCGCTTTGTGCCTCGACGCAATGTCCAGGCTGTAATGCATGGTAAAAGTATGGACAGAACTCCAAGTTGCAACTGCGCAAATGTCTGCAGCTGAAGCATTCCTGAAACAAGCAGCAGAGGCAGCCATGCCTCGGGCTGAATGTCCTTTAACCTGGCCCAGAAGGGTTTTGTGGTACCTCTGGTAACAAAAGGTAATGCAGTTTGCCAACCATTTAGACAAACACTGTTTAGAAACAGCTGTGCCCTCTCTTTGGGTGCAAAAAACAAACAATTGGTCAGATTTACGGGAGATTTAGTCCTGTCCATACAGTACCTGAGAATTCTGTGAACATCCAGAGTATGAAGAAGAGCTTCCCTCGATGGAGTATTCCGGATAGTACACCGGCAGGTCCAGGGATTCATTCAAGGTGGATTCAGATACCACCTTAGATAGGAACTTGAGATTGGTCCACAGAGCCACCCGGTCTCTGTGAAAAATCAGACAAGGTATCTTACACATGAGAGCCTGAAGCTCGGAAATTCTTTGAGCTGAAGTAATAGCCACTAGGAATAGTGCTTTCCAAGAGAGGTAGCGCATGTCCGCACTAGCTGCAGGCTCGAAGGGTGACAAAGTGAGCTTTTCAAGAATGAAGTTTAGGTCCCAAGGAGGAGCAGGGCTCTTGACTGGGGGCTTCAGATGAAGAATCCCTTTCAGAAAGGTTTTGTATACCGCCAACTGTGCCAAAGTCTTTTGTCTTATTGGAATATGAAAAGCAGAAATGGCCAAAAGGTGGATATCTTTAGGGTCGAATAACTAAGACCCAAGTCATAAAGGTGCAGTATGTAGTATAAGACCTTCGTGACTGAACAGGAAAGGGTTCAATCCCTTTCTAATCTGCCAAGATGGAAAACCTTTTCCATTTCATGACATATGTAGCTCTGGTGGAAGGCTTCCTGGCCTCTACCAAGATCTGTGATACCCTCAGGGAAACTCCGAAGCAGGCAGCCGCTATGTTGGAAGGAGCCTTGCGTGCAGATGAAGGGACCTGAGACCTGGATGAACCAGGGTCCACTGTTCCTGAGTCAAGAGATCCTGGGAAACCAGCACTGGAAAGGGAGGTTCCACTGATAGTTGTTGCAGTAGAGAAAACCAAATCTGTCTCGGCCAGAAGGGAGCAATGAGGATCATTTGAGCTCCTTCTGCCTGCAGTTTCATTAGAACTCTCTGGATTAACGGAAGCGGAAGGAAGGAAGGCGTGCACGAACCTCCCCTTCCAGCAAAGAGACAGCGCATCTCGCCAGAAAACACCACGCCCTGGAGAGAGCGAGCAGAAGGTTGGTAGTTCTTCGTTGAATGGGGAGGCGAATATATCTATTTGAGGCCTTCCCTACCTTGCGAAGACTTTGTTTACCACCGACTGTCTGAGCTCCCACTCGTGTGCTCTGGCTTGCATATGGCTCAGTGCATCTACCAGGATGTTCTGGACACCTATCATATGTACTGCTGTCAGATGAATGTTGTGGTCGACCGCCCAGTACTACACTCTCGTTGCTTTCCTGCAAAGGGGGGTAAGAGTGGGTTCCGCCTTATTTATGTACCAGACACACATGTTGTCTGTGTGAATCATAAGATGACCCAGGAGAATGAGATGTTGAAAGGCCTCTGTGCGCTGAACACTGCTCTCATCTCGAGTATGCTGATATGAAGAGACAGTTCTATGTGGGACCAAAGACCTTGTGTCTTGTGAGACCAGATGTGCTCCCTAACCCAGACCTGAAGCATCTGTCGTCAGGGTTTGTGAGGGATTATCTGATCGAAATAGAACCCCTTTGGAGAGGTTATCTTGTTTGAGCCACCACAAGAGATCGTTTGCCACTGCATCTGAGATCGTAATCTCGTGGTCCAGTTCGTCTGCCCTCTGGTCCCACTAGACTCTGAGGGTCCATTGTGAGACTCTCATGTGGAGTCTGTCTAGGGGAACCGAAGGGATGGCCGCCGCCATGAGCCCCAGTAGTCGCATGATCGTTCTGCCTGGTACCCTCTTCTGTGAGGCCACCATTCGTGCCTGGTACTGCAAGGTAGGTATTCTGTCTTGCGGTAGGAAAGCCTTGCCCTGTACCGTGTCCAAAACTGCCCCAATGAATTGGAGCTGTTGGGTAGGGACTAGGTGGGATATGGCATAATTGACCGTAACTCCTACCCAATGGAAAGTGTCCAGGTAAGGTTCAGATCTCTGACTAGGGCCTCCTGGAGGAGGCTGATATCAGCCAGTCGTCCAGGTAGGGAAAATTTGGACCACCTGCCTGCACAAAAGGCTGCCACCACTGCTAGGCATTTCGTGAATACCCTGGGGGCCGAGAAAAGGCCAAAGGATAGTGCTTTGAGTTGGAAATGCTCCTCCGAAAACAGAATCAGAGAAATTTGTGGTGTGGCGGGCAAATCGGGATGTGCAGGTAAGCATCCTGCATGTCCATGGTGCAGAGCCACTGACCCTTCTGTAAGAGAGGAAGTAGGTTGGGGAGAGACAGTATTCTGAATCTCTTGCATTGAACCAAGAGATTCAGAGAGCTCAGATCTAGGATTGGTCCTAGGTCGCCTGTCTTCTTGGGAACCAGGAAGAAATGCGAGTAGTACCTTTTTCCCTGATGCTTTACGGGAACTGGTTCTATTGCTGCTTTTGCCAGCAAGGGAGTGATTTCCTCTCTCACCAAGGGTAGGTGACTGGGCGGGTAGGATGAATGACCCAGAGGTCTTCTTATGGGTCTTTCTATGAATTCTACTGTGCGACCTTTTGCCACCAGCTGAAGAACCCACAAGTCTGTTGTTATTTTCTCCCACTCTGGTGGGTGAGAGGAGAACCTGCCCCCTACCGGCTCCTCTGGAAAGCATACCAGTGGAGGAGGGAGATTGAAGGGGTCAGGAGGCAGAGGGCAAGGCCGGGGCCGCTAACGGCCGAGGTTGCCCATTTTTTTCTGATGTCGGTTCTGATTTGGTCTTTGTTGATTACGCTGCAGCCTCCGAAATGGCTGTTTCTGCTTCTGTGGAGGCTTGTACACAAATTATACCGAATGTAGGACCTGCCCTTATCTTGGAGGTCAGTGATAATGTCCTTTACGTCCCCACCGAAAAGGACTGACCCTCTAAAGGGAGCATACTGTACGGCCGACTGGACCTCTGGTGTCAGGCCTGAGATCCGCAGCCAGGCGTGACGTCATAGACTAACCGCAGTAGCCGAGCCCCTACCAGCAGTGTCCACTGCATCATAGGTGGCACACAACATGTGACGACACGCGGATCTAGCTGACCATACTAGATCTGCCATTTTGTTTTTAAGGGTAGAGTCTTGAAGAGAGTCTACCTCGGACTCTAACTGACCTAGGATCAATTTTTAGTCGTCCCCAATATGAGTGACGTAGTTCAGTGCTCTGATTCCTAAGGTGGAGGAAGAGTAAATCTTTCTCCCACACTGATCCAGAATTTTAGATTCTTTATTGGGGTGGGGGCACTGAGGTGTTTGGGTTTAGTAGACCTATCATGGTCGCACTAATGACCACTGAATTGGTCTTAGGATGAAGACTGAGGAAGTCTTTATCATCTGGAGATTGATAGTGTCTGTCAGCCTTTCTGGCTACTGGGGCCAGAGAAGAAGGTTGCTTCCATATAGTGGTGACCAAATCCTCATATGGTTCAATCCAGGATGGAATGAGGTTTGGGGAGGAATCAGCCAAATCTAAATGAGCTACCAGCCTCTGCCTCTGCGGGTCCTGGGCAACTGTGCGCCAATCGTAGGTTGCTTGGATTTTGCTTAGGAGCTCCAAGAAGGAAGGATCCTCCGGAGGGGATTTGGGAGAGTCCTTCGGTTTCTGATCATCCAGTGTGGGTATTTCCATGTCGGAGTCGGAATGGGCTATGTCGCTATCCGAGTCCAAGGAACTTTGGTCGCTTGGAGAGCTGATGGCCGGAAGCGGCAGTTCCACTGGTCTAGAAAATTCCATAGGCCTGGAAAACTCCCAGGGCCTAAGGCTAGGATCTGGATGATTGGCCTGCATCTGGCCCTTAGGGCCGGACAATGGGGAAGGATCCGTCACAGGAGGCCTTGGAGCTGGCGTTGGGGAAATCGCCAGCTGACGCTTCTCCAGCTCTGACGTGAGCTGTGACTTTGCTTCTGCCGACCAGTTCTTAAGGACCACTTAAAGGTCTACTTGGAACTGGGGTGGAGGGTTATTAAACCCATAGCTAGGGTACCCATAGTAGGGGTAGTTAAAGCCCGACAGAGGGTATCCCGGCACATGGAATCCTGATGCCGGATATTGTGGCATTGGGTACTGAGGAGGACAGCCCGGCGATAGGTGTCCATAGAGATTTCCAGGTGGTCCTGACGGAGGGCCCAAGGCCCTGCTGGAGGAATCGTCAAGTCTGTACTGCGTCCCACAGGGTGCTCGGAAAGTCCTGATGGAAGAGGCAGACAAGAGGGTCCCGAAGGTCCTGGTGTCTGGCCCAACAAAGGGCCTTGCAGGACTGAATCACCTCAATCAATCAAAAACTTTATTTAACCAGGCGAACACTATTGAGCAAGCTCCTTTTCAAGGTGGACCTGGGAGGGCACAAATACAAAATAACAGGGTAATACACAAAAACAGAATACACAGATTTGATCAACAACAAGCATGGACAATAAATTGTAATGAAATACAGGATAAGTAACACAATATTTTGCAGATAATAAACTGAACTAGTAACAGTAATACAGATTAGGTCAGCAGCTGTCAGAAGATGGGTGACAAGGGCCATGTCGACCGACTGGGACCCTGAGCACCAAGACTAATCGACTGGGCCCTGGAACACCATGGTGAATTGACTGGGCCCTTTTGGCACAGGTAGGGGGGATGGAATAGGGGCAGGGGAATAGGGAATAGATGGAGTGCGTACAGGTCGAAGGCCTAAGGAGAGGGAATGTGAACCAGAAGTGCGGAAATGAAGAACCAGATGAGGGGAACTAGATGGGGGGCAGGGTGAAGGGGAGAGTGGGTACAATACAGGAACAGAGCGGTGGGTAAAAAATAATGAGGAGAGAAGAAAGGATGGAGGGAAGGAGAGGACCAGTCAGTGGCGAGTTCAGGGTCAACAGATCGGGGGTAGAGATAGAGAGAAGGGGAGGAAGGAGGGAGGGGAGGGAGGGAGATGACCATGCAGAAACTGGGATCAGAGTCCAGGAATGGGCCAAGACGAGAGCGATCTGGGGACACCCTAAGAGGGGGGAGTCATTTGATCAAGAGTAGCAAGCGCAGGATTCTGTATTGTGCTGTAAATAAAGTGTTTTAAAGGCTGTGAAGCTGACTTTATACTTTAATTTCAAGGTTTTTTGCAGGTTGTTCCATAGCTTGTGAAGCACATGGCTAATGGAAGCCCAGCCAAAGCAGGATCTAGCCTTTGTTACCTTTAAGGTAATATAGGAGGCACTTCTCAGAGCATATCTGCTTAGAGTGCAAAGTGGTAAACAGGCAGAGATGTAGTCAGGTAGTTTGTTAGCAATAGCTTTGTATGTCCAGACAGCTGCATTTCTGTGACGTCTGAGGGTAAGCGAAGACCAGCCTACAGCGGAATACAACAAACAGTGGTGGGTAGAGTATGGAAGATCTGATATAAACCTTAGGGCTCTATGGCAGAGCGTATCGCGCTTAGAGATTGCGCTGACTGGGCTTTGGCTATAGAGGAAATCCGCATAGTCTAGCAGGGGTAGGAAGGTAGTTTGGACTAGTCTTGTCTTTGCATCAGAGGGGAGAAGATTTTTTATCCTAAAGAGAAGGCCAAGCCTTTGACGAAGCTTCTTTGTCAGTTCTTCTATATGTATTACGAAGGAGAGTCTGTAGTCGCTTCATACACCCAAGTAACTGAATTGATATACATACTCAACTGTTCACCGAGGGCACCAAGGGGGTCAGAGGGACTATTGTCTGTCCAACGCTGGCTCTGGCATCTGAGGCACCGCAGAGGGGTGACAAAACCCTGTCGGCGGGTGATCTCCTGCCTCCACATCCACTGCAGGGAAGCCATGTACCGCTTCTACCGCAGTAAAGGAGAGGAAGGAGTAGTGTCCTTCGTCAGCTGCGTATCGAACGTCGGCTGTGCCGTCACCTCTTTGTCAGGCCTGTTATCGGGGCCTGACGGAGGATCTGGAGCTGGGCATCCGTCAGAGGAGTGGACGGGCGGCTTAGCAGCCACAGCTGTGCAAGTACCGTCGTAACCAGAACTCGACTTACCGGTCCCACTCGTACCACTAGGCCTTGAAATTTTGGAGGCGGTAGAGGAGGTGGGTGCCTCCTGATCTCGGGAGGCTCCCATCGGGCCCGAGCCCAAGCCAGATGGGTGGATTGACAGCCGTTCAGTAGCCACCAAAGCGGTCGTCGAAGGCGAGTCCCCCAGAGGGGATGCTATCTGAAGGGCCGCAACTCCAGCAGGAGGCGGCAGAATGACTGGGGACCCTTCCCGGTCCTGATGTCTCTCCTTGTCCTTCTTCTTCTTATGGTGGCCTTCCGGAGAGGACGATGATTTCCTGAGTTTCTTCAGCTCCTTTTCCATATTGGCCATTTTTTCTTTTAAAAGATGGGCTTCCAGAGACTGCTGCCTATGTTTACGGTGGCCGCATTAAACTTCTGGCAATGCTCGCACTCCTTCCACCTTATGGCCTGGGCTCAGGCAAAAAAAGCTGAGGAAATGGCCGTCCTTGTGAGGAAGCTGAGATCCACAGGAGTCGCACTTGTTCTTATGCGATTCTGAAGGCGTCGGAGACGACATACACAACAATTTTTGTTAAACAAAAGCGAGAAATATACGGATTAATAGTAAAACTGTTAGAATAATACTCATCCAAGATGGTGTCGACTAGCAGCGCTCTTGTGTGCAGGTCGACGGCGGTAAAGAACTGGAAGGCGGGCATGCTCCTTATATAGCGTCATGATGACGTCCGTCACGTGACGTCGGGGGTGGTCCCCCGCCAGACACTGCTAGCTAGAATTTTTCCGTGTGGTCCTAATGCCTAGTGGCTTAGTCCTACTTGTGAGTACCTACTGCAAGAGCCCTCTCGAAGCAAGATCTCCAGTTCTAGCAGTTGTTTTTCTACAGGAGTTAAGGGTTTTGAAAACGGAACCCCTCAAGGTTGGCATCTTCTTGAAATGAAGACACAGGCCCTTTTCCACTACCTCCAAGATCCACTTGTCTGAGGTTATGTGGGCCCAAACTTGGAGGTAGTGGGAGAGCCTGCCCCTACACGTGGGAGGGAGGCGACCAAGGCACTGAAGTTAGGGCTTAGGCTGAGACGCAGGGCCTGGCAGATGGCCGGTTTTCTTTGGCCTCTCCTGCCTCTTCCCTGTAGTACCATCTAGACTGAGAGTAATCATACTGAGGGGAGGATAGGGTAATAGGGTTTGGGGAAGTAACCTCACCCCTACCTGCCTTAGGCTGAAACTTTAAGGTGGTAGCCTTTGCTTGGATGTATTGCTCTGGCAAGTGGATTTGTACTGCCCACTTTTTTCATGTATTCTTCTGTTCTGGAATCAAACAGAAGATTTTTATCACAGGGGAAGTCTAGAGCTTTAGACTGGGTGTCCTGTGAGGCTGGTCGTCCTTAGCCAGGCAAATCTTCTAAGAGATATGGCCTGGGCCATAACTCTAGATGCAGCATCACTGTTATCATCTGCAATATGGAACTGGTACTTTGTTGCATCCAAGGCAATCTTAGCAGTCTCAGTTAAGTCCTGGGCCATGGACTCGGACTCTGATGGAGCAATGGCCAGAACAGAATTCCATAAAGCCTTCTGATACTTTGCAGTACAGGCCAAGTAGGAAGACAGGCGAAGAAGCAGTGAAGCAGAAGTGTCGGTTTTCTTTTTTTTTTTTTTTCAAATTTAGTATGCCTTTTTTTTTTTTTTTTTAACATATCACTATTTTCTCTCCTATCTTGTGGAGTGGTACCAGCGATTGTCCGGCCGCCGGCTTCCGCACCCCGGACCAGATGTGGTGCACAAATTTGTATGCTCAACCCCACAGGCCGGCTGGTAGGCAGGTCCCCCAAACAGTGGACTCGCAGCACAGACCCGGAGGATGCACCCCTCGTGTCCAGAGACACAGGGCATGGCCATCAGCCGCCACGATCGCCCCGCAATTTCTGCCATTTACATTGCCCTGGAGCTGGACGTGCAATGGCATCAGCGCACAGTTGTGTGGCCGCCTGCCGCCGTCCATCCCTGGAGTGTACTCGCTACCTGCAGTGCGTCTGGCCTCTGCCAGTCGCCGCTGCAGAGCGACGCAGCTTACCCCACCCGCCCCAGAGGGAGGAGAGCAGTCATGGGACGCTAATCCTCCTCTCCTGCACAACTCGCAGTCCGAGTCCGCTCCCGAACTCGGTCGCCGGGCGTATGGAGGTGGATCAATGCACTTGGGAAGAACATAACATTAAACATCAATACACCATCAATGAGAAAATCCTGAAATCTGTTACTACTGAAAAGATCTTGGAAAAGTTATAACATCAGGTTTATCATTTGGAAAACACTGCAGACAATTAACAAATAAAGTAAATCATATGATTGGATGCATTAAAAGGGCTTTTGTTACAAGAAATAGGGACTGTATCATCCCCCTTGTATAGATCCTACATTAGGCCCCACCTTGTGGAATCCATACTTGAGAAGGGACGTGAACAGATTGGAGGAGATTCAGAGAAGGGAAACAAAAATGACTGATGGAATGAATGACAAAAGCTCTGACTAGAGATTACTTGACTTAAATATGTATCCCTTGGAGTTAAGAAGAGTAAAGGGCAACTTATTACTTGTGTATAAAATACATAAAGATAACATAGAAACATAGACTTTGACGGCAGATAAGGACCGCTAGGCCCATCTAGTCTGCCCATTTCCCTACCTACAGGATAGGCCGCAGATCCTAGTTAACCAACATCCTATATCTTCCTGCCCCCCACAAGAATTGCCTTATGTCTGTCCCATGCATTCTTGAATTCTCCCACAGTTTTAGACCCCACAACTTCCTCAGGAAGGCTGTTCCAAGCATCCACTACCCTCTCGTGAAATAATACTCTCACATTGCCCTGAACCGCCCTCCTTCTATCTTTAAATTGTGTCCCTTGTTCTTGCAAGTCTCTTTTCTGAAAGATGCTGCCTCTTGGACTTTGTTGATTCCTTGAGGTACTTGAAAGTTTCTATCATGTCCCCCTCCCTTCTTTCCTCAAGGGTATACATATTAGCTCCTTTAGTCTCTCCTCATACGGCTTCTCTTGCAGACCCTGCACCATTTTAGTTGCCCTCCTCTGGACTGCCTCTATCCTGTCTATGTCCTTGAGGAGATGGGGTCTCAGAACTGGACACAGTATTCCAGATGGGGTCTCACCAACTGTCTGTACAGAGGGATAACAACTTCCTGTTTTCTGCTGCTGATGCCTCTCCCTATACATCCCAGTATACCCCCGGCCCTCCTACTGCCTTCTCACATTGCTTGCTAACCTTAAGGTCATCTGATATGATTACCCCAGGTCCCTTTCCTGTTTTGTTGTTGTTACTACCTCCCACCCATTGTGTATTCTTCCCTGGTTCTTGTTTCCCGTGCATTATTTTGCACTTTTTGCATTGAATCCTAGCTGCCACACGTCTGACCATTCCTCCAACCTTGCCAAGTCCCTTTTCATCCTTTCCACGCCTCCTTGTGTATCAACCCTGTTGCAGATCTTTGTGATCTGCAAAGGCATACTTTTCCTTCCAGTCCTCTGCAATGCCACTGATAAAGACATTAAAAGGACTGGATCCAATACTGAACCCTGCAGTACCCACTAGTAACCGCCTTTCTTCAGAGTGGACTCCATTTACAATTACCTTCTGTGTCCTGTTGTCCAGCCAATGTTTTACTCTAGGCTACCACCCTGGGACCCACTCCCAGGCTGGTTAATTTGACTAATAATCTTTGAGTGGGACTGTGTCAAATGCCTTGCTAAAGTCTAGGTAGGCCATGTCCACAGCCCTCCCTGGTCTACTACTTTAGTCACCCAGTCAAAGAAATCTATTAGATTTGTCTGACATGACCTTCCCCTGTGAACCCATGCTGTCTTGGATCCTGTGCTCCACTGACCTCTAGGTACTCAACTATTCTTTCCTTCAGAAGTGACTCCATCACTTTCCCTACCACAGAGGTCAGACTGACAGGTCTGTAGTTTCCTGCCTCTGTCTTGGTCCCACTTTTGTGAAGGGGAATCACATCCGCCTTCCTCCAGTCCTCGGGTACCACACCATCCTCCCATGATTTATTAAAAAGAGTAGCCAGTGGTTTCACTAGTTCCTTCCTTAATTCTTTTAGAATTCTGGGTGAATTCCATCAGGACCCATTGCTTTGTCCATCTTCAGTTTTAGGAGTTCTTGCAGAACCCTTTCTTCTGTGAAAGGACTGGGATCGACCCCTATCAAAAGTGCTTCTGTTAATTGGATTAGGCACTTCCTCTCCTCTTTGTGAATACTGAGCAGAAATATTCATTCAGTATTCCTGCCTTTTCACTGTCCCCTGCCCACCCACATCGCTCATTCTATTCAGCCTCACTATCCCTCCCTTTGTCTTTCTATCGTGATGTACCTATAAAAGGTTTTATCTCCTTCTTAACTGGGTGGCTATCTTTTCCTCAGTTTGAGCCTTTGCTATTCTGACTTCCTCCTGCTTCTTTCTGCCTTAACTGGTACAGCTCTCTGTCCTGCTCCTTCTGTGTTTTCATACTTCTGGAATGCTATCTTTTCTTCCTGACTTTCACAGCCACCTCTCTTGAGAACCATAGTGGCTTTTTCTTTCGTTTTGATTTGTTTATTTGCTTCACACAAAGGCTTGTTGCCTCTGTGATGGCAGTTTAGATAATTCCCCATTGTTGCTCCACACCTCCTTCTAGCCTGTTTGCTAGTGCTTTCTGAGGCACTCTCCCATCTTGCCAAGTCAGCCCTCCTAAAGTCCAGTACCCTCACTTTTGTATGGTGACTCTGTAGCTGAGGTTTAACGTGAACCACACTGTCTGATGGTCACTTGTCCCCAGATGGCAACCCACTTCTAGATCTGAGATCCTCTCACTGCCCCGTTTGAGAGCACGAGGTCTAAGACTGCTCCTCACGAGTGGGTTCCAAACTAGCTGTCTAATGCCTGCCACCTGTAGGGCGTCAAGAATGGCCCTGTTTTGGATGTGCTGCAGCAAATGTGCTCCAGTTAACATCTGGCATATTCAGGTCTCCCATCAACAGTATCTCCTTTCTCTGCCATTCTAAGAATGCCTTCCATCATATCCTTGTCCATTCCTTCCCCTGACATGGGGGTCTGTACACAACCCCTGTGTGGATTGTGGTGCCTTTCCAGTCTCCAAGGTGACCCACAGTGCCTCCTCTCTCCTGTTTACTCTTTTGTTCAGTTGCTTTATCCTTTCCTTACATAGAGCTACCTCCCCTCTTCTCCTGCCTGTCTCTCCTGTAGGTTATGTACCCTGGTATGTTAACATCCCAGTCATGGTTCTCTGGTACCATGTTTCTGTGACTGCTACGATATCCAGGCATCCTCTTCCATTAAGGCCACCAGCTCAGGGAGCTTGTTGCCCAGACTACGGGCATTGGTACTCATTACCCTCCATTTCCTGATGGTCTTACCCCCTTTTGCCCCATCCCTGTCCTTCTTGCCTTTGTCACTTTCTCCATTTACCCCTGCCCTTCTCCCTATCGACACCTCCATGTTGGTGTTTGCCACACTTACTACCATGATTGTTTGGGGGCTAGGATTTTCCTGCTCCTTTCCAGTGCCTCCCCCCTTGGCTAGTTTAAAAGCTTGCCAATGAAGCATTTAAACCTATCACCTAGGATCCTGGTTCCCTCCCGGACAGATGCAGCCCATCATGCCAGTATAGGCTTGCATCACCCAGTGGACCCCAGTCCCAATGAAGCCAAATCCCTGAGCTCCACACAGTTTTTCAACCACTGATTGAATCCCATGGTACGGAACAGCCTAGCCTCTCCTATGCCATAGATGGGTAGCACCTCGAGAAGGTTACCGTACGTGCTACTTGACCAAGGCCCTCCCCAATTCCACAAACTCTTCCTGCACTCTCTAATCCCTTTCTTAGAAAGGTCATTTGTCCCTAAGTGGACAATGACATCCAGCCCTCCCCTGTGCAGCTGCTCCGCAATCCTGAAGATTCGGCTCCTGTCCCTCCAAGCCATGGCGCCAGGCAGGCACCTTACCTCCTCCCTTCCTTGCCCAGTTCTACCTTCCTAACAATGGAGTCCCCACCAGGAGTTGTTTCCTTCCCCTGCAGGGTCCCCTGCCACCTCCTGTGGGTCTCCTTTGTGGAGGTTCCACATCCTCCTTGGTCTCCACTGTAGGTGCCTCCATAGAGGAACCACACTTTGCCAGAATGGCATAGGAATTGTGGAGAGGTACAACTGGAGGGATGTGCCTCTGTTCCACCACCCTCACCCTCCCTGAGCCCACTGTGGTCCAACCGCTCCTCTTTCTTGGCAACCTCTGAGGCAACGGCAGTGGCACTGGTGGTCCCTGGATGGAAGAGGAGGTCCCACAAATCCTGGCCAACTCAGCCTGGAGATGAGCAGCCTCCTCCCTCAGCCCAGAGAGGTGCCTGCAGATGGGACAACACCGCATCCTCCAGAACATCTCCCGGAAGACTGCTGCTCCACAGCCACTGCACTGCACCACTCCAATCATGTCTTATTTCTGGCCCCTTAACTGTTTGCAATCCTTACTCTTTCCTCTGGTTTTTTTTTCTCTCTCTCCTTACTTTCTGCCTGTGTGCCCTTTAAGCTCCTGATTGTCCTGTTCTGAGACAAGAATATCCTATATTTCTCAGTAGACCACTTACTTGTTCAGATGCAGACCTCCAGCAGCTAGAGGGGGCCGGAGAGCTACTCTTGCCCTTCTAGGATGGTGGGTCCTTGGTGGTTCTGTGATCACTCACTTCCTGCCCCTAAACAGGAAGTTCCTGTTGTCAGTCAAATCCTGTGCCTATAAAAATAGAACTAGCTTTGAGTGGGGGAGTGGAGGGGGAGGGAAGGAGGGCAATACAGTCCCAGTAGAGAAGTTCAGTCACACAGCAGTCCTTTCTCCTGGTATCTTCTGCCAAGCTAAGATATTAATCTAATGACCAACATGGATATGACATTTAACAACAGAAGCTGTAATTTGAGAAGTCATATATACCAGCTTCCATTTACATATCCTAAAAGAAACCCCAGACGTTTCTGGTACACACAAAGGATCACTCCATTATGGAATTCATTACCAAATCACATTGTGAATGCCAGTAATCACGAATCCTTTAAAAACAACTTAGATTTTTACTTACTAGGTAAGCGGCGTTAATTACCAGCATGCTGGAGATGTACTTATATGTGTTAAAACCTTCTGTACATCTATTCAATCCAAGTATGAAACCCTCAGTGCCACTGAGCTGGCACAGTATGCTTTATTAAGATTTGATACAGTTTTACAACCATACAGATACAGTTAGGAGCATAACAGAATGGCAGTGTCAGTTACAGTACAGTGGATTATAGCTCAATAGATACATATTCTAAAGCCTGATACTGGTTGGAAAGGTATATTGTAATAACCATATAACAATAAACAATTAACCCTCCCCTACCCTCCGATGAAATATCCTCCCTTCTCCCACCCTACACTACTACAGGTAATAAGTGTAAAAATAATAGAAAGACATGGACGGTATTATCAGTGAACAGTTATCAATGATGGGGCTTGGTATAGTCTGAAAGAGAAGTAATTATCTGTAGTAATGCAAGCAAATTAAAGTGCCAACAAGGTATGTAAGGGAGCCCAGATTGTTTGTAGGAGCAGTCTCTCTGTGAAATGTTAGCAAGAAGTTTTTCAGCTTGTAAAGTGAAGAGAATTTCATGAAGCCATTCAGTAAGTGTGGGGGTGTGTTGGTCCAGACAGTGGCGCAATATCACCTTCTTGGCACAGAGTGATATAAGAGCCATATGTCTGCACTGATTGCCAATCAGACTTTCCCCATAATCCCCCAATTAGCATATCTCCGGCCGGAAAGTATCGGTTAAGCCAAGTAGAGGGTCTAATCTAGACTGGATAGCTTTCCAAAATGGAAAGGCTTTCTCACATTCCCATAAAATGTGGAACAGTATGCCTGGCTGCTTTCCACATCTGGAACAGACATTAGATGGAAGTTTCCATTTTTAAGCTTGTCAGGGGTATAATAGAGGTCATGTATCATTTGAAATTGGAGTAAACAGTAACGGTCCCATTTAATATCCCTGTAGAGATGGTCCCAAATCTGTGTCCATTGACGAGTGTGGGGTAGGACCTGATCCCAGGAATAATGTGATTGACCTTCTATTTCCCCTATGAGGGAGCAAAGATGGTGATAAGAAAAAGAAATAAAGCGGGGGAGGGCAGCCGGGACCATAGTAACGATGGGGCCTGCTTGGTATTGGTTTCATAGTCCTGTACCAAAGTGATGGAGTAGCAAGTGCAAAAGCTGAATGTACTTAAAACAGTAGGAAGGAGGTAATTCAAATCTGAACCAAGCCTCTTGGAAGGTCAGTAATTTGTGATCTTTAATCAGGTCATTGACTGCTGTCCCCGTGCATATGGCCAAAAGATGAATTGAGTATCTGACCTCCAATCCTAAAGTTTAGATTACCTAATATAGGCTGTGAGACATCCTTGACCAGAGAAGTGCGGGTGGTTGTACACAGTTGTAATCTTCGAAGGGCCGCCATAATTGGGTATCCTTAACGGTTTGGGGATGTTTTTGATGGAGACATATAATAGGGCATGTAAGTCCACTCGTAGTGAGCACAAATGTTTTTTTTCTATTTGTAGTCATAATGGGAATACAGATTTGTATTGGCCTTGTCTACTGACCATAATCAGTGAAGAAAATGGAGTAATTAATGGAGAGATAGTATAGTATAAATTAGGTTGCTGAAGGCCACTCTTTTTGAACGTTGTAGTTTAGAAAGGGCTCTACAGGGGGATTTCCCTTGCCATATAAAATTGGAAATGATTCCATGGACTTGGGTGAACCAGGTTTTCAGAATGGAGTAGTTATACATCTGTAATGGGTATAAGAGACGGGGTAACACATTCATTTTCACAACGCTCAACCGCCCCCATAGGGAAATGGGGAGTAAAGCCCAACGGTTTAAATCAATTTTGATTTGAGTGAGAACCTTGTCTAGGTTATATTGTTTCATTTTAGTCATTGATTGGGCCAAGTATACACCTAAATATTTCAGTTTATCTTTAGCCCATTTTAGCCCTAGATGTTGGATATCGGAATGCAAAGCAAAGACGTTAAGATGAAGAGTAGGTTTGCTTCACAATGTAATCTGTTTTTCTGGAGTCCTTGTCCAGAGGTAAAGAAGACAAAGGTACTCAGCATTATCACATGCAGCTTCCTGCACAACTCCCTCATGACCAGGGTGGACAGACAAAAGTCAGTATCTGCTCTGGAAGCTGGTATTTTTGTCAATTCTTTTATCAACCCGGGAAGAGAAGATGGGGTCTTTAAAAGTTTCACAGTGTTTCTCATGAAAGCCTTGTAAATAGGGAGAACCACCTTTTTAGGAGGAGGGAGACCTTTCATTTCCCTGTAGTCGTCATCCTCCTCCTCCTCCTCCTCCTGGTTGGACTCCTGACAGGGAATGTTGAGGGTATCCACCATATGCTGGAGGAAAGTCAGCAAGGATGAATTTTCCTCCTGATCCGGGAAGGCACCAAAATGAGGATCAGGAGAAACATCAGGCTCCAGGGGGTTAATCCCGGAAAGACTGTCTGAAGCATCAAAATAGTCATCTTCATCATCACCCCCATAGGCCCCTGCCTCTGAGGGGGCCGCAGAAGGGTGTTTGCTTGACATGGCAGAAAAGATAGACCCCATGCCTTGCAGGGTTTGAAATACATGCCAAACTTTTGCCATATCTTCAGCGGAGGGCAGCTCCTTCTGAAAATCAGTGAGACTGTCAGGCTGTGTGTGCTTAAACGTATCCTTGTTTTTTACCTCCTGCCTGCTCGCCCTTGCTATTACCGGGAGTAACAGGAGGCAATTTTTCTTTGCACACTTTTTTTGGTGCCACTTCATCAGTGGCAGAATCTGGCTTCCTTTTAGATCCAGGCACTTCATCAGTGCCCCTATTATTTTTGTTTTTTGAAAGAACTTCATCAGCCCATTTGGAAGCTTTTGATTTTAAAGGCACTTCATCAGCACCTGATTTATTATTTTTTTCTCTTGAAGACATTTCATCAGTGCCTCTTCTAGGGTTACAGCTGGCAGATGCTTCATCAGCACCTCTATTTGAATTTTTTGAAGGCCCCTCATCGGTAAGCCTGGGTCTTTTTGGGACTGAAAAGGACCCTTCCTCAGCCATCTCTCTAAGCCTTTTTGCTGTTTCTCAAGGCTTTGGAACAACATTTAGCGCAAAGTGTACAATAATGGTCTGGACCCAAACACTTTAAGCATAGATCGTGGGTGTCAGCTTTGGACACAATCCTGTGACAATTTAGGTAATTTTTAAAACCTGTGGGTCCAGTTCTCTATTTGGGGATTTCTGACATGCCAACTGACAAAAACCGTTTTAAATTCAAAGATTCCACTACTGTTAGTAATGGAATGCGGTCGGCTCCTCTGCATATGGAACCACTATTTCTGAAGTAAAATCGATAATCACGGTTCCCAATGAAAAAGGGAACCGTAATAAAAGATTTAAAAGAAACCATCGAAAACCACAAACGTGATAAAATTAAATAAAGAAATATACAGGCAGGAACCACGGAGGAACCAGAGAACTAATTGATAAACGCAGTTCCCAGGAACCGAGGGAACTGCGATAAAACAACTAAAACTATTCAGCACAATACAAAGAAAATAAAATGAAAAGATTTTACCACAGAAGTTCAAGTTTTCTTGGCTAATTGAGTGGAACACCTCAGAGGCAGTGTTGTTCAGTCAGCAGAGAAAAAATTCTGGTGCCTTCTCAGGCAGTATCTCCTTAGCACACCCCCAAATTCTCCTCTGACTGGCTGATGCTAATTAATTAGTATAAACCACACCTCCGGGGCAGTACTACCTGGTCAGCTAGCTGCTTTAAGTTACGGATGCTAAGAGGACCCCTGGGGTAAGAAGTATCACTTCTAGTCCTCCTCGATCTCTCCTCAGCACCTGATACTGTGGATCATAGGTTGCTGTTGGACCATCTGAGGGAATATGGAGGGCTCACCAGCAAAGTCATCTGCTGGTTTGAGTCCTACCTCAGACGCTGGATGCAGAGCGTAGTGTTGGGAAATTTTCTTCATACCCTGTGCCCTGCCCTAATGAGCACCCCATGGGTCAGTCCGACCTTGCCCTATGGAGTACCCCATGGGTCAGTCCAATCACCCACATTGTTTGCAGTATACATGCTACCCCATGCGGGATCATTAGATGGTACAATATGGGTTTTCACCGCTATGCAGATAATACCCAGCTGTACATGTCATTTGTACCTGGGACTCAGGATACGGTGAATATGCTTACCAGGCTAAGATACAGGACTGGATGGCATCAAGTTGGCTGAGACTTAACTCTAACAAGATGCAGCTAATAGTGATCAACCTGAGTGGAAGGTAGTGGTAGCAGCAGAAGAAGGTAGGGGCTAAAAGCCGGGTCCTTGAGGCTGGAGGCCTCTGTGAAGGTAAAAAATCTGGGGGTCATTGTGGATGAAAAGCTGACATTTGAGGCTCAGATGCTGACTGTGGTCCAGAGTAGCTTTTACTACCTGAGGAACATTGACCACATGATATCCTTTATCCTCTGTGAAGAGCTGGCAACACTGATACACGCTTTCATGACGTCCAGACTACACACAATACTTTATACGTCGTGGTAATGGAGGTTTTCAAAGGCACTTGCAGCTTGTGCACTGCTGGTTACTGAAAGGCCTTCCCAGAAACAAAGAATTTGTTGGCGCTGCACACTGAAGTAACCTGAGGAGAAAAAAAAAAAAATCATAAAAGGTAAAAAATTAAAATGGAGGAAAGAAATGGAAGCTAGGTTTCGAATAGTCAATTCAGCTGTCAGAGAGCAAAACTGAAAGTGACCTCTCTTTCAAAATTGCTCACATTTAAAAATTGACATCGTAGTGACGAAAACATGGAAATCAGATATTATACAAAATAAAGGATGGGTAGGTGGTCAAAACTCGGATTTTACACACACCCTCAGTATGGGATGCCTTAATAAACCCCTCAAGCTTCGTTCTGGGGTTTTATGTGGCATCCCACACCTCGGGGGGCGGAGGGGGGGGGTTAAAATCCTCGTTATAATCGCCTACCCATCCATTATTCTCTATATAATTGATGGGCTTTGTTTTTTCCTGTAGGAAGCCCGTAGCGTAATTTGCCATAATAAAGGAGTGTTTATTACGGTAAACAAGCACCAGGTTTCCCTTCTGCTATGCATGCTCCAGTGCCAGACGCCGCTCTTCCTCATCGCCACAGACCAGACTGCCGCTCTGAGTCGGCGGTAAGTAAAACTTCAAAAAAACAACAAACGGCCGCACTAAAACTATTTTAAACTCTCTCCTAACGACCAAAAAAAAAAAGCCTTTTTTCCAGCAGCCACGTCCGACTGCTGACCTGCTGATACCCGGCGGTTAGATGCTTTTCATAAACACCTCGAGCTTCGCTCTTGGGGTTTATGTATAATCTAACCCCTCAGGTGTGTGTAAACTTCTCGTTACACACACCACCCATACTTTATTCTATTTTTTATACTCGGTTCCTGGGTTTTTATGCACGATTCAGCACTTTTTGGCGCTGAACCCCAGCTGCCATATTCATGACCACTCCTGAAATTTTCTAAGGTCCCGTCTCATTTTCTCCACCCCCTCCTGAGAATATACCCATTACAGATCTTGGTGTCATCTGCAGAGAGGCATACCTTCCCTTCAAGGTCTTGTGTGATGTCTCATATGAAGACACTGAACAGGACAGGTCCCAATACTGAGCTCTGTGGCACCCCACTGGTCACAATCTCTGAGTGCCATTTATCATCACCCTCTGCTGCCTATCGCCTATCCACTAACCAGTTTTTACCCAGTTTACAACTTGACTTCCACCCTAGGCTATCCAATTTCATCTGTCTCCTATGTGACACTGTGTCAAAGGCCTTGCTGAAATCAAGCAGGCCATATCCACTGTCCTTCCTGATCTATTTCCTGAAATCCAGTCAAAGAAACTGATCAGATTTACCTAGCATGATCTCCCTCATATGAATCTATGTTGCTTTTGGTCCTGCAACCCACTAGATTCAAGCTATTCCACAAGCCTTTCCTTTAACAGGGTTCCCATTAATTTCCTTACCACGTGAGACTGACCAGTTTGAGTTGCTAGCCTCCTCCTGCTCCACTCTTATGCAGCACAGCTACGTTAGTTTTCCTCTAGCCCTCTGGAACCACCCATTTCCAATGATACATTGAACAAGGCTGCCAGTAGTGCAGCAAGCTCCTCTCTGAGTTCCTTTAGCACACTTGGATGTATCCCACGGTCTCATGGCCTTGTCCACTTACAGGTTTGCAAGTCCTTCAGGACTCTTTCCTCCATAAATGGACTTGTGGCCCCCTCGTTTCTGCTACTCCTTGTTGGTCTGTCCCCTTCGCCACTGTAAAGAAGACTCAGCAGAAGTACCTGTTCAGGATGTCGTTTTTCTTATCCTCCTCTGTGCAGTCACCATCTACTGTCCTCTTTACCCTCACTATCCCTCCCTTTGCCTTCCATTTCTTGCTTATTTACTTGAAGAAAGTCTTGGCCTCTTCTGCCACCCCTTTGGCTATCCTGTCTTCTGTTTGCACTTTTACTTGCCTCACTGCCCTCCCTGCTTCTCCCTGGTTTGCTCATTCTCTGTTTCTTTATACTTCCTGAATGCCACCCCTTTTTCTCACTTTCGTGGCCACCTCCTAGAGTACCATAGTGGCCTTTTTTCCCTAATTTTACTCACTTCTTTCACACAGAGAGTGGCTGCCTACCCCACCCAGGCAATCCAAGACTGCTAGACTGTTTCCAAGGCATAGATTATTCACAGATGTTTTACGAATCCAATAGGCACGGAATGCCCTTTGTGGAGTTCGCCTCCAGATCTACTGGTGGAATTCATATTTTTTATTTCCCATGTATATATCAAGTCTCTTTTTGAATATGTCAATTGTGCTACTGTCTATAACATTTTTTCGCAGAGTCTTCCAAGCCATTAAGACCCTTTGTGTGTACCAGTGATTTTCTTATTCGGTTGTTTTGACTGCCTATTAAGTTTCTTGTCATGAGATCTAGTGTTAATGTTTGTGTTATTATAATTTAGGCCGATGGTCTCGAATAAGGCTGCATCTTTTTTTGCTTTAAATGTTAAGCATACATTACCCCTAAGTCTCCTGTACTGCACAGAATATAGGCCTAGTTTTGTTAGTCTAGTCTCGTAATCTAAAATGCTTAAGGATTTCGTTTTTTTGGTTGCTTTACGCTGAACATTTTCGATAAGTTTATTATTTCTAACTAATTGTGAAGCACATACAGAACAGCAATATTCCAGGTGGGGTCTGACTAAGCTGGAGTAGAGGGGGATTATTACCTTTTCATTTCGGCAATTTCCCATTACTTTAAAATCCACCCTCCTTACTTAACAATCTGCACTCCTAAAGTCCAGGACCTCTGTCTTTGTGTAGTTTGCTTCTGCACCTGTCTTAGTACTGAACCTCACTGTACAGTGATCACTCCCTAAGGGACTGCCCACTGTTACGTCTGCTATACAAATCCAGTACTGCCCTGTCTTCAACGGGTTTGCTGATCTGCTGCCTGAGGAACACACTCTGTAAGGAGTCTAGGACTGCCCTGCTTCTATCTGAAGCTGCAGCTGGAAGGCTCCACTCCACATCAGACAGGCTGAAGTCTCCAACCAGCAGCATCTCCCTTTATTTGCCATCCTGCTGATGGTTTCCTACTCTAATCAAGTTGCCCCGCGCTTAGAGGTATATATACCATACCAGTATGAACAGTGCCCGTTCCTGTCTTCAGGGTCACCAACAACACCTCCAGCCCTTTCCTGCCTCTAGGTTCCCTTTTCCATAGCCCTGATACACTCCCTCACATACCGGATCATCCTATGTCATGTCATGTCACCCCGGTCCTGCGGAAGCTGCACTAGCTGCCAGTGATGTGGTGTATTACCTTCAAGGTTGGTTTACTAACCTTCAAAGCTCTACATGGAATGGGTCCAGGCTATCTTGTTGAACTCCTGTCTTCCTACTCATCCTACCGCACTCCCGAGAGTCCTGAGGGTGGCCCTGTCATTGAAGGCCTTTATGAGGGGCCTCAAATTCTACCTGTTTAAGGAAGAGTTTGACAACACCCAATTATGTCTCACGTAACTGATACAACACTGTGTTTTATGTGATAAAGGTGACTCCTAATGAGTGCCGACCACTAACAGTGAGTCAAAATCCTCCCGACTGAGAAAGGGTGACGGATAATAGAGCAGCTGTCACAAATAGCGATGCTCACTAAATCCATAGAAAATCAAAGACAATATATGTATTTTTATGCGGGGCTATGCCTCGTGCCCTCCAATTCAAAGATTATAAACTCCACCGGGGGGTAGGGGACTTAGGGGAAATCACAAAGATTTTTTTTTTTTTAATATTTCCTCTCCAGGCACTGGATGCGAACCCGGGTTGCTGGCTTCAAGGTCGGTAGTGCATACCGCCACGCCACACAGCCAGCTCAGCAGTGCTAGCCCAACCACCATGTTATATCCTGCTTCAGCGAGTGTAGCTCCCTGCTACACTCGCTCTATAGGATATAATGCCTTATTTCACCACTCGCTCTAGATTCAAGTGTATTATTGAGTCACTCAATACCAGGCACTCTTCTAGGGTGCTACCCAACACTGTGCTTGCTGCTGCCTATTTTTATTTGGTTTTATTTCTGTATTTGCTGTTGATTTTAATGTATGTTGTTTTAGTATTCTCAGGTGCCCTGAGCCTCTGAGAAAGGGCACCATACTAAATAAAATCTACTATCACTACTCAAAGGTGCTAGAGGGCTCAGCCCTGCAACCAAAGGAGTCCCGGTATGAAAGGACTCCACCCTTAGAGAGGTGCACAGAGGGTTAGGCTCCAATGCTAAAGGAATGTCAGGGTTGCAGAAAGGACCCAAAGGAGAAAGAGAAGACTCACAAACAACTGCTTCAGACATGGTTGCCAATTTCACTCCTCTGAGTACAAGGCTCTATGGCAGGGTTGGGATAAGAGCCTGTCACATCTGTTATGCAGTGAGTTAAAAGCAAGGATCTATTTAGTCCTCTCCTATTCTGTCACTTGTCTTTCTCTTGCCTGACTGACTGCACAATCAAATCTTTCCTGTGGCACCTAGGAATTGGCCACTCCAATGGTCCCCCTCCTTCCCTTCCTTCTCCCGTTGCTTGTCTGTGGTTAAAAAAATATATGTGAATCTTTATGTGAAACTGGGATCCCTTGGTTTGCAAATTTAATAATCAGGCTAGCACCAGCCACTTGGGTTCTTTTCATAGCACAACTGGCAGTTGGGGGGGGGGGTCAGGCAATATATACGGACCAATCACAGGGAGGTAAGAAGTGACAGGGGACATATAAAAGGGTAACACTTCTAACATGTCCCAGCGAGTGAATGGAACAGCGAAGGAGAGGAACAGGTGTAAAGCTGGCATGTTTGGCATCAGCAGGTGTCAGCAGAAGGAAGCAGAGAGTTGGGGGGCTCTGCAGGTTGACTAAGGTAGGGCACCTGCTCACTCCTGTTGTTGCATTCACTGCTGGGAAGGGCAGAAGGTAAAAGGTAGGCCTAAACTGGGAACAACATAATACACTATCTATGTTAGGTATATAGTGAGAATAACAAACAACAAAGTGGGGGGTAAAATGGTAAGAAACAAGGTACTACCAAGAAAACACACCTTGTATGACAGCATGTCCAGCATCACTGACAAAAGGAGATTAGAGTATTGCTTAAACAGAAGCATTCAATACTAGGTTCAGGTCTCACAGGGGAACCGGCAATCGAAGCAACAGTCTATTTCTGCTAACTGTTCTTAAAAAGTAATAACCTCCTGGTTTGCCCACAGGAATAATCCCATGGAGGTTCCCAGGGCTGCTCCCAGTGCTGAGACAAGACCTCTCAGGGTACTCAGCACAAGCCCTTTGTCTACTCTCACCTGCCAAAAAAAAATTCAGAATCTGTGGAACCGTAGCTTTAGAGGGACTGATACCTCTCTCGCTCTCTCAGGCCCAATTCGAGAAAAGTTGTACACTCACTTATAAGCTGTAGACATAGAGACCTCCCTGACGGCCAGCAGGGTATACACTACTTTCCTGGACAAAACAAAACCCTGTTTTAACAGTCTCTTTTCAGAAGCCATGCTGCCAGCTGCATAACCCTGGGCTTGGACACCGAATGGGTCCTTGGAAAATAAAATGACTCCCCCCCCCACGCACACACACACACACACACTTCCTGTGGATCACAATGTGAATTGAGGAGAATCCTGTCCTTCCTCGTTGAGGGCATCGGTACAACTGCCCTAATCTGACTAAGGTGCTCCACGGTTCAACACACCATCTGTCTCTTCCATGGGACTTTTGGTACAAGGGACTGCAGAAAAACACTCCTTTCTGGGTACTGTTACAAACTGTATTGTATAACCTAGTGCTAGAATTTCTAGTACCCAGATGTCTGACATCATTTGGGCCCATCTCGTATAAAAATCCTGCAGTCTTCCATCAAAGGAAGACAGACAGAAGTGAGCCTGCACGCCTTCATTGTGAGTGGCCTCCTTCCTGTCCTGCACCCCAACTACAACTACGGAATGAATGATAAGGTAAGGATCTTGAGAGTAAAAGATCCTCCGTTACTGTTTTTTTTTGGACCTGGAATATGCTCCCCTATTGCTTGGTTTTCCGAAGTTCTGAAAGGGAGGAAAAACACCTCTAGACTGCCTCTGACAGTTGTCTCATCAACCCATAGACATCGAATAGGATTTCTGTTGCTGTTTTGACACTGGAAGATGTCTCTTCTTATCTTGGATGTCCTTTAAGATGTCATCCAAGCCAGAGCTGAATAATAGTCCTCCCTCAAAGACCAAGTTGAACAGTTTCTGTCTGCAACTCAATGCTGGAGCCATACACCCCACAAGGCTTACACAATGTGATCAGTGAATCGTGCCAATATTCGTAAATTGACCATTGTGGCATCTCCTAGAAGGTGGAAACCGTGGACACCAGCTGTAAAATGTCCATGCCCACAGAGTCCAAGGAAATTACACTACCCAGAACTGAAAAAACGTGAGTGCAGGGCTCTAGCAACAATGAACGATACATCCGAGATGCAAAGATTTACTCCATTGTAGGTAAAAGCTTCCTGCCCTCAGCGAACACTTGCTTACTGTTCATATCAGTTAAGGCCTGAGATCTTTCAATCGGTATAGCTGTATGCTTAACAGATCATATAAAGCCTTATTTGCCAGGTGTTGGGGGGCACTTCCGAAAATGTCCTCCCTCCTAAATGTATACCATCTCGCTTAAAGTCTGGGTAAGTGTTTTTCCGATCCATGCCTGCCCATTCCTGTTCAATAATGTGGTTGCAGTGCACAAGGCTTTGAAAACACTTTGGTGTGAAAGAAGATGCAGACAGTATCAGATTCACAACCAGGGCCTCTCGCTTGCACCTCCTCTAACGGTGATGTTCTACAAGCCTCCATTATGAGATAGGATAATGAGCTTAAATCAAATGGGAGGATTGGAATATTTCTCTGAGACTCGTTCCACTCACCTTCCCTCCTCCTCCTCTTTGGAGAGACTTCCTCCTCATCAAAAAAACATTCGGTCAAAATTGCTTCATACTCCCTGTATCATCATTTTGACTCGATATTGGTCAAGTTCAGGGAATGCCTGCAAATCCGGGTGGGCAGTCTTGTCCTGCTCTGGTGTACCTAGATGTGCCTGCATGGGCCCCCCCCCCCGACCTGAAGGGCCCGTCTTGAGTTTGGGTGTGTTGGTTGCGATGCCCTGCGGGACATCAGAACTCAGTATCCCATTTAAGAGTCAATAAAGAAGGATTAGCATAACTCAGCCTTGTCACTGCCAGTGAGTATCCCAGGTGCACCCTTCCCTCCAGCTCAGGGGTTCAACTTGGAGAGGGACCCGATATCGACATGTTAGATTATGTTACACAACTAAGGCAACAGAAGCCTAAGGGTGAGGGTCTCATCACCCTCCTGCAGGTCCTACAACATTTGAAAATCACACGTCTCCAATAAGCCATGGTGCCACTGGCTTGAGAAATAAAATTCACAAATAAATGCAGAATTCCCCAGAATATGATATGTAAATCAAACATATGGTTTTACCACAACCTTACCCAACAAGGATTACCGTGTTGATCCTCCTTATCGTCTCTTTTGAAAAGAATTTGTTGACTGTATGAAGAAAATTTGTAGGGCTGCCTGGGGAATGTGCTTCCACTGGAAGTAACAGGAAAACCTTTCCTTGTATAAAATAAAGATATCAGACACTACATGACAGCAAAAACTCCTCTGAACTTTAGTAGGGCAGACACTTTTATTTTTATTATTCTTCGGCAGCGAGTAAAGCCAACTAGGTACACGTGCCTGTTTTCAGGGACTACCCAGAAGCACTGGGGTGGTTAAAGGATTCTGTGATCTTTTGAATCCTTTATACATGCCACTAATTGGTGGGAATGCGGTATTAGATGCCTACATACAAATTATTAAATGTGTATTGCTGTTCGTTTTGTAGTGCAGGCTGTTTTCCAAGTCCTTTTCTGGCTTCTGCTCCAATTTCTTTGCAGTGGAGTCCAGGACATGCCCCTGTTTCAGACATCATGTGAGGGAGCGCATCCTCGCCTGCCCGCATGTGCACAGTGCTGTCAGCGTGCACATCAATGAAAGTTAGCATGTTTCCCTGTGACGGACGGTGTGCAGTGGTGAGCATGGGGAATTTGCTTCATGCTGCTGCAGTACTTTCTGGCGGGCATTCATTTCAGCGATCGGGGATGAGACAGCGGGTCGGGTAACGGACAGCGGGTCGGGTAATAGACATCGATTGTACCGCATAGTGGAATTATATTTTTCTGCAGAGAACTGTATTAATTTCCCTGTGTAGGTCATTATGTATCTCTGGGGTTTTCTCAATGTGGTGTTTATTTTCCCAGACTACATAATGTTCCTGTAAGTGTCTTGAAAAGGCACTTACAGGAGCACTATAAAAATAAAGTTTGATTTGATTTGAAAAGTAAATGTTTTCTTTTACTTCACCTATTTAGCCTGCTGTTTGTTTACAGTGCTTTATCTGCACAGAGAGATTAGGGGTTCACAAGTGGACATGGTTTTCACGTATAAGGTGTGTTGCTCACCTTGTTGAGCCCAACATACAGTAGCAATGCAGCAGAAGTAATTTTTGCTTTATCCTGCCATCCTTTATATCTCTGCACATGCTATGCACATGCTGTCTTCCTTGCTGTGTAAATAGGGGCATTATCCCGTCAGCATTTTGTATCAGTACACCTACTTTGTGCAGGCTGTCTTCCTTGCTGCACAAACAATAATACTGTTATTATCCTGCCAGTGTGTCTATCATTCCACCTACTAAGCACATGCAGGCTTCCTTGCTGTGGAAAGAGTGGCATTAACCTACCAGCGTTTATATCATTCAGCCTACTGTGGAAAGTCAGGCTTCCTTGCTATGAAAATATCAGCATTATCTTGGCAGCGTGTACACATGTTGGCTTCAATGTTGTGCAAACAGTGCCATTATCGTGCCTCAATTTCTGCCACGCCACAAAGTGAGCACAGGCAGGATTCCTTGTTATGAAATGTTGCCATAACCCTGCCAGCGTCATTCCACGTACTGTGAACAGGCGGATTTGTTGCTGTGGAAATACTGCCATTATCCTGCCCGTTCACAGATATCAGTTTAGTAATGTTACTACTGAAGACCTCAACAGTACTGGCACAAGGGCACATTATGGAGACACAACAATGGTAACCCAATTCTCCTAGAGTTCTGTCTTGTGACATCAGCTTCATATTCCTATAATCCTCTGCAAACACAGTTTTACAGGTGATTACACACATCAAGGCTGTCAATCAGCCTCCACAACTATGCGTGGGGAACATCATCAAGGACAACACGGATATTGAGGAATGCAGCAATTCCATTCACAGCCCACAATCCACCATCACCCCCCCCAAAAAACAACCCCAAAACAGCAACTGCTGCGTGGCTGCATCAAACATGACCCTCCACCACGAATCCATGCACACTATCTTCTTGTGGCACCTTAGGGAAACAATGGGCATGACATCTGTAGTACACGCAGCAAGCAACACTATGTTGCTTGTATCAGCAGGCATGTTTTCACAAAAAAATTACATGGAGTCAGAACAGTTACCCCCCCCCCATCACAGCATGAGAGAAACATATAACATTGAGTACTCAATGTCACGCATCAAAGAATGCAATCTATACATAGGTCTCCTGCCATACCGTGAACACCAACTATGAAAGAAAAATTCAGGACGGGGGGACGGTGGTGTGGGTTAGTAAATGGCAACGGAAAGGTAATGGCAAATCAGTTTAGAGTGTTGCCAAGGAACACAAAAGGGTGACAGTGATCCAGGGAATGTGTAACACTCATCCTCTTCCCAAAAATTAGGCACCATGAACAGAGTTCCTCAGTCGGTGACACTGCCATAAACTATGCTGTGACATCTGCGGTTGCATTCAGAGACCAGGAGACACCCCAAGAATAATGCATACAGCAGGCATGGACATCACAGGGTCCAGGTCAGAATGAAAGCAAGCAGGAAACAAATTATGCTGTTTTATAGCACTTCGACATTACGCAGCTTATAAAACAATTGACTCAAAGGTTTTTTGAAAGTATTAAATGTATTCATGCATTCCCCACTATAGCCAGTGATCAGAACGGAAAAATAGTAGTGACAGATTAACTAGAGAACAGTCGTTGTAGGGAGAGTTGTTTGGTTTCTGCGAGGGGGGTGTTGCTTCCAAATTACTTTAGGCCCCTGCAAGATAATGACCACTGCGGTTCAAAACACTGGCAAAAGTAAAGATAAGATACAAGAAGGTGTACAGAAGGCTGCATCAACAAAAACAAAATTTCACTACAGAAGTAAGAGCGGTGCAATGGAATGCATACATCATTACCATTCTATGTTTCCGCCGATGCATGCTTCTGTAATGAGGCGACCAAGCACTGTCTTCATCGCTGCTGTCCTCCGATTCACTAGACCCGCTACCGCATCAGTGGCATAAGGGTCATCCAATAAGGATCCACATTGTCCCTTTGATTTCGGGACAACCTCTGTGGAGTCATTTTCACTGGATGCCTCCAAGGGGCTATCAAAGCACTTGGACGAATCGGGTGTGCGGTCACAGGAGGGACCATTGCTGGCATGCTGATGGCAAGTTGCTCAGAAATATACTGAACAGGAGTGGGCCCAGTATTGAACCTTCAGGTACTCCAGACCTGACGGCCTGCTGATTGGAAGCAACATTGCATATTTTCACTCGCTGGGTCCTGTCACTCAGATAGCTTCTGAACCAATTGTGTTTTGCTAGAGAGACCAATCACAGTTAACTGACTGAGGAGGAGCTGGTGGTTGACTGTGTAAATGCCTTTGTTAAGTCGATAAAGGCTGCTCCTACAAGCTTACCTTGGTCAAAAGACTGGTGAATGAAACTGGTGAATTCAAGGAGTGCAGTGGAAGTGCTGTGCCCTTTTCAAAAACCATGTTGTTGCAGGCACTGGATGAAATATTTTTCGAGATATTCCACCAATTGATTGGCAACAATATGTTCCAGCACTTTTGATATGGGAGGTAGAACTGATATAGGCCTGCAGTTTTTTATCACGCCTGATCACCTGACTTATGTACTGGGGTCACAAGGGCTGCTTTCCATACCAGTGGGAATTGTGACACGGTTAGAGAGAGGTTAAGGATCTTTCTAATGGGTAGTAGCACTTCCTCTTAGGTAAGTGCAATGAGCTAAAGGTCCAGAGAGTAACCACTGTACCTCGACTTTCCCAAAACTGAAGGTAGGAATTTCTGAGCCTGGGTAGCAGAGACCTTTTTAAAGTAGAAAGGGGGGTGTCCAGATGTCCAGTCCATGTTGCAACAAGCTTTGTTTGCTGAGGTATCATCCAAGAAGTCACTTGGAAGGACACTGCTCAAGTTAGTGAAGGCATCATTAAACACATTAGCGATTTTATTTGGATCCAGAGTTAGTGTTCCGTCCAGGTTTAGCACTGAGGGTGACACTTTAGGGTCTTTGCCAATGATATCGTTGATGTCTGACCAGAACTTCCTGCTACCCCCCCCCCACATGTTGGTAAGCAGCTCTCTATGATGTTTATGTTTTGCCTGTCAGATAGCCCACGTGCATGCACTCCTTCCAGCTTTATAAGCTTGATGGTCCTGTTGCTTACAGGAGGCTTTAGCACGGTGCCATAAATGGTCCCTATGTTTTATACAACCAATGATTTCAGGAGTGATCCAGGAGTGCACTATGCCACAGATCTTCATCTTTTTATAAGGTGCATATATATCATAGGCTGCTCTCAAGACTTCAACGAAATCTTCAAGTGCTACATTAATATTATCAGTGGAGTCCAGCAGAGACCAGTCCTAGTAGCGAAGCTGTTGTTTTAAGAGATCAACGTGGCCATTTTTTAGCACTCTATTGTAGATAATCTGGGGGAGGCGGGGTGTCTGATATTTGTTGGTCCAACTGCAGGAGATGGGAGAGAGTGGTCACTAAGGGAGTCAGGGTGAATGTTAATGTTAGTTATGCGATCCGGGTGACTGGAGATTATCCAGTCCAGGGTGGTGCTTGTTCCGGTCTTGTAGTTTATTCTGGCTGGGAAACTGACAAGCTGTGTGAGGTGAAGGGCAGACAAGGCATCCTTTATAGGACCAATGTTTGGGGACAGCCAGTTTGTATTGAAGTCTCCCAAATGAATTGTTTCAGTGACGCAATTTTGAGAGCTGAGATAGTCCAGAACACTGTTTAGGCCTGAGGTCAGGTATTCAGGGGGTATGCAGACTGAGCAAACCATTAGGGATTTACAGTGTGCCCCTAGGAGCACTTTAATTGCTAGCATCTGTGAAGGGCATCCTAGGTCAACCACTGGCAAAGCCAACCCCTTTAGTGAGCTTTTTAGGTAGATGGCTCATCCATCACCAGGTTTGGATGACCTAACTAGCCTGAAAATAGTATAGACAGGTAGTGCTACCACTGAGTCAGGTATTTTGGGTGTCAGCCACGTTTCAACAACTGTGTTAGGATATCAGGATTATGTAGTGCGACCCACACTTTGAGGATGTCAGTTCTGCACAGGAGACTACAAATGTTAATTGTGGCCAATGTTACTGTACCCTGTTTATGGCAAGCACCATCTGGGGTCTGGCTGATAGGCCCTGGGTTAGGGTGAAGGTTGCCAGCAAGTAGAAGCAACAGGAGGGCAATTCTGAGGAGGTATTCTCTTTACAGTTTAGATGGGCGTTTCACAGTCCTTTTGGTTATAGTTCAATCAATCAATCAATCAATCGATCAATCTTTATTTATATAAGGCACCCTTCCAATGCTCAGGGCGCCTTTACATTATAACATTAAAACTCACCACATTTCATAAAACATGCATAAAAACATATTAAAACACATCCATATAAATTCAAAATTCAATATATTCCTGAGAAGACCTGGTTAAATAGATATGTTTTTAGAACATTTTTAAAACCCTCTACGGTCTGGCTTTCACCTATTTGGTGAGGTAGAGAATTCCACAGGGTAGGAGCCATAAAGGCAAAAGATCTTCCTCCCGATGTTTTAAAGGATACCCTGGGAATCTCTAGCACTCTCTCGCCAGAGGATCGGAGCGAGCAGGAGGGACAGAAAGAACACAAGAGTTCTTTCAGGTAGTGGGGACCCTGCTCGTGTAGGGCCTTATAGGTCAGCAATGCGACCTTGAAGGTAATCCGCCACTGTAATGGCAACCAGTGCAGATCACGCAGTACAGGTGTAATATGACTGGATCCAGAAGCTCCAGTCAGCAACCTGGCAGTCGCATTCTGCACTAGTTGCAAGCAGCGGATATCTACCCCCGGTAGCCCTTGATAGAGGGCGTTGCAATAATCAAGATGACTGGTAACAAAGGCATGGACCAAAGTTGTAAGCTCTTCGGGTGGGACCAGATGCTTCACCTGGGCTATGTTCCTGAGATGGTAGTAGGAAGATTTGACTACAGCTGAAACCTGTGTCCTCAGGGTCAGGCCTTTATCAAAAACAACGTCCAAGTTTCGCACCTGGTTAGAGGCAATGAGCAGGATCCACCAAGATTTAATCCTGACGGTTTTCCGCCCATGCCCTATCATCCTATGACCAGGGTCCACAACCAATACCTCGTCCCCCGAGTTCAGACGAGTCAACTGGCACTCATCCAGTTCTGAATCTCCAGTAGGCATTTATTAAACACTGTAATGGAATCTAATTACTGGTCGGGTACAAAGGACACGTACAGTTGAGAATCATCAGCAGAGCAATGAAACTCAAACTGTATTGCCTTATAATGTCCCCTAATGGAAGCAAATACACTGCGAATAACAAGGGGGACAGCACCAACCTTTAGGGCAGAGGAATAAATTCTCAACACCACCTCTGAGACCTACCTCGAGAAAGGACTTAAACCAACTGCAGACCGCCTCTCTCAGTCCACAGAAAACTACAGATGCTTGAGCAGTACCCCATGGTCCACAGTGTCAAATGCTGCTGAGAGATCAAGGAGAACCAAGCTAGAGCAGACTCCAGTCTCTCGCCATCAGAAAAAGGTCATTAAGTACCCTCTGAGGACGTTTCAGTGCTGTGCACTGAAGCCAGACTGGAGAGGTCGTGGATGTGTGGTTGGTCAAATGATCCTCCAGCGCAGTACGACTCACCTTCTCAATAACCTTCCAACAAAGGGTAGGTTCAAGATTGGTCTGTAGTTAGCTAGGCAGTCGGGAACAAAGGAGGCTTTTTTAACAGGGGGTGAACTACTGCCTCCTTTAAGGGATCTGGAAAGATCCCTCTCTCCAATGAAACTTCCACTATCCCAGCAAGGACTGGGCCAATGATCACTACACCCCACTAGTAGGCGTGTAGGGCCTGGGTCCAAACTACAGTAGGTTGAACACAGAGTCTGGCTGATCCTCACTATATCCACGACTACTGGTTGGCTAAAGGTGGACCAGACTGGCTGGGCATTAGTACCACCCAGTTGACTAATGCAAGGGCCAATGGGAAGGCACTGGCTGATCTCATTCCTGATGGTGAACACCTTATCAGAAAAGAACTGCGCAAACACCCCACACTATTTTTGTGACAATGCTCGACCAGAGTGAAGACAGGCTGGACTGCACAGTCTGTCCACAGTCCGGAAGAGCTGGGCTGGTCTGTTCCTTGCTGTAGCAATTTCCCTGGACAGGAACTCTGACTTCTTACAGGAAATGGCTGATTGATAGACACTGTAATGGTCCATC
The DNA here is from genome assembly GCA_016271365.2 of Neoceratodus forsteri. Classification (NCBI taxonomy): domain Eukaryota; kingdom Metazoa; phylum Chordata; order Ceratodontiformes; family Ceratodontidae; genus Neoceratodus; species Neoceratodus forsteri. The sequence continues at coordinate 639,720,193 of CM057450.1, read as the reverse complement.
AATCTATGTTTGTCCACCTCCAGGTGAGTTTTCCGCCAGTGTCTTTCCAACCTTCACCCCTGCCTCTTTAGTTCACGGATTTCCCCATTAAACCATGGGGCACATGGATGAGAGGTAAGAGAGGGAACACAAGAAGGAGCAGTGATATCCAGTGCCTCAGTAACAGCCTTATTATAGACTGACACAGAAGGCCCCGGATCAGTGCTATCCTCTGGAAATCCTGAGAGGTCCAGCACCGTCATTAGGCCTTCTGAGTTCCTTTTTAACCCTTTATTGGTTACTGTGGGAGGAGGAGGAGTATAATAGAGTGCAGTAATACGAGGTTGCACTATAAACATCAGCCAATCAAGTTTCTGGGGGCGGATCAAAAATGGGTACCAAGGGCCCTTACAAATAACAAAGAAATTTCCAGAGGTGCAGCCTTTGTAATGGTGCAGGTAGGAGCCAACATCATAATTGAGGTGTTTGTCACTTCAGATGTTAGGGCTTCTGAAATGACCAGATAGGCTGAGGAGGATACGAGGGGAAATTAGAGCACACAGGACAAGTTTATGCATTTTTTCCCTGGGAGGTTTTAAACTGCAGCCAGAGAGCTAGTACCGGCCTAGTACCCTGGTTAGAGACAGGGAAGGAGCGGCATAGCAGAAAGGACCAATCGGAAGCCAGGTAGTTAAGAATTTCTCCGGTTAAGGTAGCAGGAAGTATGAAGCTCGTTAGAGGGGTGAAATGGGAGGGTGGGGCTTGTCTGTATGTAACAGTGACCAGGATTGGAGTGGGTGAGTGGGAAAAATTATAGACCCAACACAGAGCTGATCAGTACTCCAGAGGATAACAGGGAAGCCGCGCTCCCAGTCTGGCAGCAGAAACAGCAGGGATTGAAAAACCAGCCAATCACCTGGCCGGAGAGTCTTTGGTGTCCAATCACCATACGGCTCAGCAAGCGCTGGCCAATCAGATGGCAGCTGTAGGAGCTAGGGAGTCACTGAGTAAACGTACCTTTTGAATCTGATACAGCAGCAGTGCCGGGTGGCTTGATGTGAGGGTAGCCGGAGGCGCCGCGGTCACGGGCGCTTCAGGGCCCTGGTCAGAGAGCAGGATCCTTTCAGATCCAATATGGCAGCAGTGCTGGGCAACTTGATGTGAGGGTGCCCATCGGCCGGAGGCGCCGCAGCCATAGGCACTTCAGGGCCCTGGTCAGAGGGCAGGATCCTTTCGGATTTGATACAGCGGCAGTGCTGGGCAGCTTGATGTGAGGGCGGCTGGAGGTGCCACAAACACAGGTGCTTCAGGGCCCTGGTCGGAGAGCAGGATTCTTTCGGATCTGATACAGCAGCAGTGCTGGGCGTCTTGATGTGAGGGCTGCCGGCATACTCATCTTAAGAACAGGCACATGGCACTGTGGATTCAGCAGCAGAGAGCAGCTAATGCCATAGTGAGGTGTTCACCCTCAGCCACCTTAGTGAGCATGGTATCTCCTTCCTTTAGTGTAAGTCGCTATGTCGGTACAAGCGATGAAATAACACTGGAGGATCACTACAGGCATGAGGAGGAGGAGGAGTAGTGGTCAGAGTAGCAGTAGTGGTCCATGTAGTAATTCTACTACATCAACCTGTGTTTAAAACAGGGAAAATAACCGCATTTATTGGCTTGACACCTGTGTACCCACCATCACACGTCGAAGGTACTCCATCCATGTCAGTACGCAGAGGAGAGCCATTTGGCACACACATGCAAAACATCGAACAATGCAGCCCACGCTGCACAGCCTTTTTGTCCGGAACAGTAAATACCCACCAACTCATGTAGTTGCTCATGAACTCAATGCTGCAGTAGTGGAAATACTGGCAATTGACCTTTTGTTATTCTCCTTTGTGGAAAATGCGGGATTCTGGCGCTTTGCAGCACACGCCTGTCCTAAATGGAAGATCCCGTCCAGGACCGACTTTTCCACCCGTGCTGTCCCTGAGTTATATCGGACAGTGACAGAGTCTGTAAGACATGCCCTTCAACATGCCACATCACCTTAGATTCACCTAAGCATGGATATGTGGACAAGTGGCAAAATGGCGGGTAGTTCCTATCTGTGAATTACTGCACAGTGGGTGTAGCTACCTGGGGTTGTCTGTGATGGTGGAATGGGAATGCAGTGTAATAAATCAGACTGTGGTGGTAGCAACCTTCATGGCATTAGACAGCATGTCACGCTTGCAATGCATAGTGTAGCAGGGTCACATACAGGTGAAAACATGCTAGACTTACTACTGAAAGAAAATGACGAGTGGCTGCACCCCCGTTCCTAAAAGCTGACTTCATACCTAATGATAATGGATCAAACATTGTTAAATGTATCAGCAATGGTGGCTTTGTGAGGGTTCCCTGTTTATCCCACTGTTTAAATCTTGTGGCACGGGAGTTTCTGCAGTACCCTGAAATTAAGCAAATGCTGACTGCTGCACGCCACATCCGTGCCCACTTTGCACACTCAGGAAAGGCTCGTGACCAACTTAGGCAGCTGCTGATTCAAAACAGCCTCTCTCACCACCGCCTCAAGCTTGAAGTTGTCACGAGATGGAACTCAACACTTTACATGGCAGAGCGGTTGTATGAGCAGTACAAAGCCATCTCCGAGTACCTAGTTATGCACACTAGCCGTGACAGCTCAGGGACCTCAATGTCTATGACAACTGAACAATGGAGACTCATGGACTCGGTAATATTAATTTTGAGGCCATTTGAACATGCCACACAGGCAGTGAGTGGTGGCACTGCATCTGTTACTCAAGCCATTCCATCGCTGTGGGTGCTGAGGAAGACTTTGTTGAAAGTAAAACACTGACTTCCTGCCGATTTCACTGCCTCCCTGATTCATGTGACCTGCGGACCTGCAGAGACAGTCAGGCATGTTATCAGTGGCCTGTTTCTTACCAACTTCACCTTATCAAACTCAAAGTGAACCCAAAGTGGACAACGCGAAGTAAGGCGAATTTCGACTTTTAATGGAAATTTGCATAGTGATATGCGAATCAAGTGGACCACTTCATCGCTCACTTCACCAGCAAATTAAAACTTTGCTGCATCTCTATTCTGTGATACATAATGGTGAAGGACATATATAATACAAGAGAGCAGAATGAAAGAAAGGTTCTTTAGCTAGTATAATAGATTATATTAATTCTGCAGTTACACTTTGCAGGATTATTGATTTTGATGTTCAGTTTACTGTGGACACTTGTTTTGTACATGACATTTATGAACCCTTATTAATATATTGCAATGACTGTGGTCGACCAATAAAGAATGATGATGATGATGATGAAGTTCACAGCTCTGTACACTAATCACTAACTAGGCTACACAATGCCTCATTAAAGGTGGAGCCCTGCTTGAGTCACAAAACTAACAAACTCTGGTCAAAGTCGATCTGGCTGCTCAGGGCTTTTAGCTGCAGAAATGGGCAGAGGACCCCAGTGAAAACGAGATAATGAATCTCAGCCGGGCTGTAGTAGCATGAGTAAAGAAACTGTAAAACTCATAAATGTTAAAATAAATAATAATAATCCATGCTTCCAGTAACCCTCTCCGAAAATCATTTCTAATACATACAGGAAACCCCCAAATAAGCTTTAGATCTCCTCAACAGGTAGCAGCAAAACATCTCCAGTGCCTGTCAGTGCAACTCCACCTGACCAATCATCAGATGTCCACAGAGAAAAATACCGCTGGTATTTCGCACTCACCCTGATTGCAAGATATCTCAGAAGCCCTTCGACATGGCATCCATTTGATTGATACAGTCCAAAGTAAAACCACCACAGTTCTTCAGTTCCTTGCCAAACAAAATTAATGTGCCATACTCAAAATGGCAGCGGTAACAGAACTGCACATGCACAATACTCGCACATGTGCAGTTTGAGTCGATGCCACCATCTTGGGCACAGCGGCTGTCACTTCCGCAGTTGTAAGGGGAAAAGTGTCCTGGCAAAGAGGTTGTGTTTATGCGGTCCACAGAGGTGAATGGCCACAAAAACAGCACTACTGGACCTTTGCCTGGGCACTGTGGAAGCACACTGGACAGCAGTTTCGGTCACGTGCTTCCACAGTGCTCTACTAAAATTATGATGATGACATAACGTCTGCGGAGTGCCACCCACGCAACCGTAAAGAGTCATGTATATTCAGTGTCTTCTACAAGAAAGCTTGATGTAAACAGCAACCTTATATTTATACATGTGCTAATTCACAGACTCATGCCCACTGTATTTTTCCTAGAAGTCCACTTCATAAGTAAATGCATCCTTCAATGCCTTCTGAGTATAACCGACTGGTGGTGAACTAATCCGACAGTCAATAAATCACATTAACTAGCATCTATAGCTTTAATAAGACCTGTACATTTACTAACATCAACTGTGCAGAGAAGAAATAGCTTTTGGCACATACTGCTTATACAGGGCTTATATACACACAGAAATCAGTTCCGATTAATAGTGAATAAGGAAATACCATGTCTACAGTACTTGGCTGAGATACTGTGAGCTTCCCATATGAGGCAAACAGAAAGCAGACTCACAAACCTTTTAAACTGTTTTCTAGTCTAGCTTCCGCTAAACTTACAATGCTGAACATAAGATCACTTCCACACGCTGCCTGCACATTTAGGAGAAATATCGCCCACGGCATCAATTGCTAATACATCTGCTCAGCAGTTACAAAGGGAGCACGCTCAAAACAAAGGGCACAAAAGGAAAGGAAAAGCAGGGACAGCAGCACGCCTGACAGCTACGGTAGGCTTGAGACAGTGCTGACAACTGCCATTAATGGCGACTCACTGTAAAGCCTACAGAAGCCAAATAAAACACACTCTAATGAATGTACAAAAATGGAGTGCTTTTCAGCACTAAAGCTCAGGTCGGAAAACTGACCAAATCATATTGTCAAGCATAAAAATCCCTGAAGCTGAAAATCCTGCTCAGAATCCCAGACAGAAGCCACAAAGCAAAACACAGTTAGCCCAACATGACAAAAACCAAAAAACAAACAAACAAAAAAAAAACACTTACCTGAGGCACCAGAGTAAAAAGGGGAAGAAGAAGAAAGGAGACCTGGATGGAGACATCCCATTTTAGGCAAGGCATGCTGTCCCCAATCCATGCACAAGGGCAGCAGAAAATGGGGAAAATTAAAATATACAGCAGTTTAGTCAATTTGAAAGCTGCAGCTAAACAGGCACTATTTTTATGGGTAAGAGAATTACTGTACTGTGATTGGTGGAATCCAGTCACATGATCATGCTGTTATTTCAGCACAACAGCACAGGTCAGAAATGTTTAACTTTCTGAACCTCATTATTGGTCCTAAAATAAAAAAAACATCAGGGAAGCCATTTTACAATCACAATAAAGCATTCCAGGGTGTGCGTAATTGTGAGATAATGGCACTTCTTGGATGCGTAAAGCCCTTGGCTTTGGCTCAGGCTTCACTTCCCAAGGTGTGCTGTTATCTCACAATAACGCAGACTGTATCATGCCTTATTGCTTAAAGCAGCAGTGCAAGAAAATGGTGAAAATTTTGACCTATACTTTTTTATTCTATTTTAGATTGCCACTTATCTACTGACTTGGATGATACCCTTCTTTCCACAATTTGAATCCACTTTAGTACTTTTTTTTTTACATTTGAAATAATAAAAGGAGTGCCCCTTTTAATATAGCTTGGAGCAGGTTTTCATCAGTGTTCACGGCTGTTTTTGCACATCAATTGTTAAAAATCACTTCTGTTGTGACTAGAATGAACTAGCATTCAGCAGGCAGTGCTCCCTGACCTTATGGAACAGAAGGTGTTCAAAAACAGCTATGAATAGTGATAAAAAAATGGTCTGAGCCATATTAAAGGACACTTCTTTTATTATTTCAAATGTGAAATAAAGTACAAAAGAGACTCAAATTGTGGAAAGAAAAGGGTATCATACCAGTCAGTAGACGAGGGCAATCTAAAATAGCATAAAAAGTATCATTCAAAACTTTCACCATTTTCTTGCACTGTTGCTTTGGAGTCCTCCCTGTCACCAGGTAGCCCCAACCTGCTTGAATTGTGCAATCCTGAAGAAAATAAAATTAAATCTTCTCAGAGAGACTCTTCTGTGCTGTTCACACCTCACTGGTACAGCAAAGACTGGAGAGTCCTTGCTGGAATGTTCCATGTGTACAGGGTTCTGTGCTGCTGAATAGCATTGGGCTGTACACTACCCCTAGTTGGAGTGCATATTACCCAAATGTATTAATTCCCATTCACAATGTGGAGCACACCAGAAAAGGGATAGGCCAAAACTAGGAATATCACCATATCTCGGGTAGGTGTACAAAGTGGTACAACAAACAACATAAGGGGAAGAAGTTCCAAGTAACACAGGGAGAGTAGGATTTGGGAATGATGGGAGTGCTGCAGTGCCGTGGCTATGGGGTAACAGTTTTCAGAGAGGCCTTCTGAAGACTGCAGTGCTGCCCCATATGTACGAACTTCTCTGGGCTGAGGGAGGAGATCGCTAGACTCCAGGCCGAGTTGGCTAGGATTTGGGGGGAACTTCTCTCCACCCAGGGACCACCAAGTCTGACAACATATACTCAGAGGATGCTAGGAAGGAGGAGGAGGAGCGGATGGACAATGATGGGCTTGGAAAGGGTGAGGGAGGTGAGACCTGGAAGGTTGGGGAAGGGTTGGAAAAACATTCCTCAACTGGCACAACAAAATTCCTATACCACTCTAGCAGGGTGGGTCTGCCAGGAGGAGGCATCTGTGGTAGTGGCCAGGGAGGATGTGGTGGTCCTCCACTGTGGGTGAGAGAGAACCCCAGAGGAGGAAGAAGCAGCTTTTGTTGGGGGACTCAACTGTCAGGGGGATAGATTTGGGAATGGGAAGGGGACAGAGATGGAGGTCAGATGCCTACACGGCAGCATAGTCCGAAGGGATGGGAAACGTATCCTAGGGATCACTAGGGCAGCAGGAAGGAAGGAGGAGCTGGATGTCACTGTCCACTTGGGAACAAATGACCCCGCAAGAGACAGGGCTAGAAAAGCATACAGGGAGCTTAGGGAACAGAGAGGAGTCTCAGGTGGCACACACAGCAGCTTTCACTGAAGTGCTGTCTACAACAAGGGAGGAGGCATTCTCCGCACAGGACATAAACTCATGGTGAAGGAATGGTGCAGAGAGGAGGCGTTCAGCTACACTTGGGACTGGGGACCACCCCCGGCAGGATGAGGGCCTATACAGGAGTGATGGCCTGCCTCCATCCGAGAGGGGAACCGCAGTCCTCAGTGGACCATTTAAATGTTACTTCCATGAACATCTAAACTAGCTGAGTGGGGTGGCAGAAAGAATTGTGGAGGCAAAAATTGCCACCTACCCACAGATTGAAGTAGAGCCTAGGGAGATCTCGGGCGAGGAGCCCCCCCCCCAACCATGTGCAAATCTGTCAAGGAAGCAGGGTGATAGTAACAGAGGAAGGGGGCAACAGAAACATTAAAAAGAGAGGGGGAAGTGGGGAGGCAACAAGCAGAGTGCTAACAAAATCTGGAAGGCCATGTGTGCAAATGCTAGAGATCTAGGAAATAAGATTCCAGATCTAAAGGCCATCTTGGCATAGGCCAGCCTGAATATAGTGGCCATTACCGAGTCATGGTGCACTGAAAACCATGACTGGGACATGGCCATACCAGACTACACTCTGTTCAGAAAGAACAGGGTAGGAATTAAAAATTACTCACCTTAGTAATGTTGCTTTTTCTAATGGAGTCTTGCTGTATTCTGACATATGTAGTTAGGTCCTGCCTTTCAACTGCCCCGGAGAACAAAGAGCTAAACTTTCCATGCCTAGCATGGAATGTTCACTGCGAGCTCGGTTGAAGCCCCTGTCTGCTGTTGTTTAAACTCCAACCGTCAGATCTTTACAAGCAATACTTACTAGAAGTTCTGTATGGAAATTGTAAAACTCAAACTAGCCAACTGGCAACTATATTTATATAACAGGGTTTTTTGGTTTCAAAGCAAAGATTCAAGTCACCCAAAAAAAAAAACACATCCCAAAACACAACACTCACCCAAAATAAAGGAGGGTGAAAAAGGGACACCCCTAGGGTGCCAACACTGCTCCTGCCCACCCACATCCCAAAAACTAGGTTCTGAGAGGGGAGGCAGGGGGGAGGTCAGAATACAGCAAGACTATATTAGAAGAAACAACATTACTAAGGTGAGTAATTTTTTCTTCAAACAACATGAAGTCTTGCTGTATTCTGACATATGCAGACTACCAAGCAGTACCTCCATGGAGGAGGGACAGAACCTACTTTGGAAACAGGATCTGAAGTAGTGCTGTGCCAAACCGAGCATCACTCCTAGCCTGGATATCCAGAGAGTAATGCTTGGTGGATGTATGGACTGTTTTCCAGGTGGCTGCTTGACAGATTTCTAAGATAGGAATATCCCTGGCTGCAGCCAGGGAAGCAGCTGTACCTCTAGTAGAGTGAGTCCTCAGGCCTGAGGGTGGAGTTCTACCCAGTTTTTCATAGCAGAATTGTATACAAGAAACAATCCACCAGGCAATAGATCTCTTAGTGGCAGGTTTGCCCTTACCAGCCTCTCCATACGTGAGGAACAACTGGAGTGACTCAAACATGTGACCCTTGGTGCGCTCTATGTAGTAGCTGAGGGCCCTCTTAACATCTAAGCTGTGCAGCCTCCTCTCTCCAGAGAAGGAATGGTCAATGAAGAAAACAGGGAGAGACATAGACTGGTTGAGGTGGAAATCCGAAACCACTTTAGGCAAAAACCTCCTGTTAGTTCTTAGGACCACTTTATCTCTATGGAAAGAGATGAAATCAGGTTCCACTGACAGGGCTTGCAATTCACTGATACACCTGGCAGAGGTAATGGCTACCAAAACACAGTTTTCCAAGTCAAGTACTTAAGTTCTGCAGAGGACAAAGGCTCAAATGGGGCTGCATAAGCTGAGCAATGCAAACATTAAGGTCCCAAGCAGGAGCAGGGTCCCTAAAGGGGAGACTGTGTGCAGCAATCCCTTGAAGAACTTACAAAACACAGGATGGACTGATAGAGGAGAAAGCTTGCCAACTGACAGGAAAGCAGAAACAGTTGCCAAATGCAGTTTAAGTGTAGCTGGCCTAAGGCCTAGGCCATTGAGATGGACCATATAGTCCAGAACCGTAGGCAACCCAGCAGAATCTGGAGAAATATTCTTCTTAGAACACCAAATAGTGAACCTTTTCCATTTGGAATTGTAGGTCTTTCTGGTGGAAGGCTTTCGAGAAGCCTTAAGGATATCCAGAACCCCTTGGGAAAGATGCAGGTCAGCAAACTCTAACTCTTCAAGAGCCATGCCTCGAGATCGAGAGACCGAAGGTTCGGGTACCAAATCCTCCCCTGAGAGGATGTCAACAGGTTGTAATTCCTGGGAAGAGACGGGGAAGATGGGCCGCTAAGGACAGCAACAGGGGGTACCAGGGCTGTCTGGCCCAGTCTGGAACAATCAGAATCACTTTGCATGGTTGTGACCTTATCTTGACTAACACTTCGAACAGGAGAGGAAAAGGGGGAAAAGCATATAAAAATTTCCCTTTCCAATTCAGGATCAGAGCATCCAGGGGGACTGAGCCCAAGACTGGGGATCTGCAACAAAAGAGAGGAAGTTGGTGATTGTCTGGGGCTGCAAAAAGATCTATCTGTGGAGTACCCCATCTCGAGAAAATCACTTTCAAAACTAGGGGATCTAAGATCCATTCGTGATGGCCCTGAGATATTCTGCTCAGAGCATCTGCTAGGACATTGTCCTTCCCTGGGAGGTGAACTGCTATCAGAGAGGTTTGCAGGGAATAGGCCAGGGACCACAACTTCATTGCTTCTGTGCACAAGGCCGCAGACCGAGTGCCTCTCTGCTTGTTGATGTACCACATGGTGTTGTCTGTTCTGACCTGGACCACCTTGTTCTGTACAGATTTGGAAAAGGCTTGCAGTGCCAGAAACACTACTCTGAGTTCCAAGAGATTGATGTGAAGCAGAGATTCCTGAGGTGACCACAGTCTTTGGGAGGTAAGATTCCCCTAGATGGGCTCCCCAGCCCAGCAAGGAAGCATCTGTGGTGAGTATCACTGAATGAGACTGAGTGACAAAAGGAACTCCTTGTCTCAAATTGTCCTGATCCTGCCATGATTGCAAGGCCTGGATCAGGGTTTGAGTCACTGGAACTAGTTTGGTAAGAGAATCCTTTCTTTGGGACCAGAAGGACTTTAAGTGAAACTGAATCTCCCTCATCTGGAATCTTGCTCCCTGGACCACAGCTGTGGAAGCTGCCATGTGGCCCAGAAGCTGAAGGAAATGCCTTGCTGGTCGAGACACCTGTAGGGTGAATGAAGAGGCCAGTTCCATAAGGGTCCTTGCCCTGTCCAGGGGAAGGAAGGCTCTTGCCCTTATTGTATCCAGCTCCACCCCATGAAGGTGAGGAGCTGTACTGGCTCGAGAACTGACTTTGGAAGGTTGAGAAGGAATCCTAAGGAAGTGAGCACTTGCTGAGTTATTTGCAAATGTGACTTGACTTGGTCTGGAGACTGACCTACTATGAGCCAGTCGTTCAAGTATGGGAAGATGGAGATCTTTTTTCTCCTTAGGAACACAACCACTACTGCTAGGCACTTTGTGAAAACCCTTGGGGCTGATGTTAGGCCAAAGGGCATTGCTCTGAATTGATAGTGGCCTGAGGGCAACTCAAACCTGAGGTACTTTCTGTGGGAGCACCTGATGGGAATGTGAAAATAGGCATCTTTGAGGTCCAGGGAGGCTAGCCAGTCCCCTGGCCTTAGAGAGGGAAGGATTATTCCCAGAATCACCATTTTGAACTTTGGTTTTAAAAGGTGTTTGTTCAGATATCTTAGGTCCAGGATGGGCCACCATTCTCCGTCTTTTTGGGGGTTAGGAAGTACCTGGAGTACAATCCTTTGCCCTTGTGTAGGGTGGGAACCCCCCTCTATAGCTCGCCCTTGTGTAGGGTGGGAACCCTCTCTATAGCTCTGAGAGCTAGGAGGGAAGAAACCTCTGCCTGTAAGGCAAGGGTCTCTGATGGATCTGCAGGTGGAAAGGATCTGGTTCTCATCTTGGGAAATATTTTGAAGCTGAGAACTAGTCCCTGGCTTACTACTTCCAGGACCCACTTGTCTGATGTCAGAGACTTCCAGTCCTGGACAAAGTAAGCCAGCCTTCCCCCCTACTGGTATTGGAGAATCGGCCCGGGCAGACCCATCAGGGTGTCTGCTTGGCAGGGGCTCTAGGCTGAGGGGTGGATGCAGGCCTGCTCATCCCTCGTCTGCCTCTCCCTCTAAAGAACCCCCTCTGAGAATAAGAAAAGGAGGCCTGAGCTTGGTAAAAGGCCTTTGGAAAGCCCTGCCTCTGCCCTGGACTGCTGCCTTTGAGGAGTAACTTGCCTTTCTTTGGCCTGAGCACTCCTGTAAGTGGTCCTGTACTGTCCATCTTTTCACGTAGTTCTCTGTCGGCCCCAAACAGAGAATTACTAATGACAGGAAATCCATGGCCTTAGCCTGGGTATCCTGTGATAGGCTAGTACATCTGAGCCAAGCCATCCTCCGAAGAGCCACACATGTAGCCATGACTCTTGATGAAACATCACTGGAGTCCACAGCAGCATGAAATTGTACCTTTGATGCCTCAATCCCATCTGCAGCCACCTACTCCAGCTCCCTGGCAAGCTGGTCAGGGGCCTGTTTAGCCAGAGCCAGTACAGTGTCCCACCTGAACTTCTGGTATCTAGCTGTGTAGGCCATATAGTTAGCCTGCCTGAGTCCCAAAGATGCTGCCATGTACTGTTTCTTTGCCATGGCATCAATCCTCCTGGAGTCCTTATCTGGGGGCTGTGATGCCAAGGGGATATGTGCCTTATCACAGGCAGCAGCCTGCACTACCCCAACATGGCTGCATTGCTGGGAAAGGAACTCCGTGTCTGAGCCTGAAAGAGTATACCTCTTGTCCATTCGTCTGTCCACAGGAGGTATGGAGTTAGGAGTCTTAAGCATTTTATGTGTCTGTTTCCCAAAGGATTTGTGGAGGGGAATAGACAGTCTCCTGGACTCTGGGATGTCCATCACTTCAACAAAATCAGGCTCTTCCTGATCCTCTACTGCTTCTTCCATAAGAAGCTGGAGGGTTTCAGCCACTTTTTTGTAAAACATAAAGTGAGAAGGGGACTCAGAAAGCCTAGGAGGAGAAACACCTGAAGGTCTGCCTGGGGAGATGTCCGTGTCAATAGGCACATCCATACTTTCATAATCACCATCATCATCCTCATACTCTCCCTCCTCCTCATCCGGTTCATAAAATTCTTCCAAGGTGTAATCTGGAACCGGGGGAACCGACCGAACCGAACCCCTGCCAGATGGTGCCGGTTCAGCGGAACATGAAATAGCGACTGCACTATTCTTATCGCCTTGGCTATCTCATCGGCAGTCGGAGTATGAATTTCTGGATCCGAACCGGACGATTTATCTTTTCTTTTTCTTTTTACGGAACCAACTCCTCAGAATCGGCTCTCCTTTTGCCCGAAGAAGTATCGTCCTGGTCAGAGGGCACTCCTTCTGGTTCGGTCGGAACCAAACTGGGCTGGCCATCCGGGTCAGCGGACTTCTCAGCCTCCCTTTCCCTCAGTCTACCTAATCTCTTTTCCAGGGTAGCTTTGGGAAAATTCTTACAAATTTGGCAGTCTGAATCGAGGTGGTCAAACCCCAGACGATAAACACAGGTGGTGTGGGGATCAGCCTTAGCAAAGACTTCCCCACACACACTGCAGTGTTGAAACCCAGTGGGCCCATTTTTTTCTTGGGTTTCTCAGACATGGCCAATCCTAACCAAAACGTACCCTTTTTCCGGCAATCTGCCAGGCAAGACTCCTCTATCGGTTTCTGACCGTGTCACAGGTCTTGGAAAAAAACATAATAAAAACCCATTTTTTTTTTAGAACCGATACAGACCGGTTACCACACTCTAAAAATAAATTCACAAACTTTTTACCTGAAACTGATCGGTTCAGCCCAACTGATCCACAATTTACAAGTTCCACACAGAAACTGTATAGAAAACCTATCTAGTACTCACGGTACCACAGACAGAGACTTAAACCGACAGATTCGGTAGCAGCAATTCGGATGAAACCGAGCGAAAAAACAACACTTTAACTGACTTTTTTGAACCAAGCAAAGGAGAAATCTCCGGAGCAACTGTTCAGTGAGATGGAGTAAAGAATCTGACAGCTGAATTTTAAACAACAGCAGACAGGGGCTTCAGCCGAGCTTCATGATGAACATTCCATGCTGGCCATGGAAAGTTTAACTCTTTGTTCTCCGGGGCAGTTGAAAGGCAGGACCTAACTGCATATGTCAGAATACAGCAAGACTTCATGTTGTTTGAAACAAAGGAGGGGTGTGGTGCTTCATGTGAAGGAAAGCATAAATGCAATAGAGATACACTGAATTCGGAGTGGGGGGGGGCAGAGGTACTGTGGGTCACCCTGGAGGCAGAGAACAGAGCAGCCACTAACACCGGCATTGTCTACAGACCTCCGGCACACAGGATGGACTCAGAGAAGGTACTGTTGGAAGCCATTAGCAAAACGGCAGAAAAAAGGGGAGGTGCTGCTGGTGGGGGACTTTAATCTGCCGGAAGTAGACTGGCACCTTCCAACTGCAGCTTTAACTAGAAGCAGGGACATCCTGGACTCCCTGCAAGGGGAATTCCTCGGGCAACTAAGTCAGTAAGCCCACTCGTGATGGGACAATACTGGACCTGGTTTTCACTAACAAGGACAGTGTTGCAGACATCATGGTGAGAAGCCACTTGGGACCTGTGATCACCGTACAGTGTGGTTCAATATAAGGACAGCTGCGGAATCAGACTACACATGGGAGAGGGTCCTGGACTTTAGAAGGGCAGATTTTACAAAGATGGGTGACTGCCTCAGGTATGACCTGGTGGAGGAGATGACGGGGGCACTGGGCCAAGCTAAAAGGGGGCACAGGGTATTAAATAACTGGTATAGCATAGCAAAATGCTATGCAGATCAGACGGTGATGCCAACTATTTTCTGAACTGCACAGCACTAAACTGCTACACATTTTTTGAAGTCTTTTGTTTAGGTTTACACATTCGAAACATTAAAAATATAACATTTTTCATTTTTCTAATCAAGCTGTGCCATGTGCTGTGCATTTTCACAGTTGATTAGCACCTTCATGCTTGAAACCGCTAATCCATCTATTTGACTTATTTAATACCCTGTGGCACAGTGAAGGCAACAACCACTGCATCAAGCAAGTGAGCAAAATCAAGAGGAAAAAGGCCACTATGGTTCTCGATAGAGGTGGCGTAAAAGGGTAGCATTCAGAAGGTACAAGGAGAAGCAGAGGGAGGAGGATAGGGAGGTGTATCAGAGAAAACGGGGATGCAGGGAAAGCAGTAAGGAGCGCAAAGGCACAAACTGAAGAGAGAATAACCCTGGCAGTATCAAAGCAGGACAAGACATTTTAGGTACTGTGGGTGGGATATTCAAAGGGTTGCGCCATGCACAACAGGGTTGCGCATGCTAAGTCCGAAATGCGCCATTCTGCGATATTCAGCAGGAGGCAGTTGCGCCACTGAAAACAGGCTGAGCAACAGCGCAATGCAAATGAATGCATGCTCAACTGGAGGGGAGGAACCATGCATAAACTGCACAGCCCGATATTCAGCCAGGCTGTGCAGAGTTGTGCAGGCGCAACCCCAACCTGCGCCTGCGACTTTGAACCAAAAAAGGCTAAGTCGAGGCCACCCACAGGTGAGCTGCTGTATTGCAGGCGCCAACACAGCAGCTGCCACCTATGGCTGGCCCCTGGCAATCCCTGTACCCTGCAGCCCAATCATGGGCATAGTGTACTCCCCTCCCCCACCAGCCCGGTCGCGGGCAGCAATGTAGCTTTCCCCGAACATCTCCCTGGTGGCTAGTGTCCCGAAATGCCCGATTGCGGGCAGTGAGTAAAGTAAACACCCCGAACATCTCCATGGTGGCTAGTGTCCCGATATCCCGATCGCCCGAGCGGTAAGTAGAATGAAACACCCCGAACATCTCCCTGGTGGCTAGTGTCCCCACCACCCCCGGCAGCATCCCACCGCCTGCCGCCCCATGTATTGGTATAGCTGCACGCCCATTGGCTCTTGCTCTGCACCACTGGGCGCAGTGCCCTACCGGCAGTCAGTTGGCGGGCGGATGCTGCCGCCCGCCGCCGCCGGGGAGCGGGTGGGGTGGTGGGTGGGTGAGAGGAACACTAGCCACCAGGGAGATGTCTGGGGTGTTTCATTTACTTACTGCCCGCGATCGGGCATTTCGGGACACCAGCCACCAGGGAGATGTTCGGGGAGGGTGTTTCATTCCACTTACTGCCCGGGCGATCGGGCATTTCTGGGACACTAGCCACCAGGGATGTTCGGAGGAGGGAGCTACATTGCTGCCCGCGATCGGGCTGGTGGGGAGGCACTATGCCAGCTATCGGGTTGCAAGGCGCCGGTCCTCGACGGCTGCTGCCTGGCAGGGCGCCAGGCGCAAGTCCTCGGGATCGGGCGCACTTACATGCTAATGGCATGCAAATGGGGCCATAATCACATGCAAAATGGCCCCCCCTGCACCCCGCATGAATTATGGTATCCCCATTTGCATATCACCTTTGAATATCGCGATTTTAAGATGATAAAAGAATGGTACTGCGCCCACCGCAGGTTGAATGTTCCACTTGTCAACTTGCGGTGCGAATAAGTTCCACTGCGCATGCACAGTGGTTGTGGTTGGGTGATATTCAAAGGAGTTGCTCAATAGCACAACTCCTTTGAATATCGCCCCGGACACACCCCTGCGCAACTATTTTGCGCAGCTCAAGGGCTTGCGCCTATGAATGGCACAGTTTGAATATCCCACCCTGTATGTAAGAGAAAAGAGTAAGACCAAGTGACAGATTGTAAGGTTAAAAAAGGAAGTGAGGGAGGACTGTACAGAGGGGGATCAGGAAAAGGCAGATGTCTTGAAGAAATACTTCTGCTCAGTGTTCAAAGAGTTAGGGGAAGGGGAGGGATGCAAAAAAGTAATGACAGGAGTTTTGAAGGGGAGGAGGTGGACACTAGTCCTTTTTCAGAGGAGACAGTCCTGAAGGCACTCACTAATCTGAAAGAGCGCAAAGCAATGGGGCCAAACGGAGTGCATCCAATGGTGTTGAGGGAGCTCATGGAGGTACTGGCTGCACCTCTGATAGTCCAATTTAACAGAACACTTGAAACCAGAGTGATTCCTGAGGATTTGAGGAGGGCAGATATAGATCCACTTCACAAAAGTGGTAGCAGGGAAGAGGCGGACAATTATCGGCTAGTCAGCCTGAGGTGGGAAAGTTAATGGAAACACTGCCAAAGGAAAGGATTGTGGAATGTCTTGAATCCAAAGAGTTACAAGACCCGAAGCAGCATGAATTCACAGTGGGGAGGTCATGTCAAATAAATCTGATACATTTCTTCAACTAGGTGATCAAGGAATTAAATCAGGAAGGAGCAGTGGACATGGCCTACCTAGATTTCAGTAAGGATTTTGAAGCCGTTCCCCACACAGGAAACGAGAAAGCAAGCTCGGTAGCTTAGGGGTGGGTAAAAAGGTGGTAAACTGAGTAGAAACTGGTTACATAATAGGCAACACAGGGTGGTAGTAAAATGAGTTTGCTCTGAGGAAGGGAGGGCGACTAGTTCAAGTTCAAGTTTATTGCAGGAAAACTCCATTGAGCAAGCTCATTCACAAGGAGGTCCTGTGACATAAACACTTAAAGTACAAACACAGATAGGTAATCACAGTATATACATGAAATACACGTTACATGATACAGGCTGGATATACATACAAGAGTACCACATAGGGTGACCGCAGGTGGTAAACATTGATATGAGACAGAAGACTTACAGGTCGCATACTGATAAATGAAACATGATGACTGGTGTGTGCAATACATATACAGTATTTTGGCAGCTAGAACAAACAACAGTCTACAACTGATATGGGGGAGGAGAGATTTGATAGAGTAGCAGTGGAGCGTAAGCAAAGATAAAGCCAGGAGTAGAAGGAGAAGGGAAGGGAAAGCAGTTAATATGACAAATCAATTATACCTTAGCGGGCTACCTCAGGGATCAGTGCTGGTACAGGTCTTTTTTAATGTCTTTATAAGTAACATTGCAGAGGAGCTGGAAGGGAAGACCTGCCTCTTTATGGATGACATCAAGATTTGCAACACGGTGGACACTCTGGGGGAAAGGTGGTAGAAAGGATGAGCAGAGATCTGAGAAAACTCAAGGAGTGGTCAAGGGTATGGCATCTAGGTTTCAAGGTGAAAAAGTGTAAAATAAAGCAACTGGGGCACAGAAACCCAAGGGTGTAGTACAAAATGGTTGGAATGGTACAGATGACCACCAAGCAAGAAAGAGACCTGGGGTAATCATACTGGATGACCTAAAGTGGGAGGACTAGTGGGAAGCTGGGTGCACAGTAAAGGGTACCACCGGCACAAAAGAGGGAGGTGGTGTTGTCCCTGTATAGATTGCTGGCAAGACCCCACCTTGAGTACTGTGTCTAGTTTGAGACCACATCTCTGGAAGGACATAGACAGAGTGGAGGTGGTCCAGAGGAGCCCAACTAAAATGGTACAGGGTCTGCATCAAAAGCCCTACAAGAAGAGACTTAAAGGACCTCAATATGTACACCCTGGAAGAGAGGAAAGAGGGGTGGATATGATAGAGACCTTTAAATACCTAATGGGGTAAACAAGGTGCAGGACATAAGTATTTTTCAGAAAAGAAGGCACTCAAGAAGTAAAGGACTTGCTATGAAGCTAGAAGGGGGGTAGATTCAGGAGAGATATGAGGAAGTACTTCTTCACAGAAAGAGTGGTGGATTCCTGGAACAGCCCTACAGAGGAGGTGGTGGGACTGAAAACAGTAGAGGGGTTCAAGAATGTATGGGACAGGCACAAGAGAATCATGGTGGAACGGAAGAGGGGAGGGAGAAAGAGCTGTAGATCAAGTAGGGTCTGGGTCGAGAACGTTGGTAGAGAAAATGGGCAGACCGGGTGGGCCAAGTGGGCCTTATCTGCTGTCACATTCTTTGTTTCTATGTAAATCTAAACAATTATATTGCTGAAATAAATGTAGACAGCTACTTGGGTTTGTTGAAAAGTTAGCAATTTGGAACACAGGGGTTGACCTTGAGGAACCTTTTGACCTTCGCAAGTTTGTTGACAGAGTGATGCAGGAAGTCAGCTCTGGACAGAATGCATTAATTGGTGGCACTTGTTAAGAAGTCTAAATGTAGGGCTGGATTCACAAAACTCTTGAAAATCACACAGCTACAGAAAAAGCTTGGTGCTAGGTGGTTGCCACTTGCAGAACTGCAGTTTCTCCCGCAACTACAGTATTCTCCAAGGTGGAGCCGGTTTACGACTAGCTTCACGACGTACGGCAGCTTGCGGGTGGTGTTGCCATGGAAATCCCCGCAGCTGCGGAAAAATGTTACGGCCGGAGGGACCAACCATAACATCTTCAGCAGCTGTTGCAAATGTGAACAGCAATCTCTGCAGCTGCAGAGATTTCAGTATGCAACTGAAGTTGCAGTGTGAGACTTAGTCCCAAATTGTTTTGTGAATCCAGCCCATACTCTTCAGGTTGGCTTCAGGAAGGTAACCGACAAAGTTCTGAGGCATTCTGTGAAAAACAGGGAACACAACTTACAAAATCAGGATGCCCAATTTAATTGCCAAGAAAAGACACGTTATAAAAGGAGAGCAATCTTTTGTTTAGTGTAACAAAGAGAGCTGGAGATTTTAAAGAAACTATAGAAGACTTTGTTTGTACTGCCTTTGTGAAACGTCATCCTGTGCAACTTTATTTTTTATTTTATTGTTAATAATAATAACATGCTACTTACAGTTCCTCCTATTTTGCCTATGCTTCCTGATTTATGTCTGTACGACAGTTGATGTCAGCAGTGGGATATACGTCATGCATACCCTGAGCCAGGAGTTTTGTGCGTGGGTACTAGACCTGGTACCAGGGAAGCACAGAAGAAAGGTATGGATCCTGCAACAGCAAGCCCAGAAGTGATTACTAGAAGAATGGCAGCCAAACTAGAAGCAGAAACAAAAGTCCAAACTGAAACTGTACAGCTGGCACCAGTGATGAAAGGAAAAACAGGCAGGGACAGAAACTAAAAGCATGTCTGCCTTCATAAAATGGTGGGCTATACAACAAAAAGAGACTGAGAAACAGAGAAGAGAACAGAAGCACCACAGAAGAGAGGCAGTGACAAGAGCAACAGAAAAAAGAAGAGATACAGCAGCAGCAGCAATGGCTGGGTGCCTTGCAAGCTATCAAAGCTGGAGGATCTGATACAGGTCTAGCAGATCAACAAAACACAAACAACTTAAAAGACATTAAACTTACAAAGCTGTGTCCCTTGGATGATATCGAAGCATGTCTGACAGCTTCTTAAAGGGTAATCGGACCTTGCCAATGGCCACAACAGCAATGGGCAATCAGGCTGGTATCTTATTTGAAAGGTAAAGCCCAACTTGCCTACACCAGCATAGACACTGCACAGTCAGAAAACTATAACCTTGTGAAAAGAGAAATTGTGAAAAGAGAAATCCTTAAAAATATGACATCTCAGGAGACCTACAGGCACTGATTCCAGTCCCTGAAGTCTCACAAGAACTCATCATTAAATGGCTCCAACCAGAGGGCAAAACAGTGCCACAGATCACTGACATATATGAAATGGAGCAATTCATCAACATCCTTTCTACAGATATGCATCTTTGGGTAAAAGAACACTGACCAGAAAGTGGGGTTTCTTTGACTAAGGACTATCACATGGCCAGACAGCAGTAAAGTAACTGCCAAGGAATGGTAACACTCTCTTTTTTCCAATTTAACCACAGAGCAGATAAAAACTCCGAAGTGGGTAACAAATCTGCACCCAAACACTATTTTTGCTATAACTGCTAAGCCAGGCAGTACTGCAAGCAACTACCATAAAAATAAGAAATGTAACACTGGAGCAAATTCAGCCTTAGCAAATTGGATAAGAATTTACCAGATGTCAAGGTAAGCGATAAGGCTGTGATAGGACTTATAGATTCGGGAGACAGATCCTGGTGCATGTTGAAGTGCTGAGAAAAGACTATGCGAAAGGACTAGGTACTGGGGTCATGTGCATCCACGGGGACACTCAATATTATCCCACTATCCAAGTGACTCTGAACATTAATGGAATGTCACACCAAATGAAAGTGGGGGTAGTACCAAAGCTACCTGTATCTGTGATTACTGGAAATGACCTTCCAGGAAATGTGAAGTTAATCACAGAGGGAGTAAATCCTGCTGTGTCAGTAGCTGTGATAAAAAGATCACAGGCAAAGAAACTCTCAGATGTTGGGGACCCTTTTCCTTTTGGTGACTTTGATTTGAACTCGTCTGAGGCCGGTTCCAAGAACCCGAAGTTCAGGAAAGAAAGAAAGACACCTGAAAAAACAGTGGCAACAAAAGACTGATGGACATAAGAGGCTGATATATGAAAATGCTGAAACTAAACAGATAACTGATTGTGACTTTGCTTCTGAGAAAACTAATGATGTTTCTCTCCAAGGCTATTTTAAGCAACTGGGGGGGTGAAACAAAAACAGGGTAAACCAATGTTTAAAAAATGTAATGGGCTACTGTGCAGAGTTTGGCTTAATCCTCAGATGAAGGAACAGATATAACAAATGGTAATACCAAGTACTGAACTGAGTTTCTACAGATAGCGCATGACAGTCCTATGGCTGGTCACTTGGGGAGGGATCACACCCCCTAGCAAGATTGCTGTACAGATGGCACTGGCCAGGGATTCATGAGGATGTCGCCACCTATTGCAATTCTTTTGTGCTAAATTTCAAAAAGTAGCCCCAGTGACTAACAAAGACAAGGTGACCCTGATGCCCATACCTTTGATAGATGTGCCTTTTCAGAGAACTGCTATGGATGTGGTTGGTCCCTTAGACAATAAATAAGGGTAATCGATTAGTTTTGGTAGTATGTGACTATGCTACGCAATACTTAGAAGCAATTCCAATGTGTACTGACACAGCCCCAAAAGTGGCAGCGGAGCTTGCCAAATTTTTTTAGCAGAGTGGGCACACTTAAAGAGATTTATTACTGATCAGGGTAGTAATATTGGTGCTGCATTGCTGAAGGAGCTGTACCGACTACTAGATATCACTGCCATGAGAACCTCCCCTTATCACCCTCAGTCTTGTGCAGCATTGTAATCAAACCCTAAAATGCATGTTAAAAAGGTTTCTGAAAGGTGAAGGATGAGACTGGGATTAATACTTACCTTACCTGCTTTCTGCTTACAGCAAAGTGCCACAAGCATTGGAAGGTATTTCACCCTTTGAAATGCTGTACGGTAGACAACCTAGAGAGCCATTAGATGTAACGAAAGAAACATGGAAGATAACATCAAAAACATAGTAAGCGGTTCCTCCAACTGTGGGGTCTCTGATATGCTCATTGATGGTTCCAATTGTAATAACCCCCTAATCACTGGCAATGCATTCAACTCCCACTTTTCTGATCTCTCTGCTTTCACCTCCCTATTCTCCACTGGAAGGAGTGATAGTAAAGTCCTGCTTCCTGACCCACAGTCGCCTCCCCACTTCCCGTCCGCTACTCCACTTCAGGGTGGTGTCAGTACAGAAGATGCAGAGACTTCTCTCTGGTCTCTCTCCCTACGCTAGTGCTGGTCACGATGGCACAGAGCCTAGGCTCCTACAGCTTGGTGCCTCCTATGTTGCCTTCTCAGTGGCTCATATTTTCAGTATATCTCTTGCCCTCGGAGTTATCCCTGACCCCTGGAAGGTGGCAAGGATTGTTCCTGTTCTTAAACAAGGCAACCCTAAGATCCCTGATAATTATCAGCCTATAGCCATCTTGTCGGCCATCAGCAAACTTCAGGAAAAAGTTGCTGCTGGGCAACTCACTGAGTATATCCAGGCCCATGCGCTGGTGGCTCCTACGCAGCATGGCTTTCGAAAAGGGGCACAGTACGACCTCTGCACTTGTTACAGTCTCCTCTGGGATCAGGGCAGCAATGGACCAGGGTAAGCTCTCAGGTGCCATCTTCATTGGGCCTTTGACCTGGTTAATCATTCCCTACTCATCTCTCGGCTTTGGTCCCTTGGTCTGTCTCCTCCTGTCCTAAGATGGTTTACTAGCTACCTCCATGGTAGATATCATCTAACTAAATTCAGCAAGGTCCTCTCTGACACCACCCCCGTGACCTATGGTGTTCCTCAGGGGTCAGTCCTAGGGCTTCTCCTCTTTTCCATCTTTGTTAATAACCTTCCCTCCATCTCCTCCCACTGTAGCTCTATTCTATATGCGGAAGACCTGGTCATCCTCACCCATTCCCATGACATCGGCATCATCAATCATCAACTGAACATCAATTTCAAGAATATCCAGTACTGGATTACATCAAACAACCTTGTCCTCAATCTAAAAAAAACCCAGGCCATGCTTTTTGGGTCCCTGGCCAAGATAAAGGCCTCTACTGCCCCCCTGTGCATCAATGGAATTGACAGCTCTCCTGTCCTGGTTACTGACACCATTAAATACTTGGGGGTGACACTTGATCCCTAGCTTGACCTTGGCCGTCATATCCAGAATGTATGCAGGGCTTTCAATTGCAAGCTGGGTCTTGCCTATAGAGCGAAGAACAACCTTACATCTGCTGCTCATCGTGCACTGGCCAGTGGCGTGTTTCTTCCTACTCTCTGCTATGAGCTAATCCTGTATGTACATACCTCCAAAGCTCACCTCGCTAGGTGGAATGTAGCCTATAACAACATTTGTCGTTTTGCACTTGCTGCCCCCCCCTCCGCCGTCTCATCCGCCACTGTGACCTGTACAGTACGCTTGGCTGGCTCTCCCCATTCAATTATATGAGTTTTGTCCTGGGTAGCTTCACAGGTAAGGGGCTCAGAACTGGCACCCCGCAGGGACTGGCAGAGCTCCTCATACCTGCCTCTTCTTCTTACTCCCTCTGGTCCTTGGGCTCTGCTGTTCTCAAAGTTCCTGCCACTTGAATGCAAATGGGGATAGGGATTTTGCTGTATGCGCTCCCAGAGTCTGGAACTCCCTCCCCCCAGGTTCGCTCCTCACCCTCTCACTCTTGCCTCCAGAGCTCCCTCTGGACCTACCTCAAGCTCTCCTCTGCATGTGGCTGTCCTAAGCTGCCATAATTAATCTAGGCTCCTGTACTGGACTATCATGTACCTGCAGTTATGGCGGCCCCTGCATGGGCCCTGTGGGTGGATCTCGCTCACTTAGGATTTTGCTTTGTATTATAATGAAACTACTCTCTGCTCTAGGTGGAGTTCTGTCTGATGCACTGTTTTGGTGGTTCTGTTACTGTATAGAAATGTATTCACCCTACGCTTCTGGGCAGCAAGTTTTGTCTGATGCACTGTTCTTAACTTTAGCTTATTCTAAGTATGTTTTTTCCTACCCAACTGTGTTAAATTCTTGACTGCTTGTTTAATGTCACCTGGCTCTACTTAATCCTGTGCAATGTATAATTGTATCTTATTGTTCTCTGTATGGACTTGTCCTTCACTGTACTCTCCAGGGGCGTACCTGAAAATAGTCAATTGTTTTGTCTAGCGTGCTTACCTGGTCAACAAAAGCTATAAATAAATAAATACATAAATAAACCCCACTCAGAAAAAAAAAAATGCCCCAAAACAGCAGAAGGTGTATTATGACCATGGGGTAAAAGAAAAAGGTTTTGAGCCAGGTGAAAAAGTCTTATTACTGCTACCCACTACAAAAAAAAATGTTAATGGTGTGGCAAGGGCCTTATAAAGTGGTTAGACGAACTGGTACAGTAATCTGTGAGACTGAGACCCCGACAGGAAAAATCTTACCAAGATATACCATGCCAACCTCCTGATGAAATATGTTGAAAAAAACACCAAAGGTTGCTTTGTAAATATTACCAGAAGCTGCTAAAGATGATATTGATACAGCTTACAGTATAACAGACTGGAACAAACTGTAACTTCTGATGCTGTGAAGGTGAATGTTTCCTTATTCACAAAACAAATAGTAAAAATTTGCAACTTGGCAAATACATTTAAAGTACTTTTACCATAGTGCCAGGCCAAGCGAAAGGAGTTGAGCACGTAATAGTGACAGAGAATTCTTGCCATATCAGACAAAAGAAATACAGATCACCACAGTGGCTAAGAGTAGGCGTGGTTAAGGAAATACAAAAACTGAAAGAGTTGGGTATCACTGAAGAACTGAGAAATGCTGGGTCATCATCAATGGCGATCGTAAATAAAAAAGAAGAGGATGTAAGAATATGCCTGATTTTAGGATACTATCAAATGTCCATATTTGACAGCATACTATGCCCAGGATAGATGATTTGGTGCAAAGACTGGGAAGTGCCAAGTACATTAGTACCCTCTATCTCACCAAGGGTTACTAGCAAAGTTCCCTAACTAAAGAACCCAGAGACAAAACTGCATTTTCAACTACAATTGGATTCTACCAGTTCACCATCATGCCATTTGGTTTACATGGCTCACCCGCTACTTTCCACCAGTACACGGATGTAATTCTAGCGCCTCAGACTGGTTATTGTGCTGCTTACCTGCACAATATCAAGCTGTACAGTCCAGACTGGAAAAGCCATCTGAAACATCTATGAGTTGTTATCCAGTCTATCAAAAATGCTGATCTTTAGCGCTGGCCTGGTGTACGCCTTAACTCGTGTCATGCTGGCGACCTGGGTTCAGAAGCGAGCCTGGGTTGTTGGAGAGCTGGCGGGGGGCAGGATTGCGCAACTAGCTCTCCTCTCTTGGGGAGGACTTTGTCACCCGACGTAGTTCCACTGCCCCCGGGTGGAGGTCCACGGGCAGTGAAGGCGAACGGGCAGCAAAAATAATGGGAGAGTGTCCCAGTACCATGGCATGCGCATGCCTCCACACGCATGCGTGCAGCCGGGCAACAGGCTGGAGAAAACAGGGGTATAAAACCAGACAAAAAATGTAAATTAAAAAAAAGAAAAAAATGCTGGTCTTTCCATTATAACTACCAAGTGTGCATTAGGCATGCAAGAAACAACATACAGGGGTTATATTTTGGGAAATGGAAAAGTAAAGCCAGAGATTTCCAAGACAGAAGCTGTACCTAACAGTATTAGCCCTAAAACAAAGAAACATGTCAGGTCATTTTTTAGGGCTGGCTGGTTACTACCAGAGATTTGTTCCCAACGTTGCCCATTCAGCTACTCCCCTTACTGAACTCACGAGAAAACGGTACCAGAATAATGTGAAACGATCCCCAGAGTGAAATGAAGCTTTATAGACCATCAAGGCTGCAATATGTTCAGCCCGTTTTATGAAATGCAGACTTTAAAGAATAGTTTCTGTTACAGACAGATGCACCAGAGGTAGGCCCAGGTGCAGCCCCGAGTCAGAATATAGATGGAAAGGAATATCCCATTCTGCATATCAATAGGACATTGCACGACACAGAGAAAATGTACTCAGCTATTGAAAAAGAATGCCTTGCTGCAAAATGGGAAATGGAGTCTCTTAAGTTTTATCTGCCAGGAGCTGACTTTGTACTTATAACAGATCACAATCCTCTCTGCTGGCTCAATCAAATGAAAATTCAAAATCCCAGAATCACAAGTTGTTACCTGGCATTACAGCCATTTAAATTCAATGTGATACACAAATCCAAAAAAAAGTACCAATGCTGATTTTCTGTCAAGATCAGGAATTAAGACTTCAGAAGACTGAAAAACGTGTGCTTCACTTGAATGTTTGCTGAAAAAAGGGGATACTGCATATGCAAAGAACTGTAAACATTATAAGGTAATGTTAAAAGAAAAGAGAAGGTTTTGGAAGCCTTGTTGACTCCCTCTTGAAGAGGGGGGTATATGACAGAGTTGGGATGAGACCCTGTCCCATTTGTTATGCATACACAGTTAATTCTTATCCTCTCCTATTGCATCAGTTGTCTATATCTTGCCTGTCTGCACAATCAAATCTTTCTTATGGCACCTAGGAATCGGTCACTCCAATGGTCCCACAAGTTTCCCTGTTATCGCCCTTTCTTGACTTCCTGTTTCTATTCTTTCTTTCTCCCGTTGCTTCTCTGTGGTTAAAAAACATATGTGAATCTTTATGTGAAACTGGGATCCCTTGGTTTGCAAATGTATACAAGCATATTGTTGAAATGAACGTTGACAACTACTTGGGTTTGTTAGAAAAGTTAGCAATTTGGAACACAGGGGGATGACCGAAAGAAACCTTTTGACCTTCACAAGCTTGCTGACAGAGTGGTCAGCAGGAAGCCAGCTCTGGATAGAATGTATTACTTGGTGGCACCTGTAAATGTACTCCTCAGGCTGGCCTCAGGAAGGTAACTGACAAAGTTCTGAGATATTTTATGGAAAACAGGAGATGTAACTTACAAGATTAGGATGCAGAGTTGCCAGGAAAAGACATGTTATTAAAAGAGAGCAGTGCTTTGTTTAGAGGAATAGACAGCTGGGGATTTTAAACAGACTCTTAAATGAAGGACTTTTTTGTTTGTTTGCTTGTATTGCCTTTGTAAAGCACTATCCTGTACAACTTTATCTTCTATTAATAATAAAATGCTCCTTGCGAACTTTACAGCTTCTCCTGTTTTGTCTATGTTTCCTGACTTATGCCTCTATGACAGACTCACGACTGGCGCTGTTGGAGTCAAGCTGTTGAAGGGCATGGCCCAAACGGTAGTATAAAGCCCCAGAGGGGCAGCTAGCTGTTGGCATGAGTGCCCGACAGTCACTGAAGTGACTGCCTAATAGTTGTTGCGGTGAGTGCCTAACAGAATAAAAGCACATGTGTGACAGTATGACTGAAGAGGGAAAGTCCATTATAAGATTCATGGTATGACTGCTCAGCCCCTGGGAGAGGAGATGGACGATAGCCTAGGAAGGCTAGTTAGCACTACTAGAATGACAGATGCAGTACAGTGAAGGCCGTAAGTCCAGCAATGACTGCCCAGGCAAAAGGCAATGCAGCACGGACATGCAAGCATTACCACAGCTCCATGGAGGGCCCCAAGCAGAGCATGGGCAGCCACAGAGCAGAGGATACAGAACTACAGCCCAAAGGATGGAAAAGCCAGCACCCAACACCAGGAGCCCAGCTAGCCATGGCCAGTAAAGGGAGAAAGGCAGCAAGACCAGTACAGTAGAAGCAGAGCAGGAGGACAAACAGCACTAAAGCACAGGACACCAATCCAAAGCCAAACAGTGGGGAGGAGCAGGAAACCTGCATAAAAGGGCAGCAGGTACAGGTCAGGAACAGGAAGCCAGCTGAGAAAAGAAACACCTACTAGAATAAGTGACAACAGAGAGCCAGCCCAGATAACACATCGCATCTCAGAGACCACAAAGACACTAAGAGTCCATCAGTCGCGCAAATAAATACATACAGCAAGACCAGTAGAAAGATACCTGAAATGGAGGCACAGAAGCCACCCAGGAAAACATGCAACAGGCCGGGGTCAACCAAAAGGGCAAGACAGTATCACAAGTGCAGGACACAGCCCAGCAGAGCCAGGAGCGCCTCACCAGTGAGGCAGAGTGACAGTAGAAGGGGACCAGAGAAACCAGATGGGCTAGAGCCTGCACAAAGAGGCAAGAAAGTCAATTATCTAGCGGAATGAAGCAGTGACTGAGGTAACAGCAGATTGACAAGCCTGTAACTGTGAAAAAAGACAATGAGCATCAAAAGGACATTTAGGGCATGCACACTTTGTAGCACCTGATTGGGGGTTGTGTAAGTCTTGCATCTTTTATTCTATCATGCAAATAGTCTCTGCATCACTGCTAATCTGTGCTTACTCTACACAAGCCTTAAATTTATCACATTATTGCAAAGGAGAAGTTAGACTATTACCTGCTTTTTCTGAATGTTTTTTCTTTCTGGGTTTCTTGCACAGCATCTTAAGTTTCCGTCTCCTTCGTTTCGGAGGAGTGCTAGGGAAGAATTCTTCATTCTCTTGCTCACATGATGCTGCTGCAGACACTGTGGAGTCATCCTTCCCTGCAGTGCACTCTGCGCAAGGGAAATGGGGAGAGGTGAGACATGCCAGCACTGCGGCACCACTTCCAGAGAATGCATTTATTTTACCATTGCAAGAACCTTCCCATGGGACTGTCCAATACAAAAACCCTCCTTTCAACTCCTGTAGTTTTCATCCCCAACCCTCAATTCTTTTACACTTGGCTGCACCTCTGTCAGTAAGTACAAGTCAGTTAAATTAGTAAATGGCTTTTAGCTTGCCTGGAGTTGGCACGCTACAGTTCTTAGTGGAATCAAAACAGATAAGACAGGAAAATGATACAGTAGTCAGTTGTAACTTTTTATTCCTGAAGTATTCTACTTTTTCCTTTTGCTCATTAGGACGTTTTCTATGTGGTAATATTGTGCTGAATGTGTGGAGCAGCTCTCAGCCTAGCAGCTGACATATCTCTATTCCCCCACACTACATCAGAAGCATTGTGATCTCACTCACAGTGATGTCACTGGCAACTGACCTGGCAGCTACTGAGTGGTTGTTCCTAAGCAGCAGTGATGTCACTGACAGTGAGGTCACAATGCTGAATATGTAATGGAGAGACTAGAGCTTGTTATGTCATCTCCCCGGTGTTGCACACATCACACCTATTAACATCACATAAACAATCAGGGCTAGAAATTTGTTTTAAAAAGTGTTGCACTGCACGGATTACCAGTTCCCCAGATTTCGTATTCCGTCCCAGAAAATGGTATGCCACACCCTTTTTTTTGTATACCTGCTAGAAAATATCACCAGCCATCAGTACATCCTTATCTGACTAAATAAAGGGTAATAAAAGGCAAAAAATAAGTTCTAAAAATTCTTTATTCATTTATTTTTCTGTATTTTATTTTCTCTTTACCTTGTAGGTAAGATGTCGAACTTCCACTTTATTCTGTGCATGTACAGAAAGAGTGATGCACAGAATGAATATAGCAGCAAGGCATTACTTACACTTTTTCAAAGTGTTTTTGCAGCACTGACTGACAGCAGTCTCATCACAGTTGATATTCAATTCACAAGCAGCAAAAAACAGAAAGTCTGTCTGAAATCCATGGCGGAGTATAGACACTCACATTACTTAATAATGCGATGCAATTTAACCTAAAAATGCAGCACAAAACCCTGGACAGTCATTTTGCTTTCAGTGATGACAGTGAGCTTATGCACAGCTGAAATGTTCAAGCAGCAATTGACATTCATTGATGATTGAGTATCTTTTTGTCTTCTTGCTTTCTGTCTACCCCATCAAGACGACGCTATGAAAAAATCTGGCTAGTGTAAACAGAAGCTCGTGATTAAGTTAATTTGACATGATTTGTTACAGCACCATGACAGTACGTGATAGTTTTATTACCGTCCGTGACACGACCAACTGGCCAGATTTTACAAATTTAAAACACCCTGCTCCTAAATCGTGATAGATTTTTGTAATTTTTACGTGAAATACAATTTGACCAGAATGTTACTGTGCCGTTCGTTATCTAATTTTTGCTGTGCAGAGTGGTCCAATAAGCCACGTCTCCTTGTCGGTACATGGACTCGCCATGATTATTTTATTGGGAGTCAGGACTATACTAAGAAGGGAAGAAAAATGATGACTGAAAGATACTCTGCTCACTTACTCAAATCTGGACTACCTGGTGCTCATCTGCCTACCTCAGATACATTCCAGGCACATTTAATTGTAAGATAAAACAGCACCAGATTGGTGTATTATTTTCAGCTGCCTCACCGACTTGTACTTGACTGATGGATTGTGCTACTAGGACTGGCTATCTGTGCTGCTGCTCGACAAGTTGGCATTAGTCTACGCAGCCATGTCTGTCATAACAAAACTGAAATTAGTAGAACAAGGACTGAGAGAGCTCATAGATTTGAAAAATTGGACTGTACTGATCAACCTACATCACTTGCATACCTCTCAACCTCCTGCCTCATAAATCAGGGACAAGACTTAAAAACAACAGGGACAAAGGACCAAAATCAGGGACACATCTTCAAAATTGGTGATATCCACTCAGGAAGCTGGCAGAATAAGGGGCTTAGTGTAAAATGTATTTTCTAAGGAAGAACAAACCTGTAACTTTAATGTTTGACATTATTTTGTGTTTACAACTCCCACTGTTTGGACAGGAAAACATAATTCTTAGGAGGGACAGAGTAAAATTTTGAGGCAAAATCAGGGACGTCCCTGAAAATCAGGGACAGTTGAGAGGTATGATCACTTGTAAATCTGGTGGCATTATGACCAGTCAAAATTATTTTTGCCACCAAAAACCTGGAGTAACACTAAGTTGAACTGATTGTAGATAGCAATATTAACTGTTTTCTAGGAAAAATGAAGACATTTAGTCCAAGCAGGACTCAACAGATGGGTGGCAAAGAAAGGCTAAACCTTAAATGTGGAGGACATGATCACAACAGATTCATGTTATCATCACAAGAGTACTCAGTGATGCAAGAATCCCCCCTCTCCACAGTTAACAGTTTCCTGCAAACTAGTAGTACTAGG
Source organism: Neoceratodus forsteri (assembly GCA_016271365.2). Classification (NCBI taxonomy): domain Eukaryota; kingdom Metazoa; phylum Chordata; order Ceratodontiformes; family Ceratodontidae; genus Neoceratodus; species Neoceratodus forsteri. Next base: position 639,689,385 of record CM057450.1, on the reverse strand, counting down.
GCATAACACTGACATGGGAGTACATTCAAGTTCTTCATCAGATATAACATGAGAATCACCATCAGACAAAAGTTTTTCAGAATAAGTTTCAGATATGAAAGATTCATCTAAATCTACTTCCGTGTCTGGGCTGTCTGCCTCTTCCTCCTCCTGCTCATTGCTTTGGTTTTTGTTCTATGGACCATATGGCTGCAAAGAAGGCCTTTTTTTCTGTCTACCACTTTTTAACCAGTACTCAACGACTGGAATAATGAGATCCTTATTAAGTCTATGAGACTGTCCTTTCCTAATGAACTTCGCCAATCGGATTTTATTCTTTTCATTAGACTAAACCCACATTCACAAACAGCTGTACTTGCTAGTAGAGTACGAATTAAGGTTACTAGTCCCAAAATGTTGTGGCATTTGTCTTGGCAAGCCTGATGAATATCTGGCCACTTTGCTTCTACAGCATTGGCGCATCTTTTTTTTTTGGGGGACAAACATGTAATACCCTGACCTGATCTGCAGCCTGACAGTACTGAGAATTTGCTGATTGTTAGTAGTAGAAGAAGAAAAATCACCTTCTCTTTATGTGATTTTTTAGTTTGGTCCACTATGCTACACACGTCTGGATCTATGTTCTGTTCTGAGAGGACTGGTCTGAACTCCTCTACGACACCAGCTACTGCATCCTCCGCATATTCTGAAACAAATTGGAAAAAACTGTCTCACCTGCCACCTCACTAAGCTAAAGATGATTCTCCCAGTGCCACCCAGTCAGTTATTTTCCCACCCAAACACACCTGTCAAGTCCACATGGCTTGTTGGCCACTGTTTAAAGTTCACAATATGGTTCATGGCCACCGTAATGGAGTCTGGCTGGTGCATGTCTTCAAACCTGTTTGTGACATTTAGGATCATGGCTGTCAGTAGTGTGTCTCTGTCAACGGAAAACTGGTCCGCTTCGTCAAGAGATAAGGTGTGTCCATGGAATTCAGGTTCTGCCAAGGCATCCAGATTTCACAAGTGCTTTCCAGGTCTAGAAAACAAGAACAAAATGAAAAACACAGACTTATCCCCCTGGCCTGACCTAACTTGTCCTGACAGAGATAAAGTTATTTATTTCTGGCTAGAGTGGAGGGAAAATACTATAGTCTAGCTAACCAATCTGGAAAACAAAAATTACCTTGTTTTCAGCTTTACAAGGCAGTCCTTCAGGTCCTGAAGTGATTCAAATACCTCTCCCACTGAAGTATCATTTGCTTGAAGAAGCAGACTGACTTTTGTGAACTCTTCCAAGATGTCTGCCATCAGGTGAATGAAGCGTAGACATCTCCAGGCCTGCATGCTCTTCACGTAGCCCTTGGCCTTTGCTGCTTGGTTCCCTCGGGATCCACCAAGTTGCATCTGAGAAGACAAAAAATGGCACGAGTTGTTGCTTTAGTAGTTCCAATTTTAAAACAAATCTAGGCTGTGCTTAAAATGGAGTCTGGGACAGTACATACCTGTTGGAAGTGCAGCAGGATCCCGGGGTAGTCTGTGATGAGCACTTTCAGTGCTGTTAATGTGTGTGTAGTGCCCATCTGGTTCCTCACACTCTGGTTGGAATAAGGCATCTTACTCCTGCTGCCTGACAGGACTCTCTCAGACACAGTTTAGAGGTGAAAAATGATAAAACAGATAGATCTCCAGCAGTAATTGGTCTATTTTTTTATGAAACGTAATGTTTTTTAAGACATCCTTCAGGGCTAACTCCAGCCTATGTGCATTGCAGTGGATTGTGACTAGATGAGGATGATTCTTTTTTTAGTACTGCAGCCACCCCACCCCACCCCCACTTCTCCCGGTCATCACTGCTGCCCCATCGGTGGTAAGCCCTACCAATTTGTTTTTTCACTCTGCTGACTCTGGCTGTGACAGCATGGCCTGATCGATGCATGCTGTGATTGATGCTGCATCAGCTCTGTGTGGATTTTCCAGGGACACAAAAAAAACAAACACCTGGCACCCCTTGTTTACTGCTCTTATGTAAATTATTTCCTGTTCTTTTATACTGGAATCTGTAGCACCATCTATCATTACGGACATGAAGTCCGCATTCTTCACCATATCCACCAGCTTCTTACGTTCCACCGAAGCAATATTACTAATGAACACGTGGCATGATTTGTCATTGTGATAGGTTTCCCCAATATCAACCCCTTTACATTTGTCAAGGTCACACATCCACTGGAAGTCTGTACATGGCCTAGCGTGTTTGGCCGAGGTATGTGCATTTCCAATTAAGATCTGCATACCATATTGGAATTGAGCATTTCGATTGCTCTGTCAGCAGCAGATGCCTGCTGGGATTCGGCTACAAATCTGGCATCAGCGAGGGAGTATTTCTTAGACTTGGCATGTTTTTGTACAGACTGCTCAGTGAAATTATTGCAGCCCACTTCATAATATGCTGATGTTGTGTCTGCAATGTCTGGGAATTTCCTACATGCTTTACAAAACATTACGTTTTTCTCAGGGTCAAGCTCAACCCAAGTGTACTTTGTTACCCAGTGTTCTTGAAAAATACGCACTCGTTTACTTTTGTCATATTCAGCAACTCGCTCCTTTTTTCTAAGAGCCTCCTGCTCTGCTGCTATGGTTTTAGTGTTCTTTACTCCATTCCAAAAACGCCACATCTTGGCAGTTCTGGCAATTTCTTATAATTTGCCAGCAAAGACGCACGCCCTGACCAAACAGGCAAGGGACAGTGGATGCAGAACTAACTGGGATAAATCCAACCCATGACACCCCAGAGAGAATGGGTCCCCACAGCAGTCGGGATAATTTTCTATGCAAGGTAAGTGTCAAGCAGACTTATGATCAGAATTTATTTTTAGCCCTGGGGTTTTTGCTGTGTTGCAGATTCAACCACAGAGGGGAGTGAGTCTGTGTTGAGGTTTTGTTAAATTTGTCCTTGGCCAATTGCCCAGAATCTAATTTTTTTCTCCCACAGGGTGAAGTGTGTCCAGAAAGAAAATGAGCTGCACAAATAAAGCTGCTTCAATGAAATGTTACAGCCTAATGTGTTTTTTTTTTTCCAAAACAAATTTAAAAGATGTTTGGTGTCTTTTTTTTTGGGGGGGGGGTAACATAGAAACATAGAATTTGACGGCAGATAAGGACCGCTTGGCCCACCCAGTCTGCCCATTTCCCTACCTACTGGATAAGCTGCAGATCCTAGTTAACCAGCAGCCTACTTCTTCCTACCCCCACCCCCCAGAATTGCCTTATGACTATCCCATGCATGCTTGAATTCCACCACTGATTTTGACTCCACAACCTCCTCCGGAAGGCCATTCCATGCATCCACAACCCTCTCTGTGAAAAAATACTTCCTTAAATTACCTCTGAGCCGCCCCCCTCTATCTTCAAATTGTGCCCTCTTGTTCTTGCACACCTCTTTTTTTGAAAGATGCTACCCTCTTGGACTTTGTTGATTCCCTTGATACTTGAAAGTTTCTATCATGTCCCCCTCTCCTCCTTTCCTCGAGGCTATACATATTAAGCCTCCTAAGTCTCTCTTCATATGTCCTCCGTGCAGACCCTGCACCATTTTAGTTGCCCTCCTCTGGACAGCTTCCATCCTGTCTATGTCTTTATGGAGATTGGGTCTCCAGAACTGCACACAGTACTCCAGATGGGGTCTCACCAGCTGTCTGTACAGAGGGATAATAACTTCCTGTTTTCTACTGGTGATGCCTCCCTATGCATCCCAGTATCCCCCACCCTCCTTGCTGCCTTTCTCACATTGCTTGCCCACCTTTAGGTCATCTGATATGACTACCCCAGGTCCCTTTCCATTTTGTTGTTGTTAGTATCTCACCCCCATTGTGTACTCTTCCCTGGCTTTTTGTTTCCAGGTGCATTACCTTGCACTTCTTAGCATTGAATCTAAGCTGCCATACATTTGACCATTCCTCTAACCTTGCCAAGTCCCTTCTCATCCTTTCCACCCCACCCTGTGCATCAACTCTGTTGCAGATCTTAGTGTCATCTGCAAAGAGACATACTTTTCCTTCCAGTCCTTCTGCAATGTCGCTTATAAAGACATTGAAGAGGACTGGTCCTAATACTGAACCTTGCGGTACCCCGCTAGTAACCCTCCTTTCTTCTGAGTGGACTCCATTTACTATTACTCTCTGTGTCCTATTCTCCAGCCAATTCTTTACCCAGGCTGTCATCTTGGGACCCACTCCCAGGCTGGCTAACTTATATATTAATCTTTTGTGTGGGACTGTCAAATGCCTTGCTAAAGTCTGGGTAGGCCATGTCCACAGCCCTCCCTGATCTACTACTTTGGTCACCCAGTCAAAGAAATCTATCAGATTCGCCTGGCATGACCTTCCGCTGTGAATCCATGCTGCCTAGGGTCCCAGTGCCTTCTGGCCTCTAGATCGCGACAATTCTTTCCTTTAGAAGTGATTCCATCATTTTCCCTATCACTGAGGTTAAACTAACAGGTCTATAGTTTCCTGCTTCTGCCTTGCTCCCACTTTTGTGAAGGGGAATCACATCTGCCCTCCTCCAGTCCTCGGGTACCAACCCATCCTCCCATGATTTGTTAAAGAGGGTAGTCAGTGGTGTCACTAGTTCTACCCTTAGTTATTTTAGAATTCTGGGATGAATCCCATCAGGCCCCATTGCTTTGTCCACCTTCAGTTTTAAGAGTTCTTTCAGAACCCTTTCTTCTGTAAATGGGCTGTTATCAACTTCTGTATCCAGAGTGTTACTACTGTTTGTTTTATGTACCTCCCCCTCTTCCTTTGTAAATACTGAGCAAAAATATTTGTTTAGTATCTCTGCCTTTTCACATTCTCCCTCTGCCCACCTCCCTCCCTTTATTAAGCCTCACTGTCCCTCCCTTGGTCTTCCTTTGCTCCTGATGTACCTATAAAAGGTTTTATTCCCTTCTTAACTGAGTTGGCTATCTTTTCCTCAGTTTGGGCCTTTGCTGTTCTGACTGCCTTCCCAGCCTCCTTTTGCTTTAACTGATACAGTTCTCTGTCCTGCTCCTGCTGCAATTCCTTGTACTTCCTGAATGCTTTCTTTTCTCTTGAACCTTCACTGCCACTTCCTTTGAGAACCATAGTGGTTTCTTACATCGTCTTGTTTTGTTTATTTGCTTCACAAAGGCTCGTTACCTCTGTGATGGCAGTTTTATTATTCCCCATTGTTCTTCCACCCTCCTTCCCGCCCATTTACTAGTGCATTCCTTAGGCACTCACCCATTTTAGCAAAGTCAGCCCTCCTAAAGTCCAGTACTTTTGTCTTTGTATGGCTTGACTCTATTGCTGTGTTTATTGTGAACCATACTGTTCGATGGTCGCTAGTTCCCAGATGGCTACCCACTTCTACATCTGTGATCCTCTCTCCATCTCCATTTGAGAGTATCAAGTCTAATATTGCTCCCTAGTACCAAGGGAAAGCATCAGCCTTCTGTGCCTCACAAATTCAGGGACATTAGGGCATGACAGCCTGTTATTTTGTGGCACAGTGCCTCTCCCTGAGTGAAACTGGGCAATTAATCTATCTCTGGGCTGGAACGTATGCCCCGAGTACTGTCAGGCAATTGGTTTTCCCTTGTTCTGTACCAGGGAATCTGTGCCCAAAAAGGCTGCATTTTTTTCAGGCTTGTTGTTTTGTTTGTTTTTTTTTTCTGGCAGTGTCCTCCCTGTAAAAGTTTTCCCTTGTTGGCCTATTTCGTTTATTTCTCCTTTTTTAGGCAGTCTGCCTAACTTTTGAAAACTGGTTAGTCTGCAAAACACAGCAAAATCTGCCCCCCGCCGACTGTTTCCTAAGCTCACCGACGCTCAAAATGTCGCAGAATTAATTCTGAGTCTCCCATATCCACCCTCCCTCCTAATAGTGACTGTACTGTTCGCTCCTGCACCCTCCCTTTTCAGTCAGCCCCCAATTTACCAGATCGAGCTGCAGTGATGTCTGGAAAGAAGAGCCTGGAGTGAGAGAGTCCTTTCGGCGTGTTTGCCTCCAAGGGAGTGAGGGAAAGCAAGTGCGCAATGGCTCAGCCCAAGACCGAAATCTTGCCAGTGAACACGAGATTTCGATCGGTCTTGGGCTGGGCAGACAAAATGCGGCATCCCAGTTGGCTGGAGAGTCTTAGAAGGGGCCAGTCTCCAGAGCCAGAATGGGAGCAAAAAAAAACCCATGAAGGTGCATGGCGGCTGCTCGAACCTCGCTCCTTAAAGCAGTATACACCGCAGTTTACCAGGGGGCAGAATCTGGTGTTCCGTGCTAGTTTTTTGGTGTACACAGAACACCATGGGAATTTTGAGCCCTGACAATCTTCCAATTAACCAAAGGGAAAAGAAAAAGTACCTTGGATATAAAAGGTAATGGTTGACTGCTTTTAAAAACTAATATTAGTTTTAGGCAGTACACTAGCTCTTTAATTGCATTGCAAAGCATATATAGGACGTACTGAAATTTCTGCTATAACTGCAATGACCAAATACCGTAAAACTGCTCACGTGCACGTCCTAGACAGGTAGGAGTATGGCATAGGCAGAGTGGGTGACCAACCACACCATGCAGGCAGGCCCGCCATGACAAAAGATGCAAGGGCATTCCCAGACTGATCCAATCACTCAAATGATAGCCTTCACTACCCCTCCCCAGGCCTATGGGCTTTTGAGAGCCTATGACCTCCACCTCTAGCAACCATCAGGTCAAACAAGCTGCTTATATCTATGGGTCCAGGGGCACAACTGCAAAGTGTCCAAACTTGCAGAAAAGCATTGCAGGGGGTCAGACAAAAGAGGTACAAGGGGCCATGTTGTAAGCAAACCACATAACTGCTGAAATTAATTCTGCTGTTACAAACAACAGCATTTTAGACAGGCCAATAACTGTCATATTTGATAGCACTCATATAATCCCTTTGCTGCTGATCATGGACTGCTCTTTTTGTCTTTACCTTTTACTACATCTATTATTTTATCCTTCAGAGAATCTCCTGCATTATTTCAAGCCTGTGCTACTCAAAACTGTCTCCTGGACAGTGGAGTTGCAACCCAGTGCACTACAGAATCGTAGACACTGCCAGAATGGTTTGCAAAAATCATAACATTTGTAGACAACAAAAATATTTATTTTACCTAAACACAGAAACATAGACTGTGATGGCAGATAAGGGCCACTGGGCACACTCAGTGTGCTCATTTTTTACTAACATACTAAAATGCCAGCAGAATAGGCCTAATGGTCTTTCGAGACTGCTCGATTGGTCAGCCCCCACCCTGGGTGCTGACCTTGCTGCCCCCCTCGCCTTCTCTGGCTTCTCCCTTCCCAGTTCCGGATATTCTTGCTGCATTGGATTTTGCGTCCAGAACCCTTCCCCTGTACCTGTCCCAGCCCCTCTTGAACCCCTCTACCATCTCTGCCTCCACCAGCCCCCTAGGCAGTGCATTCCATGGCTCCACCACCCTCTCAGTGAAGTAGCACCTCCTCCTTTCACCTCTGAATCTTCCCCCCTCCAGCTTCCACCCATGCCCTCTAGTGGCCCCCTCCTCCTTCCTTCGAAGCACCCTGACTGTTCCTCCCCTATTTACCCTCTTCATGTACTTGAAGACCTCCATCATGTCCCCGGTCCCTTCTCTCTTCCACTGTGTACATATTTGGCTCTTCGAGCGCCTCTCCTCATAGGTCCTGTCCCAAGCCTCAAATCATTTTGGTTGCCCTCCTCTGGACCCTCTCCAGGAGTTTAATGTCCTCTTTAAGTGTGGCCTCAAAACTGCATGCAGTACTCAAAGGTGTGGCCTCACCAAGCAATTTATACAGACAGGTATCACTTCCCTCCTTCTGGAGGTGATCCCCCTAGCGATGCATCCCAGCATCCTGTTGGCCTTGGCTGCTGCCCTCCTACAAGTCTCCGAGTTGTTCATCTTGACATCCACCACCACCCCCAGGTCCCTTTCAGCCATCGAGATTTGTAGCATCCCCCGGGTGTACACTTGGCCCGGGTTTATGGCCCCCAGGTGGAGTACCTTGCATTTCCCTGCATTGAACCTCAGCTTCCACTTTCTAGACCATCTTTCCAGAGCCTCCAGGTCCCCCTGTAGGGCCACCCTCCCCTCCTCCCCATCCACCACCGCCCCCAGTTTTGAGTCATCCGCAAAGAGACTCATCTCACTCCTGATTCCTGTCCTTTTGTCAGAGACGTAGGCGTTGAACAGGAGGGGCCCAAGGACTGATCCCTGTGGGACCCCACTAATGACCCTCTTTGGGGATGAGACTATCCCGCCAATTACAACCCTCTGGGTCTGGTCCTGGAGCCAACTGCCTATCCATCTGATCATCTGGTTCCCCACCCCCATTTCTCCCAGCTTATCCAACAGGTCCACGTGAGGAACAGAGTCAAATGCCTTGCTGAAGTCTAGAAAGAGGATGTCCACTGGTCTAGCCAGGTCCAAGGCACTCGCCACCCAGTCATAGAACTCCACAAGGTTTGTCTGACACGATTTCCCCAGGACGTATCCATGCTGTCTCATCGTCCAGGCACCCTGACTTTCCAGGTACCCCTAGCCTCTCCTTGACAATGCCCTCCATCACCTTGCCCACCACCGATGTCAGACTGACAGGCCTGTAGTTCTCTGCCACCTCCCTTGATCCCCCTTGTGGATAGGCACTATATCGCCACCTTCCAGTCCTGGGGCACCCACCCTGTCCTCAGAGAGATGGTGAAAAGCTCCCTAGGTTTTAGCCAGGACATCCGCAAGTTCCTTCCGCACTTTGGGATGTAATTTATCCGCCCGTGCCTTCTCCGTCTTAAGGGAGCTGAGGGCTCTCACTCTCTGCTGTGATTTACCTCCAGTACCTCTTCTCCTGCTTAGCCCCTCCTCCTGCCAGTGATGCCTCCCACTTCCCAGACCCACCGATCGGTAAGGGTCCCCCTCCTCAGTATCTCTGTCTCCTCCCATGTATGATGCAGCACCCCCATTTTCCTTGGTGAAACTGAGGGAAGTACTCATTTAGTACCTCAGCCTGCTCCCCGGTCTTGTGCCCATCTCTCCCTGATTTAATCTGCTAATCTGCCCCTCCACCCTTCGTTTTTCCCCAATGTATCTAAGGAACCCTTGTTCCTCTCCCAATTTCCTGCCAGGTTCTGCTCCTTCCTTGCCTTAGCCGCCCTCACCACCCTAGTGGCCCTTTCTAGCCATCAGCTCATACTCCCCTCGATCCCTTTCACTCCTTGAGCACTTGAATTGCCTATAGGTTGCCTTCTTTCCCCACACCACCTCCTGGACCTCCCTGATCCACCAGCAGGGTTTTCCGGCCCTACCGCATTTTCATCTTACTCTTGCACAGGTGCTGGTAGCATCTTGCACCCCTCTCTCCTGATGATTTCCCACCTACTATCAGAGTCCATGTCTGACCCAATCACATCCAAATGCTCCTTAAGGATCCTTCCCATTTCCTTAAAATCCGTTCCCCTGAAGTCAGTTACCTCCGTCTTTGTGCAGCCTTCTAGCCCTGCTAGGTCCAGGCAGAACCAGACCGTGGCATGGTCACTCCCCGCCAACGGGTCCCTTACCTCCAGGCAGAACCAGACCGTGGCATGGTCACTCCCCGCCAACGGGTCCCTTACCTCCAGGCCCCTAATCTGGTCACTGTTTTTTTTAACCTTCATTTTGTTTTGCTCATTTGTAGCTAGTCTGGCTAGTGACTCAGTGCACAAAGAAACTCAGCGTCCCAGACCTCCAAGATACACACTGATGTGGTTAAGGAAGATCCAAGTAGGATCTGTATGCCCAACAGATTGGTTATTTTCTTACTGATGCCTACATACAACACATACAATTTGACTTACAGTGGATATTCTTTCCATCTTTCAATTGCTCTTTATTATAAAGTACATTTTCTCATGAAAGCACCCTACCTGTGAATGCCAGAAGTCATAATTTTCTAACCATATAACAAACTTTTGCTATATAAATACAGCTGATGTCACAGAGAATTATGACTTCCATTGTAGACGTTACACAGAATGTAAGACACACATAATAATTAAAAAAAGATTCAAACAAGCGCATTAGTGCTACCAAATACAGTATTACATTTAGTGCCCACTACAAAGTATTGTCACCTATGTGTGGGGCTGTCCCAAATGTTCACATTTAAGTACAAAAAAAAATGTTTACTTGCATGCTTCTTTTGAAAATACTATAACTTATATCTTGTTAATGAGAACATAATTTGTTTGTATTTTTTAATATTATTGTGAATGTGGGTATGTGTGAAGTCTTTTAACAACCCCAGAGTATTGCTTTGTTTGTTTGTTTTGAAACAGTCCTATTTTTACCTTATTTGGAGTAACTTTACTTGGTTCTGGAACTTAATGCCATCAATTTACCCCAGCAGAAAGGCAGCTGCCTTGCCCTGCGAGTTTCGGATCAGGCTCAAACGGAGCCGAACTGTGAACTTGGTGGCCAGCCCTCTGTTGGGCACAGACGTGCAAGTTTTTTTCTTTGAAAAAAAAAAATATATTTAAGGAACTGAAACGCCTGAGCAGCCTGTAGGGCCAGTATCTGATTTAAAATCTAGCCTCTGTGCATATTCCAGTCCCCTGCCCGGAACCCGTTTGGGACAAACAAGAATTTGAATTTCTGTTCTTTTACAGTGGGATTGTTTGTAGATTAAGTGAAGTTGGGCAATTTCAGTGTGGCTTTAAGGGACTCTTTAAGTGTGCTTGTGATACTGAACCTGCAGTCACTGCAACAGCTCTCAGGGCCGTAGTTTGATCAGCAGCCCCAGCTCCTTTGTTCATCTCCCCCCACCCAGCTCCCAGCCCGCCCTGCTACTTAATCGCTTTAACCTTTCCCTCTGCCTACTTAAACCCCTTGTCTTCTCCATTTTCTTCGCAGACCACCACCCCCTCCCCCGTGGAGACCGGAGGTCGTGAGGGCCAGCCGAGAAGCCCTCCCTGCCATAAAGACAAGCACAGCACGCTGAGCCAGGTAATTAGCTGCTCACCTAAGGAATCCATTGCTATGTGGCTCCTTTTTCAAACGGCCGCCAGCCCCCAGCTTTGCCGCTCGTTCACCCCAGAAGAAAAGCAGCTGCCTTGCCCTGCTAGTTTCGGATCAGGCTTAGCCCCGACAAACGCGTACCACCGCCCCCACCACCACCCTTGGTCGGCTCCTGAACTTATACCCTGTTCAAGTCAGGTGACAGGGCGAAATAACCTATCAGCCCACTTTTCCAGCTGCAGGTTATACAATTCCATCCCTTGAGGCTGCTGCGCACATTCCCTCTTGACATTAAGTCACTATGCATCTTCTATTAATCACAACGTTGCTGACCAGCAGGCTCACTCTCCTTGCTCTGCAACCCCACCCTGTGGCTCTTCCACCTCATGACTTCACCAACTTCACTATCCCTTCATCTACCCCAGACACTGGCTGGCAGAGACACTCCTACGCTGCACACCAACATCAATTTGTCCTAATTTACCTTCTCTCTCTCATACTCCTGCAATTACACCCACTTTACAGATGGGTCAACACTGTACCTCTGCCCTACTCCAGCATACACCTCAGCCCCCCTCCACCCACGAAGACGTGACGTCGGCCCCCCCCTGCAACCTCCCTGCTTCCCAGCGTCATCTCTAGTCTACCAGTACCCACCCGCAACAAAAAAATAAAACAGTCACCCTATCACTCTCAGCTTGGGTCCCACAAGCATTGCAGGCTCTCTCTACTAAGGCACACATTACTCCTACTCCTGCTATCCGGAAATATTCACCCCAACCCTGGACCCCCATCACAACCCCCTCCCCCCAAACAAACCTCAGGGAAGACTGTTGTTGGCCTCAATTAATATTTGTAGTCTTCCTAAAAAACACACGCTACTTCAAGGTTGGATTACCCAACATGCTCCTGACATTCTAGCCCTCTCAGAAACCTGGCTATCCAAAAAATTCCCCAACGATGCAGTCTCCCTAAGTAACTATAACCTTTTTAGGGCAGATAGACCTGATAAGCGTGGGGGTGGCTGTGCAATATTCGTTAAATCTACACTCAGTGCCACAGTCGTGGACACCCCCCCCCCCGAACATGGGGCGCAGACACTTACAGTCAAAATTAGCCTGGGCACCAAAACTATCCACATCATCGCTTCCTCTATCTCCCCGAGAAACCAGAAACTTGCGTTTGAATCAATCCTACACACTATCGCCACCTCCCAAATGCTAACGAATCCATATTAATGGGCGACTTCAACATTGATTGGCTATCCCATCCTCCTCCACCTACAAAGATGCAGCACAGGCTATGGACTCACCCAAATTGTTACCTCACCAACAAGGTGTGACACAAGAACTGGGACCTCCACACTATTAGACCTTATTTTTTCAAACAGACCACGTAACATCACCGGGCCTCAGTGCTCCCAGATGCTATCAGTGACCACTCCCGGTTATCTGCTGGTGGTCGGGTAAACTCCCCCCAGCACCACCAACCACCACATGGCATCGTAAGCTCAAAAAAGGAGGCCTGTTGACTGCCTCAAAGAATACCTTGTAAATAGCAACTGGCTACCCATATATAACGCACAGACAGTGGATACCACCCTTACCCACTTTATAACTACGTTTAACAAAGCCTGTGATATATTTGCCCCCTTCACAAAGCAGGTGGTGAAAACCAGGACTACCCCTGGATCACACCTTCCTTATAAACCTTATGCAACACAGGGACAACCTTTGGCACAAGGCCATAGACACACAGCGCACTAGGGACAGACAACTATATAGGGAGGCGCGTAATAAATGCACCTGGGCAACTCGCAGGGCAAAAGCTGAAAAGCTGAAAACTACCAGCATACCCTCTCCACCTCCTGGGGAGACGGGAAAAAATTCTGGAGCAACATTCAGGAAATCAGCGACAAAACTCGCTGCCCCACCCCTACCCAACTCAACGTGAACGGGGACATTACTCAAGACCCAGCTAAAATCGCTGAAGCCCTCAACGACTCCTTCTCTGACCTCTCACATATCCTCCCCCAAAATTTCTTCCACCCTCCCAAACCCCCCACACCATGTCCAGAGAATATAGACCTCCCACCCCTGTTCCAGCTCGAACCATTCCCAACAACCTGGCCAAACGCTATATCTCCAAAGCTATCGCTAACACTCGCCAGCAATGACTGCCTGGACCTAAAACTTATTAGGCTTACCCGCGATGTCACACTACCCCATTTCACAAAAATTTAACCTCTCACTCTGCCTCGCCAATTCCCCTCTAACTGGAAAAAGCCTTGATCACTCCTATCTTAAAGAATGGCGACCCCACCTACACCGTAATTATAGACCAATCTCAATACCTCCTCCTCTCCAAAGCGCTTGAAAAATAGTCTCAGACCAGCTTACAGAGCACCTTACGAGACACAACCTCCTAAGTAAGGAAAAACATGGGTTCCGTGCTGGCCACAGCATCATCATGGCCCTCACTGAACTAACCACGTTCATCCATGGGGCCCTGGACCAAGGATCTATTGCCGGGGCCATCTATGTAGACTTAACAAAGGCATTTGACACGGTCAATCACAATCTTGTCATCCAAGTCCTGCCACAACTAAATGTAGCCGCTGAGGTCTTGGCCTGGTTCAAGAACTACCTCTCGGGTCGCTTTCAGCAAATAAGAATCAACTCCACCATCTCCAACCCCAAACCTGTGTGCTCGGGTGTTCCACAGGGGTCTATTCTGGGCCCACTGCTTTTTACACTCTTCCTTAACTCACTCCCCAAAGCTTGCAGCAGTCATCTTCTACTTTATGCTGATGATGCTGTTCTTTACTGGCAACACCCACAGCCAGACACCCTCAAGCTCTCCCTTCAGGGTTTTTCAGGGAGCTGGAAAACTAGTTTACTGTACACCGCCTGATCATTAACTATTCCAAAACTAAGCCCATGACCTTTGCACATTGCCAAAGCCCACACAGCCAGATGACACTCCAAATCACAAACTTGGATGGTACCCATCTGGAACATGTTACTCATTTTAAATATCTAGGTGTCACCTTAGGTACCTCCCTCTCCTATCACAGACATGTACGCCTCCTCTCGTCAGCGATTAACTCCAGAATTGGTACCCTCTACAGGATCAAGAACAGCCTGCCTGCCCATGCCATGCAGATAGCTGTCTCCTCCTCCATCCTCTCACTTCTTGATTACGGGATTGTTATCTACAGCACCGCTGACAACTCCACCCTAAGTTGCATAATCACAGTGCTTAATAAAGCCTGCCGCCTCGTTACTGGCTGTGACAGACTCACCCACACCTGCGATCTGTACACACAAACAGGTTGGCTTAATTTCCATCAAAGACTCAAATATCAAACCTGCATCTTAGCAAAAAGATCCACCTCAGCTTACTCCAGCCGGACTACTCCCCCATCGTCAGCCCAGCCCCTCACAGGCGGACTACCAGACTGTCAGCTACCTCATCCTTCACGGTCCCCCCATGTCGAACGTCTCTAGGGCAGAGATCCTTCCGCTACCGTGCCCCCAAATGGCTCAACACCCTCCCCCCTACTCTCTCCCAGACCCACAGCATCGCACTTTTCAAAACAGGCCTTCGAACACACCTCCTTGAAAACTCTAAATGTGAATGCCAATAAGGCCTGCTCTCTCCTCCTTCATCCCCATAACTGACTCAGGGACTTCCTAGTCCCTACGTTCCACCCTCTGCATTTAGCTCTGTCTTGGGCCCACATGTATGCCTCCCATAAGTTTTAAAACGCCTCTCAAGTGCCATGTCAATTCTGTAACCTGAAAAAATCAAAGTGTAAAAAAAAAAAAATTGTGTTTCTTTTAATGCTTTATATTGTCTTGTGTCTCTCCACCCCCTGTAACCACCATGGAGCCATTGTATAAAAAACTGTCTGTACTGAAACCTGTATATAATTGCTCGTTCCGTCTGTCTTCCTTGTACTTTGGTTCTCCCTCCACCCCCTGTAAACGACGTGGAGCCTTTGCAAAAGAGTCTGTGACTCAAAGGATTGTAATTCCGATTATACAGTAAAATAAAAAAAAAATTTAGTGAAAACCCTGCATGGAAACCTTCAGAGTAGGCCTCAGCGTTGTTGTTACTGGGTTCAGCTTCATTGTACTCTTCAGCTCAATTGATGTCACTCAGATCTGGAACTGATCAGTAATTATTTATTTATTTATTTATTTAGTTAAACATCAGTTTAGAAACCTTTGAGCCAGAGGCTCATTTACAAAGGTACCTCGTCACAAAGAGGACATCAGAACAGTAGTACAAGGGACACAGTACTTACAAACAAAAAAGTTACAGTTCAATTACAATTTTGTTACAATAGAGTACAATCTCCAACGAGCAGAAGATAACAAAAGGTGCAAACTTATGGTGGGGGAGAGCTGGTGGGGGTAGAAGGGAGGGAGAGGGAGGAGGAATAAGTAGGGAAAGGAAGGGGGAGCAGCCAGTGAGCATTGTCAAACAGAGTATATATATATATATATATATATATATTTTTTTTTTACACTAGGCTAGCGGCAGTTGCATTTGTGAGAGCTAAGCAGGAAGTTTCTGAGCCTGGGCTTAAAGCAAGCTAAGGTTAGAGAGTTTGAGACACTGGCAGGGAGGGAGTTATACCAGTGGGGCGCACGGTAGGGGAATGCCCTCTGACCTTGTGAGGTCCTGGCTCTCGGAATAACTAGGGTAGCTCTTGACGAGCTGCGCGTGATCAGGGTCGGTGCAGTACGGCGAATGGAGTTGGATAGGCCTATGGGGGATAGGCCATGCAGGGCTTTAAAGGTGAGCTGGCATGTCTGATACATGAGTCGCTTCTTCCAGGTTGAGTAGGGTAGCCAGGGTGTACAGCTCACATGTGTGAGTGAGTCTGGGAGCACCAGTGATAAGTCTGCAGGCCTTATTTACTGTGAGATGAACCTTGTTGAGGGCAGTCTGATCTGCTGAGCCATAGACCGGAAGGCCATAGTCAATAGAGACATGACAGAGGAGGTGACAGCCAGGCGGAGGGCATCAGGAGGGAGGCATTTCTTGTGCCGGTAAAGAATGCCTAGACGTGAGTTGGCGACAGAATTTAGGGCAGATATATGTCCATGGAATGAAAGTGCAGGGTCAAAGGTTATACCAAGATATTTATAGGATTGCACCTGGTCAATGACGAGATTGGGTGTGGAGTGGACAGCTAAGGGAAACTTGCTGTACTTATTTTGGGGGTGAAAAAGTGAATACTGGGTGGGAAAAAAGTAGAATTATCAAGGGACCCTAAATAGGGTCAAAATAGGACTATTTCGAAACAACCCACATAACAATATACTATGGTTATTAAACATAATTCCTACATGCCAAAATTTACAATTATGTATAAAAATGTAAACAATAAGATTGATGTTCCCATTAAGCCTGTCAGCCACCGATCCACTATAAAGCACATAGCAGGTATCTCAGATTCCACCATGGCTTATGTCATTGAATGAATCAGGGTTGATGGGGTCAACAGCACTGTGTGTGGTCCAGGAACTGTAAGATGCTCCAAAATGCCAGTCACCAGTTCCAAGCTACTTCTGAGGCAACTTGTATTCAACTTTAGGAGTACAGAAGGACCACAGACTGGCCTTTTCATGTATCTGACAGCCCTATAACCACATCCAGTGCTACTGAATTCACCGTGGTGATTCCATCACGGGCATCAGCTGCAATATACTTTGGGATACTGCACATTCAGCTAAATGGGAATTAGATTTCCTTACTAGTAATACCAGTTGTGCGTAGGATCTGTGCGTGAGCAGTCAGATAGATTGGGCTGTCCTCCCCTGTCAGCTGGGACAGGTTGTAACAGTCTGAGAGAAATCTTACGACATGCCCTTTCCCAGACTCCCTCTCTCTAACCTTCTGTCCATGTCTGTAGAAAATACTGCTTAGAAATAATACAACAGTTAATGTCAAACAACAACATGTGATAAATCCCAAAGGGAACTATATGCAATATAGGACATAAGATACACTGAAATATATAGCTCTGAAAACTGGAAGTGCCAGACTGCCCACGGACAGAGCCTATACCCGACCAGAATTACCAGTAAGGCATTTAATTGCCCTTTGTGTGTCGATTCCTACAGACAGTCACATAGTTTGGGCCCTAATAAGTTGTCCTTTGATGGGAGGAGTTAGTGCTGTACAACTGAGCTCTGCACCTGCCTGCCAAAAGCAGTCACGGAACTAAGGACAGCTAGACTATAATGTGCAGTGAATGTAGGTACAGACACCCACGTAACAGCCTTGTAGATATCTTCGTGGGGAAGCTGAAGTCCATTGGGCGTAAGAGGCTGCCATGGCTCTACGAAGTAAGCTCTGATCCCTGGAGGAACAGGTAGCCCTCTGAAGGAGTATGCAAGCCTGATGGAGTGACAGTCAATTTGCTAGTGTTCACTCAGCTGGGGCCAACCCTTTCTTCCTTAAACTCAGCAAAATAAAGAGCTTTTTAGTAAAGTGGGACAGCTCAAAGCATTTGAGGTAAATTTCATGGGCTTGCCAAACACATACTGTAGGGTACACAACTGTTCTTCCTTGAGGTTTGTAGGACTCACGCAAAGGGCAATGCTATCGCCTGAGTTCTGTGCAAGGCTGAGGCCACATTAGGGAAAAAGGAATCCACCATCCTCAGGACCACCCTGTTTCCCGTGGAATATTAGATAGGGCTCCTTGTGCAAAAAGCCTTGTATCTCGATTCACCAACCTGAACAGATGGCAAAGAGAAATGGAATATGGAACCTTTAAAGCCCTACACGATCAGGGACCCGGTTACCTGAAAGATCTTCTGGTTCCCTATTGCCCCCTCCGCTCCGCCAATGAGGGATTGCTAGAGATTCCCAGGGTCCGTTTGAAGTTGTCAGGATCTCGTGCCTTTGCCTTTTCAGCTCCTACCCTGTGGAATTCTCTACCTCATTGGTTAAGAGAATGCCCGACCGTTGACAGTTTTAAAATTGCTTTAAAAACACATCTTTTTACTTTGGCTTTTTCTTTATAGTTCTGATTGTTTAATGTTGGATTCTTTTGTTCTATTTATTCTGTACAGCGCCTTGATTTTGAAAGGCGCTTTAAAAATAAACATGAATTGAATTGAATTGAATGAGGGCCACATGCCAGAGTAACCCTTCTTGAAGAGGCTCAAAGGGAAAAGGATACTGCTGGATGGGATCCCAAAGGTTCTGACCCCACAGGACCCCTTACAAAGGACAGAACAGACACCTACACCAGGAAGGAACTAACTGAAAACCCTTTGTCTAGGCCTTGCTGCAGAAATTCATAGACGGTGAACAGAAAGGTGGCTGACAGCTTGATATAAAGAGGGGTCCACTAACATTAGAAAGCATTCCAGACTCTTCTGTAGGCTCTGTTGGCAGAGAGCCTTCTGGATCTTATCAAGGTCTGAAGAACCTTTGCCATGCATCCTACCTATACAAATTTCCTGCGCTCAGAAGACATGCCGTGAGCCGAAACTTGCAAGGTCTGGAAGAAACAGCATGGCCTGATGAAGAAGGCCTGTATGACTCAGTATCTCGCAGGGATCGCACGTTTCAAGGTGGATCAGCTCTGAGAAATACGATCTGTGCAACCAACAAGGAGTTATAAGGATCAGCATTGCTGCCTCCTTCTTCCGCTTCCTGTGACCTTTAGGATAATTGAAAATGGTGGAAGCGACTTCTGGTTCCGCTACGGCTCCTGAATAGGCACAGACTCGTGGCTCTCCCCTCGAGGGACTAAAAAAACTTTGTTTACCCCACAACAAACTTTAAAATTTCAATCAAAATGCCTCCAAAAGGAAAAGGGGACTCAAAGCTGCCTAAAAATCTGTATGAGCGGGGACAGACAACAATAGATGGCTCCCGATACCATCTGCTACAGGATGACCGGGATGCGAGCCCCTCGCTGACGGAGCACACACCCCAGGCTGCAATTCAATCTACAGAAACCAGATTGAAAGATAAGGCTCAGCTGGACACTATCTTAGCAGGAATTCTAGAAATGAGAAAAGAGAAGAGAATAAAGCTGAATTTCAAAAACTACATCACAAGTTAGCGGATATGGATACGGTGCTTAAGGAGGTGGATACAAGAGTGATACATGTAGAGAACAGCTCCTCACTACATATGGAGGCCTTAACCACGGTTCTGGACTATGCTGACCAGCTTCAGCAAAATGTGTGGATCTAGAGGCGCGATCCCGAAAGGACAACCTTTGAGTGCCGGAGCTGCCAGAGGGGACTGAGGTGGGCAATACAGCCCATTTCATGCAAGATCTTCTACAGGATGTACTGGCCATGTCACCCACACTGCAAATTAAAATCGAGCGGGCTCATAGAACACTCAGCCCGAAGCCTACAGACCCTCAGCAAGGCTTCGCCAGATTCTCATGAAATTTTCAAGCTATGCCACAAAAGAAGAGGTACTTTGTCTAGCCTGGCAGATGGGGGAAACTAAATACAATGGGCATCGATTACATATCAACCAGGATTACCCACCAGAAATTCAAAAGATGAGATTGCAGTACAGACCTGCCATGAAAGCGTTTCGCTCCAAAAAGATCAGATTCCAGACCCTCTACCCAGCAAAAATGAGAGTGTTCTGGGAAGAAGGGAACCAGCTATATTCCTCCCCTGAAGATGTGGCTGAGGCACTTAGGCATAGAGGAATCGCGTTGGAAGATCTCCAGCAGACTACCTCAAGGGCTGAAAATAGGAACCTCAGGCACCTGGGAGACCATTTCCAGAGAGGACCAGTTAAACTGATGGACACGCTTTCCATGCAGAAATCCATGGTGCACATCTGAAACAGGCTGAAACAGGCCCAAGTGCAACAATCGCAGAACAAACAGCAAACCCTCAACACCTGAAGACCATTCGGAGATATAATCGGAGTATATTTTTTTGTCGCATCCTCAGCCCATGCAGCTTCCCTAGAACAGAGACGGTTAAAAGGGTCAGTAAGCCTGAATAAGGGGACAGAAGTTGTTTTGAAAATTTTACATATAAATGTTTAGCCAAGCTGAGACATTGGGACCTGGAAATCCTCCCTCCCTGCCATCTTTTTTCCCCTAGGTAATCTACTTCTTTGTCACCTCTTCCATTTTCTCCTAATACCCTCCTACATGTTCCTCTTTCATCCTTTACCCTCTTCCTCTTCTTCCCACCTCCCTCCTTTTTCCTCTCCTCCCTGTCCTTTTTACCACAAAATGGCACTTATTGTACTTGTCTGTGTATATTATTTCTCTCACATAAGTTTTTCTGATCTTGCTTTTTACTTGTCCAAAATGTATTTGAATTGTATTATACTGAACAATGTCTCTCTTCATCCTAACTTTGAATGTATGTGATCCCCCAACTGTGTTACCTATATCATGTGCTGCGTCACATGTACAGTATGCTCATGTATTCTGTATTACACTAATCAATGTTTCTCTCCACTGTAAGTTTAATGTATGTGATCCCACTGCTACCATGTTACATATATCATGTGCTACGTCACATGTATGCTCATGTATTCCTCATGTATTTTAAACTGTATTCTCCTAGGTCATGCCTGAAAATAGGCATTCCTATGCCTAGTGCACCCACCCGGTTACCAAAAGCAAATAAATAAATAATAAATAGCTCTCTGAGTAGGGCATTTGAGGACATATTATACACCTCCTTGTGATGCTAATAGTTCAATAGTGTTAATAATTTTTGTAGCTTTACAAGGTTTAAGGTCTGATTGCACCGTTTAAAAAGTTTTGAGCCTGGTTTACAATGTAGGGTGGGGCATATCAGTCAGGGAGAGGGATACAGATCTATATGGGGGAGCTTTAACAGCTGTTAGCCCTCGCTCGTCTTGCTGACAATATAGTAACTGGTGTCTCTCGGCGGGGGAGGGGAGAGCAAACTTGAGACAGCCTATAAGTTCTAATATTAGTGGTGGAGTATTTCTACGTTGGGGGAAGCAGTTAGCTGGGAGTTATCTCCGCAAGCTACTGCCCCTGTAGTGACCCCCTTATAGGAGGTAACAAACAGCATTACATCTCTGCGAGATAGCACTTCACAGAGCTAGGGAACCAAACTGTTCCCCTACCTTGGAAGTCTTGTACAAAGTTATAGTTGGTGGCATTTGTTGCCAGATTTGGCTACACTTACAGTTTTACACGTAGCCCAAGTTTTTTGTTTATGGTACCTAGGTGACATATTAAATCCAATCCAGCTGATGGTGCGCAGAAGAGAGGAGAGACACAGAAGATGCAGGTTGATCCACTGTCAGACAGATTCTATTCACTGGAGCAATGGGGATTAAAGCTCTTTCATTTAATGTAAACGGGTTGACAAACCCAATCCAAAGGAAAAAAATACTTGGGACATATTAGGAAGTATAAGGCGGATCTTATTTTAATGCAAGAGACTCATCTAACAGATGAGGAACACTTGAAATTAAAAAATGATGGTTTTTTGGAGATTTGTTTTTCATCATACCAGGGGGGTAGACGGAAAGGGGTAGCAGTACTAATCCCGCATGGTACTCCATTTGAAGTGCTAGACCAGGTTGCTGATAAGGAAGGTAGATTTGCCCTACTTAAAGGGAATCTAAATGGAAGCTGACTGACAATGAAATCATTATACATCCCCCAGGCTCTCCTTACGAAATGTACAGACACATTTTAACTAAGATAGTAGAAAGGGCAGAAGGGACACTGATAGTGGGGACTGGAATATGATCCTGGATCAGAAAACGGACATCACTTCAAAATACCTAGGAAGACAAACAAATTACAAAAAAAAATTAAAGCTCTGTTACAGAAGGTGGGATTGCAAGATGCTTGGTCCTTTGGTTGAGGGCCCCACAAAAGGATTGACGCATTATTCGGCAACCTATCATATGTACTCCCGATAAGATTATTTTTATTTGAATAGAGACGCAGTTTCTAAGATACAAAAATGTGAAATGGTTTTATTTACTGTATCTGATCATGCCCCACTCTTAATTTACATAGATTTGGCCCTCCCACCTTGCAACACGTTTTGGAGGCTCAACCTTTCTTTACTTCGAGATAAAGAAGTACAGGATCAAATACCCCAGTTAATTACACAAACTCTACAAGATAATGATAACGGGGAGGTTGGTAGGGGCATAATCTGGGACACCCTCAAGGCTGTGATTAGAGGAAAGCTAGTGGCCATAGCTTCTGCTAGAAAAAAACAGAGAGAGCAAAAGCAACAAATGCTAGAAAGCCAGATAAAAATACTAGAAGCACAACAACAGGAAAGATACTTGGCACAAAGAGAAAAAGAATTAACAAAATATAAAAAGAGTTGAATAATATCCTGAATGCTAAAGTGGAATTCAATCTCCAATACCTAAGGCAAAATTACTATGAGAGTGGCCCAGGGGCCCTTCAACGCCTTGCCATCCGATTAAGAGCCAAGAGAGCTAGGGCCCAAATAGTGAAAACAGTACACCCTCAAACTAGGGTGAAAAGCTCAAAATTGGAGCATATTGTAGAAGTGTTCCAGACATATTACAAGCAATTATTGTATATGCTCAATCGAATGATCCCCCACTGGAAGAGATAACAGTTTTATGAGGGAACTGAATTTACCTCAGGTCCCGGATTCCTGAAAGTTCTAAGCCCAATATCAGAATCTGAAATTAATAATGTAATACGGGATGGGAAAACAGGGAAGTCACCAGGGAACGATGGACTTCCCATGGAATTTTATAAGAAATTTCAGACCACATTGTCCCGTCATGAGAACCAATTACCAGGACATAATAACAGAGGAAAACATCATTTCCCCCCTCCTGGAGACAGGCTATTATTTCAGTTCTCCCCAAACCCGTCAAGGACCCCTCCCTTTGCACATCATATAGGCCCATCTCGATTCTTAATGTTGACTATAAGATCCTGACTTCTATTATTGCAAAAAGACTGCAATACCTAATCCCAACCCTAGTACATAAAGAGCAAACTGGATTTGTTGCTGATAGACAAGCAGCTGATAGTGTTAGGCGTACAATACATATTATTGACCATCTTAATCAGCAGAAAACACCAGCTATCATAATGAGTCTCGATGCCAAAAAAGCCTTTGATCAAGTAAACTGGAGTTTTCAATATGGGGTCCTTGTCGGGTTTGCTTTCCCAGACAAATTTATAACCTTAATAAAACTCTTATATACAGACCCACAGGCCTACATTCGTGCTAATGGTATAATTTCCCAAAAGATTAATCTACACAGAGGTACTCGGCAGGGGTGTCCCTTGTCCCCTCTTTTATTCTCCTTATGTATCGAACCCTTGGCACAGTGGCTTCGAAATGATCCGGGAATATGAGGAGTTTTAATAGGACCCAGCATGCACAAGGTGGCGCTATACGCCAATGATGTGCTGCTCTATTTGACGGATCCAGAGACCTCATTAAAACAGGTTATGGCAAAGATTAAAACCTTTTCAGATCTATCCGGTTATGCACTTAATACCACAAAAACAGAAGTACTTACATTTAATTCTAATCCTTCTCAACAACTGAAGACAAAATATAACATGAAATGGGGCCTCACTACACTAAAGTACTTAGGGGTGACCCTGAGAGCCTCTAATACACACCTATTTGTAGATAACTACAAACCTATAGACCTGCAGCTTCAATTGGACATTTAGAGATGGTCATTGCTCTCCCTACCTATGTATGACAGAATTCAGGCCATGAAAATGAATCTCCTTCCACAGCTTTTATATTTATTTCAGTGTATTCCAGTCACACCCTCTCAGAGGTGGTTCCAAGATCAACAGGCCAAGGTGTTTAACTTTATTTGTAATAACCACAGACCTACAGTTTGTAGAACCCTACTGTTAGCCCCTAAGCAGAAAGGGGGGAGAGCAGTCCCCAATCTTAAGGAATACTGGATAGCAGCACAAGTCAGGTGAGTTTTATTTTGGACATAGACCCCTGCAAATGCACACTGTCAGGAAATGGAAAAAGCCATTAGCCCTGAGTTTCATATACAGGTACATACTAGTCTGTTTCGTTTAGATAGACCACAGTACTTAGCAGATAACACCCCTATTCAAGTAGCTCTCAGTGCATGGGATCTATTCCAAGCATATCCTGGATCAAAGTGAGAGCTATGGAGAGTGAAATGGTTTATAACTGACAACAATTTCATACCAGGCCGGGGGGAATCCTAGTACAAGAAACAGGCAGCTAGGGGGTTTGATGCACCTATGCAGATGCTGAGGGAAGAGGGAATTATTTCCTTCTCGGAATGTGCTCAAAAATTGGGATGGACCCCAGGTGAAAAAATATACTATTTACAGATGTACACCTATATACAATACAAACTCCAGGGCAGAGCAGAGCTTACTAGTGGGGGGCCTGGATAAACTCTTAGTGATCTCTTCTCTCTAACAAGTGCAAAACAAGCTATCACTAAGATATATAAATATCTGAATGCACAGAAGGAGGGGGGTGACACAAGCCTTACAGACAAAATGGGAAAGAGAGGCTGATCTTCATTTACCCTCCCCCCTTTGGGATAAACTCTGGGAATCCTCATCGAGGGCAACTACATCACCTCTCTGGCAGGAGTACTTGTGGAAGATCAGGGTACTTTTTTTTTTTTTTTTACTCCTGACGGGGTGGCTAAATGTTCCTCTACAGGCTCAGCCAGCTGTTGGTGACACTGTGGGGAGCTAAAAGCAACCCCCACACATATTTTTTTACGTATGTCCTAAATTTGAACAGTTCAGAACAGATGTGGGAGAAAAGATCTATATTTTTGTTTTAGATACCTACTCCACTATCAGTGCAAAATTTGACACTGGGTCTGCCTCCAGAGGGGATAAGGGGAACAGATACTTTATATTTGTGGTATATGTGTTTTATCTTATAACAAAGCTAAAACAAGATTATCAATGACATATAGCACATGGAAGAACTAACTTACCAATTAAGGGACGCTACTGAAAGGTGCTTCAGGAGATGGACTAGGTGGGCCCTCTTGAAATAAATAAAATCTCTAGTCTAGGATGCATACCCAACAGAAGACATAGTGTATAGGTCTTCTAACTGGGTCTTTTGATAGACAATAAGAGACAAGGAGAGTGAAATAAGCCTGGTGGCTCCCTCCCGAAAGCGCACCATCACCTTCATCAGCTCTGCCATTAGTAGAACACAGAATAGAAATAATATGAAGTGTTTGATAGGGCAATTTTATTATATGAAAAAATCATTTTAATTGGGTACTGGAAAACCCAAATCGATAAGTTATTAGTTAATCCTTCTCACCTAGGTAACAGAATTATTTATTTATTTACTTGTGTTACAGTTTGTTATTAATTGTAGTCACTCAACTTGAGAGTGGTATGTTAACTTAGCATAAAAAAAGGAAAAAGAGAAAAACTGCCAAGTCAAAGATTTATTTTAAACACTCTGTGAACTGACAATAAAGTACATATATAAAAAAAAGAAAATAGTGGGAGCGCATACTATAGGGCATCCGGCCATGCCAATGATACGCATTCTATGGCTATATCCGATATCTGCTGATTCACCTTGTGGTTTTTGAATTGGCCTTGTCTGCCAGGAGGTCCAAGATTCGAGTTCCCCATTTGCAGCAAAGCATGTGGAACACTTCCTTGCCAAGTTCCCATTTGTCTGGATGTAGCTTATGGTAGCTGAGCTGGTCTGCTTGGTACTTGAGGGTGCCTGTCCAATGTACCACCAAGAGAGACTAATGGTTCTTTCCACCCAATAAAATAACTTGAAGTCCTCCTCCATCTGCTTTTGTCACCTCCCTGTCACCAAAGGCAGGCCACAGTTAGCGTATTCTCTGGCTAAACCAGGATGTGCCGACTACATAGCCTGACCCTGAAAGTCCACAGAACCTTGAAGACCGCTGTCATCTCAAGAATGGTAACAGGCTTCTTTTTCACAAAACTCCAGGTTCCCTCGGCCAGGAACTGCTCCCCAGCCAGTGAGCCTGGCATCTGTTGCGACTGTAATCTTTTCAACATCCCTTATTGAGACCCCTTTGTTTAGATTTGTGCATGCTGTCTACCATCTGACAGATGATTTCACCCAGGCTATGAATGGAGTCCTGGTCAAAAAAGATTGCTTTTGCAGGTATCAAAGGTGTAGCAGATGATGAAATGGGCGAGAGA
Organism: Neoceratodus forsteri; assembly: GCA_016271365.2. Classification (NCBI taxonomy): domain Eukaryota; kingdom Metazoa; phylum Chordata; order Ceratodontiformes; family Ceratodontidae; genus Neoceratodus; species Neoceratodus forsteri. The sequence continues at coordinate 639,663,169 of CM057450.1, read as the reverse complement.
GAGAGAGAGAGAGGAGGGAGGGAGGAGGGAGGAGGGAGGGAGGAGAGAGAGAGAGAGAGAGAGAGAGAGAGAGAGAGAGAGAGAGAGGGTCTAGTCCACCGGACCAGATCTATGCTTGCTGTCAGCAGGCTTGGATGTGAAAAATCTTCCTTGCAGGCACTGCAGGTTCATGTCTGGGTCTTTTGTGAGCCTGCGAAAAGTTCCACATCCTGTCCGGCATGAGGGCTACCATGACTTTGCCATATCGAATGTTGCTCCTAGGTGTTGAATGCACTGGGTCGGTTCTAGGGTGCTCTTGTTGTTGTTTATTACCCATCCATGGTAATGCATGGTTGTGATGATCTCCAATACTGTTTCCTGAGCTGTGATCAGGGACTGGCCCCAAAAGAGTCAGTCATTCGTGTTTATGGATGCACATGACAGCCATCGTCAAGGAGGTGAACTACAATTACCAAAATAACTTTCGTGAATCCCCTTGGAGCAGTGAACAAACCAAGCGAAAATGCCATGAAATTAAAAAACTGACTTCAATATTCCAGACGTGGACTGGAGCATCCCAGCAGCAGCATCAACTAGGAGCAGATTTATCCTGGACTCCCTTCAGGGTGCCTTCCTCAAGCAACTGGTCATGGAACCAACTCGGCAGAAGGCAATACTGGACCTTGTGCTCACAAACAGGGACAGTGTGATGGGGGTAACAGTGGGGGAGCACCTGGGTAAAGTGACCACCAGTCATTGTGGTTTGAAATCACAGAAAGAGCAGAACCAAACCACACAAAACACGTATCCTGGATTTTAGGGGCAGACTTTGGGAAATGGGGAGATACTTGAAAGAGGCATTAAGGGGAATGGGACAGGAATCAGGGTTGAGGAACAGTGGGCAGTATTTAAAATGGGGATTATAAGAACAACAGAATTATGCATTAAGCAGGTTAGCAAGAGGAAAAGGAAGAGGAGACCATTATGGTTTCAAAAGAGGTAGCAAAGAAAGTGAAAGCCAAAATATTGCATTCAGGCAATACAAAAGACACAGGCAGAAGGGGTTAGGGAGAAGTACCAGAGAAGCAAAGGGAGGCAGGGAAGTCAGTAAGGGAAGCCAAAGCCTGTGACAGAAGAACACATTGCAAAATCAGTGGGTAAAGGGACAAAACCTTTACAGGTACATAAGGAAAAAGAAAGACAAAGGGAGGATAGTGAGACTGAAGAGGGAGGATGGGAGCAGCATGAAGGATGACAACAGTAAAGCTGACATACTGAACAGGTATTTCTGCTCAGTCTTTACTGAGGAAGAGGGGGTAATGGGTCTGAAGGGGTACAAGGGTGAGAATGGCAGAATGGACAAGTCCCTTTACACGAGAAAGGGTCCTGAAGGAACTGAAGTAATAAGAGTTGATAAAGCAATGGGGCCAGACGGTGCACCCAGGGTCCTTAAAGAACTAAGAGAGGTGGTGGCTGAACCTCTGGCTATCCTGTTTAGCCGATCACTGGAAACAGGGAGGTACCCAAAGACTGAGGACAGCAGATGTAGTCCCTTATACAAAAGTGGGAACAAGAGGAAGCAGGAACTACAGACCAGTCAGCCTCACCTGGGTAGTGGGAAGATCATGGAAGCACTACTGAAGGAGAGTTGGTGGAACATCTGTCAATGGACTACAGGACCCAAGGCAGCATGGTTTCACCAGGGAGGTCGGCAGTCAGACCAACCTCGTTGAATTTTTGACTGGGTGACTAGGGAGGTGGATCAGGGAGGGCAGTGGACATGGCCTATCTGGACTTCAGCAAGGCCTTTGACACTGTGCCACATAGAAGACTATTACACAAACTGGGGAATATGGGTGTGGGCAGGACAGTAGTGTGGTGGGTAGGTAACTGGCTGGGTGGCAGGACACAGAGGGTGGTGGTAAATGGCTGTCACTCCACAGAGGGAAGAGTGACCAGTGGGTACCAAGGGATCAGTGCTGGGACCGGTCCTATTCAACATCTTTATCAGTGACATTGCACAGGATCCAGAAGGCAGAATTTCACTGTTCGCTGATGACACAAAGCTCTGTAACAGAGTAGACACACCAGAGGGTGTAGACAGAATGAGAAGCGACCTGCAGAAACTTGAAGAATGGTCAGGGGTTTGGCAGTTGAAATTCAATGCAAAGAAGTGCAAGATAATGCATATGGGGCACAAAAACCCTGGCACAATATATCAGTTGGGGGTGAGGATATAGCATGCACCAAGCAGGAAAGGATCTTGAGGTTGTCATCTCTGATGACCTCAAGGTAGAAACAGTGTGACAAGGCAGCAGGTAAAGCAAATAGGATGCTGGGATGTATGGGCAGGGCATCACCAGCAGGAAAAGGAGGTCATAATTCCGCTATACAAGACACTGGTGAGGCCCCACCTGGAGTACAGTGTACAGTTCTGGAGACCATACCTCACGTAAGGACATAGACAGGGTAGAGAAGGTTCAGAGGAGGGCAACAAAGATGGTGCATGGATTGCATCACAAGTCCTATGAAGACAGGTTGAAGGAACTGAACATGTACTCCTGGAGGAGAGGAGGAGAGAGAGGGATATGATAGAGACATACAAGTATCTTACAGGAGGAACAGGGTGCAGGAAAACACTATTTTTAAGCGAAAAAGATGTTCCAGGACTAGAGGGCATGGGATGAAGTTGGAGGGAGGACGATTCAGAGGAAACATGAGAAAGAATTTCTTCACAGAACGGGTGGTGGACAAGTGGAACACCCTGCCAGAGGAAGTGGTGGGGACTGAAACAATCACGGGATTTAAGAATTCATGGGATAGACATAAAGGAATTCTAGAGGTCAGGGATAAGGGGAAACAGACTTCTAGGAAAACAAACTGAACTTACAAGCTCAAATGGGCAGACTGGGTGGGCCATAGGCCCTTATCTGCCGACACTGTCTATGTATCTATGTATCTATGACCCTGAACACAGAAGCAGAGGAACTGGAGATGCAACAGATGGATAGAAACATGCAGATTTGCATCTTGCAGATCTAAAGAAGTCAGATAATCTCCTGGCTGAACCGCTGCCATGTGCTATGGTAGAATACAGCGTTTCCCTTTCGATATGAGAGTACCTGGATATGTTGCTGAGAATACTGAGGTCTAGCATGGCACAAAAGCCCCATCACCATTTTGGCAACAATGATGAAAAATGGCATGTAGACCTATGTCTTGCTAGTGGTGGGGAACCGACTGAATTGCTCTAATCTGAAACGGCTGATTGCTCTTTGTGTTGCTTGAAACTTAGACAGACCGTACAATACAAGAAACTGCAGTAAAGAGTTGTGACAAGGAGGAATGCAAAACTCTATGAGGGTATCAAGGGGAGAAAATGTCCACTACCAGCAGTGAGCAATCCATGGTTATTTCCATCCACCAGTTGGCAAATAATATCAGTCTTGCCCTAAGGGGTACTCTCGACCTGGGCTGGGCAGGATCTAAGTAGGACTAGTTGACTTAAGGTTCCCTCTAACTTCTCTACTATAACGAAAAGATCTGCTAGTGGGCTTGAGAGAACCAAAAGAAATATGCGCTGCACCCTGTGGCTGTAAACCACATAGAAAACAACCCCTTGAGCCAAAGAACTATCCTAATCCTACCTTGTTTTAAAGGGGTAGCTAGGCAGTCCTAGACAGGCATGGCAAGGTGTATGTGGGCTCTAGCAGCCCTTACCAGGTACCACAGCCCCAGGGTTCAACCCACAGAAGTGTGCACTGCATTAGCAACTGTAAATCACACAGAAAACATCCCTTTAAGCCAAAGGAAAGTACAGTTATGTAAGAACTTATCTTAACAGTAGATCTTACTTCGAGAGAGGCTCTTGCAGTAGGTAATTACACATAGGACTGAAGCCGGCAGGCATCAGAACCCCACAGAAAAATGTCTAGCTAGCAGTCTCTGGCGGGGGACCGTCCCTACGTCAGGTGACTGGCGTCAGGCGACGTCGGCATAAAGGAGCAGTCCCCCACGCCTGCCTTCCAGTTCTTTCCCTCCAAAGGCCAAAAAGGCAAGACGAGAGAAAGGCAAATATTTCCCTCCCTGGAAAAGGAGCTTAAAAATCTAAGGGGGTTGGAGGGTGGGAAGGCATTACCTACTGCAAGAGTGTCTCTCGAAGATCTACTGTTATGGTAAGTTCTTACGTAACTGTACTATCTTACTGCAAGAGGGCTCTTGCAGTAGGTAATTACATATAGGACTGAATCCCAAGCAGTCTGGAACAAGGAGATGCACTCGGGAGGAGGAAATCTACCAACAGATAAACCTCAGGCTGTGAGGGTCATAAGAAAGAAGACCTTGCAAAACAGCCAACCCAAAGCCTGCTCTGCAGTGAGAGGCAATGTCCAAACTGTAGTGTTTCGTAAAGGTATGGACTGAAGTCCAAGTTTCGGCTGCGCAGATGTCAGCAGCTGACACATTCCTGAAACAAGCAGCAGAGGCAGCTACTCCTCTGGTGGAGTGATCTCTGACATGACCCAGCAGGGTCTTGTGGTACTTGTCATAACAGAAAGTGATACAGTGAGCCAACCACTTCAATAGGCATTGCTTAGAAACTGTATTGCCTTCTCTTTTGTGAGCAAAAGAGACAGAGAGCTGGTCCGACTTTCTAAGATCCTTAGTCCTAGTGGTAAAGTATCTCAGGATCCTGTGAACATCCAGAGTATGCAAGAGGAATTCCCCTTGATTGGAGTGTTGTGTAAAGAAAGCAAGCAGCTCAATGGATTATACAAAATCACACATGCCCACACAATGCAAAGCATCATGGGTTGCATAAGCAAATCACCACAGAATGTTATGCTGGTCCAACTTTAAGCATAATTGCATGGTGCCGAAAGGCCTCTCACACAGTTTGCAAAGGGTGCTAACAGAAGACATAGACACGTGTTTCGTCCTACCAGGACTCATCAGTATGCCTCGTCTGTTTGACACCCCAGTGGAATGGACCAGCTACCCTAAGACAGTGTGTCTTGGATATGTTGTGGTGAACCCATTAAAATAAAAACTATTTAAAGACAAAGAACCTCTGTGTGGTTTTTATTTTAATGGGTTCACTATTTATATCAAAACACATTAATCTGGGTAGCTGATCATTCACTATGAGGTGTCAAGCAGTGAGCTATGCTGAGTCTGAAGACGCGTCTGTTAGCACTGCAAGCAATGTGAGCTGCTGTTTTCATCTGTGTGTAAGCGGACCAGCATAACTGTCTGTGGTGTTCTGTGCAACCATGATACTGCGACAATGTGGGCATGTGTGTTTGTGACCCCTCTTCGGCTTCCAGCCAAATGCCTTTTGGGTAACCCTTGCCTCAGTGTTAGCACAGAGAGGTTCTTTGTCTTTTAAATAGTTTTATTTTAATGGGTTCACCACAACATATCCAAGACACACTGTCTTAGGGTAGCTGGTCCATTCTACTAGGGTGTCTAACAGGACGAGCATACTGATGAGTCCTGGTAGGATAGAAACACGTGTCTATGTCTCTGTTAGCACCCTTTGCAAACTGTGTGAGAGGCCTTTCGGCACCATGCAATTATGCTTAAAGTTGGACCAGCATAACATTCTGTGGTGATCTGCATATGCAACCCATGATGCTTTGCATTGTGTGGGCATGTGTGATTTGTATTTCTTGAAACTTGGCTTCCCAGCCAAATGCCCTTGGGGTAACCCTTGCCTCAGTGTTTGTGCACAGAGGTTCTTTGTCTTTTAAATAGTTTTTTATTTTAATGGGTTCACCACAACATATCCAAGACACACTGTCTTAGGGTAGCTGGTCCATTCCACTGGGGTGTCTAACAGGCAGAGGCAGACCGATGAGTCCTGGGACGACGAAACACATGTCTATGTCTTCTGTTAGCACCCTTTGCAAACTGTGTGAGAGGCCTTTTGGCACCATGCAATTATGCTTAAAGTTGGACCAGCATAACATACTGTGGTGATCTGCATATGCAACCCATGATGCTTTGCATTGTGTGGGCATGTGTGATTTTGTATATTCTTGAAACTTGGCTGCCCAGCCAAATGCCCTATGGGGTAACCCTTGCCTCAGTGTTTGTGCACAGAGGTTCTTTGTCAATGGATTAGTTCAGCATAGATTAGGGAGAAACTTAGGGTTGATGCGCAGAACCACACATTCCTTGTGGAAAATCAAATAAGGGATTTTGCACATAAAGGCCTGAAGCTCGGAAATTCGTTGAGCTGAAGTAATGGCCACTAGGAAGAGAGTCTTCCAAGACAGGAACTTCAAGTCTGCTGAAGCTGCCAACTCAAAGGGAGGCAGAGTAAGCTTCTCGAGGACAAAGTTCAAATCCCAAAGAGGAGCAGGAATATGGATGGGGGGTCTTAAATGAAGAGCCCCTCTGAGGAAGGTCTTCCAGACTTCCAACTGAGTGAAAGTCCTGTCACCAAAAGAGATGTGGTAGGTCGAAATGGCCGACATATGGACCTTCAAAAAGGAATGACTGAGACCCAAGTCAAAGAGAGACACATGTAGTCAGGACTCTCTCTCAACCAGGCAGAGAAGGGTTCCAGATCGTGAAGTGGCCCTTATCGGCAGCCACTTCATAGCATAGGTGGCTCGTGAGAAGGCTTTCTGGCACCACCAAATGTCTGCGACAAGCGAAGAAACCCCAAACAGGCTTGGACTATGTCTCCAGGAGCCACGCATGCAACTGAAGGATCAGAGACCTGGATGGACCAGGGTCCCCTGATCCTGGGTCAGCAAGTGCTGCAACAGAGAAAGAGGAAGAGGAGGTTCCTCCAAAACCTGCTGCAGAAGAAGACCAAACTTGCCTGGGTCAGAATGGAGCGATGAGTATCATTAGAGCTCCTTCTGATTGGAGTTTGTGGAAGACTCTCGAGATTAAGGAATCGAAGGGAAGGCATTTAGACGAATCTGTCCTTCCAATCGAGAGACAGAGCATCCGCCAGAAAATGCCTCACCCTGGAGCAAGCGAGCAGAAGGTGGGAAGCTTTGCATTTAGAGAAGACGCGAACAGGTCTAACTGAGGGTTCCTCAACGCAGAAAAACTTTGTCTAGTACCTCCTGATCTAGTTCCCATTCGTGGGCATCAGCAGACGACTGACTGAGGTAGTCCACCAGCATATCGTCCACTCCCAGAACGTGCACTGCCACCAGGTGAAGATTGTGCTGAGCTCCCCAACCCCAAACTCTCATTGCTTCCCTGCATAGAGGGTAGGAACGAGTTCCTCCCTGCTTGCTGATGTACCAGACCACGCACATGTTGTCCGTCTGGATAGCTAGATGGCCAGGAGGAATACAAGAGTAGAGAGCTTGAAGAGCATACAGAACGGCTCTGAGCTTGAGTACATTGCTGTGTAGAGTGCGCTCAAGACTAGACCAAGAGCTTTGAGTCCTGTGAGGTCCCAGGTGGGCTCCCTAGCCATCTCCTGAGGCATCTGTCATCAACGTTTGGGAGGGAGGTTCCAGACAGAATGGAAAGTACAGTTACGTAAGAACTTACTGAAACAGTAGATCTTAGAGAGAGGCTCGTGCAGTGGGTAATTACATATAAGACTGGCCTTGACTAATGCAGGACCCCAGAAAATTTCTAGCTAGCAGTCCCTGGCGAGGACCCCTGCGTTAGGTGACGCGTATGCAACGTCTATTATAAAGTGGTCCTGACGCCCGCCTTCCAGTTCTTTCCCCCTACAGGCCCGACGAGAGAGAAGCAGATATTTCCCTCAATGGAAAAGGAGCTGAAAAAGCCTAGGGGATGGAGGGCGTGAATAGATATTATCAAAAGAGCTTCCTCTCTCGAAGATCTACTGTTACGGTAAGTTTTTACGTAACTGTACTATATTACTCGAGAGGGCTCTTGCAGTAGGTGATTACATATAGGACAGAATCTCAAGCAGTCTGGAACAAATAAAAGGCACCGGGAGGAGGAAAATACTCCTGAAAGTAGCGATAGCCTTGCATGCCTCAAGACAGGAGGCCCAGCAAAACAGCTAGCCTGAAGCCTGCTCTAGGGCGAGAGGCAATGTCCAAACTGTAATGTTTCGAAAAGGTATGGACAGAAGTCCAGGTGGCAGCAGCACAGATGTCTGCCGCAGACACATTCTTGAAACAAGCTGCAGAAGCTGCTACTCCACGGGTTGAGTGACCTCTGACTTGATCCGGAAGGGTCTTGTTGTACTTGTCATAACAGAAAGAGATGCAATGAGCCAACCACTTCAACAGGCATTGCTTGGAAACAGCATTGCCTTCCCTTTTGTGAGCAAAAGAGACGAACAGCTGGTCAGTTTTTCTGAGATCCTTTGTCCTATCGGTGTAGTATCTCAGAATCCGGTGAACATCCATGGTATGGAGTAAATATTCTCCTTGGTTGGAGTACTGCATGAAAAAGGCAGGTAACTCTATAGACTGATTTAAGGTAGACTCTGCTACCACTTTGGGCAGAAACTTAGGGTTCGTGCGAAGAGCCACTCGTTCTTTGTGAAAAATCAAATAGAGGATTTTACACATAAGGGCCTGGAGCGTGGAAATTCTTTGAGCGAAGTACGGCCACCAAGAAGAGCCGCCTTCCACGACAGAAACTTCAGATTCAAGTGAGGCCGCAGGGCCTCAAAGGAGGAAGGGTAAGTTTCTTGAGAACAAAGTTCAAGTCCCAAGGGGAGCAGGAGTCGGACAGGGGGCCTCAGATGAAGGACCCTCTAAGAAAAGTCTTAGACACCTCTAATTGTGCAAAGGCTTTATCAGCGAAAGGAACATGGTAGCTGAAATAGCGGCCATGTGCACTTTCAGAGAGGAATAACTGAGACCCAGGTCGAACAGATGACGTAAATATTTAAGCAGAACGGCCACTGGACAGGAGAAAGGCTCCACATTCTAGAGTGGCAAAATAGAAAATCCTTCCATTTCATGGCATAAGTGGACCTAGTGGAGGGTTTTCTAGCCTCCACCAGAATCTCAGCCACCTTTGGAGACACCAAAGCGAGATTGGGTTAGGTCTGCAGGAGCCATGCATGAAGTTGTAAGGACTTGAGGCCTGGATGGACCAGGGTCCCCTGATCCTGGGTCAGCAATCCTCGACATAAAGAAAGAGGAAGAGGTGGAACCTCTGAGTATTGCTGTAGAAAAGAGAACCAGATTTGCCTGGGCCAGAAAGGAGCGATCAGAATCATTCTCACTCCCTCCATTGTTAGTTTTTGCAGTACACGAGGGACCAGAGGAATTGGGGGAAAAGCACAGACGAATCTGCCCTTCCAGTTTAGAGACAGAGCGTCGCTTCAGGAAGCGCCTCGCTCTGGAGCGAGCCAGCAAAAGGTGGGAAGTTTTGCGTTTTGGGAAGAGGCTAAAAGGTCTATCTGTGGAGTCCCCCAAAGCTGGTAGATGTCGTCTAGAACCTTTTGGTCCAACTCCCACTCGTGTGGCAGAGCAGAGGAGCGGCTTAGCTTGTCTGCAAGGGTATTGTTGACTCCTGGAACATGGATCGCCGTGAGGTGAAGGTTGTGAAGAGTTGCCCAGTTCCAAACCCTCATTGCTTCCCTGCATAGAGGGTAGGATTGAGTCCCTCCCTGCTTGTTGATGTACCACACTACGTATATGTTGTCTGACTGGACAGCTAGGTGACTGGGAAGGATGTATTGGTGAAGGGCTTGGAGGCATATAGTACTGCTCGAAGCTCGAGCACATTGATGTGGAGAGGCTCAATCTGGACCATAAACCCGGGTTCAGTGAGGACCCAGATGGGCTCCCCAACCTTTGCCTGATGCGTCCGTGGTCAGAGTCTGGGAGGGGAAGATGACCGAAGGGACCCCCGAAACAGGTTTTCTCGAACCATCCACCATTGCAAGTTTCTTGTCATCGGCGAGGAGATCAGAACCAGATGATCTAGGTCATCTACGAGTTGATCCCACTGGGAGCGGAGAGTCCACTGAGATATCCTCATGTGGAGCCGCGCGCGAGGAACTGTCGGGATGCCGGCCGCCATGAGCCTCAAGAGACGGAGAACCGACCTCGCCGGAACCTTCCTGAGTTCTGATAGCAGGGAAATCTGTGACTGAAGAGAGGCCGCCCTGTCCGGAGGAAGAAAGGCCTTGCTCACCGTAGTATTCGAGGATAGCCCTGATTAACTGAAGTCTCTGGGAGGGATCCAGATGAGACTTGGAATGGTTGATGGTAACACCAGGCAAGTGAAAACCTGCTGGGTGAGGAGAAGAAATGCGGAGCTCCTCCCTGGACAACGCCGCCAGGAGCCAATGCGTCCAGGTAGGGGAACACCTGAACTCCCATAATACGCAGGTGGGCCGCTACCACTGCCAGGCATTTGGTAAAAACTCGGGGTGCCGAGGAAAGACCAAACAGGAGTGCCTGGAATTGGTAATGGTTCCCCTGGAAAGCAAACCGGACGTACGAAGGGGTATGTGCAGATATGCTTCCTGCATATCCAGCGCACAAAGCCATTGACCCGGCCAAAGAAGGGGCAGAAGGGTTTGTAGGGAGAGCATCCTGAACTTTTTGTATTCCGCGTAAAGGTTCAAGGAGCTGAGATCGAGAATGGGTCTGAGATCTCCCATCTTCTTTGGGACCAGGAAGAAATGAGAATAGTAACCCGTCCCCTGAAGGTGAGGAGGAGCGGGTTCTATGGCCTGCTCACGAGAAGGGCAGATATTTCTTCCGGATCAAAGGAAGATGGTCCCTTGCATAGACGACTTTAGAGGGGGTGGCAGGGTGGATTCTGTAGAAACTCTATGGAGTGCCCCTCCGCTATAATCTGAAGCACCCATGAATCTGTTGTTATCCTCTCCCAACCCGGAAGGTGGAGGGAGAACCTCCCTCCTACCGGTTCCTCGGGTGTCCGGAGGCGGTGGGAGAGGGGAGGAGTCAGGTGGTGTGGGGCAGCACTGCAGCTGGGGCACCCGCTGCTTTTTTGGGCAGTGGGGGCCTGGCAGCTGCGGGGGCCCGGCGTTTAGTGGCCAGCCTTCCTTGGGGTTTCGCTTGTGGCCGACTGCGTCTGCGAAAAGGATGGCACTGTGGGGGATGGGAACAGTACATGGAATCCACGGATTTCAGAGCCGTCCCCTTCTCCTGCAAGTCAGTGATGATGTCCTTGACATCACCGCCGAAAAGCACTGAACCCCTGAAAGGTGCTTCCTGGATTGCTGACTGCACCTCCGGGACCAAACCTGACACGCGGAGCCAGGCATGACGCCGAAGACTTACAGCGAACGCGGAGCTCCGACCGGCAGTGTCCACTGCATCGTATGTCATCCGCAGAATGTGACGACTGGCCGAACGAGCAGAACGGACTAAGCTGGCTAACTCCTGCTTGACTTGGGAGTCAGGTAAGGAGTCAATCTTGGATTCCGCCTGGGTAAGGATGGCCTTCTGGTAATCCCCCATATGAACTACATAATTCAGGGTCCGAATTCCCAGTGTGGAAGAGGCGTATATTTTTCTTCCACACTGGTCCAGGAGGCAAGATTCCTTATCCGGAGGAGAAGAGCTTGGATGTTTGGGATGTGCCGACCGGCCGTGAGCAGCGCTAATCACAACCGAGTCTGCATGAGGGTGAGAATCAAAAAGTCTACACCCTCCGGAGCCTGGTATAGCCTGTTGGACTTCCTAGGAAGCGGGGCTAAAGCCGACGGTTGTTTCCAAATAGTGGAAACAAGGTGGGCATGAGGCTCGATCCAGAGTGGCACTAAAGTAAGAGCCGTAAGGGCAAGTCCAGATGTTCGGCGAGTTTGACCCGCTGAGGATCTGGTTCCAGAGAATGCCACTGATGTACTTCCTGGATCTTCCTGAGCAACTCCGTGAAGGAAGGATCCTCCGGTGGAGACTTCGGAGGAGTCCTTGGCCGGGGCTTGGACGGAGAACGAGGCTCGTCTCTCTCGGAGCATCCGTCGGAGAAATCCGAGGAATCCGAGAGCGAAGAAGAAGAAGAGTCAGAAGCAGAATAAGACTCCCTAGCACGTCTAGGGGGAGGAACGGGTTCCTTAGGGGGGATCCCTAGACGCTTGTCCTGCTCCTCTCAGGATCCAGAGGGAAGGGCTCTGGGATCCGGAGACGATGAGGGAGTGTGCCGTCTCAGGCGTACGGGGGCCGGGGGCGGCACCGTCGCCGTAAGGCAGCTCTCTACTTCCTTGGTGAGCTGAGCCTTGGCCTCAGCCCATCAGGAAGCCAGAGTCTCCTGCAAATCCACCGGTGGCCGGGGCGTGGAGGAGGGGAGAGGGATAAGAATACGGATTGTATCCGTGGCAGTATCAGAAACCCGCTGCGGAAAACCGGTGCTGAGTATTGCAGCGTCCGGGTACTGCGGCGTCGGCGGAACCGGCGTCAGGCCTCTGGCGCTGGATACTGCAGACCCGGAGAAGGCGTCGGAGCGTCGGATAAGATGGCAGAGGAGCTGCTGGAGCAGACGGCCTGGAAGGAGGCCACGGCGGGTCAACATTGAGAGGCCGGGGGAGGGTTAGGCCCGACAGAAGGGAATATCCCGCTGGCGTTAGTGGGGCAGCGTTGGAACCGGCGTTGGCGGGAGTGGTGTCAGGACCGGTCGGGCGGCGCTCCGGGGGCCGCGCCAGATTGGTTCCCTAGGAGGAAGGTCTGACGGGGGTGGAATATCCCTGCATCGCCGAGGATGGTAGAGAAAAGTCCCCGGGTCCAGGCTGGGGTGACTCGGGCTCCCTGGGCGGCAGCGAAGGCTGTGGGGAACAGGGTAAGACGGGTTGGAGGGTCCGTCAGAGGTTCCTGCCGCCCGCGCATCGCCAGGAGCCAACGCAGCTTAGGGGCTGGTTTCCGTGGGCGCTCGGAGGAGCCGGGCGTCCGACTTACGGGTCCCCTGGCCGGAGGCGGGCTGAGGGAGGGAAGCAGCCCAGTCCGGGGGGACGAGGTCGTGCGTCGCCCCGAAGGGTCGGGCATCTTATCAACCTTCTCCTGGCGGGTGTCGGAGGAGCCGACATCCGGCTTATGGGAGGTGCCCGCACCAGTAGGCCGCAAGCCTGCGGAGGTACTGGGGGCAGACGCCTCCTTTTGCCCGGAGGCGCCCTCAAGGCCCGAGTGCGAGCCTGACAGGCGGGCCGACGCCTCCTCTAAAACCTTAGAGGCTGCCATCGGATGTTACCTGGGCCGCGACTCCGGCTGGAGTCGCGGGCGAGGAGGCCTTCTCCCGGTACCTTTCTTTGTCCCGCTTTTTATGATGTCCTTCAGGAGAAGTCGACGCCTGCCTGAGCTTCTTCAATTCTTTTTCCATTGAAGACATCTTTTTCTTTAACAGATGGGCTTCCAGGGACTGTTGGCGTCGTCTGTGGGTAGCCGCGCTGAAGTGCAGGCAATGGGGGCACTTATCGACCGGGTGGTCGGGGCCTAAGCAAAAAAGGCTGAGAGAATGGCCGTCCTTGTGTGGCAGTTGGGCACCGCACGAGTCGCACTTGTTTTTGGAAGGTGTAGGGGATGACATACACCAACGTTGACCTGACGATGAGAAGAAAAAATACTCAAAACTTCGGTAAAAAGACGAAAGAAAGGGCTTTGCTAAGCACGAACTTTACCGCAAGGCGCTGCACGAGCTAATGGCGGAAAGAACTGGAAGGCGAGCATCCGGACCCGCCCCTTTATACAGCGTCGCATGACACGGTCAAGTGACGAAGGTCCCCTCGCCAGGGACTGCTAGCGAGAAATTTTTCCGAGGGGTCCTGCCACCGGCCGGCGTCAGTCCTATATGTAATTACCTACTGCAAGAGCCCTCTCGAAGTAAGATCTACCTGGCAAAGGTTCTCCTGCACCATCCACCAATGCAAGTCCCGGATCATGGTGTCGGAGACCAGAACCTCCTGGTCTGGGTCGTCCAAACTCTGGTCCCACTGAGACCGAAGCATTCACTGAGAGATTCTCATACGGAGCCAAGAGCCAGGGACTGTCGGGATTGCAGCCGCCATGAGCCCAAGGAGGCAAAGGACTGACCAGGCGCCAACCCTTCTGCGGCTGGACAACAGACTTGCTTGTGCCTGAAGGGTGTCCATGCTTTTCGGAGTCAGAAAAGCTTGCCGATGGTCATGTCCAGGATCGCCCAATGAACTGAAGTCCTTGACAAGGGACCAGATGGGACTTGGCCTGACTGATGGTGATACCCAGGCTGGTGAAAACCTGCGGGTAAGGAAAAGGAGCGCTGGAGTTCCTCCCTGGACAAGGCACCAGAGCCAATCATCCAGGTACAGGAAAACCAGTACCCCTGGATACGCAGGTGGCTGCTACCACTGAAAGGCATTTGGTGAACACTGGGGAGCCAAGGAAAGACCAAATGGGACGCCTTGAATTGGTAGTGCTCGTAAAAGAAAACCGGAGGAATTTGGCTTGGAAGGGTGGATGGGGATGTGCAGGTAGGCATCCCATATCCAACGCACACAGTCCCGGCCGGAGGAGCGGCAGAAGGCTCTGCAGGGAGAGCATTCTGAAGCGCTTATACTCCACGAACATGTTTGGGGAGCTGAGGTCTAGAACAGGTCTCACGTCTCCCGGTTTCTTTGGAACTAAGAAGAAATGGGAATAGTACCCGATCCCCCAAAGGCGAGTGAAGACTAGTTCTATCGCTGCCTTTAAGAGAAGGGAGGATATTTCTTCCCGGACCAGAGGAAGATGCTCCATGGAGGAAGATGACTTAAGGGGGTGGTCTTCTTGGTGGTTTCTGAAGAAACTCGATTGAGTGTCCTTTTGCTATCAGCTGGCACACCCAAGCATCTGAAGTAATCCTCTCCCAGCCCGGCAGATGGAAGGAGAACCTCCTCCTACTGGTTCCTCTGGAGTGTCCAGAGGCTGTGGGAGAGGAAAGAAGTCAGGAGGTGTGAGGCAGCGTGGTGGCCGAGGCTCCTGCAGCTTTTTTGGGTGGCAGAGTCTTGGCTGCCATAGGGGCCCGACACTTATTGGTCCACTTGTCCTGAGGTTTCGCTTCTGGCCGAGAACGTCTGCGAAAGGGGCGATGCTGTCCCTGAGGGGGCTTGTACAAAGAGTCAACAGACAAGTGCAGTGCCCTTCTCTTGCAGGTCGGTGATGATGTCCTTGACATCTCCACCGAACAGCACTGAACCCCTGAAGGGCGCATCCTGAATAGTGGATTGCACTTCAGGGACCAAGCCTGACACCCAGAGCCAGGCATAACGCTGAAGGCCCACGGCGAAGCCAAACTCCTACTAGCAGTGTCCACTGCATCGTACGTGGCACGCAGCATGTTCCTACTGGACGAATGAGCAGATCGGACTGGATCAGCCACTTCCTGCTTGGTTTGAGATTCAGAAAGAGAGTCCAATTTGGATTCCACCTGACTCAGGATAGCCTTCTGGTAATCACCCATAAGAGCGACATAATTCAGGACCCTGATTCCCAGTGCGGAAGAAGCAAACACCTTTCCCGCGCTCGGTCCAGAAACAGGATCCCTTGTCCGGTGGAGACGAGCTAAGGTGTTTTGGTTAGCCGACCGGCCGTGAGCGGCGCTAATCACAACAGAATCAGCTTTTGGGTGTGTAATCAATGAAGTCGCACCCTCAGGAGCCTGGTATAGCCTATCCGCCTTCCTCGGAAGCGGGGCTACTGCGGACGGTTGCTTCCAGATAGTGGAAACAAGGTCTGCATGAGGCTCAAAACAGGGTGGAATAAATGCTGGAGCTGTTTCGAGCAGATCCAAATGGGCAGCAAGTTTCTTCCGCTGTGGATCTGGCTCCAGGGATTGCCACTGGTGTACCTCCTGGATCTTTCTCAGCAGCTCCAAAAAGGATGGATCTTCCGGAGGAGACTTCGGAGGAGTCTTTGGCCTGGGACGGTCTAGAGAGCAAGGCTCGTCGTCAGGATCGGAGCACCCTCCAGAATCTGAGTCGGAGGTCGCCGAAGAAGTGTGAAAAGAAGACTCCACCATGTGCCGGGGAGGAACGGACCCCTTGGGCAACCCTCGGGGAAGCGTGTCCTCCCCGGCCCTGGCACCTGAGGGTTCACCTCTGGTGTCGGGCGAGGGGGAAGGAGTCTCTCGTCTCCAGCGAAGGGGATCCGGTACTGGGACCATCATCGGTAGATGGCTCTCCACCTCCCTGGTGAGTTGAGCCTTGGCCTCAGCCCACCAGGCAGCCAGAGTCTCCTTCAAATCCACCGGCGGCTGAGGGGCGGTGGAGGAGGAGGAGGAGGAGGAGGAGGGGGATATGGATACTGGGGGTATCTGTAGGGTGAGCATCCATAGCCTGATGGCAGGAAACCTGGCGTCAAGTACTGAGGCGCCGGGTAGGTAGGTAAAATTTTCATTTTTATACACGTGATACATGTCATTTGGACAAAATTCCAGTTTACAAGACAGACCTGTGCAATCCCTATCTAAGTACATACAATAAAGTTCCATATTAACACGTACTGCGGCGTCGGATAGGCCGGCGTCGGGTACTGCGGCACAGGATACTGCGGTCCTGGGTAGGACAGCATCGGATAGGACGGGGTCAGATACCCAGGAACCAGGGGCTCTGACGGAGCAGAAGCCCTAGGAAAGACCCAGCGGGCGGGCCAGGGACAGGTGGCCCGGCGGGCGTCGGGACGGCGTCCAGTAAAGGGATGTCGCCCAACGTCAGGTAGGCCGATGTCAGAGCTGGCATCAGGGGATCCGGCTCGGCGGGAGGGAGACCTCACGGGACCGTACCGACGTTCTCTGTGTCGCCCTGAGAAGAAGGGCTAAAATCTCCGGGGTCCAGCAGGGGAGACGGAGCCTCAGTCAGCAGTGGCGAGCGCTGCAGCGAACCAGGGACGGCGGACTGGTCGACAGGGTCCGCATCGGCTCTAATGCCGTATGTCCGTCGAAGAAGCCAACGTCCACCTTGCTGGCAGCATCCGGTGGAAGCGCCGGAGAAGCCGCGCCGACTTCATCGGATCCACCGGCGGCAAGGGAGGAACTGCCTTGACGTGGCTTGAGGCCGTGGCGCTGTCCTGGAGTGGTCGGCGCCTTAGCAGCCTTGTTCCAAGCGTGATTTCGTGGCACCGACATCTAACTTTAACAGTCCCGTCGACCAGGAAGCGTCGCACGGTGGCTGCCTACCCAGGAGCGGTCATCTCCTTTGTCCTGGAGGCTCCTGATGGGCCCAAGCACAAGCCCGACGGGAGGGACACCACCACCTTGGAAACCTCCAAGACAGCCATCGAGGATCGGTTCCCTAGGAGGATGTTACCTTTAACACGGCAACTCCAGCAGGAGTCGCTGTGGCAGTGGAAGTGGAGTCCCGATCCCGGTGCTTCTACTTCTTCTTGCGGTGCCCCTCAGGGGAAGTTGAGGCCTGCCGAAGCTTCTTTAGCTCTTCCTCCATGGAGGACACCTTTTTCTTTAAAAAGTGGGCCTCCAAGGACTGCTGCCTCCGTTTACAGGTGGCGGCGTTAAATTGTTGGCAGTGCTGGCACTTCTCCACAGGGTGTTCTGGGCCTAGACAGCAGAGGCACAGGGAATGACCGTCCTTATGCAGAAGCTGGGCGCCGCAGCAGTTGCACTTATTTTTATGTGAAAAGGAAGGAGTAGGGGACGACATACACGGCAAATGTAGAGAATTATTGATGAAAAACTAGAAAAAATTAGATAATAAAACCGATGACAGACTGACGAAGCAGTATGAATTTAACCATGAGGCACTTTTATGAGTTAACGGCAGGAAAGAACTGGAAGGCGGGCTTGGGGGACCATCCTTTATACTGACATCGCCTGACGAGGTCACCTGACGTGGGGGCGGTCCCCTGCCAGAGACTGCTAGCTAGAAATTCTTCCGTGGGGTCCTGATGTCTGCTGGCTTCAGTCCTATATGTAATTACCTACTGCAAGGACCCTCTCAAAGTAAGATCTACCCTTTTTTTCTCCTCTCCTCCGCCAGCAGCCCCCTTTGGCCCTCACAGTTCCTCCCAACCCCATCACTCACCATCTCTGGGACTTACCTTAGGCCACATAGTGCTTCACAGATTGCCCCACGTGGCAGGGTCGTTGGGTGGGAGGGGGTTCCCCAAGCATCCTTCTGGTACCCACGTTCAAATCTGTGTTCCTTAAGCCCAGTAGGTGGTGTGGGGTCTGTGAGAGCCACAGGGGAGGGGCATCCTGCGGTCCCATATTTTTGATTATTCTCCACAGGTGCCCATGAACGCTCTGTGGAGGTGGCAGTTTGACATGTACAAGTCTGAGAGTGTGATTACATCTCTCGTCAGGGAGCGTTCCCCACCCAGAACTGCTGTTCCAGCTACATCGTCACCCAAAGTCACCTAGGTAGTGGTGTTGCAGCGGCACAGTCTGCCCTCCCTCCTCAGAGGAAAGCATCCCCTGGGATGGTCCAATCCCAATCCCTCCCACTGACCCCCTTCCGAGTGGCCCAGAGTCATTCCAATCCCGAATCACCAGTGTGGCGGCAGGTGAGGCATGGGTGCCTCTGCCCTCAGGCCACTGGGCGGCCCAAAGGAACTACCCTGATCCAGCCTAGTTTGAGGAGGGTAACCAGGCAGCCCTAACCAGGCACCACCGAGTGGATGAGGCTATAGCGGCCCTTACCAAGCACTGCAGCCACAGCATTCCAATCCTACAAACTGAGCAAAAGTGCTTCAAAAAAGAAGTGCAACATGGACTATTCAGGCTTTACAGTGATTGCTTCAAGACAGAGTCGTGTTCTAAGTTTGAGGAAAAAACATCCAAAACAAAATTAAGCAAAGAATCCCCACAGGGCTGAGACAGTCTACCAGCTATGACAGGCTGAAAAAAGAATCAGAAAGTATGGGAGCAGGTGTGTTCTAAGACTTCTCTCAAGCTGTTACAACCCTATCCCAGCTGGCTTGGGAGGACAGGGCATCCATGTGACTGCCCATAGAAGTTGACACAATGACATACTGTCAACTGGCAAGCATATCAGATATGATATGCTAAGAGGTTATTTATTTAGTTGTTCACCGGGTAGGTGCACTGGTCCCAGGGACCATCTTCAGGCACAACTTGAGCCATGAAGATGGCACACAACAGTACAGAAGGACAGCAGTACATACAAGACAAAAATCATGAACTTAATTAACAAAATAGGACATGTACACAATATAAATGTAACACACAGACAGTAAACATAAGTAACAAAGCAAAAAGTAACCAACTACAAAAAATACAATTCAGAATTCCTGGAAGAGAGATACAGTGACAACAATGTGGTGTGCAAGGGAAGCATTTACAAGTAAAGTTGTCCAGAAGGGTTGCTCAGCAATCTAATGCCAGCACATCAAAGGACCGTCTCCGTCCTAGCACCAGAAGAGCAAGCTCCTACCCCTGCAGTACCCTAAGCCAATGGAGCAAATTACTGTAAACTAAAAGGCAGGCACAGATGCCAGAGCAGCTGTACTTGGTATGGTGCAGAGCAGCTCTCATTACACTCGTCTCTTGATCACTCCACATCTTTCAAATACAGTACTTTGGGTTTCGGCTGGACTAGTGTATCAACTTACCTATCCACACTGATTCTATTGCCACTAAACTCCTCCCAAAGCTCGTTGGCTGCCCTCTACCATATCAAATCCTGCCTAACCTCTGCTACCAAGCAGGGAGACTATGCAAAACATTATTATTTCTGTTTTCAACTGTGGTGACTTTGTCTACAGCTTAGCTCCAAAGTACTCACTAGCCAGACTGGACTCCCTCTTCCATACTTTCTGCCATTTTGCTCTAAATTGTGCCCCACCTCCTCACCACACAGCTGTACTCCAGGCTAGGGTGGCCTTACTAGATGGACGGCAACACATGTATGCTACCCTGCTGATCTTTAGGTTCTGGATCGTTGCTATCCAGATTACCTTTTCTGCCGACTCATGCCCACACTTTCCTCTGCCTACTCCCTCCACCACACCAACAACCACTCCTTATGTTCCAGATACCACCTGTCAGCAGGAAAAACTGAATTCTCCTGGAGGCTCCCTGCCCTGTGAAACTCCCTCATTTTCCACCCCGTCCTACTTTTTATAGTTGCCCCTCAGGAGGCCAATCTGAGAACTGCAAGGCATAAAATAAGCGGGTTCGCATAGCAATTTGCTACCCAAAAATGCAATCTGCTAATCAAGTGCAGCCTCGATTAGCAGAAGTTGCTTATCAACTGATCTGCTGCAATATGGTAAAACATTCTGAGTTGCTGTACTTTTTTCCAACTGTGGCAAAAAGTACAGAACTGCAGTAATTTATCTCACAGTCTGACACTCCCCCCACCCCACCCCCCACCCCCAACTACACTGTGCTGGACCATGTCCTACAGATAAACATAACAATTCTGTGAACTTGCTCCTCAAACCTGGCTTCTTGCTAATAACATTTTAAATGTTTTGATTAGCAAATACTGCTGATCAAGTTTACAAAACTAATTTATGCCTAGGAACTGTCCAGTGCTACCTGTGGCTGCTCCCCTTCCCAGGTGGCAACCGACTCCAGATCTGGACTGAGAACATCATGTTTCAGCTGTCTGTGTAACACTGAACTGCGTCTCTATTTTTCTTCATTACACCTGTACTAACATTGCTTTAGCCCGTGGCTTGATAGGGCAGTCGACAACGCTTGTCGCACCCATGAAGCTGTACTTAAACCGTGCATGCCCAGGCATCTTTCAGATGCTTGTTTTCATTACAGCAGCTGCATGACTGCAGGTTTCAACACTTGCCTGCCTCCCGGTCTTCCCCCTTCACTGTCCTCTGCTCCATGCCTACTTATGTTTGTTCTGCTAATGTTGTTGCCACCTGGCCTTCTGATGCTCCTTTCTCTGCCCTTGAAAGCTGCTGCACAGTTTCCTGAGGCTTCCCCCTCATTAACTGCTTGCGTTTGTGCTTATGCTGCTCTTACTGTTGTCTGCTCCACGCCTGGGTCGTTGCCTTTATTTTCTCTGTGCTGCTTGCTGGCCTTCTCCCTTCTGCCTCACTCGGCTCCCGGCTATAGTGCTTTTTCCCACTCCTGGCTTCTTCCCTGGGCCCTCTCACTGTCGGTGCCTGTTCTGCACCCATGTCTACCTGCATGGCCAGGACTATCAACCAGCCATGCACCGTCCCCTGTCCCTATCTCTCCTGACCCTCACATTCCACTCCAGTCAAACCTCGCTTGGCCACTTCATCCCTCATCTGCCCTGGATATGCTGCCATTCATATGTAATTCTATGGCACTTCCCTACTAGTTTAAGCAGCTGCCCCCATAGGTTTCCTACTCTGTGAAGCTCCCTTCCACTTGCTCGTCCTTCCTTTGCCTCTTACCCCTCCCCCTGCTTCCTTCACCTTCCCTCCCCCGTCTGCTACCTCTGACCTCAAGGTAACCCCTCCCACCCCTTGCTACAACCTTCCTCTCTGTCTCCTGTTCCCTGCATTGAAGCCCTTCAGCGCCCCTCTGCTGCCCTGGCCATTAGCTGCCTTGGACATGCTTCATCTCGCTGGACTATCTGGGCCTTTGATTTTGGTCTGGTCCCTCCATCTTTCAACTCCTGAATCAGGTCCTTAGTCCACTGTTTTGCCCTTACTAATCTGTCTACTAGTCTGCCCAAGCAGTTGTCTAGATCATCTCCTCAAGGCTTGACACTCAGTCATACAATTCTAACGCTATCAGGCAACACCTTACTGCTCCTCATACTACCAAACCTGTTCTACAACAAACAATCCTTTCTCCCATCATTCTACAATACTTTTCAGTTTACAGGCATGTGCCCCAGCTCCTAAAGCAGATGTCATAAGTCTCATGCATGTGTGCATAGGCTCAAATGGCTTGCCCATGAGTAGCGAGCACAAGCAGCAGGTCCTATGGTGGCAGATTCATACAACGGAAGAGACAGGTGGTCAAGGCGCTGAAAAAGTGCCCAACACTGTCTCCTGGGCCAACATCGCATACCACTTCTCCACTGGGTTCCTTCAATAATCAATTAATTCTTGGCACTGGGCTCCAGCCTCCAAACGCCTATCAAGGGCTCAAGTCCTTCCATGTAGGATCTCCATCGGTTGTTTGGCCAACCCTGCAACTCCTTCGAGGGTCGCAGTCTCATCCGAGATGGAAAAGACCAATTCATCCTTAAGAAGCAGAGTTTCTGAGCTCCTTTATATCAATTATAATTAAGATAATCCTAAATCTAAAGGGACAGCTATCCTTGATTCCCCAGAGGTTTCTCCAGAGCATTTTCTCTCTTCGTGCTGAAGGTCATAATTGTAATATTGAATAAATATTTATTCTGCCAATAGTTGGGTCTGCATAGTGGTTCTGCATCTAACAACAGTGGTGTCCCTACCAATATTTTTTTCAACAAGGCCTACTCTCTTCTCTCCTGATGGTAAATCAGTGTTTCTGTGCAGCATGTTCTATTCATCCTTTTGACATTTCTCACCCAAGGTACTGTACCTCTGGTCAGTGGAACCCTGTCCCTGCGTCACCTCTAGGGGTGAAACCCTCCTCAAGAGATTTCCTGTTTTTATGACACCTTGATAAGGTGGTAGTCCATACAACAGGGACAGACAGGGGTTAAGTCAAACCTGCGGTGCACAACCATTAGAACATTCTACCCTAAAATGGCAGTCATCCCCACATCTACTTCCTTACATACAGCATATACTCAGCACCTGCTATCTTAAGCTACCTTAGTATTTAACACTGTATCTACCAATCGTTCTAACCTCCTACTTATCACTCAATCCTACCAATCATCTGTAAGTCCTACCAATTATTCCTTTTATATTGCATAAGCATTCCTACATAAGTACCTTGATATTCCAATGAATGTATAATTTATTACTGTACTCTTCAGACGTGTATCTTTTTCAATATTGTTGACTGTTATATACCACAGTCCTAGCTGCGTTGTATCCTTTGGCATTTCAAATAAATAAAATACCCATGGACATGACTTAGTGGCTACATGCCCTTCCTTCAATCCTCACCATCTTCCACATCTAGGGTAACCAAGCAAAGTCCCCTGATGTTATCAGTGCCTTTCCTGGCCCATGACAGTCCCTCCTCCACAAAGCACTCCCTGCCCTGGAATACCAAAGGGTAAATGTGAAGCAGTGTAAGGCACCCTCCCTACACCAAAGGATCCTCCATTGCTGGTCTACTGCTGCAGTCCAGTTCAAGATGTGAACCTGGGTCACTGGCATGGCAAGTCTGTAATTTAGGCATTTTTTTTTTTAATTTACTTTTTATTAAAGCAGAAAAACAGCACAGACAGTACTTAAATAACATAACGATGACCAATGACCCTTGGCAGAAAATACAAGTGACTAAATAAAATATCAATGCCAGTTACAATTCACAGGATCTTAGTTAAAACACCTCTCACCACCTGGGCAGTATATCCCTGGCTCTGCTCCATGAAGTCAGAAGCAGGGATCTATAACTTGCCAGGAGGTCGGTTGTGTGGTGTAAATATATATACTGTATATACACCACTCTAGAACTATGGTTACAAGTGAGCAACCTATTTTTCTAGGGGCGTGGATATACTGTAGTTCACTATCAACACATACGCAGACTTTCAGCAGTTATCCGGGAGGAGGGGCAAGACACGCACCTCTATCTGGCGACAGAGAGTGGAGACCGAGGTCCCAAAAGCAGCATTCCAACGTGACTCTAGGTCGATGCTGTAATGGGAGATGATGGCGCAGTCTGACTTACAGGTGGTAGCCCTGCAGATCACCTGGATAAAGACATCCCTGGAAGCAGCCACCGAGGCAGTAGATTGTCTGGTGGAATGAGCCCTAAGCTCTACAGGAGGCTCCTTACCAGCCAACCTACAGCAGAGGTTGATGGAAGATGTTATCCACCTGGCAATCGTCTGCTTAGCTGCTGGTGTGCCAGGCACAGCTTCAGTGTATGTAAATCACCACCAACTCCATCTGTGCACTCCTACAATAGCAGCGTGCCCTCTGCAGGTCCAGGGTATGGAGCCTATGGTCAGCCTCTGAAGAAGGATTATTAAAGTACACCAGAAGGTTTATCACCTGGTTAAGGTGAAACTCCAATACTACCTTCAGGAGGAACTTCATGTGAGGATGAAGGATGACTGTCCCTGTGGAAGACCAGATATGGAGACTCCAGCAAGAGCACCTGGACTCATAAATCCATATGACGGACATAATGGCTACAAAGAAGGTTGTTTCCCACAACAGGTGTGACACGTCACGCCTGTGCACAGGCTCAAATGGCTTGCCCATTGGCCGGCCTGGTGGCACTGAGAGTTGAGGTGCTGGACGCCACACCTTGCACCACACCGGCGACCCAGGTTCGGGAACGAGCCCGGATCGCCAGGGGTCAGCAGGGGAGGGAGAGGACGGAGCATCCGGAGGACAGCCTCCCTCCCTGGGGTGGGTTCTGGGGCTCCCTTACGCAGCAGTGACACCCAGTGGAGACCAGGTACCACATGTGCCTGGAACATATAAAGGGAGGAGCCAGCTGACACCTCCACGGCATCTCCGCAGGCATCACTGCATGTCCGCTCCAGGGACAACCTACAGTAAGAAAAACCCTGGGCCAAGGATAGACAAAGGCACCTCCAGTCTCAGCCACACTACCACTTTCGGCTCGGTTTCCAGGGGGTCCACTGACACCTGTCCGGCACATTAGATTGTAGATAGAGCGCCAGGGCGGGCAGTCCCACCTCGGGGGCTCAGAGCTGGGGGATCCACCGGCAGGTCTGTTCCTGAATACCGAGCTCAGATCGGGAGGCAGAGCCAGCTGGCAAGGTAGCTGGAGAGAGAAACAAAGTCTACAAAAAAAAAAGTGGCTTGCCCATGAGCATAGCAAGCACAAGCAGTAGGTCCTATGGTGGCAGTAGTTCATACACCACAGGAAACAGGTGGTCAAGGCCCTTGAAAAAGTGCCCAAACACTATGTCCTGGATCACCACTGGCATACCAGCACGTGCCCGGTATGCAGAGTTGGCTGCCAGGTGCACCTTGCAGGTCACACTCACAGCCTAACTGGGAGAGGACCCACAGGTAATCAAGGCTACTAGCCAGGGGAGGCAAGAGGGGGAAGTCAAGTTCCTTGCTATGACACCAAATGGAAAACTGTTAACCATTTAAAGACGTAGCACCAACAAGTCGACTCTTTTGAAGGGCCTCCAGAACATGAAGCACAACTTCCGAAAGACCCAAAGCCTGGAATTCCAGCAGCTCGGGAATCAGACTGTTAGGTGCAGGGACTGAAGGTCTGGGTGCAGGATCCTCCCTTGTTGTGTGGTCAGCAGGTCAGGACAAAGACGCAACCGCCACGAAGGCCTGCTGCTGAGACTGAGAAGATTTGGGTGCCAGAACTGCCATGGCCAGTCTGGAGCTGTCAGGATCATCTATGCTGTGTCCTTCCAGACCTTAAGCATGACCTTGTGGATCAGGGGGAAGGGAGGAAAGGCATAAACGTGGCCTGGGGTCAACAGCCTTGCAAAGGCATCCCCCATCAGTGTCCCAGACTGTGGGGGCAAGAACAAAAAAGAATAGTTATGTACTTACCATAAGAGTAGATCTTCTAGAGAATCTCTTCTCTTAGGCCACATCTCTGGAACTATGCCCATGTCAGTGCTAGAATCACACAGAAATGTTTGCTAGCCGGGGGCTACCAACAAGTATTACACTTCAGCATCTATATAAATGTGGAAGGACCCATGTCTTCTCAGTTCCCTGTTGGAAATTATGCTCAGAGGAATCACTTTGGGGAACCAGGAGATTATACCAGCACCTCTGATATTAGGGGTGGCACCGGCACTGGAGATAGCAGCCATGGAAATTCAAGAGGCAGAACTGTATGCCATACTCCCTTACAGCCCATAAAAGGGGAAGGAGAAAAGCCAGCATGATCTAAAGGAAGAGATTCTCAAGATCTGCTATTACAGTAAGTAAGAAACAAGCATTTGTCAATGCCGAGAGTTCGCTGTTGGTATTGCTCTTGTACATGCCTCCCATATGTTTCTCTGTATAGTCCTCTGTCTTGCACTGTAAGGGTGGATGCGTTATGGTTGGAAACCCTAACGTCCCAGGCATTTGTTGGTATTGTGCTCCAAATTTTCAACACTGGTTTTTGGGACATCAATTCATGAGCAGTGCAGTATCATTTTGTTACTCAATCCCAAAAAGTGATTTGCATACAGCAGTGTTGAGTAAGCATACAGGTGCGAAAACACATTTAGGACAGGATGAAAATCACAGCTGTACTGTTCATAAGGAGGTGTGCACAAATGGCAGTATTGACAGTCTGGTTGAAAATACGGAAAAGTGGCAGAATGCAAGAATTAATAATAGAAACTGCACAATGCATGCTAAATAGCATGATCATTTTTAGAATGTTTTCACCAAATTTTCAACATGGCCTATTTGAGACCTCCCCTCATGAACAGCGGCACTGGAATTTTGTTACTCTGTCCCAAAAGTTGATTTCGCACAGCAACCGCACCATTCTGCGCCACAGGTGCAAAAACATATTTTGGGAACGATATAAAATATGACAGCTGTACTGTTCATAAGGGGGTGTGAAAAAATGGCAGTGCTGGAAATATGGAGTGAAATTCTTAAAAGCTGATGATGTTACGAGCGTATGTAGAAACTGCGCAACGGACACTAGTAACGCAGTCATGTTTGTGAGTTTTTTCACCAGATTTGCAACAAGGGCTTTTTGGAACCCCACCTTAAGAACAGTGGCACTGTCATTTCATTAATTAGTCCGAAGCGATTCCGGCAGAGTGACCATGAAATCACCTTTCAGGACCGAGAAACGAAATGACAGTACTGTGTTCCTGAGGCGAGGCCACAAGAACCCCATGTTCAAAATCTGGGACCAGAACTCCCAAAAATGGCTGAGACAACCTAAATTGAAAACCCCCCATTCACTGCCGTTATAGAACTTACCGTTATTTCTTCAGTTTGCGGTCAGCTTTTGAAGAGTGCAGACATGTTCCCGGTCTACTGAAGATCACTGCTCCCGACCTCCAGAAGTAAGTTATGGTGGGGTGGAGCGCGAAAGTCGGGTGCGCAGAGGGAGGGTGCCGTTGGGGAGGGGTGGGGCCAGAGACAACAACGAGGGACCGCTTTTCTGTCTTTTCAGGTTTAAAACAAAAGACGCTGTGGGTCTGTTTTCTGTTTTTACAGGGAAAACAATGGATTTTGGCACACTGGGGTGAGCTCCCAGTGTGCCAGAATACTGGGGGTTTCAATGCCGACCTAGGGATTGGGCACCGAGATCCATGTTATGTGTGTGCATGGGGAGACGCATCCGACACCGAGAGTGGGCATCTCGGTGTCAGAATAAATGATAAATGCCATCTGGGACTGGCGATTCCCGAGGTCGGAGGTTATGTGTGGGAGGACGATCTGACACCAAAAGTGGGCATCTCGGTGTCGGAAAACAGCAGCGTGAGGAGGCAGGCAGGAAAGCGCCTCCCAGCCAGCCGAGAAGTCAGGACGCAGTCAGCTGTTTGCACTGCGGTGACCTGCAGATGAAAGGAAAAAGCTGGCTCCTGACTGGCACAGCTTTTTCTTTTCATGTGCAGACCACTGAAGGCAAAACAGCAGCAGGACGAGCCTGACTGAGGATTGGTGTGATGCTGTCGAGCCCCATGCAGAGCACTGTGCACTGGATAGACAGTGTCACACCCCTCAAAGCCTACTCTCCCAAGGAGTTTGACGCGCATGCGTAAACTCAAAAATTGCTCACCACAGTAATCTTGTTTCTTCCAGGGTATTCTCCAATATTCATAACTCTTGCAATCAGCCTTTAAAATAGAACTGCCTGGAGATGGAACATTCTGCTACTGATGGAACCATCATTGGCTCATGCCACTTATTCAGATGCTGCCCTTATCAACTGCTGCATTCTAAAACCCTCAGATTTCATGGAGAGCCTGCAAGGGAAGGCCTAACCAAGGATAACATCTACATAATTATAAAAATAACCTAATCTAAACAAACCCCCCTGAATGTCAGAAAAGCCTGAAGAAGGGCAAACAATGCCCAACGAGGCCCAAAAGGATAAAGTATGCCAGTGAGTGACACCTTTGTGCCTATTCATTAAGCTTGGTGTGCAGAGGCCACTGATTCTAGTAGGGGAGACAGGGCGGGCGAATTATGAATATTGGGAATACGCTAGAAGAAACAAGATTACTATGGCAATTTTTTCCTTTTACCCCAGGAATTCTCCAAAATTCCTAACTCTTGCAGACTAAGAAGCAGTACCTTTGGAGGTGGACACAGAACCTACTTCGAAAACAAGCTCTGCAGGACTGCTGTGCCAAATCTGGCATCACTTCTGGACTGGGTGTCCAGACTGTAATGCTTTGTAAAGGTGTGAACTGTCCTCCACTTAGCTGCTTTACAGATTTCCAACAATGGGACATCGCTGGCAGCTGCTATAGTAGCTGTTGTCCGCCTTGTTGAGTTAGCTCTCAGTCTTACTGGGGCTCCTTTCCAGCTTTCGGTAGCAAAACTGGATGTACTGAACTATCCAGCGAGAAATGGACCTTTTAGATGCTGGCTTTACCCATATATCCATAAGTCAGGAACAGCTGCTGTCTGTCCTGCCTATGATCTTTAGTGTGAGTCATGTAGTAACTCGGGCTCTCTTGACATCAAGACTGTGGAGTCAACGCCACCTGAATTAGAGTGTTCAGTGAAAAAACTGGCAAAGTGATTTTTTTAATATATTTATTGAGCAAACGATACATGTTACATCTGTATACTGTAAGAAACACTGTGCATTATCACAGTATAGTACATCTTGGGCAAAATCCAAAGTAATACATTCCTGCATTTTGTATTTATATTTTCACAATTGTTCTCTTTACCCTCTTACCCAAAGATTAGCAGAAAATAAGGCAAGAACTTATAACCAAGATAGATAAGAATAGAAATAAAACAACAGGTAACTAACCATGCAGTTAGGTCTCATAGTTCTTTAGTTATTAATAAGTAAAATAGTGTCTTCCACTTCATTCCATAAGATCTATGAGGATACATTTCCTCGTGCCTCTAATATCCGGTCTCCTTCCCTACCCTTCTTCAGCTAATTTAAGCACACCTTTCCCCCATGTTTCTATAAGCGAGTAAGCCATATCAGCCTTAACAGCTGTACTTCTGCCTCAGATTATCTGACCGTCATAAATGATCCAGCTAATCCACCTGTTCTGAAATTTCTGCGCTTGTGTCAGATCTAATGTTAACTTCTCTATCCTTTGAATATTGTTGACCCCCTCCACCCATTCTGATATTGTTGGGGGATCTTTTTTCATCCATCTCTTTGTCAATGATTTTAAGGCTGCAGCTATCAGTACTGTGCCTAAGTATTTCTCATCTTTGCCCTTCATTCCCAGAGGGCTTAATCCCAAGAAGAAATGCTCTGGGCCCAACCGTGTGTGGATCATAAAACAGCTGATTCAGGTGTCGTTCCACTTCTCCCCAGTAGGCAGTTATCTCTGGGCACTGCCAGAAAATATGTGCTTGTGTGGCACGAGTCTCTCCGCACCTCCTCCAACATTCTGATGAACCTCCCGAGAGGGGGTGTGTCGCCTGGACTAGTACCAAGGAAAATCGGGCCCGTATTTTCCACCAGAATTCTTTCCATTTAGGAGATGAGGGTTTACCCATGCTGACGCAACAACATTGTTGTCGACATGTGGCATAGAGCCATCCCGATACTGACAGGCGAAATGTCGCTTGTGGGACATGATCTGTTTTCCTTTGGGGTGCCCCCCAAGGATTGTTAACTCAACTGAGCAACACGGCGGGCGGGGTGAAATTTTAGGAACACTTACAGCCACTTTTTCGAATCTTGTTGAAAATGTTGCTGTGGGGGATTTTGCCGACAGGCTTTCACCCTTTGTCGGCATACCCGAGATGAGGCTATCCTCACGTATTTCTCCAGACCAAAGTCCACTATGCTGCAGACAGTGAGATATTAGATCTCTCTCCCAATTTTCCTTAATAGGAAGACATTCAGGTCTACTATATAGTTGCTATACAGAAGGGAAATAGCCCCATCCAATGTCAGGGATGGCCAGATTTTCTGAAAGGGGATCCTATGTGCATTTTCCACCCTCCAGTCCCATTTCTATCCGGTAAGCACACAGTCCCTCAGCTGGTAATACCTTAATCGATCTCCTGAACTCCACCCAAAGTTCTATTGCTCTGCCTCAAATCATAGCAACGTGGATCTCATGAATAATTGAACTGGGAATACCAGACCCTGTCTAGCTTGTTGTGCAAACCATCTATCACGTCCGGCTGGGGTAAACTGGGCATCATAAGTCCACCATCTATATTTGCATAGCTGTTTTTGGTGAGACCTCTTGTGTCCCCCTTCTCCATCCCTCCAAAACCACCCTTGTACTTGAAAATTGTGTTGTGATCACTTTCCCCCACCATGAAGAGAGCTGCCTGCAGTGGCAGTTCCGGGTGTTCTGCTACATCTATCCATTTCCACAATGAATCATATTGTGGGTTCCCCTATAAAAGTGCCACTGTCATCTGGGCTGCTACCAAATAGCCATGAAAGCTCGGAGGGCCAACCCCTTGTTGTTTAGGGAGACAGAGGAGAGTTCTCCAACCCTAGGTCTACCCCTACCCCACAGAAAAGCAAAACATCTGCCACTGTTTAATGTTCCTTTTGTAACCTCACATTGTACACATTGGAAAAGGTAAAGTAGCCAAGGCACAGCATTCATCTTCAGGGCTTGTATAGGTAGTGATATAAGAGACCACCTCTGGAAGTCTGCCTTCAATTGGGCTATCAAAGGGGATAATTTAGATTATAAAGCTGAGAGTTAGTTGTGCTTATTTTATACTTAAGTATTTCATGGCTCTATGTCCCGATTCATGGAAAGAGTCCATGTAGTGAGGGTGCATCAAAATGGAAGCTCAAAAGTAGAGTTACGAGGAACTTCGTAAATAGTAGATCTTCGAGAGGTTCCTTCAATAGGTCATCACATATTGGACTGGCACTACCTGGCATTGGGCCGCACGGCAGACTTTTCTAGCAATACCTGATGGGGGACCGCCAACCCACGCCATGTGACTGACGCTACGTGACTGTATATAGTGGGCGGTCCCCACATCCCGCCTCTAGTTCTGTAAAACACAAAATGAGGGAAGGAGGGAGGGAAAATATGACCTATTGAAGGAACCTCTCTCAAGATCTACTGTTACAGTAAGTTCCTACCTAACTGTACTATCTTACTTCAAGAAGGTTCCTTCAGTAGATCATCACATATAGGACAGGGTCCCAAGCAGTCCTTCCGAGGAGAGACCGACAGAAACTAAGAAGGAGGAAAACTAACTCCAGTGGAAAAAACTGAGGTCCAAGAAGGACCCAGTCTAGGACAGAAGGCCCTGCAGGATGGCTAGGCCAAAGCCAGCTCTCCGCCTAAAAGCAATGTCCAGACTGTAATGTTTGGTAAAGGTATGGACAGAACTCCAAGTAGCGGCAGCGCAGATGTTGGCAGCAGAAACGTTCCGTAGGAAGACTGCAGAGACAGCCATTCCCCTAGTAGAATGAACTCTGATGGTACCCGGCAGAGGTTTATCGTACTTCTGGTAACAGTACCGAATGCAGTTGCCTAACCATTTGGAAAGGCCTTGCTTAGAAACCGGTTTGCCCTATGATCTCGGGGCAAAGGAGACAAACAACTGGTCACAATAGCGAAATTCTTTCGTTCGATGGGTGTAACACCGGAGAATCCGATGGACATCCATCTTATGAAGGAGTGCCTCACCTCTGTTATGAGGGGGACGGATAATACACCGGAAGCTGTACTGACTGACTCAGCGTGGCTTCTGACACCACCTTGGGGAGAAACCTCGGATGAGTTCTGAGGACCGCCCGGTCCCTATGGAAAATCAAGTATGGCTCCCTGCAGACTAGAACGTGAAGTTTCGAAATCCTTCGGGCTGACGTGATAGACACAAGAAAAAGCACCTTCCAGGAAAGGAAGCACAAATCACAGCTCATAGCCAGCTCGAAAGGAGGGAGGGTGAGCTTTTCCAGTACGAAGTTCAAGTCCCAAGGTGGAGTTGGGTTGTGGATGGGGGGTTTCAGATGGAGAATCCCTTTCAGAAAGGTTTTGGAGACTTCCAACTGAGCCACGGGTTTACCATCCACCAGCTCTTGATACGCTGAGATAGTTGAGATATGGACCTTTAAGAAAGAGTAGGACAGACCGGAGTCTGACAAGTGGAGGAGGTATTCCATGACTTGTGGGGCTGAGCAAGAGAAGGGGTTCCAGCCCTTAGCGGTCGCCCAAATCGAAAACCGCTTCCACTTCATGGTGTAGGTGGAGCAGGGAGACGGTTTCCTGGCCTCGATGAGAACGTGAGCAACCCCGGAGGAAACCCCGAAATGGATATCGCCATTCTGCAGGAGCCAGACATGGAGATGCAGGGTCCTGAGCCCCAGGTGTACTAGATGACCCTAATCCTGGGTCAGGAGGTTGTGAGTCATTGGAAGGAACCAGTGGTTCCCGGAAAGCTGCTGTAGCAGCGGGAACCAGATCTGTCTCGCCAGAGAGGGCGATGAGGATCATCTTTGCCCTCTCTGCCTGGAGCTTGAGGAGAACCCCCAGAATGGGAAACGGAGGAAAGTGCACAAATTTCCCTTTCCAAGAGAGAGGCAACACGCGCCCAAAAGGCACCTTGCTCTGAACAAGCGAGCAAAACTTGGTAAGTTTTGAGTTGTACTGGGAGGCAAAGAGGTCGATTCGGACGCCCCAATTTTGGAAGATGGAACTGCACTTCTTGATGTAGTTCCCACTGTGAGCTAGGTGTCCGCCAGAACGCTTAGAACACCTGGAACGCGGCACGCCACTAGGATCAGATGGTGCTGGACTGCCCAGTTCCACACTTCGCCACCCCCGCAAAGGGGGTACGACCGGCTTCTCCTTGCTTGTTGATATACCAAACTACTGACATATTGTCCATTTGATAAGCAGTGATCCCTTTGGAAGGAGAGTCTGAAAGGTCTGTAACATGTACAGGACCGCCTCAACTCCAGAACATTGATGTGGAGAAAAGTTCCAAGCCGACCACAGTCCCTGTTCTTGGTGTTCCCAAGATGAGCTCCCCACCCCATATTCGAGGCATCCGTGGTGAGGGTGGCTACTGGTGCAGGGTTCCAAAAGGAAGCCCCAGAGAAAGATTGCAAGAATCCTTCCACCACAGTAAGTCTTTCTGAACTGCTGAGGAGGCCAGAAATGGATGGTCCAGGTCGTCCAGGAGCTGATCCACTGAACCGCAAGGACCACTGAGTAATCCTCATGTGGAGCCTTGCTAGGGGAACAGTAGTGATGGAGGCCGCCATCAGGCCCAGAAGGCGAAGGACTTCCTGGGCAGGGATGGTCCTGAGGAAGCCACTTTGGAGGCCTGACAGATAAGGGTCTCCATCCTGTCTGGAGGAAGGATGGCTCTTCACTGACCATATCCAGGACTGCCCTAATAAACTGAAGTCTCTGGGCAGGGATAAGGATGACTTGGGAACACAGACCGTTTCTACACAGACATTCCTAGTCTGCTAAAAAGGTCCAGGGTAAAGGACAGAGCCTCCAGCAAAGAATCCCTGGACGGCGCCGAAATCAACCAGTCATCCAGGTAAGGGAAGACCGCAATACCCCTGCAGCGTAGGAATGCTGCGACCACCACCTGGCACTTGGTAAAAACCCACAGTGCCGAAGACAGGCCAAAGGGGAGCACCCAGAACTGGAAGTGTTCCCCTTGGAAACAAAAATGCAGGAATCTGCGGTAGCTGGTGAAAATAGGAATGTGCAGGTAAGCATCCTGCATATCCAAGGCACAGAGCCAGTGGTTCTCCATGAGGAGAGGGAGGAGGCTCTGGAGCATCAGCATTCGAAATTTTTTGTACTCGACAAACCGATTTAGCTGACTTAGGTCGAGTATGGGTCTGAAGTCCCCAGTCTTTTTTGGAACCAGGAAAATGGGAATAAAATCCCTTTCTTGCCCGAAGGGATGCGCCGATTGCTTTTGAGCAAGAGCGACTCTACCTCCTCGCAGACGCAGAAGAGCCTGGTCCTGAGAATAAGAGGACTTTGTGGGTAGAGTTTCTGGAGGAATCTCCAGAAATTCTATGGTGCGTCCGACGGACACCAGTTGCAAGACCCATTCATCGGAGGTGATCGCCCCACCCCTGCGTGGCGAGGCAACTCCTCACCTGCTCCCCTCGCAGACCTGAGGAGGCAGTGGGGCCGGAGAGTCAAGAAGTGGCAGGATGTTCAGGGAGGGCCTCCAACGCTCTGATTTTGGAGGCAGGAGGGTGGCTGTACCCGTGGCTTTCACTTCCCTTGGCAGCGTGCCTGAGCGTTCTTTGCTGCTCCAGGTCCTTTTCCAAATGGCTGCTGTTGCTGAGAGCCCGATCGGTACATTGACCTGACAGACCTAAAAGCAACTCCCTTGTCCTGTAGGTCTGTTATAATATCCTTGGTGTTCCCACCAAAAGGACCGAGCCCCTAAAAGGGTCATCCTGAATCGCCAACTGGACCTCGTTGACGAGGCTAGAAAGGCAAAGCCAGGAATGCCGCCTGAGGGCAAATCAGCAGTTGCCGGTACAGGCCACTGAGTCAACGGAGTCATAAGTGGCACGTAAAGCGTGCCTACAAGAAACCTTGGAGAGGTGGAGATCCTTGGCAAGGTCCTCCTTTAAAGGCAAGGGGTCCATGGACTGGACTCGCACTTCCAGCCTGGCCAGGGTCGATTTCTGATGGGACACCATGTGACCACGTAACTGAGTGATCGGAGGGCGCACATGGCCGAGGAATATATCTTTTTTCCAAACTGGTCCATCTGCCACGACTCTTTGTCCGGTGTAGTGCTCATGTGCTTGGGCGCTGAACAACGATCATGAGCCACTGAGATGACCAAAGAGTCAGCCTTGGGATGGGCCTTTAAGAAAGAAGCATCCTTCGGCGCCCAGTAGAGCCTGTCTGCCCGCTTGGGGACAGCTGAGATAGAATGAGGCATCTGCCAGACAGTAGGGGTGAGGTCTTGGTAAAGGGCCATCCATGGAGGAATAGGGATGGGAGACAGAGACTCTAAGTCTAGGTGTTCCGCGAGCCTCAGTCTCATGGGATCCTGTTCCTCCGACTCCCAGCCGAAATAGTCTTTCATGTCACTCAAGAGGTCCAAGAAGGCAGGGTCTTCAGGTAGAGACTTTGGCGAGACCTTGCCTCTCGTGTCCTCAGGGTCCTCCGGGATCTCCTCCGAGGAATCCTCCCTCCCGTCTGAACTGTCAACATCATCATTGTCCACCTCCTTGACAGGATGGCGTCTGTCCAGAAGGGAAACATCGTGTCGAGTCTTCCCCGAGATGTGGACAGTGGCTATCAACGAACTGCTCGAGGAAGGGGACCTAAGAGACTGCGGTTGTGGGAGCCTAGTCTCCAGGTCCGAAACCAACTCCAACCTAGCCCCCTGCCACAAAGACTGTATTAAGTTCTTGAACCGGGATAACCGGAGGAGGGGGAGGTGGAGTAGGCAGTGGCTGGGGGGGAGGGATAACTACAGGTGGATAATAGCCCTGGAATCCCGTATAATGGGAGTATGAATTAAATCCAGGGTAGAACTGCCCGAGATGATTCCAGTCCGGAGTTGGACCCCCCGGGAAATGGTCTCCAGGATACCCCAATGGGTAATGCGGGACAGTTCGGGGTCGGGTATAAATCCCCGTCATCAGATCAGGCATCGGGGGAACCCACGTTGGACCCACCGTTGTGTAAATACGTTGAGGGTCCAGCGTCGGGACAGCCTGCGTCAAAGGAACCAACGTTGGAACCGGCACCATCCAATTTGGCGCTAGAAGGGATCCGCGCCAGAACCGACAAAGGGGCCCTCATGTTGGGACCTTATCCGCGGCCAGGCCAAAGGTAAAGGCCGGTCAGCCGTCCCGGCCCGGGACTGTCGCTGGGATAACCGGCATTGGAGGAAGAGCCGGAAGGCGGAAGAGGGGCCTACACAGAAAGGTCGGTAGGCCGAGGAGGAGCCTCCTTTTCCTTGACCCCAGAAGGGGAGTGCGGAGAGGACCCCAAAGTCTCGACAGGGTCGATGGGTTCTCCGCTGGGATTACCAGATGTGCCTGCCGGAGAACCGGAGGGCACAGGTGAAGGAGGAGGAGGAGGGAAAGGGGTTTTCTCTCTCTGGTCTTGCCGGACGTCGGGTGAGGCGCCGTGAGGCCCCGACGGGGGAACAGAGCCCATGCGGTCATCAGGGATGGCTGACTTAGCAGGCAGGGTCAGGCAATCGGGAGGAGCCCCCGCCGATTATCAACCGGAGCTAGGCGATTATCCCAGCCGGGGAGCCGACTTACCGGCAACCACGTGGTCCTGTGGAGGGAGCCGGGGCCTACTTATCAGCCGAGGGGCATGCGGTCATCGGAGGAGCCTACAGCCACTTATCTGCCGGGTTTTGTCCAACTTACCATCCAGTTTTCTGGGCGGCAGCTGGGCCTTGCTCATCGAGGGCCTGGCATCATCCACGAGCGAGCCGCCCCCTAGACTTCTCCTTGTACTTTTTGAAGGAGATGATTTTCAGATGAATCCCAGAGACAATCCATTTTCTTCTCTAAGGAAGCCAGGCGGGCTTTTAGTAAATGGGTCTCTAAAGCCTGCTGTCTCCTCTTTGTGACCTGGTTAAAGGATTGACAATCAGGGCAGGAGGAGACTTGATGGCCAGGCTCAGATAGAGGACGACTTGGAGGACTGCTTTGTGCAGAATCTGGCGCAAGCACAGGACTAGTGCTTTTTCTGAGTGAAGACAAGGAAGAACATGAATTTTGAGAAAAAGGCAACGAAGGATAAACTGACGCAATGAACTTTCACGATTATCACTAACTGGAAGTCTGCAATGCGACTGACACAAGGCGACGGCAGGAAAGAACTGGAGGGCGGGCGTGGGGACCGCCCACTATATACAGTTACGCTGACATCAGTCACATGACGTCGGGGTGGGCGGTTCCCCGTCAGGTATTGCTAGAAAAGTCTGCTGTGCGGCCCGCTGCCAGGTGGCGCCAGTCCAATATGTGATGACCTACTGAAGGAACCTTCTAAGTAAGATCTTCTGTTTTGGTTCTGTTTAGGTACATCCAGATACCACTGATCATTTTTCTAGCTGATTGAAGACAGCTACCAGTGATGTTTCAGGGCATGAAAAATAAAGAATGTTATCTGCAGACAATGCGAGCTCGTGCTCCCCACCCCCCAGGTCTATGCCCCTTACTTCTATACTCTAATGTATAGTTTGAGCTAAGGGCTCAATGTAGAGGGCGAATAAGAGTGGTGAGAGGGGGCACCCCTGTCTACTTCCCCTCCCCAGCCTTAGACACGTGGACATGTGACCATTCGCTCTTATATATGCACTAGAACCTCTGTAAAGGTGGAACACTCCATCCAGGAATTCTTGTGGGAGCCCAAACCGGGAAAGGACCCTTCTTAGAAAAGACCAAGACACTTTATCGAATGCCTTTTCCACATCCAGACTTAATAACAGGGAAGGTGTCTTTGATCTGTTAATATGGTCAATTATATGGGCTGTTCTTCTTAGGTTACCTTGGGCCTGGCCCCGAACAAACCTCATCTGATCCATTTGATAGGATTTGGGAGTACCTGTTGAAGCGATGTGTCCAAATGGCCATTAAGATTTTATAATCATTGTTAAGGAGGATATAGGGCAGTAGGAGGCACACTTGGTGGGGTCCTTTCCCAGCCTGGGCAAAAACAGATCGCTCTCAGACATGAAAGCAGGGTCTGGCCTTCCTCACCTAGTACTCCTGCGAAAACCCTCAACAGCAACAGTTGAACCATGTCTCTGAAGGCCTTATAGAACTTTGAAGGCAACCCATCGGTACCTTGGCATTTCCCCATCTTAAGATCCCCCACTACCCCTCTCAGTTCCTCCCCTGTAACCGGGGAGAGTAAGCTTTCTCCCTGGTCCCTAGAGAGCTCCAGTAAATTAAGTGTGTCCAGAAAATGAGATAAAACCACATCATCCGGGTCTGGGTCAGGTTTGTACAGAGTTTCACAGAACTCCCTGAAAGCTTCAGCAATGATGGGTACCTGATTCTCCATTTTAGCAGTCTTCGGATGCTGAATGGATGTTATCATAGCTTTAGCTCTTTGAGCCCTCAATTGACAGACTAGGAGACGCAAAGAGTGAGGACCCCCCTCGTAATACTTCTGTCACAGGAAGAGGAGTTTTTGCTCCACTTGGTAATCCAACAGGGTGCCTAGCTCTTCTTGAGCGCCTTCAATTCTTAGTTCTCCCTGTCTATTTTAACCTTTGTGGTGCCTCTATAAATTTTGGATCTGAGAAGTTAATCTCACCCTTCTGGCCTCCCTATCTTTTTTCTTCCTAGCTGAAATCTGTATGAATTTGCCCTTATCATAGCCTTTGCTGTGTCCCACAACACTGCTGCAGATACCTCTGAAGCAGAGTTTCCCCAGAAACTGCTTATAGGTGTCCTGGATTTCATCTTTAACCTCAGTCTCCAGAATGTATTTCTTTAAATCCCCCAGCTCAATTTTCATAAATAAGGGCGCGTGGTCCGATAGCACCAAATCCCCATCCGTATGTCCTCCTGTACCTTAACTAGTTCCTTCTTTGGTAAGAGGAAGTAGTCCAGCCTTGAGTACATTTGGTGAGCCGCTGAGTGGTATGTGTAGTCTCTCCTCCTCCATTGAGCTGACGCCAGACATCAACCATGCCTAGCTCACCCAGCAATCTATGAACTTCCAAGCAACCTTATGTTCCTGACGTGAAATCCTGGGCGTAGTATCCAGTTGTGGATTGAAAGTTAAGTTTAAATCCCCTCCCCGCACATAATAACCCCTTCTGTCCAGTCTTGAAGGTAACCAGGAAGGACCGCTAATAGATAACTTTAAAGGCAGACCCTGGGGAAATAGACTAAGGCAAGGTAATCATGTTCCCATAAAACGACTCTTCACCAAGACAAAACGTCCTCATCTGTCAAAACATCTACCTCCTCAAACTGAACCTTTGATGGTACTATATGGCCACCCCTCTTCTATGTCCCTTTATATGAGGCCGTGGCAACCTCTTGAAACCCAAACTTGGACAACTTTTCATGCTCTGTCTCTGAGAGGTGTGTTTCCTGAAGGAAAGCAAAATCTACCTTGGCTCGTTTAAGGAA
Organism: Neoceratodus forsteri; assembly: GCA_016271365.2. Classification (NCBI taxonomy): domain Eukaryota; kingdom Metazoa; phylum Chordata; order Ceratodontiformes; family Ceratodontidae; genus Neoceratodus; species Neoceratodus forsteri. The sequence goes on along the minus strand of CM057450.1, from coordinate 639,624,040 downwards.
ACTAAGGACTTCACTCCTTTTTACCGGATTTGTGAGACCATGAACATTGTAAGTACAGATACATGTGATTTGTTTAGCCATTTTGAATATATAACAAATATCTCAGCACAGCGAGACAGTTTTTCTTTCCTTTAAAAATTCCAGACCTCTTTAAATAATTGCAAAGGCATGTTTTGAGACTATGAATTGAGACCACACCATTAAACTGCATAGTGGAAAATAAACAACAAACACTAGCCAACAGAGCTGTGAAATGTAAACACTGAACTTTGGTTAACTGCCAAGGTGGGAAAGCCATACTCATTAATTTTGGTCCCTTTCCTTTGTTAAGGTAGAGTGTTTTGGAAAGGGAAGGAGGGGACAGGATATGTCGCCTTCCTGCTGGGACCTCCCTCCAGGCCAATTCACCTGAATTAGCCAAACTCACCTGAATTAGCCTAAATTATACCCCATTTGTTTGTTTTTTTAAACAATTTTTGTTTTTAACTATGTAAATAAAATCATACAGCATAATATAACACAATTTCATCATCATCTATGATGCAGGGGATGGGTTGCACCTTAACAAAATGGGCAAATGTTTATTGGCTCAGCAACTAAAGAATACTGTACATCGCCATTTAAACTCCACCAGAAGGGAATGTGGGGATACAAAACCATGGGCATCACAAATAGTGTGGAATTTATGTCAATCAATGCTAGAGTCTTACAAATTCGATGAGCTCCAAGTTACATTGCACACTCATAACATCCATGTTTGCACTATTGTAGAGACATGGTAGCAACCCGAAGATACCTGGGATAAGCATATTCAAGGGTACACATTGTATAATAAAGATAGGTCCCTATCAAGAGGTGGGGGTGGCTCTGTATGTTGCAGAAGGTATCTCTGGAAAGTATAGATATATCTAGATGGACAGATTTAGAAGCCCTATGGGCTAAGATTAGTCCACCTCGAGCACAAGATCAACCTGGGTATGATATACAGGTCCCTCGGGGTCCACTAGGCATTGGAGGATGAGGTTATATTAGATTTTATTAACCAGTTGTCCTTAGCTGGGAATGTAGTACTGGTTGGGATTATAACCTCCCGGTATCAGGTAGGATATACTAAAAGCAAGTACAACTATAGAATCCAAATATTTGAAACCTTTAGCTTTACAGAGTTGGATCAATACGTTACATTTAATACCAGGGGTAATCATATTTTAGACTTAGTATTAATCATCCTTGGGAAAATATTTTAACTGCAGTTTGAATCCCCATTGGGTTCCAGTGACCATTCCATGATTGGCTTTCAGTATGCTGGTACTCTGGGGGTTAAAAAGGTAGTCAAGTACTCCATAGGTACAATCTAGCTAATTTCAAGCAAATTTGATATGAATTAGCTACATGGGACTGGAATCAGATTTTAAGAACCAGACAGTCATTGGAATGTGGGGTAGGTTAACAAAATCTTAATTCACTTGGTCAAGAGGTATGTACCAACCAGAGACAAATACGATGGGATAAAAATGCCCTTCCACCATGGATGACCCCATCTGTTAAAGGACTATATAAATAAAAATAGAGCATACCACCAGGCAAGACATAACAATACAGAAGCTGGCTGGGAGACCTACAAAAGTATCTCAAACTTGCGAAAAGGGGTATTGTTCTGGCAAAAGAAATTATGAGCATACTAGCTACTAAAGTCCAGGATAATTACAGGACTTTTATTCATATATTAACAGTAAGAAGGTGAAAACAATACTGTTGTACCCTAAAAGCACAGAACGGGGCTCTTATCACGGAGAGTAGTGCATTAGCTGAGGAATATAATACATACTTTTCCTCAGCGTTTAATGCAGGCCCACAAGTTATTCAGGGCTATGGAGGAAAAGCACAAATGGGACACAGTTTTAAGATAGACCCAGCTAATGTCTTTAAATTAAAGACTAAAAAAAGTAAATCAGAATAAGGCACAGGGACTTGATCATATCCACCCCAGGGTAATCAAGGAAATGGCAGAAGTATTGGTTGGCCCAGTATCCTGGCTATTTCAACAAGCATTTGTCAATGCCGAATGTTTGCTTGCTGGCACTGGCATTGGTAGTGTAAGAGTTACAGAGCTGCATAATAGGAATGGCAGTGAAGTATTGAACTGAAGCCAACCCCATCATCACCCTGCAGATAGTGACAGGCATTGGGGTGTGCCTTTGAGTCATCAGGCGTAACGGCCACGCCATTTCACCACACCCTACCGTGCAGACACCGACAAGTGTCACGTGTGCCTTGGGGTCTTTGGCCCTTATTTGGTTTTGATTTAGTTTTCTTGACCGTGTACCGGCACTAGACAAATCCCGCCTATTTTCAGGCACGATTTCGGGATACAGATGAATGCCAACTGACCTTGAACCAGATTAAGCTGCTGGTGGTATTTTTAGTGAATGAGGGAAATTTGGCCAGGACACGGGAAATTCCCTACTCTGCTGCTGTTCCAGTGGCCAGAGGGGAGTAAGGCGTTAGTATGCTGTGACTGAGATGACCATGGCTCAGTCGATGGAGAAGGAGGTGGAGAGCGCTATGAGCGCTGAGCAGTTAATCTGGGAACGCGAGGGCTTCAAGCCAAGAAAAGCACCAGTTCAAAGGAGAAAAAGTCGTTCAAAGAGGAGAGAATGACGGAGGCGGAGGTGTTTGGTAAAAGAGGGGTTCCTTTAAGGCAGCTGTTGCGGAGGACCCCATCAGGCGGATGACCAAGAAGAAGACGCTGTTCCTTTAAACCGGGAGGGAAGCTGCAACCCGAAGTAATGGAGAACGAGAGACGAAGGAGAATTCCAACGCTAGCAGACTTAGCTAGGAGAATCCTGCAGACAGAGCAGAAAGGGGAGGAATTGGAGGTCGGAGGACAAAGAATTGAATCGGAAGGGGGAATCTTATGGTTGGCAGCAAACGAAGGGACAGAGACAGGAGCGAGAGGTAATGGCTCGTCTACTAAACCCTCGCGGCCTGTAAGTACTAAATCTAATCTGAATAACTTTTCAACTATCCCCATCTCAAAAGACTCCGGTTTTGTGTTAAACCCTAAGGTGATAGCGGATGCTAGAGTTTCCCCTGTGATTTTTCAAACAGGACATGGGCTACAAGAAGGAGTTACTGAATTTTGTTTTCAATCTGACAATAAAGACTTTAATGCTTTACAAAACGGGATGTGGGAGTTAGACAACAAGGTGTAACTGACAGTATGGTGGCAGCGGGAACATGATAGCTCCTGGACTCCACAAGCTGCTTTATCAGCTGCAGGCTGGCAACAGAAAGAACAAGGAGTATGGACACCTGATTCTTCTTGGGAGGATGTTTGGGGTTTAAAGTCTACCTTGCCTGAATGGAAACCAGGAGGGGAGGAGACAGTCTTCCTGCCTCTGATAGTACTATTGTTCAAAGAAATAAAAAGGAGGAACAGTTTTCTGTGGTAGAGAAGAAGACAAATTCTGTGACTGCAGTTCAGGATAGGAGGGTTAGTGTAACTAAAATTGAGCAGTCTGAAGTTAGTGGAGTGCAGCCAGTAAAGCCCCTTTTATCAAGTTTATTTTCACAGAGTAAGAAGGAGGCGGCACCAAGGAGGAATGCGGTAAGGATTCGTTATAAAGGGGGTTTGAAGGAAAGCCTAACCGATATTATGTTGGTAGAATGCTAATTAAGGATTCTTTGAAGTTTTCCCTAGGGATGTATTTGCTTTATCAATATTTCAGGTGAGGACAATTATGATATTAGCTTCCGCTCACCTGCTTTACTTGATCTGTTCTGGGAAAGGTACAATCAGGTGAAGTTTTCCCGTTATGGACACCTTTTTGTTATTCCTCTGTCCAAACCGTTGATAAAGTTTGTGACGGTAATGTTCAGAAATGAGGGGTTCAGGTAGAAGACATTAAATTTTGGCTATCACAAAAGTGTGAAGTCTTAAGTGAACCAGATCCCATCTTAGACTCTGAATTATTTTGGACAGGAGGTGGAAGTTTAAAGTGAAATTGAGACAAACAACGTCAGGGTGGAACATATTCCTAATTCCTTTATGTTAGGAAGAGATAGAGGGTCTGTTTTACAGTGGGCAGCCCAGGGCCTGCTATAATGTGGATCCAAACGCATTTATCGAATGTTTGTGACCAACCTAAATGTGATAATTGTGGAGAAGTGGGTCATATCACATTATTTTGTTCAAACACTTTAAAATGTGACTTATGTGACGAAATAAATCATGCTTTTAAAGATTGTCCCTGGGCAGCCCAGAATAAGCAAACTTGTGGAGTTTCGGACCTCCTAATACAACAAGCTCAAAATGCAGGGGTATTTCAGCATGAGGTGTCCACAGGGGTTAAAGAGGTAATAGTTCCTCCAGCATGGTTAAACAGACAGAAGCAGTGAAGGTAGCTGAAAAAGTGGTTCGCAGCAGGAAGCTGGTGAAGGGTGCTAAATCTCTTCAGCCGGTTTGTTATTCTGATGCTCTGGAAGGGAAAAGTGTGATTGGTGTAGGTGAGCCTCTACCGTCAGTAGCTCCACCATGCTTAAGGCGGTCTAGTAGGACTGCTAAAATCTAGTGCCTGTAGAATTAGAGTATTGAGTCCAAAACCCGCTTAGTGGAATTATCTTGGGGAGATTCTGAGATGGATATGGGGATACTGATTCCCAAATTTCAGTGCAAGAGGGAGGGGAGTAAGAAGGACGATTACAAAGGAAAAAAAAGAAGAGGAGAAAAAAATGAGAATAGTTTAGTCTGGTATTTACTCTTGTGAACTAGGCAGATGGATATTACATGGGCTTCTTCAATACCCATAGTCTGTTAAAAACCCTGAAAAGGCGTGAGTATTTCAAATAATAGCAGATTTGCATGTATCCATTTGTTTCTTGCAGGAGACGTGGATGTTTATGGTAGTAGTCAAGTTAGTGCTTTACTCAGGATTGGCCATGGGACCTTCATTTTGGTCTTTGGTGAGGATAGAGCCGATGGGATAGGAATTCTTTTAATTCCTTTAACTTTAAATTACATAAGTTGATAGAGGTTTGTCCTGGGAGGGTTTTGGTTATAGAAGGGTGTTGGTTTGAAAAAGGATTAGATTAATCAATATTTATGGACCACAATCTAAAGCTGGGAGGGTTAGTGGTTTTTCGATATACGCCCTTTTAATAACACATATTCCAGTTTTTGGGGAGACTTTAATTGTAATATAAAAGGTCATAGAGGTAAGGATAAGTTGGAGCAAGGAAACAGAAGATTTATTGTGATTCGGTTTGTCTTACTAATATAGTGAAACTGCAGATCTGGTGAATTGTATAGATAGTAAGGCAGGTGGTTTGTTAGGTACCTTTTTACTAAAGGAAAAGTTTTATGATTGATTATTTGTTCATATCTAAAAGGATCTTTGTTTCATAGTCCCCAGATTGTTCCTATGGAATTCTCAGACCATGCTCTGATACTTATCAAGGTGGGGGACAGCAAACGTTTTTAGACATAAAACAGTGTGAAATTGAATACTTCAATTCTTCATGAGACGATAGTTTCTAATTCCATTCGCTGTATTCTGGATGCCAGGTTGTCAGTGGCCTTTTATACCAAGATCTTGGGGTCTGGTGGCAGGAAACTAAAAATGATTGCATTTGGTGGTTTAAAAAATATGGGTTGGGAAGATGAAACAAGATTTTTTGAATATCTTAAACTCAGACAACAGCTCCATATATATTGTCATGTGCAAATTCTTCTAGAGGTAATTTTTCAGAGCAGATAGCTTGAAATTAAAGGTCTCATGAAGAAGAGACAGTATGATAGAGCAAAATCACTTCAAGCTGTTAATACAGAATCATTTAAAAAATCTGTTTTGGAGATCCTTTTGAACTCTGTAAATCACTTAAGGAGAAAGAGAAATTAGAATTTTTATACCAAGGAGATACTAAGGTGTTTTCTATTACAGCATTAAGCCGAAATTATTCAAGAGCACTTTAGGATCTGAACCAAAGGCTACTCCATCGCCTCTTCAGATTAGCCAGTTTTTAGGTCCTAAATTAATGGTAAGCAGGAATAATGAAGGCCTGAAGGAATTAGGACGTCCTCTTTTCAAAAATTGAAATTTTGGAAGTCATTAAGTCATTAAAACAGAATGTATCTCCAGGTATAGATGGGCTATCACATGGTTTTATAAAGCCTTTTCATCTGAATTAGTGGAATGTCTTTGTTTGGTGTTTAATTTTTTCTCTCAAAGGTGGTGTTAAATTCTTTACAGAAGGGCGTCAGACATATATCTTTAAATCTGGAGATAGAGGTTATTTTAGAAACTGGAGGTCGTTAACTCTGTTGAATACTGATTACAAAATCTTGACTACGTTGATTAATAATAGACTTAAAAGGGTTGTGGAGGGGTTGTTTCTTCCTATTCAACACAGTGGTATTCCAAATAGAAGAATTCATTCAATATTATGTTTAATTAGAGACATAATTGAGCAAGTCTGGAAGGAGGGTCAGTCAGGGGTAATTGTATCTGTGGATCTGGAGAAAGCATTTGATAGGGTAGATCATGATTTTTTATTTGCATCCCTAGATTGGTTTGGTATTCCTCAGTCTATCATACAGCTCATAAAAGGGTTATATACTAATGCGAAAGTATATCCAGTTTTGAAAGGTACTTTGGGAGAAGGTTTTATTGTAAAATGTGGAGTGCGGCAGGGGTGCCCATTAAGCCCGCTATTGTATAACTTCTCTTTAGAACCTTTAATAAGGGCAGTCTGTGTTCCACCCTTGTGGTCGGGAATTAAGGTTCCAGGGCTTGCACTCCTGTCTTATACAAACATTTGCTGACGATATTTGTCTTTTTTTCTAATCATATGGATTTTTCTGTTTTTTACAGTATTTCAGGCCTATGCAGGTGTAGCTAATGCTAAATTGAATGCACATAAGTCTAAAGGTTTGTTGTTGGGTGCCTGCAAAGAGAATTGTTTTTATTCAAATCAGTTGAATTTTCACTAAACTCCTTGAAAATTTTAGGAGTAGAATTTACAAATCAGAATAGTCCTTTTGAGGTTTGGTCAGGTGTTTTGGACTCTGTTTTACAAAAAGTAACGCTTTGGAAAAGGTTTAAGTTTTCTAAAATTAAAAGGATTCAGATAATTAGGCAATTTATTTTACCTAGACTGCAGTATATAGCGTTATTTTTCCTTTGCCAGTGCAGCTAGAAACAAATTATATAGCATCTGTTTCAGATGTTATGGGGAAGCAGATTGAATCCAGTAAAAAGGGATGTACGATTCTGACAGAAAACAAGGTGGGTTAGGGATGGTGGACCCGTGGTATTTTGTTTCTCTCTTTTCATCTCTTTTTCTTTAAAAAAGTTTGGGGGTTCTACAGAGTTTGACAGTTTAGTCTTTCAGAATCTGTTGGAAAAATATCTGAGTATGTGGAGACCTCTGGCTCCTACCTGGTCTACTTAGATTTAGGGCCCCAGGGTATTTTAAGCCAGCGCACAGAAATTATTTAAATGGAAAATCTCAAAGACATGATTTTAAGATGTACAACAAAAGGTTTGTATAAAGAAATCATGGTTCAATTTTTCATATGGAACCAAACTTTAAAATTGTTCAAGTCATAATAAAAGTAATGTGTTGGAACAGTTAAATAATTATAGACTTCCTCCTTATATGTGGGAAAATTTATGGCTAATTATGTATGGGAAACTAAATGTAAGGGGTACTGCCAAACATAAAGCTGTTGAAGAAAGAAGTTGTCCTTACCCAGAATGTGTTAATCAAGAAGAGACGATGGAGCATTTTTTTTTGCATTGTTCTTTTCCCACTAAATTATGGGTTTATTTAGCTCGGATTTGGGATCTCCCTTGGTTAGCACACATGGATTACGATCTCCTGGTTATTGGGAATTTTCCACAGTTTTTGAATGGTTTTGAGAAAAATACGTTAAGGGTGTTTTTGGCCTGTCTGAGGTTTTGCTTATGGCAAACTAGAGTTCAATGGGTACTATACCAGAAACGGCCATCATTGGAGGGTTTTAGAATTTATGTAACTAATGTTTTGAATAAAATTTATATGGAAGAATGTCAAATTTATAGTCTGGGTAAAGTTAAATTTTGGTGGAGGGGATTTCTTCATTTCATTAAATATAAGTAAAAACAATATCAAGGGGTAAAAGTTACCAAAGATTATGCATAGAATTGTTTAGAGATTGTTTTATCTACTTGTGAAGATTTGGAATATGCGAGTTTAAGTTTGTTTTAGCTTCTATTTTAGTTTATGTACAGAAATATGAAAGTTTATTGGTTTGCTGTTCTTTGTTCTTGTGGTTGATTTCTATGTGAATATTTTAATAAAGTTACCCCTACTCTTTTTGATAAGAGCCATGGGATCTTTAACATCCACCTGAACTACCACCAATCCAGGCTGATGGGACCTCGTTTAACGTCCTCATCCGAAAGACGGCACCTCAGAAGTGCAGCACCCCTCTCATGCTGCATTACAGTGCCAATACTGGGATATTAACCCAAGTGCCAGATGTGGGAACTGAATCCACAGCCCTCTGATCTCCCAGCCTCAGAGGCGAGTGTGCTACCTACTGAGCCACTGACACTGACGCCGCACCCATTCCATCAGGAAATATTGTGAGATGGGTGTGTATAAGAGAATGGGGTGAACTTGGGGTCAAGAGTCCAAGGCACACCTCAATGCCTCTCACTGGCTGCAGGGTGGCGGTGGAATGGTATGAGCATTGCAGGTGACAATCCCAAGTCACAGCCCTGATGCCTGTCATTCTCTACAAGGTGGGGTGTTATGTTCGGAAACCCTAACGCCTCAGGCATTCGTTGGTATTTTCACTCCAAATTTTCAACATGGGTTTTTTGTGATCCCCACCTCATGAACAGTGGCAATATCAGTTTGTTAGCTTAAAATGCTTTGCACAGCAACTACGGCATTTGTCACCACAGGTGCAAAACACATTCTGAACAGGATGTGAAAATGACAGCTGTACTGTTCATGGGGAGGTGTAAAATGGAAATGTTGAAAATCTGCAGTGAAAAATAAAAAAAACTGGTGAAGTCACTTAACGCATAGAAACTGTGCAACGTGCACCCATAATGTAATTAGTTTGGGAATTGTTTACAGCAGATTGTCAACACAGGCATTTTGGGACCTCCGGTCATGAACAGTGTCACTGTGATTTTCTTTATCTGTGCCAAACAATGATTTCCCACAGTGACCATGCATTTCTGCGCTGAAAGTGTGAAAACACATTTCGGCCATGTTGTAAAAAATGACAGCTGTACTTTTCATAAGGAAGTGTGGAAAAATGCCACTGGTGAAAATCTGGATTGAAAATATTACAAATTCATGAACTTACGAGGGTACATGGAAACTGCGCAATGCTCACTCGTAACACAGTCATTTTTAGGAATTTTTTCACCAAATTTTCAAAATAGCCATTTTAAGACCTCTGCTCATGAACAATGTCACTGTGATCTTCTTAATGTGTCCCATACATTGATTTCGCACACCGACTGTGCCACTGTGCGCTACATGGGTGGAAGCATGTTTTGGGTGAGATGTGAAAAATGACAGCTGTACTGCTCATAAGGAGGTGTGGTAAAATAGCAATGATGAAAATCTGGAGTAAAAATATTGAAAATCTGCGAACTTATGAGCGTGCGTAGGATCAGCGCAACAAACGCTCGTAAAACAGTCATTTTGCAGAATTTTTTCACCACATTTTTAACACAGCCATTTTAGCACTTCTGCTCATGAACAGTGTGACTGTGATTTTCTTAATGTGTCCCATATATTGAGTTTGCACACCGACTGCGCCATTGTGCGCTATATGCGCGGAAACACATTTTGGGTGAGAAGTGAGAAATGACAGCTGTACTGCTCATAAGGAGGTGTGGTAAAATGGCAGTGTTGAAAGTCTGAAGTGAAAATATTGAAAATTTGTGAACGTACGAGCGTGCGTAGGAACAGGGCAATGCATGCTCGTAAAATAGTCATTTTTGGGAATTTTTTCACCAAATTTTTAACATAGCCATTTTAACACCTCTGCTCATGAACAGTGTCTCTGTGATTTTCTTAATGTGTCCTGAACATTGATTTTCGGTGACAACCGACTGCGCCATTGTGCGCCATATGCACGGAAACACATTTTGGGTGAGGTGAAAAATGACAGCTGTACTACTCATAAGGAAGTGTGGTCAAACGGCAGTGTTGAAAATCCGAGTGAAAATACTGAAAATTCCGCGAATCCCACGAAAGCAGTATATAGAACAGCGAACACACGCCATAAACAGTATTTTTAGGGAGCACTAAATTTCAACATAGGCTTTTTGGACAGCCCACCTTATGAACACTGGCACTGTCATTTGATAATCGGCCTAAAGGTGATTTCGCCGCGAGTGACCGCAAAATCACTCTTCGGGCTCGATTAACGCCACGATTTGACAGAATTCATGAGGAGGGTCCCAAAACCCCATCTTGAAAATTTGTGCCAAAATTCTAAAAATGCCTGAGATATGCAGCAAAGTTGAAAAAACCTATTCATTACATTATACAGCTTACCAGTATTTCCTCAGTTCGAAGGGTCGGCTTTGAAGAGTGCAGACGTGTTCCTGATCCACCAAGATCGTCGCTGAGTCTGGAGGTATGGCGGAGGTGGGGTGTGGGAGGCAGGTGCGCAGAGGGGCCCGGTGGGGAAGGCGAGGGAGACCGCGAGGAACCGCTTTTGTGTGTTTCTGTTTTGTTTTTTTTTAATTACAACGCGTGGACGCTTGCCATGGTTGGTGGCCCCAGCATGGCAATTGACATGACGCAGGACGCTTGCTTACACGAGGGGTGGGCTCCCAGAGTGGCAGCTGGAAACCTTTGGGGCAGTGGAGCCGACGGGATTGGGCACCCCTGCCTGCCATTCTGACTGTTGCCACGCTGGGGTGGGCTCCCAGCGTGGCACCTGGAAGACTGTTTGGGGGGGATGAGCACTTCAGTGAGCACTTCCTTATTTGATCGTGCTCACTGAAGCATCTCTTCCTTTCAACTGTAAGCCACTGCATTCTCGAGTGCTGTCACAGACAGCTGCAGCATGCATTGGGCAACTGTGGCAGCGCCTGCAAACACACGGAGCGAATTGGAAGAGGGGGTGACACAGCTCCAGAAACTCGGATGATGGCACTATGTTTCTTGCACATGCATGCAAGCAAACATAAAAATAAGTGGAAAGTGGTGACGTCCCCGAGGTCTGGAGGCAAGCGGTGATTGTCCCCATATATAAGAAAGGATCGAGACAGGAGGTCTCAAACTACAGGCCCATTAGCCTGACCTCTGTGTTGGGGAAGATCTTGAGAGTATAATAAAAGACTTAATCATAGAATTCTAGTAGCTTCAGGCAAGACAGATAGAACCCAGCATCGGTTTACCAGCAGGAGGTCATGTCAAACCAACCTCTCAGAATTTTACAACATAGTTAGTAAATCCATGGACATGGGAAACTCATTTGATGTTATCTTTCTTGACTTCGCCAAGGTATTTGACAAAATCCCTCATGAGGAGCTTGTGAAGGCCTTATTAGAGTTAGGTCTCCCAACTGAATTTCGCAATGGGTCAAGGCATGGTTAAATAATAAAAGCCAGAGGGTCTATATAAAGGGGAATTCTCTGGCCAGGTTAGAGTGACCAGTGGTATCCCCCAGGGTTCTATATTGGGACCTTGCCTATTTAATCTATACAGTATATATCATCAATGCAGGTTCATCCTGGGGTTTGGCTTTCAAAATTTGCAGATGACACCAGAATTGGATGTCCAATAAATAATATGGAAGATCAGCTTATCTTACAAGCAGCCTTAAATAACCTGGAGATATGGGCCTCCCAAAAGCAATCTATTTTCAATATCGATAAGTGCACGGTTATGCACTTTGGAAATAAAAATAAGCAGTTCCAATATACCTCGGGAGTTACTGTACTAAAGGTTGTAAGGGAAGAAAGGATTCGGGGATTAATATCAGCAGTGATCTCAGTTTTAGTATGCAGTGTAATAAAACTATAAAAAAGGCTAGCAGTATAACACATTGTATACAGAGGCACATTAAATGCAGGGCTAGAGAGGTTGTGATCCCCTCGTATACTGCACTGGTGCGTCCTCATGTGGAATATTGTGTGCAGTTTTGGGCTTCTTACAAAAGGGGACATTAGATCTGTGGAGAGGTACAGAGGAGAGCTACTAAAAGGATCAAGGGACAGAAGGACAGAGCTATGAGCAGAGGCTGCAGTTTTTGGAAATGTACTCATTGGAGTATCGAGAATGAGAGGGACATGTGTTTGCTTTATAAGGCCCTGACCGATGCCTATCTGTGGGATCTCTTGGGACTGGCACATAGAGACCAATTATACGATACCAGAGCGCATCGTTACCAACTGATTAAGGAAAGATTTAAAACAAATAAAATGAAATACTGGCTAAATAATAGAGTAACTGAGATTTGGAATTCACTGCCTTGTGAGGTTGTGGAATGCAAAACAATGATGGAATTTAAAACAATGCTAGATAAATTTCTTAGGAGCAGGGACATTGAAGGGTATTCATAACCTATGATTGGCGAGCTTATGGACTAACGTCTTTTAATGCTCCGTAATATCTATGTAATCTATGTAATCTAAAACAGACTAACAAACTCTACTGATCATAAATACAATTATACAATACACATAGACATTTCAATGCGTTCCTCTAATTAATAATTTAAGATCCTCAAAAATGTCCAGATTCAATAGGCTCCTGTATTGGCAGCCATTTTTCATTATATTTATTTATTTGCTTTATTGCATAACAGAATCCTCTTTCTAGACTCCATAGTCGAATCATGGGAGTCTCTGCTTCTTTCCACATTCTAGTAATACAATGCTTAGCTGTCATAAATGCTGTGTATGCCAGAGGTCTTCTATTTTCAGGTATATATTAAAATGCTGTAATATTCATAAACACATTTCTGGCCTGAACTTCAAGTTTATACCCAATACTCTATTCAAAATTTCAATAATCTGTTTCCAAAACTTTTGTATATAGGGGCATAGAACTAGCACGCATGTTGCATTGGCCATTTCTCCACACCCTCTATTGCAAAATGGTGGAACGGTAGCCTTAAATTTATTTAACATATAAGGTGAATAGTACATCCTATGTATTGTATAGAATTGTATCTGGTTTAATCTATTACTTAGTGAGCTATTCCACGTCATACATATTGTTTCCCATTGTTTACTTGAAATGGAAATTTTCAAATCCTTCTCCCATTTGTTTTTTAGTATTGTTGATATCCAACCATTTACTCTTAAAAGCTGCATATAGTTTTGAAATCAGTTTTTTCCTATTATTTGCTTCAATCAAAGTATCCCAAATCTGGCTATCTAACATCAAATTCCCTTTTCTATTTATAGCTAAAAGGACATTTTTAATCTGTAAATAGGTATAGAACACATTTTTATGTATTCCATATTCTTCCTGAATTTGTTGGAAGGATTTCTAATCTGTGTTTATATAGAGATCACCAATATTAATTATCCCCTTATTCTTCCATTTTTTTAATATGGGAGTATCAAAATAAGGATGCAATTTATTCTGGTATAACGGGGACGTTTTGTAAATTGTATTTTTCCCTCCTAATATATACATAGCTTTCTGCCACACTGTAATAGTATGCCTAAAAAATATGTTAGTATGTAGTTTAATTTGTTTCTCACAAACTCTTGTGGAGAGTAAATGCAAAAGATTCAATGGAGAAGGATTTTGAAATTCAAAAAATTCCCAAGGAGGAAATTCTTCTGCCCATAATTCTTTAAGAGGCTCTGTTATTGCTGCCCAGTGATACTGTTGTAGATTTCATAATTTAAAATCCAATTGTGAATAATCCATTATTAACTTTTGTTTTCTAAATCTAGGTTTATCCTTTTTCCAGAGGAAACTTGGTAATAATCTGATCTATCCTTTTAAAAATATCTTTTGAAATCATTAATGGAATTGCCTGAAATACATACAGCAATCTGGGTAGTACATTCATCTTCACCAATTGTACTCATCCTAGTAAAGATAAGGGGATATTCTCCCATTTTTGTAGGTCCCTTTGTACTTCCTCTAACAGTGGCTGCAGATTAATATCAATCAGTTTATTCCATCTATTTATCTGTATTCCCAAAAAGTTAAACTTTCTTCTTTGTTGTAGGGAATTTCGTAATATCAGTATTTCTTTTTTCTGGATGTACAAATAATGCTTCCAATTTATCCCAATTAACTGAATATCCAGAATGTTTACCATATTCCTTTACAATTTGCATTATAGTATTTAATTCCTGTTCACGTTTTTTGAGATAAATAAGAATGTCAACTGCAAATAAAGAAAGTTTTAAAACGCTATTTTCTATGTACTGAAATCCTCCTATATCTTTGTGTGCTCTTATATTATTAGCTAACGGTTCTATTATCAAGATAAATAAAAGTGGGGAAAGAGGACACCCCTGTCTTGTGTCACTAAATAGGGGAAATGTAGAGGAACCTACTCCACTAGTCATGATTTTCGCTCTAGGCGATGAATATATAGTGTTAATCCATCCAATATACCTAGGGCCTATTCTAACCTGATTAAGAAATTCAAAAAGATAAGACCACTCAACCTTATCGAAGGCTTTTTCTGCATCCAGGGACACCACCACTGCACTGGATTCCTTAGCATTATAGATAACATTTAATGCATTTCTTATGTTATTATGACCCCTTCTCCTCTTGACAAAGCCTGATTTTTTTTTATCATTCCATTATTTATCCTCTCCTCCGCTGCGGAGCTGGTGGCAAGTCATGCGCCACTGGCACCTGCACCCCAGACGAGGTCTGGCCTGCGACACGCTCTCCCCACAGAAGCCCAGGCACAGAGGACCCCCAGGGACCGGAAACCTGGGACTTGGGGGGCGTACTTAGTGTCCGCGGGCTCAGGGCACGCTTATCAGCCACCATGATCCCCTGCAATTTTCTACCACGGAGCTATTCCTGCGGCAATGGCATCGGCGCACTGACGTGCTGATGCCCACCGCGCCCAACCTCGACTGTGAACCCGCTAATGCCCTGATCTCCTCAACAGGTGTCGCTGGTAGAGCAGTGCAGTGCCCTGCCCACCCCAGAGGAAGAGAGCTATCATACACTCAGTCCTTCCTCTCCCTGCTGACCCCACCGACCCAGGCCCATTCCCGAAGCCGGGTCGCTTGTGTGCCGAGAGGTGTGGCGTCCAGCATCTCAACCCCTTAGCACCACTGGGCCCTCTTCTGATAATTTTTGATCAGTTCAGGTAGAATTCTCTCAAGTTATTCCTGAGAAAGGTAACGACAGAACATCATGCAAGTCTTATCACCCAATCTCACTCTTAAATGCATATTACAAGATCTATGCAAAAATGTTAGCAACTATACCCCTTTATGAGGAATATATGGTGCTCTGACCAACTGAGCATCTGAAATTTTATTTATGCTAAGCAACTGAGGCAACATATCTTTACTCCAAAACCCCAGCCCCCACTGCATACTTGTTTATATCCTTTATGGCGAATAGCTACCAGAGAGACGATCAGCCGCCATCAGTGTACAGGAAGTGTAGGAGTTCCCCCAACCCATCACCCAGCCTCATCCCCCAGCAATGCCACCAGAGGTGCCAAGGTGAACAGCCCCCAGGAGACCGATAATAAATCAGTAAAAAGGCCGCCCTCCAATACAACAGTTAGGCTACATCACAGCCTGCTGTTACACCTCAGTATCATAGGCTGCGAGCGAGGTCTACTGCAGTGAGCCCCCCTCCATACTTCATGGTATATTGTTTAATATTCCTTTTATGTGAGCCCACTACCAGCTGTTGGTCCTCTACGGCCCCCCCAACCTGGCATCCTGGGTCACCTTTTGCTAAGACAACTGGCATAAGAAATGAAAGATGGCCCTCTTACCCCTAGTTGACCCAACGGCCCCATGGTACGGCTTTCGGACCTATCTCTCTCAGCATTTATATTACAGGTGACTTTAGGGAGGGACTCCACCTCAAGACCTATGCCCGTGAACCCAGAGAGCTCATCTGCCCTTCCAAAAGCACCACCATAACAATGTCTCCTTGAAAGCATCGCCACCCTCCCTCCCAGGTCAGCATCCCTGAAGTCTCAGCCGAGAGCAGATCAATGGACAACCCCCATTCCACCTGCAGCAGCACCCCCGCCGAAACCCCAACTCAACTTTATCTTTTGTAATTTTATAAACATATTTACATCAGAGCTTTAGCTTAACCATCTAGCCATCCCCACCAGGCCTGTACCGCGTGTCCCAACCACCCCTTTCAGTCAATGGGTGTCTGACAAATCAGACCTCAGCCGCTCAAATTTTTCAGCCAGCGAATTTCAAGTACTACCACATCTGAACCCTCAGGTAGGAGTGGGGGTAGAAAGCCCCTCGCCCGCCAATGAGCCACGCAGTCCATCTTCCGATTCTGAGGGCACCGATCCATTTGCTACCTGATAGGGCCTCTCTTTAGTGCGAACTCTATCCCAGATGGCCATGGATGACGATCTACTGCTAAGGCTTCTCTTTTTCCGGCCCACCCTGTTCCACTCGCATCTCTGAAACCATTGGTTCTTTTGTTCATGTTATCCTGGGAACAGAAATAGCCATTGAGCGCAGGAAGTCCTCCTCAGCTGCCAAATTTGCAAATCTCTTTGGGCCACTATCAGTAATGACTCACAATTTTGCTGAGTATTCTAAGAAAGCTTTATGTCCCTGTTGTTGTAGGAATTTAACTACCAGTAATACTCTCCTTCTACGCTAAAAGTTGGGGTGTGTAGTCATGGTCAAAGAAAAGGCATATGTCCCCAAGTGGATGATTTC
This sequence comes from Neoceratodus forsteri, assembly GCA_016271365.2. Taxonomy (NCBI): domain Eukaryota; kingdom Metazoa; phylum Chordata; order Ceratodontiformes; family Ceratodontidae; genus Neoceratodus; species Neoceratodus forsteri. The sequence continues at coordinate 639,607,136 of CM057450.1, read as the reverse complement.
TTTAGCCCAGGCCAGGCCGAGAATCTCCTCCTTTACCCTGAAATCCAAGAAGACAAGCACAATCAAGCAGGGGCGGGCCTTTGGGTCTCGGGTGAGGTACTAGGGAGCGGTGTGCTGTGCTCATATGATGTTCAGGTCCTTGTCTTCTGTAAGTTCAGTAGCTCTTTATAAAGGAATCCATGAAGGTGACCATTTTGCCCTTCCATTTCCTCTGGTAGCCCATGTCTGCAAATATTGTTACGCCTGTTTCTAGTCTCTCCTCCTTCATTCGTTGTTCTAGAAATTGTAATCTTTGGTGAAGGTCTAATACGGTTATATTGTGCATGTCTGTGATCGTGTTGTATTCAGAGAGGTTTTGTTCCATCGCCTCTGTTGTTTTTTTTTCAGCTTTATCTCTGCATGATCCTCAAGAGCTCTAGTTTCCAGCTGCTGGAGCATTGCATGCATTTGCTGTAGTGTGGAGCACAGCTGCTTTGAGGTAATTGTACAGTCCATCTCTTCTTCCATATCGGAACCACTGTCAAGATATACAGCTTGATATTCAGGTAGGCTACAGACACTGCGGTATGCTCCGCTTGTTTTTTTTTGCCCTTTTCCTACCATTCCGGCTGGTTGTCTTTGTTCCCTTATTTGGGAGGCATCCAAAAGTCAGTTATTTTATGTTTAGCCGGCAGGATGGTTAAAAATATGATCATATTACAAAAGATTGTTACTGGGCTGCTTCAGAGCGCTGAAGCTATTCTACCATTAAGCTGTCGGCTAAACCGTAAGTCCTCGGCAAAGTGATTGGATTAAACATAGAAACATAGATTTTGACGGCAGATAAGGACCGTTTGGCCCACCCAGTCTGCCCATTTCCCTACCTAATGGATAAGCTGCAGATCCTAGTTAACCAGCAGCCTACTTCTTCCTACCCCCAACCCCTAGAATTGCCTTATGACTGTCCCATGCATCCTTGAATTCCACCACTGTTTTTGACTCCACAACCTCCTCCGACAATTAAGTATAAATCGAAACCATCTTAGGAAGGAATTTCCTATTTGTCCTCAAACTACCTAATCCCTATGGAATGAGATGTTGTCTTTTCGATACACAGAGCCTGAAGCTCACTAATCCTTCTGGCAGAAGTGATGGTTACCAGAAACACAGTTTTCTAGGTAACATACTTCAAATCAGCTGAGACCATGGGCTGATAAGGAGGGACCATGAGCTAGGCAATGCAGACATTCAGGTCCCAAGTTGGCACCAGTTCCCTGTGAGGGGGGGGGGGGGTGCAAGTGGGCCAAACCTTTGAAGAACCTTCTGAAAATAGGACTGGATGCCATAGAGACACCCTTTCCAGCTGAAATGTAGGCAGATACTGAGGCAAGATGGATTTTTAAAGTGGTTGGCTGCAAGCCCAGAGAATACAGATGGTAAGGTAGTCCAGCACTGCTGGAATCCCTGCTTGTTCTGGTGCCACTTCATTGGGGTTTTCTTGCTATGGCTTCCTGTATCCTCGTAAAACATTCAGAACACTTTCTGAGAGATGCAAACCTGCATACTCCAAGTCCTCAACAGCCATGCCTTGAGCCTGAGGGATCTGAGGTTCGGTACAGGATCCTTCCTTAGTTGGAGGTTAACAGGTTGTGCTTCCAAGGGAGGTGTATTGGCTTGTCCCAGACATGGAGAGCGGCAGAGAGTACAATGGCTGCCTTGCCCAATCTGGTGCTATCAAGATCATTGATGCTGGCTGGGAGCCGAGTTTGATCAGAACCCTGAAGATCAAAGGAAAAGGAGGGAAGGCATATAGCTGCCTCCTGACCAGTCCAGAGTCAGAGCATCCAGGGGTACTGTACCCCTGGCTGGTGGTCTGCAACAATACTGTGGCAGGTGGTGGTTCTCGTGGGATGCAGAGAGATCTATCTCTGGGGTGCCCCACCTTCTGAACACTACCTCCAGCACCTGCCTGTTCAGGGTCCACTCATGATGGGCCTGGTTGATCCGACTCAGGGCATCTGCTAGGGTGTTGTCCTTGCCTGTCAGATGAATAGCTTGCAGTGAAGCTTTAAGTTAGTAAGCTAGGTTACAAATCTTCATTGCCTCTGTGCGCAGGAGGTTGGGCCTTGTCCCTCCATTTGTTTATGTAGTACATGGTTGTGGTGTTGTCTGTTTTGACCTTTACCACTCTGCCTTGCACCAATGGTGTGAAGGCCTGCAAGACTAGTAATACCACCCTCAGTTCCAGCAGGCTTATGTGCAGATGTGACTCTACACTCAACCAGGTTCTGTGGGTGGTGTGCTCCCCTAGGTGGGCACCCCCACCCCAGCAGTGATGCGTCCGTTGTGAGAACCACTGATGGAGACTCTTTCTGGAAGGGAACTCCTTCTCTTAGATTGAGTCCTTCCTTCAACCACTGGAGGGCTTGCAGTAATCTCCTTGTTACTAGAATCAACTTTGAGAGAGGGTCCCTCCTTTGGCTCTAATGTGCCCTGATGTGGAACTGTATATCCTCATTTGGAATCTGGAGCCCAGGACTGTGCCTATTGCTGCAGCCACGTGTCCCAGTAGCTGTAGGAACCGCCTTGCTATCTTTGGCTTGTGCAGACTGAACAAGCCAGCAGTTTGTAGGATACTGCTTACCTTGTCCTGACGCAGATAAGCCCTACCCTTCAGGGTGTCTAGTTCTGCCCCTATGAATTGCACAACCTGTACTGGTTGTAGGACAGACTTTTGAGGTTAATTAGGAACCCTAAGGACTCCAAGAGCTCTTAGGTTACCTGCAAGTGGTCCTTACCTGCTGCGGTGATTTTCCCACCAACAGCCAATCATCTAGATATGGGAACACCGTGACACCTAGCTTTTTTAGATGTGCTCCCACTACTGCTAAGCACTTTGTGAACACTCTTGGGGCTGAGGTGAGACCAAATGGTAGTGTTGAGAACTGGCAATGGCCTGATGGGAGTTTGAACCTGAGGTATTTTCTGTGGAACTCCCTTATGGGGGATGTGGAAGTAAGCATCTTTTAGGTCCAAGGAGGTCAACCGGTCTCCTTTGTGAAGAGCTGGTAGAATCATTGTCAAGGTTACCATTTTTAACTTTGGTTTCACTAAGTGCCTGTTTAGTAACCTTAGGTCCAGAACAGGCCGCCACTCCCCTGCTTTTCTTTGTGGTCAGGAAATACCTTGAGTAAAACCCTTTCTTTTGCTGAGGAGGAACAGGTTCCACTGCCCTTGACAAGGGCAGATGTTGCACGTCTTTTTCCAACCGCTTCTTTTCTTTATTTGAAGCAGGTTTGAAAACCCTTGTTCTTAGTGGGGGAAAGGATCTAAAACTTAGGGACAAACCTTGACCCACTACTTTCAGGACCTGCTTCTCTGTGATTGTTTTTCCAAGCCTGAAAGTAGCACGCCAGCCTGCCCCCTGCAAAATGTGAATCACTTTGAATGCCTGGGCAATATCCTCAGGTGTAGGCAAACTGCTAGACACCGCAGCAGTCCCCTTAGGCTTTTCAGCAGGGGGTTCAGCGCCTTATGACTGTCTGACATTTTTAAAGAAAACAAAATTTCTCAAACGCTCCTTTTTTTTTTTATTTAGCAGTTGTGATCAGTTCCAGAACCGAGTAAGTTCCGCTTGGAACCGAAGAGTAGAAAGATAACCAGATTTATTGTTTTTTTACAGAGAAAACAGAAATTAAATTTAAGTAAAGCTACTGGAGTTTTAGTCAAAACCTCCAATAAATCCTTGGTTGCTCAGCGGTTATCCTGAACCGAGAGAAACTGAGAAAACACTTAAAATTCTACTCTAAACTAACAGTTTACTAATAAAACAGAAAAAAGGCAGCAACTGAAAATTATGAAAGAAAATACTTATAATTATAGAAATAACATTTGGGAATGACTGTGAGGAGAAGTCTCCAAGGCATCTTGACTTGGCAGGCACAGAAAGAAATCTGAGGGGTTTTAGAATGCAGCAGTTGATAAGGGCAGCATTTGAATAAGTGGCACGAGTCAATGATGAGTTAGGAATATTGGAGAATTCCTGTGCTAAGAAGCAAGTTCCATCTTCTTCACGGATATCTCTTCCTTAGACTACACCTTTGGAACAAGTCCCAAGCAGTCCCAAAAGCTAACTGAGTGGTTGGTGGTCTGTTCAAGACAGCAGGCCCTGTAGAACAGCGAGGCCAGAGCATGCTCATCTATAAGAAACAATGTCCGGACTGTAATCTTTAGTAGTAAAGATGTGGACAGTACTCCAGGTGGCTGCAGCGCAGATGTGATCCACAGAAACATTTCTGAATCAAGCAACAGATGTGGCCATACACCTTGTGGTATGATCGCGAACCACACCAGGCTGCTCCTTACTGCGTTCCTATAACAGAACATAATACAATGTGCCAGCCATGGGCGAATGAACAAACAGCTGTTAGGGCTTTCTGCAGTCCTTGGTGTAAGCAATAAAGTATCTTAGGATTCTATGTACATCCAAAGTATGGAGCAATGTTTCACCCTGACTGGCATGCTGAGGAAAATAAACTGGAAGGTGGATAGTTTGATTTAATGTAGACTCATACACCACCTTTGGCCACAACTTAGGATTAGTACATAAAAAAAGACACTCTGTCTTTACAGAAATAAGGAGGCTCACACATTAGAGCCTGTAGCTCTGAAATCCTTCGAGCCAAAGTGATTGCAACAAAAAAAAAACGCTTTCCATGAAAGAAAGCATAAGCCAAAACTCACGGCTGGCTCAAAAGGAGCCAAAGTAAGTTTTTCAAGCATATAATTGAGGTCCCAAGGCAGAACCGGATTATGAATGTGAGGTTTCATCTGCAGAATACCTCTCAAAAAGGTTCAGGAGAATTCTAAGTGCACTACTGTAAGCCCATCAACAGGGGCATGGCAAGCTGATATAGATGCCAGATCCACCTTCAGTAAGGAATACTGCAGACCAGAGTCTGACAGTGACAACAAGTATTCCAACACCGCATTTACTGGGCAGGTGACTAGGTCCATGTCTGGAAGTGGCCCACAAGGTGAAACTCTTCCCCTTACGAAAGAGTGTATGTCCAGTGGAAAGCTTTCTGGCTGCAACCAATACATCAGCTACTTTAGGTGATACCCTGACCCATGCAATAGCTAAGTCTTTAGAAGCCAGGCATGCAGGTGCAGGGACTTCAGGTCCGGGTGGACCAGAGACCCCTTGTCCTGTGACAAAAGGCCTCTGCACAGAGGCAAAGGTATTGGAGACTTCACTGCTAGTTGTTGGAGCAGTGAATACCATATCTGTCAAGGCCAAGAGGTCCAATGAGAATGAGGGTTGCACCCTCCATCTGCAATTTCAGTAACACTCTATGTATTGACCACTGAAAGCCCAGCTCCCACTGCAAGTGGCACATCCAGCAGGCCCAATGGACCACGCTGGCACAGGATGTCATGTACCCTGGAATCTATAGGAAGTCCCAGGCAGAACGTGACAGCCCAACCAGAAATGATCAGGCAAAGGAGGCAAGATCCAGGGTGGTCTGCAGGGAGGCAGGCCTTTGCCACACAGAGTCTAGGTCTGCTCCAATGAAAGAACAGTTATTTAAGAACTTACCGTAACAGTAGATCTTCAAGGGGATCTCAGTCATAGGTCACACCATAGGAACTTCACCGCTGGTGAAGCAGGATCCACATAGAAGACTTTTTCAGCAGTACAATTGGGGCTGCCCACATCGACGTCACCTGCCGACGTCATTGACCCTATAAAGGCGTGAGCAGGCGTGCTTCCTCCTTAGTTCTTTCCCCCAGAGACAAACAGAGCAAACTCCTGCTGCAGGAGACCGAGGAGAGAGAGACGTGCCCAGGCCGAAATAAAAGGCTGGAGACACCAGACAGCCAGTCCGAAAAGAGGACACCAAAAAGGGGGACAGTGGGAGGCAAAGGCAAGGCAAATTTTATTTAAAAAGATGCCCATCCCAGAGGCTCTGGGCGCCGAACAATCAAATCACATGTAAGCAACACCAACAATATAAAAATAAGCAATATGACATATATAATATATAAAATAAGACTGCAACAAAAATCTAATAATAAATATTCTACCCTAAAACACATTATTATAAGATCTTTAAATAGTATACTCAGCAACAAGTACCCAGACTAATTACATAGCCAGGGACAGATATAAGCAAAAAAGTCAGGTATCAAAAAAGTTATAGATCAAAGTCCAGAAGGACTGATTATACCGGAAGGCCTTGAGGCGGGCTTTAAAAACCTCAACAGAAGGGGCCTCCCTTATAGCTGGAGACAGCGAATTCCACAGGACGGGGGCAGCAACACTAAATGTTCTGTCGCCTGCTGTTTTTAGTCTCATCCTGGGAATCGCAAGGAGGCCCCTAGAGGAGGGGCGGAGGGAGTGAACCGAGACAGCGGGTGTAAGAAAGTCCTTCGGGTAACCAGGGCCCAGGCCATGTTGGGCCTTAAGGTAAGTAAGCCCACCTTAAAGAGGACCCTCCACCTGACCAGCAGCCAGTGCAGTTCACGCAGCACCGGAGTGATGTAACAGCACTTCGACTGCCCTGTCAGCAATCTGGCAGCTGCATTCTGCACGAGCTGCAACCGGCGGAGGGTACCTCCAGAGACGCCGAGATTACAGTAGTCAAGCCTAGACATCACAAAGGCATGAACCAAGGTGGGGAGGTCCAGGGCGGAACTAGGGGCTTTCTCCTGGCAATATTCCTCAGATGATAGAAACTGGAATGGACAATGAATGACCCTTGGGACTCCAACGGCAGTCTGCTGTCCAGAATAATGCCCAAGTCACGAACCTAGAGGAGGCCTTTAACGACAGGGCCCCAAGAAAAGCCCCATTTCTGTACCAGAGGCCAACCTATCACACCCCCTGTTCGACTCCACCACCAGTACCTCCGTCTTGTCAGGGTTCAGTCGCAACCAACTGGAGGCTATCGAATCATTGATCTCAGCAAGGCAGATGTTAAGCACTTCCACTGCACTGGATGTCCCTGGGGCAAAAGAAAGATACAGCTGGGTATCATCAGCATAACAATGAAAACCCAGCCTGTACTTCCTAATGAGCTCTCCTAAAGGCAGTATGTACACGACAAACAACATCGGCAACAAGACCGAACCCTGGGGAACTCCGCATGACAGGAAGCAAGGAGAGCAGGAGAAATTCCCCATCACAACCCTTTGCCTCTTGTTGGTGAGAAAGGACTCAAACCAGCAGATGACAGTTCCAGCAACCGCAGAATTCCCTCAGGCGTCGAGAGTAACACAAGATGGTCTACCGTGTCAAATGCCGAGGAGAGATCAAGGAGAATGAGCACTGTCCCCTTCCCTCGATCTCTCGCCCTAAGGAGGACATTATGCACCTGAACTAGTGCAGTTTCTGTACTATGCCTTGCACGAAACCCAGACTGGAGAGGCTCATATAGATCATGAGCCATGAGGTGCTCCTCAAGCTGAAGCGCCACCACTTTCTCAACAATCTTACCCAAAAATGGAAGACTGGAGATGGGACGATAATTTGCCTTGACGTCAGGGTCCAAAGATGGTTTCTTCAGAAGGGGTCCCACCAGTGCCTCCTTCAAGACATCAGGAAAGACGCCCTCTGACAAGGAACACGGACAATCAGGGCAAACACCGCGCCAACGGAATCAAGACATCCCATTAAGAAACGAGCTGGCACCAGGTCCAGTTCACAAAAGGTGTGCCGCAGCTTGGAAGCAACCTCAATGACCTCTGCCACCTTCACCGATCTAAACTCACCCCAACAAGACGAAGTGCTCTCCAGATACCCATGGCGACCACTGTCGGCCAAAAAAATGGCTCACTGGCAGAATCCCCTGCCTGATGGTGGACACCCTGTCTGAGAAGAACCAAGCAAACACTTCACATAAAGCATCTGAAAAAGCTTTTTTCGGCTGTAGACAGGAAGAATGGAGAAACCTGCCACAGTCCAAAAAAGCACAGTTGGTCAGTTCCTCCCGGCAGCAATCTCCCTGGACAGGAATTCTGCCTTCTTACAGTCTGATCGCTCCCTGGTACATACCGTAATGTGTACGCAGGGCCAGTCTGTCTGCCTCCAGACCAGTCTTCAGGCAGACATGATGACTGAGATCCCCTCGAAGATCTACTGTTAATGTACGTTCTCATGTAACTGTTCTGTCTTCTTTGGAGGTATCTCAGTCATCATCTCAAAACGTAGGAACGAGTCCCAAGCAGTTACAAGCACATCAGGACAGTCTGAGAGGCAGGCAGACCGAGGCTTAAGATAGAAGGCCTTGAAGTACAGCGCGACCCAAGCCTGCACAGGCTCTGGAGGCAATGTCCAGACTGCAGTGCCTGGTGAAAGTACGGACGGTATTCCAAGTAGCAGCAGCACAGATGTCAGCTGTGGAGACCCTTGAAACACGCCACACAGGTAGCCATGCCCTCGTGGAGTGGGCTTTCACTGCCCCCGGCAGCTCCTTGCCATGTTTACTGTAGCTAAACAAAATACAACTGGCCAACCATCTGGACAAAAATTGTTTGGAAACCTGAACGCCCTCTCTTCCTTGGGTGAAGGAAACAAATAGCTGCTTTGACTTTCTGCAGTCTTTAGTTAGCAGCACATAATATCAGAATTCTACACACATCTAAGGTATTGGGCAGTGCTTCCCCTGTATTGGCACGCTCTGGGAAATATACAGGGAGGTGGATAGATTGGTTCAGGGTAAACTAAGACACCACCTTAGGGAGAAACTTAGGATTCATGCACAAAGACACCCTGTCTTTGTGAAAAATCAAATAAGGCTCCTCATACCAGAGAGCCTAAAGCTCAGAAGTCCTTCGAGCAAAGGTAACAGCAACCAAAAATAACGATCCTAAGAAAGAAAGCGCAGCTCACAAGTTGCGACTGGCTCAAACGGAGACAGGGACAATTTCTCCAAAACAAAATTCAAATCCCAAGTCAGGACAGGGGAACGGATTGGAGGTTTCAGGTGCAGGATGCCCCCGAGAAAGGTACAGGATACATCTAACCGAGCCACGGTACAACTATCCACTGGCTCATGGAAGGCACATATAGTCGAAAGGTACACCTTAAGGGATAAATACTGGAGGCTCGAGTCGGACAATGATATCAGGTAGTCCAGGATTTGGCTCACCAGATAGGTGAAAGAGTCCAGATGGTGCTTGGCAGCCCAGATGGCAAATCGTTTCCAATTCATAGTGTAGGTGGCTCTAGTGGAGGGCTTCCTGGCCACCACCAGGATGTCAGCCACCTTCTGGGAAACCCCAAACAGGGCTACAATGACTACATCCCCAGGAGCCAGGCGTGCAGACGAAGGGACTTGAGGTGTGGATGGACCAGGGTCCCATGGCCTGCATCAGCAGATCCCTGCAGGGAGGCATGGTAATCAGAGGTTCTGCTGCTAACTGTTACAGTGGTGGAAACCATATCTGCCATAGCCAGTAGGGCGCTACCAGAATAATATTGGCCCCCTCCATCTGCAGCTTGATTAATTCCCTCTGAATCAGAAGAAATGGAGGGAAGGCATAAAGGAACCTTCCGCTCCAGGAGAGGGACAACACGCCTCACCAGAAAGCTCCAGACCCCTGGATCAGGCGAGCAGAAACTGGGCAGTTCTGTGTTGAGTGGGGACGCTAAAAAGTCCAAGTCTGGATTACCCCACCTGTTGAACAGGTCTGCTGTGATGGACAACAGAAGCTTCCACTCATACATTCTAGACTGAGTCCGGCTGAGGTTGTCCACCAAGGTGTTCAGCATGCCTGGGATATGAACTGCCAAGAGTTCCAGGCTGTGGTCCAGTGCCCAGTACCAAACCCAGATTGCTTCCCTGTAAAGGGGGTATGAATTTGTCCCCCTCACTTGTTGATATAGTAGGCCACACTGAGGCTGTCCGGTTGAATCAAAAACTGGCTCCAAGAGAGGTAGTTCTGGAAGGCCTGCATGACACGTAGGGACTGCCCTCATCCCGAGGACGTTTATATGAAGGGACATCTTGACTGGGGACCAGGTACCCTGAAAGGGACCCAAATGTGCCCCCCCAGCCCAAGCCGGAGGCATCCGTGGTGAGAATCTCCTGGGGATACAAGATCAGGAATGGGACCCCTCTTAAGAGATTTCGGGGTTCCATCCACCACTGAAGGACTTTGTGGACCAGAGAGGAGACCAGCACCAATTGCTCCAGGTCATCAGTGCGTGGGTCCCACTGCACCCGAAGAGTCCACTGAAGCACCCACATGTGCAGTCTGATCAAGGGGACAGTGGCAATGGCCGCAGCCATGAGGCCCAGGAGCCTCAGGTAAATCCTCGCTGAGACATAGTGACTCTGAGCCACCACCTGACCCTGCAATATGAGGCACTCCACTCTGTCTGAACAGGGATCAGAATGGACTTAGGCAGGTTGACAGTTATACCCAGGGAGTGGAACAACTGGAGAGGCCTCTCCAGAATCCTTAAAAGCTGAGCCCTGGATGGGGCTTTGCATAGCCAGTCGTCCAGGTATGGAAAGAAGTGCAGGCCTTCTCACTGAAGGGTGGCAGCTACTTCTGCTAAGCATTCTGTAAAAACCTGCAGCGCACAGGACAAGCCAAAAGTCAAGACTCTGAACTGGTAATGTTCACCTTGAAAAAGAAACCAGAGGAACTTCCTGTGCGGTGGGGTGCATCGAAATATGCAGGTAGGTGTCCTGCATATCGAGGGAGCACAGCCAGTCACCCTGGTTGAGCAGGGGCAACAGACCTGGCAGAGTGACTATGCAAAACTTTTTGTACTGGATGTCGAGGTTGAGGTCTTTGAGACCTAGAACAGGCCTCAGATCTCTGGTTCTTTTGGGAACCAGGGAAAAACCTGGAATAAAACCCTCTGTTCTTCTGCCACCTGGGTATAGACTCTATCGCCCTTTTTTTGCAGAAGGGAGTGCACCTCCTCCTCAAGGGGTAGGTGAAAGGCACTGAGGAGTCTCTGGGGGCTTTTCTAAAAGCTCCAGAGTGTGACCCCGCTCTATTATCTGAAGAATCCAGACATCTGAGGTTATGGTTCATATCTGAGGTTATGGCTGTTGGTCATTGAATTTATCTCTAACTTATACCTTGCCCCAGCACTGTATCTGGGTGTACCTTCCACGTAAATGTAAAAACTGTAAAAATTGTCTTTTCTTCTGTTTTTGTACCTGAATGTATTCATCTGAACCAATTACTGTATCAATGTACCTGTTGTACCCTTTTGTACTCTCCCGGGTCGTTCCTGAAAATAGGCATAAAACTTGTCTAGTGTACTTACCCGGTAAACAAAAACTAAATAAATAAATAAATGGTTCTCCAATGATTGACAAGAAGGGAAAACAGACCTCCAATCACCACCTCTTTGTCAGGGACTGGAAGGGCCTGGCAAGGAGCCAGGCAGAGACAGATCTGGATGCAGTGGTTGATCCGTTGCCTCTGAGCTGTTTTGCAGCAGGACCAGAGGTGGAGAAGGGGGTAGCCAAGTCTAAACTACTGGCTTTTCTTTTACCCTGGAGTTTGGAGCCCGATTATGTCTTGGACATCAGGCCCGAAAAGTTTCAAACCACTGAAAGGGGCACTAAGTAACTTTAAGTAACTTTTGTTGGACATCTGCCACAAAACCAGATACCTTCAACCAGGTGTGCCTACGAGGCAAATACCCGTGGCAGCAGCCCTGGCAATCAGGAGATTTTACTGATATTCTCGGCGGCCTGGAGAAAATTAAGGACCCTCCTGCTTGGGAACCTTCTGCAATGCCCGAGCAGCCGCCCCTGCTCCCCTTTTCCATATGGTATTTTGGTACTTAACCAATGGGAGAAGCAATTGCAATCTGAGTCCCAGAGTAGAGGAGACAAAACCTCTTATCACAGAGGTCGATCCTCCTAGATTCCCTGTCACAGGGAAGGAAGCTGAGGTGTTTTGGCACCTTGGACCTATCATGTTCTGCTTTGATGACCACTGAATCAGTCTCTGGCTGGGCAGCATAACAGGAGCAAGCCTGGGGGGGCATGGCAGAACTTATCAGCCCTCCTAGGAATGGCTGGGACCATGCAGCAGTGGTGGCATTCCTTAGAGCTGGAAGAACAGGGGAATGACCTTTGGCGGAGGTTCTGAGATGTCCAAAAGTCCACCAGATCCCTGGTGGCATTCTCTTCCTTGATGTGGAACCCCACTGCAGCACACAGCTTCTTCATAATGTTGAAGAAGGTGGGGTGTTCAAGGAGGGACCTGGGGTGTGTTTCACAGAATCCTCGCTTAATTGAAAAGGTTATAGACCTGTCCGAGGAGAAAGCTTCGTCCTACTCTTCCTCAGGGAGGAAATGATCTGGATGGTACTCCTCCTCTACATCAACTCTTTCTACCTCAGGGTCCAACGAACGAGGGATTGACGGACCCCTGAAGGAAGCAGCCCGAAAAGGCCAAACAGGCATCAACGACAGGGCGCCTGACAGCACCGGAGATACCAGTCTCTGAGCGCCAAGCTGTTGCCTTTGGGTTGTAAGGTTGAATTTTTGGCAGAGGTCACAGACAGGAATGTTATGGTCAGGCCCAAGACAGCAGACGCAGAAGTCGTGGTCGTGGGAAGAAGCAATCTTCTTTCTGCAGCAACAGAAGAAAGACGTGGAAGGAGTGGCTTCTCGACATAAATGAGTTAAAAGAATCTCTTTATTAAAAAGAGATTCCTAAAGAAAACACTGAATATAACAGGCAGAAAGGTGTGAACTGCGATGGAGCTTCCATGGAGACCCATGTGAGAGGAGTTAACGGCAGGAAAGAATTGAGAAGGGAGCGGGGCCACTCGCGCCTTTATAGGGGTGGATGACACTGACAGGGTGACATCGGCGGCAGGCCCCAACTGTATGCTGGAAAAGTCTTCTGTGTGGATCCTACTTCACCAATGGTGAAATTCTGCATGTGACCCAATGACTGAGATATCCCCGCAAACATCTGAAATCACCTGTGAGGGTACCAGTTGGGACTTGGTAGAGTGCAGGTTTGGAGGGCCAGATCCTTAGACCACTACATGGCCTCCTTGGACAGCCCTGCTATCAGTTAGTCATCCAGGTAGGGATGCACCCTGATGCCCTTGCACTTTAGGAAGGCTACCACCAGTGCCATGCACTTGGTGAAGACCCTGAGCATGGAGGAGAGGTCAAAGGGCATGAACTGGAACAGATACAGAACCCCCTTCTGCACAAAACTGAAGTACTGCCAGTGAGACAGACTGGAATGTGGCAGAATGCATCCTGCAGTCCCAGGGAGCAGAACCACATGCCCTGCACCAGGGATGGAATGATTGGGTTCAGGGTTACCATCCGGAACCTGTGCTTCCACATGTACTGATTCAGAGTGTGCAGATCCAGTATGGGATGCCATCCAACCATCGGTTTCAGGACCAGGATCAGGGACTGGAGAAGCGAGATGCTGACAACACCCTAGCTGTCACCGGGCAGCTTTGGGGGGGGGCAGGGCAACAGCCGCTGGGGACAAAGGGATACCACTTCCCCTACCCCTGCCTCTTCTTGGCCACAGGCCAGAGAACCCAACATCGAGGAGAATCCACCGGACAGTCAGTACAGACCATGTGCCAAAGTATGTGGACCAGCACTGGCTTCAGTGGCATGACTGTCAGTGGAGGCTGATCCTGAGAGGAGCTGATTGGGGTCGCCAACCAGTCCACGTCATCCTGGGAGAGGACCAGAAAAGCTTGGGTCTTAGAGATCGACTCCTCATCGATCCCCTCTGACAACTAGTCAACAGGGTCAAGAAAGACCTCGGCTGTCTGATCAGCTGGTGTGATGGTCGACAACTCAGCAGGGGCACCGTGGAGCCTTCGACCTGGCCCTCAACCACAGAAAGTTCGACATGTGTCCAGCAATTTGGGGAGTTGATGGAGTGGGAGGACCTCACTCTCTCCTGGTCCCACAACTGCTGCTGGCAGCACTTGTATTTTTTACCATGGTGGGCAGGGCTCTCCCTATAGGCCTGAAGGGCTCAACACATCTCCCGAAAATCTTCAGTGAAGGACCCTCCAATGCTGGCTCCAGCCAGGAGCAGCGCCGAAGTCAATGAGGTGTCCACCACAACAGTGGACACTGACTCTTCTATGATCACAAGCTGAGCGACAGACCCCTACCATAATGGAGGCCTTCTTGCAGCCTTGCATACAGAGCTTTGGATCCTGTCAAGCTGACTGGCCCAGAAGAAACTGGGCCACACAATCTTCAAAGAAGCATAGCCTGACTCAGGAAACAGCCAGAAACGTTGTACACTGCCCCTAAGAAGTAGAGGCAAGACACCTATGGGTCCATCCACAACAGCTTCTGTCAGCATGTGATGCAGAACATGAAGCCAGGAGCTGTCTTCGCTTCCTTGAAATCTTTCTTCAATTGACAAGGCTGGAGCCAAAATGAGGGAAATGATAAGTAATCATGGAAAGTCTGTGAAATGTTGAAGAAAGAAGTTGAAATCACTGATGGTGCACTCGGTAGCCTACAATGCTGCAGAGCTGGGAAGGAGGTGACTGGACTCTCAGCTGAAAGGAAGATTTGATGCCATGGGGCAGAGCCCAGGGATATCCCACATGGGTGGTGGAGAAGCTTAGCCTGAAGATGTTACGATGAATCAGCACTTTCCAGTGGAGCTGCCTATGTGTAGATAGTGAACTATATCCACGCACTTACAGTCTAAGTTAAGGAATAAAATCTGCATCCATACTCATAGAGTAAATGATCCAACCCTGCCATCTAGTGTGGAACTGTACAAACCTTTTATTTAGTGATGCTGTGATACTTTCCATAGCATAAATGCAATATTTGAGACAATCTTCCTCGATGCATCAGCAGTAGCAGGAGAGATGGTTTGCATCCACGGGCATTAAACTCACAAGAGGCGGTGGGGAGAGGGAGTTTGACTCCTGGAGGTGGAATGGATGCAGCAGCATCTGCAGGAGATCAGCTCATCTGAGAGGTTAACCCCTGAACCTGTCAGAAAGTTACTGCCAAAAGTAAGCAAGAACTGGACACCACAAAAAACATGAACGTGGTCCGCAATCAGATGCCCACACTTCCTCCAGCAGTGCCCATAGGAGGGTAGCACACATTTGCTTAAAACTGTTAGTGTGCAGAAAAGTTGGCGCAGCACTTCAAGCAAACTCCCTCCACAACATAGAGGAAGTCACTTTGAGTGCGAAAAGGTGGATTTAAGCCAGGTTTGCATAGAAACTGCTGTACCCATTTCCCGCTTCATCTATCCAAAAGCATCCGAGTAGCATCCTCTAATAAATCCTGCAGAACTTTATAAAAATTACTAACAGGATGGGACCAATGGGTATTCTTTAGAGCATCCAAAAATAACGTAAGTAAGACTGGAGCAAGGCAGGGAAGTCTGGTATAGACCTAAGCTTTATGAAGTAAGTAGGTTCACCTGCAGATATCAAAAATGTTCTCTTCTGGCCAGCCACATAGTTGTTGTAATCTTTCAAATGTCTCAGCATCCTGGTCGTGCAAAAATTGGTAAATATAAGTCAACACCAAATGTCTTCAACACTGAAATATCAGCTCTATTTGGGATGGCACCCTGACAAAATAATATACCATCTCTAATTTGGGATGTCTGGACAACTGAATGTCTGGACAACTGAAACCAGACTTTCAAGTGTGAGTCATGAGCGGCATGTATTCTGCCATGTTGGGAGGTAGGAGTTTATGCACACAGAAGCAGGCCTATGTCAAACATACCATTAATTACAAGGTCAATTTATTTCCATGGTGCAGTCATTTGAGGCAATATCCAATTATAAACTATTCAAAGCTGCACTGTTCGGCACAATTTAACAGGTTTGGAAAACTGGCCCCTGTGAGCCAAACTAAGCTGAAGCAGGCAAAATCTAATCCTAGGTCGATGTCTACCCATATAAAACAGGAATGTGTTTATTCCAAAAGGAAAAATAGCTCAGTGAGGGAAAACTGGAACAGTCTGAAACAGATAGAGAGACAGGGAGAATATTCATACCAAACTGTCTGATTCTAAAAAAAAGGAAAGTAGCAAATTGCCCCAACACAATCACCAGATAAAGTGTCGGTAAGGGAGAGTGTTGGTAAGGGGTTCATCATACAGCAGTTCTAGGTTGCCTAAATCTTCGGAATCTACACCCTAAATATTTCAACCTGGTACTATGCCACTTGAACTGACAGGAGGCATGAGTTTCCGGGATGGAGTATAATTAACAGTACAACTGTTGTTATGTGTATATTTAACACAAAGCCAGCTGCAGTACCACAAGGTTGTACTAGAGACTATCCCGCGGTACAGAACTGTCCGGATTCAATAAGGTAAGAAGGACATCGTCCGCACACTACTGAAGCTTTATATTCAGTACCCTTAGCTTTACACACCCACCACTCAGGGTACCCGTGAAAGCACCGCCAGGGTTCAAGACACAGGGCAAACAATACGGATGACAAGGGGCATCCCTTGTCTGATGCCCCATGCAGCCGCATGGAAGAAGAAAGAGAACCATTAACTCAAATATATGCCATGGGGTTTGAGTAAACTAATTGAAGGGCGGGGATACCCATCTACAAAAAAATAACATGCCCAGCTACCGGCGCTCAGCCGTCAGTTCTCATTGCTGAGCCAGGCATGAGGTTTTCTGCACGCTCACTGGTGTGCTGCTCAAGCTCCTCTGCTTTTGCTCATTTCTGCTTTGCTGTTGTTACTGGGTTCCCCACTTACCTGTTTTTCATTCTGCCTCCCCTTGGCTCTCTTCTCCTTGCATTCTCTGTCCTCAGCCCGGTTTTCTCTGCAGCTCCGCCGTTTCCCTTTCCGCCCACGGTTCCGCTGCCTGGCGCCCTCCTGCCCCTTCTCTCTCTTTCTCCCCGATTCCTGCTGCTTTTTGCTTCTGCTTTTCATTGCTCCTTCCTTTCTTTTTTGGGGATTCTTCCTGTGTCTGGCTCCGGCGCTCTTCCGGGGCTGTGCTTGCCCGGTTCCTTCCCCTGCACACTTCCTACCCTGCCTGGCTCCATCAGCGCGGCAGTTCGAGTTCGGTGTTGCTTCCTGGCACCTGTGCTAACGTGCCTGCAATTTTCTGGACTCCTGCTTCCCTGCAAGGGCTATTTATCGCTGCCATTAGCCCCTTGTCCTGGAATCCTCGCTAAGCTTATCCTACTCGACCTGGACACTGCTCTCCATACTAACGTCTTTTCTGCCTACCTGCCATTCTGAGGCCTTGCTGTGAGGCTCCTAGCTGCGATTTCCTGGCTACCAATCAGCTATCAGTGTCTACGTGGAGGTCACTATTTAGCCGCTCACTGTAGTTATGGGTGCGTTAGTAGAGGCACCCATCCCTACTCGGTACCTACGTAGAGGTGCCGCCTACTTCTCTCCAGCTTACTTATTCACCTGTGCTTTGCGCCTTCGTTCCAGGTCACTGCAGCTCATATTCAGGGCATCCTCCTGCAGCACTATGGCATCCTCGGATCCAGCCGAGGGGCCCGCTCCAACTCCTCCTGTCCCCCGGAAACACACCTCCAAATCCAAGCACTCCTTGAAGGACTGGACAGTCCCTCGCTTGATGGCTAAATTAAAGAACTAGGCGTCAATTTCAATGCTCATGCCAAAAAGCAAGAATTATATGATTTACTACTTGAGGAACAATCTCATGGGAAAACCTGATGTGCCTACTCCACCTTCTGGTCTGGATGTTGACGCCTTTTCCAAACTAAAGGATATTCTTTCCCAGTTGGCTATGTCCGGGCTTGCCATTTCCAATCGTCTTACAGTACTCGAAAGCAGGCAATTTCCCCTTCCTGTGCTGCCTCCGCCTTCACCGGTTACTACCCAGTCTCAGCCTATACCAGCCGTACCTCCGACGACTCCTTCTCCAGCTCCTATTCCAGGCATTGTACCTCCTGCACCTGTTCTAGTGGTTTCTTCTTCCAATACAGGACTTCCAACTTCTGCTACCTTCTGCAGATCCAATCGCTATTCCTCCTCCCCAGTTTTGGGACCTAATTATGACATAAATGGATATCTATGCACAGCCAAGGCTGTCATGTGGTCTGCCTTGTCTACCAGCACCCAATCAGCCTATTCTACAGCCTGGAGAAAATATTCTTTGTTCTACGCCTTGACAGAGACTTCTGCAATACCTGTGTCATTGACTACCATTTTTGCATTTATTACATACTGCCATACGACTCGTAAGCTATCTCATACAACCATCTGCCAATATTTGGCAGGTATCCAGTTTTACCTTTGCCAGTCCAATCCAGCTTCGGTTTCTTTTATGTCAAACCAAGCAGTCAAACTACTTCTTACAAGCATCCACAAATCTTCAATCAAACAGCCTCCTTCTCGTCAACCTATTGACGATATCATATTCAAGCAACTGATTAACTTGCTCAGAACTGACAACTGGACGCTTTCTCCAATATCATTCTCTCTGCTGCTATCTGTCAAGCTTTTTACGGATTTCTCCACCCAGGAGAATTCACGGTTTCCACTGCATCAGCAGCTCACTTTCTCATGGTCAAACACCTCAGCAAACGTTCTGATCATTACGTCCTTCACCTTCCCTCATCCAAAACAGACTTATGAAAGGAGTGGACATAACTTATTTTCCTACAGCTAACGCCTTGTGCCCTGTATATTTTCTAGACCAACTGCATCTTCTTCACCGACATTCATCACCTGATGCTCCTCTACTGCCCTCAGCAAATCGAACTCCATTGACTACCAAAGAATTTACTGACTCAGTTCGAAACTTACTACAGCACCTCGGATACAATCGTTCTTCATACTCAGGACACTCTTTTTGCTTATGATACAGGGAACCCATTAAAATAAAAACTATTTAAAAGACAAAGAACCTCTGTGTAGTTTTTTATTTTAATGGGTTCACCACAACATATCCAAGACACATTGTCTTAGGGTAGCTGGTCCATTCCACTGGGTGTCAAACAGATGAGGTATACTGATGAGTCCTGATAGGACGAAACACGTGTCTATGTCTTCTGTTAGCACCCTTTGCAAACTGTGTGAGAGGCCTTTCGGCACCATGCAATTATGCTTAAAGTTGGACCAGCATAACATTCTGTGGTGATTTGCATATGCAACCCATGATGCTTTGCATTGTGTGGGCATGTGTGATTTTGTATTTTCTTTAAACTTGGCTTCCCAGCCAAATGCCTTTTGGGGTAACCCTTGCCTCAGTGTTAGCACAGAGAGGTTCTTTGTCTTTTAAATAGTTTTTATTTTAATGGGTTCACCACAACATATCCAAGACACACTGTCTTAGGGTAGCTGGTCCATTCTACTAGGGTGTCTAACAGACGAGGCATACTGAT
Organism: Neoceratodus forsteri; assembly: GCA_016271365.2. Lineage (NCBI taxonomy): Eukaryota > Metazoa > Chordata > Ceratodontiformes > Ceratodontidae > Neoceratodus > Neoceratodus forsteri. Next base: position 639,587,793 of record CM057450.1, on the reverse strand, counting down.
GAGTCCTGGTAGGATGAAACACGTGTCTATGTCTTCTGTTAGCACCCTTTGCAAACTGTGTGAGAGGCCTTTCGGCACCATGCAATTATGCTTAAAGTTGGACCAGCATAACATTCTGTGGTGATCTGCATATGCAACCCATGATGCTTTGCATTGTGTGGGCATGTGTGATTTTGTATTTTCTTGAAACTTGGCTTCCCAGCCAAATGCCCTTTGGGGTAACCCTTGCCTCAGTGTTTGTGCACAGAGGTTCTTTGTCTTTTAAATAGTTTTTTATTTTAATGGGTTCACCACAACATATCCAAGACACACTGTCTTAGGGTAGCTGGTCCATTCCACTGGGGTGTCTAACAGACGAGGCAGACCGATGAGTCCTGGGACGACGAAACACATGTCTATGTCTTCTGTTAGCACCCTTTGCAAACTGTGTGAGAGGCCTTTTGGCACCATGCAATTATGCTTAAAGTTGGACCAGCATAACATACTGTGGTGATCTGCATATGCAACCCATGATGCTTTGCATTGTGTGGGCATGTGTGATTTTGTATATTCTTGAAACTTGGCTGCCCAGCCAAATGCCCTGGGGTAACCCTTGCCTCAGTGTTTGTGCACAGAGTTCTTTGTCAATGGATTAGTTCAGCATAGATTAGGAGAAACTTAGGGTTGATCATGAGAACCACACATTCCTTGTGGAAAATCAAATAAGGATTTTGCACATAAAAGGCCTAAGCTCGGAAATTGTTGAGCTGAAGTAATGGCCACTAGGAAGAGAGTCTTCCAAGACAGGAACTTCAAGTCTGCTGAAGCTGCCAACTCAAAGGGAGGCAGAGTAAGCTTCTCGAGGACAAAGTTCAAATCCCAAAGAGGAGCAGGAATATGGATGGGGGGTCTTAAATGAAGAGCCCCTCTGAGGAAGGTCTTCCAGACTTCCAACTGAGTGAAAGTCCTGTCACCAAAAGAGATGTGGTAGGTCGAAATGGCCGACATATGGACCTTCAAAAAGGAATGACTGAGACCCAAGTCAAAGAGGAGACACATGTAGTCCAGGACTCTCTCAACCAGGCAAGAGAAGGGTTCCAGATCCTTCGAAGTGGCCCATATCGAGAAACGCTTCCACTTCATAGCATAGGTGGCTCGGGTAGAAGGCTTTCTGGCACCACCAAAATGTCTGCGACAAGCGAAGAAACCCCGAAACAGGCTTGGACTATGTCTCCAGGAGCCACGCATGCAACTGAAGGGATCAGAGACCTGGATGGACCAGGGTCCCCTGATCCTGGGTCAGCAAGTGCTGCAACAGAGAAAGAGGAAGAGGAGGTTCCTCCAAAACCTGCTGCAGAAGAGAGAACCAAACTTGCCTGGGTCAGAATGGAACGATGAGTATCATTCGAGCTCCTTCTGATTGGAGTTTGTGGAAGACTCTCGAGATTAAGGGAATCGAAGGGAAGGCATTTAGACGAATCTGTCCTTCCAATCGAGAGACAGAGCATCCCGCCAGAAAATGCCTCACCCTGGAGCAAGCGAGCAGAAGGTGGGAAGCTTTGCATTTAGAGAAGACGCGAACAGGTCTAACTGAGGGTTCCTCAACGCAGAAAAACTTTGTCTAGTACCTCCTGATCTAGTTCCCATTCGTGGGCATCAGCAGACGACTGACTGAGGTAGTCCCACCAGCATACTCGTCCACCCCAGAACGTGCACGCCCGCAGGTGGTTGTGCTGAGCTCCCCAACCCCAACTCTCATTGCTTCCCTGCATAGAGGTGGGAACGAGTTCTCCCTGCTTGCTGATGTACCAGACCACGCACATGTTGTCCGTCTGGATAGCTAGATGGCCAGGAGGAATACAAAGTAGAGAGCTTGAAGAGCATACAGAACGGCTCTGAGCTTGAGTACATTGCTGTGTGAGTGGCTCAAGACTAGACCAAGAGCTTTGAGTCCTGTGAGGTCCCAGGTGGGCTCCCTAGCCATCTCCTGAGGCATCTGTCATCAACGTTTGGGAGGGAGGTTCCAGACAGAATGGAAAGTACAGTTACGTAAGAACTTACTGAAACAGTAGATCTTTGAGAGAGGCTCGTGCAGTAGGTAATTACATATAAGACTGACGCCGGCCAGCGGCAGGACCACAGAAAAATTTCTAGCTAGCAGTCCTGGCGAGGACGCCTCGACGATTAGGTGACCGCCATTGCAACGTCAGGTTAAAGGCGGTCCGGACGCCCGCCTTCCAGTTCTTTCCCCCTACAGGCCCGGACGAGAGAGAAGCAGATATTTCCCTCAATGGAAAAGGAGCTGAAAAGCCTAGGGGATGGAGGGCGTGAATAGATATTATCAAAAGAGCTTCCTCTCTCGAAGATCTACTGTTACGGTAAGTTTTTACGTAACTGTACTATATTACTCGAGGAGGGCTCTTGCAGTAGGTGATACATATAGGACAGAATCTCAAGCAGTCTGGAACAAATAAAAGGCACGGGAGGAGGAAAATACTCCTGAAAGTAGCGATAGCCTTGCATGCCTCAAGACAGGAGGCCCAGCAAACAACTTAGCCTGAAGCCTGCTCTAGGGCGAGAGGCAATGTCCAAACTGTAATGTTTAGAAGGTATGGACAGAAGTCCAGGTGGCAGCAGCACAGATGTCTGCCGCAGACACATTCTTGAAACAAGCTGCAGAAGCTGCTACTCCACGGGTTGAGTGACCTCTGACTTGATCCGGAAGGGTCTTGTTGTACTTGTCATAACAGAAAGAGATGCAATGAGCCAACCACTTCAACAGGCATTGCTTGGAAACAGCATTGCCTTCCCTTTTGTGAGCAAAAGAGACGAACAGCTGGTCAGTTTTTCTGAGATCCTTTGTCCTATCGGTGTAGTATCTCAGAATCCGGTGAACATCCATGGTATGGAGTAAATATTCTCCTTGGTTGGAGTACTGCATGAAAAAGGCAGGTAACTCTATAGACTGATTTAAGGTAGACTCTGCTACCACTTTGGGCAGAAACTTAGGGTTCGTGCGAAGAGCCACTGCTCTTTGTGAAAAATCAAATAGAGGATTTTACATAAGGGCCTGAGCGTGGGAAATTCTTGAGCGAAGTAATGGCCACCAAGAAGAGCCGCCTTCCACGACAGAAACTTCAGATCTCAAGTGAGGCCGCAGGGCCTCAAAGGAGGAAGGGTAAGTTTCTTGAGAACAAAGTTCAAGTCCCAAGGGGGAGCAGGAGTCCGGACAGGGGGCCTCAGATGAAGGACCCCTCTAAGAAAAGTCTTAGACACCTCTAATTGTGCAAAGGCTTTATCAGCGAAAGGAACATGGTAAGCTGAAATAGCGGCCATGTGCACTTTCAGAGAGGAATAACTGAGACCCAGGTCGAACAGATGACGTAAATATTTAAGCAGAACGGCCACTGGACAGGAGAAAGGCTCCACATTCCTAGAGGCGGCCAAAATAGAAAATCCCTTCCATTTCATGGCATAAGTGGACCTAGTGGAGGGTTTTCTAGCCTCCACCAGAATCTCAGCCACCTTTGGAGAGACACCAAAGCGAGATTGGGTTAGGTCTGCAGGAGCCATGCATGAAGTTGTAAGGACTTGAGGCCTGGATGGACCAGGGTCCCCTGATCCTGGGTCAGCAATCCTCGACATAAAGAAAGAGGAAGAGGTGGAACCTCTGAGTATTGCTGTAGAAAAGAGAACCAGATTTGCCTGGGCCAGAAAGGAGCGATCAGAATCATTCTCACTCCCTCCATTGTTAGTTTTTGCAGTACACGAGGGACCAGAGGAATTGGGGGAAAAGCACAGACGAATCTGCCCTTCCAGTTTAGAGACAGAGCGTCGCTTCGGAAAGCGCCTCGCTCTGGAGCGAGCCAGCAAAAGGTGGGAAGTTTTGCGTTTTGGGAAGAGCTAAAGGTCTATCTGTGGAGTCCCCAAAGCTGGTAGATGTCGTCTAGAACCTTTTGGTCCAACTCACTCGTGTGTGGCAGAGCAGAGGAGCAGCTTAGCTTTGTCTGCAAGGGTATTGTTGACTCCTGAACATGGATCGCCGTGAGGTGAAGGTTGTGAAGAGTTGCCCAGTTCCAAACCCTCATTGCTTCCCTGCATAGAGGTGAGGATTGAGTCCCTCCCTGCTTGTTGATGTACCACACTACGTATATGTTGTCTGACTGGACAGCTAGGTGACTGGGAAGGATGTATTGGTGAAGGGCTTGGAGAGCATATAGTACTGCTCGAAGCTCGAGCACATTGATGTGGAGAGCTAGCTCCAATCTGGACCATAAACCCCGGGTTCAGTGAGGACCCAGATGGGCTCCCCAACCTTTGCCTGATGCGTCCGTGGTCAGAGTCTGGGAGGGGGGAAGATGACCGAAGGGAACCCCCCGAAACAGGTTTTCTCGAACCATCCACCATTGCAAGTTTCTTGTCATCGGCGAGGAGATCAGAACCAGATGATCTAGGTCATCTACGAGTTGATCCCACTGGGAGCGGAGAGTCCACTGAGATATCCTCATGTGGAGCCGCGCGCGAGGAACTGTCGGGATGCCGGCCGCCATGAGCCTCAAGAGACGGAGAACCGACCTCGCCGGAACCTTCCTGCGTTCTGATAGCAGGGAAATCTGTGACTGAAGAGAGGCCGCCCTGTCCGGAGGAAGAAAGGCCTTGCTCACCGTAGTATCGAGGATAGCCCCGATTAACTGAAGTCTCTGGGAGGGATCCAGATGAGACTTGGAATGGTTGATGGTAACACCCAGGCAAGTGAAAACCTGCTGGGTGAGGGAGAGAAAATGCAGGAGCTCCTCCCTGGACAACGCCGCCAGGAGCCAATCGTCCAGGTAGGGGAACACCTGAACTCCCATAATACGCAGGTGGGCCGCTACCACTGCCAGGCATTTGGCAAAAGCTTCGAGGAGTGCCGAGGAAGAGACCAAACAGGAGTGCCTGGAATTGGTAATGGTTCCCCTGGAAGCAAACCGGACCGTTGAAGGGTATGTGCAGATATGTCCCTGCATATCCAGCGCACAAAGCCATTGACCGGCCAAAGAAGGGGCAGAAGGGTTTGTAGGGAGAGCATCCTGAACTTTTTGTATTCCGCGTAAAGGTTCAAGGAGCTGAGATCGAGAATGGGTCTGAGATCTCCCATCTTCTTTGGGACCAGGAAGAAATGAGAATAGTAACCCGTCCCCTGAAGGTGAGGAGGAACGGGTTCTATGGCCTGCTTCGCGAGAAGGGCAGATATTTCTTCCCGGATCAAAGGAAGATGGTCCCTTGCATAGGACGACTTTAGAGGGGGGTGGCAGGGTGGATTCTGTAGAAACTCTATGGAGTGCCCTCCGCTATAATCTGAAGCACCCATGAATCCTTTGTTATCCTCGCCCAACCCAGAAGGTGGAGGTAGAACCTCCCTCCTACCGGTTCCTCTGGTGTGTCCGGAGGCGGTGGGAGAGGGGAGGAGTCAGGTGGTGTGGGGCAGCACTGCAGCTGGGGCACCCGCTGCTTTTTTGGGCAGTGGGGGCCTGGCAGCTGCGGGGGCCCGGCGTTTAGTGGCCTGCCTTCCTTGGGGTTTCGCTTGTGGCCGACTGCGTCTGCGAAAAGGATGGCACTGTGGGGGATGGGAACAGTACATGGAATCCACGGATTTCAGAGCCGTCCCCTTCTCCTGCAAGTCAGTGATGATGTCCTTGACATCACCGCCGAAAAGCACTGAACCCCTGAAAGGTGCTTCCTGGATTGCTGACTGCACCTCCGGGACCAAACCTGACAGCGGGCCAGGCATGGCGAGAACTTACAGCGAACGCGAATCTCACCGGCAGTGTCCACTGCATGTATGTCATCCGCAGAATGTGGACGACTGGCCGAACGAGGCAGAACGGACTAAGCTGGCTAACTCCTGCTTGACTTGGGAGTCAGGTAAGAGTCAATCTTAGATTCCGCCTGGGTAAGGATGGCCTTCTGGTAATCCCCATATGAACTACATAATTCAGGGTCCGAATTCCCAGTGTGGAAGAAGCGTATATTTTTCTTCCACACTGGTCCAGGAGGCAAGATTCCTTATCCGGAGGAGAAGAGCTTGGATGTTTGGGATGTGCCGACCGGCCGTGAGCAGCGCTAATCACAACCGAGTCTGCATGAGGGTGAGAATCCAAAAAGTCTACACCCTCCGGAGCCTGGTATAGCCTGTTGGACTTCCTAGGAAGCGGGGCTAAAGCCGACGGTTGTTTCCAAATAGTGGAAACAAGGTGGGCATGAGGCTCGATCCAGAGTGGCACTAAAGTAAGAGCCGTAAGGGCAAGTCCAGATGTTCGGCGAGTTTGACCCGCTGAGGATCTGGTTCCAGAGAATGCCACTGATGTACTTCCTGGATCTTCCTGAGCAACTCCGTGAAGGAAGGATCCTCCGGTGGAGACTTCGGAGGAGTCCTTGGCCGGGGCTTGGACGGAGAACGAGGCTCGTCTCTCTCGGAGCATCCGTCGGAGAAATCCGAGGAATCCGAGAGCGAAGAAGAAGAAGAGTCAGAAGCAGAATAAGACTCCCTAGCACGTCTAGGGGAGGAACGGGTTCCTTAGGGGGATCTCCTAGGCGGTGTCCTGCTCCTCTCAGGATCCAGAGGGAAGGGCTCTGGGATCCGGAGATCGATGAGGGAGTGTGCCGCCCCAGGCGCACGGGGCCGGGGCACACGCGCCGTAAGCAGTCTCTACTTCCTTGGTGAGCTGAGCCTTGGCCTCAGCCCACCAGGAAGCCAGAGTCTCCTGCAGATCCACCGCGGCCGGGGCGGTGGAGGAGGGGGGGGATAAGAATACGGATTGTATCCGTAAGGCGAGTATCCGAAACCCGGCTGCGGGAAAACCGGTGCCAGGTATTGCAGCGTCGGGTACTGCGGCGTCGGCGGAACCGGCGTCGGGTACTGCGGCGCTGGATACTGCAGACCCGGGTAAGACGGCGTCGGATAAGATGGCAGAGGAGCTGCTGGAGCAGACGGCCTGGAAGGAGGCCCCACGGGCGGGTCAACATTGAGAGGCCCGGGGGGAGGGTGTTGGGCCCGACAGAAGGGGAATATCCCCGCTGGCGTTGGTGGGGCCGGCGTTGGAACCGGCGTTGGCGGGAGTGGTGTCAGGACCGGTCGGGCGGCGGCTCCTGGGGCCAGCGCCAGATTGGTTCCCTAGGAGGAAGGTCTGACGGGGGTGGAATATCCTGCATCGCCTGAGGATGGTAGAGAAAAGTCCCGGGGTCCAGGCTGGGGTGACTCGGCTCCCTGGACGGCAGCGAAGGCTGTGGGGAACAGGGTACAGACGGGGTTGGAGGGTCCGTCAGGGTTCCGCCGCCCGCGCATCGCCAGAGCAGCGGCAGCTTAGGGGCTGGTTTCCGTGGGCGCCGGAGGAGCCGGGCGTCCGACTTACGGGTCCCTGGCCGGAGGCGGGCTGAGGGAGGGAAGCAGCCCAGTCCGGGGGGACGAGGTCGTGCGTCGCCCCGAAGGGTCGGGCATCTTATCAACCTTCTCCTGGCGGGTGTCGGAGGAGCCGACATCCGGCTTATGGGAGGTGCCCGCACCAGTAGGCCGCAAGCCTGCGGAGGTACTGGGGGCAGACGCCTCCTTTTGCCCGGAGGCGCCCTCAAGGCCCGAATGCGAGCCTGACAGGCGGGCCGACGCCCTCTAAAACCTTAGAGGCTGCCATCGGATGCTGTCAGCCGCATCTGGAGTCGCTGGCGCAGGGAGGCCTTCTCCGGCACCTTTCTTTGTCCCGCTTTTATGATGTCCTTCAGGAGAAGTCGACGCCTGCCTGAGCTTCTTCAATTCTTTTCCATTGAAGACATCTTTTCTTTAACAGATGGGCTTCCAGGGACTGTTGGCGTCGTCTGTGGGTAGCGGCAGCTGAAGTGCAGGCAATGGGGGCACTTATCGACCGGGTGGTCGGGGCCTAAGCAAAAAAGGCTGAGAGAATGGCGTCCTTGTGTGGCAGTTGGGCAACCGCACGAGTCGCACTTGTTTTGGAAGGTGTAGGGATGACATACACCAACGTTGACCTGACGATGAGAAGAAAAATACTCAAAACTTGTAAAAAGGACGAAAGAAGGCTTTGCTAAGCCACGAACTTTAGCATAAGGCTGCCGAGCTAATGGCGGAAAGAACTGGAAAGGCGAGCATCCAGGACCCGCCCCTTTATACTGCGTCCGCATGACACCGGTCAAGTGGACGTGGGGGCGGTCCCTCGCCAGGGACTGCTAGCGAGAAATTTTTCCGAGGGGTCCTGCCACCGGCCGGCGTCAGTCCTATATGTAATTACCTACTGCAAGAGCCCTCTCGAAGTAAGATCTACCTGGCAAAGGTTCTCCTGCACCATCCACCAATGCAAGTCCCGGATCATGGTGTCGGAGACCAGAACCTCCTGGTCTGGGTCGTCCAAACTCTGGTCCCACTGAGACCGAAGCATTCACTGAGAGATTCTCATACGGAGCCAAGAGCCAGGGACTGTCGGGATTGCAGCCGCCATGAGCCCAAGGAGGCAAAGGACTGACCAGGCGCCAACCCTTCTGCGGCTGGACAACAGACTTGCTTGTGCCTGAAGGGTGTCCATGCTTTTCGGAGTCAGAAAAGCTTTGCCGATGGTCATGTCCAGGATCGCCCCAATGAACTGAAGTCCTTGACAAGGGACCAGATGGGACTTGGCCTGACTGATGGTGATACCCAGGCTGGTGAAAACCTGCCGGGTAAGGGAAAAGGAGCGCTGGAGTTCCTCCCTGGACAAGGCCGCCAGGAGCCAATCATCCAGGTACAGGAAAACCAGTACCCCCTGGATACGCAGGTGGGCTGCTACCACTGAAAGGCATTTGGTGAACACTCGGGGAGCCAAGGAAAGACCAAATGGGACGGCCTTGAATTGGTAGTGCTCGTAAAAGAAAACCGGAGGAATTTGCGCTGGAAGGGTGGATGGGGATGTGCAGGTAGGCATCCCGCATATCCAAGCACACAGTCCCGGCCGAGGCGGCAGAAGGCTCTGCAGGAGAGCATTCTGAAGCGCTTATACTCCACTTAACATGTTTGGGAGCTGAGGTCTAGAACAGGTCTCACGCCTCCCGGTTTCTTTGGAACTAGAAGAAATGGGAATAGTACCGATCCCCAAAGGCAGTGAAGACTAGTTCTATCGCTGCCTTTAAGAGAAGGGAGGATATTTCTTCCCGGACCAGAGGAAGATGCTCCATGGAGGAAGATGACTTAAGGGGGTGGTCTTCTTGGTGGTTTCTGAAGAAACTCGATTGAGTGTCCTTTTGCTATCAGCTGGCACACCCAAGCATCTGAAGTAATCCTCTCCCAGCCCGGCAGATGGAAGGAGAACCTCCCTCCTACTGGTTCCTCTGGAGTGTCCAGAGGCTGTGGGAGAGGAAAGAAGTCAGGAGGTGTGAGGCAGCGTGGTGGCCGAGGCTCCTGCAGCTTTTTTTGGGTGGCAGAGTCTTGGCTGCCATAGGGGCCCGACACTTATTGGTCCACTTGTCCTGAGGTTTCGCTTCTGGCCGAGAACGTCTGCGAAAGGGGCGATGCTGTCCCTGAGGGGGCTTGTACAAAGAGTCAACAGACAAGTGCAGTGCCTTCTTCTGCAGGTCGGTGATGATGTCCTTGACATCTCCACCGAACAGCACTGAACCCCTGAAGGGCATCCTGAATAGTGGATTGCACTTCAGGGACCAAGCCTGACACCCAGAGCCAGGCATAACGCTGAAGGCCCACGGCGAAGCCAAACTCCTACTAGCAGTGTCCACTGCATCGTACGTGGCACGCAGCATGTTCCTACTGGACGAATGAGCAGATCGGACTGGATCAGCCACTTCCTGCTTGGTTTGAGATTCAGAAAGAGAGTCCAATTTGGATTCCACCTGACTCAGGATAGCCTTCTGGTAATCACCCATATGAGCGACATAATTCAGGACCCTGATTCCCAGTGCGGAAGAAGCAAACACCTTCTTCCCGCACTGGTCCAGAAGACAGGATCCCTTGTCCGGTGGAGACGAGCTAAGGTGTTTTGGTTAGCCGACCGGCCGTGAGCGGCGCTAATCACAACAGAATCAGCTTTTGGGTGTGTAATCAATGGATTCGCACCCTCAGGAGCCTGGTATAGCCTATCAGCCTTCTCGGAGGCGGGGCTACTACTGGACGGTTGCTTCCAGATAGTGGAAACAAGGTCTGCATGAGGCTCAAAACAGGGTGGAATAAATGCTGGAGCTGTTTTCGAGCAGATCCAAATGGGCAGCAAGTTTCTTCGCTGTGGATCTGGCTCCAGGGATTGCCACTGGTGTACCTCCTGGATCTTTCTCAGCAGCTCCAAAGGATGGATCTTCCGGAGGAGACTGGAGGAGTCTTTGGCCTGGGACGGTCTAGAGAGCAAGGCTCGTCGTCAGGATCGGAGCACCCTCCAGAATCTGAGTCGGAGGTCGCCCGAAGAAGTGTGAAAAGAAGACTCCACCATGTGCGGGGAGACGGACCTTGGGCAACCCTCGAGAAGCGTGTCCTCCCGGCCCTGGCACCTGAGGGTTCACCTCTGTGTGTCGGGCGAGGGAGGAGTCTCGTCTCCAGCGAAGGGGATCGGTACTGGGACCATCATCGGTAGATGGCTCTCCACCTCCCTGGTGAGTTGAGCCTTGGCCTCAGCCCACCAGGCAGCCAGAGTCTCCTTCAAATCCAACGCGGCTGAGGGGCGGTGGAGGAGGAGGAGGAGGAGGAGGAGGGGATATGGATACTGGGGGTATCTGTAGGGTGAGCATCCATAGCCTGATGGCAGGAAACCTGGCGTCAAGTACTGAGAGCGCCGGGTAGGTAGGTAAAATTTTCATTTTTATACCGTGATACATGTCATTTGGACAAAATTCAGTTTACAAGACAGACCTGTGCAATCCCTATCTAGTACATACAATAAGTTCCATATTAACTGCGTGCCTGCGGTGGATAGGCGGCGCGTCGGGTACTGCGGCACAGGATACTGCGGTCCTGGGTAGGACAGCATCGGATAGGACGGGTCAGATACCCAGGAACCAGGGGCTCTGACGGAGCAGAAGCCCTAGGAAAGACCCAGCGGGCGGGCCAGGGACAGGTGGCCCGGCGGGCGTCGGGACGGCGTCCAGTAAAGGGATGTCGCCCAACGTCAGGTAGGCCGATGTCAGAGCTGGCATCAGGGGATCCGGCTCGGCGGGAGGGAGACCTCACGGGACCGTACCGACGTTCTCTGTGTCGCCCTGAGAAGAAGGGCTAAAATCTCCGGGGTCCAGCAGGGGAGACGGAGCCTCAGTCAGCAGTGGCGAGCGCTGCAGCGAACCAGGGACGGCGGACTGGTCGACAGGGTCCGGCATCGGCTCTAATGCCGTATGTCCGTCGAAGAAGCCAACGTCCACCTTGCTGGCAGCATCCGGTTGGAAGCGTCGGAGAAGCCGGCGTCCGACTTATCGGATCCAACGAAGGCCGCGAGGGAGGAACTGCCTTGGCCAGGCGTTTGAGGCCGTGCGCTGCCCTGGAGGGTCGGCGTCTTAGCAGCCTTGTTCCAAGCGGATTTCGGTGGCACCGACATCTAACTTACCAGTCCCGCTCGACCAGGAAGGCCGCACGGTGTCGGCCTACCCAGGAGCGGTCATCTCCTTTGTCCTGGAGGCTCCTGATGGGCCCAAGCACAAGCCCGACGGGAGGGACACCACCACCTTGGAAACCTCCAAGACAGCCATCGAGGATCGGTTCCCTAGGAGGATGCTACCTTTAACACGGCAACTCCAGCAGGAGTCGCTGTGGCAGTGGAAGTGGAGTCGATCCCGGTGCTTCTACTTCTTCTTGCGGTGCCCCTCAGGGGAAGTTGAGGCCTGCCGAAGCTTCTTTAGCTCTTCCTCCATGGAGGACACCTTTTTCTTTAAAAGTGGGCCTCCAAGGACTGCTACCTCCGTTTACAGGTGGCGGCGTGAAGTGTTGGCAGTGCTGGCACTTCTCCACAGGGTGTTCTGGGCCCTAGACAGCAGAGGCACAGGGAATGACCGTCCTTATGCAGAAGCTGGGCGCCGCAGCAGTTGCACTTATTTTTATGAAAAGGAAGGAGTAGGGGACCACATACACCGCAAATGTAGAGAATTATTATGAAAACTAGAAAAATTAGATAATAAAACCGATGACAGACTGACGAAGCAGTATGAATTTAACCATGAGGCACTTTTATGAGTTAGCGGCAGGAAAAGACTGGAAGCGCTTGAGACCATCCTATATGCAGCTGCTTTGGGAGGTCACCTGACGTAAGGGCGGTCTGCAGAGACTACTGCCTGAAATTCTTCCGTGAGTCAAATGTGTATTCAGTCTCATTACCTACTGGGACCTCTCAAGTAGTCCCTTTTTCCTCATAGCGGCCCCTGCAATCAAGTTCCTCCCAAACCCATCACTCACCATCTCTGGGACTTACCTTAGGCCACATAATAGTGCTTCCTGGGTGCCCCGTGGCAGAAGGGTGGGGTTGGGTGGGAGGGTCCCCAAGCATCCTTCTGGTACCACGTTCAAATCTGTGTTCCTTAAGCCCAGTAGGTGGTGTGGGGTCTGTGAGAGCCACAGGGGAGGGGCATCCTGCGGTCCCATATTTTTGATTTTCTCCACAGGGTGCCCATGGCAGCTCTGTGGAGGTGGCAGTTGACATGTACAAGTCTGAGGTGTGATTACATCTCTCGTCAGGAGCGTTCCCCACCAGAACTGCTGTTCCAGCTACATCGTCACCCAAAGTCACCTAGGTAGTGGTGTTGCAGCGGCACAGTCTGCCCTCCCTCCTCAGAGGAAAGCATCCCCTGGGATGGTCCAATCCCAATCCCTCCCACTGACCCCCCCGCCCCGAGTGGCCCAGAGTCATTCCCAATCCCGAATCACCAGTGTGACGGCAGGTGAGGCATGGGTGCCTCTGCCCTCAGGCCACTGGGCCGGCCCAAAGGAACTACCCTGATCCAGCCTAGTTTGAGGAGGGTAACCAGGCAGCCCTAACCAGGCACCACCGAGTGGATGAGGCTATAGCGGCCCTTACCAAGCACTGCAGCCACAGCATTCCAATCCTACAAACTGAGCAAAAGTGCTTCAAAAAAGAAGTGCAACATGGACTATTCAGGCTTTACAGTGATTGCTTCAAGACAGAGTCAGTGTTCTAAGTTTGAGGAAAAAACATCCAAAACAAAATTAAACGAGAATCCCCACAGGGCTGAGACAGTCTACCAGCTATGACAGGCTGAAAAAGAATCAGAAAGTATGGGAACGGGTGTGTTCTAAGACTTCTCTCAAGCTGTTACAACCTATCCCAGCTGGCTTGGGAGGACAGGGCATCCATGTGACTGCCCATAGAAGTTGACACAATGACATACTGTCAACTGGCAAGCTTAATCAGATATGATATGCTAAGAGGTTATTTATTTAGTTGTTCACCGGGTAGGTGCACTGGTCCCAGGGACCATCTTCAGGCACAACTTGAGCCATGAAGATGGCACACAACAGTACAGAAGGACAGCAGTACATACAAGACAAAAATCATGAACTTAATTAACAAAATAGGACATGTACACAATATAAATGTAACACACAGACAGTAAACATAAGTAACAAAGCAAAAAGTAACCAACTACAAAAAATACAATTCAGAATTCCTGGAAGAGAGATACAGTGACAACAATGTGGTGTGCAAGGGAAGCATTTACAAGTAAAGTTGTCCAGAAGGGTTGCTCAGCAATCTAATGCCAGCACATCAAAGGACCGTCTCCCGTCCTAGCACCAGAAGGAGCAAGCTCCTATCCCCTGCAGTACCTAAGCCAATGGAGCAAATTACTGTAAACTAAAAGGCAGGCACAGATGCCAGAGCAGCTGTACTTGGTATGGTGCAGAGCAGCTCTCATTACACTCGTCTCTTGATCACTCCACATCTTTCAAATACAGTACTTTGGGTTTCGGCTGGACTAGTGTATCAACTTACCTATCCACACTGATTCTATTGCCACTAAACTCCTCCCAAAGCTCGTTGGCTGCCCTCTACCATATCAAATCCTGCCTAACCTCTGCTACCAAGCAGGGAGACTATGCAAACATTATTATTTCTGTTTTCAACTGTGGTGACTTTGTCTGCTTAGCTCCAAAGTACTCACTAGCCAGACTGGACTCCCTCTTCCATACTTTCTGCCATTTTGCTCTAAATTGTGCCCCACCTCCTCACCACACAGCTGTACTCCAGGCTAGGGTGGCCTTACTAGATGGACGGCAACACATGTATGCTACCCTGCTGATCTTTAGGTTCTGGATCGTTGCTATCCAGATTACCTTTTCTGCCGACTCATGCCCACACTTTCCTCTGCCTACTCCCTCCACCACACCAACAACCACTCCTTATGTTCCAGATACCACCTGTCAGCAGGAAAAACTGAATTCTCCTGGAGGCTCCCTGCCCTGTGAAACTCCCTCATTTTCCACCCCGTCCTACTTTTTATAGTTGCCCCTCAGGAGGCCAATCTGAGAACTGCAAGGCATAAAATAAGCGGGTTCGCATAGCAATTTGCTACCCAAAATAGCAATCTGCTAATCAAGTGCAGCCTCGATTAGCAGAAGTTGCTTATCAACTGATCTGCTGCAATATGGTAAAACATTCTGAGTTGCTGTACTTTTTTTCCAACTGTGGCAAAAGTACAGAACTGCACTAATATCTCACAGTCTGACACTCCACCCCACCCCCCACCTCCAACTACACTGTGCTGGACCATGTCCTACAGATAAACATAACAATTCTGTGAACTTGCTCTCAAACCTGGCTTCTTGCTAATAACATTTTAAATGTTTTGATTAGCAAATACTGCTGATCAAGTTTACAAAACTAATTTATGCCTAGGAACTGTCCAGTGCTACCTGTGGCTGCTCCCTCCCAGGTGGCAACCGACTCCAGATCTGGACTGAGAACATCATGTTTGCTGCTGCTGTGTAACACTGAACTGCGTCTCTATTTTTCTTCATTACACCCTGTACTAACATTGCTTTAGCCTTGGCTTGATAGAGGGCAGTCGACAACGCTTGTCACCCATGAAGCTGTACTTAAACCGTGCATGCCCAGGCATCTTCAGATGCTTGTTTTCATTACAGCAGCTGCATGACTGCAGGTTTCAACACTTGCCTGCCTCCCGGTCTTCCCCTTCACTGTCCTCTGCTCCATGCCTACTTATGTTTGTTCTACTAATGTTGTTGCCACCTGGCCTTCTGATGCTCCTTTCTCTGCCTTGAAGCTGCTGCACAGTTTCCTGAGGCTTCCCCTCATTAACTGCTTGCGTTTGTGCTTATGCTGCTCTTACTGTTGTCTGCTCCACGCCTGGGTCGTTGCCTTTATTTTCTCTGTGCTGCTTGCTGGCCTTCTCCCTTCTGCCTCACTCGGCTCCCGGCTATAGTGCTTTTCCCACTCCTGGCTTCTTCCCTGGGCCCTCTCACTGTCGGTGCCTGTTCTGCACCCATGTCTACCTGCATGGCCAGGACTATCAACCAGCCATGCAACGGCCCCTGTCCCTATCTCTCCTGACCCTCACATTCCACTCCAGTCAAACCTCGCTTGCCACTTCATCCCTCATCTGCCCTGGATATGCTGCCATTCATATGTAATTCTATGGCACTTCCTACTAGTTTAAGCAGCTGCCCCATAGGTTTCCTACCTGTGAGCTCCTTCCACTTGCTCGTCCTTCCTTTGCCTCTTACCCTCCCTGCTTCCTTCACCTTCCCTCCCCTGCCTGCTACCTCTGACCTCAAGGTAACCCCTCCCACCCCTTGCTACAACCTTCCTCTCTGTCTCCTGTTCCCTGCATTGAAGCCCTTCAGCGCCCCTCTGCTGCCCTGGCCATTAGCTGCCTTGGACATGCTTCATCTCGCTGGACTATCTGGGCCTTTGATTTTGGTCTGGTCCCTCCATCTTTCAACTCCTGAATCAGGTCCTTAGTCCACTGTTTTGCCCTTACTAATCTGTCTACTAGTCTGCCCAAGCAGTTGTCTAGATCATCTCCTCAAGGCTTGACACTCAGTCATACAATTCTAACGCTATCAGGCAACACCTTACTGCTCCTCATACTACCAAACCTGTTCTACAACAAACAATCCCTTCTCCCATCATTCTACAATACTTTTCAGTTTACAGGCATGTGCCCCAGCTCCTAAAGCAGATGTATGCAGGTCTCATGCATGTGTGCATAGGCTCAAATGGCTTGCCCATGAGTATAGCGAGCACAAGCAGCAGGTCCTATGGTGGCAGCAGTTCATACACCGGAAGAGACAGGTGGTCAAGGCGCTAGAAAAAGTGCCCAAACACTGTCTCCTGGGCCAACATCGGCATACCACTTCTCCACTGGGTTCCTTCAATAATCAATTAATTCCTTTGGCACTGGGCTCCAGCCTCCAAACGCCTATCAAGGGCTCAAGTCCTTCCATGTAGGATCTCCATCGGTTGTTTGGCCAACCCTGCAACTCCTTCGGGAGGGTCGCAGTCTCATCCGAGATGGAAAAAGACCAATTCATCCTTTAAGTGAAGCAGAGTTTCTGAGCTCCTTTATATCAATTATAATTAAGATAATCCTAAATCTAAAGGGATGACAGCCTAATCCTTGATTCCCCAGAGGTTTCCTCCAGAGCATTTTCCCCTCTCCTTCGTGCTGAAGGTCATAATTGTAATATTGAATAAATATTTATTCTGCCAATAGTTGGGTCTGCATAGTGGTTCTGCATCTAACAACAGTGGTGTCCCTACCAATATTTTTTTCAACAAGGCCTACTCTCTTCTCTCCTGATGGTAAATCAGTGTTTCTGTGCAGCATGTTCTATTCATCCTTTTGACATTTCTCACCCAAGGTACTGTACCTCTGGTCAGTGGAACCCTGTCCCCTGGCCACCTCTAGGGGTGAAACCCTCCTCAAGAGATTTCCTGTTTTATGACACCTTGATAAGGTGGTAGTCCATACAACAGGGACAGACAGAGGTTAGAATCAAACCTACGTGCACAACCATTAGAACATTCTACCCTAAAATGGCAGTCATCCCACATCTACTTCCTTACATACAGCATATACTCAGCACCTGCTATCTTAAGCTACCTTAGTATTTAACACTGTATCTACCAATCGTTCTAACCTCCTACTTATCACTCAATCCTACCAATCATCTGTAAGTCCTACCAATTATTCCTTTTATATTGCATAAGCATTCCTACATAAGTACCTTGATATTCCAATGAATGTATAATTTATTACTGTGCTCTTCGTACGTGTATCTTTTTCAATATTGTTGACTGTTATATACCACAGTCCTAGCTGCGTGTTGTATCCTTTGGCATTTCAAATAAATAAAATACCCATGGACATGACTTAGTGGCTACATGCCCCTTCCCTTCAATCCTCACCATCTTCCACATCTAGGGTAACCAAGCAAAGTCCCCTGATGTTATCAGTGCCTTTCCTGGCCCATGACAGTCCCTCCTCCACAAAGCACTCCCTGCCCTGGAATACCAAAGGGTAAATGTGAAGCAGTGTAAGGCACCCCTCCCTACACCAAAGGATCCTCCATTGCTGGTCTACTGCTGCAGTCCAGTTCAAGATGTGAACCTGGGTCACTGGCATGGCAAGTCTGTAATTTAGGCATTTTTTTTTTTAATTTACTTTTTATTAAAGCAGAAAAACAGCACAGACAGTACTTAAATAACATAACGATGACCAATGACCCTTGGCAGAAAATACAAGTGACTAAATAAAATATCAATGCCAGTTACAATTCACAGGATCTTAGTTAAAACACCTCTCACCACCTGGGCAGTATATCCCTCGGCTCTGCTCCATGAAGTCAGAAGCAGGGATCTACGTGCCACTTGCCAGGGGAGGTCGGTTGTGTGGTGTAAATATATATATACTGTATATACACCACTCCTAGAACTATGGTTACAAGTGAGCAACCTATTTTTCTAGGGGCGTGGATATACTGTAGTTCACTATCAACACATACGCAGACTTTCAGCAGTTATCCGGGAGGAGGGGGCAAGACACGCACCCCTATCTGGCGACAGAGAGTGGAGACCCGAGGTCCCAAAAGCAGCATTCCAACGTGACTCTAGGTCGATGCTGTAATGGGAGATGATGGCGTGTGCTGACTTACAGGTGGTAGCCCTGCAGATCACCTGGATAAAGACATCCCTGGAAGCAGCCACCGAGGCAGTAGATTGTCTGGTGGAATGAGCCCTAAGCTCTACAGGAGGCTCCTTACCAGCCAACCTACAGCAGAGGTTGATGGAAGATGTTATCCACCTGGCAATCGTCTGCTTAGCTGCTGGTGTGCCAGGCACAGCTTCAGTGTATGTAAATCACCACCAACTCCATCTGTGCACTCCTACAATGCAGCGTGCCCTCTGCAGGTCCAGGGTATGGAGCCTATGGTCAGCCTCTGAAGAAGGATTATTAAAGCACACCAGAAGGTTTATCACCTGGTTAAGGTGAAACTCCAATACTACCTTCAGGAGGAACTTCATGTGAGGATGAAGGATGACTGTCCCTGTGGAAGACCAGATATGGAGACTCCAGCAAGAGCACCTGGACTCATAAATCCATATGACGGACATAATGGCTACAAAGAAGGTTGTTTCCCACAACAGGTGTGACACGTCACGCCTGTGCACAGGCTCAAATGGCTTGCCCATTGGCCGGCCTGGTGGCACTGAGAGTTGAGGTGCTGGACGCCACACCTTGCACCACACCGGCGACCCAGGTTCGGGAACGAGCCCGGATCGCCAGGGGTCAGCAGGGGAGGGAGAGGACGGAGCATCCGGAGGACAGCTCTCCCCTCCCTGGGGTGGGTTCTGGGGCTCCTTGGCGCAGCAGTGACACCCAGTGGAGACCAGGTGTACTACATGTGCCTGGAACATAAGGGGAGGAGCGCAGCTGACACTCACGGCATCTCCGTGCAGGCATCACTGCATGTCCGGCTCCAGGGGACAACCTACAGTAAGAAAAACCCTGGGCCAAGGATAGACAAAGGCACCTCCAGTCTCAGCCACACTACCACTTTCGGGCTCGGTTTCCAGGGGGGTCCACTGACACCTGTCCGGCACATTAGATTGTAGATAGAGCGCCAGGGCGGGCAGTCCCACCTCGGGGGGCTCAGAGCTGGGGGATCCACCGGGCAGGGTCTGCCCGGAATACCGAGCTTCAGATCGGGAGGTAGAGCCAGGCTGGCAAGGTAGCTGGAGAGAGAAATAAAGTCTACAAAAAAAAAAAAAAAAAGTGGCTTGCCTATGAGCATAGCAAGCACAAGCAGTAGGTCCTATGGTGGCAGTAGTTCATACACCACAGGAAACAGGTGGTCAAGGCCCTTGAAAAAGTGCCCAAACACTATGTCCTGGATCACCACTGGCATACCAGCACGTGCCCGGTATGCAGAGTTGGCTGCCAGGTGCACCTTGCAGGTCACACTCACAGCCTAACTGGGAGAGGACCCACAGGTAATCAAGGCTACTAGCCAGGGGAGGCAAGAGGGGGAAGTCAAGTTCCTTGCTATGACACCAAATGGAAAACTGTTAACCATTTAAAGACGTAGCACCAACAAGTCGACTCTTTGAAGGGCCTCAGAACATGAAGCACAACTTCCGAAAGACCCAAAGCCTGGAATTCCAGCAGCTCGGGAATCAGACTGTTAGGTCAGGGACTGAAGGTCTGGGTGCAGGATCCTCCCTTGTTGTGTGGTCAGCAGGTCAGGACAAAGGCATAACCACACAAAGGCCTGCTGCTGAGACTGAGAAGATTTGGGTGCCAGAACTGCCATGGCCAGTCTGGAGCTGTCAGGATCATCTATGCTGTGTCCTTCCAGACCTTAAGCATGACCTTGTGGATCAGGGGAAGGGAGGAAAGGCATAAACGTGGCCTGGGGTCAACAGCCTTGCAAAGGCATCCCCATCAGTGTCCCAGACTGTGGGGGCAAGAACAAAAAAGAATAGTTATGTACTTACCATAAGAGTAGATCTTCTAGAGAATCTCTTCTCTTAGGCCACATCTCTGGAACTATGCCCATGTCAGTGCTAGAATCACACAGAAATGTTTGCTAGCCGGGGGGCTACCAACGACAGTATTACACTTCAGCATCTATATAAATGTGGGCGGACCCATGTCTTCTCAGTTCCCTGTTGGAAATTATGCTCAGAGGAATCACTTCTTGGGGAACCAGGAGATTATACCAGCACCTCTGATATTAGGGTGGCACCGGCACTGGAGATAGCAGCCATGGAAATTCAAGAGGCAGAACTGTATGCCATACTCCCTTACAGCCCATAAAAAGGGGGAAGGAGAAAAAGCCAGCATGATCTAAAGGAAGAGATTCTCTCGAAGATCTGCTATTACAGTAAGTAAGAAACAAGCATTTGTCAATGCCGAGAGTTCGCTGTTGGTATTGCTCTTGTACATGCCTCCCATATGTTTCTCTGTATAGTCCTCTGTCTTGCACTGTAAGGGTGGGCGTTATGGTTGGAAACCCTAACGTCCCAGGCATTTGTTGGTATTTGTGCTCCAAATTTTCAACACTGGTTTTTTGGGACATCAATTCATGAGCAGTGCAGTATCATTTTGTTACTCAATCCCAAAAAGTGATTTGCATACAGCAGTGTTGCAGTAAGGCACTACAGGTGCGAAAACACATTTAGGACAGGATGTAAAATCACAGCTGTACTGTTCATAAGAGGTGTGCACAAATGGCAATGTTGACAGTCTGGTTGAAAATACGGAAAAGTGGCAGAATGCAAGAATTAATAATAGAAACTGCACAATGCATGCTAAATAGCATGATCATTTTTAGAATGTTTTCACCAAATTTTCAACATGGCCTATTTGAGACCTCCCTCCATGAACAGCGGCACTGGAATTTTGTTACTCTGTCCCAAAAGTTGATTTCGCACAGCAACCGACCATTCTGCGCCACAGGTGCAAAACATATTTTGGGAACGATATAAAATATGACAGCTGTACTGTTCATAAGGGTGTGAAAAAATGGCAGTGCTGGAAATATGGAGTGAAATTCTTAAAAGCTGATGATGTTACGAGCGTATGTAGAAACTGCGCAACGGACACTAGTAACGCAGTCATGTTTGTGAGTTTTTTCACCAGATTTGCAACAAGGGCTTTTTGGAACCCCACCTTAAGAACAGTGGCACTGTCATTTCATTAATTAGTCCCGAAAGGCGATTCCGCGCAGTGACCATGAAATCACCTTTCAGGACCGAGAAACGAAATGACAGTACTGTGTTCCTGAGGCGGGGCCACAAGAACCCCATGTTCAAAATCTGGGACCAGAACTCCCAAAAATGGCTGAGACAACCTAAATTGAAAACCCCCCATTCACTGCCGTTATAGAACTTACCGTTATTTCTTCAGTTTGCGGTCAGCTTTTGAAGAGTGCAGACATGTTCCCGTCTACTGAAGATCACTGCTCCCGACCTCCAGAAGTAAGTGTTAGGGTGGTGTGGAGCGGGAAGTCGGGTGCGCAGAGGGAGGGTGCCGTTGGGGAGGGGTTGGGGGCCAGAGACAACAACGAGGGACCGTTTTCTGTCTTTTCAGGTTTAAAAACAAAAGACGCTGTGGGTCTGTTTTCTGTTTTTTTACAGGGAAAACAATGGATTTTGGCACACTGGGGTGAGCTCCCAGTGTGCCAGAATACTGGGGGCTTCAATGCCGACCTAGGGATTGGGCACCCGAGATCGCAGGTTATGTGTGTGCATGGGGGGAGACGCATCCGACACCGAGAGTGGGCATCTCGGTGTCAGAATAAATGATTAAATGCCGACCCGGGGACTGCGTACCCCGAGGTCGGAGGTTATGTGTGGGGAGGACGCATCTGACACCAAAAGTGGGCATCTCGGTGTCGGAAAAACAGCAGCGTGGAGGAGGCAGGCAGGAAAGCGCCTCCTCCCAGCCAGCGCGGAGAAGTCAGGACGCAGTCAGCTGTTTGCACTGCGGTGACCTGCAGATGAAAGGAAAAAGCTGGCTCCTGACTGGCACAGCTTTTTCTTTTCATGTGCAGACCACTGAAGGCAAAACAGCAGCAGGACGAGCCTGACTGAGGATTGGTGTGATGCTGTCGAGCCCCATGCAGAGCACTGTGCACTGGATAGACAGTGTCACACCCCTCAAAGCCTACTCTCCCAAGGAGTTTGACGCGCATGCGCAAACTCAAAAATTGCTCACCACAGTAATCTTGTTTCTTCCAGGGTATTCTCCAATATTCATAACTCTTGCAATCAGCCTTTAAAATAGAACTGCCTGGAGATGGAACATTCTGCTACTGATGGAACCATCATTGGCTCATGCCACTTATTCAGATGCTGCCCTTATCAACTGCTGCATTCTAAAACCCCTCAGATTTCATGGAGAGCCTGCAAGGGAAGGCCTAACCAAGGATAACATCTACATAATTATAAAAATAACCTAATCTAAACAAACCCCCCTGAATGTCAGAAAAGCCTGAAGAAGGGCAAACAATGCCCAACGAGGCCCAAAAGGATAAAGTATGCCAGTGAGTGACACCTTTGTGCCTATTCATTAAGCTTGGTGTGCAGAGGCCACTGATTCTAGTAGGGGAGACAGGGCGGGCGAATTATGAATATTGGGAATACGCTAGAAGAAACAAGATTACTATGGCAATTTTTTCTTTTTACCCCAGGAATTCTCCAAAATTCCTAACTCTTGCAGACTAAGAAGCAGTACCTTTGGAGGTGGACACAGAACCTACTTCGAAAACAAGCTCTGCAGGACTGCTGTGCCAAATCTGGCATCACTTCTGGACTGGGTGTCCAGACTGTAATGCTTTGTAAAGGTGTGAACTGTCCTCCACTTAGCTGCTTTACAGATTTCCAACAATGGGACATCGCTGGCAGCTGCTATAGTAGCTGTTGTCCGCCTTGTTGAGTTAGCTCTCAGTCTTACTGGGGGCTCCTTTCCAGCTTTCGGGTAGCAAAACTGGATGTACTGAACTATCCAGCGAGAAATGGACCTTTTAGATGCTGGCTTTACCCACATATCCATAAGTCAGGAACAGCTGCTGTCTGTCCTGCCTATGATCTTTAGTGTGAGTCATGTAGTAACTCGGGGCTCTCTTGACATCAAGACTGTGGAGTCAACGCTCACCTGAATTAGAGTGTTCAGTGAAAAAAACTGGCAAAGTGATTTTTTTTAATATATTTATTGAGCAAACGATACATGTTACATCTGTATACTGTAAGAAACACTGTGCATTATCAGCAGTATAGTACATCTTGGGCAAAATCCAAAGTAATACATTCCTGCATTTTGTATTTATATTTTCACAATTGTTCTCTCTTTACCCTCTTACCCAAAGATTAGCAGAAAATAAGGCAAGAACTTATAACCAAGATAGATAAGAATAGAAATAAAACAACAGGTAACTAACCATGCAGTTAGGTCTCATAGTTCTTTAGTTATTAATAAGTAAAATAGTGTCTTCCACTTCATTCCATAAGATCTATGAGGATACATTTCCTCGTGCCTCTAATATCCGGTCTCCTTCCCTACCCTTCTTCAGCTAATTTAAGCACACCTTTCCCCCATGTTTCTATAAGCGAGTAAGCCATATCAGCCTTAACAGCTGTACTTCTGCCTCAGATTATCTGACCGTCATAAATGATCCAGCTAATCCACCTGTTCTGAAATTTCTGCGCTTGTGTCAGATCTAATGTTAACTTCTCTATCCTTTGAATATTGTTGACCCCCTCCACCCATTCTGATATTGTTGGGGGATCTTTTTTCATCCATCTCTTTGTCAATGATTTTAAGGCTGCAGCTATCAGTACTGTGCCTAAGTATTTCTCATCTTTGCCCTTCATTCCCAGAGGGCTTAATCCCAGAAGAAATGCTCTGGGCCCAACCGTGTGTGGATCATAAACAGCTGATTCAGGTGTCGTTCCACTTCTCCCAGTAGGCAGTTATCTCTGGGCACTGCCAGAAAATATGTGCTTGTGTGGCACGAGTCTCTCCGCACCTCCTCCAACATTCTGATGAACCTCCCGAGAGGGGGTGTGTCGCCTGGACTAGTACCAAGGAAAATCGGGCCCGTATTTTCCACCAGAATTCTTTCCATTTAGGAGATGAGGGGTTTACCCATGCTGACGCAGCAACATTGTTGTCGACATGTGGCATAGAGCCATCCCCGATACTGACAGGCGAAATGTCGCTTGTGGGACATCAGTCTGTTTTCCTTTGGGGTGCCCCCCAAGGATTGTTACTCAACTGGAGTTAACACGAAGGCGGGGTGAAATTTTATGGTACCCCACAGCGACTTTTTCGAATCTTGTTGAAAATGTTGCTTTGGGGGATTTTGCCGACAGGCTTTCACCCTTTTGTCGGCATACCGAGATGAGGCTATCCTCCACGTATTTCTCCAGACCAAAGTCCACTATGCTGCAGACAGTGAGATATTAAGATCTCTCTCCCAATTTTCCTTAATAGGAAGACATTCAGGTCTACTATATAGTTGCTATACAGAAGGGAAATAGCCCCATCCAATGTCAGGGATGGCCAGATTTTCTGAAAGGGGATCCTATGTGCATTTTCCACCCCTCCAGTCCCACATTTCTCATCCGGGTAAGCACACAGTCCCTCAGCTGGTAATACCTTAATCGATCTCCTGAACTCCACCCAAAGTTCTATTGCTCTGCCTCAAATCATAGCAACGTGGATCTCATGAATAATTGAACTGGGAATACCAGACCCTGTCTAGCTTGTTGTGCAAACCATCTATCACGTCCGGCTGGGGTAAACTGGGCATCATAAGTCCACCATCTATATTTGCATAGCTGTTTTTTTGGTGAGACCTCTCTGTGTCCCCCTTCTCCATCCCTCCAAAACCACCCTTGTACTTGAAAATTGTGTTGTGATCACTTCTCCCCCCCCATGAAGAGAGCTGCCTGCAGTGGCAGTTCCGGGTGTTCTGCTACATCTATCCATTTCCACAATGAATCATATTGTGGGTTCCCCTATAAAAGTGCCACTGTCATCTGGGCTGCTACCAAATAGCCATGAAAGCTCGGAGGGGCCAACCCCCCTTGTTGTTTAGGGAGACAGAGGAGAGTTCTCCTAACCCTAGGTCTACCCCTACCCCACAGAAAAGCAAGAAACATCTGCCACTGTTTAATGTTCCTTTTTGTAACCTCACATTGTACACATTGGAAAAGGTAAAGTAGCCAAGGCACAGCATTCATCTTCAGGGCTTGTATAGGTAGTGATATAAGAGACCACCTCTGGAAGTCTGCCTTCAATTGGGCTATCAAAGGGGGATAATTTAGATTATAAAGCTGAGAGTTAGTTGTGCCTATTTTTATACTTAAGTATTTCATGGCTCTCATGTCCCGATTCATGGGAAAGAGTCCATGTAGTGGGGGGGTGCATCAAAATGGAAGCTCAAAAAGTACAGTTACGTAGGAACTTACCGTAACAGTAGATCTTCGAGAGAGGTTCCTTCAATAGGTCATCACATATTGGACTGGCACTACCTGGCATTGGGCCGCACGGCAGACTTTTCTAGCAATACCTGATGGGGGACCGCCAACCCGACGTCATGTGACTGACGTTAGCGTGACTGTATATAGTGGGCGGTCCCCACATCCCGCCCTCTAGTTCTGTAAAACACAAAATGAGGGGAAGGAGGGAGGGAAAAATATGACCTATTGAAGGAACCTCTCTCGAAGATCTACTGTTACAGTAAGTTCCTACCTAACTGTACTATCTTACTTCAAGAAGGTTCCTTCAGTAGATCATCACATATAGGACAGGGTCCCAAGCAGTCCTTCCGAGGAGAGACCGACAGAAACTAAGAAGGAGGAAAACTAACTCCAGTGGAAAAACTGAGGTCCAAGAAGGACCCAGTCTAGGACAGAAGGCCCTCAGGATGGCTAGGCCAAAGCCAGCTCTCCGCCTAAAAGCAATGTCCAGACTGTAATGTTTGGTAAAGGTATGGACAGAACTCCAAGTAGCGGCAGCGCAGATGTTGGCAGCAGAAACGTTCCGTAGGAAGACTGCAGAGACAGCCATTCCCCTAGTAGAATGAACTCTGATGGTACCCGGCAGAGGTTTATCGTACTTCTGGTAACAGTACCGAATGCAGTTGCCTAACCATTTGGAAAGGCCTTGCTTAGAAACCGGTTTGCCCTATGATCTCGGGGCAAAGGAGACAAACAACTGGTCACAATAGCGAAATTCTTTCGTTCGATGGGTGTAACACCGGAGAATCCGATGGACATCCATCTTATGAAGGAGTGCCTCACCTCTGTTATGAGGGGGACGGATAATACACCGGAAGCTGTACTGACTGACTCAGCGTGGCTTCTGACACCACCTTGGGGAGAAACCTCGGATGAGTTCTGAGGACCGCCCGGTCCCTATGGAAAATCAAGTATGGCTCCCTGCAGACTAGAACGTGAAGTTTCGAAATCCTTCGGGCTGACGTGATAGACACAAGAAAAAGCACCTTCCAGGAAAGGAAGCACAAATCACAGCTCATAGCCGGCTCGAAAGGAAGAAGGGTGAGCTTTTCCAGTAAGAAGTTCAAGTCCCAAGGCGGAGTTGAGCTGCGGATGGGGGGTTTCAGATGGAGAATCCCTTTCAGAAAGGTTCTGGAGACTTCCAACTGAGCCACGGGTTTACCATCCACCAGCTCACGGTACGCTGAGATAGCTGAGATATGGACCTTTAAGAAAGAGTAGGACAGACCGGAGTCTGACAAGTGGAGGAGGTATTCCATGACTTGTGGGGCTGAGCAAGAAGGGGTTCCAGCCCTTAGCGGTCGCCCAAATCGAAAACCGCTTCCACTTCATGGTGTAAGTGGAGCAGGGAGACGGTTTCCTGGCCTCGATGAGAACGTGAGCAACCCCGGAGGAAACCCCGAAATGGGATATCGCTATGTCTGCAGGAGCCAGACATGGAGATGCAGGGTCCTGAGCCCCAGGTGTACTAGATGACCCTAATCCTGGGTCAGGAGGTTGTGAGTCATTGGAAGTGGAACCAGTGGTTCCCGGGAAAGCTGCTGTAGCAGCGGGAACCAGATCTGTCTCGGCCAGAGAGGGGCGATGAGGATCATCTTTGCCCTCTCTGCCTGGAGCTTGAGGAGAACCCCCCGCAGAATGGGAAACGGAGGGAAAGTGTACACAAATTTCCCTTTCCAAGAGAGAGGCAACACGCCGCTCCAAAAGGCACCTTGCTCTGGAACAAGCGAGCAAAACTTGGTAAGTTTTGAGTTGTACTGGGAGGCAAAGAGGTCGATTTCCGGACGCCCTCAATTTTGGAAGATGGAATCCGCACTTCTTGATGTAGTTCCCACTCGTGAGCTAGGTGTCCGCCAGAACGTTTAGAACACCTGGAACGTGCACGGCCACTAGGATCAGATGGTGCTGGACTGCCCAGTTCCACACTCGCGTCACCCCCCTGCAAAGGGGGTACGACCGGGCTTCTCCTTGCTTGTTGATATACCAAACTACTGACATATTGTCCATTTGGATAAGCAGTGATCCCTTTGGAAGGAGAGTCTGAAAGGTCTGTAACATGTACAGGACCGCCCTCAACTCCAGAACATTGATGTGGAGAAAAGTCTCCAAGCCGGACCACAGTCCCTGTTCTTGGTGTTCCCCAAGATGAGCTCCCCACCCCATATTCGAGGCATCCGTGGTGAGGGTGGCTACTGGTGCAGGGTTCCAAAAGGGAAGCCCCAGAGAAAGATTGCAAGAATCCTTCCACCACAGTAAGTCTTTCTGAACTGCTGAGGAGGCCAGAAATGGATGGTCCAGGTCGTCCAGGAGCTGATCCCACTGAACCCGCAAGGACCACTGAGTAATCCTCATGTGGAGCCTTGCTAGGGGAACAGTAGTGATGGAGGCCGCCATCAGGCCCAGAAGGCGAAGGACTTCCTGGGCAGGGATGGTCCTGAGGGAAGCCACTTTGGAGGCCTGACAGATAAGGGTCTCCATCCTGTCTGGAGGAAGGATGGCTCTTCACTGGACCATATCCAGGACTGCCCTAATAAACTGAAGTCTCTGGGCAGGGATAAGGGATGACTTGGGAACACAGACCGTTTCTACACAGACATTCCTAGTCTGCTAAAAAGGTCCAGGGTAAAGGACAGAGCCTCCAGCAAAGAATCCCTGGACGGCGCCGAAATCAACCAGTCATCCAGGTAAGGGAAGACCGCAATACCCCTGCAGCGTAGGAATGCTGCGACCACCACCTGGCACTTGGTAAAAACCCACAGTGCCGAAGACAGGCCAAAGGGGAGCACCCAGAACTGGAAGTGTTCCCCTTGGAAACAAAAATGCAGGAATCTGCGGTAGCTGGTGAAAATAGGAATGTGCAGGTAAGCATCCTGCATATCCAAGGCACAGAGCCAGTGGTTCTCCATGAGGAGAGGGAGGAGGCTCTGGAGCATCAGCATTCGAAATTTTTTGTACTCGACAAACCGATTTAGCTGACTTAGGTCGAGTATGGGTCTGAAGTCCCCAGTCTTTTTTGGAACCAGGAAAAAATGGGAATAAAATCCCTTTCTCTTTTGCCCGAAGGGGATGCGCTCGATTGCTTCTTTGAGCAAGAGCGAATTTACCTCCTCGCAGACGAGAAGAGCCTGGTCCTGAGAATAAGAGGACTTTGTGGGTAGAGTTTCTGGAGGAATCTCCAGAAATTCTATGGTGCGTCCGACGGACACCAGTTGCAAGACCCATTCATCGGAGGTGATCGCCTCCACCCTGCGCTGATGGCAACTCTCCACCTGCTCCCCTCTCAGAGACTGAGGAGGCAGTGGGGCCGGAGAGTCAAGAAGTGGCAGGATGTTCAGGGGGAGGGCCTCCTAAACGTCTCTGATTTTTGGAGGCAGGAGGGGTGGCTGTACCCGTGGCTTTTCACTTCCCTTGGCAGCGTGCCTGAGCGTTCTTTTGCTGCCTCCAGGTCCTTTTCCGAAATGGCTGCTGTTGCTGAGAGCCCGATCGGTACACTGACCTGACAGACCTAAAAGCAACTCCCTTGTCCTGTAGGTCTGTTATAATATCCTTGGTGTTCCCACCAAAAAGGACCGAGCCCCTAAAAGGGTCATCCTGAATCGCCAACTGGACCTCGTTGACGAGGCTAGAAAGGCAAAGCCAGGAATGCCGTCTGAGGGCAACAGCAGTTGCCGAGGTACAGGCCACTGAGTCAACGGAGTCATAAGTGGCACGTAAAGCGTGCCTACAAGAAACCTTGGAGAGGTGGAGATCCTTGGCAAGGTCCTCCTTTAAAGGCAAGGGGTCCATGGACTGGACTCGCACTTCCAGCCTGGCCAGGGTCAATTTCTGATGGGACACCATGTGACCACGTAACTGAGTGATCGGAGGGCGCACATGGCCGAGGAATATATCTTTTCCAAACTGGTCCATCTGCGACTCTTTTGTCCGTGTAGTGCTCTATGTGCTTGGGCGCTGAACAACGATCATGAGCCACTGAGATGACCAAAGAGTCAGCCTTGGGATGGGCCTTTAAGAAAGAAGCATCCTTCGCGCCCAGTAGAGCCTGTCTGCCCGCTTGGGGACAGCTGAGATAGAATGAGGCATCTGCCAGACAGTAGGGGTGAGGTCTTGGTAAGGCCATCCATGGAGGAATAGGGATGGGAGACAGAGACTCTAAGTCTAGGTGTTCATGAGCCTCAGTCTCATGGGATCCTGTTCCTCCGACTCCCAGCCAAGAATAGTCTTTCATGTCACCAAGAGGTCCAAGAAGGCAGGGTCTTCAGGTAGAGACTTTGGCGAGACCTTGCCTCTCGTGTCCTCAGGGTCCTCCGGGATCTCCTCCGAGGAATCCTCCCTCCCGCCTGAACTGTCAACATCATCATCCACCTCCTTGACAGGATGGCGTCTGTCCAGAAGGGAAACATCGTGTCGAGTCTTCCCCGAGATGTGGACAGTGGCTATCAACGAACTGCTCGAGGAAGGGGACCTAGGAGACTGCGGTTGTGGGAGCCTAGTCTCCAGGTCCGAAACCAACTCCAACCTAGCCCCCTGCCACAAAGACTGTATTAAGTTCTTGAAATCCGGGATAACCGGAGGAGGGGGAGGTGGAGTAGGCAGTGGCTGGGGGGGAGGGATAACTACAGGTGGATAATAGCCCTGGAATCCCGTATAATGGGAGTATGAATTAAATCCAGGGTAGAACTGCCCGAGATGATTCCAGTCGGAGTTGGACCCCGGAAATGGTCTCCAGGATACCCCAATGGGTAATGCGGGACAGTTCGGGGTCGGGTATAAATCCCCGTCATCAGATCAGGCATCGGGGGAACCCACGTTGGACCCACCGTTGTGTAAATACGTTGAGGGTCCAGCGTCGGGACAGCCTGCGTCAAAGGAACCAACGTTGGAACCGGCACCATCCAATTTGGCGCTAGAAGGGGATCCGGCGTCAGAACCGGACAAAGGGGCCCTGGCGTTGGGACCTTATCCGGCGTCAGGGCCAAAGGTAAAGGCCGGTCAGCCGGTCCCGGCTGCGGGACTGTCGTTGGGATAACCGGCATTGGAGGAAGAGCCGGAAGGCGGAAGAGGGGCCTACACAGAAAGGTCGGTAGGCCGAGGAGGAGCCTCCTTTTCCTTGACCCCAGAAGGGAAGTGCGAGAGGACCCCAAAGTCTCGACAGGGTCGATGGGTTCTCCGCTGGGATTACCAGATGCCTGCCGGAGAACCGGAGGGCACAGGTGAAGGAGGAGGAGGAGGGAAAGGGGTTTTCTCTCTCTGGTCTTGCCGGACGTCGGGTGAGGCGCCGTGAGGCCCCGACGGGGGAACAGAGCCCATGCGGTCATCAGGGATGGCTGACTTAGCAGGCAGGGTCAGGCAATCGGGGAGGAGCCCCCGGCCGACTTATCAACCGGAGCCAGGCGACTATCCCCAGCCGGGGGAGCCGACTTACCGGCAACCACGTGGTCCCAGGAGGAGCCGGGGGCCGACTTATCAGCCGAGGTGATGCGGTCACCGGAGGAGTCGACAGCCGACTTATCTGCCGGAGTTTTGTCCAACTTACCATCCAGTTTTCTGGGCGGCAGCTGGGCCTTGCTCATCGAGGGCCTGGCATCATCCACGGAGCGAGCCGTCTCCCTAGACTTCTCCTTGTACTTTTTTGAAGGAGATGATTTTTCAGATGAATCCCAGAGACAATCCATTTTCTTCTCTAAGGAAGCCAGGCGGGCTTTTAGTAAATGGGTCTCTAAAGCCTGCTGTCTCCTCTTTTTTGTGACCTGGTTAAAGGATTGACAATCAGGGCAGGAGGAGACTTGATGGTCCAGGCCTAGATAGAGGACGCACTTGGAGTGACCGTTTTTGTGCAGAATCTGCGTGCCACAGGACGAGTGCTTCTTCTTGAGTGAAGACAAGGAAGAACATGAATTTTTGAGAAAAAAAGGCAACGAAGGATAAACTGACGCAATGAACTTTCTCGACGATCACTAACTGGAAGTCTGCAATGCGACTGACACAAGGCGACGGCAGGAAAGAACTGGAGGGCGGGCGTGGGGACCGCCCACTATATACAGTTACGCTGACATCAGTCACATGACGTCGGGGTGGGCGGTTCCCCGTCAGGTATTGCTAGAAAAGTCTGCTGTGCGGCCCGCTGCCAGGTGGCGCCAGTCCAATATGTGATGACCTACTGAAGGAACCTTCTCGAAGTAAGATCTTCTGTTTTGGTTCTGTTTAGGGTACATCCAGATACCACTGATCATTTTTCTAGCTGATTGAAGACAGCTACCAGTGATGTTTCAGGGCATGAAAAATAAAGAATGTTATCTGCAGACAATGCGAGCTCGTGCTCCCCACCCCCCAGGTCTATGCCCCTTACTTCTATACTCTAATGTATAGTTTGAGCTAAGGGCTCAATGTAGAGGGCGAATAAGAGTGGTGAGAGGGGCACCCTGTCTACTTCCCTCCCAGCCTTAGACACGTGGACATGTGACCATTCGCTCTTATATATGCACTAGAACCTCTGTAAAGGTGGAACACTCCATCCAGGAATTCTTGTGGGAGCCCAAACCGGGAAAGGACCCTTCTTAGAAAAGACCAAGACACTTTATCGAATGCCTTTTCCACATCCAGACTTAATAACAGGGAAGGTGTCTTTGATCTGTTAATATGGTCAATTATATGGGCTGTTCTTCTTAGGTTACCTTGGGCCTGGCGCCCCGGAACAAACCTCATCTGATCCATTTGGATAGGATTTGGGAGTACCTGTTGAAGCCGATGTGTCCAAATGGCCATTAAGATTTTATAATCATTGTTAAGGAGGGATATAGGGCAGTAGGAGGCACACTTGGTGGGGTCCTTTCCCAGCCTGGGCAAAAACAGATCGCTCTCAGACATGAAAGCAGGGTCTGGCCTTCCTCACCTAGTACTCCTGCGAAAACCCTCAACAGCAACAGTTGAACCATGTCTCTGAAGGCCTTATAGAACTTTGAAGGCAACCCATCGGTACCTTGGCATTTCCCCATCTTAAGATCCCCCACTACCCCTCTCAGTTCCTCCCCTGTAACCGGGGAGAGTAAGCTTTCTCCCTGGTCCCTAGAGAGCTCCAGTAAATTAAGTGTGTCCAGAAAATGAGATAAAACCACATCATCCGGGTCTGGGTCAGGTTTGTACAGAGTTTCACAGAACTCCCTGAAAGCTTCAGCAATGATGGGTACCTGATTCTCCATTTTAGCAGTCTTCGGATGCTGAATGGATGTTATCATAGCTTTAGCTCTTTGAGCCCTCAATTGACAGACTAGGAGACACAAAGAGTGAGGACCCCCCTCGTAATACTTCTGTCACAGGAAGAGGAGTTTTTGCTCCACTTGGTAATCCAACAGGGTGCCTAGCTCTTTCTTGAGCGCCTTCAATTCCTTAGTTCTCTCCCTGTCTATTTTAACCTTTTGTGGTGCCTCTATAAATTTTGGATCTGAGAAGTTAATCTCACCCTTCTGGCCTCCCTATCTTTTTTCTTCCTAGCTGAAATCTGTATGAATTTGCCCCTTATCATAGCCTTTGCTGTGTCCCACAACACTGCTGCAGATACCTCTGAAGCAGAGTTTTCCACCAGAAACTGCTTATAGGTGTCCTGGATTTCATCTTTAACCTCAGTCTCCAGAATGTATTTCTCTTAAATCCCCCCAGCTCAATTTTCATAAATAAGGGCGCGTGGTCCGATAGCACCAAATCCCCCATCCGTATGTCCTCCTGTACCTTAACTAGTTCCTTCTTTGGTAAGAGGAAGTAGTCCAGCCTTGAGTACATTTGGTGAGCCGCTGAGTGGTATGTGTAGTCTCTCCTCCTCCCATTGAGCTGACGCCAGACATCAACCATGCCTAGCTCACCCAGCAATCTATGAACTTCCCAAGCAACCTTATGTTCCTGACGTGAAATCCTGGACGTAGTATCCAGTTGTGGATTGAAAGTTAAGTTTAAATCCCCCTTCCCCCGCACATAATAACCCCTTCTGTCCAGTCTTGAAGGTAACCAGGAAGGACCGCTAATAGATAATCCTTAAAGGCAGACCCCGGGGGGAAATAGACTAAGGCAAGGGTAATCATGTTCCCATAAAACGACCCTTCACCAAGACAAAACGTCCCTCATCTGTCAAAACATCTACCTCCTCAAACTGAACCTTTGATGGTACTAATATGGCCACCCCTCTTCTATGTCCCCTTTTATATGAGGCCGTGGCAACCTCTTGAAACCCAAACTTGGACAACTTTTCATGCTCTGTCTCTGAGAGGTGTGTTTCCTGAAGGAAAGCAAAATCTACCTTGGCTCGTTTAAGGAAACTAAGGACTTCACCCCTTTTTACCGGATTTGTGAGACCATGAACATTGTAAGTACAGATACATGTGATTTGTTTAGCCATTTTGAATATATAACAAATATCTCAGCACAGCGAGACAGTTTTTCTTTCCTTTAAAAATTCCAGACCTCTTTAAATAATTGCAAAGGCATGTTTTGAGACTATGAATTGAGACCACACCATTAAACTGCATAGTGGAAAATAAACAACAAACACTAGCCAACAGAGCTGTGAAATGTAAACACTGAACTTTGGTTAACTGCCAAGGTGGGAAAGCCATACTCATTAATTTTTGGTCCCTTTCCTTTGTTAAGGTAGAGTGGTTTTTGGAAAGGGAAGGAGGGGGACAGGATATGTCGCCCTTCCTGCTGGGACCTCCCTCCTAGGCCAAATTCACCTGAATTAGGCCAAACTCACCTGAATTAGGCCTAAATTATACCCCATTTGTTTGTTTTTTTTAAACAATTTTTGTTTTTTAACTATGTAAATAAAATCATACAGCATAATATAACACAATTTCATCATCATCTATGATGCAGGGGATGGGTTGCACCTTAACAAAATGGGCAAATGTTTATTGGCTCAGCAACTAAAGAATACTGTACATCGCCATTTAAACTCCACCAGAAGGGGAATGTGGGGGATACAAAACCATGGGCATCACAAATAGTGTGGAATTTTATGTCAATCAATGCTAGGAGTCTTACAAATTCGATGAGCTCCAAGTTACATTGCACACTCATAACATCCATGTTTGCACTATTGTAGAGACATGGTAGCAACCCGAAGATACCTGGGATAAGCATATTCAAGGGTACACATTGTATAATAAAGATAGGTCCCTATCAAGAGGTGGGGGGTGGCTCTGTATGTTGCAGAAGGTATCTCTACGGAAAGTATAGATATATCTAGATGGACAGATTTAGAAGCCCTATGGGCTAAGATTAGTCCACCTCGAGCACTAAGATCAACCTGGGTATGATATACAGGTCCCCGGGGGTCCACTAGGGCATTGGAGGATGAGGTTATATTAGATTTTATTAACCAGTTGTCCTTAGCTGGGAATGTAGTACTGGTTGGGGATTATAACCTCCCGGGTATCAGGTAGGATATACTAAAAGCAAGTACAACTATAGAATCCAAATATTTGGAAACCTTTAGCTTTACAGAGTTGGATCAATACGTTACATTTAATACCAGGGGTAATCATATTTTAGACTTAGTATTAATCATCCTTGGGGAAAATATTTTTAACTGCAGTTTGAATCCCCCATTGGGTTCCAGTGACCATTCCATGATTGGCTTTCAGTATGCTGGTACTCTGGGGGTTAAAAAAAGGTAGTCAAGTACTCCATAGGTACAATCTAGCTAATTTCAAGCAAATTTGATATGAATTAGCTACATGGGACTGGGAATCAGATTTTAAGAACCAGACAGTCATTGGAATGTGGGGTAGGTTAACAAAAATCTTAATTCACTTGGTCAAGAGGTATGTACCAACCAGAGACAAATACGATGGGATAAAAAATGCCCTTCCACCATGGATGACCCCATCTGTTAAAGGACTATATAAATAAAAATAGAGCATACCACCAGGCAAGACATAACAATACAGAAGCTGGCTGGGAGACCTACAAAAAGTATCTCAAACTTGCGAAAAGGGGTATTGTTCTGGCCAAAAGAAATTATGAGCATACGCTAGCTACTAAAGTCCAGGATAATTACAGGACTTTTTATTCATATATTAACAGTAAGAAGGTGAAAAACAATACTGTTGTACCCCTAAAAGCACAGAACGGGGCTCTTATCACGGAGAGTAGTGCATTAGCTGAGGAATATAATACATACTTTTCCTCAGCGTTTAATGCAGGCCCACAAGTTATTCAGGGCTATGGAGGAAAAGCACAAATGGGACACAGTTTTAAGATAGACCCAGCTAATGTCTTTAAATTAAAGACTAAAAAGTAAATCAGAATAAGGCACAGGGACTTGATCATATCCACCCCAGGGTAATCAAGGAAATGGCAGAAGTATTGGTTCAGTATCCTGGCTATTTCAAAACATTTGTCAATGCCGATGTTTGCTTGCTGGCACTGGCATTGGTAGTGTAAGAGTTACAGAGCTGCATAATAGGAATGGCAGTGAAGTATTGAACTGAAGCCAACCCCATCATCACCCTGCAGATAGTGACAGGCATTGGGTGTGCCTTTGGTCATCAGGCGTAACGGCCACGCCATTTCACCACACCCTACCGTGCAGACACCGACAAGTGTCACGTGTGCCTTGGGGTCTTTGGCCCTTATTTGGTTTTGATTTAGTTTTGTTGACCGGGTAAGTGCACTAGACAAATCCTGCCTATTTTCAGGCACGACATGGGATACAGATGAATGCCAACTGACCTTGAACCAGATTAAGCTGCTGGTGGTATTTTTAGTGAATGAGGGAAATTTGGCCAGGACACCGGGAAATTCCCCTACTCTGCTGCTGTTCCAGTGGCCAGAGGGGAGTAAGGCGTTAGTATGCTGTGACTGAGATGACCATGGCTCAGTCGATGGAGAAGGAGGTGGAGAGCGCTATGAGCGCTGAGCAGTTAATCTGGGAACGCAAGGGCTTCAAGCCAAGAAAAGCACCAGTTCAAAGGAGAAAAGTCGCTCAAAGAGGAGAGAATGACGGAGGCGGAGGTGTTTGGTAAAGAGAGGGTTCCTTTAAGGCAGCTGTTTGCGGAGGACCCCATTCAGGCGGATGACCAAGAAGAAGACGCGGCTCCTTTAAAACCGGCAGGGGAAGCCGGCAACCCGGAAGTAATGGAGAACGAGAGACGAAGGAGAATTCCAACGCTAGCAGACTTAGCCAGGAGAATCCTGCAGACAGAGCAGAAAGGAGTGGAATTGGAGGTCGGAGGACAAAGAATTGAATCGGAAGGGGGAATCTTATGGTTGGCAGCAAACGAAGGGACAGAGACAGGAGCGAGAGGTAATGGCTCGTCTACTAAACCCTCGCGGCCTGTAAGTACTAAATCTAATCTGAATAACTTTTCAACTATCCCCATCTCAAAAGACTCCGGTTTTGTGTTAAACCCTAAGGTGATGGCGGATGCTAGAGTTTCCCCTGTGATTTTTCAAACGGGACATGGGCTACAAGAAGGAGTTACTGAATTTTGTTTTCAATCTGACAATAAAGACTTTAATGCTTTACAAAACGGGATGTGGGAGTTAGACAACAAGGTGTAACTGACAGTATGGTGGCAGCGGGAACATGATAGCTCCTGGACCTACAAGCTGCTTTATCAGC
The DNA here is from genome assembly GCA_016271365.2 of Neoceratodus forsteri. Classification (NCBI taxonomy): domain Eukaryota; kingdom Metazoa; phylum Chordata; order Ceratodontiformes; family Ceratodontidae; genus Neoceratodus; species Neoceratodus forsteri. The sequence goes on along the minus strand of CM057450.1, from coordinate 639,550,695 downwards.
TGCAGGCTGGCAACAGAAAGAACAAGGAGTATGGACACCTGATTCTTCTTGGGAGGATGTTTGGGGTTTAAAGTCTACCTTGCCTGAATGGAAACCAGGGAGGGGAAGGGGAGACAGTCTTCCTGCCTCTGATAGTACTATTGTTCAAAGAAATAAAAAGGAGGAACAGTTTTCTGTGGTAGAGAAGAAGACAAATTCTGTGACTGCAGTTCAGGATAGGAGGGTTAGTGTAACTAAAATTGAGCAGTCTGAAGTTAGTGGAGTGCAGCCAGTAAAGCCCCTTTTATCAAGTTTATTTTCACAGAGTAAGAAGGAGGCGGCACCAAGGAGGAATGCGGTAAGGATTCGTTATAAAGGGGGTTTGAAGGAAAAGCCTAACCGATATTATGTTGGTAGAATGCTAATTAAGGATTCTTTGAAGTTTTCCCCTAGGGATGTATTTGCTTTTATCAATATTTCAGGTGAGGACAATTATGATATTAGCTTCCGTTCACCTGCTTTACTTGATCTGTTCTGGGAAAGGTACAATCAGGTGAAGTTTTCCCCGTTATGGACACCTTTTTTTGTTATTCCTCTGTCCAAACCGTTGATAAAGTTTGTGACGGTAATGTTCAGAAATGAGGGGGTTCAGGTAGAAGACATTAAATTTTGGCTATCACAAAAGTGTGAAGTCTTAAGTGAACCAGATCCCATCTTAGACTCTGAATTATTTTGGACAGGAGGGTGGAAGTTTAAAGTGAAATTGAGACAAACAACGTCAGGGGTGGAACATATTCCTAATTCCTTTATGTTAGGAAGAGATAGAGGGGTCTGTTTTTACAGTGGGCAGCCCAGGGCCTGCTATAAATGTGGATCCAAAACGCATTTATCGAATGTTTGTGACCAACCTAAATGTGATAATTGTGGAGAAGTGGGTCATATCACATTATTTTGTTCAAACACTTTAAAATGTGACTTATGTGACGAAATAAATCATGCTTTTAAAGATTGTCCCTGGGCAGCCCAGAATAAGCAAACTTGTGGAGTTTCGGACCTCCTAATACAACAAGCTCAAAATGCAGGGGTATTTCAGCATGAGGTGTCCACAGGGGTTAAAGAGGTAATAGTTCCTCCGAGCATGGTTCAACAGACAGAAGCAGTGAAGGTAGCTGAAAAAGTGGTTCGGCAGCAGGAAGCTGGTGAAGGGTGAAATCTTCTTCAGCCGGTTTGTTATTCTGATGCTCTGGAAGGGAAAAGTGTGATTGGTGTAGGTGAGCCTCTCACCGTCAGTAGCTCCACCATGCTTAAGGCGGTCTAGTAGGACTGCTAAAAATCTAGTGCCTGTAGAATTAGAGTATTGAGTCCAAAACCCATTAGGAATTATCTTGGGGAGATTCTGAGATGGATATGGGGGATACTGATTCCCAAATTTCAGTGCAAGAGGGAGGGGGAGTAAAGAAGGACGATTACAAAGGAAAAAAAAAGAAGAGGAGAAAAAAATGAGAATAGTTTAGTCTGGTATTTACTCTTGGTGAACTAGGCAGATGGATATTACATGGGCTTCTTTCAATACCCATAGTCTGTTAAAAACCCTGAAAAGGCGTGCAGTATTTCAAATAATAGCAGATTTGCATGTATCCATTTGTTTCTTGCAGGAGACGTGGATGTTTGCGAGTAGTCAAGTTAGTGCTTTTACTCAGGATTGGCCATGGGGACCTTCATTTTGGTCTTTTGGTGAGGATAGAGCCGATGGGATAGGAATTCTTTTTAATTCCTTTAACTTTAAATTACATAAGTTGATAGAGGTTTGTCCTGGGAGGGTTTTGGTTATAGAAGGGTGTTGGTTTGAAAAAAGGATTAGATTAATCAATATTTATGGACCACAATCTAAAGCTGGGAGGGTTGCGTGTTTTTCGGATATACGGCCCTTTTTAATAACACATATTCCAGTTTTTTGGGGGGGAGACTTTAATTGTAATATAAAAGGTCATAGAGGTAAGGATAAGTTGGAGCAAGGGAAACAGAAGATTTATTGTGATTCGGTTTGTCTTACTAATATAGTGAAAACTGCAGATCTGGTGAATTGTATAGATAGTAAGGCAGGTGGTTTGTTAGGTACCTTTTTTACTAAAGGAAAAAGTTTTATGATTGATTATTTGTTCATATCTAAAAGGATCTTGTTTCATAGTCCCCAGATTGTTCCTATGGAATTCTCAGACCATGCTCTGATACTTATCAAGGTGGGGGCACAGCAAACGTTTTTTAGACATAAAACAGTGTGGAAATTGAATACTTCAATTCTTCATGAGACGATAGTTTCTAATTCCATTCGCTGTATTCTGGATGCCAGGTTGTCAGTGGCCTTTTTATACCAAGATCTTGGGGTCTGGTGGCAGGAAACTAAAAATGATTGCATTTGGTGGTTTAAAAATATGGGTTGGAAGATGAAACAAGATTTTTTGAATATCTTAAACTCAGACAACAGCTCCAATATATATTGTCATGTGCAAATTCTTCTAGAGGTAATTTTTCAGAGCAGATAGCTGAAATTAAAGGTCTCATGAAGAAGAGACAGTATGATAGAGCAAAATCACTTCAAGCGTTAATACAGAATCATTTAAAAAAATCTGTTTTTGGAGATCCTTTTGAACTCTGTAAATCACTTAAGGAGAAAGAGAAATTAGAATTTTTATACCAAGGAGATACTAAGGTGTTTTCTATTACAGCATTAAGCGAAATTATTCAAGAGCACTTTAGGGATCTGGAACCAAAGGCTACTCCATCGTCTCTTCAGATTAGCCAGTTTTTAGGTCCTAAATTAATGGTAAGCAGGAATAATGAAGGCCTGAAGGAATTAGGACGGCCCTTTTCAAAAATTGAAATTTTGGAAGTCATTAAGTCATTAAAACAGAATGTATCTCCAGGTATAGATGGGCTATCACATGGTTTTATAAAGCCTTTTCATCTGAATTAGTGGAATGTCTTTGTTTGGTGTTTAATTTTTTCTCTCAAAAGGTGGTGTTAAATTCTTTTACAGAAGGGCGTCAGACATATATCTTTAAATCTGGAGATAGAGGTTATTTTAGAAACTGGAGGCCGTTAACTCTGTTGAATACTGATTACAAAATCTTGACTACGTTGATTAATAATAGACTTAAAAGGGTTGTGGAGGGGTTGTTTCTTCCTATTCAACACAGTGGTATTCCAAATAGAAGAATTCATTCAATATTATGTTTAATTAGAGACATAATTGAGCAAGTCTGGAAGGAGGGTCAGACAGGGTAATTGTATCTGTGGATCTGGAGAAAGCATTTGATAGGGTAGATCATGATTTTTATTTGCATCCCTAGATTGGTTTGGTATTCCTCAGTCTATCATACAGCTCATAAAAGGGTTATATACTAATGCGAAAGTATATCCAGTTTTGAAAGGTACTTTGGGAGAAGGTTTTATTGTAAAATGGAGTGCGGCAGGGTGCCCATTAAGCCCGCTTATTGTATAACTTCTCTTTAGAACCTTTAATAAGGGCAGTCTGTGTTCCACCCTTGTGGTCGGAATTAAGGTTCCAGGGCTTGCACCCTGTCTTATACAAACATTTGCTGACGATATTTGTCTTTTTTCTAATCATATGGATTTTTCTGTTTTTTACAGTATTTCAGGCCTATGCAGGTGTAGCTAATGCTAAATTGAATGCACATAAGTCTAAAGGTTTGTTGTTGGGTGCCTGGCAAAGAGAATTGTTTTTATTCAAATCAGTTGAATTTTCACTAAATCCTTGAAAATTTTAGGAGTAGAATTTACAAATCAGAATAGTCCTTTTGAGGTTTGGTCAGGTGTTTTGGACTCTGTTTTACAAAAAGTAACGCTTTGGAAAAGGTTTAAGTTTTCTAAAATTAAAAGGATTCAGATAATTAGGCAATTTATTTTACCTAGACTGCAGTATATAGCGGTTATTTTTCCTTTGCCAGTGCAGCTAGAAACAAAATTATATAGCATCTGTTTCCAGATGTTATGGGGAAGCAGATTGAATCCAGTAAAAAGGGGATGTACGTATCTTGACAGAAAACAAGGTGGGTTAGGGATGGTGGACCCGGTGGTATTTTGTTTCTCTCTTTTCATCTCTTTTTCTTTAAAAAAAAGTTTGGGGGGTTCTACAGAGTTTGACAGTTTAGTCTTTCAGAATCTGTTGGAAAAATATCTGAGTATGTGGAGACCTCTGGCTCCTACCTGGTCTACGAGATTTAGGGCCCCAGGGTATTTTAAGCCAGCGGCACAGAAATTATTTAAATGGAAAATCTCAAAAGACATGATTTTAAGATGTACAACAAAAGGTTTGTATAAAGAAATCATGGTTCAATTTTTTCATATGGAACCAAACTTTAAAAATTGTTCAAGTCATAATAAAAGTAATGTGTTGGAACAGTTAAATAATTATAGACTTCCTCCTTATATGTGGGAAAATTTATGGCTAATTATGTATGGGAAACTAAATGTAAGGGGTACTGCCAAACATAAAGCCGTTGAAGAAAGAAGTTGTCCTTACCCAGAATGTGTTAATCAAGAAGAGACGATGGAGCATTTTTTTTTGCATTGTTCTTTTCCCACTAAATTATGGGTTTATTTAGCTCGGATTTGGGATCTCCCTTGGTTAGCACACATGGATTACGATCTCCTGGTTATTGGGAATTTTCCACAGTTTTTGAATGGTTTTGAGAAAAATACGTTAAGGGTGTTTTTGGCCTGTCTGAGGTTTTGCTTATGGCAAACTAGAGTTCAATGGGTACTATACCAGAAACGGCCATCATTGGAGGGTTTTAGAATTTATGTAACTAATGTTTTGAATAAAATTTATATGGAAGAATGTCAAATTTATAGTCTGGGTAAAGTTAAATTTTGGTGGAGGGATTTCTTCATTTCATTAAATATAAGTAAAAACAATATCAAGGGTAAAAGTTACCAAAGATTATGCATAGAATTGTTTAGAGATTGTTTTATCTACTTGTGAAGATTTGGAATATGCGAGTTTAAGTTTGTTTTAGCTTCTATTTTAGTTTATGTACAGAAATATGAAAGTTTATTGGTTTGCTGTTCTTTGTTCTTGTGGTTGATTTCTATGTGAATATTTTAATAAAGTTACCCCTACTCTTTTTGATAAGAGCCATGGGATCTTTAACATCCACCTGAACTACCACCAATCCAGGCTGATGGGACCTCGGTTTAACGTCTCATCCGAAAGACGGCACCTCAGAAGTGCAGCACCCCTCTCATGCTGCATTACAGTGCCAATACTGGGATATTAACCCAAGTGCCAGATGTGGGAACTGAATCCACAGCCCTCTGATCTCCCAGCCTCAGAGGCGAGTGTGCTACCTACTGAGCCACTGACACTGACGCGCACCCCATTCCATCAGGAAATATTGTGAGATGGGTGCGGTATAAGAGAATGGGGTGAACTTTGGGGCCGAAGAGTCCAAGGCACATCTCAATGCCTCTCAGTGGCTGTAGGGTGGCGGTGGAATGGTATGAGCATTGCAGGTGACAATCCCAAGTCACAGCCCTGATGCCTGTCATTCTCTACAAGGTGGGGTGTTATGTTCGGAAACCCTAACGCCTCAGGCATTCGTTGGTATTTTCACTCCAAATTTTCAACATGGGTTTTTTGTGATCCCCACCTCATGAACAGTGGCAATATCAGTTTGTTAGCCGAAAAATGCTTTTGCACAGCAACTACGGCATTTGTCACCACAGGTGCAAAAACACATTCTGAACAGGATGTGAAAAATGACAGCTGTACTGTTCATGGGGAGGTGTAAAAAATGGAAATGTTGAAAATCTGCAGTGAAAATATAAAAAAAACTGGTGAAGTCACGAACGGGCATAGAAACTGTGCAACGTGCACCCATAATGTAATTAGTTTGGGAATTGTTTACAGCAGATTGTCAACACAGGCATTTTGGGACCTCCGGTCATGAACAGTGTCACTGTGATTTTCTTTATCTGTGCCAAACAATGATTTCCCACAGTGACCATGCATTTCTGCGCTGAAAGTGTGAAAACACATTTCGCCATGTTGTAAAAATGACAGCTGTACTTTTCATAAGGAAGTGTGGAAAAATGCCACTGGTGAAAATCTGGATTGAAAATATTACAAATTCATGAACTTACGAGGGTACATGGAAACTGCGCAATGCTCACTCGTAACACAGTCATTTTTAGGAATTTTTTCACCAAATTTTCAAAATAGCCATTTTAAGACCTCTGCTCATGAACAATGTCACTGTGATCTTCTTAATGTGTCCCATACATTGATTTCGCACACCGACTGTGCCACTGTGCGCTACATGGGTGGAAGCATGTTTTGGGTGAGATGTGAAAAATGACAGCTGTACTGCTCATAAGGAGGTGTGGTAAAATAGCAATGATGAAAATCTGGAGTAAAAATATTGAAAATCTGCGAACTTATGAGCGTGCGTAGGATCAGCGCAACAAACGCTCGTAAAACAGTCATTTTGCAGAATTTTTTCACCACATTTTTAACACAGCCATTTTAGCACTTCTGCTCATGAACAGTGTGACTGTGATTTTCTTAATGTGTCCCATATATTGAGTTTGCACACCGACTGCGCCATTGTGCGCTATATGCGCGGAAACACATTTTGGGTGAGAAGTGAGAAATGACAGCTGTACTGCTCATAAGGAGGTGTGGTAAAATGGCAGTGTTGAAAGTCTGAAGTGAAAATATTGAATATTTGTGAACGTACGAGCGTGCGTAGGAACAGGGCAATGCATGCTCGTAAAATAGTCATTTTTGGGAATTTTTTCACCAAATTTTTAACATAGCCATTTTAACACCTCTGCTCATGAACAGTGTCTCTGTGATTTTCTTAATGTGTCCTGAACATTGATTTCGCACACCGACTGCGCCATTGTGCGCTACATGCACGGAAACACATTTTGGGTGAGGTGTGAAAAATGACAGCTGTACTACTCATAAGGAAGTGTGGTCAAACGGCAGTGTTGAAAATCCGGAGTGAAAATACTGAAAATTCGCGAACCTACGAGCGTGCATAGGAACAGCGCAACACACGCTCATAAACAGTCATTTTAGATTCACCAAATTTTCAACATAGGCTTTTGACAGCCCACCTTATGAACACTGGCACTGTCATTTGATAATCGGCCTAAAGGTGATTTCGCCGCGAGTGACCGCAAAATCACTCTTCGGCCCGATTAACGCCACGACAGTGACAGAATTCATGAGGAGGGGTCCCAAAACCCCATCTTGAAAATTTGGTGCCAAAATTCTAAAAATGCCTGAGATATGCAGCAAAGTTGAAAAACCTATTCATTACATTATACAGCTTACCAGTATTTCCTCAGTTCAGGGTCGGCTTTGAAGAGTGCAGACGTGTTCCTGATCCACCAAGATCGTCTACCGAGTCTGGAGGTATGGCGGAGGTGGGGTGTGGGAGGCAGGTGCGCAGAGGGGCCCGGTGGGGAAGGCAGGGAGACCGCGAGGAACCGCTTTTGTGTTTTCAGGTTTTTTTTTTTAATTACGCTGGACGCTAAGTTGCGCTGGGGTTGGCCCCCAGCATGGCAATGGACATGACGCAGGACGCTTGTTCCACGCAGGGGTGGGCTCCCAGAGTGGCAGCTGGAAACCTTTGGGGGGGCAGTGGAGCCGACGGGGATTGGGCACCCCCGTCTGCCATTCTGACTGTTGCCACGCTGGGGTGGGCTCCCAGCGTGGCACCTGGAAGACTGTTTGGGGGAGGGGGATGAGCACTTCAGTGAGCACTTCCCTTATTTGATCGTGCTCACTGAAGCATCTCTCTTCCTTTCAACTGTAAGCCACTGCATTCTCGAGTGCTGTCACAGACAGCTGCAGCATGCATTGGGCAACTGTGGCAGCGCCTGTAAACACACGGAGCGAATTGGAAGAGGGGGTGACACAGCTCCAGAAACTCGGATGATGGCACTATGTTTCTTGCACATGCATGCAAGCAAACATAAAAATAAGTGGAAAGTGGTGACGTCCCCGAGGTCTGGAGGCAAGCGGTGATTGTCCCCATATATAAGAAAGGATCGAGACAGGAGGTCTCAAACTACAGGCCCATTAGCCTGACCTCTGTGTTGGGGAAGATCTTGGAGAGTATAATAAAAGACTTAATCATAGAATTCCTAGTAGCTTCAGGCAAGACAGATAGAACCCAGCATCGGTTTACCAGCAGGAGGTCATGTCAAACCAACCTCTCAGAATTTTACAACATAGTTAGTAAATCCATGGACATGGGAAACTCATTTGATGTTATCTTTCTTGACTTCGCCAAGGTATTTGACAAAATCCCTCATGAGGAGCTTGTGAAGGCCTTATTAGAGTTAGGTCTCCCCAACTGAATTTCGCAATGGGTCAAGGCATGGTTAAATAATAAAAGCCAGAGGGTCTATATAAAAGGGGAATTCTCTGGCCAGGTTAGAGTGACCAGTGGTATCCCCCAGGGTTCTATATTGGGACCTTGCCTATTTAATCTATACAGTATATATCATCAATGCAGGTTCATCCTGGGGTTTGGCTTTCAAAATTTGCAGATGACACCAGAATTGGATGTCCAATAAATAATATGGAAGATCAGCTTATCTTACAAGCAGCCTTAAATAACCTGGAGATATGGGCCTCCCAAAGCAATCTATTTTCATTATCGATAGTGCACGGTTATGCACTTTGGAAATAAAAATAAGCAGTTCCAATATACCTCGGGAGTTACTGTACTAAAGGTTGTAAGGGAAGAAAGGATTCGGGATTAATATCAGCAGTGATCTCAGTTTTAGTATGCAGTGTAATAAAACTATAAAAAGGCTAGCAGTATAACACATTGTATACAGAGGCACATTAAATGCAGGGCTAGAGAGGTTGTGATCCCCTCGTATACTGCACTGGTGCCTCCTCATGTGGAATATTGTGTGCAGTTTTGGGCTTCTTACAAAAAGGGGACATTAGATCTGTGGAGAGGGTACAGAGGAGAGCTACTAAAAGGATCAAGGGGACAGAAGGACAGAGCTATGAGCAGAGGCTGCAGTTTTTGGAAATGTACTCATTGGAGTATCGTAGAATGAGAGGGGACATGTGTTTGCTTTATAAGGCCCTGACCGATGCCTATCTGTGGGATCTCTTGGGACTGGCACATAGAGACCAATTATACGATACCAGAGCGCATCGTTACCAACTGATTAAGGAAAGATTTAAAACAAATAAAATGAAATACTGGCTAAATAATAGAGTAACTGAGATTTGGAATTCACTGCCTTGTGAGGTTGTGGAATGCAAAACAATGATGGAATTTAAAACAATGCTAGATAAATTTCTTAGGAGCAGGGACATTGAAGGTATTCATAACCTATGATTGGCGAGCTTATGGACTAACGTCTTTTAATGTCCTGAATATCTATGTAATCTATGTAATCTAAAACAGACTAACAAACTCTACTGATCATAAATACAATTATACAATACACATAGACATTTCAATGCGTTCCTCTAATTAATAATTTAAGATCCTCAAAAATGTCCAGATTCAATAGGCTCCTGTATTGGCAGCCATTTTTCATTATATTTATTTATTTGCTTTATTGCATAACAGAATCCTCTTTCTAGACTCCATAGTCGAATCATGGGAGTCTCTGCTTCTTTCCACATTCTAGTAATACAATGCTTAGCTGTCATAAATGCTGTGTATGCCAGAGGTCTTCTATTTTCAGGTATATATTAAAATGCTGTAATATTCAATAAACACATTTCTGGCCTGAACTTCAAGTTTATACCCAATACTCTATTCAAAATTTCAATAATCTGTTTCCAAAACTTTTGTATATAGGGGCATAGAACTAGCACGCATGTTGCATTGGCCATTTCTCCACACCCTCTATTGCAAAATGGTGGAACGGTAGCCTTAAATTTATTTAACATATAAGGTGAATAGTACATCCTATGTATTGTATAGAATTGTATCTGGTTTAATCTATTACTTAGTGAGCTATTCCACGTCATACATATTGTTTCCCATTGTTTACTTGAAATGGAAATTTTCAAATCCTTCTCCCATTTGTTTTTTAGTATTGTTGATATCCAACCATTTACTCTTAAAAGCTGCATATAGTTTTGAAATCAGTTTTTTCCTATTATTTGCTTCAATCAAAGTATCCCAAATCTGGCTATCTAACATCAAATTCCCTTTTCTATTTATAGCTAAAAGGACATTTTTAATCTGTAAATAGGTATAGAACACATTTTTATGTATTCCATATTCTTCCTGAATTTGTTGGAAGGATTTCTAATCTGTGTTTATATAGAGATCACCAATATTAATTATCCCCTTATTCTTCCATTTTTTTAATATGGGAGTATCAAAATAAGGATGCAATTTATTCTGGTATAACGGGGACGTTTTGTAAATTGTATTTTTCCCTCCTAATATATACATAGCTTTCTGCCACACTGTAATAGTATGCCTAAAAAATATGTTAGTATGTAGTTTAATTTGTTTCTCACAAACTCTTGTGGAGAGTAAATGCAAAAGATTCAATGGAGAAGGATTTTGAAATTCAAAAAATTCCCAAGGAGGAAATTCTTCTGCCCATAATTCTTTAAGAGGCTCTGTTATTGCTGCCCAGTGATACTGTTGTAGATTTCATAATTTAAAATCCAATTGTGAATAATCCATTATTAACTTTTGTTTTCTAAATCTAGGTTTATCCTTTTTCCAGAGGAAACTTGGTAATAATCTGATCTATCCTTTTAAAAATATCTTTTGAAATCATTAATGGAATTGCCTGAAATACATACAGCAATCTGGGTAGTACATTCATCTTCACCAATTGTACTCATCCTAGTAAAGATAAGGGGATATTCTCCCATTTTTGTAGGTCCCTTTGTACTTCCTCTAACAGTGGCTGCAGATTAATATCAATCAGTTTATTCCATCTATTTATCTGTATTCCCAAAAGTTAAACTTTCTTCTTTGTTGTAGGAATTTCGTATATCAGTATTTCTTTTTCTGGATGTACAAATAATGCTTCCAATTTATCCCAATTAACTGAATATCCAGAATGTTTACCATATTCCTTTACAATTTGCATTATAGTATTTAATTCCTGTTCACGTTTTTGAGATAAATAAGAATGTCAACTGCAAATAAAGAAAGTTTTAAACGCTATTTTCTATGTACTGAAATCCTCCTATATCTTTGTGTGCTCTTATATTATTAGCTAACGGTTCTATTATCAAGATAAATAAAAGTGGGGAAAGAGGACACCCTTGTCTTGTGTCACTAAATAGGGAAATGTAGAGGAACCTACTCCACTAGTCATGATTTTCGCTCTAGGCGATGAATATATAGTGTTAATCCATCCAATATACCTAGGGCCTATTCTAACCTGATTAAGAAATTCAAAAAGATAAGACCACTCAACCTTATCGAAGGCTTTTTCTGCATCCAGGGACACCACCACTGCACTGGATTCCTTAGCATTATAGATAACATTTAATGCATTTCTTATGTTATTATGACCCCTTCTCCTCTTGACAAAGCCTGATTTTTTTTTTATCATTCCATTATTTATCCTCTCCTCCGCTGCGGAGCGGGTGGCAAGTCATGCGGCCACTGGCACCTGCACCCCCAGACGAGGTCTGGCCTGCGACACGCTCTCCCCACAGAAGCCCAGTGCACAGAGGACCCCCACCCAGGGACCCGGAAACCTGGGACTTGGGGGGGCGCACCTCTAGTGTCCGCGGGCTCAGGGCACGGCCATCAGCCACCATGATCCCCCTGCAATTTTCTACCACGGAGCCATTCGTGCAATGGCATCGGCGCACTGACGTGCTGATGCCCACCGCGCTCCAACCTCGACTGTGAACGCCCGCTCAATGCCCCTGATCTCCGCCAGGTGCCGCTGCAGAGCAGTGCAGTGCCCCTGCCCACCCCAGAGGAAGGAGAGCTATCATGCGACACTCAGTCCTTCCTCTCCCCTGCTGACCCCACCGACCCAGGCCCATTCCCGAAGCCGGCTCGCTTGTGTGCCGAGAGGTGTGGCGTCCAGCATCTCAACCCCTTAGCACCACTGGGCCCTCTTCTGATAATTTTTGATCAGTTCAGGTAGAATTCTCTCAAGTTATTCCTGAGAAAGGTAACGACAGAACATCATGCAAGTCTTATCACCCAATCTCACTCTTAAATGCATATTACAAGATCTATGCAAAAATGTTAGCAACTATACCCCTTTATGAGGAATATATGTGGTGCTCCTGACCAACTGGAGCATCTGAAATTTTATTTATGCTAAGTAACTGAGGCAACATATCTTTACTCCAAAACCCCCAGCCCCCACTGCATACTTGTTTATATCCTTTATGGCGAATAGCTACCAGAGAGACGATCAGCCGCCATCAGTGTACAGGAAGTGTAGGAGTTCCCCCAACCCATCACCCAGCCTCATCCCCCAGCAATGCCACCAGAGGTGCCAAGGTGAACAGCCCCCAGGAGACCGATAATAAATCAGTAAAAAGGCCGCCCTCCAATACAACAGTTAGGCTACATCACAGCCTGCTGTTACACCTCAGTATCATAGGCTGCTTAGCGAGGTCTACTGCAGTGAGCCCCTCCATACTTCATGGTATATTGTTTAATATTCTTTATGTGAGCCCACTACCAGCTGTTGGTCCTCACGCCCCCAACCTGGCATCCTGGGTCACCTTTGCTAAGACAACTGGCATAAGAAATGAAAGATGGCCCTTCTTACCCTAGTTGACCCAACGGCCCCATGGTACGGCTTTCGGACCTATCTCTCTCAGCATTTATATTACAGGTGACTTTAGGGAGGGACTCCACCTCAAGACCTATGCCCGTGAACCCAGAGAGCTCATCTGCCCTTCCAAAAGCACCACCATAACAATGTCTCCTTGAAAGCATCGCCCACCCCTCCCCTCCCAGGTCAGCATCCCTGAAGTCTCAGCCGGAGAGCAGATCAATGGGACAACCCCCCATTCCACCTGCAGCAGCACCCCCCGCCCGAAACCCCAACTCAACTTTATCTTTTGTAATTTTATAAACATATTTACATCAGAGCTTTAGCTTAACCATCTAGCCATCCCCACCAGGCCTGTACCGCGTGTCCCAACCACCCCTTTCAGTCAATGGGTGTCTGACAAATCAGACCTCAGCCGTTCAAATTTTCAGCCAGCGAATTTCAAGTACTACCACATCTGAACCCTCAGGTAGGAGTGGGGGTAGAAAGCCCCTCGCCCGCCAATGAGCCACGCAGTCCATCTTCCGATTCTGAGGGCACCGATCCATTTGCTACCTGATAGGGCCTCTCTTTAGTGCGAACTCTATCCCAGATGGCCATGGATGACGATCTACTGCTAAGGCTTCTCTTTTTCGGGCCCACCCTGTTCCACTCGCATCTCTGAAACCATTGGTTCTTTTGTTCATGTTATCCTGGGGAACAGAAATAGCCATTGAGCGCAGGAAGTCCTCCGCAGCTGCCAAATTTGCAAATCTCTTTGGGCCACTATCAGTAATGACTCACAATTTTGCTGAGTATTCTAAGAAAGCTTTATGTCCCTGTTGTTGTAGGAATTTAACTACCAGTAATACTCTCCTTCTACGTGCCAAAAGTTGGGGTGTGTAGTCATGGTCAAAGAAAAGGCATATGTCCCCAAAGTGGATGATTTCTTTAGCCCAGGCCAGGCCGAGAATCTCCTCCTTTACCCTGAAATCCAAGAAGACAAGCACAATCAAGCAGGGGCGGGCCTTTGGGTCTCGGGGTGAGGTACTAGGGAGCGGTGTGCTGTGCTCATATGATGTTCAGGTCCTTGTCTTCTGGTAAGTTCAGTAGCTCTTTTATAAAGGAATCCATGAAGGTGACCATTTTGCCCTTCCATTTCCTCTGGTAGCCCATGTCTGCAAATATTGTTACGTCTGTTTCTAGTCTCTCCCTCCTTCATTCGTTGTTCTAGAAATTGTAATCTTTGGTGAAGGTCTAATACGGTTATATTGTGCATGTCTGTGATCGTGCTGTATTCAGAGAGGTTTTGTTCCATCGCCCCTGTTGTTTTTTTCAGCGTTTCTATCTCTGCATGATCCTCAAGAGCTCTAGTTTCCAGCTGCTGGAGCATTGCATGCATTTGCTGTAGTGTGGAGCACAGCTGCTTTGAGGTAATTGTACAGTCCATCTCTTCTTCCATATCGGGAACCACTGTCAAGATATACAGCTTGATATTCAGGTAGGCCACAGACACTGCGGTATGCTCCGTTTGTTTTTTTGCCCCTTTTCCTACCATTCCGGCCGGGTTGTCTTTGTTCCCTTATTTGGGAGGCATCCAAAAGTCAGTTATTTTATGTTTAGCCGGCAGGATGGTTAAAAATATGATCATATTACAAAAGATTGTTACTGGGCTGCTTCAGAGCGCTGAAGCTATTCTACCATTAAGCTGTCGGCTAAACCGTAAGTCCTCGGCAAAGTGATTGGATTAAACATAGAAACATAGATTTTGACGGCAGATAAGGACCGTTTGGCCCACCCAGTCTGCCCATTTCCCTACCTAATGGATAAGCTGCAGATCCTAGTTAACCAGCAGCCTACTTCTTCCTACCCCCACCCCCTAGAATTGCCTTATGACTGTCCCATGCATCCTTGAATTCCACCACTGTTTTTGACTCCACAACCTCCTCCGGACAATTAAGTATAAATCGGAAACCATCTTAGGAAGGAATTTCCTATTTGTCCTCAAAACTACCTAATCCCTATGGAATGAGATGTTGTCTTTTTCGATACACAGAGCCTGAAGCTCACTAATCCTTCTGGCAGAAGTGATGGTTACCAGAAACACAGTTTTCTAGGTAACATACTTCAAATCAGCTGAGACCATGGGCTGATAAGGAGGGACCATGAGCTAGGCAATGCAGACATTCAGGTCCCAAGTTGGCACCAGTTCCCTGTGAGGGGGGGTCAAGTGGCCAAACCTTGAAGAACCTTTCTGAAAATAGGACTGATGCCATAGAGACACCCTTTCCAGCTGAAATGTAGGCAGATACTGAGGCAAGATGGATTTTTAAAGTGGTTGGCTGCAAGCCCAGAGAATACAGATGGGTAAGGTAGTCCAGCACTGCTGGAATCCCTGCTTGTTCTGGTGCCACTTCATTGGGGTTTTCTTGCTACATGGCTTCCTGTATCCTCGTAAAACATTCAGAACACTTTCTGAGAGATGCAAACCTGCATACTCCAAGTCCTCAACAGCCATGCCTTGAGCCTGAGGGATCTGAGGTTCGGCTACAGGATCCTTCCTTAGTTGGAGGTTAACAGGTTGTGCTTCCAAGGGAGGTGTATTGGCTTGTCCGCAGACATGGAGAGCGGCAGAGAGTACAATGGCTGCCTTGCCCAATCTGGTGCTATCAAGATCATTGATGCTGGCTGGGAGCCGAGTTTGATCAGAACCCTGAAGATCAAAGGAAAAGGAGGGAAGGCATATAGCTGCCTCCCTGACCAGTCCAGAGTCAGAGCATCCAGGGGTACTGTACCCCTGGCTGGTGGTCTGCAACAATACTGTGGCAGGTGGTGGTTCTCGTGGGATGCAGAGAGATCTATCTCTGGGGTGCCCCACCTTCTGAACACTACCTCCAGCACCTGCCTGTTCAGGGTCCACTCATGATGGGCCTGGTTGATCCGACTCAGGGCATCTGCTAGGGTGTTGTCCTTGCCTGTCAGATGAATAGCTTGCAGTGAAGCTTTAAGTTAGTAAGCTAGGTTACAAATCTTCATTGCCTCTGTGCGCAGGGAGGTTGGGCCTTGTCCCTCCATTTGTTTATGTAGTACATGGTTGTGGTGTTGTCTGTTTTGACCTTTACCACTCTGCCTTGCACCAATGGTGTGAAGGCCTGCAAGACTAGTAATACCACCCTCAGTTCCAGCAGGCTTATGTGCAGATGTGACTCTACACTCAACCAGGTTCTGTGGGTGGTGTGCCTCCTCAGGTGGGCACCCCACCCCAGCAGTGATGCGTCTGCTGGAGAACCACTGATGGAGACTCTTTCTGAAGGGAACTCCTTCTTAGATTGAGTCCTTCCTTCAACCACTGGAGGGCTTGCAGTAATCTCCTTGTTACTAGAATCAACTTTGAGAGAGGGTCCCTCCTTTGGCTCTAATGTGCCCTGATGTGGAACTGTATATCCTCATTTGGAATCTGGAGCCCAGGACTGTGCCTATTGCTGCAGCCACGTGTCCCAGTAGCTGTAGGAACCGCCTTGCTATCTTTGGCTTGTGCAGACTGAACAAGCCAGCAGTTTGTAGGATACTGCTTACCTTGTCCTGACGCAGATAAGCCCTACCCTTCAGGGTGTCTAGTTCTGCCCCTATGAATTGCACAACCTGTACTGGTTGTAGGACAGACTTTTTGAGGTTAATTAGGAACCCTAAGGACTCCAAGAGCTCTTAGGTTACCTGCAAGTGGTCCTTTACCTGCTGCGGTGATTTTCCCACCAACAGCCAATCATCTAGATATGGGAACACCGTGACACCTAGCTTTTTTAGATGTGCTCCCACTACTGCTAAGCACTTTGTGAACACTCTTGGGGCTGAGGTGAGACCAAATGGTAGTGTTGAGAACTGGCAATGGCCTGATGGGAGTTTGAACCTGAGGTATTTTCTGTGGAACTCCCTTATGGGGATGTGGTAAGCATCTTTAGGTCCAAGGAGGTCAACCGGTCTCCTTTGTGAAGAGCTGGTAGAATCATTGTCAAGGTTACCATTTTTAACTTTGGCTTCACTAAGTGCCTGTTTAGTAACCTTAGGTCCAGAACAGGCCGCCACTCCCCGTTTTTCTTTGTGGTCAGGAAATACCTTGAGTAAAACCCTTTTCCCTTTTGCTGAGGAGGAACAGGTTCCACTGCCCTTGACAAGGGCAGATGTTGCACGTCTTTTTCCAACCGCTTCTTTTCTTTATTTGAAGCAGGTTTGAAAACCCTTGTTCTTAGTGGGGGAAAGGATCTAAAACTTAGGGACAAACTTGACCCACTACTTTCAGGACCTGCTTCTCTGTGATTGTTTTTCCAAGCCTGAAAGTAGCACGCCAGCCTGCCCCTGCAAATGTGAATCACTTTGAATGCCTGGGCAATATCCTCAGGTGTAGGCAAACTGCTAGACACCGCAGCAGTCCCCTTAGGCTTTTCAGCAGGGGGTTCAGCGCCTTATGACTGTCTGACATTTTTAAAGAAAAAAAAAATTTCTCAAACGTTCCTTTTTTTTTTTTTTTTTATTTAGCAGTTGTGATCAGTTCCAGAACCGAGTAAGTTCCGTTTGGAACCGGGAAGAGTAGAAAGATAACCAGATTTATTGTTTTTTTTACAGAGAAAACAGAAATTAAATTTAAGTAAAGCTACTGGAGTTTTAGTCAAAAACCTCCAATAAATCCTTGGTTGCTCAGCGGTTATCCTGAACCGAGAGAAACTGAGAAAAACACTTAAAATTCCTACTCTAAACTAACAGTTTACTAATAAAACAGAAAATAAAGGCAGCAACTGAAAATTATGAAAGAAAATACTTATAATTATAGAAATAACATTTGGGAATGACTGTGAGGAGAAGTCTCCAAGGCATCTTGACTTGGCAGGCACAGAAAGAAATCTGAGGGGTTTTAGAATGCAGCAGTTGATAAGGGCAGCATTTGAATAAGTGGCACGAGTCAATGATGAGTTAGGAATATTGGAGAATTCCTGGGTTAAGAAGCAAGTTCCATCTTCTTCACGGATATCTCTTCCCTTAGACTACACCTTTGGAACAAGTCCCAAGCAGTCCCAAAAGCTAACTGAGTGGTTGGTGTAGTCTGTTCAAGACAGCAGGCCCTGTAGAACAGCGAGGCCAGAGCATGCTCATCTATAAGAAACAATGTCCGGACTGTAATCTTTAGTAGTAAAGATGTGGACAGTACTCCAGGTGGCTGCAGCGCAGATGTGATCCACAGAAACATTTCTGAATCAAGCAACAGATGTGGCCATACACCTTGTGGTATGATCGCGAACCACACCAGGGCGTTCCTTACCGTGCTTCCTATAACAGAACATAATACAATGTGCTAGCCATGGGCGAATGAAACAAACAGCTGTTAGGGCTTTCTGCAGTCCTTGGTGTAAGCAATAAAGTATCTTAGGATTCTATGTACATCCAAAGTATGGAGCAATGTTTCACCCTGACTGGCATGCTGAGGAAAATAAACTGGAAGGTGGATAGTTTGATTTAATGTAGACTCATACACCACCTTTGGCCACAACTTAGGATTAGTACATAAAAAGACACTCTGTCTTTACAGAAATAAGGAGGCTCACACATTAGAGCCTGTAGCTCTGAAATCCTCGAGCCAAAGTGATTGCAACAAAAAAAAAACGCTTTCCATGAAAGAAAGCATAGGCCAAAACTCACGGCTGGCTCAAAAGGAGCCAAAGTAAGTTTTTCAAGCATATAATTGAGGTCCCAAGGCAGAACCGGATTATGAATGTGAGGTTTCATCTGCAGAATACCTCTCAAAAAGGTTCAGGAGAATTCTAAGTGCACTACTGTAAGCCCATCAACAGGGGCATGGCAAGCTGATATAGATGCCAGATCCACCTTCAGTAAGGAATACTGCAGACCAGAGTCTGACAGTGACAACAAGTATTCCAACACCGCATTTACTGGGCAGGTGACTAGGTCCATGTCTGGAAGTGGCCCACAAGGTGAAACTCTTCCCCTTACGAAAGAGTGTATGTCCAGTGGAAGCTTTCTGGCTGCAACCAATACATCAGCTACTTTAGGTGATACCCTGACCCATGCAATAGCTAAGTCTTTAGAAGCCAGGCATGCAGGTGCAGGGACTTCAGGTCCGGGTGGACCAGAGACCCCTTGTCCTATGACAAAAGGCCTCTGCACAGAGGCAAAGGTATTGGAGACTTCACTGCTAGTTGTTGGAGCAGTGAATACCATATCTGTCAAGGCCAAGAGGTCCAATGAGAATGAGGGTTGCACCCTCCATCTGCAATTTCAGTAACACTCTATGTATTGACCACTGAAAGCCCAGCTCCCACTGCAAGTGGCACATCCACCAGCAGGCCCAATGGACCACGCTGGCACAGGATGTCATGTACCCTGGAATCTATAGGAAGTCCCAGGCAGAACGTGACAGCCCAACCAGAAATGATCAGGCAAAGGAGGCAAGATCCAGTGCGTGGTCTGCAGGGAGGCAGGCCTTTGCCACACAGAGTCTAGGTCTGCTCCAATGAAAGAACAGTTATTTAAGAACTTACCGTAACAGTAGATCTTCAAGGGGATCTCAGTCATAGGTCACACCATAGGAACTTCACCGCTGGTGAAGCAGGATCCACATAGAAGACTTTTTCAGCAGTACAATTGGGGCTGCCCACATCGACGTCACCTGCCGACGTCATTGACCCTATAAAGGCGTGAGCAGGCGTGCCTCCTCAGTTCTTTCCCCAGAGACAACAGAGCAAACTCCTGCTGCAGGAGACCGAGAGAGAGAGACGTGCCCAGGCCAAATAAAAGGCTGGAGACACCAGACAGCCAGTCCGAAAAGAGGACACCAAAAAGGGGACAGTGGAGGCAAAGGCAAGGCAAATTTTATTTAAAAGATGCTCCATCCCAGAGGCTCTGGGCGCAACAATCAAATCACATGTAAGCAACACCAACAATATAAAATAAGCATATGACATATATAATATATAAAATAAGACTGCAACAAAAATCTAATAATAAATATTCTACCCTAAAACACATTATTATAAGATCTTTAAATAGTATACTAGCAACAAGTACCCAGACTAATTACATAGCCAGGGACAGATATAAGCAAAAAGTCAGGTATCAAAAAGTTATAGATCAAAGTCCAGAAGGACTGATTATACCGGAAGGCCTTGAGGCGGGCTTTAAAACCTCAACAGAAGGGGCCTCCTTATAGCTGGAGACAGCGAATTCCACAGGACGGGGCAGCAACACTAAATGTTCTGTCGCCTGCTGTTTTTAGTCTCATCCTGGGAATCCAAGGGAGGCCCCTAGAGGAGGGGCGGAGGGAGGAACCGAGACAGCGGTGTAAGAAAGTCCTTCGGTAACCAGGGCCCAGGCCATGTTGGGCCTTAAGGTAAGTAAGCCCACCTTAAAGAGGACCCTCCACCTGACCAGCAGCCAGTGCAGTTCACGCAGCACCGGAGTGATGTAACAGCACTTCGACTGCCCTGTCAGCAATCTGCAGCTGCATTCTGCACGAGCTGCAACCGCGGAGGGTACCTCCAGAGACGCCGAGATTACAGTAGTCAAGCCTAGACATCACAAAGGCATGAACCAAGGTGGGGAGGTCCAGGGCGGAACTAGGGGCTTTCTCCTGGCAATATTCCTCAGATGATAGAAACTGGAATGGACAATGAATGACCCTTGGGACTCCAACGGCAGTCTGCTGTCGAGAATAATGCCCAAGTCACGCAACCTAGAGGAGGCCTTTAACGATAGGCCCCAAGAAAAAGCCCCATTTCTGTACCAGAGGCCAACCTATCACACCCCCTGTTCGACTCCACCACCAGTACCTCCGTCTTGTCAGGGTTCAGTCGCAACCAACTGGAGGCTATCGAATCATTGATCTCAGCAAGGCAGATGTTAAGCACTTCCACTGCACTGGATGTCCCTGGGGCAAAAAGAAAGATACAGCTGGGTATCATCAGCATAACAATGAAAACCCAGCCTGTACTTCCTAATGAGCTCTCCTAAAGGCAGTATGTACACGACAAACAACATCGGCAACAAGACCGAACCCTGGGGAACTCCGCATGACAGGAAGCAAGGAGAGCAGGAGAAATTCCCCATCACAACCCTTTGCCTCTTGTTGGTGAGAAAGGACTCAAACCAGCAGATGACAGTTCCAGCAAATCCGCAGAATTCCCTCAGGCGGTCGAGTAACACAAGATGGTCTACCGTGTCAAATGCCGAGGAGAGATCAAGGAGAATGAGCACTGTCCCCTCCCCTCGATCTCTCGCCCTAAGGAGGACATTATGCACCTGAACTAGTGCAGTTTCTGTACTATGCCTTGCACGAAACCCAGACTGGAGAGGCTCATATAGATCATGAGCCATGAGGTGCTCCTCAAGCTGAAGCGCCACCACTTTCTCAACAATCTTACCCAAAAATGGAGACTGGAGATGGGACGACACTTGCCTTGACGCCAGGGTCCAAAGATGGTTTCTTCAGAAGGGGTCCCACCAGTGCTCCCTTCAAGACATCAGGAAAGACGCCCTGACAAGGAACACGGACAATCAGGGCAAACACCGTACAACGGAATCAAGACATCCCATTAAGAAACGAGCTGGCACCAGGTCCAGTTCACAAAAGTGTGCCGCAGCTTGAAGCAACCTCAATGACCTCTGCCACCTTCACCGATCTAAACTCACCCCAACAAGACGAGTGCTCTCCAGATACCCATGGCGCACCACCGTCGGCCAAAAAATGGCTCACTGGCAGAATCCCCTGCCTGATGGTGGACACCCTGTCTGAGAAGAACCAAGCAAACACTTCACATAAAGCATCTGAAAAAGCTTTTTTCGGCTGTAGACAGGAAGAATGGAGAAACCTGCCACAGTCCAAAAAAGCACAGTTGGTCAGTTCCTCCCGGCAGCAATCTCCCTGGACAGGAATTCTGCCTTCTTACAGTTGATCGCTCCCTGGTACATACCGTAATGTGTACGCAGGGCCAGTCTGTCTGCCTCCAGACCAGTCTTCAGGCAGACATGATGACTGAGATCCCCTCGAAGATCTACTGTTAATGTACGTTCTCATGTAACTGTTCTGTCTTCTTTGGAGGTATCTCAGTCATCATCTCAAAACGTAGGAACGAGTCCCAAGCAGTTACAAGCACATCAGGACAGTCTGAGAGGCAGGCAGACCGAGGCTTAAGATAGAAGGCCTTGAAGTACAGCGCGACCCAAGCCTGCACAGGCTCTGGAGGCAATGTCCAGACTGCAGTGCCTGGTGAAAGTACGGACGGTATTCCAAGTAGCAGCAGCACAGATGTCAGCTGTGGAGACCCCCTTGAAACACGCCACACAGGTAGCCATGCCCCTCGTGGAGTGGGCTTTCACTGCCCCCGGCAGCTCCTTGCCATGTTTACTGTAGCTAAACAAAATACAACTGGCCAACCATCTGGACAAAAATTGTTTGGAAACCTGAACGCCCTCTCTTCCTTGGGTGAAGGAAACAAATAGCTGCTTTGACTTTCTGCAGTCTTTAGTTAGCAGCACATAATATCAGAATTCTACACACATCTAAGGTATTGGGCAGTGCTTCCTGTATTGGCACGCCTGAAATATACAGGAGGTGGATAGATTGGTTCAGGGTAAACTAAGACACCACCTTAGGGAGAAACTTAGGATTCATGCACAAAGACACCCTGTCTTTGTGAAAAATCAAATAAGGCTCCTCATACCAGAGAGCCTAAAGCTCAGAAGTCCTTCGAGCAAAGGTAACAGCAACCAAAAATAACGTATCCTAAGAAAGAAAGCGCAGCTCACAAGTTGCGACTGGCTCAAACGGAGACAGGGACAATTTCTCCAAAACAAAATTCAAATCCCAAGTCAGGACAGGGGAACGGATTGGAGGTTTCAGGTGCAGGATGCCCCCGAGAAAGGTACGGGATACATCTAACCGAGCCACGGTACAACTATCCACTGGCTCATGGAAGGCACATATAGTCGAAAGGTACACCTTAAGGGATAAATACTGGAGGCTCGAGTCGGACAATGATATCAGGTAGTCCAGGATTTGGCCTCACCAGATAGGTGAAAGAGTCCAGATGGTGCTTGGCAGCCCAGATGGCAAATCGTTTCCAATTCATAGTGTAGGTGGCTCTAGTGGAGGGCTTCCTGGCCACCACCAGGATGTCAGCCACCTTCTGGGAAACCCCAAACAGGGCTACAATGACTACATCCCCAGGAGCCAGGCGTGCAGACGAAGGGACTT
Organism: Neoceratodus forsteri; assembly: GCA_016271365.2. Taxonomy (NCBI): domain Eukaryota; kingdom Metazoa; phylum Chordata; order Ceratodontiformes; family Ceratodontidae; genus Neoceratodus; species Neoceratodus forsteri. The sequence goes on along the minus strand of CM057450.1, from coordinate 639,527,681 downwards.
GAGGTGTGGATGGACCAGGGTCCCATGGCCTGCATCAGCAGATCCCTGCAGGGAGGCATGGTAATCAGAGGTTCTGCTGCTAACTGTTACAGTGGTGGAAACCATATCTGCCATAGCCAGTAGGGCGCTACCAGAATAATATTGGCCCCCTCCATCTGCAGCTTGATTAATTCCCTCTGAATCAGAAGAAATGGAGGGAAGGCATAAAGGAACCTTCCGCTCCAGGAGAGGGACAACACGCCTCACCAGAAAGCTCCAGACCCCTGGATCAGGCGAGCAGAAACTGGGCAGTTCTGTGTTGAGTGGGGACGCTAAAAAGTCCAAGTCTGGATTACCCCACCTGTTGAACAGGTCTGCTGTGATGGACAACAGAAGCTTCCACTCATACATTCTAGACTGAGTCCGGCTGAGGTTGTCCACCAAGGTGTTCAGCATGCCTGGGATATGAACTGCCAAGAGTTCCAGGCTGTGGTCCAGTGCCCAGTACCAAACCCAGATTGCTTCCCTGTAAAGGGGGTATGAATTTGTCCCCCTCACTTGTTGATATAGTAGGCCACACTGAGGCTGTCCGGTTGAATCAAAAACTGGCTCCAAGAGAGGTAGTTCTGGAAGGCCTGCATGACACGTAGGACTGCCCTCATCCCGAGGACGTTTATATGAAGGGACATCTTGACTGGGGACCAGGTACCCTGAAAGGGACCCAAATGTGCCCCCCCAGCCCAAGCCGGAGGCATCCGTGGTGAGAATCTCCTGGGGATACAAGATCAGGAATGGGACCCCTCTTAAGAGATTTCGGGGTTCCATCCACCACTGAAGGACTTTGTGGACCAGAGAGGAGACCAGCACCAATTGCTCCAGGTCATCAGTGCGTGGGTCCCACTGCACCCGAAGAGTCCACTGAAGCACCCACATGTGCAGTCTGATCAAGGGGACAGTGGCAATGGCCGCAGCCATGAGGCCCAGGAGCCTCAGGTAAATCCTCGCTGAGACATAGTGACTCTGAGCCACCACCTGACCCTGCAATATGAGGCACTCCACTCTGTCTGAACAGGGATCAGAATGGACTTAGGCAGGTTGACAGTTATACCCAGGGAGGGAACAACTGAGAGGCCTCTCCAGAATCCTTAAAAGCTGAGCCCTGGATGGGGCTTTGTATAGCCAGTCGTCCAGGTATGGAAAGAAGTGCAGGCCTTCTCACTGAAGGGTGGCAGCTACTTCTGCTAAGCATTCTGTAAAACCTGCAGCCACAGGACAAGCCAAAAGTCAAGACTTGAACTGGTAATGTTCACTTTGAAAAAGAAACCAGAGGAACTTCCTGTGCGGTGGGTGCATCGAAATATGCAGGTAGGTGTCCCATATCGAGGGAGCACAGCCAGTCACCCTGGGTTGAGCAGGGGCAACAGACCTGGCAGAGTGACTATGCAAAACTTTTTGTACTGGATGTCGAGGTTGAGGTCTTTGAGACCTAGAACAGGCCTCAGATCTCTGGTTCTTTTGGGAACCAGGGAAAAACCTGGAATAAAACCCTCTGTTCTTCTGCCACCTGGGTATAGACTCTATCGCCCTTTTTTTGCAGAAGGGAGTGCACCTCCTCCCGAAGGAGTGCTGCGTGGTCTAGAGGGTAGGTGAAAGGCACCGGAGGAGTCTCTGGGGGCTTTTCTAAAAGCTCCAGAGTGTGACCCCGCTCTATTATCTGAAGAATCCAGACATCTGAGGTTATGGTTCATATCTGAGGTTATGGCTGTTGGTCATTGAATTTATCTCTAACTTATACCTTGCCCCAGCACTGTATCTGGGTGTACCTTCCACGTAAATGTAAAACTGTAAAAATTGTCTTTTCTTCTGTTTTTGTACCTGAATGTATTCATCTGAACCAATTACTGTATCAATGTACCTGTTGTACCCTTTATGCCTCCCCGGTCGCTCCTGAAAATAGTATAAAACTTGTCTAGTGTACTTACCCGTAAACAAAACTAAATAAATAAATAAATGGTTCTCCAATGATTGACAAGAAGGGAAAACAGACTCCAATCACCACCTTTTGTCAGGGACTGAAGGGCCTGGCAAGGAGCCAGGCAGAGACAGATCTGGATGCAGTGGTTGATCCGTTGCCTCTGAGCTGTTTTGCAGCAGGACCAGAGGTGGAGAAGGGGTAGCCAAGTCTAAACTACTGGCTTTTCTTTTACCCTGAGTTTGGAGCCCGATTATGTCTTGGACATCAGGCCCGAAAAGTTTCAAACCACTGAAAGGGGCACTAAGTAACTTTAAGTAACTTTTGTTGGACATCTGCCACAAAACCAGATACCTTCAACCAGGTGTGCCTACGCAGGCAAATACCCGTGGCAGCAGCCCTGGCAATCAGGAGATTTTACTGATATTCTCGGCGGCCTGGAGAGAATTAAGGACCTCCCGTTTCTGGGAACCTTCTGGTACGGCCCGAGCAGCCGCCCTGCCCCTTTTCCATATGGTATTTTGGTACTTAACCATATGGGAGAAGCAATTTGCAATCTGGAGTCCCAGAGTAGAGGAGACAAAAACCCTCTTATCACAGAGGTCGATCCTCCTAGATTCCCTGTCACAGGGAAGGAAGCTGAGGTGTTTTGGCACCTTGGACCTATCATGTTCTGCTTTGATGACCACTGAATCAGTCTCTGGCTGGGCAGCATAACAGGGCAAGCCTGGGGGGGGGCATGGCAGAACTTATCAGCCCTCCTAGGAATGGCTGGGACCATGCAGCAGTGGTGGCATTCCTTAGAGCTGGAAGAACAGGGGGAATGACCTTTGGCGGAGGTTCTGAGATGTCCAAAAAGTCCACCAGATCCCTGGTGGCATTCTCTTCCTTGATGTGGAACCCCACTGCAGCACACAGCTTCTTCATAATGTTGAAGAAGGTGGGGTGTTCAGGAGGGGACCTGGGGGTGTGTTTCACAGAATCCTCGCTTAATTGAAAAGGTTATAGACCTGTCCGAGGAAAAAGCTTCGTCCTACTCTTCCTCAGGGAGGAAATGATCTGGATGGTACTCCTCCTCTACATCAACTCTTTCTACCTCAGGGTCCAACGAATCTAGGATTGACGGACCCCTGAAGGAAGCAGCCCGAAAAGGCCAAACAGGCATCAACGACTAGGGCGCCTGACAGCACCGGAGATACCAGTCTCTGAGCCAAGCTGTTGCCTTTGGGTTGTAAGGTTGAATTTTGGCAGAGGTCACAGACAGGAATGTTATGGTCAGGCCCAAGACAGCAGACGAGAAGTCGGTGGTGGAAGAAGCAATCTTCTTCTGCAGCAACAGAAGAAAGACGTGAAGGAGTGGCTTCGACATAAATGAGTTAAAAGAATCTCTTTATTAAAAGAGATTCCTAAAGAAAACACTGAATATAACAGGCAGAAAGGTGTGAACTGCGATGGAGCTTCCATGGAGACCCATGTGAGAGGAGTTAACGGCAGGAAAGAATTGAGAAGGGAGCGGGGCCACTCGCGCCTTTATAGGGGTGGATGACACTGACAGGTGACATCGGCGTGGGTGGCCCCAGCTGTACTGCTGGAAAAGTCTTCTGTGTGGATCCTACTTCACCAATGGTGAAATTCCTGCGGTGTGACCCAATGACTGAGATATCCCCGGCAAACATCTGAAATCACCTGTGAGGGTACCAGTTGGGACTTGGTAGAGTGCAGGTTTGGAGGGCCAGATCCTTAGACCACTACATGGCCTCCTTGGACAGCCCTGCTATCAGTTAGTCATCCAGGTAGGGATGCACCCTGATGCCCTTGCACTTTAGGAAGGCTACCACCAGTGCCATGCACTTGGTGAAGACCCTGAGCATGGAGGAGAGGTCAAAGGCATGAACTGGAACAGATACAGAACCCCTTCTGCACAAAACTGAAGTACTGCCAGTGAGACAGACTGGAATGTGGCAGAATGCATCCTGCAGTCCCAGGGAGCAGAACCACATGCCCTGCACCAGGGATGGAATGATTGGGTTCAGGGTTACCATCCGGAACCTGTGCTTCCACATGTACTGATTCAGAGTGTGCAGATCCAGTATGGGATGCCATCCAACCATCGGTTTCAGGACCAGGATCAGGGACTGGAGAAGCGAGATGCTGACAACACCCTAGCTGTCACCGGCAGCTTTGGGGGGCAGGGCAACAGCCGCTGGGAGACAAAGGGATACCACTTCCCCACCCCTGCTTCTTCTTGGCCACAGGCCAGAGAACCCAACATCGAGGAGAATCCACCGGACAGTCAGTACAGACCATGTGCCAAAGTATGTGGACCAGCACTGCTTCAGTGGCATGACTGTCAGTGGGCTGATCCTGAGAGGAGCTGATTGGGGTCGCCAACCAGTCCACGCATCCTGGGAGAGGACCAGAAAAGCTTGGGTCTTAGAGATCGCACTCATCGATCCCTCTGACAACTAGTCAACAGGGTCAAGAAAGACCTCGGCTGTCTGATCAGCTGGTGTGATGGTCGACAACTCAGCAGGGCACCGTGAGCCTTCTCGACCTGGCCCCTCAACCACGAAAGTTCGACATGTGTCCAGCAATTTGGGGAGTTGATGGAGTGGGAGGACCTCACTCTCCTGGTCCCACAACTGCTGCTGGCAGCACTTGTATTTTTACCATGGTGGGCAGGGCTCTCCCTATAGGCCTGAAGGGCTCAACACATCTCCCGAAAATCTTCAGTGAAGGACCCTCCAATGCTGGCTCCAGCCAGGAGCAGCGCCGAAGTCAATGAGGTGTCCACCACAACAGTGGACACTGACTCTTCTATGATCACAAGCTGAGCGACAGACCCCTACCATAATGGAGGCCTTCTTGCAGCCTTGCATACAGAGCTTTGGATCCCTGTCGGCTGACTGGCCCAGAAGAAACTGGGCCACACAATCTTCAAAGAAGCATAGCCTGACTCAGGAAACAGCCAGAAACGTTGTACACTGCCCCTAAGAAGTAGAGGCAAGACACCTATGGGTCCATCCACAACAGCTTCTGTCAGCATGTGATGCAGAACATGAAGCCAGGAGCTGTCGCTTCCTTGAAATCTTTCTTCAATTGACAAGGCTGGAGCCAAAATGAGGGAAATGATAAGTAATCATGGAAAGTCTGTGAAATGTTGAAGAAAGAAGTTGAAATCACTGATGGTGCACTCGGTAGCCTACAATGCTGCAGAGCTGGGAAGGAGGTGACTGGACTCTCAGCTGAAAGGAAGATTTGATGCCATGGGGCAGAGCCCAGGGATATCCCACATGGGTGGTGGGAGAAGCTTAGCCTGAAGATGTTACGATGAATCAGCACTTTCCAGTGGAGCTGCCTATGTGTAGATAGTGAACTATATCCACGCACTTACAGTCTAAGTTAAGGAATAAAATCTGCATCCATACTCATAGAGTAAATGATCCAACCCTGCCATCTAGTGTGGAACTGTACAAACCTTTTATTTAGTGATGCTGTGATACTTTCCATAGCATAAATGCAATATTTGAGACAATCTTCCTCGATGCATCAGCAGTAGCAGGAGAGATGGTTTGCATCCACGGGCATTAAACTACACAAGAGAGCGGTGGGGGGAGAGGGGAGTTTGACTCCTGGAGGTGGAATGGATAGCAGCAGCATCTGCAGGGAGATCAGCTCATCTGAGAGAGTTAACTCCCTGAACCTGTCAGAAAGTTACTGCCAAAAGTAAGCAAGAACTGGACACCACAAAAAAAACATGAACGTGGTCCGCAATCAGATGCCCACACTTCCTCCAGCAGTGCCCATAGGAGGGTAGCACACATTTGCTTAAAACTGTTAGTGTGCAGAAAAGTCTGGCGCAGCACTTCCAAGCAAACTCCCTCCACAACATAGAGGAAGTCACTTTGAGTGCCGAAAAGGTGGATTTAAGCCAGGTTTGCATAGAAACTGCTGTACCCATTTCCCGCTTCATCTATCCAAAAGCATCCGAGTAGCATCCTCTAATAAATCCTGCAGAACTTTATAAAAATTACTAACAGGATGGGACCAATGGGTATTCTTTAGAGCATCCAAAAATAACGTAAGTAAGACTGGAGCAAGGCAGGAAGTCTGGTATAGACCTAAGCTTTATGAAGTAAGTAGGTTCACCTGCAGATATCAAAATGTTCTCTTCTGGCCAGCCACATAGTTGTTGTAATCTTTCAAATGTCTCAGCATCCTGGTCGTGCAAAAATTGGTAAATATAAGTCAACACCAAATGTCTTCAACACTGAAATATCAGCTCTATTTGGGATGGCACCCTGACAAAATAATATACCATCTCTAATTTGGGATGTCTGGACAACTGAATGTCTGGACAACTGAAACCAGACTTTCAAAGTGTGAGTCATGAACGGCATGTATTCTGCCATGTTGGGGAGGTAGGAGTTGTACGCACACAGAAGCAGGCCTATGTCAAACATACCATTAATTACAAGGTCAATTTATTTCCATGGTGCAGTCATTTGAGGCAATATCCAATTATAAACTATTCAAAGCTGCACTGTTCCGGCACAATTTAACAGGTTTGGAAAACTGGCCCCGCCGCGAGCCAAACTAAGCTGAAGCAGGCAAAATCTAATCCTAGGTCGATGTCTACCCCATATAAAACAGGAAATGTGTTTATTCCAAAAGGAAAAATAGCTCAGTGAGGGAAAACTGGAACAGTCTGAAACAGATAGAGAAGACGGGAGAATATTCATGCAAACTGTCTCGATTCTAAAAAAAAGGAAAGTGGCAAATTGCCCCAACACGCCAAATCACCAGATAAAGTGTCGGTAAGGGGAGAGTGTTGGTAAGGGGTTCATCATACAGCAGTTCTAGGTTGCCTAAATCTTTCGGAATCTACACCCCTAAATATTTCAACCTGGTACTATGCCACTTGAACTGACAGGAGGCATGAGTTTCCGGGGATGGAGTATAATTAACAGTACAACTGTTGTTATGTGTATATTTAACACAAAGCCAGCTGCAGTACCACAAGGTTGTACTAGAGACTATGCCGCCGGTACAGAACTGTCCGGATTCAATAAGGTAAGAAGGACATCGTCCGCACCGCATACACTGAAGCTTTATATTCAGTACCCCTTAGCTTTACACCCACCACCTCAGGGTGTGCACGTAGAGCCACCGCCAAGGGTTCAAGACACAGGGCAAACAATACGGATGACAAGGGGCATCCCTGTCTGATGCCCCATGCAGCCGCATGGAAGAAGAAAGAGAACCATTAACTCAAATATATGCCATGGGGTTTGAGTAAACTAATTGAAGGGCGGGGATACCCATCTACAAAAAAATAACATGCCCAGCTACCGGCGCTTAGCCGTCAGTTCTCATTGCTGAGCCAGGCATGAGGTTTTCTGCACGCCACTGGTGTGCTGCCTAGCTCCTCTGCTTTTGCTCATTTCTGCTTTGCTGTTGTTACTGTTCCCCACTTACCTGTTTTTCATTCTGCCTCCCTTGGCTCTCTTCTCCTTGCATTCTCTGTCCTCAGCCCGGTTTTCTCTGCAGCTCCGCGTTTCCTTTCCATCCACGGTTCCGCTGCCTGGCGCCCTCCTGCCCTTCTCTCTTTCTCCCGATTCCTGCTGCTTTTGCTTCTGCTTTTCATTGCTCCTTCCTTTCTTTTTGGGATTCTTCCTGTGTCTGGCTCGCGCTCTTCCGGGGCTGTGCTTGCTCGGGTTCCTTCCCTGCACACTTCCTACCCTGCCTGGCTCCATCAGCGGCAGTTCGAGTTCGGTGTTGCTTCCTGGCACCTGTGCTAACGTGCTGCAATTTTCTGGACTCCTGCTTCCTCTGCAAGGGCTATTTATCGCTGCCATTAGCCCCTTGTCCTGGAATCCTCGCTAAGCTTATCCTACTGACCTGGACACTGCTCTCCATACTAACGTCTTTCTGCCTACCTGCCATTCTGAGGCCTTGCTGTGAGGCTCCTAGCTGCGATTTCCTGGCTACCAATCAGCTATCAGTGTCTCACGTGGAGGTCACTATTTAGCCGCTCACTGTAGTTATGGGTGTTAGTAGAGGCACCCATCCCTACTCGGGTACCCACGGTGCGCCTACTTCTCCAGCTTACTTATTCACCTGTGCTTTGCGCCTCGTTCCAGGTCACTGCAGCTCATATTCAGGGCATCCTCCTGCAGCACTATGGCATCCTCGGATCCAGCCGAGGGCCCGCCCAACTCCTCCTGTCCCCCGGAAACACACCTCCAAATCCAAGCACTCCTTGAAGGACTGGACAGTCCCTCGCTTGATGGCTAAATTAAAGAACTAGGCGTCAATTTCAATGCTCATGCCAAAAAGCAAGAATTATATGATTTACTACTTGAGGAACAATCTCATGGGAAAACCTGATGTGCCTACTCCACCTTCTGGTCTGGATGTTGACGCCTTTTCCAAACTAAAGGATATTCTTTCCCAGTTGGCTATGTCCGGGCTTGCCATTTCCAATCGCCTTACAGTACTGAAAGCAGGCAATTTCCCTTCCTGTGCTGCCTCCGCCTTCACCGGTTACTACCCAGTCTCAGCCTATACCAGCCGTAGCCTCCTGACTCCTTCTCCAGCTCCTATTCCAGGCATTGTACCTCCTGCACCTGTTCTAGTGGTTTCTTCTTCCAATACAGGACTTCCAACTTCTGCTACCTTCTGCAGATCCAATCGCTATTCCTCCTCCCCAGTTTTGGGACCTAATTATGACATAAATGGATATCTATGCACAGCCAAGGCTGTCATGTGGTCTGCCTTGTCTACCAGCACCCAATCAGCCTATTCTACAGCCTGGAGAAAATATTCTTTGTTCTACGCCTTGACAGAGACTTCTGCAATACCTGTGTCATTGACTACCATTTTTGCATTTATTACATACTGCCATACGACTCGTAAGCTATCTCATACAACCATCTGCCAATATTTGGCAGGTATCCAGTTTTACCTTTGCCAGTCCAATCCAGCTTCGGTTTCTTTTATGTCAAACCAAGCAGTCAAACTACTTTACAAGCATCCACAAATCTTCAATCAAACAGCCTCCTTCTCACAACCTATTGACGATATCATATTCAAGCAACTGATTAACTTGCTCAGAACTGACAACTGGACGCTTTCTCCAATATCATTCTCTCTGCTGCTATCTGTCAAGCTTTTTACGGATTTCTCCACCCAGGAGAATTCACGGTTTCCACTGCATCAGCAGCTCACTTTCTCATGGTCAAACACCTCAGCAAACGTTCTGATCATTACGTCCTTCACCTTCCCTCATCCAAAACAGACTTATGAAAGGAGTGGACATAACTTATTTTCCTACAGCTAACGCCTTGTGCCCTGTATATTTTCTAGACCAACTGCATCTTCTTCACCGACATTCATCACCTGATGCTCCTCTACTGCCCTCAGCAAATCGAACTCCATTGACTACCAAAGAATTTACTGACTCAGTTCGAAACTTACTACAGCACCTCGGATACAATCGTTCTTCATACTCAGGACACTCTTTTTGCATAGGAGCCGCAACATCAGCATCTAGAAAGAAAATACCAGCTCACATCATCAAGCGTCTAGGAAGATGGACTTCGTCTTGTTTCGAAACTTACATTCCTAATCCTGAACTCGAAATATGATCAGCTTTTCTTTCCATCTCCTCTTAGTATGCCCAGAAGGAGGGCAACCTGGTGGCCATGGTTCCTCAGAGGTTTCCTCCGGTAAGGGGTGTTTTCCCCTCACCTGAGTGCCACCAGGTACACTCTCCGTAAGCTGAAGGAGGTGGAATTGTTCTGTTCTTTTTTGGGCCTTTACATCTATCTCGGCTCTGCAAGGATGGGAATGAGCAAGGCCAAACACAAATATGTTATATCAAGCATACAGTGGCATCAAGCATTTAGTAAAGTACAGTTACGTAAGAACTTACTGTAACAGTAGATCTTCGAGAACAGCTCTTGCAGCAGGTTACACCATTAGGACTGAAGCCGCCAGGTGCCAGGACCCCACGGAAATTTTCTAGCTAGCTATCTTCGGCGGGGACCTCCCCCGACGTCGGCCCCGCCTCCGACGTCAGGCGTGGTACATAAGGGCGGTCCCACCAGAATCCCCAGTTTCCGCCGGAGACTCCCCGCCGCATCGATGACATCAGAAGGGGAGACCGAGGATCCACCGTCAGAAGGCAATAAGGGAACAAATTCCCGACTGGATCAATATAAATTCACTCATTTCCCAAATGAATCCCAAACTTCTTCGCTCGTTATTTATTTAAAAAGTTTTGTTTTTTTTTAAACGAGCCATGTCTCTTCCAAGGGGGATACGGTGGGCGGGAAGGTACCTGCTGCAAGAGCTGTTCTCGAAGATCTACTGTTACGGTAAGTTCTTACGTAACTGTACTGTCTTACTTCGAGATACAGCTCTTGCAGCAGGTTACACCATTAGGACTGATTCCCAAGCAGTAACGCTTGCCCAAAAAAACTCTGGGAGGAGGAAGAGGAAGAAGCAGAGAAAAAAAAAACCCAACCAAATCCTAACTCAGGACAAGAGGCCTTGCAACACCGCTAGACCGAAACCGGCCCTTCGCCTAGAGGCTACATCCAGACTGTAATGCCTGATAAAGGTATGCACAGAGCTCCAAGTAGTTGCAGCGCAAATGGAAGAGATTGAGACATTTTTGAGTGCTGCAAAGGAAGTGGCCACACCCCTGGTAGAATGACCCCGGAGGGGCTTTTACCTAGACTGATAACAGTGTGAGATACACTGCACAAGCCATCGGGATAAGGATTGCTTAGACACCGGCCGGCCTCTCATTCTCTGCGCAAAAGAGACGAAGAGCTGGTCAGAAGCCCGAAAGGGCTTAGTTCTGTTGAGGTAATACCTCAGGCTGCGGTGAACATCCAGAGTGTGGAGTAAAGCCTCCCCTCTATTTGAATAACTCGGGAAGTAGACCGGAAGGTCGATGTCTTGATTTAAAGTGAGTGTCGAAACCACCTTAGGCAAAAACTTGGGTTCGGTCCTCAGAGATACTCTGTCGGTGAAAACCAAATAAGGCTCTTTACACAAGAGAGCATGAAGCTCAGAAATCCTTCTGGCTGAAATGTGCAACTAAAAACAACGTCTTCAACGACGAAAGCGTAGCTCACAATCTGCGGCTGGTTCAAGGGAGGAAGCGTGAGCTGTTCCAGGACAAAAGGAGATCCCATGGAGGAACCGGGTCCTTGATAGAGGTCAAGGTGTAACACTCCTCCTCAGAAACTCCCGAGAAGCGCCCAGCTGAGCAATAGTGCGCTGCCCCACCGGCAGGTGGTAGGCCGAAATAGCGCACAGGTGCACTTTAATAGAGGAATAGGCCAGCCCCGAATGGAATAGGGAAAGGAGGTAGTCCAAGACTGCCCCAACGGGGCAACCTAAAGGGGAAAGATCACGAGCCCGCGACCATAAACAAAAACGACGCCACTTCATGGCTATGTAGCATGCGTTGCCGGCTTTCTGGCTGCAGAGAGGACCTCGGCAACCTCTTGCGAGACCCCGTGTCGCAAAATGGCTATGTCTCTAGGAGCCATGCATGCAGGTTCAAAGAGCGAAGATCCGGATGCAGCAATGAACCTTTCTCCTGAGACAGAAGGTGGGAGCTGAGCGGCAACGGGAGCGGTGGTTCCCGAGATAGCTGAGCCAGCAATGGGAACCAAATCTGTCTGGGCCAAAACGGAGCCACCAGAATCATTCGTGCATGCTCCCTGCGCAGTTTGAGAAGAACTCTCTGGATCAACGGGAAGGGAGGGAAGGCGTAAAGGAATCTGTTCACCCAGGAGAGGGACAACGCGTCTCGCCAGAAAACACCAGGCCCTGGACCTAGCGAGCAAAAATTGGGCAGTTTTGCGTTGGATGGGGATGCGAATAAATCCAGCTCTGGAGTTCCCCATCGAAGGAACAGATCCTCTGCCACCTCCTGCAGAAGTTCCCACTCGTGGACTCTGGCCTGGGAGCGACTCAGACCATCTGCGATCGTGTTGTCCACACCGGGAACGTGTACAGCGATCAAGCTTGCGCCGTGTCCGATTACCCAATCCCACACTCTCATGGCCTCCCTGCAAAGGGGGTAAGAGTGAGCGCCTCCTTGTTTGTTGAGGTGAAACATCACCGCCGTGTTGTCCGTCTGAAGCAGGATAGTGCACGGCGGAATCATGGACTGGAAAGCCTGGAGTGCGTAGAGAACCGCTCTCATCTCTAGGACATTGATGTGGAGATGAGCCTCCAGCGGGCTCTATACACCCTGAGACTTCACCCCATCCAGGTGTGCTCCCCACCCGAGACCTGAAGCATCCGTGGTGAGGGTTATCTCTGGGGACGGTGCTGCAAACGGGACGCCCTTGGAGAGTGACCCGGGGGCTAACCACCATTGCCAGTCCCGAATCACACACCTCGTGATCCTGACTGGATGCTGCAAATGGTCTTGCCTCTGGTCCCATTGCGCCTTGAGCATCCACTGCGTTATTCGCATGTGGAGTCGCGCGAGAGGAACCGTAGGAATGGCCGCAGCCATATGTCCGAGCAGACGAAGGACCGACCTGGCCGGAGCGGTCTGGTTCATTGATAAGTCTCCTATGAGAGACCTGATGCGTTCCGCCCTGTCGGCTGGAAGAAAAGCCCTTCCCTGGACCGTGTCCAGTAGTGCTCCTATAAATTGCAAGTTTTGCGACAGTACCAAGACAGATGTCTCCTGGTTTATGAGAATTCCTAGCGATCCGAACAGATCCTGAGTGTCCTGGATCGCCCGCAAAAGCGCCTCGCTGGAGACGGCCATGAGAAGCCAATCGTCGAGGTACGGGAACACATAGTGGCCCTTTCTCCTCAGAGCAGCTGCCACGACTGCCATGCACTTGGTAAAGACCCTTGGAGCGGATGACAGCCCGAAAGGGAGAGCCCGGAACTGAAAGTGGTGGCCTAGGAACTCGAAGCGCAGGAACCTCTGATGCGCCCGAGCTATGGGGATATGCAGGTAGGCATCCTGCATGTCTAAGGACGCTAAATAGGCGCCTTGTTTTAACATGGGGATCAGACCCGGAAGGGTCACCATGCGGAATCTTTTGTAAGCGACTGATACGTTGAGGTCGCTCAGGTCCAGAATAGGACGGAGGTCCCCTGTTTTCTTGGGAACCAGGAAGAAGTGAGAATAGTACCCTAGTCCTCTCTGGTTTCCCGGGACATGCTGTATCGCCCCCTTGCTTAGGAGCGCGATCACTTCTCGCCAAATTAAGGCGCCGTGCTGACCCGAATACCGGGAGAGCAGAGGAGGCCTCGAGGGTGGCTGTTCTGCGAACTCTAAAAAAGTGGCCGACACTGACCAACTGAAGTACCCACCTGTCGGTGGTAATTGCCTGCCATCCCGACAGGAAGTTCGCAATGCGACCCCCGACCATTACATCCCGTTGATCCTGAGGGGCGGGGGCCGGAAAGGAGTCATGCTGTGGTGGCGGAAGGGCCCGCTGGCTGGGAAGCCTTCGGAGTGCGCTGACCCCTGCTGGCGGGCTGTTTACCCTGGGTTCTTCGGAAACCAGAGCCCCTCTGTTGTGCGGGCGAACGGGGTTGTTGCCTCTGAGTCCGCCCACGGAAACGGCCTTGGTGCCTACGAAAGGAACCAAGCCTAGGTCGGTACATTGCCTGGACCGACCTAACCGCCTTTCCAGCCTCTTGGAGCTTGGTAATAATCCTTTCGGATGGACTACCAAACAAAACTTCTCCCTGAAAGGGGGCGTCCATAATGTTTTTCTGGACGTCTGGGGTGAAGCCGGAGACACGGAGCCATGAGTGCCTCCGGAGACAAACGCCTGAAGCTGCCGCTCTGGCCGAGGAGTCCGCAGAGTCGTATGCAGCTCTAAGAACTTGGGTTCCCACGTCTGAACCCGTGTGGAGAAGCTGAAGCATCTCCTCCTTCTGCTCACCATCAGGCAGCTTTTCAGCCGCCTCTAGACCCTGCTCCCACAGGGCGTTCTGAAACTGCACCATGTGGGTTAGATAATTCAGGGACCTAATGGCACAAGTAGCAGATGCGTACGTGCGCCTACCCAAGGAGTCCAACTGCTTGGACTCTGGGTCCGGTGGCAGGGTGCTCAGATGTTGCGGCCTTTGAGACCGGTCATGTGAGGCTGTTATGACCACAGAATCGGCCAGAGGATGTTGTGACAGGTACTGGTCCTCCCTGGGAGCCCTGTACAAACGGTCAGCCTTCTTCGGCACCGCCGGTAACGAGTGTGGACGCTTCCACGCAGCCTTGGTGACGTCCACAAAGGTATCCACCAAGGGTGGCACAACCACAGGCTTAGGGTCCTTCTGCCGAAGATATTTGGCCAGGCGTAACCTCTCGGGGTCCAATTCCTCAGCTTCCCACCCCATGTTCTCCTGGATATGACGTAAAATATCCATGAACGAGAGGTCATCCGGAGGAGACCGTGGAGTCTCACGTGGGTCCAGTGAAGGAACTGAGACTGGAGACGGGGATCTCGAAGTGGAATAAACTGATCCCGTGTCCTCCGTCGACGGCGAACGACGGCGTCTTCTGGATCTCTTGGGGCTGGGGGATCCAGAAGAAGAAGATCTCGACGGAGGTCTCCTCTTAGAATGTCGAGCCCTGGGAGGGGATTCAGGCTCCCTAGGGGCGGAACGGGCGACCGACCTCACAGGTGAAGGTGGAGCCGGGGCCGAAGTTTGAGTAGGTGGAGGAGGAGGAGGAGGAAGGACTGCGGGTGCCACATCCTTCCTAATGGTGTCCCACCAATACGTAAAGAGGTCCTTCACCTCCGAAAGCGACAGTCCCGACGTCGGCTCCGACGACGAGGGCCAGACGTCGGGTCCCGGCGACGGCTCCGCAGGGACCTCGGGCGGCGGCGAGGGAGCCCTGGGAGACTGCTCGAGGCCGGGAACACCCGTCTGGTCTTCGGGCTGTGTCGATTCCTCCTCCGTGAGGGACTCCTGCCCGACGACGGTCGGAGGCACAGGAGCCCTCTGCTCAGGCAAGGCGGATGTCGGGCCCCCCACCGACGTCCGATGCGAAGACGAGGCCGACGACAGCCGGCCGGCCGACGACGGCTCCGAGGAACGATGACGAACGGCAGACGGCGGTCTAGCCGACGTCGGGTACACCGGTCTCTTCAAGGGCATAAGTTCAAGAGTCTTCCGGGGGGGGCGCCGAGGAGGACCGGGCGTCAGGGGCCGAGGAGCGGGAGCCCGACTTATGACGATGGTGGTGGCGTTCCCCGGACTTCGCCACGGCCTTCTGGTTGGAAGAAGACAACGGCCTGGCGGTGGGAGCCTGAGATGACTTGGATGCTGGAACCGCAGCCGGTGAAGGGAAGAAGCCCTGGACGGGACCGGTCCGATCTGAACTGAGCTGCGGACTCGGAGGTCCGAGCCGCGACCTGGGAAGATCCTTCTCTCTCTCTTCTTCTCGCATGTTTGTGTGAAGATTCCCCTTCAAGACATGGCCCGTAGTTTTCTTCCAACAAGAACGCTTGGAGGCCTTCTGTCGGGCGGATTCTGGTGCGCTGTTGAACCCTTGGCACAGGAGCAGGCCTTGATGTCGTGGTCTGGGCCCAGGCACCGAATACACGCAGAATGCGGGTCTTTAAGGGATCTGTTTTCCACACGCCAAGACTTTGGAAGTATGACCGAGGTCGGAGAGGACATCAGCGATGATCGTTGTCTTTGAAAATTTCAATTTCCCGAGGGAGTTCAAACCACTGTCACAAGGCCAGACAGTGACTGAAGGGTCGAGGCATGCAGTTCGACGGGGGGAAAGAACTGGGGATTCTGGCGGGACCGCCCCCTTATGTACCACGCCTGATGTCGGAGGCGGGGCCGACGTCGGGGGCGGTCCCCGCTGAAGATAGCTAGCTAGAAAATTTCCGTGGGGTCCTGGCGCCTGGCGGCTTCAGTCCTAATGGTGTAACCTGCTGCAAGAGCTGTATCTCGAAGTAAGATCATTTATATCCCTGCACAGTGAACTTTACTTAAGTGAGAAAAGAAGGAGAAAAAACAAATGTGGACAGAGCGCTCCGGAGAAAATTTCAGGGCACCTTATCAAACACTTTTTCAGCATTTAAACTTAGCAGGGCCATGGGGATCTGTCTTTGCTGACAACACTCCAGCAACAAAAACATGTGGCAAATATTGTCCACTGTTTGTCAGTTTCTAATAAATCCCACCAGATCAGGATGGATAAGAGAAGGAAGAATACAATCCAAATATTGTGCCCAGATTGCCATTTAGAGCTTATAGTCTAAATTAAGAATGGATATCGGACAGTAGCAAGAAAGAAATGAAAGATCTTTACCTGGTCTGAGAATTACTGCTAACATCACGTAGTTTCAAGAAGAAAGAGGAATCTTGCCAGCTGCCACCGCAAAGTAGGTCCTATGGAGATGTGGAAGAAGGATTTCAGAAAAAAAACTTATACTAGTCCACGCAGTGTCCATTTAGACATTTTTGTGTCTTTGCTGTCTTTAAGACTTGGGACAGTTCATCCAGTAAAATGGGTGCAGTAAGGGACTCCTGCTGAGATTCTGAAAGTGAAGGCAGATGGAGATGAGAAAGACAGTAAGCAATTTGTGTCTGCTCCAAAGGGTCTGAATATGAGTACAGGGACTGACAGTATTCCTGAAAGATAGAATGACTCTGGGGTGACATATGAGTCAGTTTTCCCGTAGCCGATCTCTTAACTGAAGTAAACAGGCAGTTTGTTTCTGGGTTCAGAGTTTCTGTGCCAACAGGCAGGTTCCCCTTGCACCCCCTTAAGTCTACTGCACACGCAAATCCATTATAGCCTTAAGTTCTTGCTTCATCTGTTTAATATCTGCCACTACGATTTTGTTACCCTGAGAATAAAGCATCTCATAAGCATGCAATTGTTCTAATAACAAGTTACATTTTTCAAAACGTTTCTTTTGGTGGAAAGAATAAGAAATTACAGTACCCCTCAAAGCATTCTTCAAGGTGTCCCAAAGTATAGGTACTTTTCTGTAAAGATAATGCAAGACTGCGCATCTTTAAGAGACGCACTGAAACACCATCAGATGGAACTCTGCTTCTTTCCGCAATCAAACTTTAACAAAAGAGAATTATGATCAGATAAAAGTTGAAGGTCATACGTAATAAGGAATCTGGGTGAGGTTCGACTAAGAGGATCAGGGATAAGGGGTGGGGGTTGGTGTTAGTAAATGCCAGGAGCTTGGGAAACAAGTTGCCAGAGTTCCAGGCTATGCTGTTCGGGATGTAGGCGGCCACGGAGACATGGGCCAACAAAAACCATGACTGGGACCTAAACGCACAGGGTACACTATGCTTAGGAAGGATAGAAAGGAGGGCAGAGGGTGGAGTGGCTATGTTCATTAGACATGACATAGAAATTGCTAGGGTAGAAGAGGCAGAGGGAAACGTGGAGGCCTTATAGGTCACCTTACGATCCCCAGCAGGAGATAAGGTCAAGCTGGGTGTAGTATATAGGCCCCCCAGGATGAGTGATGTTCTAGAGGACGGTTTGCTGGACAACATCATTGCCCAGTGTGGACCAAAAGGGAAGGAGTGGTGTTGATGGGGACCTCATATGCCAGGTACAAACTGGGAACCATGTCCTCTAAGGTGGCCAAGGAGCAGAGGCTGCTGGATGGCTTCCAGGATGTGTTCTAACACAGCATGTGATGGAGCCCACAAGGGAGGGCAAGTCCTGGACGTGGTTCTAGCAGATGGGATCTGGTAAGGGACATGGTTGTACAGGACCCTGACTGGGAGCGACCACAATACTGTCTGGTTTCAAATAAGCATGGGGGGGGGGGATCTAGGACACTGGCAGTGGACTTCAGTGGGGCAGACTTTGTGGGCATGGGAAATATTCTCAAGGATCACTTGAAGGGGATTACATCAATGACAAGTGTGGAAAGGAGATGGGAGGTCATAAACCGGGGACTTCATGAGGCAGTTAGGATCTGCGCTACGTTGAAATGTAAGGGAGCAAGGTCACATAAACCATGCTGGTGGTCCAGTGAGGTACAGGTAGCAGTCAGAGAAAAGAAGGCGGCCTACAAAAAAATATAAAACAACAAGAGGGGATAGGGATAAGGAAATGTACCATCTTGCATCTAGAAAAGTCACCCGTATGGTGAGGGGAGCAAAGTCCAGTAAAGAGCAGCGGCTGGCACAGGGGATACATGGAGGGGAAAAGAGGTTCTTCCGGTACATTGGGGAGTGGAGAAAAACTAAGGGCCATCTCAGCAGATTGAGATCAGAAGGAGGGTGGGTGGAAGAGGTGAGGGACCAGGCAGAGGTATTTAACGAGTACTTTGCCTCTGTGTTCACTAGGGAGGGGGATGGGATATCTACAAAGCAAGGCACAAAGGGGATAGAAGCGGCAGTAAGTGGGATCAGGGGAGCAACAGAAATGGAGCAAGAGGGAGGGAGAGGTACCCCAGGGGTGTCACATCTGGATAAGGATAAAAAGGCCGGTAAGGTGGAGGGGATGGATGATGCTATCTCCGCCAAAAGGGTATGGTTAGCCCTCAAGGCCCTAAAGAAGGACAAATCTCCTGGGCCGGATGGCATTCATCCGAGAGTACTATGGGAATTGGCGGACATACTGGCTGCACCCCCTGGCGGAGCTCTTCAACAGGTCACTTGAGACAGGGAGGGTACCTAGGGATTGGCGAGAGGCACATGTGGTGCCAATCCATAAAGCGGGGTTGAGGGAAGTACCAGGTAATTATAGACCCATCAGTTTGACCTCGGTGGTGGGAAAATTAATGGAGAGTATACTAAGGGAACGATTGGGGGTGTACTTGGAGGAGGTGGGAGGTCTGGATAGTCGGCAACATGGGTTTGTGCCAGGTAGATCATGTCAAACCAACCTTGTGGGGTTCTACGAATGGGTAACATCAGAACTGGACAGGGAAAGCCTGTGGATGTATTATTCTTGGACTTCAGCAATGCTTGACTCTGTCCCCCACAATGGTCTGGTGGAGAAACTGATGGGGTTAGGAGTAGGCCTTTGATGGTCAGATGGATTGAAAACTGGCTAGCTGGACGCACCCAGAAAGTAGTGGTCTGTGGGGAGCTCTCGAACCCTAGAGAGGTTGGTAGTGGGGTACTGCAGGGCTCAGTCCTGGGTCCGATCCTGTTTAATGCATACATATCGGACATCAGGGAGGGTATAGGGTGTGAAATGAGTCTCTTCACGGATGACTCCAAGATGGGAGCAGTAGTTGAGGTAGAAGAGGGGAGGTTGGCCCTGCAAGGGGACCTGGACACCCTGGAAAGCTGGGCTCACACATGGAAATTAAATTTCAATATCACCAAGTGCAAGGTGTTGCATCTTGGTCGGGGAAACCCTAAACACAGGTACACCCTGGGAGGGGAAGCGCTGGAGGCCTCAATAGGGGAAAAAGACCTAGGGGTCATGTGGTGATGCATGTATGAATAACTCTGAGCAGTGCAGGAGAGCGCTAGCAAGGCAAACAGGATGTTAGGATGCATCGAAGGGGGATCACCTCTAGGAGCAAGGAAGTGATTCTGCCGCTGTACAATGGACTGGTTAGACCACACCTTGAGTACTGTGTACAGTACTAGAGACCACACTTGAAGAGAGACATACAGCTCCTGGAGAGGGTACAGAGGAGGGCAACTAAGATGATACGAGGGCTAGGGGATTTGACGTATGAGGACAGACTTGAGGAGCTCTGCCTGTTTTCATTGGAGGAGAGGAGAGACAGGGGGGACATGATTGAGTTCTTCAAGTACCTCAAGGGAATAAATAAGGTAAACATGGAGAGGATCCTTAGACTAAAGCAGGGAGGTATCACCAGAGGGCATGGTTTGAAATTGGAAGGTGGAAGGGTGAGGGAGGAAAAGAGGAGGAGGTTTTTCACTGAGAGGGTGGTGGACCCTTGGAATGCTCTGCCTGGTGAGCTGGTTCAGAGATCCACAGTGGAGGGCTTCAAGAGAGGATGGGACAGACACAGAAAGTGGATGTATCAGATGATGGCCTGTCCTGGGGATGGATGATAGGGTTTCTGGAGTACAAGATATGGGAGGACCTCGGCACCCAACTAAGGATCTAAGGTTCGAGCAGACTCGATAGACCGTAAGGCCTGATCTGCTGGCAAATAGTATGTTAGTAATACCTTGAATAGCAAAAAAGTGTTTGCAGGTAATGTAGTAAAAACATTATTGAGATGGCACTAACTATTATAGCCTGGAGAAAAGTGTATATAGTCCTTACCTGTAAGGATTGGATGGTGCCAAACATCAAGCAGCCCCAGATGAGCAACATTCGTCCTGAAGTACTTTTGGGCAGCAGAAACCCAAATTTAGCGGGGCAGGAGGCATCCAGATCAAGAAACATAGTGAGATTTAGATCTCCTAAAATCAAGTGGCCCTGAAGTAAATCCATAAGTTTATTCAGGAAAGTGCAGAAAACTGGTATATTAGTATCTGTGAGGAAAACTGGCATACTAGAATCAGTGCGGAAAACTGGTATATTAGAATCAGGAGGGAAATAAACATTGGCCAGCACCACATCTGATTGGAACAGATGATCTGTTAAAATCACATACTGTCCCTGAGGTTCACTATGTTCCTGTTGCAGCTCATATGGTGTTGCAGAGAGGTGGCAACACCTTGTCTTTTCCCTTTCGGGTGGGAAGTAGAATAAACTGTAAATCTACCACTAGCAGTCGATTTCAAATGTTCAGAGTTCGAGAGATGTGTCTCTTGTATGAACTACACGTCTGCAGAGTGGCGCTTCAAGTACTGAAAACATTTTTTATGTTTAACTGAATTGTTTAGACCATTAATATTTTGAGAAAAAACAGATGCAGGGGTGGTTGTTAGTCGGAAAATCCAAGAGAATGTAACATTTTCTGCATCCCCACAAATTTCAGAGTGGAAGACTTCGACAGAGAAGTGAGTCCATCCGAGAGAAGTCCCCCCGACAGTTTGTCACCCATCCTAACAGACCCAACACAGTGGAGCACCAGCATCAATCCAGTCCACTACCCAGGGAGGCTCCGTTCCCTCCCCCCCCCCCCAGTGGCAAATCACTGTATCAAGACCAATCCTGTAGAAACAATGACTGGGCTGAATTTTCGAAAGGAGGGGCGCAGAGCTTGCATCCAGCCCTGCACCAAAGGACTTAGAAATCTGCAGTGCGCCAACCCCCTTTGCTGCAACTGCACCCAATTTTCCATTCTCGGATGCAGTTGCGACAGTTTCCATGATTTACGGCAGCTTGCGCCAATGCTCCGGCACAAGCACCGTTACTTTGACTTCAGGTGGTGGTGCATGCTAGACCACAAAACTGTGGTCTAAGGTGCAACGATAGGCGCAAGGAATGGAAAATCCCAATCGCCGACAGGGAATGCGCAGCTCTGAAGGCCATATGTTTACCGCGATCAGGCTTATGCATCCGAGCTCTCGAAAATCCAGCTCGCTGTCTCATAAACAATACAACCCAGAAAACTTACAACAAGGTAAACAGGAGGGTGGGGAACAACCAACTGTTCCAGCTAGACAGAGCATCTCAACTGGGACCCATATCGGTTAAGGGGGAAAAGGGAACTCTCCAGCCTCAAAAAAACAAATATGACAACAAAAAAACAGCGTCACTTCCAAGGCATAGGCTGATATTTATTTTATTTGGAAAATGTTTCACCAGAGAAGACATCATGAGCTGTAAACAGCTCGCTTCCAGAAGCGGAGGTTACAATGTTGGGAGAACAAAACAAACACCTAAAAAATGCAGAGCAATACATTTTCAGTGCAAGTAAAAAACAACACACCATAACAGAGTCGTACCAGTGGGGAGCAGAATGACCCAGGCCATCCTGCACGAGAACAAACTTGCGTGGAAAGGAACAGGAATTACGACCAACCAGGGTATAGGATTAGAGGAGGTAGACACAGATTAAGTGCAGTGGGACTAGACAGCATGTGGTGAGAAGTGCTTAAGTAGGCCCACGGGGCAGGACTGGGCAAAGTGAGGAAACAGGGAGGGTAAGGTATGAGGATTTATTTATTTATTGAAGGTCTAGGAATTACAACCCTTTGAGTCAGAGACTCATTTGCAAAGGCTCCACGTCGTACATAAATGGGTAGAACACAGTTTTACATGCAGACACAATTTAGACACTAGACAAGCAAATATTGACAGTAACTTTCAGAAAGGAATATAGCAATTTACACAGATAAGAACATCATCAATGGAGACAAAGGTGCATTAATGTTAGGTGGGGAGAGGGAAGAGGAAGGGGGGGGGACCTACAGCCAAGACCCCTTCAGGATGTTGAAGAACCCTGCAAGGGGAAAATAGGACCAGGCAGCGAAGAAAGGGGGGGAAGGTTGCGGGAGTTGGGGAGGTAAGGGGCAAGGAAGGGAAGGGAGGAATGGGAAAGAAGAGGGAGGGGCAGGCAGAGGATTAGAAAGCGGGGAGAAGAAGGAGAGGGATGGTGGAAAGAGGCAACTAGCTAGCCAAATCTAAGCCCCTTCAGGATGCAATGAACCCTGCAAGGGGATCGTGAATTAGAGAGAGGAGGAGGGAATAAGGGGGGAGGAGAGAGGGGGAGGAACTGCGCCCCTTCAGGATGCTGAGAACCCTGCAAGGGGGTCAGAACACAGGCCGAAGAGTCAGGGAGGGAGGGGGCAGGAGTACAGAGGGTTAGGGCTAGGGGTCCAGGAGGTGCGTAGGAAAATTGAGGAGAGGTATAACATGGGAGAGAAGTTAAGTAAAACAGAGGAAGATGGGCAGTAGGAGGGAGGGGGAGGGCTAGGGACAGGTGCAGTTAGGGAAATAGAAATTATGTAGTGCTAGGGAGATAGAGGATGAAGACAAGGAGAAACAGATAGTCAATGGCAAGGAGTTCCAAAGCTTAGGGAAACGGGAGGACAAGGCTTCCTGGCCAATGGAGGTAGAGTGATGAGGAATCGCTTGAGTGTGAGCATCAGAAGATCTGAGGGCGAGCGGGGGTGCAGAGAGAGAGTCGGTGAGGTTAGAGGGGAGAGTACCAAGCCAGTATTTAGACGTGAACTTGGCACAGTGGGAGAGACGCTGGCACTCCAGTAGGGGGAAGCGAAAGAATGGTACAAGGAGCAGTGGTGGGTGCGGGAGGGGGCGTCAAGAGCAAAGCGACAGAAAGCACTGAGTATCCAGTCTGGTGAGGGAAGACTTGGGAGCAGCACTGTAGACTGTATCGCAACAGTCAATTATAGGGAGTATCATTTTCTGAACAAGATCGTGCTGAACCAGTAGTGGGAGGGAAAGTACAGTTACGTAAGAACTTACTGTAACAGTAGATCTTCGAGAGAGGCTCTTGCAGTAGGTAATTACATATAGGACTGATGCCGGCAGGCGGCAGGACCCCACGGAAAAATTTCTAGCTAGAAGTCCCTGGGGAGGGACCGCTCCCCTGTCAGGTGACCGGCGTCAGGAGACATCGGTATAAAGGGCTGGTCCCGGACACCCGCCTTCCAGTTCTTTCCCACCACAGACCGAAAGAGGCCGGACGAGAGAAGCAGATAGTTCTCTATATGGAAAAGGAGCTGAAAAAGCCTAGGGGGATGGAGAGCGGGAAGGTATTACCTACAAGAGCTCTCTCAAAGATCTACCGTTACGTAAGTTTCATGCACTGTACTATATCTACTTCAGAGGGCTCTTGCAGTAGGTAATAACCTTGAGCACCGAGTCTCAAGCAATGTGAATCAGGGGTAACTAAAACACGGGAGGCAGAAAAGGTTTGTAGAGAGGCAGAAAAATTAGGCCTGGGAGAATAGCTGGTGCAAAGGACTGAATCCCAAGCAGTCTGGAATAAAGAAAGGCACCGTGAGGAGGAAACTACTCCAAGAAGTAGCTCTAGCCGTGCAAGCCTCAAGACAGGAGGCATTGCAAAACAGCTAGCCCGAAGCCTGCTCTACGGCGAGAGGCAATATCCAAACTGTAGTGTTTCGTAAAGGTATGGACGGAAGTGCACGTGGCAGCAGCGCATATGTCTGCCGCAGACACATTCTTGAAACAAGCTGCAGAGGCAGCTACTCCTCCAGTGGAGTGGCCTCTGACTAGACCCAGGAGATCTTGTGGTACTTGTCATAACAGAAAGTGATGCAATGAGCCAACCACTTAGGCATTGCCTGGAAACAGTCTTTCTGAGATCCTTCGTCCTGCTGGTGTAGTATCTCAGAATCCGGTGAACATCCATAGTATGGAGTAAATATTCCCCCTGGTTAGAGTACTGCATAAAAAAGGCAGGTAGCTCTATGGACTGATTTAAGGTAGACTCTGCTACTACTTCAGGTAGAAACTTAGGATTCGTGCAAAGAGCAACTCGTTCCTTGTGAAAAATCAAGTAGGGGATTTTACACATCAGGGCCTGGAGCTCGGAGATTCTTCGAGCCGAAGTAATGGCCACCAAGAAGAGCGTCTTCCACGAAAGAAATTTCAAATCTGCAGAAGCTGCAGGTTCAAAGGAAGGAAGGATAAGTTTCTCGAGAACAAAATTCAAGTCCCAAGGGGGGGGCAGGAGTACGGATGGGGGGGGCCTCAGATGGAGGACCCCTCTGAGAAAGGTCTTAGAGACCTCCGGTTGAGCGAAAGCTTTGTCTGTGAAGGGAACATGATAGGCTGAGGTGGCCGCCATGTGTACTTTCAAAGAGGAATGGCTGAGACCCAGGTCGAACAGATAACGTAAGTACTCCAGCAGAAGCCCCGCTGAACAGGAGAAAGGCTCCAAGTTCTTGGGAGGCGGCCCAAATAGTGAATCTTTTCCACTTCATGGCATAAGTGGATCTGGTGGAGGGTTTTCTGGCCTCCACTAAAATCTCCGCCACTTTGGGAGACGCACCAAAACGGGATTGGGCTAGGTCTGCAGGAGCCACGCATGCAGTTGAAGGGATTTGAGGCCTGGATGGACTTCCCTGATCCTGGGTCAACAAACCTCGAGATAAAGGAAGAGGAAGAGGAGGATCCTCAGAATATTGTTGTAGAAGAGAGAACCAGATTTGCCTGGGCCAGAAAGGAGTGATCAGAATCATTCTCGCTCCTTCTGAAGCTAGTTTCTGCAAGACTCGTGGGATAAGAGGAATTGGAGGAAAGGCATAGACGAATCTGTCCTTCCAGTCTAGAGACAGAGCGTCGTTCCAGAAAGCACCTCGCTCTGGAACGAGCAAGTAGAAGGTAGGAAGTTTTGCGTTTTGGGGGGATGCGAACAGGTCGACCTGTGGTGTTCCCCAAAGTTGGAAGATATTGTCTAGGACCCCTTGGTCCAGTTCCCACTCGTGAGTCAGAGCAGAAGAGCAACTTAGCCGGTCTGCCAGGGTGTTGTCGACTCCTGGAACGTGAATCGCCGTGAGGTGAAGGTCGTGTTGTATTGCCCAATCCCAAACCCTCATTGCCTCCCTGCATAGAGGGTAGGACCGAATTCCTCCCTGCTTGTTGATGTACCACACTACGCAAATGTTGTCCATCTGGACGGCTAGGTGGCTGGGAAGAATGTATTGGTGAAGGGCTTGGAGAGCGTACAACACTGCCTGAAGCTCGAGCACACTGATGTGAAGAGATGTTCTAGCCTGGACCAAGAGCCCTGGGTCCAATGAGGGCCTAGATGGGCTCCCCAACCTTCGCCTGAGGCGTCTGTGGTTAGAGTCTGGGAGGGGGGAGGATGAAGAAAGGGACCTCCCGAAACAGGTTCTCTCGAACCATCCACCACTGCAAGTCTCGCATCATCGACGATGAGATCAAAACTGAGTGATCTAGGTCGTCCACTAGCTGATCCCACTGAGAGCGTAGAGTCCACTGAGAGATTCTCATGTGGAGTCGAGCGCGAGGGACCGTCGGTATAGCAGTCGCCATGAGCCCGAGAAGGCGAAGGACTGACCTCGCCGAGACCATCCTGCGGTCGGATAACAGACTTATCTGGGCCTGAAGGGAGGCCGCCCTGTCCGGAGGCAGGAAGGCCTTGCCCATGGTCGTATAGAGGATTGCCCCAATGAACTGTAGCCTCTGGGAAGGGTCCAAATGAGACCTGGAATGGTTGATGGTAATACCCAGGCAGGCAAAAACCTGCTGGGTGAGGGAGAGGAAACGCAGGAATTCCTCCCTGGATGAGGCCGCCAGGAGCCAGTCATCCAGGTAAGGGAACACCTGTACTCCCTTGGTACGCAGATGGGCCGCCACCACTGCCAGACATTTGGTAAATACTCGGGGGGCTGAGGATAGACCAAACGGGAGCACCTTGAACTGGTAGTGGTCCCCCTGGAACACAAAACGAAGGTATTTACGATGAGAAGGGCGAATGGGAATGTGCAGATAAGCATCCTGCATATCCAGGGCACAAAGCCATTGACCCGGCTGGAGGAGGGGCAGAAGGCTCTGCAGAGAGAGCATCCTGAACCTTTTGTACTCTACATAAAGATTCAGGGAACTGAGATCTAAAATCGGTCTGAGATCTCCCGTCTTCTTTGGGACCAGGAAGAAATCGGAATAGTAACCCGTCCCCTGAAGATGAAGGGGGATGAGTTCTATCGCTTGCTTCAGAGGAAGAGCCGAGATTTCCTCCTGGACCAAAGGAAGGTGTTCCCGTGGATATGACGACTTCAGAGGGGGGTGGCGGGGTGGTTTCTGAAGAAACTCTATGGAGTGTCCTTCTGCTATGAGTTGGAGCACCCAAGAATCCGTGGTTATCCTCTCCCATCCCGCAAGGTGGAGGGAAAACCTCCCTCCTACCGGCTCCTCCGGGGAGTCCGGAGGCAGTGGGAGAGGAAAGGAGTCAGGTGGTGTGGGGCAGCGCTGCACCTGAAGCACCCGCTGCATTCTTGGTCGGGGGGGGGCTTAGCAGCCGTGGGGGCCCAACGTTTTGTGGCCCGCCTTCCCTGGGGTTTCGCCTTTGGCCGATTCCGTCTGCGAAAGGGACGGTGCTGTTGCTGATGGGGACGGTACATGGAATCAACTGATTTCAGAGCCGTCCCCTTCTCCTGCAAATCGGTAATGATGTCCTTGACATCACCCCCGAAAAGCACCGACCCCCGGAAAGGTGCTTCCTGGATAGCAGACTGCACCGCCGGAACCAGACCTGACATGCAGAGCCAAGCATGACGCCGTAGGCCTACGGCAAAAGCGGAGCTCCGCCCAGCAGTGTCCACTGCGTCGTATGTCGCACGTAGCATGTGGCGACTGTCCGAACGAGCAGAGCGGATGAGATCAGCCAACTCCTGTTTGACTTGGGAGTCAGGCAAGGAGTCCAGCTTGGCTTCCACCTGGGTAAGGATGGCCTTCTGGTAGTCCCCCATGTGGCCGACGTAGTTCAAGGCCCTAATCCCCAGTGTGGAGGAAGCGTAAATCTTTCTCCCGTACTGGTCCAGAAGGCGAGATTCCTTATCAGGAGGTGACGAGCTAAGATGTTTCGGGTTCGCCGACTGGCCATGAGCGGCGCTAATCACGACCGAGTCGGCATGAGGGTGAGAATCCAGGAAATCAACACCCTCTGGAGCCTGATATAGCCTGTTCGACTTCCTAGAAAGTGGGGCTAAGGCCGACGGCTGTTTCCATATCGTGGTGACAAGGTCGGCGTGAGGCTCTATCCAGGGTGGCACTAGTGTAGGAGCTGTCACGGGCAGATCCAGATGTTCAGCGAGTTTCAGACGCTGAGGATCTGGTTCCAAAGAGCACCACCATTGATAAACCTCCTGGATTTTTCTAAGCAACTCCATAAAAGAAGGATCCTCCGTAGGAGACTTTGGAGGAGTCCTTGGCCGGGGCTTCGACGGAGAGCGAGGCTCGTCGTCTCTGTCGGAGCAGCCGTTGGAAGAGTCCGAGAGTGAAGAGGAGGAAGAAGAAGAGTAAGACTCCCTTTCCCAACCTGGGGGAGGAACGGGTCCCTTGGGTAATCCCCGGGGACGCGTGTCCTGCCCCTCTCTGGATCCAGACAGAAGAACCCTGGAGTCCTGAGGTGGTGAGGGAGTGTGCCGCCTGGGGCGTACAGGAACCTAGGATGGCACTGTCGCCGGAAGGCGGCTCTCGACCTCTTTGGTGAGTTGAGCCTTGGCCTCAGCCCACCAGGAGGCCAGAGTCTCCTGCAGGTCCACCAGCGGCCGCAAGGGCAGTGGAGGAGGAGGAGGCGGGGAATAAGAATATGGGCTATACCCACATGGAGCATATCCAAAACCCGGCTGCGGGTAATCCAGCGTCGGGTATTGAGACGTCGAGTACTGCGGCGTCGGGAAGCCCGACGTCAGGTACTCTGGTCGGATACGGCCCCCGGTACACCGTGTCAAATAAGACGGTGGTACCCGAAGCCGGGGGCTGCCCAGACGGCCCGGCTGGGAACCCTCACGGCGGGTCCGTGAGCGGAGAGCCCGGAGGAGGGCCGATGGGAGCAGGAACTCTCCCTGAGTCGAAGGCCAACGCCAGGGCCGACAGCGGAGGCCCTGACGCCGAGGTACCGAGTGTCAGAGGGGCCGGGCGTCGGAGCCGGGCGTCCGGGAGCCGACGCCAGGTCCATCGCCTCCAGATGGAGGAGGGACTAACGGAGGCAAAAATCCCCAGCTGCGCCTGGGACGGAGGGGAAAAGTCCCCGGGGTCAGGATGGGGGGACCCTGGTTCCCCAGACGGCAGCAAAGGCTGCGGTGAACCGGGAACAACGGACGTTGGGGGAGGTCCATCGTCGGTTCCCTCGCTGACCGGACGTCGGACGAGCCGACGTGAGGCGTAGAGGCAAGCTCTCGGAGGGCGCCGGAGGAGCCGACGTCCGACTTACGAAAGCCATCACCAGAGACAGGTCGAGAGGAAGGGTCGGCCTGGTCCAGTGGGGAAGAAGCCGTGGGTCGCCCCGGGGGGTCGGACGTCTTATCAGCCCTCTCCGGGCGGACGTCAGAGGAGCCGACACCCGGCTTACCGGAGTTGCCCATGATGGTAGGCCGCAAGCCTGCAGACGAACCAGGGCAGAGGCCTCCAACTGCCCGGAGGCGCCCGCAAGGCCCGAGCATGAGCCAGACGGGCGGGCCGCCACCGCCTCAGAAACCTCCGAGGCGGCCGTCGAGGAGCGATCCCCAGGAGGGGATGTTACCTGTGTGCCCGCAACTCCCCAGGAAGACGCGGTGGAGGAGCCTTTGTCCCGGTGCCTCTCCTTGTCCTTCTTCTTTCGATGGCCTTCGGGGAAAGTGGATGCCTGCCTTAGCTTCTTAAGCTCCTTCTCCATAGAGCTCATTTTCTTTTTAAGAATATGGGCCTCCAGGGATTGCTGCCATCTTTTTCGGGTGGCTGCGTTAAAGCTAAGGCAATGCTGGCACTTCTCGACTTGATGATCCGGGCCTAGGTAGAACAGGCACAGGGAGTGGCCGTCCTTGTGCAGGAGTTGGGCGCCGCACGAATCACACTTGTTCCTGTGCTCGGAGGGTGTAGGGGACGACTTACACCGACGTTAGTACTGACGCTGTCGAAAACATAAGATTTTTCGGTAAAAAAAAAAAAAAGACGAAGGTAGGGCTGACGAAGCACGAACTTTTCCGCGAGGCGCTGCACGAGCTAACAGCGGGAAAGAACTGGAAGGCGAGCGTCCGGGACTGCCCCTTTATACCGATGTCTCCTGACACTGGTCACCTGACGTGGGGACGGTCCCTCGCCAGGGACTGCTAGCTAGAAATTTTTCCATGGGGTCCTGCCACCTGCCGGCGTCAGTCCTGTATGTAATTACCTACTGCAAGAGCCCTCTCGAAGTAAGATCTACGGTTCCTGTACAGGGCACCAAGCTTGGGACACAGTTTAAGTTAAGGTTTTGGTCAAGCCGTACACCCAGATATTTAAAGGAGGAGATGTCCTCTAGAGTAGTCCCGTCAAGGGTGTGGAAGGAGGAGAGGGAAGGAGGGCAGCCTAGAGAGTCTCTCCCTAGTGCCAAAGGTCAAGGAGACTGTCTTCTTGGCATTGAGGAAGAGCTGATGTGAGATTAGCCAGCGTTGAGCATTACTGAAGTCCAGCTGTAGTCTGGAATTCACATCGGGGGGGGAAGAGTGGCCAGAGGTGAACAAGACCATGTCAGCATACATGTGGATAGAGAATGAGAAGCATGCCGACGGTAAGTCGTTCAGAAAGACTGAGAATAGGAGTGGGCCAAGAACGGAGCCTTGAGGCACACTAGTAGAGACGGGTAGTGGAAGGGACGTAGAATCAGCTATTTTAACTGATTGGGTACGACCTACCAGATAGGGTCTGAACCAGTTGCAAGCCGACTGAGATAAGCCAGCGGAGGAGAGGGTTTCTAGGATGAGAGAGTGGGAGACAGTGTCGAAAGCCTTTGCAAGGTCGACAAGAGATGGCGGAGGTGATGTGACCTCTATCCATAGCAGTATGGATGGAGTCAGTCAGCCTGAGTAGGGAAGTGGTAGTGGAATGATTCTTCTGAAAACCAGATTGGAAGGGAGTGAAAAAGGAGGAGTTATTAAGAAAGGAGGAAAGTTGGGAGAGAGCAAGGCATTCCTGATGTTTAGCCAGGGCGGAAAGGAGTGAGATGGGACAGTAGTTCCCGGGAGAAGAAAGATCTCCTCCCTTA
Organism: Neoceratodus forsteri; assembly: GCA_016271365.2. Classification (NCBI taxonomy): domain Eukaryota; kingdom Metazoa; phylum Chordata; order Ceratodontiformes; family Ceratodontidae; genus Neoceratodus; species Neoceratodus forsteri. The sequence goes on along the minus strand of CM057450.1, from coordinate 639,497,156 downwards.
GGCAGGGGGAGACCTGTAGCATGTTTCCAGCCTGAAGGGATCATTGCAGTGTGGAAAGACAGGTTTAGGAGATCAGAGAATGGGAAGGTAATGGCAGGCGCCAACAGGTAGAGCAACTTAGGGTCAAGGCCATGGGGGGAGTGGCCTTTTGATAGGTTGAGTAGGGCCTTTAAGATGTCATTGGGTGAGAGGGAAGAGAAGGCAAAGCTCTCCATGAGTTGGTGGGGCTGAGGGGTTAGGGGGACTGGGGAGTAGTAGGAGGGGATTGGAGGGAGGCTAGTAGGGAGGAGACGCAGGAAGTAAAATAGGAATAAAAATTCTGTGGCAACTGTGGGAGGGTCAGCAGTGAGCTGGTTGTTTATACTGAGCATCAGGGAGGGGGTTTAGTTTGGGGATATATGATATGCATCAAGGTGGACCTATGCTTCCCAAGTTGAATTTGAAGCTATGGACCAAAATGTCACAGGCCTCCATGGGGACTATCTTGTCCAAGGAAAACTTTAGGAAATTAAAAACAAAAGTAAAGGAGCAGGAGGGAGGTGGGGAAAGCGAAACTATGTGAGGCATTACCATTACTGCACTTCCTCTCTCCACTCGAACAGTGAAAAATGCCATAAATGTAAAACAAGTAAAGCCCACCAGTGCTCCACATGATCCGCACAGCTTTTATGCTGGGTCAGTGCCATCCAGGAGATGGAGACTAAGAAATATCCCATCCGCTCAATATAAACCTGAAGCCTGCCCGCAAAACTGGGGTAAGGATGTGTCAGTTAAAGCAAAAATTACTGCACAATCCTCCAGGTCCTAGTAGCAGCATAAAAGAAAACCTGTTCAGCAAGAAAACAGTAAAAGGTCACAGCAACCAATGTACTATCAACTTTGTCTATTATGCGCTGATGTGAGAGCCAGGCCAAGGGTGTCATTCAATATTATGATGACCTCCAGAAAAATTGGAGAGGGCAGGCAAGACAGAAGGCCCTAAAAAGTTTGACAATGTCCTGGGGTAGGATTTTCAGCCCGTTTTGGGACAACGTTCACTCCGCAGTCATTGTTGTGGAACAAGATCTCCACACCAGTAGACATTTCAGTATTCAGCCTGTGCCTGCGTAGCTGAGGAGGACATTACACACTCATCCTACCAGGCATAGCATTCCAATGCAGCTGCACTCAAAAAATGGCCACAAGCTGCCATAATCGTGGAGCCTGCCACAAAATGGCTCTGTATCTGAAAACCCAGGGCATTTGGGAAAAAACGCAGTTCCACAAGTGAAGATCCACCAGCTCAACTTTTTCCCACAACTGCACCCATTTCAGGAATCTTTAAGAATCCGGACCCTGGTCTGTAAAACTAATATAAACCAACAATAGTTAATCCCTCAATGGCCAGGTAATATAATAAAGGAAACCAGAGACATTCATGCCATTTTTATAAACTTCAGAAGGGATGGCTTCTTGTGAAGAGGCTACTTTAGTTATCTAAGTTTCCTAATTTTTTTGTCTGCTTGCACAACACAAGGGATGTTTCCAGTGTAAAATGCTGTAACTAAAATAAATACATTATCTTTCTCTCTCTATTAATTTACCTTGTTTGTTTCCCTGGTGACCGTCGAGAGCTGCTCTTGCCTGGCTGATGTGTCCCTGAAGGTGTTCAATGTAACTGAGAGCCTTCAACAATATCTCCTTCTATCTCAAAAACACATAAAACAGGGAAAAGGTTTTAAGCAATATTAGCTGCAGTAATCCCCATGTTAAAGAGTCACAAGAACAGGTTACTCACCTGTAACAGTAGTTCTAGGAGTGGTATATGTTGTTCATCCACACTCTCTGGCATGTCCCTTTCCCCTTTAAATCTCGCCGGAAAGTCTTCAAGCTGGTTCCTCCCACCCACCTGGGTGGTAAATACCTCAGCTCCGCCCCATGGCCTTGATCTTAGCCCACTGAAAACAGGTGGTGCGCCTAAAGCGGGTAGGTCGGGTGGGTGGCGGATGACAACATATACCACTCCTAGAACTACTGTACAGGTGAGTAACCTGTTCTTCTAGGGGCGTGGATATGTTGTTCATCCACACTGTCTGGCAGACTCCAAGCAGTTCTCCGGGAGGAGGGAGGCAGGGCGCACACCCCCTATTTACGAAACAGAGATTGGAGAACCGAGGCCCCAAAACCAACATCCCGGCGTGACTCAAGGTCGATGTGGTAGTGGGTAATGAAGGTGTTTGCTGACTTCCAGGTAGCAGCCTGACAGATCTCCTGGATAGGGATGTCCCTGGAAGCAGCAACCGATGCAGCCGTATGGCGGGTAGAATGTGCTCATCCCTCTGGGAGTCTCCTTGCCCGCCAACTCATAGCACTGACCTATGCATGATGTAATCCATCTCACAATGGTCCATTTAGCTGCAGGTCTGCCAGAAGCGGCTTCAGCATAGGTGACAAACAGCTGGCAAACTTCTCCCCGAATTTCCACCGTCCTCTCCTTATAACAGGAGAGGGCACATCTCTGGTCCAGAGTATGGAGCCTGTACTCGGCGTCCGAGGTGTAGTTAGGGTAGCATACCGGCAGAGTCAACACCTGGTTAAGGTGAAACTCTGAAACCACCTTCGGAAGGAATTTCGTGTGGGGGCGCAGGACAACTTTGTCCCTGTGGAAGACCAAATAAGGGGAGTTCACCGAAAGTGCCTGGAGCTCCCCTGTCCTTCTGGCTGACGTGATAGCCACCAGGAAGGCCGTCTACCACGACAAGTGTGAGAGCCCACATTTGTGCATGGGTTCGAATGGCTTGCCCATGAGCTTCACCAAAACCAGCAAGAGATCACACGGAGGTGGAGGTTCACGCACCGGAGGGGATATGTGATCCAGACCTTTGAAAAAGCGCCCGACCACTGTCTCCTGTGCCACTGACGGCTGACCGGCCCATGCCCGGTAAGCAGAAATGGCTGCCAGGTGCACCCGAAGGGTCGATGACCGTAGACCCCCTTTGGAGAGAGACCAAAGGTAGTCTAGAATGTTAAGCATGGAACAGGATAAGGGGTCCAGACTCTTAACCCTGGCACCAAATGGAAAACCTTTTCCATTTGAAGGCATAACACTTCCTGGTCGATTCCTTACGAGATGCCTCCACCATGGTGTAGACTTCCTCGGAAAGACCCACAGCCACTAGCTGCTCAAGTACCAGGCTGTGAGGTGCAGGGATTGAAGGTCTGGATGGAATACCTTCCCCTGGTTCAATAATATCAGGTGCAGTCCTGCAGCTGAGGCTGAGGAGATCTGGATACCAGAACTGGTGGGGCCAATCTGGGGCTACCAGGATCACCTTCACCTTGTCCCTCCTCACCTTAAGTAACACCTTGTGGATCAAGGGAAATGGAGGGAAGGTGTAGAGAAGGCCTGGGGTCCACGTCCTCAAGAAGGCATCCCCCTGCAGCGAGCCCTTCTGAGGGGGATGGGCATGGTACAGACTCAGCTTTCCCTGGAGGCAAACAGGTCCACTAACGGCTTGCCCCAACGGGAGAACAGATTGTAAGCTACCTCTGAATGGAGAGACCACTCGTGGGATGTCTGGCCTAAGCGTCTGAGAGCCTCCGCCAGCTGATTCGAGATTCCTGCCACATGGATGGCTAAGAGATCCGCCTCCAACCAGCTGACGAGGTCCAGATTCGGAGCACCTCCTTGCATAGCAGACGGGAGTGCATGCTACCCTGTTTGTTGAGACAGTACACGGTCATGGTATTGTCCATCTGGACTTGAACCACTTGACCCTGGAACTGAGGAGCAAAAGCTGACAGTGCCAGTCTGACTGCTCTGAGCTCCAACAGGTTGATGTGGCATCGGGGATCCTCGAGAGTCCAGAACCCGTTGGCCCTGTTGTCCACCATGTGGGCTCCCCAGCCCATGAGGAAGGCATCGATCGTCAGGATGACCGTCGGCTCTGGGCGGACAAACGAGATCCCTTCCTGCAACCGGTCTGGGGCGGTCCACCACTGGACAGCATCCCACATCTTCTGGGTTACAGTGATCAGCTGGTCGAAATGACCCTGGCGCTGAGTCCACTGGGTGGCCAGCTCCCACTGAAGGCGGCCCATGTGCCACCTGGCCCAACGGACCACTGAGGTGCATGCCGCCATGTAACTCAGAAGGCGCAGAAAGTCCCAAGCAGGGCGCAAGTGCCCAATCAGAAATGATCGGGCAAAGGAGAAAAGAACCTCTGCCCTGTCCACCAGGAGCCGAGCTCTGGCTTGACGAGAGTCGAGCTCTGCCCTGATGAAGCCCATCATTTGAGAGGGCACGAGTTCCAACATGGCCTCGTTGATAAGGAGGCCGAGTTGGGAGCAGGTTCGGAGGGCCAAATCCCTGGACCTCTCCACCTCCTGGAGGGAGGAACCTGCCAAGAGCCAGTCATCGAGATAAGGGTAAATTCGAACTCCTCGATGTCGAAGATGGGCTGCCACCACTGCAGTGCACTTGGTGAAGACCCGTGGGGCTGATGACAGGCCGACTGGCATGGCTCGGAACTCGTACAGGTTCCCCTTGACCCTGAAGCAGAGGAACCGCTGGTGAGATGGACGGATTGGGACGTGAAAGAACGCGTCCCGTAGATCCAGTGAACAGAACCACATGTTTCGTTCCAGGGATGGTATGATCTGGTTCAGAGTTACCATCCGGAAGGTGCGAGACCTGAGATATTGATTCAGGTCGTGGAGATCTACGATGGGGCGCCAACCCCCCATCCGCTTGGGCACCAGGAAGTACCTGGACACGAAGCCTGGATCTGTAGGAGAATCTGGCACTGGAGCTACCGCTTCCCTGTGGAGCAGCTGAGCAATGTCGTCCCCAAGGGACGACTGAGTGCAGGCTGAGATCCTTTCCTCCTGAGGGGTGCTGGCTCGGCTGGGAGGGTACTGCTCGAATTCCAGAGGCAGTCCCTGGCCTACCACTTCCAGAACCCACCTGTCCGAAGTGATACTGGACCAGGCGGAAAGGAAGTGGCAGAGCCGGCTCCCCACGGGAGGACCCAGAGCTGGCGTGATGGGTGTAGGGGTGGCAACCCCAACACATCACTGAGCAGGCTTGGAGGAGGAGGCTCCTGGACCAGCACCTCGGCCTCCTTTACAGTGCTGTTGGGGACCCTGCTTGGGCCTGGGGTGCCAAGCTTGAGCCTGCTGTTGCTGCTGGCCTCCTTGAAGGGAGGGCTGCCTAACTGCAGGGGAAGAGTGCCGAAAAGGCTTCTTCTTTCGCTTCTGCTGGTTCTTGCCCGAGGAACCCTTAGCAGAGGTAGCATCCAAGGTGGCACTGGATTGCTCTATGCGCTGGAGTTGACCAGCCACTCCTGGACCGAAGAGGTTGGTGCCTAGGAAGGGCACGTCAGCTAACTTGTGCCGAGTATCTGCCGGAAAGGAGGATAACCTCAGCCAGGCCCTAAGTGGCCACTCGCGGCTGCTAAGGAGGCGCACAGGGAATCTCCAATGTCCAGGAGCCGTCTGGAGCTGCTGTTTTGCAACAGCACGGCCCTGGTCACTGACTTGCTTCACCGTGGTCTGCGTGTCCACTGGGAGATGAGGGAGGACTTCATCTAATGACCCTAAAAGGGCATGAGAGAACTGTGCCATGATCACAGCCAAGCTGGCCTGACGGAGGCCTAAGGATGAGGCCACATAGTCCTTCCGGGCAGAATGGTCCATATTCTTGGACTCTTTGTCCGGAGGACGGTCAGTGTCAGCTGAGCTACCAGTGCGTCTGAACACAGAAGCAGTCACAAGGCTTTCTGCCGAGGGGTGCGCTGTGAACCCCGCCAGGGATCCCATGGGTACCGTGTACTTGCGGGCCATGCGGGCAGACGGAGCTGGACAAGAGGCAGGACGCTGCCATAGCTCAAGGGATGGGCCAACAATAGCTTTGGCTACTGGAAAGGCCTCCGTTGGGGTATCCCCCCTTTTTAGGATATCCATAAGGGGTATTCCACCTTCTTTTGGATAGGCTCCAAGGGCATTCCGGTCGATTCAGAAATCAGGCGGAAGATGCCCTGAAAGGAGGAAGGACCTTCCTCCAAACCTGCCACTGATGACTCGTCATCCCCAGGATGCGAGTGCAACCCGGTGGCATCCGAGTCCAAAGAGTCAGGATATAATGGTCTCCCACCTATGTCTCCCTCGATACGCTGAGGGCGATCGGGGACAACAATGATGGACAGACGACAGGGATGTCCGATGTCTGTCTGGTCCTCTTTTGAGGGAGCCCCTCCCTGAGGCTGTTTAGGCGGTGGTTCCACCAAAATAGGTGGGGAGACCGAAACAGGCCGAGCTGGAATACGTGCCAGCCCCACAGGTGGTGGAACCGAGGGCTTCAGTTACGGAGGGATCAGCGTCGGCCAGAGAGGCGGGGGCCAAGTAATGGCCGGTGCGGCCGGCGGAGCGGCTTTTGACCGGTCAGAATCAGCTGTTGCCACATGAGATCCTCATAACGCCAGAGTTTCCGTCGAAGTCTCTCCTCCTCATTCGAGGAGGATGAGGATCGATGGTGATGCCTCTTGAGTGCTTGTGACCTTTCTTCAGTTTTTCAACTGAAGGGGTCCTGGTTCTCGATCGGGACCAATGGGGTCGGCTAGTCCGATCGGGAGATGCTGGAGTCGGAGAGAACCGAGGTTCCAGCACCTTTCCCTCGACTGGGACACCCAAGGACTGGGTCTCCTCATTGCGGAAGGAAAGGACAGGCGTCCTTTCTAAGGAGTCGTCGACCTGAGTTGGCGACAACAGCTCAACTGGGTCGAGAGAAATCTCGGCCGGTTCAGCTGTTTCCTTGGTCTCGGTGCCTTGGCCGGATGGAAGGTCCGAAAAGCCAGCGGCCGAGGAAGCGATCTTGACTGAAGTCGAGACCGCATGTTCCTGTGACTCGGACCTCTCTCGGTCCCAGGAACGCCTTCTTTTAGATGAAGAAGACTCGGGATCCTTGTCCCTCTTCCGAGGGCGGGAGGAGTGTGAGCCTGGGGGCGCCTCACCCCTGGTAGGGAGAGACTGGCACAACTCCCGAAAGGACCCGGTAAAGGTAGAGCCAAGGTTGAGAGGTACAAAGAAACTTTGGCTGGCCGAAGCTTGAGCAGCTTCCTCTTCGAATGCCGCCATCTGTTCGAGCTGTTCGGCGGATCCCGCGGCCGCGGAAACTGCCCACCTTGCCTCCTTCGATTTCACCGGTGGATTGCAAAGCTCGAGTCTCCCCAATTTTAGGCGTGCCTTGCAGTCGTCCAGGACATTGGGATGGAAGGCCAAGCAGATGGTGCAAGAGGTGGTGTCATGTACAACACCTAAGCAGTAGACACATAACAGGTGGGGATCGGTGCGTGACATTTTCTGGCCACAGGGACACCGGCGAAATACAGGGGACAATTTGTCCTCCATGTCCAAAGCGCTAGGATCGGAATCATAAACTCTAATGAGTTTTAAGGAAATTGGCAGTGAAAACCGACGTTGAGAATCCAGGGCCTACGAACTGCTGAGATAGCACGAGAGAACCTGAATCTTCCAGCGGAAAGGAAGATCTGGCGTCATGGGGTGGAGCCGAGGTATTTACCACCCGGGTGGGTGAGAGGAGCCAGCGTGAAGACTTTCCGGCGAGATTTAATGGGGAAAGGGACATGCCAGAGACTGTGGATGAACAACATATCCACGCTCCTAGAAGTTTGAATTATGGTGCTAGCCTGGCTATGGTTAGGGCTCTCAAAATTATACTGCACTGTTATACTTTTTTTTCAAGAGGCAAGAGGGGAAAAGACAGAGAAAACCAAGGACCAGGTAATTTTGCTCTAAGAGCAACTGAGCTGGCACATGTACAGTACTGCAGAATCCTGGCAATGATTAAAAAATAGATTACTCACCTGTAAAAACAGGTTACTCACCTGTAACCATAGTTCTAGGAGTGGTATACTCCTCTCCACCACCCCGTGACATCAGAACTTAGCTGAAAGCAGGATACAATGTGCTACTTGCCAGGGGAGGTTGGGTGGGTTGTGTGGATGTACACCACATACCACTCCTAGAACTACAGTTACAGGTGAGTAATCTATTTTGCTAGGGATGTGGATATGTTGTACTATCCACACTTCTGGCAGACTAGCAGTTCTCCAGGAGGAGAGGGCAAGGTGCACACCCCCAATCTAGGAAACAGAGATTAGAGAACCGAGGCCCCAAAATCAGCATCCCCGACTCATGGTCGATGCAAGAGTGGGATATGAAGGTATGTGCTGACATCCAGGTAGCAGCCCTGCAGATCTCCTGGACAGAGATATCCCTGGAAGCAGCCACTGAGGCAGCGGTGTGTCTGGTGGAATGAGCCCTTAGCCCAACGGAAGGCTCCCTATCAGCCAATCTATAACAGAGGTCGATGCAGGATACTATCCACCTGCCAATCATCCACTTAGCTGCCGGTCTGCCAGATGCAGCTTCAGTGTAGGTGAGAAAGAACTGACGAACCTCTCCCCAAACTCCAGCCATACACTCCTTATAATAAGTGAGCATGCACTGCAGGTCCAACACGTGGTGCCTGTGCTTGGCCTCCTAGGTTGGAGTAATGAAATACACTAGGAGGTACATCACCTGGTTGAGGTGGAACTCCAAAACAACCTTCAGGAAGAACTTTGGGTTGGGGCGGAGGACAACTTTGTCCTTATGGAAGACCAAATAGGGAGACTCCACCGAGAGTGCCTGGTGCTCATTGATCCTTCTGGCAGAGGTAATGGCCACCAAGAAGGCAGTCTTCCATGACATGTGGGAAATGCAACACCTGTGCATAGGTTCGAATGGCTTGCCCATGAGCATCGCCAAAACCAGCAACAAATCCCACGGTGATGGTGGCTCACACACTGGCAGTGACAAATGGTCAAGGCCCTTGAAAACGTGCCCGACCACCTTCTCCTGTGCCACCATCGGCATACCAGCCTATGCGTGGTATGCAGAGATGGCTGCTAGGTGCACCCTGAGGGTCGTCAACCTCAGGCTTGACTAAGAGAGGGACCACAGATATGCCAGGATGCTCGCCACTGGGCCGGAGAAATGGTCTAGTTCTTTGCCCTGACACCATATAGAAAGGCGTAGCACTGGTGGGTCAACTGCTTCCAAGAGGCCTCCACAACATGGTGGACCTCAGCAGAGAGACCCAAAGCCTGGAAGTCTAGCTGCTCAGGAGCCAGGCTGTCATGTCAGGTGCAGGGACTGAAAGTCCAGGTGGCGAACCCTCCCGAGAGCAAGACAGCAGGTCTGGATGGAGTGGCAAAATCCATGGGCATTTGCCTGTGTTGGTGTTAGCCACAATAAGAAAAAAATACTCACCTTAGTAATGTTGTTTCTTCTAATGGAGTCTTGCTGTATTCTGACTATTGCAGTGATATCCAACCTTTGAACTGCCCCGGAGAGGAAAGAGTTAACTTTCCATGCAAGGCATGGAACGCTGAGCTCGAGCTCAGTTGAGACTCTGTCTGTTGCTGTTTGAACCCAAACCGCCAGATCTTTATGAGCTATACTCACTGGGCATCCTGTGTGGAAACTGTAAACTCACACTAGCCAACTGGAAACTAAATTTAATAAAAAGATTTTTTGGTTCCAAGGCAAAGACTCAAGTCAGGAAACCCAAAATACAAAACACAACACACACCCAAAAATAAGAGGGTGAGAAAAAGGGGGCACCTCTAGGGTGCCAACACTGTTCCTGCCCACCCACCTCCCAAAACCCAGGTTCTGAGAGGGGAGACGGGGGGAGGTCAGAATACAGCAAGACTCCATTAGAAGAAACAACATTACTAAGGTGAGTACTTTTTTCTTCAAACAACAAGAAGTCTTGTTGTATTCTGACTATTGCAGACTACAAAGCAGTACCTCCATGGAGGAGGGACAGAACCTACTTTGGGAACAGGCTCTGAAGCACTATTGTGCCAAACCGAGCATCACTCCTAGCCTGGATATCCAGAAAGTAATGCTTGGTGAAAGTATGTACTGTTTTCCAGGAGGCTGCTTGACAAATCTCTAAGATAGGAATATCCCTGGCAGCAGCAAGGGAAGCAGCTGTACCTCTAGTAGAGTGAGCCCTCAGGCCTGAGGGTGGGATTCTAATTTTTCATAGCAGAATTGTATACAAGAGACAATCCACCTGGCAATAGATCTCTTAGTGGCAGGTTTTCCCTTACCAACCTCACCATAAGTGAGGAACAATTGAAGGGAGTCAAACCTGTGACCCTTGGTGCGCTCTATGTAGTAGCTAAGGGCCCTTTTCACATCCAGGCTGTGTAGCCTCCTCTCCCCAGAGGAGGAATGGTCAGTGAAGAAAACAGGAAGAGAATAGACTGGTTAAGGTGGAAATCTGAAACCACCTTAGGCAAAAACTTCCTATTAGTCCTGAGGACCACCTTACCTCTATGGAAAGAGATAAAACTGACAGGGCCTGTAACTTACTTATGCGTCTGGCAGAAGTAATGGCTACCAAGAACACAGTTTTCCAAGTCAAGTACTTAAGCTCTGCTGAGGACAAAGGCTCAAAAGGGGGTTGCATAAGCTAAGCAATGCAAACATTAAGGTCCCAAGCAGGGGCAGGGGCCCTGAAGGGGGGATTGGTATGCAGCAATCCCTTGAAGACTTTACAGAATACAGGATGAGCTGAAAGGGAAGAGGGCTTGCCTGCTGACAAGAAGGCAGAGACAGCTGCCAGATGCACTCTAAGTGTAGCTGGTCTAAGTTCCAAGCTATTGAGATGAACCATATAGTCCAGGACTGTAGGCAACCCAGCAGACTCTGAAGAAATATGCGTACCAGAGCACCAAATAGTAAAACTTTTCCATTTGGAGTTGTAAGTCTTTCTGGTGGAAGGCTTTCGAGAAGCCTTTAGAATATCCAGAACACCTTGAGAGAGATGCAAATCAGCAAACTCTTAACTCCTCAAGAGCCAGGCCTTGAGAGTGAAAGATTTGAGATTCGGATACCAAACCCTCCCCTGAGAACGTTAACAGGTTGTAATTCCTGGGAAGAGACAGGGGAAGGTGGACTGCTAAGGACAACAAGAGCGGGTACCAGGGCTGTCTGGCCCAGTCTGGAGCAATCAGAATCACTCTGCAGGGTTGAGACCTGATTTTGACTAGTACCTTGAACAGGAGAGGGAAGGGAGCAAAAGCATACAGGAATTTCCTTTCCCAATTGAGAACTAGAGCATCCAGGGGGACTGAGCCCAACACTGGGGGTCTGCAGCAAAAAAGAGGAAGTTGGTGATTGTCTGGGGTTGCAAAAAGATCTATCTGTGGAGTGCCCCGTCTGAAGTAGATCACCTTCAAAATCAGGGGATCCAGGGACTATTCGTGATGGCCCTGAGATATCCTGCTGAGAGCATCTGCCAGGACATTGTCCTTCCCTGGGAGGTGCACTGCTATCAGAGAGGTATTCAGGGAATAGGCCAGAGACCACAACTTCATTGCTTCTGTGCACAAGGCCGTAGACCGAGTGCCCCCTTGCTTGTTGATATACCACATTGTGGTGGTATTGTCTGTCCTGATCTGAACTAGTTTGTTCTGAACAGACTTGGAAAAAACTTGAAGTGCTAGAAACACTGCTCTGAGTTCTAAGAGATTGATGTGAAGCAGAGATTCTTGAGGTGACCACAACCCTTGGGTGGTTAGATCCCCCAAGTGGGCTCCCCAGCCCAAGAGGGAGGCATCTGTGGTAAGGATTAGAGAATGAGATTGAGTGACAAAGGCAACTCCTTGCCCTAGGTTATCCTGATCCTGCCACCACTGCAAAGCCTGGATCAGGGTTCGAGTCACTGGGATTAGCTTGGTCAGAGAATCCTTTCTCTGGGACCAGAAGGCTCTTAAGTGGAACTGAATGTCCCTCATCTGAAATCTTGCTCCTTGGACCACTGCCGTAGAGGCAGCCATGTGGCCCAGGAGCTGCAGAAAATGCCTTGCTGGTCGAGACACCTGAAGGGCGAATGAAGAGGCCAGTGTCACAAGGGTCCTTACCCTGTCCAGGGGAAGGAAGGCTCTTGCCCTTATTGTATCCAGCTCCGCCCCTATGAAGGTGAGGAGCTGCATTGGCTCTAGAACTGACTTGGAAAGATTTAGGAGGAATCCTAGAGAAGTGAGCAGTTTCTGAGTTATCTGTAGGTGTGACTTGACTTGGTCTGGAGACGGACCCACTATGAGCCAGTCGTCCAGGTATGGAAAGATGGAGATCTTTTTTCTCCTTAGGAAAGCAACCACTACTGTCAGGCATTTTGTGAAGACCATTGGAGCTGATGTTAGGCCAAAGGGCATTGCTCTGAATTGATAGTGGCCTGAAGGCAACTCGAACCTGAGGTACTTTCTGTGGGAGCATCTGATAAGAATGTGGAAATAGGCATCCTTGAGGTCCAGGGAGAGTAGCCAGTCCCCTGGCCTTAGAGAGGGTAGAATTATTCCCAGAGTCACCATTTTAAACTTTGGCTTTAAAAGGTGCTTGTTTAAATATCTGAGATCCAGGATGGGCCGTCTTTTTGGAGGGTTAGGAAGTACCTGGAGTACAATCCTTTTCCCCTGTGTAGGGGTGGAACCCTTTCTATGGCTCTGAGAGCCAAGAGGGAAGAGACCTCTGCCTCTAGGGCAAGGGCCCCTGAAGGATTTGTAGGTGGAAAGGATCTGGTTCTCATCTTGGGAAATTGTTTGAAGCTGAGAACCAGACCCTGGCTTACTACTTCCAGGACCCATTTGTCTGATGTTAAAGACATCCAGTCCTGGACAAAGTAAGCCAGCCTGCCCCCTACGGGTAGTGGAGAATCGGCCCGGGCAAACCCATCAGGGTGCCTGTTTGGCAGGGGCTTTAGGCTGAGGGGTGGTAGCAGGCATGCTTATACCCCGTCTGCCTCTCCCTCTGAAGAACCCCCTCTGAGCAAAGGCGGAAGAGGAGGCCTGGGCTTGGTAGAAAGGCCTATGAAAAGGCCTGTCCCTGCCCCTGGAATGCTGCCTCTGGGGAGTGGCTTGCCTTTCCTTGGCCTGAGCACTCCTATAGGTGGTCCTGCACTCATCCATTTTCTTCACGTAGTTCTCTGTCTGCTCCCCAAACAGAGAATTACCAATAACAGGAAAATCCATGGCCTTAGTCTGGGTATCCTGTGACAGGCTAGTACATCTGAGCCAAGCCATCCTACGAAGGGCCACAGATGCAGCCATGACTCTAGATGGAACATCACTGGAGTCCACTGCAGCATGAAATTGCACCTTGGATGCCTTAATACCATCTGCAGCCACCTGCTCCAGCTCCTTGGCAAGCTGGTCAGGGACCTGTTTAGCTAGAGCCATCACAGTATCCCATCTAGACTTCCGGTATCTAGCTGTGTAGGCCAAATAATTAGCCTGCCCGAGTCCCAAAGATGCTGCCATGTACTGTTTCTTTGCCATGGCATCAATCCTCCTGGAGTCCTTATCTGGGGGGTGTGAAGCCAAGGGTATATTTGCCTTATCACAGACAGCAGCCTGCACTACCCCAACATGGCTGCATTGCTGAGAAAGGAACTCCATATCTGAGCCTGAAAGAGTATACCTCTTGTCCATTCTTCTGTCCACAGGAGGTATGTAATTAGGAGTCTTTAAAATTTTAAATGTCTGTTTCCCAAAAGACTTATGGAGGGGAAGAGACAGTCTCCTGGACTCTGGGATGTCCATCATCTCAACATAATCAGGCTCCTCCTGATTCTCCACTGCTTCCTCCATAGGAAGCTGGAGAGTTTCAGCCACTTTTTTATAAAACATAAAGTGGGAAGGGGACTCAGAAAGCCTAGGAGGAGGAGAAACACCTGAAGGTCTGTCTGGGGAGATGTCCGGGTCAATGGGCACATCCAGACTTTCATAATCACCATCACTATCCTCATACTCTCCTCCTCCACCTCCAGTTCCATAAAAATCCTCTAAATTATAATCCGAACTGGGTGAACCGGCGAACTGAGCCCCTAACCGATGGTGCCGTTCGGTCGGAACCGGTTAGCGATTGAACAATCCTTATCGCTTTGGCTATTTCATCAGCAGTCGGAGAAAGAACTTGTGGATCCGAACCGGCTGACTTATCCCTTCTTTTTCTTTTAACCGGAACCGACTCCTCAGAGTCGGTTCTCCTTTTGCCCGAAAAAGTTTTGCCCTGGTCAGAGGGCACTCCTTCTGGTTCGGTTGGAACCGAACCAGGCTGGCCATCCAGGTCAGCGGACTTCTTGGCCTCCCTTTCCCTCAGCCTACCTACTCTCTTTTCCAGGGTAGCTGTGGGAAAACTTTGCAAATCTGGCAGTCTGAATCGAGGTGGTCAAACCCCAGACAATAAACACAGGTGGTGTGGGGGTCAGCCTTAGCAAAGGCTTCCCCACACACACTACAGTGTTGAAACCCAGTGGGCCCGGTTTTTCTCTTGGGTTTCTCAGACATGGCCAGTCCTAACCAAACTTACCCTTTTTTTGGCAGTCCGCCAGGCAAGACACCCCTATCGGTTCCTGACCGTGTACAGAGTCGTGGAAAAAACCGCAGATTGAAACTGCTTAGAACCTATAAGGACCTGTTACTACACTTCCAAAAGCAGAACAAACTTTTCTGATAAACCTGATCGGTTCAAACCGAACCGATCCGATGTTTACAAGTTCCACACAGAAACTAATAATAATAAACCTATCTAGTACTCACGGTACCACAGACAGAGACTGAACCGACAGGTTAGATAGAAGAAATTCGGTTGAACTGAGGGAAAAAATGACACTTTAACCGACTAAATTGACCAAGCGAAGGAGAAATCTCCGGAGCGACTGTTCAGTGAGGCGGAGTAAAGAATCTGGCGGTTTGGGTTCAAATAACAACAGACAGAGTCTCAACCAAGCTTGAGCTCAGCGTTCCACGCCTTGTATGGAAAGTTAACTCTTTCCTCTCCGGGGCAGTTCAAAGGTTGGATATCACTGCAATAGTCAGAATACAGCAAGACTTCATGTTGTTTGAAACCTGTGTTACATTTTGGATGTATTTGTAGATTCTTTGCCTTGGAGTGCTGACATTTCTAGGAGAATCTCCACAAGGATCTGCTGCTGAGGCTGAGGAGATCAGGATACCAGAACTGGCACGGCCAGTCCGGAGCTACCAAGATCATCCACGCCTTGTCCCTCCAAACCTTGAGCAACACCTGGTGGATCAACAGAAAGGGGAGGGGAGGCATACTGGAGGCCTGGGGTCCAGGACCTCACAAAGGCATCCCCCAACAGTGTCCTGCACTGAGGGGGTGGGCACAGAACAGCCTCAGTTTTGCATTCACGCAAGAGGTGAGCAGACTCATCAGAGGAGTGCCACGCTGGGCAAACAGGCAACTGACTATCTCCTGGTGAAGGAACCACTCGTGAGATGCCTCATCCACTTGGCTGAGGGTGTCTGCCAGCTGGTTAGACACACCAGCCACATGAATCACCAGAAAGTTGGCATCTAAAGTGCAGACGAGGTTCCAGGTGCAGAAAGCCATGTTGACCAAGAGACCTATGTCCGAGCAGGTCTGTAGGGCCAGATCTCTGAACCACTCCATCTCTGCCCTGGAAGAACCTGTGATCAGCCAGTCATCCAGATAAGGGTACACCCACCCAGGCACCTTGGCGCTGCAGGAAGGCCGCCACCACTGCCATGCATTTGGTGAAGACCCTGGGGACTGAGGAGAGGCCAAACGGCATGGCCAGGAACTCAGAGAATCCCTTCCGAGCGGAACCATAGGAACTGCCAGTGGGACGGACGCATGGGGATCTAGAAGAAGGTGTCCTGAAGATCCAGAGAGCAGAACCACATCTCCTACTCTAGGGACCGAATAATCTGGCCCACAGTGACCATCCCAAACTTGAGTGGCATTACATACTTGTTGAGGTCATGCAGATCCAGTATGGGACGCCAACCACCCTCCCACCTACACCCCATCCGTTTTAGTACCAGAAAGGCATTGGCAGATCTGGGAAACGGGCACAGGCTGCTGGATCTGCAACCATAGGAGCACCGGAATTGGCTGTGGAACATGGCCTTGGCCAAGGATACACATAAGAGTCGACTCGCAGATACTGTGCTTTTAAATGAAAGAGATTTTCCATTTGGTGTCAGAGTAAGGGGCTTGATCCCCTTGTCTGCCCCTGGTTAGCATTCTGGATTACCTCTGGTCCCTTTCCCATACGGGGCTGCGGGTGATGACCCTTAAGGTGCACCTGGCAGCCATCTCAGCTTACCAGGTGTGGGCTGGTATGCAGACAATGGCCCAGGTGAAAGTGGTTGGGTGCTTTTACAATGGCCTGGACCACCTGTCCCCTTCGATGCGTGAACCACTTCCACCGTGGAACTTACTGCTGGTTTTGGAAAGGCTCATGTGCAAGCCTTTTCAGCCAGTGCACAGGTGCAC
The DNA here is from genome assembly GCA_016271365.2 of Neoceratodus forsteri. NCBI lineage: Eukaryota > Metazoa > Chordata > Ceratodontiformes > Ceratodontidae > Neoceratodus > Neoceratodus forsteri. The sequence continues at coordinate 639,480,773 of CM057450.1, read as the reverse complement.
AATGTCACAGCCAGGGTAACAATTCAGGGTTTTAAATAATTGATTAGTAGTTTTTTTCTTGGGACAATGCTAACTGTACAGAAAGTATTTATATAGGTTTTCTAGAAGTGTTATGTTTGTTAAACACAGTGAGGCAAGTGTTATGCATTTTCACAATGTTTTGGCACTTTTATGAGCAAAATGCTAATCAATTTTTGGAGTTAAATAAATCCCTGCAATTCTTGAATAACTTTTTGACAGATCATAATTTATGTGATGTGTGGAGAAATGAAAATCCTGACAAGAGTACAATTTTCCTACAAAGAAATATCAGTCTCCGATCATGCAGTGATTACCATCAACTTCATATACTCAAAAGACCGAAAATTCATTCCCCAATGGAGACTCCAAAATACCTTATTACAGAATCTGGATTTCATAAACACTACAAAGAAACAGATGCAAGAATTTTAATTATTTAACTACAACGGACAAAAAATTGCTAGCTGGGATGCCTTTAAGGTAACAATTACAGGGGAAATAATTTCATATCAAATTGTACAAAATAAAAAACAATGAAGTAAACATAAATAAATCAGATTTAGAAAGTCTAGAATTACAAGAAAAAACAAGACAAGAGATTCCAAATTCTCAGCTATTATTGGACCAAAAAATATTGGGAAAAAAAACCTGAGCCTAATGAAGACTGCTGAAGTAAACTATTTAAAACTTAAAAACAAGCTCTATCACTATGTCAGTAAATCTGGAAAGTTACTGGCCTATGCCTTAAAAAAACAAAACGAACATAATACTATTACTAGCATTACAAATATAGTAAATCATGCGCCAATCCACCGGCAAAGCGGCAGTGCTACTGCTTGTGATGCCAGCGACCCGGGGTCAGAAGCGACCTCGGGTTATTGGAGGGCCAGCCGGGGGAGGAGGACCGAGCACCCAATGCGCTTGCCTCCCTTCTCCGGGGAGGGAGGACTGTAGGTCCCGCCACTTTACCACCACCTGGCCTGGGTGACCACAGGTGGAGATGCAGAGAGACGGTAGAAGTCTGGGAGGAGAGAACGCTGTCTGGGATTCAGAGCGGTGGTATGTTTCAGTGTGCCCCAACTCCTAGGATCCCCTCACACATCAGCACTCTCAGGGAGGGACCAGAAAACCAAGGAAAAACCCTGTTGCGGAGTCTGTAGATGGGACCTGGCTGCTCCAGCTCTCTTAAATAGGCTCCTTAAGGAGGTGGCTGATGGACACCCGATGTAGACTATAATGGACTGGGAGGGGGATGACCCAGGACCCCACCGCCGGGGGGGGGGGGCAGGCTGAGGCAGGATGGGGCTGTCCCATAAACTCCTCGGGGGAGTTACCCTGGCGAGGCTAGGGGATTCCAAACCTAGGGATCCCTGAAGGTAGATGCCACGATGGAGAGAGAAGGGGGCACAAAAAGAATAACTGTTAAAAAAAAGGACACAGTAAATGAGGTATTAACAAAAGATGAAGAAATGGTGAAGGCCTTTATAGAATACTATAAAACTATATATAACATTCCAAGAAATAAGAACACAGAAAATATGAAAACATATCTAAATGAGGCCAAAGTACCTACCCTTCAAACTATTTCTGATAAGTATACTAGACAAGAAGTATTAGAATCAAATAATTTGATGAAAACAAAATTCTGCCCCTAGAGCCGATGGTTTTAATACCTAGTTTTACCAGGCTTTTAAAGAAGAACTTTCACCCTGTATCCATAGGTTGGCTGAAGAGATGGCAGAAGGTATTGATTTAGCCTTAACATTTCAGAAGCAGACATTGTCTTATTACCAAAAGAAAACAAAGAAACTTCAACCAGAAAATTACAGACCAACAGCACTTTTAAACAGCGACTATAAAATAATGGCTAAATTAATAGTCCAAAAAATTCAAGATCAAATCCCTAGAATCATACATACAGATCAAAAATGGTCTGTTAAAAATCACAATATCTTTGAAGGTTTGGGAGAAGTACAGACTGTCATTTCCTTGGTTAAAATATCAGATCCAGATACAACTGTTATAACCTTGGATGCATCCAAGGCCTTTGATCTTGTTAACTGGAATTTCATGTTTATAATATTAGAAGAATGGGGCTTTCTGGAATTTATTACTAGGTCCATTACAGCATTATACAAAAACCCAAAAGCTGCATTCAAAATAGACCAATTCCGATTCTATGCAGATGTATCATGGTGTTCAACTGGGTTGCCCCCTATCCCCTATTTTATTTATTATTACTTTAGAACCACTGTTAAATTATATACACAATAATAAACAAATCACACACACACAGAATAATCAATCATTTCAAACTAAACGTTTATGCAGATGACATCTTAATAATGTTATCCAATCCAAAATATACTTATCCTATTTAAATGCAGGAGTTTAACACATTTTCAGGCTTATCAAATTATGAACTGAATAAGTCAAAATCTATTATATTAATAGTTGACAAACTAGGTATAGAAGTAAAGAAGTTATAAAAGAAATGATAATACAGGATTCAATAAAATATTTGGGCATACAATTGTCTAATACGGTACAGAAAAGTTTAGAGAACAATTTGGTACTACACATGGAGCAGACCACAAGCATGCTAGGAGCCTGCCAGGATAAATCTTTATGGGGTGAGATTGAAGCTATAAAAATGTTGGTAATGCCCCACTGATGTTTCTCTTTCAAGGTACACAAAGAGAAATCCCACTATCCTGACTTGAACAAATGCGAAAATTTCCTCTGGCGTGGTGGAGCGCCAAGAACAGCCTGGGAAAAATTAACAGTTCTACGAAAAGAAGGGGTATGGGGTGTCCTGACCCCATCTATTATTACTGGGCTGCCAAAATGAAACAAACAATACTGAGGATAGATTCTCGGAAATATTCATTAGATGGAGAAGGGTCCTACCAGTCCCAAGTTCAGTATATTTTAAATAAAGATCATTTTCCATTAACAATACAAGATCTTTTAGCTTATCCCCAAAACATTCGACATATTAAGAACCCCATAATAAATGCAGTTCACCTATTGTGAGTCGACATGTACTGTGCCAACATCCCCGACAGCAACAGACACAATGCAGAGTGTCGGCACTGTACTGTCAGGGATGTCGGTATGTTTTCTTCACGCCCCCGGTCTCTAAATACACAACTCCGAGTCACAGTTGTCTCAAGGAGGGGGCGAAACACTGGGAGATGAACCGACAGTGACAGCTTGGACCATCACAGAGACCCGACACTTTCGGGTGAATTCTGTCATTGTGATGGTCTTCACTGTGGCAGTGTCAACGTGCGGTCAGCATATCAATAAATGCAGTACAAAAAATATGTGCTAGAATAAATATGTTTTTTTCCACTAAATAATTTCAAATTAACTTCCAGCATAGTGGGTAATTCAAAGATTTGGAATAATCAAAATCAGAGGTTAAGAAATAAAGAACTAAAGCCATTAAATAAAATCAATTGGATGGATTGTATACAAAAAGACTTATCGAATGGGAATTATTTGAAGAAAAATGAAAAATACATCAAATTCAAAATGCATGATTTTTCCTGGAATGAAATACTAAATATTTTACCTCTTTTACTGAAAATATAATAGTTGCAAGTGTATATACCATGAAATATTGTCACTTAGATATATGTTTTCTATTATACTGCTAGGAGGGTACAGAATGGGTGGATGGGTCGGGTGGGTAAAAACTAGATATGTATGATGGTATAACGAGTTTCTAGATTAATTATGTATAACTGGTTTAACATATGTCTTAAAGAAACTATGTAAAACATACAAAATATGTAAAATACATAAGTATATGCAGAAGAATGAAATGTTTTACATACCTAAAAACAATAAAAATATGATTAAAAAAAGTGTGTCTAGTGACACCCTGGACTCTCAAGGCGTGTGGGGCCAGGAAGGCGGGAGAGCCTCGCAGTCCAGAGGCAATCCTTTGCCCACTATGTCCAACACCTACTTTTCCATTATGATAGAGACCAACATGGCAAGAAGTGACACAGCCAGTGCTCAACCAAGACAGCAGGCAGGGACACAATGGGTGGAAGGACAACACCCCCAACCTGTTGCTAGGCAGCTGTTGCTGGGGCACCAGTGACTGCGGCCGGAGGGGCACCACTATCACTGCATTCCCCCCCATTTCAGACCCTGGCTCCGGACTTGGGCTTGGGGCACCAGGTCTGGAACTGCCCCTGCTTGGACTGCTGCCAAGGGAGTTGTGACTGAAAGGATCGTTACTGGTTGCCCCGTTTCTTATGCTGCTTTTCTTGGTCCTTCTGGGATGATGTCACAGAATCTAGGGTGGCACTGGACTTCTTGATGCAGGTGAGATGTCCTTCCACCCGAGGGCCAAACAGGTCGGTGCCAAAAAAAGGAACATCAGCCAGCTTGTGTTGAACGCCTGCCGTAAAGGTGGACAAACACAGCATGGCCCCGAGACACATGGAGACAGCTGCTGCAACAGTACGGGCACAAGAGTCGGCCATGTCCGAGGCTGTCTGGAGCAGATGTTTAGCCAGCGACTGACCCTGGTCTCTGATGAGCTGCACTGCCACCTGTTACTCAACCGGGAGGTTAGGGAGGACTACATCAAACACTCTTACAAGGAAGTGACCAAAGCTGGCCATCATCACAGTATAGCTGACCTGATGGAGACCCAGAGATGCCACACTGTGCACCTTTTTTAGTGGCGTGGTCAATCTTATGGGACTCCTTGTCCAGAGGCTTGTCCACGTCCCCCTGGTGTCCAGATTTGCGGAACATTACATCCGTGACCAACCCCTCCACTGAAGTGTGGTTCGAAAATCCCAAAGGGAATCCGTGGGGACAGCATACTTTCGGGCAAAGAGTGTCAAGGACGATGTTAGATGCAGACCCAGCCCTAAAACAGGCTCAGCCACAGGGAAGGCAACTCAAGGGGATTCATCCCAGTCCATAATGTCCATGAGGGGGTACTTAGCCTTCTTTTGGACTGGCTCAAGCAGGAACGACATGGACTCCAAGATCAGTCGGAGAAGCGCCCCAAAGGACCCTGAGCCATGTTCAATGTAATGTTCCTCAACTGAGCCACAGTCAGGAGGCGAGTCCCAGAGAAGGCCATGGACTCAAGATCCGAGTAACCTGAGGACTCCTCAAAGATGGCCCCCCCTCATTTCTCACCACGGACCTCCTGGGTATCCATTCCCAGGGTGATCCTCGCTGACAACTGGCCTGGCAAGCCAGTGACCGGGTAGCCAACCTCTTTAGTTGGAGTTCCCACTTTCGGTGGTGGTGGCTCCACCCTTAGAGGTGGAGAAGCAGCTGAGGGGTGCAATTGTATAGTGTAGACCAGGGGTGGTACCACTGGCAATAGCCTGGCGACCAAAGGGCAAGAGGGTAGAGCCCCACCCTGCCCCGCTGTTGCCAGAGGAGCCCCTCACAGCACCAGCGCCACTGTAAGGTGGTGCCTCTCCTCACCCAAGGATGAAGAGCACGAGGAACATCAATGGCAATGCCTCCTGGTCGAGCAGGATCAACAACTGGAACGCCTCCACCACAATCTCAACTACGACCTTCATCGTCAATCAGCTGGTCGACGGCAAGAAGGGCATTCCGGTGAGTTGTCGTAGAACCACATACCTGCCCACATTCAATAACATGGGTGTGGAAGACCCAAACTCCAGTGGAGGCTGCTGCCATCGAAGGTCTGTCGGGGATACCGACTGGACCACATCCTCCTGGGTGAGGACCGGGAGCAGCAGGATCTGCGAGATCAAATCCTCAACCTCATCCAGCAACTGGTCGGAAGGCTCGAGATCTCAATGGCATGCTTGGACAGAATCAAAGTCGATGGCTCAACACGGGAACCAGAGGGCCCTTGACCTGCTCAACCTACCCTACCAGCCGTCGAACGGTTGGGTGAATCAAGGGACCAGGAGGACCTCAATCATTCCGGGTCGCATCAGTGCTTGATCTTAGTACCACGGGGGGGGCTCGCCCCCAAGGTCTGAAGGGCCAGATACATCTTCCAGAACTCTCTAGTGAACGATCCACTGATGCTGGCCCCACGGAACAGCACCAAGACCTAGGAGGTGCCCATGCAGCTGCTGCCACTTCCATCTCAAGTGCAGCAAGTTGTTCGGCTGACCCAGCCACAGCTGAGGCCTTCTGGTGGTCCTTTAGATCCTGTTCCGAAGGCCAAACCAGTGAAAGATGATGCTTTCTGTCCTCAAGGAACTCTGGAAGCATGCTTAAGTAAAGCCCAAATACTGTCACATCATGTTGCCCACCGGGCAGTACAAATACTGTACATGTCATGCGGTTCGATGACTGACATTTTCTCCTTGCACCACATACAAAATTTAAATTCTGGCTTCTGTTGTTCCATCGTTAGAAGGCCAATCCAGCAAGTGCCAGAGCTTCCTGTCCTCAACAGACTCAGGAAGTATGCCTAAGCAGAGCCTGCATGCAGTCATGTCACACACGTGTCATACACGTCAGTGACCAACATCTTCTGCTGGCACCACTCACAAAATCTGAATCCGGCTTCCATTGCTCCATCGTCAGTCATCAGAGGGAGTCGAAGGAACCCAGAAAATCATATGAAGTATTTGAAAACTTCAAAGAAAGTTCCCCAATGGCAGACTTGAAAACCTAAGTGGAAGCCTCGAAGGAGGTGACTTGTTCTTCCAGTGGACAGAAAGATCTGACGTCACAGTGTAGAGTCAGGGGATATTCCGTCCAGGTGGTGGGAGGAGCTGAGCTTAAAGACGTCCAGCCAATCAGACAATTCCAGAGGCACTGTCAGAATGTGCACAAGTGAACCATATCCACGCCCCAGATCAGAAGAATTAATAAAGCGAGAATGAGAAATCATGTACTATTTGGATAATCCAGTCACGACTATGGATAATTAGGGTAAAAATGTATGGGTCAATTAAAATGTCTTTTCAACTTTTGAGTGTTATTCAATATTTTACAAGCCAGATGACACATTTCAGGGTATGTGATTTTGCTGTACAAACCTCACCTCCCAGAGGGGTAAACCCAGGGCCTGCAGCTATTAAAACGTAGTAGAAATTCCTTACACTTGCAATAATTTCCTTTTCTGTTAACCTCAATGCTGTCAATGGAGAAAGTAGTTAACACATAGTGGTAATGTGCCCCCCAAATGGGGTAGGGGTACAGCCTTGTACCTCCTGAATGCCACCCTTTTTTCCTTTACCACAGTATACCATAATGGTCTCTGTTTCTTTTGGCTTTTACTCCCTTCACACACAGGCTTGTTCCCTTATTTTTTCCCCACTGTTCCTCTACCCTTCCCTGGCAACACTCCCCTACTAGACAGTTTCTGAGGCAACATCCCATTTCCTTAAAAGCAACCGTTCTCAAGCCCAAGACCTTCGACCTCATTTGGTTTGCCTCTTTTCCAGTGTTACCGCTAAACCACACGGTAAGGTGATCGATCACTGGTAGCTAGGGGACTGCCCAATGTGACATCTGTAACTCTGCCCGTTGTAAGCAACAGGTTCAGCACTGCCCTGTCCATAGTGGGTTCGTTGACAAGCTGCCTAGAAAGGCCCCTTGTAGCGTGTCAAGGATGGCCCTGCTCCTTGCTGAAGCTGCAGCTAGAAGGCTCGAATCCACGTCTCACAGACTGAAGTCACCAACTAGCAGCACTTCCCCCGTATCTGCCATGCTGATGGTGTCCTCCCCATGTGCCTTATTCAACTCCTCTCCCTATGCTGGAGGTCTGTATACCACCCTTGTATGGACAGCAGCCCCAGCACCTGTCTCCAGGATAACTCACAGCACCTCCAGCCCTTCCATTTTCTTTGGGTGCCCCTGCACTTCAGTATCCTTGATTCTCTCCGTCATATATAGTACAAGCCTTCCTCCCTTTCTCCCTTCCCTGTCTCTCCTGAACAGAGACTATCCTGGTATAGTCACATCCCAGTGAGAGCCATCAGTGCACCATGGTTCCATTATGGCCACCAAATGCAAGCTTACCTCCTCCATGATGGCCTCCTTGTCTGGCATTTTATTTCCCAGACTAACTGCATTGGCACACGTGACTCTCCATACCTCACTCCCCCTCATGCCCCCCTGCCTGTGCTGTTTCCTAACACGCCACCCCCCCTTCCCTTGTTACCCTCTCCGTTATCTATCTCCCTCGCTCCTCTCTGCTTGCTGTCCTGATTTATATACCCCTTGTCCTCCACCTTGTCCCCTGCCCTGGGGGAGCTTCTTCCCCTGTGGCCCTCCCTCCTTGTTGCTTCACGGTCTGGGGAAGGCACTCTCTGCCCCGTTTGGTAATACAGCCTCCCCCACCCAGCTAGTTTAAATGCTCATCCAACTACCATTTAAACCTCCAACTAAGGACTGTGGTTCCCCCCCCCCCCGGTAGGATGCAGGCCATCTTTCTATACAGGTCCATATCATCCCAGGCTGGTCTCCAGTGTAGCCAAAGCCCTCTTCCATGTACCATGCCTTCAATTGGAAAGGCTATGCCTGGAGTTCGATGGCCAATCAGCCAGCCACTCCACCTTCCTGAGCTAAATAAGCAGTTCCCTCTCTCAGCCTCATTGTGAAGCACTTTTTCTTTGCAGCCAAAGACTCTTTTGGTTTGTTCTCTGAGCTGGTTGGGGCCTACCCCCCTCCCCGTCCCGCTGCTCTTGCTTGTCTGCTGGATTTCTGTGTTTTGTTTATTTTTTTGTTCCTGCTTCTGGTTTGTATTTTGCCTTCGGCTGCACGTGCTTCTTCTGTCTTTGTTCCGTTTTCTGTGTTTGTGTGTCTTTGGTTTTGTTATTGGGGGGGGCTTTGTTTCTAAGCTCCTGACATACTGCTACTCCAGAGCTCATACTACTTGCTTTCAGTTACTCACAACTCGAATTGCTTTCAGTTACAACACTCAAATTCCTTGCAGTGCAACTACAAATATTATCTGTGTGTTCAACTCAGCCATAGCTGCTTCCCATGTTGCATACTTAATTGCTTTTACCTGATTCTGGCTCACACTGAACCCTGGCTATACAGCTCAATCATGCTCAACTCATTCTACTTGCCTCATTGCTGCAGTTCATTGCGCTGCCTTTACAGCTGCTTTCAGAGTATTGTGCCTCCTTTATTTTATGTTTATTGCAGTTTGCAACTCAGTGTACTCAATACAGATGCTGCTTCTATGTTTGTACACCTACTTCAAGCTCTGAACCTTGCTATGCAGTTCACAATCCTGTTTTTCCCTTTATACACTGATGTTCTACTCTGAGGTTAGCTAAAGCTCCTGCTGAGGCTATTAACTAGCTTTAATATCTGCATGTGGTTCTCGGCCCTTCCATTGCTTCCTTGTTTGTCCTACGGCAGGGACTGGGAGGTGTTTGGGGGGTCGTGGCCCATGTGGCTAATTACTTCTTTTTTCAATCCAGTCTTCACCGCCAAAAATCCTCAGAGTTTGTCACCTTGATTTGGCTTTGCAATGCCTGGCTGGCTTGCCCCAGTATTCAGTGCTGTTTCATTGCTATGTTACGCAGACCTACGTGCAGGTCCACTTATTACTACTCTTTTACTGACCTACATGCAGGTTCATGCTTGCTTACGCAATCATTGCTCATTGCTTACGCAAACCATTGCTTCATGCCTACTGCCATCCCCTCGGCTTCAGCCTCTGGGATTCTTGCTGCACTCAATTCTGCATTCGACCTTGCAAGGTCTCAGCACTCAATGCTCATTACAATCTCAGCACGCCGTGCTCATTCAGCTCGCCAGCTTTTCAGCTCTCAATCAATTTCTGGGGCATGCCAGCCATTCTATTCTGGAGCAGTGTTCCTGCAGCCGATGGTCCTGCTCTGCATTAAGTCCACATCTTGAGCGTGTCCAACTTGGGGCAGGATCCTTCTCACCTGGCCCATAGCTGGGAATGTCCTCGCTCCGGGCTTGGCTTTAGCTGCCTGCTACGTAACAGCAGCTCCTGGTGTAGAATTTAAGACTAGCAGTGAAGGGTGGTTACAACGATCTCCTTCGGCCCTAGTGTTCCACTATACCAGTTAGCCAGTGACTTTAGTGGTTTCCCTAGCAAGGCACATTCACCGCATTCTCCCTATGACTGCCTCTGGTTCACCTGGTTTTGAGTTTAGGGTGGGTAGGCCATGCGAGTGCCTCAGCAGTTGCTGCTCTCCTCCTCCATCTTGACTGCACGTATAGCTGCAGAGTTTTCTCGCAACCTTCCACGCCGTTCCCACTAGAGGGTTGAGTGAGAGCCTTCTCCAAATTGTAATATTTTCCACCTCCCTTTAACTGGGTTTTCCAAATTGCAGCTGCAGAGCCGTCACTAAATAAACTATCCCAAGCCTGGAGGGAAGGCGACCTAGGCCTTGGATCCCCAGAGATTTTCTCCTCATAGGGTTTTTTTTCTCTCCTTCATTGCCTCGGGTCATAACTGTTAGTTAGCACAGTAGCGTCCCCTAGTAGGTTCCGCTGTTGGATGGAGGTGGAGGATTTCCTGCCGTTCCCTCAATCCTTCAGGGATCCCCTCATTCTCAAAGCAAACCATCAGTATCATGCTACGCAAGTCTGGGCATTTCATTACGTTATCAAACTGAGTATCTCAATACATTATCAAACTGCCTATGCTTCCCTACTACTACGTTACAGTTACTGCTCCTTTGTCATGGTTACTGCTTGCTCATAAGCTTCGTGTCACCTCCTTCTTTGGGATATGATTGCATTACATTTCTTTTGAAGATTCCTAAGGTACCTTTAGCCACGGGAATCATCCCGTGGTACCTCTAGGGGTGGAACCCTCTCTGAGGGTTCCTTGCCTTTTGCACCCCTACGGGGTGGTAATTCCTCTGGAATAGAGAGTGCGAACGGCCAAAACCAAACTAACACAGTTGCACAAGCATAACACTATACTGGCTGCACAGGACATTGAATTGGAAAGGCTATGCCTGGAGTTCGATGGCCAAGCAGCCAGCCACTCCCACTTCCTGAGCTATATAAGCAGCTCCTCTCAGCCTCATTATGAAGCACTTTTTCTTTGCTCCACCATCCTCCCCTCCTCCTGCTCCTCCTCCAGCGACAACACTCTCTTCTTAGGGGGATTCCTAAGATACCCTTAGCCACGGGAATCGTCCCATGGCACCTCTAGAGGTGGAACCCTGTCCGAAGGTTCCTTGCCTTTCTTACCCCTACAGGGTGGTAATTCCTCTGAAATAGAGAGTGCGAATGGCCAAAACCAGACTAACACAGCTGCACAAGCATAACACTATACTGGCTGCGCAGGACATTGAACCAACTTTCCTCTCCTCCACTGTACACAGGTAACACCTCAGCAAATGCCACCGTACATGCTCCTGCTTCAGGCCCCTGCCCAGCTCCCTGAAATTACCACGCATTACCTCAATCCTGTCCCTTGCCAGGTCATTTGTCCCTAAGTGGACAACGACATTTAGCTCTCGCCCATCTCCTGCCGCCCCAGTGATCCTCTGGATCTGCTCTTCATCCCTCCAAACGGAAGCACCAGGGAGGCACTTCACCTTCCTCTCCTTTCCTCCTCCCACTCCCAAGTCCATCCCCGTAACAACAGAGTCCCCCATCAGCAGCTGCTTCCTCATCGGCTGGGGGCCTCTTAATCCCTGCTTGGAGCCTCCCATCCTGAGGATCCTTACTTCCTCCCTTCCCACGGCTGCGGGTGCCTCCTCCCAGCTGTCCTATCACACCAGTATGGCAAAGGAATTGTGGTGTTACAAGCTAAGAAATGTGTTCCCTTCCCACCACCCCCACTCTCCTGGAGCCCCCCATGGTTCAACTAATGTGCCTCTGCCTAGGCAACCTCTGAAGGAGTGGTGGCAGACTTGGTGGCCCCTGGGTGGGGCACAAAGTTCTCTCCACCCTTGCCAGTTCAGATTGGAGTCTGGCAACCTCTGCCCTCAACCCAGTGTGGTGAGTGCAAAGGAGACAGCATCTCAGTCTCCAGAAGGTGTCCCGAAAGACTACAGCTCCACACTCATTACACTGCACAACTCCCATGCTCTTTCCTTTCTTAATCTTTTTGTCTGTTGTCTGTTGAACATTTTCTGTACTTTCCTGCCTCCTTCCTATGTCCTTTGACTTCCTACCTCTTCCTTTACCTATTTGAACTGTATCTGTCACCCTACCCTAGACAGGATGTCTCCTACTGTCCCTTTTCAACCCTTCTAGTAGTTGCCACCTTCCTGATGTCTACTACTTCCTACCCCTAGCTGTTACACCACTACCTGCACCTACTTAACCTTAAGCAGTTTATTCCAGTCATTTACCAAAGAAATGCGCACTGGAATGTGGTGCTCCTGAAACTTACCAAGATTAGTAGATAAAAACGTTTCGGGCACACACAAACCTCTTAAGAGAGATGCAGTCATCACACTGGATTCTAAGATTTAAAAATGTATTTTATTAACAGTAGACTATGTCTGCCTGCCCTGATATAGCTAGATATGTTGTCCTTTCTCAAAGGCTGAAGAGCATAATCTAACCATACCAATTTAAAACATACTCCAAAGAAATTGTGGTGTTTAGTGACCAATAACCAGCATACTCTAATGATTGGTATCAATCACTAGAGTATGCTGGCTATTGGTCACTACACACCACATCATTTTTTGAAATGTGTTTTAAATTGGTATGGTTAGTTTATGCTCTTCGGCCTTTGAGAAAGGACAGCATATGTCCTAAACATGTCAGGCAGAGAGCATGTCTGCTGTTAATAAATGGATTTTTAAGTCTTTGAATCCAGTGTGATGACTGCGTCCCTCTTAAGAAGTTTGTGTGTGCCCGAAACTTTTCTGTCTACAAGTTTACTCCAGTATATCCATACACAGTACTGTGTTATCACCTGTCTTGGCCCGGTGTTCCTCCTGCAGAGTCTACTGTGGAATGCAGACTATCTGCAGACACCTGCTGACACCTTAAGATGGATATTCTACTCCTGCGCTGTTCCTCTCACACAATGGGACACAAGTGTGATCCAAATACTTTTATAAAGGTCAGTCCAAGTCAAATATAAAGAAAATATTTTATCTATGTAACTACCCAGTCCCCTGGGGTTACTAGAGTCCCATCAGGTTAGTCCTAGGCAAGTAGTGGGCAGCTGTGTAAAGGTACTTATTAGGAACTCTTTACAGCACAACATCACTGTTTACTCAGCTAGACTAAGCAGAGAATGGATTATGTCATTTAGAATTCTCGCAGCAGCATAAGCCACTTTGGAATCAGCTGCTAGGGCAGTTTAGAATGTTCAGACAGGAGTTCAGAATAGTCTGTAGTCAGCAGTGGTGTAAAGTGGAGCTCTGAGTGAGCAGCAGTGCTCAGAATGTTGAAGTGCTTGCCAGTCTCTTCTGAGAATGGGTGAAGGACCTCTGGCAGTTTCTCACCCTAGTGTGTGAGACACAGCAGTACCAGAAGAAGCAGTGGAGATTGTTTGCCTCCAGGACCCCAGTGGGCCATTTCCACAGAAAAGTGAGAGAGACTTCAATTTCTGTGGCTCCAATGGGGCAATCTCTTGAAAATCCTGAACAGTGTCAGCTGCCCAGAAAGAAAGGGTGTCTGTGTTGAAGCAGAAACACCATTTTGGCTACCCCGAGGTCTGGAACTGTTTCCTCAGCCTAGGATTGGTCTGGTGTGTGGGGGCTTGGTGGAGCCAGCAGCCGGTAACAGGCTTGAGGAGGCGGAGCTGCCACTACAAAAGCCCGTGCCGCTCTCACACTTGCACCAGCGAGCTGACCCACAGAACAACTGAGCTACTGACTGTTGAGACGCCAATGAACCTTTTTGCACGCAAAAGCTCCAGCAATAAAGAATTGTTTCCAGTACAGCCTACTTACATCAGGAGAAACACCATTTTGGCTGCCCCAAGGTCTGGAACTGTTTCCTCAGCCTAGGACTGGTCCGGTGTGTGGAGGCTCGGTGGATCCAGCAGACGGTAATGGGCTTGAAGGGGCCGGGGCTCCCACTACAAAAGACCACACCGCTTGCACTTGCACCAGCGAGCTGACTCAAGGAACAGCTGAACTACTGGCTATTGAGACGCCAGTGAACTTTTTTCCACTCAAAAGCTCCAGCAATAAACAGCTGTTTCCAGTACAGCCTACTTGCATCAGCAGAAACACCATTTTTGGCTGCCCCAAGGTCTGGAACTGTTTCCTCAGCCTAGGACTGGTCCGTGTGTGGGGGCTCGTGGAGCCAGCAGCCAGTAACGGGCTTGGGGGTGGGGCTGCCACTACAAAAGCCTGCATCACTCACAAGTGAGTGTGAGTGGCACAAGAGCGCCACTCAGAGGAGAAATTCTTTGAAGTAGGTTTTTAACTTTGTTTTGGACTTTTAAGGGACTTGTCTTAAAGGAGAAACACTCACATATTTTCTAATACTGCAAGGAAAGTACTGATTATGTATCAGCTTTTTATAAAATGTGTTTTATTCTTGGGATTATATCTTACATTAGTTGGTGTAGACTGCTTGGGAAACAGGATGGAGGACAGGAGGGTAACAGAGAAGGGCAAATGGAGTATGGGGAAGTACACTATTTCAGAAGTTAAGGGGTGGGAATCATGTCCGGGCAGATATGAGTATAGGGTTGGACTGATACAAGTATTACAAAGGAGTGCTTTAACTGATACTATGTATACCTCTTAGCCAGTAGCACACAAGGGGAAGCTGAATATAGGCCTAAGGGCAGGAGTGATCCACAGACTAAAAAAAAATGCAAGCTTACTAATTTTTTCTGCTGATGCTATTGATTCTTGCTGGGGACGAGGAAATTAATCCTTGCCCCATGTGTTATAAGGGAAATAGTGGGGCAACAGGGGAAAAGGGTTTGAAGATAGCTTATTAAAACGTTACGCGTGTAATGGCACACATGGGTGAGCTAAGAGCATGGGAGGAGGTTGGGAACTATGATGTTGTAGGTATATGTGAAACTTGGTTGAAACAATCTGGTCTATCAAACTTAATACCAATAAATGGATATTCTATCTTTAGACAGGACGAGGGAAACAAAAAAGGGGGAGGAGTAATGTTTTATATTAAGGACAGAATATTAGTTGAGGAAGTGGAAAAGGCCTTACAGAAAACATGATTGATTATATAAATATTCAGATCAAGTTAGGAGCTACTGGTTGTAAACATCTTTATCTCCCCTGCTTTTACTGTCCCCCAAGTGTAGGCTGATTGACTACTCAGTTTTTGACTTGCGGACAAGATTACATAAGAACAGTAGGGAACATATCATGCTAGGTGATGTAAACGTGGACTGGATGTCAGAGAGGGAAGCAGGGAAATTAAAGGCTAATATGGAAGCTGCCCATTTTGCACAAGTGATAAAGGTTCCCACACACTACAACTACAAGACAAGTAATCACACTACAATAGAGTCATTTATTTTATTTATTTGAATTTTGATAACTGGGTGAGCCCACTGAGACAAGCATGTCCCATTTTCAGGGGCGACCCGAGGAATAAAGCTATTCCATAACTAGGTACATAATATAATTAGGAAAAACAATGAAATAGAATGAGTACAGTCAGTGGCAGGAGAACAATACATGTAGTAGTAGTATATTAAGCTACAGGAGTGATTCATGAGCAGGCAGACCGTATCCGCGACTTCAGTCCGGTGACACCAGAGTAGTCTGGAAAGGTCCAAGGTTGATAGGTCACTGATGATGTCCAAGGCTGATAAGTCTTCGATAGGGCTTGGGATCACTGTGATGGTGGCTGGAGACCGCTAAGATCATGCAGGGTATTTTGCACAGTCAACAGAACATCATACCACCTGTGCCTAGTGTACATTATTGCAACAATATAATATATAACAGAACTAGTACTAAAAAAAAATTTACATAATTACATATTCACAAAATATAATAAGACAGTAAAAGGAGGGAGCAGGGGAGGGGTTTAGTAGACAGATAGGAAAGCCAGAGAGGGGAGTGCAAGAAATAGAGGATAGAAGGAGAAAGCAGTGGTGGGGAGGGGTATTAGTAGAGGAACAGGAGAGCCGGGGGGTATGTGGGAGATAGAAGATATAGAGATAGGGAGAGCACAGGGACCAAGGAGACGGGGATAGGTGGAGAGATAGGAGAGATGCAGGGTGCTGGTGAGTGGTGTGTAGAGGTAGACGGAGGCTGTTAAGTACAGTTGCCACAGCAGGTTGGGGGAGGAAAGAAGATTTCTTTGAAGTTTCTTTTAAACAGGGGAAGAGACGCACAGGAGACTAGACTATGTGGGAGGGTATTCCATTTTTGAGGAGCAGAGAAAGTGAAAGATCGTATGCCAATGACTAGGCGAACCTGTGGAAATGTCAGCAGTGGGAGGTGAGAGTGACGAAGTGTCCTGAAGAAGGATTTCCGGGTGAAGTAGCCCAGAGAGAATAGGTGGGGGAGGAAGGTGGGTAAGTTTGAATGTGGTACAGTG
Source organism: Neoceratodus forsteri (assembly GCA_016271365.2). NCBI lineage: Eukaryota > Metazoa > Chordata > Ceratodontiformes > Ceratodontidae > Neoceratodus > Neoceratodus forsteri. The sequence continues at coordinate 639,464,309 of CM057450.1, read as the reverse complement.
TACAGGGAAGTCCATTCTTGGCTTTAAGGATGGCCAGCCTAAGGATTTGAGAACGTCGCAGTGGTGTGCCCCAGCGGGAGCTGCATCAGCGAAGCGAGCAATCCTATGGTAGGCCTGCTTGATTTTGGCCAGGGTGGTGGTTCTCGCTGAATTAATTATGGGTGCACCATAGAAAAAGGCAGGGAACAATGTAGGAGATAATCTTCCTAGCACAAGGGTAAGGTAGGGGAAGGTACGATGAAGGAGGCCAGGTTTCAGATTAGTAGAGTTGATAATGTTGTTAATATGAGTGTCGAAGGATAAGTGTTTGTCGAGAGTCATACCCAGGTATTTGAAAGATTCCACTCCTTCGAGAGGTTTACCCGAGGATGTATTAATAAGCAAAGGAGGATAAGAGGTTACGTCAAAAGATGTATAGCGGACTGCAAGCACTTAGTTTTCTTTGTACTGAGTACCAGCTGGTTCTCTTTGAACCAGTCTTCCAATTGCAGGAAGTCATTCTCCAGATTGGCACTAATGGAGGAGACGTCTGTGCCATGTCGGTGTAAAATGGCATCATCAGCATTTAGCTGGATAGATCCTCCACCACAGTTTTGAGGCAGGTCATTTATAAAGATGGAGAAGAGTAGGGGCCCAAGAATAGATCCTTGGGGGACCATGTCTGTGATTAGACACAGTGAAAAGAGGGCCCCGGCCCATTTGACACACTGGAAATGGTTGGACAGGTAGTCTGAGGTCCAGGAGAGGAAGTTGGAATCGAGACCTAATGACTGTAGCTTTGAGATTAAGAGGGTGTGATTAACGAGGTCAAAGGCCTTTGTGAGGTCAATGAAGACAGCTCCTGTGGCACTGCCATGGTCCATGGTATGGAAAATGTCAGAGGTGACCTTCAGTAGAGCCGATTCAGTGCCGTGTGATTTCCTGAAGCCATCTTGATGTTTCGTAAGGGTGTTTATCTCTTCAAGGAAGGAGTGCAGATGATTATATAGGATTCTTTCTTGGATTTTTGCTATAGGACACAAGATGGAAATAGGTCTGTAGTTTTCGACAAGGTTAGTTGGGCCCGATTTGTGAACAGGGACAACAGTGGTGGTTTTCCATTTGTCTGGGATAGTGTGTGTAGTAAATGACCTATTAATCAACAGGGCAATTGGGTGAACCAGTGCGGGGGCACCAAGCCTAAGGAATCTGGGAAGCAGGGTGTCAAAGCCATGGGAGCTATTCGGGTTGCGGTCCATAAGGAGCTTAAGGACTTCCTTACGAGAGGTAAGTTTTAGGTGGGGGGGTGAGTTTCAGTACAGAGGGATTTCGTCGTGGGGCTGGCATTCGGGAGACCTACTCTGTAGACATCGATGTCAGAGAAGAATGAATTTTATTCCTGCAGCAATCTCAGGAGGCGAGGAAAGTTCTATGCCCTTCAGGATCATGGTCTGAGGGGTTGTCCGATCATGGCGCTTTAGGAGGGCGTTTATTTGCTTACAGAAGTGTTTAGGGTTGCCAAGGTTGCTAATCTGTAGGAACTGGAGATAGAGCCGCTTGGATTTGGTTACTTTAGCTTTGTAAATGTTACGCAATTGCCAGTAGGAATTCCAGTCGGTAGGGAGTCCAGTCTTTTTATAGGAACTCCATGCCTTGTCTCTGAAGCACATTAGGAGCCGGAGCTCCTAGGAGAACCACCTGGGCCAGACTGATGTCAGGAAGGGTAATGACAGGTGACCAATCAGGATGCAAGGCAATGTATAAATTCAGACGTGTTGAAATAAGTTAGGTCCCTGGTTTTGAAAATTCTCGGGGGGGGGGGGGAGTCATTTTTCCAGATACAGAAAGTCGGGGAGTGATCTCTTCGTACATCAGGCAGGACACCCGCAGCCCTGATGTAGGACCTGTTGTTCTTTAACACCCAGTCGAGGAGTGTGTGGTTCCCAGATTTCATATTTAGTCTGGGTGGTTGGTTGATAACTTGTTCTAATTTAGCATCTGATGTAGCCGAAAGGTACAAAGCATTTTTAGGGCCGTGCCAGTCAAGACTGAAGTCACTACAGATTATAGTTTCAGTTTAATAGAGGGTGTCTAGACTGGCGAAGAGTTCAGTGTAGGAGGTAGGTGCAAGTTTGGGGGGTAGGTAGATACACCCAATGTTCAATCTTATGGTTTGACTAAGGGTGATTGTGATGAACAAATGATCAATGTTTGGGTCAATGGTTATGTCAGACAGTTCAGTGACAACTAATCCAGCCCTGGTGTATATCAGTACATCCCCTCCTTTCTTTCTGGGTCTGTCTCTGCGGTAGGAGTAGTAGCCTGGGAGAGCAACTTCATGGGAATGTATAGAGGATTTTAGCCAGGACTCTGTTAAGCAAAGAACATCTGGCTTGTATTGCTGCGTCCAGCCTTCGAATTCAGCCATTTTCCTTCTGATACTTTGGATGTTCACGTGGGCTAACTTAAATTCTTTTATTTTCGTCAATGTAGGACAGGGATACTGGAGGTGGTGCAGGACCTTCTTACCGGGTCCAGGGTTTAATTCGATGTTGCCAGAGAGCATGAGAAGGAATAGCTGGGACCGGATAACAGGTGGACGTATAAACTGAGACTTATGTAGATTCCGAGACTGCTGCACACACACGGTTGTTTTTGCACGCAGGGCAATTGCTGGATATCTGAAGTTAAGGGTGGACGGCTTGGAGGTGATGTACAGTATGACAAGGGGGTGAGAGAGGACAAGGAGGAGAAGGTGGAAACAGATGCCTTATCCTTGAGATTTCGATCAAACAGGGGACAGACCAGGAGAGAGTAGAAGAGCAACAAACTAGTGGTCACAGGGAGGGGCATGGTTGTTTGATAAAGAGTATGGAGAAGGCAGAGGAGATGCTGAGGAAGGCCCTCATCGATGTATGAGAGATGTGCTTTTACTAAATCTAATCTTTCAAGCTGGGAGCGCTAATCCTGGGTAAGAGCTGCCTGGCAATGTCCCAAAATCAGACTGGTTAATAACAAACAGGCTAAGAAACATCTTAAAAATAAGGGTCTGTCCAACTCAATATCGGATCACTGTCCAGTATTCAGTTTACGTAAAATGAAAAAAAAAAAACACCCCCTAGATTCATAAATAAAAGGTGTATAAATAGATTAGATGAAGAGGCTTGTTAAAAGGAATTGGAGCAAAAAGACTGGGGGAAGGTTATGAATTCTGATGATTTGAACTCAAAGGTGGACAGTTTAACAGTTACCTAAGGAAGTTATTTGATAAGCATACACCAGCTACAAAATGGAGGGTGAAAGGGAAGATTTCCCCTTGGCTAGACAAGAACTTGAGGGATCAAATAAAACATCAGGAGGTAATAAGGAAACAGTATCTGAGGAGTAGAAATGAGGGGACTTTACAAAAATATGAAATTATATGGTAAAAAGGGAAATAAATGAGGGTAAGTCAAGCTACTATCAACAGATGCAGTTAAAGAACATAAAAGAGCCTAAGAAATTTTGGCAGTCCTTCAGACAGTTTTATAATCTTAGGGTAGATAGGAGTATTCAAGGTATAAAAGTGGGTGATGATTTAATTCAGGATAGCGGGGCTACAGCTGATCATTTTAATAAATTTTTAATTTCAAAACCAAAAAGTGCCAATAACCTGGAGATGGAGCAGTCAGAAGGAGGCCCAGTTAAACAGATTATGGTATCAAATGTAAAAGAGGCGCCTCCTTTTGTTTTTGAAAGAATAAATGAAAATGAGGTACTAAAATTGTTGCAGAGTTTGGAGGTGGGAAAAAGTGAGGGACTGGATGAGGTACCCACTTTATTACTAAGGATATCAGCTAACTACATTAAGGGTCCAATGACAATGTTGTTTAATCAATCACTGGAAAATGGAATTGTCCCAAAAACCTGGAAGGACGTTGGTGTAATTCCAGTTTTTAAGGGTGGGGATAAATTAGTAATTTCAAACTACAGGCCCATATTACTGCTGGCAATAACTAGTAAGGTCTTAGCGAAGCGTGTCCTCCATCAATTGCTTGCCCATTTGGAACAGAACAACCTGCTCAGGAACCAGCAACATGGTTTCCATAGTGGCCAGTCCACCTCGATGGCGCTGATCGGGTTTGCGGATTCTGTCCTCGTGGCCTCCAAAAAGGGGAAAACCACGGGGACAGTCTTCGTGAACCTGGCCGGCGCTTTCGATACAGGGACCACGGGCTCCTGTTGGGAAAACTGTGGAACATGGGAGTCAAGAGGATCTAGTTAAGAGTGGTTTAGGAGTTATCTGTTTGGTCACAAACAAAGGGTTAAAATTAATGGTTATTTGTCACATGTGGAAGATGTTCAAGCAGGGGTCCCTCAAGGATCAGTGTTAGGCCCACTTTTATTTTTAATTTTTATGACTAACATGCCTACTCTTTTTCTATAGAAAACAGCATTCTTTATGCTGATGATCTTGTTTGGGATTCAGGACCAAACAGCAATGACATACAAATATCCCTGCAAAATCAGTACAGTATTTTGTCAAACTGAATAAAGGAAAATCGAAATGCTTATGAATGAAAGTAAAACAAATGTGATGTTATTCGGATCCCAACAAAAGTTGCTGAAACAGGGTCTGTTACAAATTAAGGGTCAGAATGGCTCTTTTCTTCTATCAGACTACAGTTGAATATTTGGGCATACACTTAGACCCCTGCTTGAGCATGATAGCCCACACTGACAGACTGGGAAAGAAAATAAATCAAAAACTCATGGGATTTCTATATAGCAATGGGAACTCTTTCACTGACCAGGCCAGAGTTACTATAGCTAAGCAGGTTCTTATGCCCACCCCTGAGTATGGGAACATTATTTTTTACCATTGTAAAGGTATTTTTGAGTCTAAATACAAAAAATTGTATAACAACATATGTAGATTTGCACTAAGGGCCCCAATAAGAACACATCATTGTTACGTGTAGATTAAACTGGGAGTGCTATCTCTGGAGAGGCAGTTAAAGGGTCTTGTAACTACCTTTGCAAACCGTGTTGCTAGTTCAGCAGAACCTCAGGTTTTTATCTAACCTCCTGATACAGAAGAATGCTGTGAAGTGTACCAGGTCTAGTGGTTTAACACACTACCAAACTCCTGCCTTTAAACTCCAAATGAGCAGGAAGGCTTTTATGCACCGCACCCACTTTGCTAAACGAGTATGGAAAACTGATGTTAAATGCTATTATACAATGGCAAGAAAGAATCCTGGTTTCTGATTGGTCAGTTGGCTATCACAGCAGGGATGTTATCCTGGCATAACATCCCTGCTGATTGTTTGGATGATTTCGATCCCTATCCCTCCATGATCATCTCTCTTTCTCTTAAGAAACAAAATATGTTTACACACTAACAAAATCATTCTTTAAAATTATTTTTATTATAAAACAACAAGCCATTATAATAGAATAATGCCTCAGGGTGGGAGTTATGCTAGGATAACATCCCTTCTGGGGTGTTGGACGCCCTCGGCCGGTGGCCTCGGGCCCAACCACCCGAGGTGGGATGTTATCCCAGCATAACTCCCACCCTGTCAGGCATTATTCCTTTAATAGCATTTTACATTTTAAACACATGATGCACAAACTTTTGTATATTGAAAACTCGTGGAAATGCATTTAATTGTATAAACTGTATTGTTTGTATTGTTCCTTGCATGTGATGTTTTACATGTCAGGCGTGGCTGAAAAAGGGCGGTACCCAGACCACTTCCTGGTAAAAAATAAAGACAAACAAACATGGCAAGCTACCAGTAAAGGGAAGAGGTGTTTTCTTCCTGTTTCCATGTCTGTATGACATGGACAAACACAACCGTGAGTAAAGGTTCATGGGATTGTTCTTTGGGGGTTGGTCTGAGGTGTATGTGCCCAGAGATAAGGCTAGAGTGCACCTGTCAGGACCCCTGCTTCACCACAAAAATGTGTTAAATGTTCAAGTTTAAAGTTTAGTAGTCCTTTAGCATTTTGTGGGAAATGGAGTATCATTTTGGTGTAACCCAGAAGGAATGGCAGTGACTGAGCATGAGGATGGATTGGGCATAACCCCCGTTTATTTCTCAGTCAGGGCTAATTGGTTCACGTATGGGCAACAGGTTAACCTGGGCATGTTAATGAATGTCATCATGCCAGGATAATTTTTTTAAATAAAATACAAAATCACACATGCCCACACAATGCAAAGCATCATGGGCTGCATATGCAAATCACCACAGAATGTTATGCTGGTCCAACTTTAAGCAGAATTGCATGGTGCCGAAAGGCCTCTCACACAGTTTGCAAAGGGTGCTAACAGAAGACATAGACACGTGTTTCGTCCTACCAGGACTCATCAGTATGCCTCGTCTGTTTGACACCCCAGTGGAATGGACCAGCTACCCTAAGACAGTGTGCCTTGGATATGTTGTGGTGAACCCATTAAAATAAAAAACTATTTAAAAGACAAAGAACCTCTGTACGCAAACACTGAGGCAAGGGTTACCCCAAAGGGCATTTGGCTGGGAAGCCAAGTTTCAAGAAAATACAAAATCACACATGCCTACACAATGCAAAGCATCATGGGCTGCATATGCAAATCACCACAGAATGTTATGCTGGTCCAACTTTAAGCAGAATTGCATGGTGCCGAAAGGCCTCTCACACAGTTTGCAAAGGATGCTAACAGAAGACATAGACATGTGTTTCATCCTACCAGGACTCATCAGTATGCCTCGTCTGTTTGACACTCCAGTGGAATGGACCAGCTACCCTAAGACAGTGTGCCTTGGATATGTTGTGGTGAACCCATTAAAATAAAAAACTATTTAAAAGACAAAGAACCTCTGTGCACAAACACTGAAGCAAGGGTTACCCCCAAAGGGCATTTGGCTGGGAAGCCAAGTTTCAAGAAAATACAAAATCACACATGCCCACACAATGCAAAGCATCATGGGCTGCATATGCAAATCACCACAGAATGTTATGCTGGTCCAACTTTAAGCAGAATTGCATGGTGCTGAAAGGCCTCTCACACAGTTTGCAAAGGGCGCTAACAGAAGACATAGACACGTGTTTCGTCCTACCAGAACTCATCAGTATGCCTCGTCTGTTTGACACCCCAGTGGAATGGACCAGCTACCCTAAGACAGTGTGCCTTGGATATGTTGTGGTGAACCCATTAAAATAAAAAACTATTTAAAAGACAAAGAACCTCTGTGCTCAAACACTGAGGCAAGGGTTACCCCAAAGGGCATTTGGCTGGGAAGCCAAGTTTCAAGAAAATACAAAATCACACATGCCCACACAATGCAAAGCATCATGGGCTGCATATGCAAATCACCACAGAATGTTATGCTGGTCCAACTTTAAGCATAATTGCATGGTGCTGAAAGGCCTCTCACACAGTTTGCAAAGGGTGCTAACAGAAGACATAGACACGTGTTTCATCCTACCAGGACTCATCGATATGCCTCGTCTGTTTGACACCCCAGTGGAATGGACCCTTGCCTCAGTGTCTGCGCACAGAGGTTCTTTGTCTTTTAAATAGTTTTTTATTTTAATGGGTTCACCACAACATATCCAAGGCACACTGTCTTAGGTTAGCTGGTCCATTCCACTGGGGTGTCAAACAGACGAGGATACTGATGAGTCCTGGTAGACAAAACACGTGTTCATGTCTTCTGTTAGCACCCTTGCAAACTGTGTGAGAGGCCTTCCGGCACCATGCAATTCTGCTTAAAGTTGGACCAGCATAACATTCTGTGGTGATTTGCAAATGCAGCCCATGATGCTTTGCATTGTGTGGGCATGTGTGATTTTGTATTTTCTTGAAACTTGGCTTCCCAGCCAAATGCCCTTTGGGGTAACCCTTGCCTCAGTGTTTGCACACAGAGGTTCTTTGTCTTGTAATTTTTTAAATGTTGTTTAAGTGTGTGGCAACTACCACAAGATATATACTTTTTGGAAAGTAAAAGTCCAGAGATTCCTAGTACAGAGGGATGGACAGTTTGAATGTGTGTATGAGAAAAAACATGTTCTAAAATGCACAAACAGTTGTTCTGGAAAGAAAAGTGTCTTCCTCATGTATGTACAGTACCAGACATGAGGGACCACCCCTTTCTGCATTTTTTACCTACTTGTGTGAACAAAGCCATACTGTACAAGCCCATCTTCAGTAGTGGACATTACATCTGTGCTTCCCGAGTGTGAATTATTATGGGGCCCCCTCAGAAGTTAGACGTAGTGTAGCCCTGGCACCTCACTCCCAGAACCTGGAGTAAATATAAATGTTATTTTGTACCCTAACCCCCCCCCGACCCCTTTACACTGCCGAGCTGGGTATCTGCCTCAGTGTCAGGGTGATGCCTATTGTTATGACAACTTTTGGCCTTTTGCCTCATGTGTGTACAAGTTGGGGGGGGGGTCCTGGTTTCCAGATGCTGCTCTTGGCCAGGGAATGGGTTGCAAAATTGGGGGCTCGTCCAAAGATCTTGGGGGAGAGGAAAAAGGTTACCTTGTCAGCGCATATGCTGAAGATATGTCTCGCCAATTTGCCCACTCCCCAACTGCTGCTCAGCTCGAGCCTTGAGCGGGCTCCTCCGCCAAGATTGTGGCTCTGGCACTACCTTTGGCCGGCCACATCCTCCTCGCCAATATGCCCGCTCCTCAGCTGCTGCTTAGCTCGAGCCTTGAGCGGACTCCTCCGAGATTGTGGCTCTGCCCTTGGCCAGCCGCATCCTCCTTGCCAATCTGCTCGCTCCCCAGCTGCTGCTCAGCTCGAGCCTTGAACGGGCTCCTCCACCAAGATTGTGGCTCTGGCACTGCCCTTGGCTGGCCACATCCTCCTCGCTAATCTGTCCGCTCCTCACCTGCTGCCCAGGTACGCTTTGCCAGAACTAGGACCACTCGGCTTGCAATTTGATTGGTCCTTCTACGGCTGTTTCAAGTCTTTCTTTGGCTGCTACAGGCCCCTACTGCTTCTCTAGTGGACTCAACTCTACCCTGTATTTCTAGCGCTTGGCACTCCTACTGACTCTGTTTTCTGTATCTGCAGTGCCAGGCGCTCCTGTATAATTGAACTTGCAGAACCAGGACCTCCTGTAATCTCTCTACTTTCTAATTTGAAAAGTTTGCCTAAAAACTGATTTTATTCTGTACTGTGCAACATTATAATAATAATAATAATATTTTTATTTATATAGAGTAATTCCAATGTCAAAGTGCTTCACATAAAAACATCAACAAATCATTCATTAAAATCACATAAAAACCGATTCAATCAAAATCCACAGAAAATCTAAAAGTTCAAATATTGAACACCTGTTTAAATAAATAAGTCTTCAAACTGGTCTTAAAGCCCTCCACGGTCCTGCACTCTTTAATCTGATTTTATTGATGTTTTAAGTTTAGATTAATTACAGATGTTAGCTGATAACCTTAACAAATTGTGCTAGATAACCGTTTGAGTTGCTGCAACATGCTTCTGTTTTAACTTAAATTTAATATAAATGTTAGCTGTTAAACTTAATAGCCTGTTGTAGAAAACTGTTGGATTACTGCCACAAGCTTTTAATTTCTCTGTCTCTGAATTTCTCTGTTTTTGTACTGTGCTGTAATCGCTGTGCTTCCCCACCCCACACCCCCATTTTCCGATTAGCAAGTTATACGGGTAAGAACCTCCCTAGCACAAAAGACCTTCTCATACAGGACCCCATCCTGGTTCAACTCCCTCCCTGTGAGTGTCTCCAGCATCCCTAAAATTGAGGCATTCAAAATTGACCTCAGGAATCACACACTCTCAACTCGCACCTGCCAATGCCCTCAGCTGTGAGCTACCAGCCACTGTGGAGCCACCAACTGAGAACAGTATCTATTGCCAAAGGTGCAACTTAGACAAAGTCTTGTTCCTAGACTGCCTTGAATTGTTTCCACATTGCAATGTTATTCTCCACTCCAGCATGTAAACGCCTAGATAACCACTGTATAGGCTACTCCACAGGCTTAGCTAAACCATTGTATAGGCCACTGCATAGGCTCACTGCCTCCTGTATACCTTTCTTATCTCACATTACAATCTTATATATAAACGCTGTAACTCATGACCTGTACTGTTCTCATCCACGAAACCTGATGTAGCAACTGAAAGAATGTATATATGTTATGTCTTTACTCTGCTGTGTCTAAATGCGTACTTATGATGTGGAGCCTTTGGAAAAAGAGTCCCTGACTCAAAGGGTTGTAATTCCGATCTCTAACAAATAAACAAAATAAATAAATACTGTACTGCCACTAGGGGACACAATCTTTATCTAAAGTGATCCCTGCCTGTTATTCATATAGATACTTTCCTAAGCTACAGCTACACCCTCCATCTGACCAGCCCCCCTCCACGCTCTCTGCTTACAAATTCCTCCTGTTCCTAAATCAACTGTTCACCAGTTTCTCTGCTTTTATGAAAAATGCATCCCCTACGCTCCTCTCTCCCCCTTGTTCTGCTCATATCCTTCTCTTTACCACCTCCACTTGCGCACTACTCATCTATTCCTAATAACTCTGCCAACCCCATCAGTCACTATCTTCAATCCCCTACTCACATCCATGCTATTACTCCCTCGCCCTCATTTGAAATATGGTCTCACTCTACCACTATTCCTCATGCAGCTTTGACAACAGTGTCCACCTTCACTGCAGTTCTCCACCTTCTTATTCCTCACTCACCCACCCCCTTCTCCTCAAATCTCCCAACCTCCTCACCAGTCCCTTCAAACTCCCCTAAGCTCCACTTTATCATACTAGCTCTCCTCTTGCTCACCGGTGGGGATATCCACCCTAACCTAGGCCCTATTGCCCCTAGCTCCTCTGCTGCTTCCTCCTCCACTACCTCCGCCCGCTCTCTTCTTTCAGCTCTCCCAAAGGGCTTAAAGATCCAACATCTGAACACCCGCAGCTTGTTGCAAAAAATAGACCAGATTCAGACAATGGTGTGCACTCTAAAACCAGACATTCTAATCATCTCAGAAACTTGGCTAAAGAGCACTATCCCTGACCACTCGGTCTTCATTCCTGGCTACTCACTGCTAAGGCAAGACTGTGTTGGCAGGGTTGGTGGTGGGGCCATTTATGTCCTAGCCTCCATCCAATATCCCATCATCTACTCATCCTCAAATCCTGGGACCCATGATGCCCTAGCTATCCATGTGACCCTCCCCTTCACTCTCCCAATCTTCGTAGCCGGCATTTACTGCCACCCAAATGTCCATCCTTCGGTCGCGCTAAACTGCCTAACCTCCATCACTACCCTTGCTCGCTCTGGGGAATTATTTATCCTAGGCAACTTCAATATAAATTGGTTGTCACCTAAAACTGCCAAAACTAAAAACGAAATCGGAGCCCTAAACCTCTCCCAACTGATCTCCGAACCCACCCGCCCAAACCACGACACAACAACACTCCCTACTTGACTTGGCCCTTACCTCCCACCCCCATGCGTCATCACCTCTGGCATCCTCCCCGTTGCTCTCAGTGACCATAACCCAATATTCACAGTTAGGAAAGTCCACAAAACTAAATCACCACACAAAACCATACAACTACGCTCTTTCAAATCTCTTGACCTTGAACCTCTCCTGAGTAACCTGGCAACTTCTGACTGGTCCCCCCTAACCTCCTTCCCCTCAGTTGATAAGGCCCTTGCCTACTTCAAAGAAATCTTTCTTGTAAAGTGGAACACCTTTGCCCCACTCAAACAAACCAGAGTCAGAAGTAACCACTCACCCTGGATAACCCCTGAACTTTTGGCCTGCCTCAGGGTTACAGATCGAGCCTGGAAGCATCATAAAGCTACCCAGCATCCTAGCGACCTCGTGAACTACCGCATGCTCTGAAACACTTGCACTAGGGCTACAAGGTTAGCCAAGTCCAAATATTTCAAATCTGCCTCCTTCACCAACATAAATTCCCCTTCAAAGTTCTGGAAGGCGGTCCACGCCCGATTTACCCCCTCATCTCGCCCCCGCCGTACTTAAATAGCTCGCTAGTGTCCAACCTACCAGCTGTAGCTGTGGAATTTAACTCCTACCATGCCTCCTGCGCCACTGAGCTACTGGAAATCACCCTCCTACCCATCACCCTACCTCTAACAGTGTGCCCCTCCACCACCCTCCCACCACCCTCCCACTTCCTTTTCTTCGCTACTATAATCCCAAACAATGCCCTAAGTACCCTCCTCCTCATCAATCCTTCTAAAGGTGCCTCCCCCGACGGTCTCAACCCAAAACTCCATTCTCTCTCCACTTCGTCCATTGTTGACCCCCTCTCAGTAATCCTAAATCTCTCATTCTCTACTGCCTTGGTCCCCTCTTCATGGAAACATGCAGTGGTCCTCCCTCTACCCAAAGGGGATGACCCCTCATCGCCTGGCAACTATCGCCCCATTTCTTTCCTCCCTACCCTTGTCAAGCTTCAAGAACACATTGTCCTCTCCCAACTCACCTCTTTTCTATCTGACACCTCCTTTTTCACCCCCTTCGGGTCTGGTTTCAGGAAAAAACACTCAACCACCATCTCTCTCTCTCCTATGGCTCACAGACTCCATCCTAACCAGGATGGACAATGGTCAAATTACCTCTGCCATTTCTGTCAACCTGGCCAAGGCTTTTGACACTCTCTCTCACTCCCTTCTCCTCACCTCACTCCCGGCAGATGGCCTATCTCCCTCCTCCACAAACTGGTTCAAGGCCTACCTTATTGGCAGAACCCAATCAGTTAAGATCTTATATGCCACTTCCCTTCCCCTCCCGATTAGCACTGGCGTCCCCCAAGACTCTGTATTAGGGCCCCTCTTATTCTCCATCTTCTTAAACGACCTTCCCTCTGTTTGCTCCCCCTCCTCTGCTACACATATTATGCCGATGATACAGTCCTGTATGCATCTGGCTCCTGTCCTGCTGAGGTTACAACCAGCCTACAGCAAGACTCTGACAAGGTTCAGATCTGGTTTGCTAACCATCAACTTTTCCTCAATGCCAAGAAGACGGTCTCTATGACCTTTGGCACTAGGCAGAGACTCTCTAGGCTTCCCTCCCTACCCACTTTCCACACCCTTGATGGGACTTTACTTGAGGACACATCCTCCTTCAGGTACTTAGGTGTTTGGTTGGACCAACACAAACTTCTCTGGACATATTGATGCCATCCAGAAAAAACTGCGCCCCAAGCTTGGTGCCCTGTTCAGGAACCGTAGTTGCATCCCTCCGATGGCTAGGTGTGAACTTGTTCAGAAGATGATACTGCCCATTTTTGATTACTGTGATGTAGTCTGTAGTGCTGCCCCTAAGTCCTCCCTGGCCAGACTGGACACCCTCTTCAATTCCTTCTGCTGCTTTGCCCTGGATACCCCCCTCGCACCCACCACTGTGATCTTTATCATGCCCTATCCTTCCTCTCTCTTACAAATAGGCGACTCTCCCACTGTACTAAATTCAACTCCAAGCACTGGTTGGGTGAGCTCCCTTCCTACCTTACCTCCTCCTTTATAACAATCCCCCCATCCTCCCATTCCCTTAGATCAACGAATCCCGCACCCTGGTAGTCCCCTGCAGAGCCACCCTAATTGGCCAATCTGGTTACTCTCACCGCCTCCCAAAAATCTGGAAATTCGGCACTCATCCACTGCCTACTCCTTCAGCTCTGCCTTCAATAATTACCTTGCACCTAGCTGTTCCTGCCATGTCCCTCCCTAATTCCCTCCTCTAAGCCCTGGATAAACCCTACCCTTCTACCGTCACCTTCATTTTATTCTGTGCACCCACACCCCCCCAAATTTCTAGCTCTCATCCCCTTTCCCCAAACTGCTCCCCTTTACTGGCCTCCCTTTTTTTTTTATTTATTGAAATTTTCGGAAATGCAACCTTTGAGTCAGTGACTCATTTACAAAGGCTCCACGTCATAAAACAAATTAACAACAGGAATAAACAGTATATACAACAAAGATAACAATACAGTTGAGTTTCAGGAGAACAATCAAATTAATGGTTTAAACTGGTGATTACATATTAATGATTCAGGGCAAACAGCCTACTGTCAGCCAAGGGCGAGATAGTGGCGACATTCTTAATGCAGCAGTGCAGAAGCGGGGGGGGGGCAGGAGGAGACCTTTTGTCGAGAGGGGATGGGCCTAAGGACAGTCACAGACATTTGTGGCCTGAAGGTGAGCCTTGAGGAGGGTTTTAAACTGGCCAAGCTTTCATTCGGAGGTTATGGGGTGAGGAGTGTCATTTATCCAGAGAGGGGCTCTGCAGGTGAAAGTTCTTTGGCCAAGTGAGGTTCTGAAGCAGGGAACAAGGAGAGGGGATTTAGTGGAGCTGTGGGTGGCTCTAGAAAGGGGAGCTGGTTTCACTAGGGCAGAGAGTCCAGAGGAAGACAACCCTGCGGAGATCTTTTTAGCCAAGAGGCAGGTATGGTAAGTGAGCCTACTATCGAAGCTGAGCCAATTGGTCAGCTGGTAAAGGGTGCAGGTGTGTGTGACATGGTCACAGCCAAGGACAAGGTGGCAGGCCTTATTGAGGGCAATCCGAACTCTCTGGAGGGACATGCTGTCAGCAACACCATACACTAGGATGCCATAATCAATAAGGCTAGAATGGAGAAGGAGACTGCTAGACGGAGGGCATCCGGGGTGAGGTAGTGCTTGACTCTGTAGAGTAAGCCAATTCTGGCATTGACAGCAGTACAGAGGTGGTGTATGTGTTCATGGATGTTAAGTGCTGGGCCAAGGGTGACGCCGAGGTATCTGAAGGAGGCTACCTGGTCAAGTGGCTGCGACTGGGAATTGAGGATGTGGAGGGTGTGTCCCCTATGTTTGTTATCGTGGCTGGCGAACAGCATGACCTTCCTCTTTTTGTAATTTAGGATTAAGCGGTGTTCAGAAAACCAGGCCTCTGCCTCTGTGAAGGACTTCTAGAAGGAGAGTTGGAGGTGAACAAGACAGCGTCGTTGGCATATAGTATCAACTGTCTGAAGCAAGCTGTCAGGAGGGTGTTAAGGAATAGGCTGAAAAGGAGGGGCCCCTGTGGGACCCCAGATTTAACTGGGAGGGAGGAGCGAGTATCGCCTATCCTGACTTGCTGCAATCTTTTGGCCAGATAGTCAGAAAACCAGTTTGACGCATCAGGAGAGAGACCTGTGTCAGTAAGGGTAAAGATAAGGAGGGAGTGGTTTACTGTGTCGAAAGCTTTTGACAAATCCACAGAGGCAGCCCCAGCAAGGCAGCCTTTGTCTAGGGCAGAGTGTAGGAAAGATGTGAACTCCAACAATGCAGACGTGGTGCTATGGCCCTGGCGGAAGCCATGTTATTCCTGGCATATTAGATTGTATTTAGTGAGATGCTCCATAAGTTGGTCTGATACAATTCTTTCCAGGGCTTTCGGGGGGATAGAGATGGGGGAGTAGTTCCCAGGGGAGGCACGGTCACTGCTTTAGTGGATGGGGTGATGACTGGGCTTTCCATTTGGAAGAGAAAGCCCCAAGACAAAGGGAGTGGTTGATGATACTGGTGAGGGGGGAAGAAGACTTCCCCGAGGGTGAGGCGCAGGAGTTTGAGGTCCAGGGTGTCCCCACTGAAGCGTGTGTGCCCTAAGGCTTTTAGGAGGTAGAACTTAACTTCCTCAGGGGTGACAGTCCTGAAGCGGAACAGGGTGCAGGAGAGGGGGGTTGGAACTGCATGGGAGGTGAGGGGGTCGAAAAAGTTGGAGGGGGGAGTATACTGCTGAGGTTTGAGAAGGATGCATTTAGGGTGTTGTTTATTTGTTTGGGATCAGGGGTAGGGGTACCATTACTGCTGAGGATGGGGTGGGGGGGGTAAGGTTTTCTCATTAAGCTCTTTTAGGTTGTCCCAGAATTTTCTGCCTGAGCCCCAGGCAGAGGTGAGGGAGGCCTTGTAGTGCTCAGCATTGGCTTTAAGTATCTCCCAGGTGCATCTGTTTCTCATTGCACAGTACAGTTGTCTATCGGCTGGTTTGCCAGAGTCAAGGGCAATTTGCCAGAGGGAGTCCCTGTGCCACATCAGGTTTAGGAGTGACTGGGAAATCCAGGGAATGGAGGGTCCCTTGATAACACGCTTCGTGTATGGGGCGTATATATCACAGGCGGAGGAGAAAGTGGAGATAAAGTATTCTAATGCCTTGTTGATGTCAGAAGCCTTGTGGATGGGAGACCAGTCACATAGGCTTAGGTGATGTTTTAGGCGCTGGAGCATCCCAGGCTTCAGGTGGTGCTGGAGCAGGATTTTTGGTGGTGGTTTCGACCTCTAACAGGACCAGATGCAGGATACCGGGGAGCGGTCACTTAAGGCATTACGAAGCACTGAGACACTTGTGATTCTGAAGGGGCGGTTGGTTAGTACCAGATCAAGTAGGGTAGCAGTACCAGTTTTGTGGTTGCGTCTAGTGGAAGAGGGGACAATTTGAGAGCAGTCCATCATGACGATGGCATCTTTGAGGGGTGGGGTGGAAGTGGGGGAAAACCAGTTGACGTTGACATCCCCAAGAGCTAGGCATTCAGACTTTGCGGGTAAGAGGGAAAGGTAGCTGAGGACAGAGAGAAAAGCGGGTTTTTGATTACATGGAGGGATGCAGACGGAGGTGACAAAGAGAGGGGCAGTGGCTCTGCTGGTGGTAATTTTCAGGGTGAGGGCTTGCGCACCGTGGTCCAGTAGGGCGGGAGGAGAGGTTTGGCACTGTAGGCATCACGCAGCTAGATGGCACAGCCTCCACGCTCTGCCATATCTGCCAGCTCGAAGACAAGAGTACCCACGGATGGAAATTGCCGAGTTTGGGGTATTTTTGGATAGCCAAGTTTCCACCAGGGAGATTATGTCAGGTTGGTGTTAGATAATCCATCCCTGTAGGGAGTCAAATTTTTCTGCAAGCTGCAGATGTTGATTGAGGCTAGTCGCAGGCCATCGGTAGCAGGGCGGTTGGGGTTTGTAGCCCAGGTAGGGCCAGGGTTGAGATGTACGTTGCCTGACATTAGTATAAGAAGTAGAAGTAGGGGCCTGAGCAGGGTACACCGTAATTGCTTGTGGGGGGTGGCGACCTAAGGAGTAGTGGTTGGAGGGCTTAGGGCTTATGACAGGGGTAGGGAGAGAAAGTATGTGGAGCAGCGAGCAGGGATGGTGGGGGCTGTGGTGGGGGAGGGCTGTGGGGTGGGGGAGAGAGGGAAGCACTGGGGTGCTTAGAGTGTACTGGGGGTGAAGCGCCAGTGAAAGGAGATGGAATCCAGGAGGGGCATGTGGAGCTAGCTATGAGAGGGGCCAAGTCTATGGAGGGGACAAACAAGAGGCAGATAATAGAAGAGTGGGGAGTGAAGGTGGCCATGAGGAGAGGTGTGGTAGCAGGAGCTGGAGAGGAGAAATGGTCAAAGGGTATCAGACAATCGGAAGGTGAAAGAGTGACTCCTAGTGGGCAGAAAATATAAGGAGCTAATGAGAAACTAGACACTTAGAAATTGGAGCCAGTGGTCACGTGACCTGGGTGGGACCATAAAGTGGGAGACACCCCGCCCTGGGTGGGAGGCTATTTTGGGTCGGGTGGGGCAGTTGACGCACATCGTCGATGGGCTAACACCCCTCAGAGAGTGTGCAGTAGGGTGGAAGTAATTACTTTTAGCCCCAGGAGTCCCACACTAGCGACCGCTGACTGAGTGAGGGCAGGGAGGGTTCCAGGGCAGCCTAAGAAGTGGCGAGAACAAAGGGCATAATTAGTATGCAGCGGGAGAGGGGGTCGGTAACAGGCCCCAGACTGTCTGGAAGGGACAGCCACTGCGCATGCGCAAACTCCAGCTGCAGTACTGGATTAGGTGGAGGCCTCCAGGAATCAGCGGAGAACGCTACCATCGAGCGGCAGGTCTGTCCAGGATCCTGGGTGAATTACAACACACTGAGGCATAAACAGTACTGGAAACAATGCCAGGATTCAGGCAAGTGCAACACCTAACAGAGCTGAGCTACAACTAAGTTGAGTAACACAGTACAGGGTGCCTTAGTTGAGGACTAAAATACAGGCAAGGTCCCAGAATACCTAACCCTAGCTAGCATGCCACACAGTGAACAAACACACAGAAATGCTATAGTTCAAGTCCAATTAAAGCTCCAGTGAAAACCGCTACAATGTCCCGGTGATTCCAAATTAGCAGCCAAAAACAGTCAGACAATGTCGGAGGTCAGAAATCAGTTGAAACACTCCGCAGAGAGTGTGCAGGAGGGTGGAAGTAATTACCTTTAGCCACAGGAGTCCCACGCTAGCGACCACTGACTGAGTGAAGGCAGGGAGGGTTCCAGGGCAGCCTTTAGCCCCAGAAGTCGCATGCTAGCAACCACTGACAGAATGTAAGGGACCCCAAATGCTCCCCATGGGTTCATACTGTACATCCTGATGGACTACTGATTACGACCCATCCCCTCCAAAGGTGCGAATTCTCTCCCTCTCAAGGGTTCAGTTCTCATACTCTCTCCCTCTCCTATCACTCTCTTAATCTCTATCTACTGACCTTCTCCAACCCCGACAGGGTACCCTGCATCCTGAAGGGTCCTCTCTTGGGTTAGGTCCTATTCCCCCTCCTAGCATTTAAGTCACACCTCCTCCTTCTCTTTCTCCTCCCTCTTTAAATCCCTACAGCCTTATCCCCCTTTCTGTCTAGCCCCACAGCCCCCTTGCAGGGTTCCCCACATCCTGAGGGGATCTCTCTGGGACACTGCCTATCCCTTTCTCTCTGGTCCCCCCAGTCCCCCCTGCAGGGTTCCTCGCATCCTGAAAGGGTATCCAGGGACACGATTCTTCCCCCTCCTTACACCTCACCCTTTCCTCTCCTTTTCCCCCCTTTTCTTTCACATAAGCACTTGTTTACTTATTAACCCAGCACTTATTATCATCCACTCTTTCTATATATTTTGCGCAACACTGTTCTAATACTGTAATACCTGCCTTACAACTGTATGTTAATGCTGATCTTGTAACTTGAATGTAACATGAACATGACTCTTCCCCCTCCTCCCACCTCACCCTTTCCTCTCCTTCCCCCTTTTCTTTCATGTAAGCACTTCTTTACTTTTTTTTCCCTTCTTGTGTTTATCGCCTTTCTCCTCACAGCTGCCCCACTCAAACCGATCCCCCAGCCCCGTCACACCAGTCTCACCGGGCACGGAGCCTGCAAGGGGTCAGTCATCATCCTGCAGCTGTGAGGTGTTTTTCCTCCATTTTCATCCCTTCCCCATTGCTGGGGCGCACACACAGGACACACACACATGGAGGCGTGCATGTACCTGCGGAAGTCCCGCAGCATCCCACAGTCCTGTATTTCCACCAGGCCTCCACCTGGTGACAGTCATTTGGCAAGAGCGCCAGTCCTCCCTCCCTCCCCAGGAGGGGAGAGCTGTCCTCCAGACGCTCGATCCTCTCCCTCCCCTGCCAACCCCTGACGGCCCGTGCTCGTTCCTGAACACGGGTTGCCAACATGACACGAGGTGTGGTGTCCAGCGCCTCAACCCTCAGTGCTACCGGGCCAGCTCACTTCTTTACTTATTAAACCAGCACTTACTATCGTCCACTCTTTCTACTTATTATGCGCAACACTGTTGTAACACTGCTTGTAACACCTGCCTTACAACTGTATGTTAATGTTGATCTTGTAACTTGAATGTTTAATGTCTCACTCCTATTCTACCCCTTCCCCCCCCCCAGGTCGCACCAGAAGACGAGAGACTTGTCGCTCAGTTTGCCTTCCTGGTGAAACATTTCAATAAATAAATAAATGTCTGGGGTCTTTCTGTCTGGTGGTGGTGCCCCCATAACACGAATCGTTGCCAAGGACAAGTAAATCTGTGCCAAAGTAAAGTTGTGCCCAGTAAAGTGCCATCCAAGGAATCTTGCTGCCTGTGTTTTTGAGAGGAATTTTTCTGCCTGTGGTTCTGTGAAAAAATTTGCTGACTGCATACTTAGAAAAACTGTAATGCAAAGTGCTTAAGACTGTTGAACTGAGCAATGTTTGCCCCTGCCATACAAAGTGCTTAAAACTGTTAAAAGTCGAAATTTCAAGTTTAAAAAATTGTTGTGGACAAAAAGAACATTTGTGCCCAAGTCTCCAGAAATTTTCAAGTGCTTGTCATGTAAAATAGGGAAGTCGCTAGAGGAAATGCACAAAAAACTGTGCCAAATTGCCTAAAAAAACAAAATAAAGTTTTTAAAAACGCTTCTGCCCATTGAAATTTCAAGTCAAGAAAAAAAGTTTTAGTTTGCTATTTAAAACTGCCTGCTCGATGATCGTCGTGAAGGAGTGCAAGCAAGAGAGAGAGAAAGAGCTCATTTGCATGGTGTCATGCAACTGGACAAATACAACCAAGTCCCGCCCACTGCCTGTAGTCTCAGTGCCAGAGGAGTGTTCAAGCAGGAGAGTGTGGAGCATGCAAGCAGTGAGCAGCAGCAGAGAACCATCATGAAGGAAAAAATCTTTTGGATTTTGTTTTTATGGACTTTTAAAGGAAATTCGAACTTCTCCTGACTTTCGACCGCTACGGCAGCAATCGCAATGCGTGTAGTACTGAGAACCCAACCGACCAGAAAACCCCCAGGCAAGCTTCAAAATAGGCAGCAAGGCCGCATAATCATCCTCAGAGGGAACCAGCTACTTTTCAGTGTGAGTACATGCAAGAAATGATGAACTGTGTGCAAGGCAACAGACTGAAGGCTAAGAGACAGCAAAGATTGAGCAAAGCAAAATGTTGGGGGGCTAATGGACTGAGTTGTAGTCACTGTAGCCAGTAGCAAGCAAACAAGCTGTAGTCTAACCATGGGGAGTGCTAAACAAAGTTCTCAGGAAGCTGAAAAGAGTTTAAGGACTGTGCTGATTTTTTGCTAAATGTGAAAATTGCAAGGTTGTGCACAGAAACAGTAAACTCCATGTCAAAGAGCAAATGCAAATTGGAGCAAAGTGTGTGTGATTCAGAAAAGTTTTCCGTGGCCATGTTGGGGCGCAGTCAGCAGAAAGTAAACAAACCACCAAACACCATGTTGGGCAGAGGGTGTCGTGGTACCAAACAGTAAAGGTGCAGAACATATTTCAACCAAATGTGCAAATTTAGGTAGCAATTACAGTAAATGTGTGCAAATGTGTGAAACCAAGTGCAAGCCAGGCAGCATGTTTCAGCAGTACAGTGAGCAAATAGACTTTTGCAGAATAACCAAGTCAGACCAGTGATTTAAATGCACAGAGCAGAGCAGAGCAGTAATTGGGGACTTGAGTGTTTGTTTTTGCAGAAAAAAGGCAACGAGACAGTCAGGTTATCCCCTCCATGTCAGAGTGTGGATCAACCAACGAGAAAGGGAATGTGCTGAATATGAACAAATGCATAACGGCTCTACCATGCTGGCTCAACATCCTTTATGTTGATCAGCATCTTGCCGACAGAAATCATGTTGACCGCAAGTTGCAGTCTACATGATTCCTGTGTGTCTCCCGGTCCTGTATTTTATCGGGGCTTTTGCCCCTCGAACCCTCATGCGGGGCATCTTTAGGATTCTCAGCTCCAGTCGCAGTTGATTCGGGCCGGGGGTGCAGGACCGGGAGACAGCATGCCCCTGTCTCGGGCACACCAACACAACGACCTGTCAGGAAAATACAGGTTACTCACCTGTAACAGAAGTTCTAGGAATGGTATATGTTGTTCATCCACACTGTCTGGCAGGTTCCTTACTGCTTTAAATCTTGCCGGAAGGTCTTCAAGCTGGCTCCTCCCACCCACCCGGGAGGTAAAACTCTCGGCTCCGCCCCATGACGCCAGATCTGGCCCGCTGGAAGCTCAGGTTGTGCGTCGAAGCCGGGGAGGTCGGGTGGGTCGTGTGGATGAACAACATATACCATTCCTAGAACTCCTGTTACAGGTGAGTAACCTGTATTTCTAGGGAGATGGATATGTTGTTCATCCACACTGTCTGGCAGACTCCTAGCAGTTCTCCGGGAGGAGGGAGGCAAGGCGCACACCCCCTACTTAGGAAATAGAGACTGAAGAACCGAGGCCCCAAAACCAGCATCCCGGCGTGACTCAAGGTCGATGTGGTAATGGGTGATGAAGCGGTGTGCTGACTTCCAGGTAGCAGCCCTGCAGATATCCTGGATAGGGACGTCCCTGGAAGCAGCCACCGATGCAGCAGTATGACGGGTAGAATGAGCTCTTATCCCTCTGGGAGGCTCCATGCCCTCCAACTTGTAGCAGAGATCTATGCAGGAGGTGACCCACCTGCTTATCATCCGCTTGGCTGCAGGTCTGCCAGGTGCGGCTTCAGCGTAGGTGACAAACAGCTGGCGACCTCTCCCCGACTTCAGCCGTATGCTTCCTCAGTGTTTAGCACCTTCTAGGGTCCAAAGTATGGAGCCTGTATTCGTCTCCGAGGTGTGACTGGGGTAGAACACCGGCAGAGTCAACACCTGGTTAAGGTGAAACTCCGACACCACCTTCGGAAGGAATTTCGGTTGGGGGCGAAGGACAACCTTGTCCCTGTGGAAGACCAGGTAAGGAGACTCAATGCAGAGCACCTGGAGTTCTCCCATCCTTCTGGCTGACGTGATAGCCACCAAGAAGGCGGTCTTCCACGACAGGTGAGAGTTCACACCTGTGCACTGGTTCGAATGGCTTGCCCATGAGCTTAGCCAGTACCAGCAGTGAATCCCACGGAGGTGGAGGTTCTCGCACCGGAGGGGAAATGTGACCAAGGCCTTTGAAAAAGCGCCAGACCACCTTCTCCTGCGCCACCGACTGCTCACCGGCCCGCGCCCGGTAAGCAGAGATGGCTGCCAGGTGCACCCTTAGGGTCGTCAACCTAAGACCTTGACTAGAAAGGGACCATAAATAGTCCAAGATGCTTGCCAAAGGACAGGAGGAAGGGTCCAAGCCCTTGCCCTGACACCAAATGGAAAATCTCTTCCATTGAAGGCATAGCATTTCCTGGTCGACTCCTTACGGGACGCCTCAACAACACTGAGGACCTCGTCAGAAAGACCCAAGGCCTGGAACTCTAGCCGCTCAGGAACCAGGCCGTCAGGTGCAGGGATTGAAGGTCCGGATGGAACACCTTCCCCAGATTGACTGAGAGCAGGTCCGGGCGAGCTGGAAGCTGCCTCGGGAGCCTGGAGCTGAGGCTGAGGAGATCTGGGTACCAGAACTGGCGGGGCCAGTCTGGGGCTATCAGGATCACCTGCACCTTGTCCCTCCTTGCTTTGAGAAGCACCTTGTGAATCAAGGGAAATGGGGGAAAGGCGTAGAAGAGGCCCGGGGTCCACAGCCTCGAGAAGGCATCCCCCTGCAGCGAGCCCTGCTGAGGGGGTCGGGCATGAAACAGCCTCAGCCTGCTGCCTCCTGAGGCAAACAGGTCCACCTGTGGTGTGCCCCAGTGGGAGAACAGATCTTGTACTACCTCCGCAGGAGAGACCACTCGTGAGATGCAGCCTCATCCGCTCAGGGCATCGCTGGGTGCTGGAGGCTCCTGCCACATGAATGGCTAGGGAGATCCGCCTCCAGGCTGCACACGAGTGACCAAATGCGAAGAGCTTCCATGCAAAGAAGCATGGAACGCGTCCCGCCCTGGCGGTTTAGGTAGTACATGGTCGTGGTATTGTCCGTCTGGACTCGGACCACTTGACCCCGGAGAAACGGAGCAAAGGCGGTGAGAGCTAAGCGGACCGCTCGGAGCTCCAGCAGGTTGATGTGGCATCGGGACTCCCGCGGGGACCAGAGGCCGTGCGCTCGGTGTTCCCCCAGATGGGCACCCCAACCCATCAGAGAGGCATCGGTCGATAGAGAGACCGTCGGCTCGGGGCGGACAAACGGGATGCCCTCCTGCAGATGAGATGGAACGGTCCACCACCGAGCGTTCCACATCTCCTGGGTCACCATCACTAGCTGGTCCAATGGATCGCAGCGCTATGACCACTGGCTGGCCAATCCCCACTGAAGGGGGCGCATGTGCCAGCGTGCCCAACGGACCACGCTGGTACAGGCCGCCATGAGACCCAGGAGGCGCAGGAAGTCCCGGGCAGGGCGCAATTGCCCAACCAGAAATGATTGAGCAAAGGAGGTAAGAACCTCGGCCCTGTCCACCGGGAGCCGTGCTCTGGCTCGAAGAGAGTCGAGCTCTGCCCCGATAAACAGAATCACCTGCTTCGGCTCGAGTTCCGACTTGGCCTCGTTGATGAGAAGGCCGACTTGAGAGCAAACCTGGAGGGCCACATCTCTGGACCGCTCCACCTCCTGTCTGGAGGGACTGCTATCAGCCAGTCGTCCAGGTAAGGGTACACCCGGACCCCTCGGCGCAGCAGGAAAGCTGTCACCACTGCAATGCATTTGGTGAAGACCCTGGGAGCTGGAGACAGGCCAAAGGGCATGGCTCGGAACTCGAAGAGGGAACCCTCCGCTCGAAAGCGAAGGAATCTCTGATGTGACGGACGGATAGGGACGGAAGAACGCGTCCTGCAGGTCCAGAGAGCAGAACCACACGCCGTGTTCCAGGGATGGTATTATCTGAGCCAGAGTGACCATCCTGAAGGTTCGAGACCTTAGGAACTTGTTCAGGTCTTGTAGGTCGAGAATGGGGCGCCAGCCCCCCGTCCGTTTCGGAACCAGGAAGTACCTGGACACAAACCCCGGGTCTGAGGGAGGATCCGCTACCTCCCTGATCACCTCCTTTTGGAGGAGGAGAGCGATGTCGGCCCGACGAGCCGACAGTGAGGCTGCGGACCCAGAGGCCCCCCGAGGTGCGACGGCTCTGAAGGGCGGGGCCTGCTCGAATTCTAGAGGCAGACCTTTTCCCACCACCTCCAGTACCCACCTGTCCGTGGTAATAACGGACCAGGCGGAAAGGAAGTGCCGGAGCCGTCCCCCAACGGGGGGAACCTGGGGTGAGGTGACGGGGTTGGGGGCGACACCCCTCAGCCCGTCACTGGGCAGGCTTGGAGGAGGGACCGGCCGAGGGACCTCCTGGGCCTTTACCTCCCTGCTTCCTGTTGGAGGAAGCTCTGGGCTTGGGTTTGGGATGCCAAGCCTAGCCTGCTGGCCCTGACGTTGCTAGGGCGGACGCAGAAGAGACGGAAAGGGCTTAGGCTGTGGTTTCATGGCCTTTGTCCTTCTGAGCGGAAGAGACCGAGTCCAAGGTAGCATTGGACTTCTCGATTCTCTGCAGGTGACCTTCCACCCCAGGGCCAAAGAGGTCAGTCCCCAAAAAGGGAACGTCCGCCAACTTGTGCTGGGTATCCAAAGTAAAGGTGGATATCCTCAGCCAAGCCCGCCGACGCATAGCCACTGCGGCCGCCACAGACCTGGCACATGAGTCCCCAATGTCTAAAGCAGTCTGGAGCTGCTGTTTGGCCACTGCCCTGGTCCCGCACCTGCCTGACCGTAGTCTGCAGATCCACGGGAAGATGAGGGACGACCTCATCCAGGGAGCCCAACAGGGCATGAGAAAAATGTGCCATGAGGACGGCCGAACTGGCCTGGCGAAGGCCGAGAGAGGACGCAGCATAGACTTTTCACCTGGCATAGTCCAATTTCTTGGACTCCTTGTCGGGAGGTTTGTCCACATCCCTAGCGTTCCCGGCACGCCAGAAAATGCTGTCTGTAACCAACCCCTCAGCCAAGGGGTGTTCCGAAAAACTGGACAGGGAACCGGTAGGGACCGCATACTTCCTGGCCATCCTGGCCGAAGGCGCAGGACAGGAAGCAGGCGCGCCAGAGCTCCAAGGCGGACCACTATGGCCTCGCCACCGAAAGGCCTCCGTGAGGGATCCCTCGGTCCAGAATCTCCGTGAGGGATACCTGGCCCGTTTAGAAACAGGTTCGAGCTTCATCCGGTGGACTCCGAGATGAGCCGAAGCAATCCTAGGAAGGACGAAGGGCTATCGTCCACCGACTGTCCTCCTGAGGACTCCAAGTCCATTCGCTTGGAGAAAAGGGAGGAATCATCCTCGGACTCGGAAGAGTCCTCAAAGAGCTGCCTCGGGCCTGTGCCACCCTCCACCTGCCGAGGTCTATCGGGAGTGAGGGTGACAGACAGCCTATGGGGCAGTCCCTGAGCTGACCGAGAATTTTTGGTCGGAGCCCCAACTAACGGCTGTGGAGGCGGAGGTTCCACCGGAATCGTTGGGGCAGCTAGAATTGGCCAAACAGCCGGCCTGGGAACAGGCGCCTCGGCTAAAACGAGGGGTTGTTTCGGCCGCTCCGGTGACAGCCACTCAATGGCCGGGGAAGATGACGGCGTCAGCTTATTCCCGGTCAGAAGGAGCTGTTGCCACATGAATTCCTCATACCTCCAACGCAACTTGCGCCGAGCCTCCCTTGTCCGAGGAGGAGGAAGAGGAAGAGCGGCGGCGCCGCTTGCCGCAGTGCTGAGACCAAGACCGCCTATGACGGCGGGATCGGGCTGGACGCCAAGACGCCCGAGACCGGAGAACTCGCCAGGCCGAGGACGCAGCGGGAGGTGTCGCGGGAATCGGCACTCCTCGGTTCGGACGATTCCACGAAGGCTCGGAACGGAGCACGGACGAGCCGACGGGATCCTCAACTCCACCAGGGAACCGGGAGAGGGATTCTCAGCTTCTCCAGCCGACAACCCATTCAACGGGTCGAGAAAATCTCGACCATGGCCGACGGGAGTCTCGGGTCAACTGGCCTGACGGGACACCGTGAAACCAGTGGCCGAAGCCGGGTCGACCGAGTCGACGGCCGACAACTAGGAGAGGGATCTTTCCGCTCCCAAGAGCGTCCGACGGTGAGACTTACTCTTGTCTCTCTTTTTGGACCGAGAAAACGCCCAGAAGAAGTTGGACCCTCACCTTTTGCCGAGAGGTCAGACAAAGCTCCTTAAAGAAGCCAAATAAGAGGCACCGAGGAGATAGCCCAGGACAAAATGCGCCCAACCAAGGTAGAAAGTCATGCCCGCCTCCTCTTGAGGCGATCATTTGCTTTCGAGGATCACGAAGGCTGGCCATGCGATAACGGCCGACCGGGCCTCTTTACTTAACCGAGGAAATCTCTTCTCGGGACGCCCCAGTTGTAAACGGGCAGCACGGTCTTCGAGGACGTAGGCCGAAAAGGAAGAGCACAGATCGCAGGCCTGTGGGTAGTGCTCAAGGCCCAAGCAGTAAACGCACGTGGAGTGCGGATCCGTCCGAGACATCTTCTGCCCACAAGGGCATCTCCGGAAACCGGGAGTCGATGTGTCCATCGCAGCTGCGAGGGAGAGAAGACCGAAGTCTTTTAGCAAAAACTTTTAATTTTTGCAAATCAAGAATTAGGAACCAGTCTTATACGAGAGCATTATGGAGGGAACCCTGAGCTTCCAAGCGGTAAGGAAGCTCTGGCGTCATGGGGCGGAGCCGAGAGTTTTACCACCCAGGTGGGTGGGAGGAGCCAGCTTGAAGACCTTCCGGCAAGATTTAAAGCGGCAAGGAACCTGCCAGACAGTGTGGATGAACAACATATCCATGTCCCTAGAAGTGTTGATTTTGCCGAGAGGTGTTTATTTCGCTGTGTTGGTGTCGCCGTAAGGGTGGCATACCATATATAACTGAAGGAGCCCCAACAAATGTTGCTTTACCAAACTTCCCAGTTAACGTCTGTATAGTTTGTATGAGACCCGGGAGGGATGTCCTCATGATTCTGCACTGTAGAGACTGCAGGAGGCAGTATGGAATGTGGCGTTGTACAAGCAAAAGCAAAGGCAATCTGTTTAGCTCCAATGTGGAGTCTGATAGAGAGGGCCCAACATGTACAGTGCAACAAAAAGTTGAATGCAAGCAGGAACCAGAGGAGTTAGTTAAAGAGTTTTTCGGGGGGGGGGGGGTGACTCAGAGTAACTTGCAAGGGCAGGAAGAAATGGTCTTTTCCATTCCAGAAAATTTGGAAGGAGACATACCAGAGACTAAGTAAACAGACCCGTGGGCAGCAGGCCCCAGTCCAAGTTTGGTCAGAGCAGATGAAATCGAAGAGGCTTTGCACTGGGAGACACCAGGCTCCGAATGCAGTGAACAATGGACTGTGTCTGGGACTGAACCAGCTATCAGTTCCTGGGACGAATCTGTAAAGCAAACGGAAATGGAGCAAGTTGGTAAGGCGACTGGCCCTAAGAATGGTTCTGCCAATGGCCCAGTTGCAAATGAGCCACAAGAGACTCTTCGGGGCACAGAAGTCGTAAAAATTGCAGGGATGGAATGCTTTTTCCCTGTTCAGAACATCTGTAGCTGGCTTGACCAGGTCTGGCCACCCCCGAGTCAGGCCACTGGTCTGAATCTGCCCAAAAGCAGAAAGGAGGACTGTCTTGTTAGATGCAGGGCTGAGGCAGAGTATGGACAGATCTATCCATTTTTAAAAGAAAACAGAGCTACATGGTTATAGGAAGAAGCCAGTGCTTCCATCAGACCTCATGTGAATAAGTTTATGAGACTCAAACTGTGCCATGACAGACTGAAATTTTGGAAGTTAGGTCGTACCCTCTACATTGATTCAGTCAGAGTAATAGACAAAACTGACAAAGAGAGAGCATAACAAGCGAATGACTCGTCCAGATAGGGAAATAGTCTATGCCCCCCACCTGAATTGTACTACCCTTGAGTGCCGCTACTCCAGCACTGTGCTGATCTGAAAGTCAGCCACAGCGACGTGGGTGCAGCTTTAATGGTGCATGTCTTTTTTTATATATATAATTGAAATTGTTATTAAAACTTTCAATATAGTACAGGGTGTACAGGCTTCCATTCAAAATAAGTATATTCAGAGTCGTAAAACATTTCTTTTTAGCTTTACAGTTTGCTGACGAATTAAGCAGAAAAAGGAAAAATGAAAGGTATGTTGTCCATGTGCAGACATAATAAAGCTGGTTCACTCTGCTGTTGGTGTGTGCTGTGTTTTCCTCCCCCCCTCATGTGGGGGGGGGAGTAAAGCTCAGTTTACTAAAGCAAAGCATAAGTTGCAGGTGTGTTATGCTCCTTTTCCATTACCCATTGGTTCAGAATTTATATTCTCTGGGATAAGAGGATTTAAGACTTACGTCTAACCATTTAGAATGCTAATTAAAAGGTGTATTGAGGAAGGTGTGTTGGGGAAAGAGAAGCTAGAGAGAATGGCGGGGGGAATAAGTAAAGGGCAGGGAAATGGGGAAGAGGGGAGGGAGTCGACTCTTTCACGCCCACTTCAGATCTTATTTAACAATGTGGTCAAGGTATGGATAATATCATGGTACAAAATCGGGGTAATGTTCCAATTGGTATGCCACCCAAACTTGCCATAGACTGTCAAAGGTCTTAACACGTGAGGTGTGTATGTCTCTTTCTAAGTGCCAAGCGGAGGAGACCAATGTGGGTGCAGTTTTAGTGGTGCACGTCTCCAGCCAAGGGCCAAGCGGCAGAGAACAACATGGGTGCAGCTCTACTAGTAGATCCAGATCGTATCCAGCAACTACCAGGTCCAACCAGTGGTGTGGAAGAGCATGATCCGAAGAGTTTCTTCAGCCCAGATGGAGTCGAGATCCAGCCCAGATCCAGAGAGATGATCCAGACTGTCTACCTGCGCTTAGAGTCTGGTAAGTTGCAGAACTTCCTTTTTAATTTTTTTCTGTTTATTGAATGTGCAACATAAGTGAAGATGTCTATGGAACCGTTAGTCTGAAAGAGACAATCCTGGTATCTGGACTGCAGTGTCAGCAGGCCTCAAGCCTGTCCAAGAACAGTTTTCGCAGGCTTCGGCCTATAGATACTCTTCTTGCATGGAGTGCCTTGTGCACTCAGGACTTCTTCCCTTAAAGACTTTGTAGGAACCCCCTGCCCCCAAATGTTATTGTAAATGTGTTTCTTTAATAGTTTTATACCGCCTTATGTAGAAAACCCTTTAAAATCTTTTTGAGATTGGATAGTATGTGCTGGTGGGAGGTTTTGGTCACTGTGTTTTTCTTGCAGGATGTGTTTTGGAATGTTTTCTTTTGCAGGCGTTCCTGAAAGAAGAAAAGAAGACAAGAAGAGGAAGTGTAGGGCTTATCGGAGTCCTCTCTTTTACAGTATTTTGGGTATTACAAATGTTTAACTAGAAATGTTAACCATTTTTTATTGACGGCTGAGGTCCTTCCCCTGCCAGTCACTGCGCCCTTCTGTCCCGGCGCTTCAGGGTTTTCAGAGCTCACCCTGCTGGATTGCCAATCCTGCTGTTGCTTCACTAATGGCTCCAGGTTCCCCCACACTGACTTTTCCAGCATGCTGCTCTACCCAGCACAGACTCCATCTCCCAATCGTCCCATGCCACACCTCCTGGTCTTGCCTTTTGCGCATATTCCAAACCCTGGTTTCCCAGTTCTGTGCATGCCTGAGTTTTCCATAGGCTGGCCTCGGGGCTGCCTGTTGCACTGCTGATCCTTCCGCAGCTGGAGTGCTGGGGGCATTCCTGCAGTGCTTTTTGGAGCTTCATGTCCCCTGTCGAGAGGTCCCTTATCTGCATACCCCTTCGCCTTTTATCACTGCAATGGGATCACGGATGCTTATACTTTGGAATCCAATGAAGCACTGCCCATCATATCGTGGAGCACATCTTCCAGCATGGACGCTCATGCCCAGCACACTGTGCACTGTGGTAATCCTTGTGTTGTCTCGTTCCTCATTCTCTTTGATTTGCAGCTTTGCCCCTCATCTGTCCTTCCACTGTGCCAGCTCATGCCATGGTGGGTCTGCCTGCCCATCCATAGCTGGCCAGCTGTACTCCTTCATTTCACCTCACTCTTTACCTACATGTTTTGCCTGCAGGCATTTCTTCTATACTTTCTCCTACTCGCTTCTAGTTTTGTTGGCCCTGCTACGGCTGCTGGCATTGACTCCCCTATTCTACCTTGCTGTTTTTTTAATTCACTGTTTGGTGTTCCGGTGCTTCATCGTGGCTTGTTTTTCCCAAGGCGGGGACTACATGGTCACGACAGGCACCGTGGCCCCTGGTGCATTTCTCCACTTCGTCTCGACCCTCCCATTCCCTCCGCCCTCCATTCCTCTCCTTCTCTGACCTCTGCTTTCTTCTGGGGGCTTCCCTATCCTGCCGTCCCACTATACCACCATACCCTACTCATTCACATCGCCTAATATTCTCTCCTGCATATCCCCCTGCCTATTCGTCTCCTCCTCCGACCCTATTCCTCATTCTAGTCAGACCTATTCAGATGTCCTCCTGGTACTGCCTACCTCACAGTTGGCTGTCAGCTTCACCCGGCCGCTCTTGCTCCTATCTTCATGCAATTCTATCCATTCCTAATTTGGCTCTCATTGGACCAACTGGCACACACTCCTGTAGTTACCAATCATGGGTAGCTTCCTCATGACATGAGTCTGGTTCTCCTTTACTCAGTCCGACCTCAGGGTCTACTCAGTCACATCAATTAATCAAGCATACCTCTCATTGGGTATTATGCTACCTCATCGAACTGCTCTCCATTTGGAGACATGCCTTCCGTGTCCATTGCTCCTTGGTTTGGGGCTAGCCTGTAGTCGACAATCTCGCGCTGCACCCACGAAGTCCGCATCTAGAGCATGTGAAACTTGCAGCGGGGTCCTTCTCCCTGGCCCATAGTGAGAATGTCTTTGTTCCGGGTGGACTTTCAGTGGTCCCTCATCTCGCGACACTTCTGGATGCAGAATTTACGACTTACAGCTGCAAGGGGTGGGTCTCTCATCATCAGAGCCCCTCTGGCTGCCCAAGCAGGTTCGGAGGCACCCTCTACGCTATTATCCATTAGGTCATAATATTAGATAGGGTTAGAGTTTCCTTGGTTCCGTAGTTTAGTTTCGCTGTTGGATGGAGTCAGATGGTGGCCCTGGCTGTTCCCTCTCTTCTTAGGAAGTCCACTCCTCTGCATCTTGTCTTCTTTCATTTCATTCATCGTCCTCATCATATCTTGTTCTTCTCCTGTCCTTCCCATCTACGTCTCTCACCATAATTTCCGGTCTCGATCTATTCTGATTTCTCGCCTATGCGATGTTCGACACCCTTTTGGGTATTCTTTTTGGGCTTCTTCCTAAGCTACCTTTAGCCAAGGGAATTATTCACATGGTACCTATGGGGGGAACCCTCCTCTAGGGTTCCTTGAGTCGTACCCCTACAGGGTGGTATATCCCATGGATAGAGACACGAATAGCCACAATGTATCGGAGTTACACAAGCACACATCTCATCCAATTGTGCAAGCCCACTGAAATTGACAACTGAGGGTTGGCTGGCTGTTTAGTGGACAGAGCAACAAACTGCTCCTCCAACCAGGCCTTAAAAGGCCCTCCTCCAGGCCAGTCCTCATTCATTTTCTTTGTTGCCCCACCATCCACCCCTCCTCCTCCAGCGGCTCGTCTTTCTTTCCCGTGGGCTTCTTCCTAAGCTACCTTTAGCCAAGGGAATTATTGCCACAGCACCTATGTGGGGGGGCCTTCCTTGCGTCGTACCCCTACAGGGTGGTATATCCCACAGATAGAGAGGCAAACAGCCACAAGGTACTGAAGTCACACAAGCATACATCTCATCCAGTTACGTAAGCCCATTGAACTGCTTTTCAGGTTTAGAATAAGTAGTTCTGGGGTTTGGGAAATGCATAGCAATGTCATATGTATGTTTCTAAAGCAGTCTACAGTTTAGAATTGTGAAAAGTGTGTGGGGATAAGGTATCCCAGTAGGTAGCATAGGCCTGATAGCTCTTCCCTACAGGGCTAGGGGGATAGATAGACTGGAGATCTTAACTCGAGTACGGGCCTTCAGTGCTGTTCTGTCAGGGCATGCTTCAGGCAGTCTTTTGGAGCCACTAAAAGTCCCAAGACTGTTGGTTAGGTGAAGCTGAAGTTGCTTCAGCGGGCCTCTGTTCTCTGGTGCAACCTGCCTAGGTTGCGGCCTAGGTAGGGGTGAGCCTGGTCACCTCACCCCGTAGGGCGCACAGAGGTTGGATGGCCTGCGTTGCAGACCATAGCCTTGCTGCGAACAGCAAGCTTGTCTGGTTGGCAGTGAGTGTAACCACCCAGTTCCCTGCAGTTACTAGAGTCCCATCAGGTTAGCTCTAGGCAAATTTATTTATTTATTTAAACAGCAGTTTGGAAAACCTTTGAGCCATAGGCTCATTTACAAAGGTACCTTGTCACAGTAATAGTGGGCAGCTGTGTGAAGGTGCTTATTAGGAGCACCATGACATCACTGTTTACTCAGCTAGGCAGAGCAGAGAATGGATTATGTCATTTAGAATTCTTGCAGCAGCATAAGCCACTTTTGAATCAGCTGCTAGGTGGCAGTTTAGAATGCTCAGACAGGAGTTCATAGTAGTCTGTAGTCAGCAGAAGTGTGAAGTGGAGCTCTGAGTGAGCAGCAGTGCTCAGAGTGTTGAGGTGCCTGCCAGTCTCCTCTGAGACAGGGTGAAGGACCTCCGGCAGTTTCTCACCCTAGTGTGTGAGACTCAGCAGTACCAGAAGAAGTGGTGCAGACCATTTGCCTGTAGGACCCCAGTGGGTCATTTCCACGGAGAAGTGAGAGAGACTTCAATTTCTTTAGATCCAAAGGGCTATTTCCTGATGATCCTGAAGAGTGTCAGCTGCCCAGAAAGAAAGGGTGTCTATGCTGAAGCTATGACAAGCTACCAGTAAAGGGAAGAGGTGTTTTCTTCCTGTTTTCATGTCTGTATCAAATGGACAAACACAACCATGAGTACAGGTTCATGGGACTATTCTTGGGGGTTGGTCTGAGGTGTATGTGCCCAGAGATAGGGTTAGAGTGTGCCTGTCGGGGCCCCTGCTTCACCACAAAAATGTGTTAAATGTTCAAGTTTAAAGTTTAGGAGTCCTTTAGCATTTAGTGGGAAATGGAGGATCATTTTGGTGTAACCCAGAAGGAATGGCAGTGACTGAGCATGAGGACGGATTGGGCACAACCCCAGTTTATTCCTCAGGGCTAATTGGTTCACGTATGGGCACCAAGTTAAACTGGGCATGTTAACGAATGTCATCGCACCAGGAGAATTTTTGAAATGCTGTTTAAGTGTGTGGCAACTACCACAAAATATACACTTTTTGGAAAGTAAAAGTCCAGAGACTTCTAGTACAGAGGACTGGACAGTTCGAGAGAGAGAGTGTGTGTGTGTGTGTGTGTGTGTGTGTGTGTGTGTGAAAAAACATATTCTAAAATGCCAAAACAGTTGTTCTGGAAAGAAAGGTGTCTTGCTCCTTTGTTTGCAGTACCAAACCTGGGGGACCATCCCTTTCTGCATTTTTTACCAACTTGTGTGAATAAAGCCATACTGTACAATACCATCTTCAGTAGTGGACATTAAATACGTGCTTCCTGAGTGTGAATTGTTATGGGACCCCCTCAGAAGTTAGACCTAGCATAGCCCTGGCACCTCTCTCCCAGAACCTGGAGTAAATATGTTATTTTGTACCCTAATGTCCCAACCCCTTTAGACTGCTGAGCCGGGTATTTGCCTCAGTGCCAGGGGCGTTGCCTAGTGTTATGCCAACTTGTGGCCTGTTGCCTTGTCTGTGTACAAGTTAGGGGTGTCCCGGTTTACAGATGCTGCTGTAGGCTGGGGTATGGGTTGCATGTAATACAGTAATTGCCATCTGAGAGCATAACACAGATGGCCACTAGCGGAGAGTTATTCAGTAAAATCTAAGGAAAATCCATTTTGTTGTTCTGGAGGAATTGTGGTATCAACAATTTAACATTTTGTAGGCAGCCATCAACCCCAACCCCCCCAAAAAAAAACTTGCAGTACTTCAAATGTTTAAACACTCCTTTGACCCAGAATACCACAAACCCTACCTTCGCCGTGGTGTATGTGGGATGGGGTGGAACAGACTTTGTAAGCCACTGGAAGGAGTGTTTGGCTTACAAGGTACTGCAGTCTGAAGTTCCACACCTGCAGACAAAGCCCTGGGAAATCACAGAAAACTGAAGAAACTTAATCTGCAGTCCAAGAGTAGCACCAAAATCTTAAAGAGCTAGTGGAGCCAAAACAGGCAGACAGGAAAACAATACAAATTTTAAGTAGTAGTCAGTTGTAACTTTTTATTTCTTAAGTATTTTTCTTTCTCCTTTTGCTCATCAGAAAGTATTCTATGTGATAATATTGTACTGGATGTGTGGAACAGCTCTTAGCCTGGCAGCTGACATATCTAACTCCACTGCCTCACAATACATTATCAGCATTATGATCTCACTGACAGTGACATGACAGGTGAATGACCTGGCAGTAACTCACTTGCTGTTCCTAAGTAGCAGTGATGTCACAGTCAGTGAGGTCACAATGCTGATGATGTACTGTGGGGCAATATAGTAAGATATGTCAGCTGCCAGGCTAAGAGCTGTTCCTCACATCAGACCTACTAACATGAGGTAAACAATCTTCTAATTAAACAAAGGGAAAAAAAAAAGTACTTCAGATATGAAAGATAATAGTTGGTTGCTTTTAAAATCTAATATTAGTTTTAGGCAGTACACTAGCTCTTTAAGTGCTGTAGAAATGGTACAAGAAGTCAGCCCGCTGGTGCAGCAGTAGCGCTACAGTTTGCGATGCCAACGACCTGGGTTCAGGAATGGACCCAAGGATTCAGAGGGCCAGCCAGGAGGAGAGAGAATTGAGCATCCCATTGGACTGTCTCCTCTCGGGGGTGAGTGTCTGACACATGATCAACCCCTGGTGGAGGCTAGAGGTGGAGCAGCTGCTGAAGCTGAGAAGTTGGGGAGGCGTGAAAGACGTCAGTGCTTTGGCGCACTGCGTCAGTACACACCACACCTCTCGGGGGAACATTAAAAAAATGCCAGCCCACTGAAGACGCCCGCTCCTCCGGTTCTACTGCACCTGCCCACGACACTTGGTTGATGACCGAGTACAGTCCTCCATCGTGAACGTCCCGGGCCCGAAGCCCCACCCTGGGGGGGTAAGCCAGGAAGGAATACCGGTAGTCAGGGTGTCTGCCGGGAGCCAGTGCCGATCTCTGTTGGACCCCACCTACTCGGCGGCCCCCACCAAGAGGAGTAAGCCTGGGAGGAACATCACCGAGGTAAGTCCCGGGAGGTGGCTGGAAACCAGAGGGAGCGGTGGCTGAGTTACTGGGACCAGGCACCAAAAAGAACAGAAAAAAAAAAGAAATGGTACAAGAAGCTGCTGAGAAGGAACGTATACCTGCTGTCTACCAGTAAGAAAAGGATAAAAAATACAGAGCGAGTCT
This sequence comes from Neoceratodus forsteri, assembly GCA_016271365.2. Taxonomy (NCBI): domain Eukaryota; kingdom Metazoa; phylum Chordata; order Ceratodontiformes; family Ceratodontidae; genus Neoceratodus; species Neoceratodus forsteri. The sequence goes on along the minus strand of CM057450.1, from coordinate 639,428,069 downwards.
AAAAAGGGATTACTAAACCTCCCAACATCCTTCTCTGCCTGCGCACAATGGAAACGAGCAGGGCACGCTGAATAAGGGTTACTAACCTAAAATTAGACAGTTTTAGAAGGTCAGCATCACTACAAGTACCATACATAAAGGTACTTTCAACCACTTACTACAGCAGATTTGCATTTTATTTTCGAAAAAAACAACAAAGTGGATAAAGCTTATTACAATCACCTTGTGCACACAGCCCCAGCGCTTTGGCTCTAACGCTCAGCTCAGACGCCCCCTGAGGAAGGCTTATGGCTGAAGCGCTGGGGCTATGTGCACAGGGTGATTGTACTAGACTTTAATCACTTTGTTTTTTTTTTCCAAAATAAAACGCAAATCTGCTATAGTAAGTGGTTGAAAGTGTCTTTATGTATGGTACTTGGAGTGACGCTGACTTTCTGAAAGAGTCTAAGAAGGAGCATGTCCTAAAATTTCTCTCATAATGTTTGATCCTATCCCAGCTAGCAGCAGAGGACAGCATATACCATCTGATTATACAAGCTGACACACAACAAGCAGCATACCAACAGAGTTAACTTTAGAAGAAGAAACAAAAACGGAGGCCAGCAGGCCAGCCCAAGGGTCAAAACTGATAGCCTGCAAAAAATGTTGGTGGCCAGATGAGAATTTTAACTTACCCTGCTGAAAGAATTCTAATTTTCCTATGGTAAGTATTTTTTTTTTTTTTATTATTATTATTTTTTTGGTTATCTCGTTCTGCTTGACTTACCTGGTCTGCTCCCATTCCTGGCAACTCCTTGGGACTCCGGCCACCATCCGACGACCCTCGAGCGCCAATTAGGGACCTTGCCTGTTTCCCCTGAGGCTTACCCCCCGCAGCGGGGTGGTGGGAAGCCCCCAACTCACCTACCCTGTCCAGATCCAGATTCGGTAACTTCCCCCAGAGCCGGTGTTCCGTTGGAAGGACATCAAGTCACCTGACCAGGAGGTCTACCTTTTTCTCGCTTTTCTCCCCGGGCTGAGGGCGTGCCATGATGCTGGTAGAGGGGAGCGCACACGCGTCCGCACGTGCTCCCTCCTGGCATCTGCCCCAACTCCTCCCCTGAAGTACAGCGCAGTGCCTTGCCCTCCAGCCTCCACCAGGGGGCAATCAGGCACCAACTGTTGTGGACCCCCCTCCTCCCCAGAGAAGGAGAGCAGTTCAACCGATGCTCAATCCTTCTCCTCCCCTGATGACCCCCAGCGACCCATGCTTGTTCCCGAACACAGGTCTCCAGCAAGACGCGAGGTAAGGCGACCAGTGCCTCAGCCCTCAGCGCTACCGGGCCGGCCTATGGTAAATATTTTTAATGAAAAATGTGATAGTGCAGCACTGCGGGCCAGCTCCTGCTTGTACAGTCTGTCTGAGTCATCTGGCAGACTAGAGACGCAGGCGACTGTACCTGCCCTGTCAGTAGAAGATATAAGCTGTCCCGTCTGTTCCTTACCACAGTAAGCCCCAAATCTGACCACCATTCGCGTCACAACCCTTCTCTGTGGCCCTCCCGATTTCATAGCACAGAGTCCTCACATGACACAAGTGGAAGGCCTGTTCCGTTACATGTTCATATTTGGTAGTTCGCTAGGCTCCCACTGCATCTGCCGGTGTCCATACTGTAACTTCACATTTCCACCTGGTAAGTTCAATCACACATATTTCCTGACTCAACCACGTGCTTACCGCAATGCTTTGGGGAATGCTGTAGGGGGAATCAGAGCCGCACGTCTAACAAGGGCAGTGCACAAGAAAAGGGGCCAGCAAAGTACAGTTTCTTCTGTCCCGACTTGAAAATTGGTTGCCTCCCTGGGCCACCACTAAAGTCGACCCCTGCCAACATGTTTCCACTCTTGGATTGTCTGTCAGGTCCTTAGTTTTGCCCTCAGACACCATCAACTTCTGGGCAAGAAGGGATCCTCTGCAGTAATAGGATATCCTCAAGCAACTGTTGAGGACTGTGCCCTGCCAAGACTGACACATACAATGGATGTCAATCAATAACTGCCAGCACTACAACACGGCAGATATATCCACCAGTCTTTCACACCTAACACCCGGCCACGTCACACATCCGAGATGTAAGTCTTCAGAAAATGCAGAAACTAGCATACATGACTCCAAGAGGCGCTGCAGAGCTATTGATTTAGCATAAAAAATGAAATGCTGTTCATCAGTTTTCCATTTCTAGTGTTTCTTTTTTTTTGTAATCATGGTTTATTAAAACTTTTTCATAAACAACCGCAGACATACCGCATATTCACAAATGACATTACAGAGTCCAGAAAGAACAGAAAATAAAGGAAAAATATCATACCAGAACAAACTTTCATTTAAAAACTGCATGCAATTGTGACAAACTGTGTGGGATATTAAAGAAAGAAAACACTTTTGTGACAGTCTGGAGTTCCTTATTGCGTCCTTAATTCCCCAACCATGATACCTATTTCCTCAAATATCGTTAGCTATGCTGAACTGGATCTAATCAGCCATTTGGTTTATAGGAGTATAGCTTCCCCCTCCACTAAGGATTCACATCAGGTTCAGCCAGGGCTTCTAGAAGATTCCTAGCATCCCCTTCTGCAATGAAATTTATGAATGGTAGCCAGAGCCCTGTGTACTTTTCTTTTCAGGGTTTCACAAGTGCTGTGACGTTTTTCCATTTCCTGAATTCTTTGTCTAGTGTTTCTTTGGTAACCATGAAAAATCCTCCTCCTATCTATGCCAGTCTCTTGCTAGGGAACTCTGACCTGCTTACCCTACCATGGCCGCCATCATCCCCCATCTCACTTGAGGTCATTTCTCCATATGAGGTCTCATGTTGTGTGTGTGTGGGGGGGGGGGAGAGATATTCTAACCAGTGGAACTGACCAGAATTTTGCTTTCTTATAGTCTAAGGAATCTATAAATGTTGGCTGAATTCTACTTACAGGATGCTAAAAGAACTTTTTTCCCTGAGGTATAAGGATACATTACAAAATTACAATAAAAAATATATTTTTTAATCCCAAAATTTTCTTTCACTCAGTAGTAACCCTTAGGCTGCCAACAGAATCAGAACGTATAGGAATTCTGGACTGATATATCAGTTCACGGCACAGCAAGGGTTAAATCTGGACTCTCCCGAGGCATGCTGTTATCCCAGAACAGCGTACACCCATCAAGTAAATCTCATGTAACATTCCAAATATTTCATAAAACATCACAGCTCAAGATTTATTTTCATTTACAATACTGAGCATTTTTCCAAAAAAGCCTTTATAGCACCATTACCACGGCCTGCATCACAGGCCAAATAACAACAATACCAATTAATTATTTCAAGACAGCTCAGCAAAGGCCCTCCTCCACCTCCCAGCTCAGTTATCATCCCCAGCCCCCAAAATCATATCTCAAAATTCCACATTTTATTTTCTCAAATATTCAGGGCTTGGTTGGACTGCCTCTGCACTCCGCTGCATTCCCGAAATAACCAGGAGTGCTACCAGGGCACAATTCCCTGTTCTTGGGGTTCAGGTCATCTCACTAACCACTTAATTTTCAGTTCTGAGGTTTTCTGATGTCAACAGAACACCTTCACCATGCCTTGTTTTACACTGTTTCTCTATTAGTTTTACATGTATTCACTGGCATTATTTAGTCTTACATGTATTTACTGGCGTTACTTATATATGCAGGTTTTGTGACCTTCGTATGATCTGCTTCTGGAAAGAACAGACCGCCCCAGGTCTTTCACACTGAGGACAGATTGCTAAATCCAATCTGTCTGCAGTCGAGAAAAGTATTTTCTGCAGGAAAGTGTGTGGAGTTTAACTGATTCTTTCTGGATAAGATATCCTTTATTCAGTCAGGACCTCATCAGGTGGTCTGTCCTGAGCCAGTAGTGTCCATTCAACGTTGGGCAAAGGCACTCCATACCAGTGGGAGAAGTCTGAGCCAGTTCTGGTGGAAGAGATTTTCCAGGTGTTCTTGGGACTGCAACCTACCTACTGTATACTGGATCCGGGACCCACCAGATGCCTCTTGAGTGTGCTGGGTTGATCTGGGTCCGATATTCATGGAGATTTACCAGCTGTTCCCTGAAGATGGATCTCTTTCCCACTGCACTAAAAAAAGGCTGTGGTGAAGCCCCTTCTGAAAAAACCATCACTGGACCCTGATGTTCTCTAGCACTACAGGCCTGTTTTGAAACATCCCTTCTTAGGGAAAGTTATCAAAATGATGCAAGAGGCACAGCAGGAGCACCACTTGGAACAGTATGACTTCTATGAGCCTCTTCAGTCTGGTTTCTAACCTAATTACGGTACTGAGACTGCACTGGTCAAGGTACTACATGATCTCCTCCTGGCGAGGGACAGTGGACAGCATTCCATTCTGGTCCTGCTTGACCTGTCTCAACATTTGGTAGTGTGGAAAATGGGGTGTTGTTGGTATGATTGAGGCACTGTATGACTCAAGTATTCAGGTGGTTTGCATCCTACTTGTCCTGCAGAGCACAGCAGGTAGCACTGGTGTCTTTCACACCTTTTCAATGGAGGATACCAAGCAGGAAGGAGGGGGACTGGTAGCTTGGATCGCTCTTGTGACCAAGGAGCTAAATACACTATATTAATGTCTCAATTTACTGCTGTTACAGTGTACAGAAATCTGCAGCTGATTTTTTTATTAACTACACAGTGGGACAGGAGGTTGGGAAGAGGAAGGAGGGGATCAGAGGGTGGGTAGAGGGCAGGAGTTTGGCAGCCACAAGCCAGCCTCATTGGCAGGAAGGGGGGCCAGGTGACTAAAACCAGTCATTAAGGTAGCTGTTGTCAGAAGGTCTAAACCTTACTTTCAGGTTTTTGGCAATATTGGGAATGCAAGTAATCACAGACACGTTGCATAAGAGTAATTAACTTGTTTATTACTACCAAAAAGGATAAAATCACAGTTGCCCTAAGCAGTTCTTACCAACACGAACCGGGAGCCAGTGCTAAGCGTTCCCTATACCTCGAGGTTTTTCCGTGTCTCTTTGGATCTTCACGGTACAAGACTAGTATATCACATTATATACCTATGATAATTACTATGGTTACTGTAAGATACAAACATTTCTAGTTACAGAGATGAGCCCTATTGGCTAAATTAGAGGTGTCTCCACGGTCCAAGATAACAGTATATAATTTTGTAGCAGTCATCAGTTTGTGAACAAAAGAGTTCTTATACAGAATCTTACATAACTCAGTGTAGTAGTACAAATCACCAAAAGGTGGCAATGCCAACTTACATATCATAATTACTCCAAGGACACATGTGCCTTGGCATCTTACAAGTAAGAAATACACAGAAAATACATAGCAGAATATATGTATTAGCAAGCAAAGTGTATTACAACAATATGCATTCATATCCTGACATCTACTCTTGTATGGTAGATGCCCTTAGCCCTATATGTTAGTATAACATATGTCTAAACATTAGCTGTCTACGGTGTACCTCTGAGGGTATCAGTTAGGGTGCAGGGACCTCGTGTAACACTGTAGTTCACTTTGGAAAGAAAGGTGTCCTGCTGTAGTCCCACTGCTCAGTCTTTTCGTAAGAGGACACTGAGCAGGGAGGAGGGGAGCTGGTGGTATGGATCGCTCCCGCAACCAGTGAGCTAAGTAAACTGTTCTAGTATCTCAATTTATTGCTGGTATTGTATACAGAAATGCGCTGCTAATTTTTTTTTTTTCCAGCTACACAACGGGATGGGAGGTTGGGAGGATGGAGGAGGGGACCAGAGTGCAGGTAGAGGGTGGGAGTTCAGCAGCCACAAGCCGGTGCCATTAGCGGAAAGGGGTGTCAGGTGACTACAGCCAACCAGTAAGGCAGCAGTTGTTCCAATAAAGACCCACAATCCTTAGTGGCCCTGAAGTGTGAGTGCCATAAAGCAAGAGTGTGGCATCAATCTCAGTGAAGTCTGGGGGCATCGGCAGAACGTCTGCAGACCGCAAGCCATGCTGCTCATAGGACAGGAAGTAAGATAAGCAAGGGTAAGGGAAAAGCAAATAGAGGTTCAATAAAGGTAGCAGATGTTTCATATCTAGGCATAGTCTCCAGAGTAGGCAGGTAGTGCCAGCACTGGTATCTGGGGATCTCAGATACTCCCTATCTAGGGTCAGCCTATAGGAGAATTAGCAGGCAGGATAACAGCAGTATTTGCAGACCTCAGTTACTCCCTAGCTAGAGTCAGCCTACAGGGGAGTTAGCAGGCAGAAAATCTAGCAGGAAGGTATATAGTGCACTCCTAAAGCAGGCCTATAAAGAATCCTAATTAGAATCTACAAAAGGTTAAGAGGGTTATCTAAGTACACTGTTTGGAGGGCCTAGAAACATAGTATGTGGGAAGGGGGCATGCAGTGGGAACAGTGCGGGGTGGGAACAGTTGTGGCATGCAGGGGATCTGGAGCGGTGGTATTTCTGGGAGCACTCTGGGAGATGAGGGGATGCCTGAGGAATCTTAGTCAGCTGAGGGGAGAGGTGTGGCAGCTGAGGCAGAAAACAGGTGCACTGGTGGAGGGGAGATTCACAGGGTGATGAAGGGAGGGGCAAATGGGAAGCAAGGCACAAAAGCTGGCAAGGGAAGGGGAGCAGGACTGGACACAAGGGGGGGCCAACAAAGTAGAAAGGAAAGTACATTTACATAAGAACTTACTGTAACAGTAGATCTTTGAGAGAAGCTCTTGCAGCAAGTAACACATATAGGACTGTAGCCGGCAGGCGAAAGGACCCCATGGAAAACTTCTAGCTAGCAGTCTGTAACGGGGACTACCCCCCCCCCGATGTCGGCCCTCCTCCAACGTCACGTATGGTATAAAGGGTGGGCGGTCCCCGGCGTGCCCCAGTTCTCCTGCTGGAGACTACGGCATCAGGATGGAAGGTGAAGAGAACCAGAGAACCAAGGCCAATAACTCACAGAGCAATTCGGATGTTGCCAACAAAAGCCGACTGGAGGAGAGAAACCTCCAGGGGGAAGGAGGGCGGGAAGCATACCTGCTGCAAGAGCTTCTCTCGAAGATCTACTGTTACAGCAAGTTCTTATGTAACTGTACTATCTTACTTCGAGAGTTAGCTCTTGCAGCAGGTAACACATATAGGACTGAGTCCCAAAGCAGTACAGGAGACCAGACTAGTCTCGAGAGGAGGTAAGGAAAGAGTGAAGGGGGAAGTTCCCTTATGAGAGGAGCCCCTGCAAAACTGCAAGCCCAAAGCCTGCTCTGTGTCAAGAGGCAATGTCTAGACTGTAGTGTCTGATGATTGTGTGAACTGTGTGCCACGTGGCTGCTGCACAGCTGTCACCCGCAGACACATTTCTGAGGGCAGCAAAGGAGGCCGCTACTCCCCTCGTAGAGTGACCATTCACCAAGCCCGGTAAGGGTTTGTTGTACTTCTGGTAACAAAAAGAGATGCAACTGACAAGCCATTCTGAAAGGGTCAATTTGGCTGCAGGAGCCCCTTGGATCCTGGGAGCAAAGGAAACAAACAAGTGGTCAGAACGTCTAAAGTCCTTTTGTTCTGGACAAATAAAACCGCAAAATGCGGTGAACATCAACAGTATGGCGAAGAGCCTCCCCCTGATTTGAGTGATCAGGGTACTATACAGGAAGATGGATGTCCTGATTTAACATCAACTCGAACACCACCTTTGGTAAAAACTTAGGATTGGTTCTCAAGGCCACCCGGTCCTTGTGAAACACCAAACAAGGCTCCTTGCACATCAGGGCCTGAAGCTCGGAAATCCTTCGAGCAGAAGTGACAGTAACTACAAATAACACTTTCCAAGAGAGAAAGTGAAGCTCACAATCCACGGCTACCTCAAACGGGGGTAAGGTCAGCTTTTCCAAAACAAATAAATCCCAAGGAGGGACAGGGTCCCTTTACGGGAGGTTTTATGTGCAGAAGTCCTCTGAGAAAGGTATGGGTTACCTCCATCCGCACTACAGTTCTGCCTTGGACAGGAAGATGGTAGGCAGAAATGGCTGCTAAATGCACCTTGATGGAGGAATAGCCCAATCCTGAGTCCGAAAGTGAAAACAGGTACTCAAGGAGCGAGTTCACCGGACAGACCAAGGGGTATAGGTAATAAGCCATAGCCCAGAGACAAAAACGTTTCCACTTCATGGTGTAAATCACTCTGGTGGAGGGTTTCCTGGCAGCCACCAGAATGTCTGCGGTGTTGTCCGAGACCCTGAAACGGAGTCTGGCTAGGTCCTCAGGAGCCATGCATTTAGGTGCAGGGACTGAAGATTCGAAGAAACCAAGGTCCCGTCATCCTGGGAGAGCAGATGAGTGCCCAATGGCAAGGGAATCGGAGGTTCCACAGTCAACTGTTGCAGCAATGGGAACCAAATCTGTCGTGGCTATAGTGGTGCCATGAGGATCATTGCTGCACCCTCTGCTTGCAACTTAAGAAGGACCTTCTGAAGGAGCCAAATAGGAGGGAAGCCGTAGAGGAATCTCCCCTTCCAGGAGCGGGACAACGCGTCTCACCAGAAAACACTAGGCCCTGGATCTAGCGAGCAAAACCTGGGCAGTTTTGCTTTGATAGGGGAGGCAAAGAGATCCAGTTCTGGCTTGCCCTATCTGTCAAAGAGATAGTCAATGACAGACTGAAGGAGAGTCCATTCATGCGCCTTGGACTGAGTGCAGCTGAGAGCATCACCCAGAGTAGTCTGGATTCCTGGCACGTGGACTACTGAGATCTCTAGATAGTGGGATATGGCCCAGTTTCATGCCCTCATTGCTTGCCAGCAGAGGGGATAGGAGTGTGTGCCTCCCTGCTTGTTGAGGTAGAACACCACCGACATATTGTCTGTTTGTACGAGGAGATGTCCTGAGCATAGCACGGTGCGCAAGGCCTGCAGGGCATAGAGAACTGCTCTCATCTCCAGAATATTTATGTGGAGAGTCTCCTCGTTCACAGACCAGAAACCCTGAGTCCTGTGAACATTTAGGTTCCCCCACCCCACCCTGTGCCTGAGGCATCAGATGTCAAGACTTGGTCTGGGGCTTCTTCTTGAAAGGGCATCCCCTCTTGCAGAGAAGGCGATGTCATCCACCAATGGAGTTCTTGACAAACTGGATTCATGATGGAAACCGGTTGGTCCAAGTCATCCCATTGGACACGCAGGGTCCACTGAATCATCCTTATGTGTAGTCTTGCTAAGTGGACTGTGATGATGGACGCTGCCATATGGCCTAACAGCCATAACAGAGTCCTGGCTGGTACCACTGAGGCAAAATAGACGTAATGAGATAAGGCTTGAAGGCGAAGAGCTCTGTCCTGAGGCAAACAGGCCCTCCCTCGAGTAGTACCAAGTTGAGCCCCGATAAACTGTAGGCTTTGGGATGGTATCAGGGAGGATTTCGGGATGTTGACAGTGAGACTCAGTTCTCTGAAGAGAGAATAGGTGTCCTGAATGGACCGCTGAAGTTGCCTTTTTGACGGTGCCGTCAGGAGCCAATCATCCAGGAATGGGAAGACATAATGTCCTTTCCTTCGAAGGGCCACTGCTACCACTGCGAGGCACTTGGTGGAGCCCCTTGGGGCCAACGATAGGCTGAAGGGAAGCACCCTGAATCGATAATGCAGAGTTTTAAATAAGGATTTTTGATTGATTAGCACTTTTGCATGGAAAAGTGCTACTCAATGTAGCTAATGTGTAGCAAAGGGATCGAATTGACTAGCAAAATAAAAAAGTTGTCATATGCTACATGGCTGCAAACTGAAGCTGCTGGACTAGGTACAGTGGGGAATTTGGATAGCCCCAGGCAACAAAATAGAGCGCCCCCCCCCACTCTGGCAGCATGACCACAACTCCCCCTTACCACTAGATGAGTCTCACTTGTAAAAGGGTAGCCTAATTGGACTACACAACCTCTGCTCTCTCAGCTCAAAACAGAAAACCATCATTTTTTCTAACTCAACTGCAATAAACAAACTTCCTTCATTGTCCATACAAAATCTAAGCAGCATTGAACTATTCAAAATGAGTTCACCAGTCATATCCATGATCCATCAGGTCGCACCAGTCCATACTCAGCAGCATGATTTATGGGTTTATGTGCGCAGACAACAACAGGTAACTTGCAAGGCACTTTTTTGCTGGCAACTTTTAACCATGACAGAAACAATCCACTTTAGGTAAACATAAGGTATGTGAAGCCCCACCCCTCCAATGTAAGCACAACTGTTCTCTTGCAGTAATGAATCAGCACTGCAGTATTAAATACCTTCCATGTTTTTCAACTTGAAAATTTGATAATTTGAATAAAAGCTGATTCCAGAGATTGGATCTGTCTGCATTTTAATGTGGTGTGCAAACAGTGACAGAAACTACTACAGAGCACAGAAGAGTTCCATTAAGTAATAGGGATGACCAGGCTGGCGACCGATCACTTTGCTTTGCCACTGGCACTAACCTGAAATAATCCTCAGTTCTTTGTTATTTGCTGCTGCCACTGTCCGAGACCACAATCTCCTGCTGCCAACTATATGCTTGTTCACTTTCTGCCTACCACAATGCGCACGCCATTCCCGCACTGTCTGTAACTCTAGCGTGAACCACCTAACCACTAATCGGGTACTTCCACCAAGTTGCAGCGCTGGATGTTGGGGACAGCACAAGCGGAAAGGCAGGATTGATGTGCCGCAGGATTTACTGAACCGTGTTTCCAATCAAAACAAAACGATATGCACTTACAGGAGGACATAGGCTAGTGGGGGGCAGTCTTTACCCAAGGAAAAAGAAAGAGGAACTCCTTGCTAAAAATAATCACTGGGTGGAACAAAAATATTGTTGCACACTCAAGTCCTGCCACTTCTTGTGTACTTAGTACGCAAATTAAACTGAATGGGCTCGTAAATGCCCTTTTTGGATGTATATTTCGGGGCTGAACGTAGTTTGCAGGACCTCACGTTGACATAAATATACAGAAACATGGATCGCACTGTTTCGCGATCCATTCCTTGTTTGGACTAGTGCGACCAGCCAGTTTGCATCACAAATTGCGATGCGATACCGACTATTTAAAACCCTGATAATGCCTTCCCTGAAAGAGGAATCTGAGGAAACTCCAATGGGGCTTTGTCATGAGGATGTGGAGGTAAGCACCATGCATGCCCAGTGATGCTAACCAGTACCCTTAATTTATCATGGGGAGCAGGCCTTGGAGGGTGACCATCCGAAATTTCTTGCACTCTACAAATTGGTTGAGGTCACTGAGGTCCAGAATGGGTCGCAGGTTACCTGTCTTTTTCGGCACTACAAAAAAGTGCGAGTGGAAGCCCATGCCCCTCTAGGCTGGGGGTAATGGCTTTATGGCTTTCTTGAGCAGCACAGAGTGAACTTCTCCTTGAATTAGTCCCGCATGCACCAGTGAATAATGGGATGGGTGGGGGCCTGTCTAGTGGAAACTGGACGAACTCTATCGAGTGTCCGTTGTCAACAAGCTGATGGACACACTGATCGGAGGTTACCTTCCGTCAAGCTTCGGCGTAAAGCGGCCTCCAACCGCCTCCTCTGCCGGGGTCTCGAGAGGTAGTGGGGAGTCAGGCTGTAGCCGGGGCAGGCGGCTTGGGCCGACCTGGCCAAGCGAGAGGTGGGCCCTGCAGAACTTCTAGGGGCACCTCTACAGCTGTAACCTCCTTGCTGTGCCTGCTGATGTTCAAAGTGAAGTTGTGGTTGTTATCCCCCATGGCCTCGAAAGCGAGGTTTTCAAAATGGCCTATGCTTCGGTCGTTACAAAGACTGAACTGTCCAAACAGTTTTGCCAGAGTCCTATAGTTTGGTTATGGTTCTCTCTGTGTCATCACCAAAGAGGACTGAACCTTGAAAGGGTGCATCTAGGAAGTTGGGACTGCACATCCTGCACAAACCCCGAGACCCGGGGCCAGGAGCCAGGAGTGTCTACGTAAGCATACTCCTGTTGCTGTAACCCTTGCCTCCGTGTCTGACAAGTCATAGGCTGACCGGAGGACAGGAGTACCCATGTCCGAACCGGTCTGCAGTAGCTTAACCAGTTCTGCCTTTTGCGGACTGTCAGGGAAATCCTTAAAAATGTCCAACCCTTGTTACCAAAGGGCGTTCTGGAAATGAACCATGTATGTTAAAAAGTTCAGGCTCCCAGTGCTGCAAGTGGCAGACGAGTATATCTTACACCCCGTGTAGTCCAATGGTTTGGATTCTTTGTCTGCGAGTTGTGTGCTAAGGTGCTTTGGCCTCTGAGACCTATCATGGGCGGCCAAAATCACCACCGAGTCAGTCAATGGATGTTTCGCCAAGAAAGGCTGTCCCTTTGGAGCCCTGTAGAGGCAGTCTGCCTTCTTGGGGATAGTGGCGGATGTGTGGAGGCGCCTCCAAGCCACCTTCATGTCATCCGCGAAGGTGTCCACTAATAGTGATATAACCATGGACTTAGGGTCCTTCTGGCGTAAATATTTAGCCAGGCGGAGTCTCTCTGGGTCTAAGTCCTCTGTTTCCCACCTCATATCTGACTGAATGTGCCTCATGACCTCCATGAAAGAGGGGTCATCAGGTGGGGACTTTGGGGTGTCCCTTGGATCCACAGGAGATAGGTCCTCGATGGATGATTCTGAGCAAGAAGTATCTGAGGACTGATATGGGTCCGTGGATGAAGAGGAATGGGACTGGTGGCATCGCTTCTTACGTCCATGATGGTCAAAAGAACTGGAGGAGCTCGGGCTCCGTGACCTATGATGCCGTTTGTGGGGAGCATTCCCTTTATTTTTTCAGAAGGAGGAGGAGGAGGCTCTGTGCCAGTGTCTTTCGCCGCAGGTGGGGTAGGAACCTTGGCAGGAACCGGAGGTGGGGTAGGAACCTTTGCAGGAACCCCAGTATCCGGGGTGGTGGTGGTTGTCTCAAACGCACTCCGCAGGTCAGGCCCTCTACTCCCACAGTGCCAACCTCAGAGCGCAATAGTGTGAACAGGTAACAGACAGGGTAACCATCCTGTCTGCTTTTGGGTCCGAATCACCTTTAGTCTCAAGTTCTGGGGGGATTCAAACTGTGAACCTTGTTCTTGCACATCTCTTATTTGAAAGATGCTAACCTCTTGGACTTTGTTGATTCCCTTGAGGTACTTAAAAGTTTCTATCATGTCTCCCCTCTCCCTTCTTTTCTCAAAGGCATACATATTAAGCTCCTTTAGTCTCTCTCTTCATATGGCTTCTGGTGCAGATCATGCACCATTTTAGTCCTTACTGAGGACAGACAAAGTGGCAGATGCCTTACTTGGGATTTTTTCCCATGTTGGGTTTCCGCAGGAGGCTATCACTGATCAAGGGGGTTCCTTCATGTCGGACCTGATGAAATGTTTGTGGGAGAAGTCTAGGGTGGTGCAGAAGCACACAACACCTTATCACCTGCAAGCCAATGGGCTTGTGGAAAGATTTGATGGTACCCTGAAGTCAATGCTCCAAGTGTTCGCTGAACAGCATGGGAGGGACTGGGATAAATACCTTCCTCACCTGTTGTTTGCATACAGGGAGGTGCCCCAAGAGTCGACAGGGTTTTCCCCCTTCAAGCTCTTATATGGACACCGGGTACGTGGGCCCCTAGACTTGATCCAGGAATAGGGCTGACATGGTGTTTGCAGTGTGTAGTCCTGGAGAGGGGTTACTAAACTGGGAAAAGGTAAGAATACACCTAAGGTCTCTTACAGAGTTAAAAGGGTTCATTTTGAAAGCCTGGCTGGGTGCCACAGATGAAAGATTGTACTGTAATCCCCGAAGAGGGTACGTATCTGAGCCTGTTCATTGGGTATGCTAACATAAGAAAGTACAGTTACGTAAGAACTTACCGTAACAGTAGATCTTTGAGAGAGGCTCTTGCAGTAGGTAATTACATATAGGACTGACGTCGGCAGGCGGCAGGACCCCGAAAAATTTCTAGCTAGCAGTCCTGGCGGGACACTTCCACATCAGGTCACCGGCGTCAGGCGGCGTCGGTATAAAGGGCAGTCCGGGGCACATCTTCAATTCTTTCCTGCCACAGGCCTGGAAGGCGGACGAGAGAGAAGCAGATATTTCCCTCAATGGAAAGGAGCTGAAAAAGCCTAGGGATGGAGGCGGGAAGGTGTACACCTACTGCAAGGCTCTCTCCAAAGATCTACTGTTACGGTAAGTTCTTGCGGTAACTATACTATCTTACTCGAGAGGGCTCTTGCAATAGGTAATTACATATAGGACAGAATCCCAAGCAGTCTAGAACAAATGAAAAGGCACCGGGAGGAGGAACTACTCCAAGAAGTAGCAAACAACCTTGCAAACCTCAAGATAGGAGGCCTTGCAAGACAGCTAACCCGAAGCCTGCTCTACGGCAAGAGGCAATGTCCAATCTTAATGTTTAGTAAATGTATGGACGGAAGTCCAAGTGGCGACAGCACAGATGTCTGCCGCAGACACATTCTTGAAACAAGCCGCAGAGGCTGCTACACCTCGAGTGGAGTGACCTCTGACTAGACCCAGTAGGGTCTTGTTGTACTTGTCATAACAGAAAGTGATGCAATGAGCCAACCACTTTGATAGGCATTGCTTGGAGACAGCATTGCCTTCCCTTTTGTGAGCAAAAGAGACGAACAACTGATCAGTCTTTCTGAGATCCTTCGTCCTATATCGGTGTAGTATCTCAGAATCCTGTGGACATCCATAGTATGGAGCAAGTATTCTCCTTGGTTGGAGTACTGCGTGAAAAAGGCAGGTAATTCAATAGACTGATTTAAGGTAGACTCCGCTACCACTTGTGGGAGAAACTTAGGATTTGTGCGAAGATCTACTCTTTCTTTGTGAAAGATCAGATAAGGGATTTTGCACATAAGGGCCTGGGGCTCGGAAATTCTGCGAGCAGAAGTAATGGCCACCAAGAAGAGCGTCCTCCACGATAAGAACTTCAAGTCTGCAGAAGCAACAGGCTCAAAAGGAGGAAGGGTAAGTTTCTCGAGAACAAAGTTCAAGTCCCAGGGGGGAGACGGAGTCCGAACACGGGGTCTGAGATGAAGGACCCCTCTGAGAAAAGTCTTGGATACCTCCAGTTGGGCAAATGCCTTATCAGCGAAAGGGACATGGTAGGCTGAAATAGCCGCCATATGGACTTTCAAAAAGGAGTGACTGAGACCCAAGTCGAAAAGATGGCGTAGGTAATCAAGCAGAATGGCTACAGGACAGGAGAAGGTCTCCACGTTCCTGGATGCAGCCCAAATGGAAAATCTTTTCCATTTCATGGTGTAGGTGGACCTAGTGGAGGGTTTTCTAGCCTCCACCAGAATCTCGGCCACCTTAGGAGAGAGATGCCAAAGCGAGATTGGGCTAGGTCTGCAGGAGCCATGCATGAAGTTGAAGAGACTTGAGTCCCGGATGGACCAGGGTCCCCTGATCCTGGGTCAGCAATCCTCAAGATAAGGGAAGAGGAAGAGGAGGAACCTCTGAGTATTGTTGTAGAAGAGAGAACCAGATTTGCCTGGGCCAGAAAGGAGCAATCAGAATCATTCTCGCTCCGTCCAATGCCAGTTTCTGCAACACCCGACGGACAGAGGATTGGGGAAAAGCATAGGCGAATCTGTCCTTCCAGTTTAGAGACAGAGCGTCGCACCAACGCCTCGCTCTGGGCGGCGAGCAAAGGTTAGGCTTTGCGTTTTCGGAGAAAGCGAACAGGTCTATCTGTGAGAGTCCCCAAATCTGGAAGATGCTTTTAGAACATTTGGTCAGTTCCCACTCTTGTGGTAGAGCCGAAGAATGACTTAGCTTGTCTGCCAGGACATTGTCAACTCCGGGACATGGATCGCTGAGGTGAAGGTTGTGAAGGTTGCCCATTCCCAAACCCTCGCCAGCTTCCTGCATAGCGGTGGGACCGAGTCCCTCCTGCTTATTGATGTACAACACGCACATGTTGTCTGTTTGGACGGCTAGGTGACCGGGAAGGATGTATTGGTGAAGGGCCTGGAGAGCATACAGCACTGCTCGAAGCTCGAGCACATTGATGTGGAGAAGTAACTCCAATTTTGACCATAAGCCCTGGGTTCGGTGAGGACTCAGATGGGCTCCCCAACCTTCGCCTGAAGCGTCCGTGGTGAGTCTGAGCGGGGGGAGGATGAAAAAAGGGGACCCCCCCCCAGAATAGGTTCTCTCGAACCATCCACCATTGCAAGTCTCTTATCATCGGCGAGGAGATCAGTACCAGATGATCTAGGTCATCTACCAGTTGATCCCACTGAGAGATCCTCAAGTGGAGGCGCGCATGCGGAGCCGTGGGGATGGCAGCCGCCATAAGCACCAGGAGACGGAGTACCGACCTCGCCGGAATCCTCCTGTGTTCCGATAGAAGGGAAATCTGGGACTGGAGTGAGGCCCCCCTGTCCGGAGGCAGGAAGGCCCTGCACATTGTCGTATCGAGGATTGCCCCGATGAACTGGAGTCTCTGGGAAGGATCCAGGTGAGACTTGGAATGGTTGATGGTGATACCCAGGCCAGTGAAAACCTGCTGGGTGAGGGAGAGAAAATGCAGGAGTTCCTCCCTGGACTGGGCCACCAGGAGCCAGTCGTCCAGGTAGGGAAAAACCTGAACTCCCAAAGTAAGCAGGTGGGCCTACCACCGCCAGGCATTTGGTAAAGACTCGGGAAGCAGGAAAGACCAAAGGAGTGCCGATGGTAGTGGTCCCCCTGAATGCAAACCTGAGTGCTTTCGGTGCGAAGGCGGAGAATGGGATGTGCAGAGTCGCATCCTGCATATCCAGTGCACAAAGCCATTGGCCCGGCCGAAGCAGGGGCAAGAGGGTTTGAAGGGAGAGCATCCTGAACCTCTTGTATTCCACATATAGGTTCAGGGAGCTGAGATCGAGAATGGGTCTGAGATCTCCCGTCTTCTTTGGTACAAGGAAGAAATGGGAATAGTAACCTGTCCCGTGAAGGTGAGGGAGGCGGGCTCTATGGCCTGCTTCGCGATGAGAGCAGAAATTTCTTCCCTGACCAAAGGAAGATGGTCCCTTGAGTAAGAGGAGTTCAGGGTTGGGGGACATGGAGGTTTCTGCAGAAACTCTATGGAGTGCCCCTCTGCTATGATCTGAAGCACCCATGAATCCGATGTTATCCTCTACCAACCCGGAAGGTAGAGGGAGAATCTCCCTCCTACCGGTTCCTCCAGGGCATCAGGATGCGGTGGGAGAGGGAAGGAGTCGGGTGGTGTGAGGCAGCGCCGCAGCTGGGGCACCCACTGCTTTTTTGGGCGGCGGGGGCCTGGCAGCTGTGGGGGCCCGACATTTGTGGCCCGCCTTCCCTGAGGTTTCGCTTGAGGCCGCTGCGTCTTCGAAAGGGACGGCGCTGCGGGGGATGGGGACAGTACATTGAATCAACAGATTTAAGGGCCGTCCCCTTCTCCTGCAAGTCAGTGATGATGTCCTTGACATCACCACCGAAAAGCACAGAACCTCTGAAAGGTGCTTCTTGGATTGCTGACTGCACCTCCGGGACCAGACCTGACCTGCCGGAGCCATGCGTGGCGCGAAGACTTCGGCTGACGCATGAAACTCCGATCCTGCAGTCATCCACTGCGTCGTGAGAGTTGTCCCAGATGTGACGACTGGCCGAACAAGCAGAACGGACCAGGTCGGCTAACTCCTGCTTGACTTGGGAATCAGGCAAGGAGTCAATCTTGGATTCCGTCTGGGTAAGGACAGCCTTCTGGTAATCCCCCATATGTGCTACATAATTTAGGACCCTGATCCCCAGTGTGGAAGAAGCATAAATCTTCCTTCCATACTGATCCAGAAGGCGAGATTCCTTATCAAGGGGACACGAGCTCAAATGTTTTGGGTGTGCTGACCGGCCATGAACGGCGCTAATCACAACCCGAGTCTGCAGAGGTGAGGTCTAAAAAGTCTACACCCTCCGGAGCCTGGTATAGCCTGTTGGACTTCCGAGGAAGTGGGGCTAAAAGCCGATGGTTGTTTCCAAATGGTGGAAACAAGGTGGGCATGAGGCTTGATCCAGGGTGGCACTAGAGTAGGGTCCGTAAGGGGCAAGTCCAGATGTTCGGCAAGTTTAACCCGCTGAGGATCTGGCTCTAAGGAACGCCACTGATGGACTTCCTGGATCTTCCTGAGCAACTCCGTGAAGGAAGGATCCTCCGGAGGAGACTTCGGAGGAGTCCTTGGCCGGGGCTTGGATGGAGAGCGAGGCTCGTCTTTCTCGAAACAACCATCGGAGGAATCTGAGAAGTCCGAGAGAAGAAGAAGAAGATCTGAAGCAGAGTAAGACTCCTAGCATGTCTAGGGGAGGCAGGTTCATAGGGGATCCTGGACGCGTGTCCTGCCTCTCTGGATCGAGGCAGAGCCGAGATCGAGGAGGTGGAGAGAGTGTGCCGTCTGGGGCGTACAGTAGCTGGAGGTGGCACCGTCGCCCGTGAACACCTCTCGACTTCCTTGGTGAGCTAAGCTTGGCCTCAGCCACCAGGGCCAGAGTTTCCTGGAGATCCACCGGCTAGGGGGCGGTGGAGGAGGAGGAGGGGGATAGTTGTACGGATGAAATCCGTGAGGAGAGTATCCATAACCCGGCTGCGGAAATACCGGAGCTGGGTACTGAGGTGTCAGGTACTGCGGCATCAGTGGAGTCGGAGCCGGGTACTGCGGCGCAGGATACTATGGACCTGGGTAAACCGGCGTCAGATAAGATGGGGGATACCCAAGTACCGGAGGAGCTGCCGGAGCAGCCAGCCCAGTAGGAAACTCCTCGGGTGGATCAACCGTGATAGGCCCGTGGGGTGGAGGGCCCGATGGGAGAGGAACATCGCCCGCCGGCGTCGGTGGGGCCGGTGTCGGAGCCAGCGTCGGGGAGCCGGTGTCAGATCCAGCTCTGTAGGAAAGGTTCGGCAGCAGGCAGCATCCCGAGCCTGGCGAGGACGGAGGAAAAGTCCCGGGGTCAGGCAGGTGGGACTCGGGCTCCCAGATGGCAGCGGCTGCAGGGGAACCTGGGATGACAGACAGAGCAGGGTCTACCGTGGCTCCGAGGCCCAGTGCATGCGGAAGAGCTGACGTGCGACTTAGGGGCGAATCAGGCGGGCCAGAAGGCAGCGTCCGACCAGGGGTCCCTCGTCGGAGGCAGGCCGAGGATGGGAAGAGGCCCGGTCCGAGGGGGACACTGCCATGCGCCGCCTCGAAGGGTCGGGCGTCTTATCGACTTTCTCCCAGCGGACGTCGGAGGAGCCGACGTCCGGCTTATGGGAGGCACCCGCACCAGTAGGCCGCAAGCATGCAGCGGTACTGGGGGCAAAAGCCTCCTTTTGCCCAGAGGCATCCAGCGGGCTTGAACGTGAACCCGACGGTCGGGCAGCGCCTCCTCCAAAGCCTTGGAGGCTGCAGTCAGTGATCCCGGAGGGGCGTTACCTAGCGCGGCTCCAGCAGTCACGGAGGAGGCCTTCTCCCGGTGTCTTTCTTTGTCCCGCTTCTTGTGTTCTTCAGGGGAGGTCGACGCCTGCCGAAGCTTCTTCAACTCCTTCTCCATTGCGGACATCTTCTTTTTTAGGAGATGGGCTTCTAGAGACTGCTGGCGTCATCTGCGGGTGGCCGCGTTGAAATGAAGGCAGTGCGGGCACTTGTCGACCATGTGGTCGGGGCCTAAACAGAAAAGGCAGAGGAAGTGACCATCTTGTGAGGCAGTTAGGCGCCCTTACGAGTTGCACTTATTTTTGAAGGGACGACATATGCCGGCGTTCACCTGGCGAAGAAAAACAAAATACTGATACTTTTCGGAAAAACCGGCGAAGCTAGCAGGACTGAGCTTTATGAGACTTCACCTTGGCGCTACGAGCTGTGGCGGAAAAGAACTGGAAGCGGGCGTCCAGGACCGCCCCTTATACAACCGCGTCGTCTGCGCGGTCACCCTGGCAATGATGGCGGTCCCGCCAGGGACTGCTAGCTAGAAATTTTTCCGTGGGGTCCTGCCGCCTGCCAACGCCAGTCCTATATGTAATTACCTACTGCAAGAGCCCTCTCGAAGTAAGATATGGGCAGACTAGGTGGGCCAAGTGGTCCTTATCTGCCATCAGCCTATGTTTCTAGACTGGATGGGCCTAGCGGTCCTTATCTGCCGACAAAATCTATGTTTCTACCACCCTCTTGGTGAAGAAGTGCTACCTCTTCTCCCTCCTGAACCTCCCAACCCCCCACCAGCTTCAGGCTGTCACCCCTGCTGGTCTAGTTTTGACTAAGGCTGAAGAGGGCCTCAGTGCTCACCCTGTTTATTGCTTTAAGGTACTGGAAAGTCTCAATCATGTCCCTTTCTCCGTTCTGTCCTCAAGAGTAGCTGTTGAGTCCCCTGAGCCTCTCCTTGTAGGTATTATCTTGCTGGCACTGAATCATCCTGGTTTCCCTTCTCTGGACTGTTTCCAGCAAGTTGATACACTTTTTAAGATAAGGGCACCAATATTACACACTGTACTCTAGATGTGGTGTCACCAGAGACATGTACAGCGGCAAAATGACCTACACCTTCCTGCAGGAAATTCCCCTGGTTATGAAGCTCAGCATCCAGTTTGCTTTGGCCACAGCTTTCCTGCATTGTGCCGAGTATTTCAGGTCACTCGTGGTAATTACACCCAGATCCTTTTCTTTCTTTGACCTGGTTGCCTGCACACCACCCAACCAGTATTTGGTCCCTGGGTTTTTCGTCCGTGAGTGAATAACTTTACACTTTTTAGCACTGAACTCCAGTTGTTAAAAGCTAGACCACTTCTGTAGCTTAGCCAGGTCTTTCCTGAGTTCCTGGCTCCCCTCCCCTCCTCTGTGTCCACCCTCCCACAGATCTTTGTGTCGTTTGCAGCCAGGCAGATCTTACCCTTGATCCCATTTGCAATATCATTTAGGTATACGTTAAACAACACTGGACAGAGCACGGAGCCTTGTGGGATCACTCTGATCACAGGCCTAGCTTTTGAGAATCCCCCCCCCCCCCGACTACCAGCTTTTGGCTTATGTCCTGCAGCCAACTTCCAACCCGTCAAACAAGCTTTGCCCCCACTCACAAGTCTTCTAGCTTCCTGACCAGTCTCCTGTAAGGCACAGAGTCAAAGGCTTTACTGAAGTCCACAAACAGGACAGCAACTGCTCGGCCCTTGTCCACTGTCCTGGTGAGCAAGCCGAAGAAATCAATTAGGTTAGTCTGGCAGGACCTCTCCAATGCAAAACCATGCTGCTTCATGTTCTAGAGCCCATTACCCCCAAAATCTCATTAATCTGTCCTGCTTCCCCACGACTGAGGTCAGGCTGACTGGCCTGTAGTTCCCTGGTTCATCGTACCACATGTGCAGTTCTCCAGTCCTGGGGCACGATCCCTGACTCCTGAGAGGTGTTAAACAGGTCTGCCAGGGGATCCGTCAGAGCCTCCTCCAGTTCCTTTAGGACCCCTGGGTACGTGCCAACTGGCCCTGGGAATTTATCCACCTTCAGAGCCCTAAGGCTTTAAGTACCCCATCAGCTGGAATGACCCCATCTGTGACTTCTCTACTCCTGGTCCCCCTTCCCCTGTTACTTCGTGTTACTGGTACATCCTTGTCTCTAGTGAAGACTACACAGAAGTATCTCTGCTTTCTCGTCACTACCCTCTGCCAAACGACCCTCCTTTTTTTATCTGACTGTCTCATCTTTCATGTTACTTTTCTCCCTTATATATTGGAAAAAGGCCTTCTCTCCTGTTTTTACCACCTGTGCTATTTGCACTTCCCTTGTAGCCTTTGCCACCCTAACTGCTCTGCTCGCCTCTCTTGATTTAGCTAAGTAATCCACCCTGTCCTCCTTCTGAGTATGTTTATGCTTCCGGAAAGCTGCCCTCCTGTCATTTAGAGCTTTTGCCACCTCTTTGCCAAACCAGCTGGGCTTTTTGGCCTTAGTTTTCTTACTTTTGATTTTGGCACACTCACTAGTGGCCTGTATCAGTCACTCCTTTATCATTGCTAATTTCTGTTCCACATCTGTCTCCCTTCTTATCCCAGCAAAGTGCCCTACTAGAATGTCTTTCATCATGCCAAAGCCAGCCCTCTTAAAGCCCAGAACCATTGTCCTAGTTCTGAGCATCCCTCTGCCCCATGTCCAGGTGGAACCACACTGTGTGGTAGTCACTACTCGCAAGTGACGCTTCCACTTTCACATCCTGAACATGTTCACAATTGGACAGAACCAGATCCAATACAGCCCTTTCCCTAGTTGGTTCCATGACACCCTGGGCCAAGAAATACAGGTTACTCACCTGTAACAGGAGTTCTAGGAATGGTATATGTTGTTCATCCACACTCATTGGCAGGTATCCTTGCCGCTTTAAATCTTGCCGGAAGGTCTTCAAGCTTGCTCCTCCCACCCACCCGGGTGGTATAACTCTCGGCTCCGCCCCATGACGCCAGATCTGGCCCGCTGGAAGCTCAGGTTGTGCGTCGAAGCCGGGGAGGTCGGTGGGGTGTGTGGATGAACAACATATACCATTCCTAGAACTCCCTACAGGTGAGTAACCTGTATTTCTAGGGACATGGATATGTTGTTCATCCACACTCATTGGCAGACTCTAGCAGTTCTCCGGGAGGAGAGGCAAGAGCACACCCCGATACTTACTTGGAAAGAGACTGGAGAACCGAGGCCCCAAAACCAGCATCCGGCGTGACTCAAAGGTCGATGTGGTAGTGGGTAATGAAGGTGTTTGCTGACTTCCAGGTAGCAGCCCTGCAGATTTCCTGGATAGGGACGTCCCTGGAAGCAGCCACCGTTGCAGCAGTATGGCGGGTAGAATGAGCTCTTATCCCTCTGGGATGCTCCATGCCCGCCAACTTATAGCAGAGATCTATGCAGGAGGTTACCCACCTGCTTATCGTCCGCTTAGCTGCAGGTCTGCCAGATCTTGACTTCAGCGTAGGGTGACAAACAGCTGGCGAACCTCTCCCAATTTCAGCCGTGCGCTCCTTATAATAAGCGCGCCCTTCAAGGTCAGGTATGGAGCCTATATTGACCTCCGAGTGTGATTGGGTAGAACACGGCAGAGTCAACACCTGGTTAAGGTGAAACTCCACACCACCTTGGGAAGGAATTTCGGGTGGGGCGCAGGACAACCTTGTCCTGTGGAAGACCAGGTAAGGAGACTCGATGGAAAGCGCCTGGAGCTCTCCCATCCTTCTGGCTGACGTGATAGCCACCAAGAGGCGGTCTTCACGACAGGTGAGAGAGAGCACACCTGTGCATAGGTTCGAATAAGCTTGCCCATAGGCTTTGCCAATCACCAGCAGTAGATCACGGAGGTGAGGTTCCGCACTGGAGAGGGAAATGTGATCAAGGCCTTTGAAAAAGCGCCAGACCACCTTCTCCTCGCCACCGACTGCTTCCGGCCAGCGCCGGTAAGCAGAGATGGCTGCCAGGTGCACCCTTAAGGTCGTCGACCTAAGCCCTTGACTAGAAAGGGACCATAAATAGTCCAAGATGCTTGCCAGGAACAGGAGGAAGGGTCAAGCCTTGCCCTGACACCAAATGGAAAACCTTTTCCATTTGAAGGCATAGTATTTTCTGTGCGACTCCTTACGGGCGCCTCAACTACATTGAGGACCTCGTCGGAAAGACCCAAGGCCTGGAACTCTAGCTGCTCAGGAACCAGGCCGTCAGGTGCAGGGATTGAAGGTCCGGATGGAACACCTTCCCCTGATTGACTGAGAGCAGGTCCGGGCGAGCTGGAAGCTGCCGCGGAGTCCTGGAGCTGAGACTGAGGAGATCTGGTACCAGAACTGGCGAGGCCAGTCTGGGCTATCAGAATCACCTGCGCCTTGTCCCTCCTCGCCTTGAAAGCACCTTGTGGATCAAGGAAATGGGGAAAGGCGTAAAGAGGCCGGGGTCCATTGCCTCGAGAAGGCATCCCTGCAGCGAGCCCTGCTGAGGGGCGGGCATGGAACAGACTCAACCGCGTTCTCCATGGAGGCAAACAGGTCCACCTGAGGTGTGCCCCAATGGGAGAACAGATGCTGTACTACCTCCGGCAGGAGAGACCACTCGTGGGATGCAGCCCCTATCCGGCTCAGGGCATCGGCCAGGGTGTTGGAGGCTCCTGCCACGTGAATGGCTAGGAGATCCGCCTCCAGGCTGCGCACGAGTGACCAAATGCGGAGAGCTTCCTTGCATAGAAGCATGAAGCGCGTCCCGCCCTGGCAGTTTAGATAGTACATGGTCGTGGTATTGTCCGTCTGGACTCGGACCACTTGACCCCGGAGGAACGGAGCAAAGGCGGTGAGAGCTAGGCGGACCGCTCGGAGCTCCAGCAGGTTGATGTGGCATCGGGACTCCCGCGGGGACCAGAGGCCATGAGCCCGGTGTTCCCCCAGATGGGCACCCCAACCCATCAGAGAGGCATCGGTCGATAGAGAGACCGTCGGCTCGGGGCGGACGAGACAGGATGCCCTCCTGCCAAATGATCTGGAGCAGTCTACCACTGGGCGTTCCACATCCTGTCACCGACTGAAGCTGGTCAAGGGATCGCCCGTTGTGACCACTGGCTGGCCAGTCCCCACTGAAGGGCGCATGTTCCAGCGGCCCAGCGGACCACGCTGGTGCAGGCCGCCATGAGACCCAGGAGGCGCAGGGAGTCCGGGCAGGCGCGATTGCCCAACCAGAAATGATCGGGCAAAGGAGGAAGAACCTCGGCCCTGTCCGCGGGGAGCCGCTCTGGCTCGAGTGAGTCGAGGCTGCGCCCGATGAATAGAATCACCTGCTTGGCTCGAGTTCCAACTTGGCCTCGGTGATAAGGAGGCCCAGTTGAGAGCAGACCTGGAGGGCCAGATCTCTGGACCACCGCCTCCTTCCTGGAGGGAGCTGCTATCAGCCAGTCGTCCAGGTAAGGTACACCCGGACCCCGGCGCGCAGAGAATGCTGTCACCACTGCCATGCATTTGGTGAAGACCCTGGGAGCTGGAGACAAGCCGAAGGGCATGGCTTGGAACTCGAAGAGGATCCTTCAGCTCGAGGCGAAGAATCTCTGGTGAAGACAGACGGATAGGGACGTGGCCGCGTCCTGCAAGTCCAGAGAGCAGAACCACGCCCGCGTTCCAAGGATGGTATTATCTGAGCCAGAGTGACCATCCTGAAGGTTCGAGACCTTAGGAACTTGTTTAGGTCGTGTGGGTGAGAATGGGCGCCAGCCCCGTCCGTTCGGAACCAGGAAGTACCTGGACACAAACCCTGGGTCTGAAGGAGGGTCCACCACCTCTCTTACCACCTCCTTCTGGAGGAGGAGGCGATGTCGGCTCGACGACACGCCAGTGAGCTGGGGATCCCGAAGCCCCGAGGCGGCGGCTCTGAAGGTGGTGCCTGCTCGATTCAGAGGCAGGCCTCTTCCCACCACCTCAAGACCCACCTGTCCGTGGTAACAGCGGACCAGGCGGGCAGAGTGCGGGAGCCGTCCCCCAGGGGGACCCAGGGGTAAGGTGACGGGGATGGGGGCGGCACCCCTCAGCCCGTCACTGGGCAGGCTTGGAGGAGGGACCGGCCGAGGGACCTCCTGGGCCCTTTCCTCCCTGCCTCCTGTTAGAGGAAGCCGGCGGCTTGGGTTTGGGATGCCAAGGCCGAGCCTGCTGGCCCTGACGTTGCTGGGCCGGGCGCGCCGGGGGCACAGAAGGACGAAAGGGCTTAGGCTGTGGTTTGCGGCCTTTGTCCTTCTGAGCGGAAGAGACCGAGTCCAAGGTGGCATTGGACTTCTCGATCCTCTGCAGGTGACCTTCCACCCAGGGCCGAAGAGTTCAGTCCCAAAAGGAACATCCGCCAACTTGTGCTGGGTATCCGAGTAAGGTGGATATCCTCAGCCAAGCCACTGACGCCATAGCCACTGCGGCCGTACCGATCAGCATGGGTCCCCTATATCCAAAGCAGTCTGGAGCTGCTGTTTGGCCACTGCCCTGCCCTGGTCCCGCACCTGCTTAACCGTAGTCTGCAGATCGGGCGGGAAGATGAGGATGACCTCATCCAGGGGCCCAACAGGGCATGAGAAAATGTGCCATGAGGGCCGAACTGGCCTGACGAAGGCCGAGAGGGCATTAGCGTAGACTTTTTAGCCCGACATAGTCCAATTTCTTGGACTCCTTGTCAGGAGGTTTGTCCACATCCCTGGCGTTGCCGGCCAGCGAAAGCTGTCGGTAACCAACCCCTCAGCGGAGGGGTGTTCGAAAAAAACCGGACAAAGGAACCGTAGGGACCGCATACTTCCTGGCCATCCTGGCGGCGCAGAGCAGGAAGCAGGCGCTGCCAAAGCTCCAGTGCGGACCCACTGTGGCCTCGGCCACGGAAGGCCCTCCGTCGGAGAATCCCTCGGTCCAGAATCTCCGTGAGGGATACCTGGCCCGTTTGAAGCGGGTTGAGCTCCATCCCGGTAGACTCGAGATGAGCGAAGCAGTCCCTAGGAAGAGACGACGGGCTATCGTCCATTGACTGACCTCCTGAAGACTCCAAGTCCAGTCGCTTGGAGAAAAGGAGGAATCATCTTCGGACTCGGAAGAGTCCTCGAAGAACTACCTCTGGCCTGAGCCACCCTCACCTGCCGAGGTCGGTCGGGAGTGAGGGTAACTGACAGCCGATGGGGTAGACCCTTAGCCGACCGAGAATCCTTGGTCGGAGCCCCAATTGGTGGCTGTGGAGGCGGAGGTTCCACCGGAATCGGTGGAGCAGCTGGTTTTGGCCGAACAACCGGCCTGGGTATAGGCTCCTCGGATAAGTCGGGGGGTTGTCGCCGTTCGGTGACAACCATTAATGGCGGAAGGCGGCGGGGTCGGCTTATTCCCGGCCAGGAGAAACTGTTGCAACATAAGGTCCTCGTACCGTCGTAATTTCGTGAAGCCTCCTCATCCGAGGAGGAGGGGCGAGGGCCAGCCGCTTACCTTGATGCCGAGACCGAGACCGCCTATGGCAGTGGATCGGCTGGACGTGAAGAGGTCGAACCGAGACCGAGTCCCGAATTTCGAGGTCGGTGCGGGAGGTGTCGGCCGGAACGGCACTCCTTCCGGCTCGGATGGTCCATCCGAGGCTCCGAACGAGGCACAGGCGAGCCACAGGATCCTCAACTCCTCCCGGGGAACCGGGGAGGGAATCTCGGCTGCAAAAGGCGACAGCCGTCAATGGAGTCGAAAATCTCGACTTCATCGGTGGGAGTCTGGTCAACTGACCTGGCCAGGACACCGTGAGGCCAGTGGCGGCAGGGCAATCGGCCGAAGCTGACGGTCGGCGGCCGGGAGAGGACCTTTCCCGCTCCCAAAGCTTGACGGAGGGACTACCCTGTCCCTCTTTTTGGACCGAGAATAAGGTCCAGCAGGCGAAACCCTTCTCCTTTAGAGTGAGAGGGACAGACAAAAACTCATAAAAGAAGCGTGTAGGAAGAGCAACCCAGAGAGCCGGGATAATACATGACCGAGGAAGAAAAGACCCAGCGCGCCTCCTCTTCGAGGCGACCATCGCTCGAGCTGATCCGCTGAGCCGCGCCCATGAACACACTTCAACTGACTCCTTAGACTTCACGGAGAAGCGCTTCTCAGGGACGGCCCAGTTGCAATCAGACATACACCGGTCTTGAGGACGTGGGCGAAAAAGATGAGCACAGCAAGCATGCGGTGCGTGCTCGAGCCCTGCCAGTAGACACCGCGTGGGTGTGGATCAGTCCGAGGACATCTTCTGCCGCATGGGCATCTCGAAATCCGGAATCGATTTGTCCATGCCACGAGGATAGAAGACTGAAGTCTTTGCAAAATTTATTTTTAAATCCATAAGCGAAGTAGGAACCAGTCACAAGCGCGAGGCGTTAAGGAGGAAACCTGAGCTTCAGCGGTGAGGAAGATCTGGCATCATGGGGGAGAGCCGAGGTTATACCACCGGGTGGGTGGGAGGAGCAAGCTGAAGACCTTCCGCCCAAGATTCAAGCAAGGATACCTGCCAATGGTGTGGATGAACAACATATCCATGTCCTAGAAATACAGGTTACTCACCTGCAACAGGGAGTTCTAGAATGGGTATATGTTGTTCATCCCTATCTAACGGAGTTCATGCCGCACCATCTGCCAGAAAACTCTTCAAGCTATCAACCCACCGGTGGCACTCGGCTCCATCGACCAACATAGAATCTAGCCCTGCAGAGCTCAGGTTACTGCATCAAGCCGGAGGTCGAATTGGGTCGTGTGGATGAACAACATATACCATTCCTAGAACTCCTGTTACAGGTGAGGTAACCTGTATTTCTGGGAGATGGATATGTTGTTCATCCCACTATCTGCAGACTCCTAGCAGTTCTCCGGGAGGAGGGAGGCAAGGCGCACACCATGTACTTAGGGAATAGAGACTGGAGAACCGAGGCCCCAAAACCAGCATCCCAGCGTGACTCAAGGTCGATGTGGTAATGGGTGATGAAGCCAAGGTGTGTGCTGACTTCCAGGTAGCAGCCCTGCAGATATCCTGGATAGGGACGTCCCTGGAAGCAGCCACCGATGCAGCAGTATGACGGGTAGAATGAGCTCTTATCCCTCTGGGAGGCTCCATGCCCGCCAACTTGTAGAGATCTATGCGGGAGGTGACCCACCTGCTTATCGTCTGCTTGGCTGCAGGTCTGCCAGGTGCGGCTTCAGCGTGGTGACAAACAGCTGGCGAACCTCTCCCGAATTTCAGCAGTGCGCTCCTTATAATAAGGGCGCGCCCTTCTAGGGTCCAAAGTATGGAGCCTGTATTCGGCCTCCAAGGTGTGATTGGGGTAGAACACCGGCAGAGTCAACACCTGGTTAAGGTGAAACTCCGACACCACCTTGGAAGGAATTTCGGGTGGGGGCGCAGACAACTCTGTCCTGTGGAAGACCAGGTAAGGAGACTCAATGCAGGCGCCTGGAGTTCTCCCATCCTTCTGACTGACGTGATAGCCACCAAGAAGGCGTCTTCCACGACAGGTGAGAGTTCACACCTGTGCATTGGTTGAATGGCTTGCCCATGAGCTTTGCCAGTACCACCAGTAAATCCCACGAGGTGGAGGTTTCTCGCACCGAGAAATGTGATCAAGGCCTTTGGCGCCAGACCACCATCTCCTGCGCCACCAACTGCTCCCGGCCCGCGCCGGTAAGCAGAGATGGCTGCCAGGTGCACCACCTAGGGTCGCCGACCTAAGCCCTTGACTAAAAGGGACCATAAATAGTCAAGATGCTTGCCAAGGACAGGAGGAAGGGTCAAGCCCTTGCCCTGACACCAAATGAAAATCTCTTCCATTGAAGGCATAGCATTTCCTGGTCGACTCATACGGACGCCTCAACAACATTGAGGACCTCGTCAGAAAGACCCAAGGCCTGGAACTCTAGCCGCTCAGGAACCAGGCCGTCAGGTGCAGGGATTGAAGGTCCGGATGGAACACCTTCCCCTGATTGACTGAGAGCAGGTCCGGGCGAGCTGGAAGCTGCCTCGGGAACCTGGAGCTGAGGCTGAGGAGATCTGGGTACCAGAACTGGCGGGGCCAGTCTGGGGCTATCAGGATCACCTGCGCCTTGTCCCTCCTTGCTTTGAGAAGCACCTTTGAATCCAGGGAAATGGGGAAAGGCGTAGAGGCCCAGGTCCACATCCTCGAGAGGCATCCCCTGCAGCGAGCCCTGCTGAGGGCAGGCATGAAACAGCCTCAGCTTCGCGTTCTCCCTGGAAGCAAACAGGTCCACCTGAGGTGTGCCCCAGTGAGAGAACAGATCTTGTACTACCTCCGGCAGGAGAGACCACTCGTGAGATGCAGCCCCTATCCGGCTCAGGGCATCGGCCAGGGTGTTGGATGCTCCTGCCACATGAATGGCCAGGAGATCCGCCTCCAGGCTGTGCACGAGTGACCAAATGCGGAGACTTCCTTGCAAAGAAGCATGGGCAGCGTCCCGCCCTGGCGGTTTAGGTAGTACATGGTCGTGGTATTGTCCGTCTGGACTCTGACCACTTGACCCCGGAGAAACGGAGCAAAAGCGGTGAGAGCTAAGCGGACCGCTCAGAGCTCCAGCAGGTTGATGTGGCATCGGGACTCCCGCGGGGACCAGAGGCCGTCTACCGTGTTCCCCCACATGGGCACCCCAACCCATAAGAGAGGCATCGGTCGATAGAGAGACCGTCGGCTCGGGGCGGACAAACGGGATGCCCTCCTGCAGATGAGATGGAACGGTCCACCACCGGAGAGCGTTCCACATCTCCTGGGTCACCATCACTAGCTGGTCCAATGGATCGCAGCATTGTGAACACTGGCTGGCCAGTCCCCACTGAAGGGGGCACATGTGCCAGCGTGCCCAACGGACCACGCTGGTACAGGCCGCCATGAGACCCAGGAGGCACAGAAAGTCCCGGGCAGGGCGCAATTGCCCAACCAGAAATGATTGGGCAAAGGAGGTAAGAACCTCGGCCCTGTCCACCGGGAGCCGTGTTCTGGCTCGAAGAGAGTCGAGCTCTGCCCCGATAAACAGAATCACCTGCTTCGGCTCGAGTTCTGACTTGGCCTCGTTGATGAGAAGGCCGACTTGAGAGCAAACCTGGAGGCCAGATCTCTGGACCGCTCCACCTTCTGTCTGGAGGGGCTGCTATCAGCCAATCGTCCAGGTAGGTACACCGGACCTCGGCGCCAGGAAAGCTGTCACCACTGCAATGCATTTGGTGAAGACCCTGGGAGCTGGAGACAGGCCAAAGGGCATGGCTCGGAACTCGAAGAGGGAACCCTCCGCTCGAAAGCGAAGGAATCTCCGATGTGACGGACGGATAGGGACGTGAAAGAACGTGTCCTGCAGGTCTAGACAGCAGAACCACACGCCGTGTTCCAGGGATGGTATTATCTGAGCCAGAGTGACCATCCTGAAGGTTCGAGACCTTAGGAACTTGTTCAGGTCGTGTAGGTCGAGAATGGGGCGCCAGCCCCCCGTCCGTTTCGGAACAGGAAGTACCTGGACACAAACCCGGGTCTGAGGGAGGATCTACCTCCTGATCACCTCACTTTTGGAGGAGGAGGCTGACGTCGGACGACAGAGCCGACAGTGAGACTGCGCGGACCCGAGGCCCCCAGGTGCGACGGCTCTGAAGGGGCGGAGCCTGCTCTCGAATTCTAGAGGCAGGCCTTTTCCCACCACCTCCAGTACCCACCTGTCCGTGGTAATAACGGACCAGGCGGAAAGGAAGTGCCGGAGCCGTCCCCCCACAGGGGGAACCTGGGGTGAGGTGACTGGGTTGGGGGCAACACCCCTCAGCCCGTCACTGGGCAGGCTTGGAGGAGGGACCGGCCGAGGGACCTCCTGGGCTTTTACCTCCCTGCTTCCTGTTGGAGGAAGCTCCGGGCTTGGGTTTGGGATGCCAAGCCCTAGCCTGCTGGCCCTGACGTTGCTGGGCCGGACGCACCGGGGGCGCAGAAGGACGAAAGGGCTTAGGCTGTGGTTTGCAGCCTTTGTCCTTCTGAGTGGAAGAGATCGAGTCCAAGGTAGCATTGGACTTCTCGATCCTCTGCAGGTGACCTTCCACCCCAGGGCCGAAGAGGTCAGTCCCCAAAAAGGGAACATCCGCCAACTTGTGCTGGGTATCCGAAGTAAAGGTGGATATCCTCAGCCAAGCCACCGACGCATAGCCACTGCAGCGCACAGACCTCGCGACACGAGTCCCCAATGTCTAAAGCAGTCTGGAGCTGCTGTTTGGCCACTGCCCTGCCTGACCGTAGTCTGCAGATCCGCGGGAAGATGAGGGACGACCTCATCCAGGGAGCCCAACAGGGCATGAGAAAAATGTGCCATGAGGACGGCCGAACTGGCCTGGCGAAGGCTGAGAGAGGACGAAGAATAGACTTTTCGCTCGGCATAGTCCAATTTCTTGGACTCCTTGTCGGGAGGTTTGTCCACATCCCTAGCGTTCCCGGCACGCCGGAAAACGCTGTCGGTAACCAACCCCTCAGCCGAGGGGTGTTCCGAAAAACCGGACAGGGAACCGGTTGGGACCGCATACTTCCTGGCCATCCTGGCCGAAGGCGCAGGACAGGAAGCAGAGCGCTGCCAGAGCTCCAAGGCCGGACCCACTATGGCCTCGGCCACCGGAAAGGCCTCCGTAGGGGAATCCCCTCGGTCCAGAATCTCCGTGAGGGGATACCTGGCCCGTTTAGAAACGGGTTCGAGCTTCATCCCGGTGGACTCAGAGATGAGCCTAAGCAATCCTAGGAAGGACGAAGGGCTATCGTCCACCGACTGTCCTCCTGAGGACTCCAAGTCCATTCGCTTGGAGAAAAGGGAGGAATCATCCTCGGACTCGGAAGAGTCCTCAAAGAGCTGCCTTGGGCCTGAGCCACCCTCCACCTACTGAGGTCTATCGGGAGTGAGGGTGACAGACAGCCTATGGGGCAGTCCCTGAGCCGACCGAGAATTTTTGGTCGGAGCCCCAACTAACGGCTGTGGAGGCGGAGGTTCCACCAGAATCAGTGGGGCAGCTGGAATTGGCTGAACAACCGGCCTGGGAACAGGCTCCTCGGCTAAAACGAGGGGTTGTACCCGGCCCGGTGGCGCTGAGGGTTGAGGCGCTGGACGCCACACCTCACGCTACGCCGGCGACCCGGGTTCGGGAACGGACTCGGGTTGCCGGGGGTCGGTGGGGGGAGGGAGGATTGATCGCCCCAACGGATGCTCTCCTCCCTCAGGGGTGGGAACCTCAACACATCTGCGTTCCAAGTCACCTTCACGACCGGTGGAAGCACCGACCACGGAGGGACGCAGGCGCGCCCGCTTGCCGTGCCGGGAGGGGGACGTCGGCCAAGCTGAGGGCTTGGTGTGTACAGCACATCACCACTGGACGCATCGCCCCAGCTGGGCCGCCCGGGCTGGGAAACCAGGGGAGAAACGAAAACCTCTCGGCAGCCCAAGATGATAGCCTCTCGGATCATCCGGACCACGAGTGGAGGACAGACCCCAATGTGCAAGGAGGGAGGGGCTCTAGGGGCAGATCCCGCCGGAGGTGGAATGGAGTTGACAGGAAGGAAGGAGAGGGCTCCGAGAGCAGAAGGGCAAAAGAAAGAATAAAAAAAAAACGAGGGCTTGTTTGGCTCCGTGACAGCCACTTAATGGCAGGAAGGCGACGGCGTAGGCTTATTCCGGTCAGAAGGAGCTGTTGCCACATGAGTTCCTCATACCTCCGGCGTAACTTGCGCGAAGCCTCCCTCGTCCGAGGAGGAGGAAGAGGAAGAAGCGGCGCCACTGCCTCGATGCTGAGACTCAAGACCGCCCTATGACGGGCGGGATCGGCTGGACCGCCAAGACGCCCGAGACGAGAACCTTGCTAGGCCGAGGACGGCGCTGGAGGTGTCGGGAATCGCAATCTCTCAGTTCGGACGATTCCACCGAAGGCTCCGGAATCGGAGGCACAGACGAGCCGACGGGATCCTCAACTCCCACCGGGGGAACCGGGAAGAGGGGATTCTCAGCTTCTCCAGCCGACAACCCGTCCAACGGGTCGAGAAAAATCTCGACCGCGTCGACGGGAGTCTCGGTCAACTGGCCTGACGGGGACACCGTGAAACCAGTGGCCGAAGCCAAGAGGTCGACCGAAGTCGACGGCCGACAACTAGGGGAGAGGGATCTTTCCCGCTCCCAAGAGTGTCGACGGTGAGACTTACTCTTGTCTCTCTTTTTGGACCGAGAAAACGGCCCAGAAGAAGTTGGACCCTCACCTTTTGTCGAGAGGGTCAAAGCTCCTTAAAAGAAGCCGAATAAGAGGCACCGAGAGATAGCAGGACAAATGCCGTAGCCGAGGTAGAAGCAGCCCGCGCCGCCTCCTTTCGAGGGTGATCATTTGCTCGAGCTGATCCGCCGAGCCCGCCGCCGCGGACACCGCCGACCGGGCCTCTTTTGACTTAACCGGAGGAAATCTCTTCTCGGGACACCCCAGTTGTAAACGGGCAGCACGGTCCTCGAGGACGAGGCAAAAGGAAGAGCACAGGTCGCAGGCCTGGGGTCGTGTCAAGGCCCGGCTAAACGCACGTGTGGAGTGCGGATCTGTCCGAGACATCTTCTGCCCGCAAGGGCATCTCCGAAACCGAGTAGATTTGTCCATCGTGAGCAGCTTAGAGAGAAGACCAAGTCTTTTAGCAAAAACTTTTAATTTCAAAATTCAAGAATTAGGAGCCAGTCTTATACGCAGAGGCGTTATGAGGGAAACCTGAGCTTCCAAGCGGTAAGGAAGATCTGGCGCCATGGGGCGGATGAGTTTTACCACCCGGGTGGGTGGGAGGAGCCAGCTTGAAGACCTCCCGGCAAGATTTAAAGTGGCAAGGAACCTGCCAGACAGTGTGGATGAACAACATATCCATGTCCCTAGAAACCTCCCTGAAATGCATCCAGCAGTACTTGCTTCCTAGTGCAGGGGTAGCTGGGATTTTCAAGTCCACCCCAGGTGGATTAAAATCCCCCATTATTACTACTACCTCCACCCTGTTGGGAGGCAGTATAGCGCAGTGGTTTAAGGCTCTGAGCTGCAAATCTGGAGACCTGGGTTTGACTCCCACAGCCCCCACCTGCATATACTGTGTGACCCTGAGCAAGTCACTTAACGTCCCTGTGCTCCCAGGTTGCACCTGTGAAAAAGCTTTCAGCTTAGTGTGTCTCACCTGGTTAAACAATTGGAAAAAACCAAAAAAAAATACTGGCCATTCACATGATTTGGGACCTTAGTGGGTACAGGGTTGTTCAGCTCCTCTTCCTGGGAAGGTGGCCTGTAGACTACCATCATCCTTAGTTTCCTCTTCCTAGTGGACTGTACCTGTACCTGCAATGCTTCAGTCTTACCTTCCTCCTTTTCTTCTCTGGTACAAGTTATTCCCTCTTTCACGTACAAGGCCACTCCCACCCTTCCCGTCCCCCTTTCCTTTCTATACAGTTTATACCCAGGAACTTCGAGGTCTAAGTTGTGTTTTTGTGTGGCGCACATCTCTGTAATGGTCGCTATGTTCACCTCTTCCTCAGCTATCAGTGACTGCAATTCTGCCATTATGTTTCCTAAGCTTCTGGCATTCAGAGGCATCAACCTCCACCACGACTGAGGACCTCTCTTACGCCTGACTTGCCCCCCACCACCCCCTTCTTCCGATAGTCACCCCTCCCTACCTCCATCCTTCTCATCTAGCTCCTCCTTATGCTGTCCTGATCGGGTGGGGGGAGGCCTATCGGCCTCCTCCACCAGGTGACTAAGGGTACTGTGTACCCTGCTGCTCCCCCCCTTCCCCAGTCAGTTTAAATTGAGGTTGTTCCTCATGAATTCCTTTAGCTTGCCCTTCAGGACCCTGATATCCTTCCTACTCAGACGCAACCTATCCGGTCCACACAGGTTCTTATTATCCCAGGTACCTCTGCAGCCACAAACGAGCCTGTAGCCCTCTTTTTCGCACGACCCAATTGCCATCTGCTAAATTCCTCTATTCTTACCTTCCTTGCCATACTAGTTCTCGGGACCAGAAGAACCTCTGAGAAAGGTGTCATCCTCACTGCAAATTCTCCCCACCTCCCTGAACCTCTCTTGCACCTCTCTCACCTCACATCCTGCAAAGTCATTCATCCCCAGGTGCGCTATAATGTGCTGTTTCCCTTCCCCCGACACAAGGAGTATACTGTGAGAGAGCTCACTCTTCCTGCTGCCATCCCTGGCATACATTCTACCCTCCTACAGCTTGTCCTTGACCCCTTCTCTCCCCATCACCTTACCATCACAGTTGAATCCCCCAAGATAACCACCTTCCCTGCCATCCTCGGCCCTCCCACCTGTCTATACGTCCTGCTCTCCACTCCCACCTGCCTTCCTTTTCACCTCTTGTCCCTCTTGTATTTCCCCTGACCCCTACCCCAGTTATCCCCTTCCACATCCCCTCCTCCCAAGCCTTTCTACCCCCTGGCACGCCCCCACCTTACCTTTTTTTGCACACCCCTCGGCCTGTCCTCTGCCCTTCCCTTCTGCTCCCCCTCCAGCCTGCCTCCTCTTTCTCAGTTTTTCTGAAAGATGCTACCCTCTTGGACTTTCTTGATTCCACTGAGGTACTTAAAAGTTTCTATCATGTCCCCCTTCCCTCCTTTCCTCAAGGGTAAACATGTTAAGCTCTTTTAGTCTCTCCTTGTATGGCTTCTCTTGCAGACCCTGCACCATTTTAGTTGCCCTCCTCTGGACTGCCTCCATCCTGTCTATGTCCTTGTGGACATGGGGTCTCCAGAACTGCACGCAGTACTCCAGATGGATTCTCACCAACTGTCTGTACATTGGGATAACAACTTCCTGTTTTCTACTGGTGATGCTTCTCTCTGTACGTCCCAGTATTCCCCCCAGCCCTCCTTACTTACTGCCTTCTCATATTCCTTCCTTACCTTTAGGTAATCTGATATGACTACCCCCATGTCCCTTTCCATTTTTGTTGTTGTTAGTACCCCCCCCAACTGTGTACTCTTCCCCAGGGTTTTTGTTTTCCAGGTGCATTACTTTGCACTGAATTTAAGCTACCATACTTTTGACCATTCATCCAACCTTGACAAATCCCTTCTTGTCCTTTCCACCCCCCCCTTGTGTATCAACCCTGTTGCAGATATTTGTGTCATCTGCAAAGAGGCATACTTTTCCTTTCAGTCCCTCTGCAATGTCACTTATAAAGCCCTACACTTATTTGCTGCCTCTGATCCTACCTGGTCAATGGCTTTTCACCACTCCTTCCCACCTCTAAGGTTTCCTTGTGCCTGTCCCAGGCATTTTAAATCCCTCCACAGTGCTTGCTCCCACCACCTGCTATGGCAGACTATTCCATGCATCCACCACCCTCTCTGTGAAAAAATACTTCCTCACATTGCCCCTGAGCCGTCCCCCCTCTATCTTTAAATTGTGCCCCCTTGTTCTTGCACATCTCTTTTTCTGAAAGATGCTACCCTCTTGGACTTTCTTGATTCCACTGAGGTACTTAAAAGTTTCTATCATGTCCCCCCCTCCCTCCTTTCCTCAAGGGTATACATGTTAAGCTCCTTTAGTCTCTCCTCGTATGCCTTTTCTTGCAGACCCTGCACCATTTTAGTTGCCCTCCTCTGGACTGCCTCCATCCTGTCTATGTCCTGCGAAGATGGGGTCTCCAGAACTGCACGCAGTACTCCAGATGGGGTCTCACCAACTGTCTGTACAGAGGGATAACAACTTCCTGTTTTCTACTGGTGATGCTTCTCCCTATACATCCCAGTATCCCCCCCAGCCCTCCTTACTTTCTGCCTTCTCATATTCCTTGCTTACCTTTAGGTATTCTGCTATGACTACCCCAAGGTCCCTTTCCATTTTTGTTGTTGTTAGTACCCCCCATTGTGTACTCTTCCCCTGGGTTTTTGTTTTCCAGGTGCATTACTTTGCACTGAATTTAGGCTGCCATACGTTTGACCATTCATCCAACCTTGACAAGTCCCTTCTTAATGTGACGGGCCGCTCGACAGGTGATGTGAGAAGAGAGCAGCCAAAGTCCGAATTAAATTCGGATAGGATAACTGCTATCCGGACAAGGAGAGGCAGGAGTCAACTTAGAATTTCGATGCCCCGCAGGGGGCGTTTATTTGGTACCCAGGGGGTAGACAGACACAGTCACAAGAAGGAGGAGGAGATGCCCGATTAACAATAGGGCAATGGAACAGGGATATACTGAAATACTTTTGATCTACCACTTTTATGGTTACCACTACAAGCATAAACTTTAGGCTTACTGCCACTCTTATTCTAATACTAGTTTATACTGTACTTCTATACTCTAATCAAGAATCCAGTTACATAGGCTACTCAGCACTACATTAGGGTGATCAGCATCACACATCTACAAAAGAGTCCAGATTTTACAAGAGTCCAGAGATCCGCATCTTCGCGGTACAACTCGCCGTTCTCGCTGGTAGCTAAGGGCAATAAACAGAACTGTAGAACCCTAATCTCAATTCCCAGCAAGGACCTAGATAGAAGGCCACTGGGGTGGTGGGAGAGGTTTGCAAACAGACCATATATCTTCGGCAAAGCCCACTCTCCAGGTTGCCGGAATGTAGAACCAAAGCAACTGGTTCCTGAAATAACACACTGAGCAAGAGGTTCTCGGCCAAAACCCACTTCTAGGGTTGCCAAGGATGAAGAAAGACCAAGATCTTGCGGGCGATGAATCCAATGGAGGACTACCACGATCCGACTGATGCTGCAGCACTCCAAGGGCCAGCTGGACTCGAAGGAACTCTGACAGGACCAGGAACCATAAGAATCTGAAGAGATGATGGTTGACTCTGCAATCCTTGGATCAGGAACTAACACAAAACAAAGAAACGGCGGACGCGTCCTGGACTGGGCTTCGACGGACTCGACTTTCGGTGAACAACCAGGTGGGGCGCAGAACAGGTTCTCCAAGATGAGCTCTCTCTCTTCTGTAGAGGGCGTCCAACTTCGGGACATCAGGAACAGGAACCATACGGAACGACACTGGCACTGCTGTCGTGATGCGTTTCGGCGGACGTACTTTCAAGCTGTGAAAACAAGAAAACGGCGGGTACGACTGACGATGGACTCGACTTCGGCGGACGACACAAACGGATGGGATGAGTTGATGGATGATCTTCCTGGAGTGAAGAATGCTGGAAGGATATCTTCTTCTGAGTAGAGACGGATTCTGAGCATGTGGTGTTACAGACCACACTATGAGACTGCAGTGTGATAGAAGATTGAGACTGTCTTCGTACAGTAGTAAACATATAACTGAAGAATGCCCAAAAGAACTGTGGAATGATACAATAATTTGCTGGAGAAGGGCAAATTATAACTTCAGGGGTAATTGTTACTGATAAGGGCCAATGTCCAGGTGCTTAGAGCAATAGTTCAGGTAACTTGGACCAATAGTTCAGGTACTTCGGACAATAGTTCAGGTACTTAGGGCAATAGTTCAGGTACTTAGGGCAATAATTCAGCATAAGCATTACAGTAATTACAGTAATTTCACAGTATAGGCAAATAGAACAGTCTCAAATGAACCTTGTTTCTATAGGTAGGGTATTCTGGGATAGGATCCCTTACTGTACGTTGTGGCTAGGGAATCCTTTAGCACCACTAGGCTGGCTTGCCCTATTCTGCTAGGCCGGGACCTCCCTATAGTACCACTAGGCTGGCTTGCCCTATTCGCTAGGCCGGACCTCCTATAGTACCATCAGGGTTGGTTTGCCCTATTCCGCTAGGCCAGGGGCCTCCCTTAGTACCACTAGGCTAGGCTGCCCTATTCCGCTAGGCCGGGGCCTCCCTATAGTACCACTAGGCTGGCTTGCCCTATTCCGCTAGGCCGGGGCCTCCCTATAGTACCACTAGGCTGGCTTGCCCTATTCCGCTAGGCCGGGACCTCCCTATAGCACCACTAGGCTGGCTTGCCCTATTCCGCTAGGCCGGGGCCCCCCTTTAGTACCACTAGGCTGGCTTGCCCTATTCCCATAGGCCGGGCCTCCCCTATAGACCAGGCTTTTACTCGGCCCTAATGCCCTACCTTTACCGGGCCTGAAGCCCCACTGCTAGCTTGAGGCCTGGTGCCCCACCAGATTGGGCCTGGTGTCCACTTTACAATGGGCCTGGTACCCCTCGAAATACTGGGCCTGGTGCCCCACTTTGTAATGGGCCTGGTGCCCCACGTTGCTTTGGGCCTGGTGCCTCACCAAATACTGGGCCTGGTGCCCCACTTTATAATGGGCCTGATGCCCCTCAACACTTTGGGCCTGATGCCACACTTTACCATGGGCCTAATGCCCTACTTTATATTTGGGCCGGAATTGCCCTTTTAAATCTCGTTGCCCCTTTAAATTCTGTGGCTCCCAGTGCCTGCTGTCATTTATCTTGCAAAAACCCCGCCTCAGGTCCGCCCCTAATGAATATTCATAGGCCTTTTACCTGGCCTTAATGTACTGGCCCCTCCCCATGGGCGACGCTAGCCCCGCCTCCCTCCTTTTTAATATTAAATTCGTGGGTCCTAATGACCCGATGCTCCCTGCGGCGCTCAGCCACCTTTTCCAAGCGCCTACTGTGCTTTTACAACAAATTCAGTCCCCCTTTTAACACAGGCGGCCAGCACAATGTGTGCTGCCGCCGACTCACCTCTCTGCGGTCTCTTCGGGAGTCTCTGCTGTCGCTGGGAGGCGGGAGGTGAGCTGCAGTAGGAGGGAATGTGCAGGCAGCGAGAGGGACGACTCTGGGGGGCCTAAGACGGCCGACTCGAAGATGCAGCTTGCTTGCTGCCGATGTGGGACCGAGGAAAACTGTGTAAACTGACTCGGGGGCTAAAATAAACAATCGGCGGGGCAAAAAATAAACGGAGGGCTTTTAAGCCCATACAGCGCGTCAGGAGCGGCGTTTTTTTTCGTGGTGCCTCAATGGCACCACCGACGACTGAACACCACTGCAGGCTTCTTCAGGCAGTGGAGGCAGAGCAGGCACACAGGTAAGTCCTCAGGGACGGCATCAAGCACCAGGTAAGCCCTTTCCTTGTCCCTCTGACTTACTGTGTCCTCCTCCTCAACAGCTGCCCAGGAACTGACCAACTGACTAGTTATGGAATTATATTTAAAAGACAAAACTGCCTAAGTTCTAGAATGGCTAGATTGGAATGCTGTGCATGAGCCACTCAGCACAGCATTCCATCCAAGCCATTATGACATGGAATGCTTTTTTTCTTCTGTCTTTTACCAGCTGTAAGTGCACAAGGCACTTTTTCTATTGTTTACAGTGTTTTGTGTGTGTAGGGAGGTTGACTTTTATGTCTAGGGGCCCCTTCGTACAGTACCCTGCTGCCTACCCCTGCAGCAGGTACTCTAAGCACCTGTATATTCTGCGTTCATTTTAATTATCTTATTTCTTTTCTGTAATGACCACCTTTGGGACATTACATTATCCTTTCCACCCCCCCTTATGTATCAACCCCGTTGCAGATCTTTGTGTCATCTGCAAAGAGGCATACTTTTCCTTCCAGTCTCTCTGCAATGTCACTTATAAAGCCCTACACTAATTTGCTGCCTCTGATCCTACCTGGCCAATGGCTTTTCACCACTCCTTCCCACCTCTAAGGTTTTCTTGTGCTTGTCCCAGGCATGTTAAATCCCTCCACAGTGCTCACTCCCACCACCTCTTATGGCAGACTATTCCATTCATCCACCACACTCTCGG
The DNA here is from genome assembly GCA_016271365.2 of Neoceratodus forsteri. Lineage (NCBI taxonomy): Eukaryota > Metazoa > Chordata > Ceratodontiformes > Ceratodontidae > Neoceratodus > Neoceratodus forsteri. Next base: position 639,386,839 of record CM057450.1, on the reverse strand, counting down.
TGAAGAAAAACGTCCTCACATTTCCCCTTAACCTGACACTTCCAATTTCGTATCATGCCCCCTCATTCTTGTATTCCTCCTGTACTGAAAGATTTGGGTAGAAAATTGGCTTACGGGGCGAATACAGAGGGTAATGGTCGGTGGGATAGTCTACTCCCCCAGGAAGGTAATCAGTGGGGTCCCACAAGGTTCAGTATTGGGGCCACTCCTGTTCAATGCCTACATCTCAGATACGGGGAGATGGGGGGGGGGGGTTAGGAGTAGGCCGAGTCTCTTTGCAGATGTCTCCAAACTGGGAGCACTGATGGATACGGAAGAAGCGAGAGAGACAGTCCAGGGGGACCTGGATACCCTGGAGGGTGGGCAAGGAGGTGGAGATTGAAGTTTAATACTGGGAAATGTAAGGTACTTCATTTGGGGATCAGAAACCCGGGCCATGTATACACCGGGGGTTCACACTGCAAGCCACATCGGGCGAGAGGGATCTGGGGGGGTGGTGGTAGATGTCAAAATTAATAAAACTGAAAATTGTAGAAGAACTGCAGCCAAAGCAAACAGGATACTGGGTTGCATAGCCAGGGGAATTACATCCAGGAGGAGGGAGGTGATTCTCCCTCTGTAAAATGCCTTGGTCAGGCCACACCTAGACTACTGTGTGCAGTTCTGGAGATCTCATCTGAAGAAGGACATAGCACTGCTGGAGGGGGTCCAGAGGAGAGCGACCAGGATGATTCAGGGCATGGGGGGGAGGCCCTATGAGGAGAGACTGGAAGAGTTCAGGCTGTACACACTGGAGGAGAGAAGAGACAGGGGAGACATGATAGGGGTCTTCAAGTACGTAAAAGGAATACCCAAGAGTGGAACCAAGGAGCTGTTCAGGCTAAAGAAGGAAGAAACAACCAGAGGGCATGAGAGGAAGTTGGAGGGGGGAAATTACAGGGGAAGTAGGAGACATTATTTCACTGAGAGCGTGGTGAAGCCGTAGAATCCACTGCCCAGGAGACTGGTGGAGGAGGGCACAGTGGAGGGCTTCAAGAAGGGGTGGGACAGGTACAAGGTGAAATTGAAGCCACAGAAGACCCTCTTGGGGGCTGGGGTGGGCGGGAAAGTGAGCACTCACTAGGTGACTGGCTACCAAGCAGACATGACAGACCACTAGGCCTATTCTGCTGGCTTTTAGTATGTTAGTATTTATATATGTTAGTATGTCACCCCCTGTACCTTGTTTATGCCCTTAAGGTACTTGAATGTTTCTATCTTGTCTCCCCGATCCCTCCTCTCCTCCAGCGAGAACATATTGAGGTCCTTTAATCTCTCCTCATATGTTTTTTGGTGCAAGTCCTATACCATCTTTGTCACCCTTTTCAGGACCGCCTCCACCCTGTCCACATCCTTACGAAGGTGCGGCCTCCAGAACTGCACACAATGCTCTAGTTAAGACCTCACTAGCATTTTATACAATGGCATCGCCACCTCCCACCTTCTGTTAATGATATCTCTGCCTATGCATCCCAGCATGTCACTAGCCCTCCCTGCAGACTTTGTACTCTGCTTTGACACCTTTAGGTTGCCTGAAATGATAACCCCTAGATCCCTTTCCTCCTTGATGATCGTTAGCAACTCCCCCCCAATCCTGTATCCCTCCCCAGGGTTCCCTCACCCCAGGTGCATTATTTTGCACTTCTTGGACTTGAACCTTAGTTGCCAAACCTCGGACCACTTTTCAAGCTTCCTCAGATCCCACATTTTCTCCACCCCATCCAGAGTATCCACCCTGTTGCAGATCTTGGTGTCATCTGTAAACAGGCAGACCTTTCCCTCCAGCCCTTCTGCTATATCACTAATCAATAAATTGAACAGGACTGGCCCAAGGACTGATCGCTGAAGTGCCTCATTGGTTACCCCCCTTCCCCGGATTCGATCCCATTTACAGCCACCCTCTGCCTCCTGTCCGTTAATCAGTTCCTAACCCAGTTTACCACCTTGTGTTCCATGCCCAGACTATCCATCTTGTTAACCAGCCTGTTATGTGGGATGGTGTCGAAAGCCTTGCTGAAATCGAGGTAGACAATGTCCACTGCCCCCCCCCCCGATTTCCCTCCTCCGTCACCCAGTCAAAAAAATCTGTCAGGATTTGTCCGACATGACCTTCCTGCTGGGAATCCATATTGCCTCGGATCCTGGGCATTGTTGGATTCCAAGTGTGCTGCTATTCTTTCTTTGAACAGTGCCTCCATGATCTTACCCACTACTGAGGTGAGGCTGACCGACCTATAGTTCCCTGGCTCCTCCCTGCTGCCACGCTTGTGTACAGGGACTACATGTGCCTTTCTCTAGTACTCTGGAACCACTCCTGTGTTGACTGACTCAGAGAACATGGATGCCAGAGGTGCGACTAGCTCTCTTCACAGCCCCCCTAATATCCTTGGGTGCATGCCATCCGGCCCCATTGCTTTGTCTACCTTCAGTTTTGTGAGCTTCTCCAGGATCCTCTCCACTGTGATTGGACTTGTGTTTCCCTCCCCCACTTCGTATCATTTACCCAACTGTGGTCCCTGACCCTCTCCCTCTTCAGTGAATACTAAACAGAAGTACAGTATTTGTTCAGTATTTCCGCCTTTTCCAGGTCTTCCTCCTTGCACTCCCCTGCATCCCCTCTGAGCTGTACAACCCCCCCCCAGCCTTCCTTCTTTCGCTGATGTACCTATAGAATGTTTTATCCCCATTTTTCACTTCTGTGCTAATCTTTCCTCAGTCTGTGCCTTTGCTCTCCTAACAACCTTCCCTTAGATTCTTTAGGTACATCTCCCTGTCTTCCTCCCTTTGAGTCCCCTTATATTTCCTGAAACCTGCCCTTTTGGCCCTTGTCTGCTACCTCCTTAGAGAACCATAGCGGTTTCCTCCTTCTCTTGCCTTTGTTTACCACCCTGATGCACTGTTTCGTCACCTCCTCTATAGCTCCCTTCAGGTGTTCCCAGTGCTCCTCAACTTCCCCTCCTATCTCCCTCCTCTCATCAGGGCCTCTTCGATACACCTCCCCATTTTGGCAAAATATGCCCTCCTGAAATCTAAGTCCTTTGCCTTTGTGTGACTACACTGTGTCCTTGTCCCCATGCTAAACCACACTATGTGGTGGTCGCTGGACCCCAGTTGACCTTCAACCCAGACTTCTGTGATTCTGTCCATGTTGGATAGTACTAGGTCCAGAATCGCCTTGTCTCTGATGGGGTCATACACTAGCTGCCTGAGGCCTGCTCCCTGTAGGGAATCTAGGATGTCTCTGCTTCTGCTTGAAGCAGCAGCCAGGTGGTCCAATCTACATCTGGCATACTGAAATCACCTAGCAGCAGAACTTCTGCTTCTGTTGCCATTATGTGTATTTCATCCACTAGCTCCCTGTCCACCCCCGTGCTGGAGGCCTGTAGATCACCCCTGTGTGTATTGCTGTGCCATTGCCAGGTTCGAGGGTGAGACACAGTGCCTCAGCCTCCCCCATCTACCCTGTACCTCTGTAGCCTTTATACCTTCTCTGACAAACAGGGCCACCCCCCTCCCCTTTTTTCTTCCTTAACCCTCCTGAAGAGTGCATAATCTGGTATATTTATGTCCCATCCATGATTTGCAGTGTACCAAGTCTCAGTTATTGCTGCAATGTCCAGGTCCACCTCGATTAGCAATGGTAGCTAAGTGGAAGTGAGTTTCTAGAGGTGGTATCCTTAAAAACGGTGGACAGCTTCAACAGAGGTTGAGAGAGGGTGAGGCAGAAAGCTGCAGGCTGGGGGGGGCAGAGGGGTATTTGAAAGGGGTTATGGGAGATATAGGGGGCAATTCCCTTTGTAAACAAGGTGGGAACCGCATACTTGAGCAGACAAGATAGACCATAAGGCCTTTATTTGCTGGCACAATCATATGTTGGATAGCACTGCGTTCTACTGTGATGTGCCTCAAGGTTCGATCCTGGCTCCCACACTGTTGGCAGTGTACATGTTACTATTGGGGGAGATTATCAGATGATATGGTTTGGATTTTCATAGTTATGCTGATGATATCCAGTTACATTTGTCATCAGCTCCGTAAGGAGATGTACCAGTCGCAGGGCTAAGCGAGTGCCTTAAGGAGATCCAAGACTGGGTGGCCATCAGTTGGTTTACTCTAAATTCCACAAAGACAGAGGTGCTACTGCTGGAATTTGGCCGATGTGGGTTAGCAATGAATGGCATTGGTGTCACTTTACCATCTTTAAGCGGCATCATGTTTGGAGCTGTGGACAGGGTTAGAAATCTGAGGGTCAATATGGATTCTAAGTTGAATCTCGAACATCAAGTGTCAGTTGTTGTCCACTGTGGCTTTTTCCATTTTCAAAACCTACCCTGGATCAAACCCTTTCTAGTGTCCACTGACTTGGTGACAACGGTGCATGCCTTTTCCACATCCAGACTGGACTACTGCAACATGCTCTTCCTAAGACTCTCTGAGAAGCTGCTGCATTGGCTGCAGCTTATGCAGAATGCAGCAGCCCGGTTGACTGCTGGGACATCTTGGTCTGAGCATATCACACCAGCGCTCTGTGAGCTGCAATGGCTGCCAGTTCGCTAGCACATCAGTTTCAACGTGTGTGTGATGACCTACAAGGCCCAGCATAGTCTGGGCCCGGGCTACCTCAAATATCTCCTGGTCCCATATGCTCCCAACCGTTCTCTCCAGTCCAGAGGCGGGATTCCTCTGTATCCAGAGGTTGCGGCTCAAGTCTTTGGGGATCTTGTGCTCGGGATCTCAGCCCTGCAACTTTGGAATGCAGTGTCCCTGGAGGTTAGAGGAGCCTCTCAGCAGATAGGTTAAGAGACAACTGAAAACCCATCTTTTTAATATCTGTCATGAGTTTGGGTGTTTATGCTAATTTTTTACCGGTTCTGTGCTTTGATGTTTTATTCTGTTTTTATGTTTCTAAGGCATCCAGAGCCTCTGGGATTGGGTGGCCTAAAAATAAAATTGCCTTGCACTGCTTTACTGCCTACTGTCTCAGCTCCACTTTATTCCAGATAACAATTTTTCCAGATCCACATGGATAAATATACTTCTGCCCCAGGATCCACACTTCACGCCACTGAAAGAGGAGCATCGGGGAAGGCACTGCCACAGTCATCCCTGGTTGATCTGAAGGGTTAGGATGGCAGGCCATGGCGTTGCCCAGGGGAGCCAGCATGGACAGACCACTGCCAGAGCCGTACCTTGATAAAGGAAGGTGTTGGATGGCAGATTAAGGTGTAGCCCGAGCTGGCAACGATGCCTATGTGGTGAGGGCATTGCCAGAGCCATACCTTATGGAAAGAGAAGTGTTGGATGGCAGACCACGTTGTGCTAGACTAAAGTTGACTAAAGCGTAATCTTGTGCGGCACCCCCATGCAGTAACGACCAGAAGGAGACCAAAGAATGGAGGACCCCCCCCCTCCAGTTAGCTGGAGAAAGATCCAACGCCGCTTCCCTGGACCGTGTAGCTCCGGCAATCCTTAGAAGAGGACTGGAGCCACAGGGCGGGGGGGGGTCACCACGTAGGCCTGCAACAACCCTTCCCCCGAGGAAAATCCGCTGCTGTGTCTGAGGAGGAAACAGGTGGCGACAGATCCAACTGCTGAAAGAAGGCAAATATCCTAAGCACCAGGAAAGACAGGCCTACCACACAAGGGCTAGGTCAAGGAAAGCACAAGCCGCCGCCCGCCAGCAAAACCAAGGAAATTATGGCTGGCGGAAAACAGTTTACAGACGAGAAAAATACTGTAAATGGGAAAAGTAAAATGAAATGCATGCTCAACTGAAGCTGTAGAGTTTCTGAGAGGTCCAATGCACGATGGTCCATGGGGGAAAGAACTGAGGAGGGCGCAGGGCCGCCCACGTAGAAACAGAAGTGCTGATGTCAGCTGACATCGTTGTCGTGGGTGGCCCCATTAGACTGCTAGCTAGAAAGTTTTCCTTGTGGTTCTGGTGCCTGACAGCTATAGTTCTAAAGGTGTGGCTCACTGCAGGAGATATCCTCAAAGATATACACTTCTAGAATCAACCCATTAGTCGGCAGATATAAAAATTGTTCTTTAAAAAAACGAACATGCATCAAGAATCAATAACAGGAACTCACATCCTCATACCTTGGTTAGCTGTTTACTGCTTCTTTCGGATGGCAGGGGAAGGATATCTGCTAGCTCTCTCAGTGAGGCTGTGTAATTATAGTACTGCAGCCTGCAGGAAGTCACAAACAAGAAACCAAAAGAAAGAATTACCCAAGTGCTGAGGTATAGTGCATGATGAACTCTTACAAATAGAACAGTGTCTTGTGGCTGACATTTCTTGGCATGGATTGGTTGAATGCAAACAACTGATTTTATAATAACTATATCAGGGTGTCTCATGCTAATAGTTTTAAAATTCTCAAGTTATAAGTTCAGTTTGCATAGTCCATTTCCCCTCACAGCGGGGGTTTCGTCAAAGTGAAGCATTTTGATTCTGAATTCAAATTCTAGTAGTCCTTAAGTAAGGAATATGCCATTACAGACTGTGGCTCAAAGGATCTTCCAGCATGCCAGAGGGGTATAAGGACATGACTCCAAAGGAAAAGTGGCTTGAGGGTCCATGGAAGTGCATCAAAATCCTGACGCCGCTGAAAAAACATTAAAAAATGCAAGATCTGAAAACGGTTTAGCTCACATTTTATATATTTTCTGCAAATATGTCACCCTTTTCCTTTATCACTAAGAAGAGTTACATGAAAACAGTATCTCGTTCCCCTAGACTTCAACTTCTCTGGCAGCTTGTCTACACATCGCATAATAATCCTCTTTATGACATCATAATTATCTTTAATAACAGACTGTGATGTCATAAGCAGAATTATGACATCAGGTGTAGACAAGCGGCCTGAGCAGGTAGGAGAGAGGTCCTGTTTTCAAGCAAATGTCCTTAGTGATACAGAATAATAGGTGAGAAATACTCAAAAATATGAAATAAAAGTTGAACTGGGTCTAAATATTGCATGTTTCAAAATGTGGTCCAACGGGATCAGAAGCTCAGGAGCTGTTTAAACCACAGCCAGAAGCAGCTATTCAGCTTAAAAAAAGGTTATCTTTAGTACAGAAACAGTTGTTTGGATTCAATCAAGTAACAGAATACATTAAGGAACAGAATTATTAAATAGTCCCCCTTAGCAGAACTGTGACAGATTCTGATTATTGAGTATTGTTAATTGCAAGCTAAAAATCAGCTGTTTGAGTACAGCTCTATAGGCTTGTTACACTGTCTGATCTGCACCATTGAGAGAGGTGCAGATGAGTGGCACTGGTGTAGGTCAAACAGTGCACACATAATGAAGAGTGTTGCAGGGGGCTGGGATGTGCTCTGATGCAGTAAAGAGCATTCGGTGTTTTCATGGGATCCCTACCAATGCAGGTGTGTTTGGCTGGCTGTAAACACTCTGCTCTGCCTGCATCGGTACACTCCTGCGACACACCATGACGTGCTGTGCTGCTCTAGCGCTGGGCACTGTCTTCTGACCAGATGATGCTATGCTACTCGTGCCAACTCTGAAAAAGGCACACAGTATGTGAGTAAAACAGTAAAAAGAAACAGGTTGTTGCAACTGTGGCTTGTTAGAAGAAATGAGGGCATTCATCTACATCTGTACTCTGCTCTGTTCTACATCAATCACGTTGGTCTTCCTTCCTCTCTTCTCCGTCCGAAGGGAACTGCTGTGCAGAAAGAGAGAGAGAGTACTGATACAGAGTGCCGCAACTGCTACCATGTAAATGCATGGTGGCGGCGGGGCAGGTGAGCAAGCAGAGGAGAGTAAAAAGCACCACTCCCCTTTATATAAATGAGCCTTTTGCAAAAGATTTCAATTAAGGAAGCAACAGAGATGGGACGAGGATGGGCTTTGGACAAGGTACTGATTAAAGAGCAAGAAGTCAGCTGTATAAGCTACAGTTTCATGCAAAAGGCATCGATCAAGGGACAGAGAGGTGTGTTGTTCTGTAATTAGGTTGGACACACCAGAATGACTTTGTACTGAACTTACAGAAGAAAGTAGATCCACCACCTAACTATGCACTGAGTAAGCAATAAACCACGAAAAAGGTGTGGGTTGTGTAAGTAATACCCTACGACAGGCCATGTGTTTTGTACACAATGTGACACAATAGGCTGCACATTAGACAGTTATAACGTATGGCCAGATGCGTAGTGAAGCACAAGGCCACTGGTCAAGTGCCTTCAGCCTGTGGCCATGCATCACAGCGATCTAATGCACAGCACCTAAGTACCTTATTACACTTATAAAATTAGGCTGTATATCGTATATGAAATGTACAAATTAAAATGTATAGCTAAAATAGTGAAAAAGTAATATTTTTGCCATTTGGAGTTTTGTCCTGCTGTGGACACTATACCTGTATTTTTCTTTTTCAAACTGGTTGTCATGGCTCCCCACTCCCCTCAGCTGTTTTTGATGTTTTGTTTTTTTTTACATTCTGTAATTTTTTCAACTCTGTTTATTCACTTTCATTCTGGTGGGGAGTTACCCCCTATCCGCCCATGATCCCCATCCCACCCCCATCCTTCAGGCACCCCCCTCAACCTTCCTGAACTGGGGAGCCTGTGACTTACCCCTCACAGTGAGGCTCCCGAAGGAGAGACTGAAATTCACCACAGGTCCCAGATGAGACTCATGCTCGGCATCATTCAGTTGGGTCGTGGAGCGGCTTCACTGGGCATCACCCTGCTTCAGCCCAAAAGGGTTTTCCCATGGTTTCACTTTTGGAGACATGGCACTGCAAGGAATCACTGATGTGACCGTTCATGCGATGTCTGTCGACACCTCCCTCCCTGTGCATATGGAACCCAACTACTCCACCCAGCCTCTGCTTGGTGTTGCCCTGACGCTGAGTCCCTGCAACCCCCCCCACCACCACCATCAGAGGAGAGCAGTCCATCGGACATTCATCCTACCTGCCCCTCCGCTGGCCCTCTGATGCTCCAGACTCATTCCTGAAGTCAGGATGTCAGTGTTGCAAGAGGCAGTACTACTGCTGTGCCGGCGGGCTAGCTATACTGTCATTGTTAAAGTAGTTTAACAATACATATCCCATCTCCAACCTTGTTAGCATGGCCCCCTCGGCTGCATACACACATCAAAATGACAGACCATCATGACTCAGCCCCAAAATCCCTAAAACGCAGGCACCACAACGCCGTCAGCTGGAACCAGGAGTGTAGCCATCGCCCACCCAACTCCTACATGCACAGCTGTCAGTGTGAGGCTGCAAGTGAGAGCATTTCTATAGATTCATTTATGTTACCCTTTTTTGGACTACTGCGGGCTAGGCAAATCAGGACCAAGAGGGCAGCAGTTTCTGAAAAGGAAGTGGACCAAAAGACTGGCAATTTTAATCATGGGAACCAAAAGTGTGACTTGCGCGTAAAGTAAGACATGGAATTTGAAGACAGCAGAGATAGGGAACCAGCGCTGTGAGCAGGTAGCGAGTGGGTAACCAAGCAACTGATCAGTAGCAGGAGGACTGCTACTGAAAGCAGAGATGTAAAAAAAGTAAAATTAGTCAACCCCCAAAACATTAAAACAATATTGATGAACTTCAACAGTTTAACAATGAAGTCTGACTAACGTCTGAAAAACAAATGACAGACCTTTACCTTTCAAATGTTTTTAGACACATAAATAGTGTGCTTTTTTTTTTTTTTTTTGTGCTACATTCAGGTCGCCCGCACTTGTTTTTACCTGTATATTAAACAGAGTTTCCCTTCTCTTTTTGTAATGTGCTTATAAAATGGTAAAAGTGTTTTCTTTAATGGAAAAAACATATTCATTTCATGTAGTTGGACTGTTACCAGGTATAATATGTAAGCTTGGTAACGAAGACCGAGTGCCTTTGAAGGTCCCCAAAAAGTGCATTAAATTTCAAAGAAACCCATCTTATCAAGGGTTACACAGACACAAAAAATACAGAAACGTAGAAGTTGTCTGAAGATAAGGGCCTTTGGCCCACCGAGTCTGCCCTATCATCCCTAAGAGATGTGCTTTTTCAATTTCTGCTGGTTAGAGCTTGTTCCCCTCCCCTGCCTACCAGCAGTCCCCTATGCCTATCCCAAGCTTTTTTTAAACCCATAATCGTTTCTGCCTCCACGACCTCTGCTGGCAAGCTGTTCCATTTGTCCACCACACTTTCTGAGAAGTACTTCCTCACGTTCCCCCTGAACCTACCTCCTTCCAGTTTCATCTTGTGCCCCCATGTCCTTGAATATCTTTTTCTTTGAAAAATTGTATTCTCCTATACTTTATTTATCTCTATTAGATATTTAAATGTCTCAATCTTATCGCCCCTCTCCCTCCTCTCCTCCAGAGAATACATGTTTAATTCCCTCAGCCTAACCCTGTAGGGCTTGTGATGCAGTCCCTGCACCATTTTGGTTGCCCTCCTCTAAACCGCCTCTATCCTATCAATGTCCTTTCATAGATGATGCCTCTAGAACTGGACACAGTACTCGAGATGTGGCCTCACCAGTGATCTACATAGTGGAATCATCGCCTCCCTTTTTCTGCTGGTGATGATACCTCTATCTATGCAGATACTGTTTAAAAAAATTGAAAACGTTTTTATTTTAATAGAAAATTATTTTATTTTCATTTAGTTAGGCAGTTGCTGGGTACATTACATTGCGTTAGTTACCAACTGTGCATTTACTGGGAATTAATGAAAGGTCAGGTGATGTTTAGACCAATAAAATTGTCAGAGTTCTGAAGCCTATTTTATAAACTCTTCATAACCCACTCTACGGGTGCATCAGAGACCCAACTTACAGAGTTAATTATTTACAACTTACAAAGTTAATTATTAGTGTATCAGTGTATCAACTCACAACCTCTCAAGTGGTCTGTCTCATTTATAAAAGGGAATACTGGCTGGTATAAAAGGGGGTTGGGCAGATATTCAGTGGAGCGCAACCACAGAAATGTGCCCTGGAGCCATATTCAACCAACGTGAAAGTGCAGCGCAATATCCACTGCACAGATGCTCAACAGTAATGTATGCGGCACAAGTACATGGGGGCGTTCCCATGAATATGCTGTGCAATGGCATATTCATCCGAAAAGCATGGCGCAAGGTAGGAGCAAGTTACAGAATGCACCAGACAAACTTGAGCATATAAAAGGAGGCTCAAACACACACACACAGCAGATGCACAAGCCAGAAAAAGAGACAGGAATGGATGTAGGGCCTTTCCTGATGGAAGTGGTAATGAAGGGTGTGAGGAAAACGGAGGAACACCAATGTGACCAAAGGCGGGCATGTTGGCGGTATGCCTAACACAGACGGTACCATGCCCGCCTCACCTTTGAGGACTGTGGTGATACGGAGATCGTGGGCCAGTGCCGTCTGAACAGGGCAATTCTGAGGCAGCTCTGTGAGCTGTGCCATGATGAGTTGCAGGCACCCACCAGAAGGAGTTATGCCATCACAGTTGAGACCAAGGTGACAGCAGCAATGTGTCTGCTTGCCACAGGCACCTTCCAGAAACCAGTGGGGGAAACCATTGGTATAACCCAGTTGGCCACGTCCCACCTCCTCACACAGTTCCTCAACGTCCTGCTGCCACATGCTTCGGAGTACATAAGATTCCCAAGCGCACAGGCAAAACGTACAGCAAACATGCAGGACTTCCACAGGGTGGCACACATGCCAGGCATTACTGGGGCCATAGACTGCACCCACGTGGCCATACGCACACCACCTGACCCAGAGGGAGCCACCTACATGAACAGAAAGGGATGCCTATCTCTCAAGTGCCAGGTGGTGTGCAATGCCACTGGGTACATCACCAATGTCTGTGCCACCCACCCTGGGACTACACGACGCATTCATCTGGCACAGCTCCATCCTGTGCCAGAGGTTCGAGCGTGGGGAGATCCCCACAGGTCTCCTGATAGGTGAGCACGGCTTGGGACAGAGTGAGAGGACAGCCGTGAAGGGGTGGAGAGGCTCAAGCCACACATGGAGAGTGATGTGTGGGTGGCCATAGGCAGCAGGGGGGAGGGCAAGGGAACAAGCAATGCCATGTGCCAACCAGCATGTGTTACCCCCACAGGTGACAGCGCCAACCCCCTGCGCCCCTGGCTGCTCACCCCCATCTGACGCCCATCCAGTGCTGCAGAGGAGAGAGATTCAATGAGGCATACATAGTTACACTCAACTTCATTGAGCGGGTCTTTGGCATGCTCAAGATGCAATTCCATTGCCTAGACAGGTCCGGTGGTGCCCTACAGTACAGCCCTGCGAAAACCTGTGGCCTATTCCTGGCCTGCTGCATCCTGCACAACATAGCCATTGACCGTGGGATAGCTGTCCAGGTGGATGAGGGCAGCAGCAGTGATGAGGACCGGGATGACGAGCCGGATGGGGGTGCACAGCCACCCATGCAAAGGAGGGACCCCAGGATGGTCGTATGGGCACGGAGGTACCGTGACACGACTGTACAGGAGCACTTCGGGAACCGCAGGTGAGTACCAGACACGACAGCCATGCATGCACGGAACACTATGCACACACACACACACACACACACACACAAAAAGGTGCACGGCCACACAGGGGTGCATGCAGGAACACTGGCACACACACAGCATGCATAGGGACCACACAAACACACAGCCACACACCCACAACACAGTGCACAGGCATGGGTGCACGCAGACACACATGGGCCCTGCACTGGACACAAAGCTACCTGCAACCTAACCCGCACATGCACCACCAGCACCATCATGCGTCGCACAGCTGGGCACAGTGGGGCATGTGGGTGGCACAGTCAGGAGCGGTGGGCGATGTGGCAACACACACACACCAGTGCAGCTGGACGTGGCATGGATCAGAGTGAATGCACTGGCACAAAGGCAAGGCCGGCACAGTGCTGCCCTCATCACGCCCATGCCACAAGGTCCAGCAGCACTGCATGCACACATGGAGGACGTGCCACACGCCACACATACGTCCCAGCACACGTACATGGGCACGCCCAGCCTAGTGCGCACCAGCCAACAGCAGCGGGTAGCAGGACAGGACACACACCCAGCAGGTCTACTGTGCAGTGCCACGGCCACGTGGGCAGCCATGCCGAGCTTTGTGGCAGCCACGAGGTGCTAAACAGCCACTGGAGGTGTAACCATGGGGTAGAGCTTGAGGACACGACCAGGTTCTCACGGGCGTGAAAAGTCTGACGAAGAGATTACTGTTGGGTGTGTCAGGGATGGATACGTCAGAGCCCGGCGTCAGCCGTGATGGGGTCACCAGACGCAGAGTTCGTGGTGTCAGTGTTGCACTACAGGGAGTCCCACGCACCCTGCCATGCCCAGTGGATGCCAGCGATGCAAATCCGGCAGCAATAGTACCGGCAATGCAGTCCAGCAATGCGTTCGTGGCCTCCCGCAGCTGCCGGAGCTCACCGATCGGCTGGGCACGTCCAATGTCCCCACACTCGGACAGTTGACACAACTCCACCCACAGTGCATGGATCTCAGCCTCGAGCATTGCCTCATTTTCCACAGATGACCACATCAGCCTGGTGTGCTCATCCAGCCTGTCAGCACCTTGCGCATCATGGGACTGACGCTGACCTGCTGGGGGTGTGGCGGCATGCCATGCAACATCCCTCACCTGAGGACGCTGCACAGGGGACTGCGCAGGTGGTGGGGATTGTGCAGATGCTCCATCGGTGGCCCCTGTGGTGTGCTGCATGGTGGCCACTGCATCCCACTGCCATAGCCCATCTGCCTGCTGGGCTAGCCCCGAGGCATCACTGACTGCGCCAGTGCCCCCCCCCAATGACCGGTGAGAGCGGCGGCGCCACACACCACTGTGCAGCCATGGTCAGGTGGCAGCTGCATGGGTGCCATAACACCAGTGATGGCAACCGCTGCCTGTGTATGTCCCAGTACCCTGGGCAGCATGTCCAGGCCCGTGCCATCCACGCTCCATGTAATGTCATCATCAGTGTCCAACAACACACCTTCCTGTCTCCCTTGTACAATTACTGGTTGGGCCTCGGTTAGCAGGAGGTCCATCAGGGGGTCGTCGTCGCCCAGACCCAGGAATTCCAGCAGCCCCACACTGCCCCGTCGCCGACAGTCAGTGTCCCTGATGCCTGTGGACGCTGATGGCACTGCCTCATTGGGTCCAATGGTGCCGGCCCTGCAACTCATCCCTGAGGCATGATGACGCTGGAAGACAAAAGAGCAATATCAGTGTTGATGGTGGCATTGCAAAAGGGCATGTGCGCCACCACCGTGCCTGCATGCAACAGGGGATGTCTGTGCAGCACCACACATCAAAGCGGTCATGCCACAGGCGGTGCACATGCCAGGCCAGCCATGGTGAGTGGATGCAGCACATGGTGTTGCACCAACACACGGCTGACATGCATGCCCCCCCCCACAGGCCACAACACCAGTGTTGTGCTGTGCAGCTGCCTGCGCCCCTGTGGACCATGCTGTGCCGCCGATGCACGCTGCGCAGGAAGCGCTGAGGGACAGCCATGCAGCACTGCACACCCTGGACCACATCCCACAGCAACAGTACAGTACCCATGCTGCAGTCCCACTACACACAGGTGGCCAATGCCATGCTCGTTTGCCCCATGTGCAGCATGCACAGCTGCATGCCACACAAGCAATTGGCACTCATCACTGCTGCAGTCACGCTTGCACGCTGCCAGCCAGCACACCCCTCCACACCCACATACGACGACAACAGACTCACAGTGCTGTGATGGGCTGCAACCCGTCTGGAATCCACCTCCTGGGACACCCTCTATGGCGGCACGGGTGACGGTTGCCGCCACCATCTCCTCACCCGCCATCAGTACTGCTGTGGTGTCCAGTGCCCCACCCATCCTGCTGCGAGACACCCTAATGGTGGCCAACTTCTCCTTAATACACCTACAGTCTGTCCCCATCTTCTTGCACTCCTGTGCACTCCTGTTATGTCTGCCGTGTGCGGTCACGTATGTTGCCACCTCTTCCCACCCAGTGGCACGGTCCTGCGGGGTGCCAGTGTCACCACTCAGCAGTGGCTCCCTGTCCAGGTAGGCCTCAAACAGGGTCTGCTGTTCATCCTTAGTGAAGATGGGCCTGCGCTTCCGTGCAGGCCCCTCAGCTCCCTCCGGCTCAGACATGTTGCTACCGGTGGACAGTCAGGCCCGATTAGCAGCTTGACAGCCCAACCTGGAACAGTGCAGCACTGACAATATGCACACCTATATCATAACACAACACAATATGATGGTCCTTACCTCACTGGCTGCAATACCTGTCAGTAACCTGTGCTGTGTTGTGGAGCTTTTATGACTCATCTCATGCAAATAAGCCACTGCACAATAGTTAATGATATGCTAATGTGCACAACTGCACCTGGTATTGGTTCATGAGGCTATTTGCATAACGCTGGCTGAATACTGCGGAATTGCGCATTGCGCAACACAACTGCGCCAGAGCAGGTCACCAGCGCACTTCTGGCACATGTGCAATGCACATATACACACCTGCCATGCGCGTCGTCAGCAGAACACACTCCTGTGTGGCATATCGCGCAGCTGATTGCGCTGCACTGCAGTGTCCTATGGTGCATGCGTCCATGTGAGCGTGCTGCGCATGCAGCGCTGCTGTGCCTTATCGCATAAAAGTGTCCACACACAGTCTGCCAATGTGCGACTGGCGCACACACAGTGTGGCGCCGTATGACGCAGAACACGTACACAGGTCACAGCCATGACCCCAAACTCCCGCCTGCACTTCCGGCATTGCGCATGTGTGGTACTGCACGATCGGCCTCCATTGTGCATGCCTATTGCGCATCTACATGCTGCGCCATTGTGGTCTGTATACAATGGTCGCGCATCTGGCGCAGCGCAGAGCCACATGCTTACATTGCACGCCACACTGACCCGCTGCTACGTGGAGGTGCGCGGGTACCATGGCACATTCGGCAGGGCACCAACGATGGGCCAGGAACTGGTCTGACATTGAGAAGGTGAACCTGGTGGCCTTAGTAAAGCCACATGCAGAGCAGCTCTTTGGGGTTGGTGATCTCCATCTGCCTCTGTCCCAGGTGTGGGAAAGTGTAGCAGAGGGCCTGGAGAGACAGACAGGGGGTCACGCGGTCCAGGAAGCAGTGTTGCCACCACTATGGCGACCTGCGTAGGCATGACCCGAAGCATCTGTGGCGCCTGCAGGACCATACCCGGTGAGGCGCAGTGCTACAGCCAGGTAGGTGTCCCCATGCACTGTGCATGCAGCCATTGTCCATTTTCTGTGGTGGTTGTGTTGCCTGTGGCTGCAACGAGGGGCGACTGCGGGAGTGCTTGTGGGTCCAGCAGTGCACTGGCCTGCCTGTGCGGTGCATGGCGCCACTGACCCAGACAATATACCAACAAGCAGGACAATGTCCCTGCTCGTGCTGTAGCAGCGCTGTGCACTGTATCCAGGCTGTGGGGGGTGGGAATTGTTCATGGCATGCCACTCATGTACCTTTCTGTCTCTGTTTCTTCCACAGGCCAGCGGAGCGCAGACTGGCCAGGGAGGCTGCCGCTCAGGACGGTCAGCGCCGTGAGGGAGGTGCAGCTGCATGCCCGGCGCTAGGACCGTCTGGTGAGTGTGTGCAGCATGGTTCACACAGCATTGCAGGGGCTGGGATGGGTGTTGCCAGTACAGATGGAGGGCACTGCCGCCGTGCGAGGCTATGACATGTGGTGGGGTAATGGCTCCACTGCCTGTGTTGTGTTGCGCTGTGTGTGGCAGGGCCATACACGTAGCCTCTGTGTGGTGGCATCCTGTCGCTGTCACTGGTGGGGTGTGTGTGTGTGTCCCACGGTGCATCACTGCTGCTGGTTGGCTCCTGTCCTGCCTGTTGGGGTGTTGCCCCTGCACTGTGGGG
The DNA here is from genome assembly GCA_016271365.2 of Neoceratodus forsteri. Taxonomy (NCBI): domain Eukaryota; kingdom Metazoa; phylum Chordata; order Ceratodontiformes; family Ceratodontidae; genus Neoceratodus; species Neoceratodus forsteri. The sequence continues at coordinate 639,369,859 of CM057450.1, read as the reverse complement.
TACACTGCACAGATGTGAGTGCATGTTGTTCACTGACGTCCAACCAGTATCTCTGTGGGGCATAGCTAGGTCTGCTTTTGCTGTCCACTGTGCGCATGCTGTTGGTGGTTCCGTCCATGGGTAGGCATCGCAGCTGTCCTGTGCACACACACCGGGGAGAGAGGAATGCTGCTGTTAGGGGCCCCGACACTTAGTGGCTGTTCTGTGTTCCCCTTTCTTAGGTCTTCCTGGGCCTCATGGCGGATGTTGGAAAATCGGGGTCATTGGCAGAGATGTGCTACAGCTCCAGCACCTAGTCCTATGGCTACTGGACAGGAAGGCTGTCCACATCAGGCTGAGCAGGAGACATCTGTCAGCAACCCAGCAGCTAGTATTAGAGGTGCACAGGATGCTCATGGCACTGAGGCGACCGCGGCATTAGCAAATGGACTTTAGTCTTCTAGCTCCAACCACCATCCCCTGCCCACCATCCATCGGGACTGTTGCTATTCTTCCCTCCTGCTCCCTGCGTTGTCCCCGGCCCATTACCCTTGTTGCCCTCTTTTGCTTCCTTCCTCGGTTTCCCCCTTCCCTGTTGTTGTTTCTGCCCTGTTGCCACCCAGGCTTGTTTGTGTCTTACACCGTTGTGTTTCTTATTAAACTGTTCTTCCTTTTGCACATCTGCGTCTGTGTCTCCTTCACATGCATGCTGTTGCACTGTGCTGCCGTTGTTCTGTGCTGTTGGTGGGCATGCCCCTCTCTGTCCCCGTGCTGTCCCCTCCGTGTGGTTCTGTTGTGTGCACAGTGACCTGTGTGCCATATCCCTCTGTGTCGCAGGCCCTTGGGTGTTGACTGTGTGCCTACCGTGTCCATGGTACAGTGCCATGTGTCCCTGTTTGCCTGTGGTGGCCTGTCCACCTCCAGCCATGGTGCCCTTCCAAGTGCTGGTGTGCTGTGCGGTGCTGTGTCCGGTTTCCCTGTGTGTATCCCTGGCATGTGCATCATGCGCCTGGTGCATGTGTGACGGTATGGCAACAGCACACTGTACTTGCCTGGTGCCCTCACCCTGTGGCTGTGGCGTCGTCCTAGATGGTGTTGCCTGTCGGGAAGGTGGTTATGCGGTGGCCTATACCTGCTGCTGTCCGCTCCTTAAGTCTGGTGGGCTTTGTCACATTGGTGACCGGGGTCTGTGTAGGACGCCGGGCGTTGTCTATGGCCCTCTGGCCCCCTGCCTCCTGCCCACTGTCCCCTTATGGTTGACGTCTGCTACCTCTGCCTTGGCCCTGAGCACTTGTGCTGCCATGCCTGTGTCTCCTTTTGCATGTAGGACTTGCTCAGCCTGCTAGTTTCAGCATGCTCACTTGCTCCTGTGCAGGCCAGGTTGCTCCGGTGAATGTCTGGTTCCTGCTAGTTTCAGCATGCTCACTTGCTCCTGTGCAGGCCAGGTTGCTCTGGTGAATGTCTGGTTGTGCAATGACACATTTATGCTATATTCAGTGTATTCTGCACCTGCGTATGTCTGTGGCGCATCTGCTGAATATGGCATAATTTTCCTATGACGCACTTGGATTGCGCTGCACATTACGCACATGCTCACATTCAGGGAGCAGTTTAGAATATCTTGGCCGGTATGTTTAAGCACGAAAGGGAAGTCTGCTTGTTATAATGGCTGTACTGTGCTGCAAGAAAAAATAATGCCTCTGAAAATGAAACAACATACTGTAAATGTTACCTACTGCTATGATGTACAGCTAAACATTTTATAACTGCTAAATATTTTGCTACCAGTTGTCTAATAACAGTCAATAGTTTGCAAAACGGTTGTAATTGAGTTGCTGTGGTGGTGTATATATTCTAAACTAGTCGAAGTCAAGTAACTCTCTTTGGATCTCCTTTTTAAACAATTAGAGGCTCTGGCTACTCATGCGGATAGATAAAGTGAAACAGCTATAGCTGCACACTCAAGAGAGAGAGAGAGAGAGAGAGAGACAGACAGACAGAAACAGACAATCATACGAACATACGAATGTGGCAGCAGAAATAGATTATCTGGTCTATCTAAGTCTGCTCGAGTGTGCAGCTAGCCCCTAGTTTCTGCAGCTGCCCCTCCCTTATCATCCCACTGCTACCCCACCTTCCCACCCCCACCCTCACTCTCCTGCCTCGTCCCTCGCCCTTTGAAGCTGTTCTGCAGATTTACATAATACCACCCATTCTGGTAGTGTGTTCCATTTTGCTACCACCTTCTCTGTGAAATAGTGTCTCCTCATTTCCTCCTAAATCTTCCCTCTATTCTTAGCCCATGCCCCGTGTCCCTCCCTCCTTAGCTTAAAGACCCTGTCTGCCTCATCCTTACTCATTCCCCTCAGATACTGGAATGTCTCTATCATCGTGTCCCCCCTGTCCCTTCTTTCCTCCAGAGTGTACATATTCAGGTCTCCCAGTCTGCTCTTATAGTCTCTCCCCTCCATTCCACATTTCATCTTCTTTGCCCTCCTCTGCACCCCCTCCAATAGCCTGATATCACGCTTTAGGTATGGCCTCCAAAACTGCACATAATACAAGTGTGGCCTTACCAGAGACATGTAGAGGGGCAAGATCACCTTTCTTCACCTGGACGAAAAAACCCTTGCTATGCACCCCAGCATTTTGTTCCCTTTTGCAGCCGCTCTCCTGCACTGGGCAGTGTCGTTCATGGTCCCTGTTATCATTACCCCTAGGTCCTTCTCCTCCTCAGTGATCCCCAGCTTAACCCCCCAGCCAGTATTCTCTCCTTGGGTTCTTCGCCCTCAAAGTGCATAACCTTACACCCTCTTTGCACTGAACCCCAGCTGCCACCTCTCTGACCACTCCTCTAGTTTGCTTAGGTCCCCCTGCAGCTGCTTCCATCCTTCCCCTCCATCCACCACTGCTCCGATTTTGGTGTTATCAGCTAACAAACCTACCTTGCTCACCACCCCGTGTGCAATGTCTGATATGAAGAGTCCAAATAATACTGGCCCCAGCACAGAGCCCTGTGGCACCTCACTCACCACTGGCCTTGGAGTTGAGAGCTCCCCTCTCACCACCACTGTTGCAGCCTCCCACTCAGCCAGCTTGTAATCCAGTTCGTCATCTTTGACACTACCCCTACTCCAGTTAGCTTCCCCCCAAGCCACCCATGAGGCACCGAATCGAAGGCCTTGCTGAAGTCCAAGTAAAGAACATCTACTGCATGACCGTTATCCAGCTCACCTATCACCCAGTCATAATACTGTATCAAGTTGGTTTGACAAGACTTCCCTGAAACAAACCCATGCTGCCTGACATCCTGAAGGCCACTGACCTCCAGGTACAACACCAGTCTTTCCTTTAGTCTCGTTTCCACGAGTTTGCACACTATGGAGGTGAGACTTACCGAACGATAATTACCCGGTTCATCCCTTGGCCCGCTCTTGTGTAATGGTACTATGTGTGCCATCCTCCAGTCCAGTGGCACATATCCCAACTACAGTGAGGTGCTGTATAGATCCACCAGCAGCTCCGCCAACACCTCCACCATCTCCCTCAGCACCCTGAGGTGGATACTATCCGGCCCTGGTGCCTTGTCTACCTTCAAGACAGACTACGACAGACAGGAAGAGTGAGTCTACCAAAAGCAGGAAGAAACCAGCATTTGTGAATCCCAAATGTCTGCTTGCATGTTGTGATAATTTGATGGTATTGGGGAGGGGTTCTGTGTACATTACATTTTTTATAATTTATTGGAAAGCAATAGAGAGTAAACTCTCATTTACAATTGCGTCCATAAACAAGAACAAGACATATAATGCAGAATATAATACATATAAGTAATACATATATATCTATATTAACTGCAAAAAACTTTGTTAATGCATCAGTTAGGGTTATTCTGCAGCGACAAAAGTGAGGAAATTCCCACCCCTTGCACCCCACCCTCACCCTGCCCCTACCAACAGGCATCGTGATGTGTGCTGGAGTCGTCAGCCCTAACTCTCACCCCATCCTATGTACAAACAAGCTGAGGTGCTGCAGTGCAGGAGAATGGAGTGAGAGTTAGGGCCGACGACCCCAACGCACACCCCGATGCCTGTTGGTGGGGGTGAGGTGCAAGGGGTGGGAAACCTAATGTCGAATTTCCTCGCTTTTGTCACTGTAGAATAACCTTAACTGATGCATTAACAAAGTTTTTTGCATTTAATTTCCTTACTTTTTAAGAAAGAATAGAAAAGCAGAAATTTGCGCAAGTTGGTGGGCCCCACATTCCCACCAACTAGTAAGTGCTGGGCCACATTATACACCTAATGACTAAAAAGTACACTGACAACAGCACAACCAGCCACTAAACAAATGTTAATGTAGTAGAACAACAGGAAACGCTGTCCGCAAAACATTAACTGTGCCATGCAATCTCTCCGCAAAAAATAAACTGTCCGACACGTAAACACCACAGTTCACATCCACAGAACATCCTGTCAACGCTCTCCAAATTTCAAGTGAAAAGACCAAACCATGTCCGAGATACAGCATGTCACAGTCTGAATTTTCATTCATCACACTGGCACAGTTCCACACCTGATGACATGTAACACACACAATGACTGAAAACTACATCCATGACACTAAGGCGAGGTATCCTATCAATGTCAAGGCACCCACCACAAGCAAAACGCTGTCCACAGAACGTAAACTGCGCCACGCCATATCTCTGGCAAAAAACTGTTTTCCGACATGTAATGACTGTAATTTACATCCACAGAACATGCCGTAAACACCCTATAAATTTCAAATAAAAAGACCAAACCGTTTCCGGGATATTCAATGTTAAACATTGGCAAAATTTCCCTATCTATTCCATTATAAAAAATCGGGCCATCTTGTACTGCCCTCACAATCAGAGATGGTGATCAAAGAATCTCACGATCAAAGAATTTGCAGGGTTGCAATCAAAGGATTTGCAGGCTCACGAACAAAGAATAAAAACATTTGTAATTTTAAAAATTGAAAGAATTAGCCGTCCTGGTGGCGCTGAGGGTTGAGGCGCTGGATGCCACACCTCACGCCACGCCGGCGACCCGTGTTCGAGAACGAGCATGGGCCGCCAGGGGTCGGCCGGGGAGGAGAAGGATCGAGCTCCCAACAGCTGCTCTCCTTCTCCAGGGGGGTTATCTGCACACTCCCACCGCAATACCGACACCTAGAGGATCCCGGGTGAAGGTGCGGCAGTGGGAGTAGCAGCATCAGGGATAGGGTAAGACGCTGGCAGAGGGGCGGAGTGGGAGGCACATCTCGGCATGCCTTCCGGCTCCTTAGCCCTCACTGCACACCAACGTCTGGGAAAAAGAACAGAGAGAAAAACACCCTTTCTTTCCTGGGTGTCGACTCCTCGCGGCGGTGTGTGTGTGTGTGGATCCTCAGGCTCGTTGGGCAGACTCTGCTGTGCACTTAAGTCCACGTCGCAGCATGTATGGTTCGGAGGGGGTTAGTGGGGCATGCATCCTCACCCTACCCGGGGGTTATCCGGGCACCTAAGTTAGTGGACTTAGTACTCTAGGGGCAGACCCAGACGAGGGGAAGAATCACACACACAGATTGAGGTAGTCTGAATGAGTGGAGATTGGGGGCAGTTAGGAGGAGGAGGATAAATACCATAGTAAAAAAAAAAAAAATGGAAAGAATTACAGCAAACCACCACCATAGTTAGACAGAACGAAACCTCCTGAGCAAAACCCACCCTCATTTGACTTCCTAGGGCACCCCTGGGCTGAGAAAATTTATTTTTTTATCCAGCCATCTTGTCCTATCTTCACGATGCACGATCATGATCAAAGAATTTGCAGGCCAGCCCGCCAGCGCAGCGGCTGGATTTCCGCATGTGACGCCAGCGACCCAGGTTCTGGAACGAGCTTGGGCCGCTAGAGGGCCAACCGGGCGGGGGGGAGACAACTGAGCGCCCATGACTGCTCGTTGTCTTCAGGGAGGGAGGTAGGGCTGCGACCTGGTGTTGGGCGGTGGAGGCCAGAGGTAGGGCAACACGTCGGGGTCATTGATGGGTGGTGCGTGGCAGACGCCGGCTCTTGCCTTGACATCCGGACATCACACACCTCAAGGAAAACCAGGAAAAATCACTCGCTGGCCGCCGGATGACAGCTCCCTGTTCCCTGAGTGCCTCCAGCACCTTCCCAGTGCCTCCTTCTCCTCGGCAGCATCCCCAGGCCCTAGAAGTATGTGCTGTGCCATCCCTCTCCCTCAGTGCCTTCCCCTCGAGGAGGGGACCACCAGCGAGGGATACAAGGATATCCTGGGAATCGCTGCTATACGAGGGACCAGAGGAGGGCTGGGTAAGGACAGGGGCGGGGACTTAGAGCCCGAAGGAGTGGGGGACCAGGTGAGCACGGGGCAAAAATAGAACAACCTCTCCAAAAAAAAAAAAAAAAGAATTTGCAGGGCTCAGATCAAAGAATTTGCTCGCTTCACTAACAAAGAGAGCTAGGAAGAGATGGCCTGATTTTAAAATTATTTTTCAGCCCAGGGGTGCCCTACAAACATAAATGAGGCTGGGTTTTTCTCAGGGGGCTTTGTTCTGCTCCATCTGAATAACAATAATAGTGTATTAACTATCCCTGGTAGTCTAGTGTCCCCCCGAGTTGTATAAAACAATTACTGTTAATATCCCTGGTAGTCTAGTGCCCCCCCATCTGTATGAAATAATATCCACTGTGATTGTACATATCTCTGGTAGTCTAGCAGCCTTCCCCATTATAATAAAAGAAATAATTATTTCACATTTCCTGGTAGTCTATGGCCCCCACCTCCCACTCAGCCGTGCCAGCTACACCCCAGCACCTCACCTTTCCCCAGCCAGCGATTGGCTCCACCATTTCCATAGCCAGCCACCGATTGGTACTACGAGCGCCAATGCAAAGAGGCGCCTGAAAATATTTCTGAGTGCTTCTCACATTAGCGCCGAATGTAGACAGTCAGCAGCTGGCCATGGAGGTGAGAGGTGGGCTGTGCCAGTCACTGGCTGGGAAGGGTGGGGTGCTGGGTGAGCTGGCACAGCTGGGAGGAGGGTGGCCACTAGACTATCAGGAAATATGAAATAATTATTTATTTTATTATAATGGAGGTGGGGGGCCGCTAGACTACCAGGAATATATACAATCACAGTGGCTACAGTTTCATACAGATGGGGGTATTGTTTTATACAACTCGGGGGTCCACTAGACTACCAGGGATTAAAAAAACACACATGGGGGGCCACTAGACTACCTTGACATTAGACATGATAATATTATTTATTAGGATAGGGGGCACTAGACTACCAGGGATATTTAATACACTATTATTGTTATTCAGATGGAGCAGAACAAAGCCCCCTGAGCAAAACCCAGCCTTATTTATGTTTGTACTGCAGCCCTGGGCTGAGAAAAGTACTTTTAAAATCTGGCCATCTCGTCCTTCGCTCACGATGCTTGATCGCGATCAAAGAATCTTGCGATCAAAGAATTTGCAGGGTCGCGATCAAAGAATTTGCTCGCTCACGAACAAAGAGCGAGGGATGAGATGGCCATATTTTAAAATAATACTTTTCTCAGCCCAGGGGTGCCCTTCAAACATAAATGAGGCTGGGTTTTGCTCAGGGGGCTTCATTCTGTCCCATCTGAATAAAGATAATAGTATATTAACTACCTCTGGAGTCTAGTGCCCCCCCATCATAATAAATAATGTTATCATGACTAATGTCCTGGTAGTCCAGTGCCCCATGTGTATTTTTTAATTCCTGGTAGTCTAGTGGCCCTCCCAAGTTGTATAAAACATTATTGTTCATATCCCTAGTAGTCTACGTTACTATCTAATATAATAACAATACTATTTCACATTTCCTGGTAGTCCAGTGGCCCCACCCCCCCCACTCCAGCCGCAGCCATTTACTCCCTACCTTCCCTAGTTGCGACAGCTTCACATTCACACTCAGTTCACATGCTAGTCAGACTGTCTGTATTATGAGCACTAATGCAAAGAGGTGCTCTGAAAATATTTCAGAGCACCTCTTGCATTAGCACTATAATGCAGAGTGCCGCGGCTGGCCATGGAGGTGAGAAGTGGGCTGTGCCAGCTGCCGGCTGGGTAAGGGTGTGGAGGTGCTGGGTAGGCTGGCATGGCTGGGTGGGGGCCACTAGACCACCAGAAATATGAAATAATTATTTATTTTATTATAATGGGGTGGAGCCAGTCTACTAGGGATATGTACAATCACAGTGGATATTGTTTCATACAAATGGGGGCACTAGACTACCACAGATATTAACAGTGATAATTGTTTTATACAACCTGAGGGGGCCACTAGACTGCAAGGGATTAAAAAAAAATACACATGGGGGGGCACTAGACTACCAGGACATTAGACATGATATTATTATTTATTATGATGGGGGGCCACTACACTACCAGGGATATTTAATATACTATTACTATTATTCAGATGGGGCAGAACGAAGCCCCCTGAGCAAAACCCAGCCTCATTTATGTTTCTAGGGCATCCCTGGGCTGAGAAACGTAATTTTAAAATCTGGCCATCTCGTCCCTTGCTCGCGATGCACAATCGCGATCAAAGAATCTGCAGGCTCGCGATCAAAGAAATTGCACGCTCACAACCAAAGAATAAAAAAGGGTGAAACGTGATTTTTTGACCGTTTGGAACCAAACCAACACCTTGCCTCGATAGAACGAAGCCCCCTGATCAAAACCCACCCTCATTTGTGTCCCTAGCACACCCCTGAGCCAAGATATTTGTGAAAATAGGTTGCAGTGCAAGATCGTGATCAAAGAATTTGCAGGCTTGCAATCAAAGATTGTTAGTTAGCCGCAAAAGTACAGTTACATAAGAACTTATCGTAACAGCAGATCTTTGACAGAGGCTCTTGCAGTAGGTAATTACATATAGGCCTGAAGCCGGCAGGCATCAGGACCCCACGAAAAAATTTCTAGCTAGCAGTCTCTGGCGGGGGACCGCCCCCACATCAGGTGACCGGCGTCATATGACGTCAGTATAAAGGGGCGGTCCCCAACGCCCGCCTTCCAGTTCTTTCCTGCCAAAGGCCAAAAAGGCAAGATGAGAAAGAAGTGGATATTTCCCATCCTAGAAAAGGAGCGGAAAAAGCTAAGGGGGATGGAGAGCTGAAGAGTTATTTATTGTAAGAGCTTCTCTCAAGATCTACTGTCACGGTAAGTTCTACGAATCTGTACTATCTTACGAGAGAGCTCTGCAGTAGGTAATTACATATAGGACTGAGTCCCAAGCAGTCTGGAACAAAGAGAAGCTCACAGGAGGAGGAAACTACTCATACACAGATCCTCTGGCTGTGAAGGTCTTAAGAAAGAAGGCCTTGCAGAACTACCAACCCGAAGCCAGCCCCGCGGCAAGAGGCAATGTCCAAACTGTAATGTTTCGTAAAGGTATGGACAGAAGTCCAAGTTGCAACTGCACAGATGTCAGCCGCTGACACATTCTTGAAACAAGCAGCAGAGGCAGCAACATCCCTAGTGAAGTGACCTCTGACTTGACCTGGCAAGGTCTTGTTGTAACAGAAAGTGACACAAGGAGCCAACCATTTCGAAAGGCATTACTTGGAAACAGCATTGCCCTCTCTTTTTCAAGCAAAAGAGACAACAGTTGATCAATCTTTCTGAGACCCTTTGTCCTGTTGGTGTAGTATCTCAGAATCCAGTGAACATCCAAAGTATGCAAGAGGTACTACCCTTGACTGGAATGTTGCGTAAAAAACGCAGGCGGTTCCGTGGATTGATTCAGCGTAGGTTCCGCTACCATCTTAGGGAGAAACTGAGGGTTGGTACGCAGAGCCACCTGTTCCTTGTGGAAAATCAAGTATGGGATTTGGCACGTTAAAGCCTGAAAGCGCGGAAATACGTCGAACGGAAGTAATGGCCACCAGGAAGAGAGTCTTCCAGGAAAGGAAGTTTAGGTCTGCTGAAGCTGCCGGCTCGAAAGGAGGCAGAGTAAGTTTCTCGAGAATAAAATTCAAGTCCCAAGGAGGGGCAGGTGCACTAGTAGGGGGTCTCAAGTGAAGAACCCCTCTCAGGAAGGTCTTAGCGACTTCCAGCTGCGCAAAAGATCTGTGCCCAAAAGGAACATGGTAAGTGGAAAGAGCCGCCATGTGAACCTTCAAAGAGGAATGACTGAGACCCAGGTCGAAGAGGTGATACATGTAATCCAGGAGCCTCCCGACAGGGCAGGTGAATGGCTCAAGATCTCTGGAAGAGGCTCAAATAGAGAACCTTTTCCATTTCATGGCATAGGTGAAACGAGTGGAAGGCTTTCTGGCCTCCACTAGAATCTCAGTCACCTGCGGCGAAACCCCGAACTGGGTTTGAACTACGTCTGCAGGAGCCACACATGCAGGTGAAGGGATTTGAGTCCTGGATGGAACAGGGTCCCCTGATCCTGGGTCAACAAGAGCTGCAATAGAGGCAGAGGAAGTGGAGGTTCCTCTGAAAACGGTTGCAGAAGAGAGAACCAAACTTGCCTGGGCCAGAACGGAGCGATGAGGATCATGCGAACGCCTTCTGAACTGAGTTTGTGCAAGACTCTCAGAATCAACGGGATCGGGGAAAAGGCATAGACGAATCTGCCCCTCCAGTCTAGAGACAGAGCGTCTCTCCACAAAACTCCACGCCCTGGAGCGAGTGAGCAGAAGATGGGAAGTTCTGAGTTGAGAGGCGAGGCAAAGAGGTCTACCTGAGGGGTTCCCCAGCATAGGAAGACATCGTCTTTTACCCCCGATCCAGTTCCCATTCGTGAGCTTGGCCGGACGACCGGCTGAGGTGGTCTGCTAACATGTTCTCGACCCCCGGAACATGAACTGCCGTGAGGAGAAGGTTGTGAAGCACTGCCCAATCCCAAACCCGCATCACTTCCCTGCAAAGAAGGTAGGAACGAATTCCTCCCTGTTTGTTGATGTATCACACTACCTACATGTTGTCGGTCTGGACAGCCAGATGACCGGGAAGCAGATACAGATGCAGAGCTTGTAGAGCATGCAGCACGGCCCTTAGCTCGAACACATTTATGTGAAGAGTCTGCTTGAGCCTGGACCAAGAGCCCTGGATCCGTTGAGATCCCAAAATGGGCTCCTCAATCCTCGCCCAAGGTGCCTGTTGTCAGAGTTTGGGAGGGGGGAGAAAGACAGAAGGGAACTTCCCGGCAAAGGTTCTCCTGAACCATCCACCATTTCAAGTCCCGAGCCATCGGAGAGGAGACCAGGATCTCCTGATCTAGGTCGTCTACCAATTGATCCCACTGGGACCGAAGCATCCACTGTGAGATTCTCATGTTGAGCCGAGCACGAGGCACCATCGGAATGGCAGCCGCCATGAGCACAAGGAGGCAAAGGAGAGACCTAGCAGTGACCCGTTTGCGGCTGGACAATAGGCTGACCTGAGCCTGAAGGGTGGCCACCCTATCCAAAGGCAGGAAGGCCATACCAAAAGTCGTATCCAGGATCATCCCGATAAACTGGAGTCTTTGGGATGGGATCAAATGGGACTTGGCCTGGTTGATGGTAATACCCAAGCTGGTAAAAAACCTGCAGGGTAAGAGAAACGGTGCACAGGAGGTCCTCCCTGGCCGGGGCCGCCAGGAGCCAGTCATCCAGGTATGGGAAAACCTGAGCCCCCTGGGTGCGCAGGTGGGCCACTACCACAGAAAGGCATTTGGTAAATACTCGGGGCGCCGAGGATAGACCAGATGGGAGGGCCGTGAACTGGTAGTGGTCCCCCTGAAAAGAAAAACTAAGGTATTTGCGGTGGGACAGGTGGGTAGGGATATGCAGTTAAGCATCCTGCATGTCCAGAGCACACAGCCACTGTCCCGGCCAAAGGAGTGGCAGAAGGCCCTAAAGAGAGAGCATTCTGAACCTCTTGTACTCCACGAACAAGTTCAGGGAGCTAAGGTCTAGTATTGGCCTCACATCGCCTGATTTCTTCGGAACCAGGAAGAAATAACAATAGTAACCCATCCCCTGAAGATGGGGATGGACGGGTTCTGTCGCCGCCTTCAGAAGAAGGGAGGAGATTTCTTCCCGAACCAGAAGAAGGTGTTCCGAGGAGTAAGACGACCTTGGAAGGAGTTTTCTTGGAGGTTTCTGAAGAAACTCTATTGAGTGTCCTTTCGCTATCAGCTGGAGCACCCAAGTGTCAGAAGTGATCCTCTCCCAACCCGGCAGATGCAGGGAGAACCTTCCTCCTACTGGTTCCTCTGGGAAGCCCAGAGGCTGTGGGAGAGGAAAGGAATCAGGAGGTGAGAGGCAGTGCCGCGGCTGGAGCTCCCGCTGCCCGTTTGGGCGGGCTTCGCAGCCGGAGGGGCCCGATGTTTGTTGGCCCGCTCCCCTTGGGGTTTCGCCTTGGGCTAAGCCCATCTGCAAAAGGGACGGCGCTGGGGCTGAGGGGCTCTGTACATGTAGTCAACTTTCTCGAGAGCAGTGCCCTTCTCTCACAGGCCGATGATGTCCTTGACATCAACACCGAACAACACTGAACTCCTAAAGGGCGCATCCTGGATAGTGGACTGCACTTACGGAACCAAACCTGACACTCTGAGCCAGGCATGATGCTGAAAACTTACAGCGAATGCCGAGCTCCGTCCAGCAGTGTCCACTGCATCGTAAGTAGCGCGTAGCATGTGCCTACTGGCCGAACGAGCAGAACGGACCAGGTCTGCTGCTTCCTGTTTGGTCTGTGACTCAGGAAGGGAATCCAAGTTAGCTTCCACCTCGCTAAGGACGGCCTTCTGGTAATCCCCCATGTGAGCGACGTAGTTCATGGCCCTGATACCCAGAGTGGAAGAAGCGTAAACCTTCTTCCCATACTGGTCCAGAAGGCGCGATTCCTTGTCAGATGGAGACGAGCTCAAATGCTTTGGGTTGGCTGTACGGCCGTGGGCGGCGCTGATCACAACCAAGTCAGCCATGGGGTGTGAAGTAAGAAAATCAACACCCTCCGGAGCCTGATACAGCCTGTCCACCTTCCTCAGAAGGGGGGCTATGGTCGACGGTTATTTCCAGATGGTGGAAAGAAGGTCCGCGTGAGCCTCGATCCAGGTTGGAACCAAGGTAAGAGTGCTCTCGGGCAGATCCAGATGTGCAGCCAGCTTCTGCCGCTGTGGATCTGGCTCCAAAGATTTCCATTGATGCAACAGCTGGATCTTCCGTAGCAACTCCGTGAAGGAAGGATCCTCCGGAGGGGACTTCGGAGGAGTCCTAGGCCAGGGCTTGTCTGGAGTTCGTGGCTCGTCATCAAAGTTGGAACGTCCATCACAGTCATCCGAAGAAGATGAAGGAGACAAAGCTCCTTCCTCGCTCAGGGGAGGAACGGACTCCTTGGGGAGCTCCCTGGGTAACGTACCACCCCCTGTCCTGGAACCAGAGGGGACACCCTCTGGTAACAGGAGGGGGAAGGGGGTCTCTCACCCTCGACGACGGGGGTCTGGAACAGGAGCCGGTGTCAGAAGGTGGCTCTCTACTTCTCTGGTGAGCTGAGCCTTGGCCTCAGCCCACCAGGAATCCAGAATCTCCCTCAGGTCCACTGGCGGCTGGGGGGGCGTGGAGGAGGGGGAGGAGGGGGATACGGATACTGAGGATATCCATATGGCAAGTATCCGTACCCCGACAGTGGAAAGCCTGGCGTCGGGTACTGTGGCGCCAGATACTGCGGACCCGGGTAAGACGGCGTCGGATAAGAAGGCATATACCCGGGCACCAGGGGCTCCGATGGAGCAGACAGCCCAGGAAGCGGAAAAGGAGGCCCGGCGGGCATCGGGGCCAGCATAGAGATGGTGCCCAGGAGAAGGATGTCGCCCGACGTCGGCAAGACCAGCGTTGGTGCCGGCGTCCAAGGGTCCGACGTCAGGTCGTCCGGCCCAGCGGGAGGGAGACCTGACGGGAGCGTGCCTGCATCCTTAGTATCACCCGGGGAGGGAGGATTAAAATCCCCGGGGTCTAGCTGAGGAGAAGGGGGGGCCTCGGTGGGCAGCGAATGCTGCGGGAAGCCATGGACGGTGGACTGTACATCAGGGTCCGGCGCCGGCTCCAACGCCGTGCTACCGTCAGAGGGACCAACGTTCACCTTACCGGCGGGGTCTGGGCAGATGTCGGAGGAGCTGTCATTTGACTTAGCGGAACCGGCGCCCAAGGGAGGCCGTGAAGGAGGGGCGGCCTTGTCAGGCGGTTTGGAGACCATGCACTGCCCCAAAGGGTCGAGCGACTTAGCGGCCTTCTCCGGGCGGGTGTCAGAGGGGCTGACATCCAACTTACCGGAGCCACTCACACCAGAAGGCCGCACGGCAGCGGCCTTGCCAGGAGTGGACGCCTCCTTTGACCCGGAGGCTCCCGAAGGGCCCGAGCACGAGCCAGATGCGAGGGTCAACGCCGACTTGGAATCCTCCAAGATGGCCGTCGCGGAGTGGTCCCCCGGGGGGACGCTACCTTGAGCACGACGACCCCAGCCGAAGTTGCGGTGGCCGAGGAAGAGGAGTCCCAGTCCTGGTGCTTCTCCTTGTCCTTCTTTTTACGGTGACCCTCAGGCGAACTTGAGGCCTGACGAAGCTTCTTCAGCTCCTTCTCCATGGAGGTCATTTTCTTTTTAAGTATGTGGGCCTCCACAAACTGCTGCCTCTGTCTGCGGGTGGCGGCACTGAATTTCAGGCAATGCTGGCACTTCTCCACGGGGTGATCCAGGCCTAGACAGAAGAGGCACTGGGAGTGCCTGTCCTTGTGCGGGAATTGGGCACCGCACGAATCACTCTTATTCTTGTGCTCGGAGGGAGTAGGGGACGACATACACTGCACAAAACCTGATGAAATTTAAGAGAAATCAAGGAAAAAACAGCGGTAAAACTACCGACGACAGAATCACGAAGCAGTGGAACTTAACCACAAGGCGCTTTTGTAAGCTAACGGCGGGAAAGAACTGGAAGGCGGGCGTGGGGGACCGCCCCTTTATACTGACGTCGTATGACATCGGTTACCTGACGTGGGGGCAGTCCCCCGCCAGAGACTACTAGCTAGAAATTTTTCTATGGGGTCCTAACGCCTGCCGGCTTCAGTCCTATATGTAATTACCTACTGCAAGAGCCCTCTCGAAGTAAGATTTAAGATTTTAAAAGCTTATAACTCTATTTGTTTACCAATTTGGATGCAACCAAAGGCATGGCTCGATAGATCGGAGCCCCCTGAGTAAAACCCAACCAAGTTTTACTTCAGGAGTGACCCGAGTCAAGATATTTCTGGTTTTCCGATCGGAAAAGTAAAAACAAAATGGCGGACCTCACGATCAAAGAATTTTGAAAATTCTCGGGGACAAAGATTCTTGAACCACGAGGCTGCAAATTCTTTGATCGCCAGATGGCCTGAACCCCATTCTTTGTTCGCAAAACATACATATAAATTTTCCCAAAGACTTATAATGGGAATTTAAAAGTGGCATAACTTTTGAATGCCTTAATATTTTTTCACCAGATGAAAAACGGCATGTTTGGCCATCAAAGCTCTTTCAAACGAGCCATCTCACAGAGCAGCACAGCACACAACGGCCATGCAGGGCCACGTCCAAAATCCCAAAAGCTGCCTCCAAAAACAGATACTTTTGCATTTTTCAGCGCTTTCGTATGCAAAGACCAGATGTCCAACCTGGAATTAATGCTCTTAGTAGGATCAAGAGATCTACTGTGCCCCATCATACCTACTACATTTCAGACAAATCCATTGAATGGGTCCAAATTCATTAACGTCCAAACTTGTGACTTTAGTATGTAACTGAGCGCTGAACCCTAACTATAGTGGCACGACCGCACCACTATAATATATATACAGTATATATATACAGTATATACTGTGTGTGTGTGTATATATATATATATATATATATATTATAGTGCTACGGTAGTGGCACTATAGTTAGGGTTAAGTAAGCACTTTAATGTTAAACCTCAAATTTTGCACCTTAATAACTTTGCCACCGTACAACAGATTTGCCTGAAATTTTGCATGCGCTGTCCGGTACCATAGATCTCTGGATCTGGCAAGTTGTGTTACAGTCAGATGTATGGTTGCAGACCTGCAGAATATCCAAAAACACAAAAAAAAAATACTTTTTGCAAGTTTCTTTGCTCACGACCACAGCCCGCACGATTTGTCCGTTTGGTCTGAAATCTTCGGCAAAGATGCAGTCTGGGTCACCAATGCGCCTTTTGAAGATTTGGTGTAAAAATATTAAACAGTTCAAAAGTTATTTAAAAGACAAATTTACCATTATAGTCAATGGGAAAAATATATATATGTGTCTCACGAAAATGTCGCAAGTACAATTTTCCTTTTGCAAATTACCCTTTTCCTTTTGTGCTGCCGCCATCCTGTTTTCAGCTAGCGAGACAGAAAAATGCCTGGCGTTTAAATTTGGGACCCCCTAGGTAAACACTGACTGCTGGGTTTACCTAGTCGTGTCCTGAGGATGCCAGCCCTTCTTTGGGGGGTAAAACCCCCAGAAATGTTGTTTTTAAAAATCAGCGCCCCAGTACTTAAAAAAACGGCTGCAACACTTTTGCAAATGCTAAAGTTTAGTGCTGTTTTTTTGCAAACCTTTTGCAATTTGCTAAAGTATTTTGTTCAAAAACTGCACATCTTTACCATCACCCTACAACAAAACGGTTTGGGGGCTTTTGGGCTGAAATTTGCAGGGTGGCAAGCCCTGGTCCCACAGATGTGCCCTTTGGTGGTTTGGTGGCAAAAAAATTCAAGGGGCCCAAAGTCACAGTGTTACAAAGTTGAGAAATTTCCCATAGGATAACACTGCGGTGCGTATCTCAAAAACTAAATGAGATACGGATTTTTCACTACCTGTAGCTTAAATCACCTTAAAGTGATCTAACCTGCAGAAACAAGTTCGGGAATCATAGATTACACTAGCAGTGGAATTTTTTTTCTACTTGCTACAGTTACAGAGATACTGGCAAATTGTCACAAGGGTTCCAAGGGTGCCTTTTTGGTGTATTTTGGTGCCCATATCTTGTAAACGATGTGAGATAGAGACTTTGGTTGATGTATCTCGCATGGAGTACTCGCTGTCATGATTACAACAGCACTGGAATTTTTTTCCTAGCTGCTATGGTTGCTGAGATGTTAGCACATTAGTGTTACAAGGGTTCCTTGCCATGTAGGGCTGCTGTATGGCTCCGTAGTTATGTGTAAGTGGGAGTGCAGTGTCCAGAGGGACTGCGCTCCCACATACGCACACCATTATGCAAAAAATGGGCAATATGAAGGGAGTGCAGGGCCTGGAGGGTCCACGCTCCCACTAACACATACCACTTAACAGTTACATTACACTTTCTCAAAAAGAAGGGAAATTCATGGCAAAAATCTCTGTTAATGCATCAGTTAGGGTTCATAGCACAGTGACAAAAGCATGGAAATGTGGTATTAGGGGTTACCACCCTACCCACCCTCCCCCTCCTCCACACACCAACAGGCATCAGGGGGTGTGCGCTGAGTCATCGTGCTCTAACTCTCACCCCATTCTGCTATACTGCACCTCCTCAGCTTCTTTTACACATGTAATGGGGTGAGAGTTAGGGCTGGATTTTACTCCCACCCATACCCCAATGCCTGTTGGTGTGTGGGGTGGGTAACCCTCAATACCACTTTCCATGCTTTTGTCACTGTGCTATGAACCCTAACTGATGCATTAACAGAGTTGTTTGCCATGTGTGTATATATATAAATTTATTTTATTTTGTAGTCACGTCTGAGCATGTTCCCGCTGAACCCGGAGATGAACTTCCCCAGAAGGGTGACTTTCATTGATGCAAACTGTGGCCACCATTCACAACTGCAGTGAATACATATCAAGTAGAGGGTGTCTGTCCCCATAGACCAGTGGCAGCTAAAAGAATCTAGACCAACTCTGGTACTTCATGGGTCCAGACATCCTGATGTGGGGCACACAGAAAACCTGACACAAGACAACAGATAGTTTTCATGTTCCTGTGATGCAATACACGTAATATTACAGCACAGGAACATGAAAACAAACAACTGGACAAGGCAACCAAAAAAAAAAAAAAACACTGGGCAAAAAAGCAACATACTGTATTAATAACAGAATGGAAAAAGAAATTAGTTCAACATAAGGCATATTGTGGCAGTTGATTTTTTTTATGTTAAAATGCAAGATAATGTAGCACTGATTCAGAGTAAGTGCTAAAAATATAATACTTTTTTTTTAAGTAATTTGTTACACTCCCAGTACCTTTCTGAGCAGCGATTTCCTGAGTCACCTGACCTCCCTGAGGTTCGCCTTACTCCGCTTGGTGTCCTTTGTCACAGGACTTCGGACAGAGTCAACAATGTGGGGCCTGTGAGGGATCGAGCCATCCCCACAAACAAGTTTAGAGATGTGTTCTAGCTCATTACAGATTTGAATCACACCAGAACTCACTGTGTGACATTGCACACGTCATATAACATCCATGCTTGAGACCCTCCCACTTGTAAAACTGTAGAAACAGGAACACCATCCCAACCCAACCCTGTAAAAGAGATGTCTCAAGTTCCAACTCAGCTGGTTTAATGAATAACCTGTGGATAAAAGAAGTTCACTGTTCTATTTTTCATGTGAGATAACTATGTTAATTGCTTTATATAACTTCATTGTGATGGGTTGTCTGAATTTTAACACAAATGCTTGTATATTCTAAATTTGTGCAGCATGTCTTGCTTACAACTGCAATGCAGTACAATGCATCCACATTTCCTGAGGCTGTAACCTTCCCTAGCAATAATCGGATGTAACATCGAGCCACTGCAAAGGAAGCACCTCCGGAAGGAAGTGGGGGACATCACGTACTATGTTGCATATGCACTACAGCATGGAAGAGTAAAACGCGTTAAACAAATATGAATATGATAGACTTATAGTAAAGTCATACAGCCCATCATGTTTCCATACTTAGGCCCAGACAGCACACTGCAGGTGTTTTATGCATCCTCTAGACAGACACTGCGTCCACGTTCAAACTGTCCAGTGACGCCAAGGGGGGCTGCAAGGGGGGAGGGGGCAAAAATGTACTTTTTCAAACTGCAAAGTATTCCACCAAGGGTAGTTATTCTGTTCCCAAGGAAACCTTTGTGCAGAATAATTATTTAAGTATGTTTCCTCAAGCAAGCATTTAGCAGCCTGCATCCCAACTCACCACCAACACTGAACAGTGAAGTGGACTCCCTTTGGCCACCTTAAATGAACACAGTAACACAGCTATCCACCAGAAGTTACTACAGCAGAAACTGGCCTGTCTTTACCTCCCCTCTCCCTCTTTGTCTTGCCTGTCCAGGGTTAAGTGCTGCCTCCTGTGATGCTTTTGCAATGACCTCCAGCTGAAGCCTGGGGGTTAGCACCACCAGCGGTCACTCCCCCGCAGCACATTCTTCACGGCTGGAGCTGCTCATCTTCTTGCTTGCCTGGTCCACCCACCACAAACGTTGCCACCAGGTCAAGGAGCACACCGCAGCAGTCTTGCAGCTGGAATGCCACTATAATCTTTCACTCCCCTGGCTCTTTCCTGGACTGAAAGTTTGGGCTAGGGAACTTAAGAACAGTCCTCCTGGCTCCTCCAAGCGCTACATTTGTTGCAGCCGGCAAGCCGTTCAAGGAGGTTCTCTCACACTGTAACCAGGGCCAGGGAAGATGAAGGACCACATTTGTTTCTGGTGCCTCAATGCACCATGCTTGATGCTGTCAGTGAGACACACTGATTTCTTTGCTACCCCACCCCCACAAATATTGAGCAGTGGGGTGGGGAGCACTACAGCAGCGGCACTCTTCCTGCCACCGACTGCATCCCACAAAATGTGGCCCGCAGAATTGCAAGTAGAATGCCTCCAACATTTGTCGCTCCTAGGCCCTTTTCTTGACTGAAAGCCAGGGCCACAATGGCGGGTCTAGGAATCTGAATTTGCTGGGGCACAGCCAAAGTCTGGATGTCTTGATGTGGGCCACACAGAAACTAAGCCTGACAAAACATTTTTCCCCTTCTTTTTTTGCAATTAAAATTTTATTAGAATGAAAGTTCATAACATACACAGTACTTCCTCATAGCCTAGCCAGGGCAGAACCCCTTGGAAATACAACTCTAGGTTTCAAAGGATTTGATGTAATAAAGGTAAATATAAGTACACTTAACAGTAACAATTACACACTCAAAAGGAAGCTACTGAATTTTGTAGCTGTCTGCATTCATTGTCGAGCATACATTACAGTGAATTAACAGAAAGCCTAGTCAGTTAGATATTTGTTCCAGTCATACCTCTCAACTGTACCACATTACGAGGAACGTTCCTCATTTTGCTTCAAAAAAGCTCCCTGTTCCACATTGTGAAGACTTGTTCCACATTCAAAGTCAACATTTTAAAGCAAAAATCCATAGTAAATGATGGAAAAAATAAATTATTCAATTAATAACAGACTTTCTGAACATAAATGCAACATTTTAACAGTGTTTTAAGCTTCTTAGGTAAATATTTGATTAAGTGTTCCACATTTTGCCCATTTGTTCCACATTTTGACAGGCAGTGTTCCACATTTGGGGGACAAAAGGTTGAGAGGTATGGTTCCAGTCACACGTACACAGCTTAATGAATGATGCACAGTTGGGTTGCTGTGTCATTAACCTAGGGCAGACCCAGGCGGCTCCCAATGTTCAGCCAAACAAATAAGTGCATAGGGAGAAACATAGGATGAAGCTATGTGTGCATGTGTGCAAGGCTTACCTGTGTGTGGTGGTGGGGATGAATGAGCAGGGTAACCTGTTGGAATGATGCTGTATCCTGAGTTCAGGTATCCCTCTCGAATTACTCAGAACTGAGCTAACGGAAACTCCTTGACGTAAAACTCTGCACAAGCAACACAGCGAGGAAGACCAGCGCGGCACGTCACTATCCCGCCACCCAGTAACCCTGCCATACTGATTCCAGGAAGCAAGCAGGTTAAGGAGGGGAACAAACTTGAGAGGAGTGGGCAGATTTATAAAACTAACTCGGGGGGAGGAAACTCGGTGAGGGAGACGAACTCGGGAGGGCAGATTTATTCAACAGGGGGAGAAACTCGGGAGGGAGAAACTCTGGAGGGCAGATTTTTTTTAAATAACTCTGCGAGGAGATGCAACTCGGGGAGGGGAACTAAGTTGGAAGGGGGGGGACATCTCATATTACAACTCCAAGGGCTGTGACACAACCGGGGGGAGGGAGGTGGGAGCCAGTTAGTATTGAACCCAGGTCTGCAGGAGGTAGCAAGCGCAGACACAGGCAGTGATCCTAACCGCTACACTACACTGCCAGCACAGGTTCATAGCACACACTGGCAGAGTTACAGCAGCCGGCTTGAGTGTCAACACTTGCCTGGCTACATGTACAGTGCTACAACATGCCCATGCTGTTATGTCCAAGCAGCTGTCTTCACTCACACTACTTTACCAGTGTGCATTACAACACAATGTACTTCATGCTCTGTTTTGGTGGGATACCATCCATCCCATATTATCCTGTACTTATCCATTCTATCTAAAATACTGGACTGAAAGTTTTCACAGCAGCCTAGCTTTTGCAATTCAAGCAGCCATTCCTGTAGCTGGGAGGAGGCTTCTTGTTTCCAATCTCACAGCAGCAGCGACTATTTTGCAGCTGTAAGTGCTTCCACATTAACTACATTTGGAGGATTTTTCACACTGAGGGTGTTATCAGATTTGAGATCTAAAAGCACCCAGGTAGCAGTAAATTCGACGGGGCATTTAAGTATCATTGCACAGACTTTGCAATCCCTTCCCCAATATTCCCATAATTTACTGCAGCACCAGATCAGATGGGTAATGGAACCTCATTTCTTGATTGCACCGCCAGCATTTGCCTGTTGGGGTGAGGCCCCATCTATGTAATTTTTGAGGGGTTCTATATAATCTACAGGGGCTCTTGAATTGAACAGATCTGTTTCTGGTATCCTTCACATCCTGCTTAAACATTTTCTAGCATTTGTGCCACTTCTGCATTGTGATCAATATTCTCAGTCCCTCTTGCCAGTTTTGCAAGGTTGGCTCCGCTGGGTCGGGGGTTAGGGACATCAGGAATTGACATACTGTACTGCTGGATACTGCATTTCCCAAACCTCCTTCCAGTAAGATGTCTACAGGGTTACAGATCCCTACAATGTAGGTCTGACCTATATCGGTGCAGCTGCAAGTATCGCCAATGATAACTCGCTGAGGCACCATATTCTATTTACAGCAGTGCAAATGAATTCAACACACTACTGGGTCCCTTAATTGCCTTAGGCCTACTAATTCCCAGTGTTGCCAATGTATCAGTTTGCCATCTATCTTCAGCTGGGCATTATTCCACAACAGGAAGTGTGATAACCTCCAAGTCGACTAGTCTGTGTGCTTTGCAGCCCAGTGCGAAGCCTTCTTGGAGTGCAGGATGGTGGGATGCATGCTCAGCCTGGCTGGCAACGCTTTAAAGATAATGGCAGTATGTGTTAGCTCACCCAAGATCTGTGCCTCATAGTCTGCCCATTTTAGACACTGGTGTGGGGGTTCATAGATGAGGCCTCCCACAGCAGGAGAACTGCTTGTGCTTTAGTGGGGGGTAGGAGGAAGTAGGCCGCTGGTTAACTAGGATCTGCAGCTTATCCATTAGGTAGGGAAATGGGCAGACTAGGTGGGCCAAGTGGTCCTTATCTGCCGTCAAATTCTATGTTTCTATGTTGAGCTAAAAGTCTGGAAGGTTAAGCCCCCTTCCCCCTGAGCGGATGGCACCTCATCTTTTTAAACCTCAGAAGTCTCGAGTTCTTGGCCCAGAAACAGTCAAGCATCTCCCTTTGGATATGAGCGAATAGACGGTGAGAGAGGGCAACCGAGAGATTATTTAAAAAAAATATATATATATACTCATATTGAATTTTTGGGGCTGCCATCACTTTGTATGCGTGTACCCTGCCGCAGTGTAAGAGATGAAGGTGGCTCCATCTCACTAGACCAGATTCAAGACTTTTAATGACTGGTGCCAAGTTAAGAGTGCCCAACTGAGCAATATCTCAACTGAAATCAATCCCCAGCTATCTGATGGAATGTTGGGCAGGTGACAGTCCCCACAGGTAGTATGGCAACTCTTCCAGTTCCGGATGTGAGAGGAGAAGCAACAATTTGGATGCATTTAATTTGTACCCTGAGAGGACCTCAAATTCCTGAGTCAACCTTAGGAGGGATGGTATAGACTCCTGTTGGTATGTCAGGGTCAATATGATGTCATCAGCGTAGGCCTGCACTTTGTGCTCCTCTCCCATATAAAGACCATTAATCTGTGGATTTTGCCTTGTGCTTTGCAAGAGAGGTTCCAGTGCTAGGATGAAAAGTAACAGGGATAAGAGGCATCCCTAACAGGTCCCCATGTGGAGCACAAAAGCCTCTGAGACAATTTCATTAATGGCCACTGTTGCTCTTGCTCCATTATAAAGGGTTTTTGCCCTATGCATGAATTTGTCACCACAGCCAAAGAGCCAAAGAGCTGCACAGCGTGGAACAAATATGGCCATTCAACCCTATCAAAGGCCTTTTCTGTGTCAAGCACCATTAGTGCCATAAGTGTGTTCATAGTTTTAGACTGCCAGAGGAGCCTGATTAGCCACATACTGTTATCTATGTCTCTCCTGCCCAGGGTGAAGCCTACCTGATCCTCAGAAATTAGTGTGGAGAGAATCTGTTTCAATCTTTGTGTCTACAATTTTGCATATATTTTACATTGTGCTGTGATCAGGGATATGGGCCGATAACTACTGCAGAGTCCAGGGTCCTTTCCAGACTTGGGAATCAGAGGTATAACTGCAGTGTGCATCAAAGGGGGGGGGTCTCCTGTTTCTTCTAACTCTACGAAGGTTCTTGTTAGAATGTCTGCAAGTGGTCCGGTGTCACTGAGAGTTGAGGCACTGGACACCACGCCGGCGACCTGGGTTTGGAGATGGACTCTGGTTGCCGGGGGTCGTCGGGGGAGGAGAGGATTGAGCGTCTGGAGGACTGCTCTCCTGTCTTAGGGTGGGCATGTGGGGATGCCTCGCTCTGTGGTGACACCCGGTGGAGACCGGGAGGTACCTCAAGTAGTGGACAGTTTGGGAGGGAGGCGCTGGCGGACATCAGTGAGAGCTCGTCCCGGGCACAGATGTCACCGCACGTCCGGCGTCTCAGGGGTAACTCACACACAAGGTGGAAAACCTCTGGTTGGTGGGGAAGCAACAGTGGACACTCCAGAACCACGCCCACACGCTCCAGTGCCATCTCCGAACTCCGACTTGACTGTCCATAGTCCCGTCCCCCCAATATGGGATCCACGGGGGGGGGGGAGACCTCGCACCCAATTCCTCAGTTGAAGGGAGGGGTTCAGGTGGGGTGGTAAAGGAGCGGCTGGGCGGGCCCCACCCGAGAGATGCCCCACCACCAGTGACTGGAGTAAAGATAGTTGAAAAAAAAAAAAGAATGTCTGCAAGTTCCTCCTGAAAAGCAGCATAAAATCCTGCTGGCAGGCCATATAGGCCTGTGGCTTTCCCCTTGGACATGGATCACCAAGCTGCAAGCAGTTCTGATTTTTAAAAGGGCTTGTACAGGCAGTCTTTCTGTTCCTGCAAGAAGATCAGGAGATTCAGACGTTTAAGAAGACAGTCCCGCTTCTCTGGTGTGGACAGTGTTTCTGATTTGTAAAGGTTAGTGAAGAAGTCTAAGAATGACCCATTTATACTGCTCTTATCCTTACACTGAATGCCATCTTGCTTTCGGGTGGTCTGTATCCGGAATCTTTCCTGCCTCTTTTTAAGTTGACAGGCCAGCAAACTGCCTGGCATTTCCCCAGCTTCCCAGAAGGTTTGCCTTGTCCTAAAAAGTGTATATTCCGCTGTTTCAAGTGCACATTAATTTTATACCTAGTGCCAGCGATTTCTGCGAGGTGACCCATTTGTGTGATAGAGTCAGCCCAGTAAGAGATTTCCAGGGTTTTTAGCCAACCTGCAAGGCATCAAACTCCTTATTCCAGTTCCATTTGAGGTATGAGGCTTGGTTAATATAGTTGTCTTTAACAAAGTCCTTCAGGGTATCCCACCTAGTGGCCTCTGTGGTCTCACGTGGCTTATTCAAGCCTAGGAAGGTCTGGATCTCTCCAGCAAGCTACTTCCTGAAGGTGGTATCTTTTAATAGAGAGACACTGAGTCTACACTGTCCAATCTTTTGCGTTGCTGTCCCAGACAGTAGCCAGATGAAGCCTATCTGGATACGGTCCAATATCAGAATTTGTCCTATCTCAGCATCCACAGTGTCTGCAGTAAATATTTGTGGTACCAACCATATGTCTGTCCTAGTATGGGTCTTTTCTGGGTGGGAGAAAAAAGTACATTTCCTTCCCTTAGGATTTACAATCCTCCAGATGTCTGTTAGGGCAAATTCTGCAGAGTGGGTATGAAGGGCTATGGAGACCTGGGATTCCAATCCCAGTAGAGGACTACTCCTATCTAAAAAGGCATCTAAGAGGATATTCATATCCCCATCCAAGAACAGACCCCCCCCCAAGCCACCTCTGTGAAACACTGTGCCAGGTAGTGAAAGAATTCCAAACTTTGTGAGTTTGATGCAATATACATTACAGAACATGTTTTATCTCTTGTAAATACCCCTTAAGTACTTTTTTTCCTTTGTAGCCTACCTGCTGCCTTGTGTTAGCCCGGTCACGGGCCCCTCCTCCTCCACCTCTGGCCGCAACTTCCCCGAAGCATCCTGGCTTACCCCCGAGGGTGGGGCCGCGGCACCAGCCATAAGTGCAGCAAGCACTGTATTAGAATGGGGAGCCGGCCCTGGAGGCTGATTAAGGCAGAGAGGCTGGCTTCACAGACGTGGCAAGCGGCTGGGCTTTCTCCCCCTATATGGGGCGGGGACATGCAATGACGGCCGGCGTCCGCCCCACTCCCAATGTGCTGGCACGGTACTTGCGGTACACCCAGCCTCTGCTGGGTGTCCGTGCTACCAGACACTCTACCCTCCTCCCACTGGAAAGGAGGCAGTCGCAGGGGCGTTCGATCCTTCACCACCCCAATGACCCTCAACATGTACGGATTCGTTTCCAGACCCGATTGTCAGTCAGCCGCGGGGTCGGCATTTGCCCCGCGCCAGCAGGCCGGGCTAATACCCCCCAAGTATAAGGAAGGGCCTTCAGGATCTCTCACGACTTCTAATTCCTGAAAGTCTAGCCCTTTACGCAGTAGGAAAGCTACCCCCTGCTTTTTGAGTTATAAGGGCTACCACAGACACCCAGCTGGAAGAGGTACATTTCTTGTAGAAAAGCTACATTCGCTCCTAATTTATTTATGTGACTCATGATCCTCCTCCTTGATCATACTCCTTTAACGTTCCAACATATCAATTTTATTGGTGTGTTGGCCATATGTGTAGATATGTGTAGGCACTGATTGTAATTGTAACCATTATGTCTGTCTTGCTTTGTGTGTATGTGGACGGCTGTAGTTGTCCTGTTTTGCTAAAGAACTTCCAAGTTCCCAGTGAGGGGGTGAAATGTTGTACCGGTAAAATGTGGGTAGCCCTAATGATCACTGAAGCCTCCCCTTTGTGGTACAGTAACCAGCATTATATCACAACAGACTTGTTCTGCGAACTTGCTCACCATAACAAATTGAGAATTTGCATTAGTGTTCCTATAAACAATAAGAACCCATAAATAAAAAACATTTAGATCTGTGACATTTGAGTATTCTGCAGCAAACTTTCTATAGTTTGAGAGCCTGTGTAGGCTGCTCTCTCCAGTTTGTGCTAATAGTATCATGCTGTGGGGTGCTGTGACCCCTAGCCCTAATGGTGGACCAGCTGCTCCCGGGAGGTATAATAGTTCTTTCTCAGCTAGCCACTATCGAATGAATTGACTGCTAAGATTTCAGGGTGGTAGTGGGCCTGGAGGTGGTAGGTGATGTCAGAGGTGGGAAGGGTATGTGTGTGACCATAATACTGCCTTCTCTGTCTGGAGCTATGACAGGCACATGGCCTGACGGGCGCTTGTGTACATAGCTATCCTAGAAGACATCTATCAGGCTTGTCCGCAGGGGCAGGCATCAAACTAGAATTGGCCTGGTATGTTTCCATAGCAAGACGCCCATTATATGTGAGTTTAAAGACACAGGGGAAACTCCCTTACAGTGTTACTGTGGCTTTGCCTACATCCATTGGTGCCCCCAGGGAGCACATGTAGACGGCCCCTTTCATGTCACCCCAACCACCCAGGGTTCAAAACCCTATGGTTGGGAGTGCTGCTTAAGCCACATCTGGGTCTCCCCCACAGTCCTAACAGTGCACGATGTGGAGCAGCCTAGCTAGGTTCTGTCAAATACCTAGAAATCAAATGATGGCTCATGCCACTATTTTGTAAAACTGTCTCAAGCTATAGCCTTCCATCAGTCCAGTTCCATGCATTTCTGGCACGCAGAGTATAAAGTTGAGGGAGCGCCCTGTACCTTGTTCTGTAACAGGTACATGGTGGTTGTGCCTCCTGCTGTCTAGCATTACCTGGCCACAGGACCCCCGATAACTTTTTAGGCCAAAAAGTAAAAACGCCCTAGTTTTCCAAGTTGGTAATATTTTGCTATGCCAGGTAGTATTTTGCGATGCAGTCACTGTCCTGGTGGAAGTTTGTTTCTTGTCTGGCCAGCACTACTAATGAAAGCTGAACTTTCCTGTCTTATTGGGCACTACTGTTGGCTCTCAACACTTTCCTCTACAGGTGACCACAGACCTCTACCGGACTGTATATACCCACAGACGAGACACTCCTCTTACAGTTTTATGATCTCATACAGCTGCCATACGACAGCCCTAACTACTTAGATGCTACTGCTGCCTTCGATATGGTTCTTAACCTAGCTTCAGGTATTTCCACTGACCATTTCCAGACTTTCCAGTTTCACAAACCCTCATACTTCCATTGGATACTTTTCCTCTGCCCCCCTCAACACTTTCCTGTGTGAGCTGAATACTTTCACTGACCACCCACTTATCTCTCTCTGACCTTATTTCTGAGCCTCAACACTTCCCTTTAAGTCTTATGTTTTCCACTGTTCCTTCACAATCCCCTGGCCTCAGATCCCCGTCAACTGCTAGTATGACCTTCACACCTTCCCCTGAGACCCACAACACTTGACATCCCTGACCTCAGACCATTTCCTCTCATCCTCCTGACTCCTTCACTTTCCAGTGACCCACACTTTTCCTTGACCCCTTAAAACATTCCTTAAGACCCTATGGCATTGTCCGCTGACCACTGAACACCTACTCTGACATGCAACACTTTCTTACATGTTTGGCGCAATTTGAAATAAACCCAGAAAAAGTGCCAGCCAACTGAATTGCCTTTCCTAAATCGCCTTGCGCTGCTGGCTCCGGCAGTAATGATGTACCGCAACTTAAATCCTACCTTGCAAATGTCTATGCTCTGGGATGGGAGTGCACAATTTTAGATGTTGTAGACAAATAATCCATTTTCTTCATGTAGGCGTGCTGTGTACTGCCGTTCTATGCCGGTCACCGAACTGGAAGTGACACGCGCTCGTGAGCCTCCAATTACAAGGCATTCTGATAGCCCATTCATGTCAATGGCACTGTAACTGTAGTATGCAGCTACACATAACAGCCCCGTGCCGTCCTACTGGCAACATGTAATAACACCAGGGAAAAATCCCATTCTTGCCAGATGCAGCGATTAGGACCATCAGAGTTAGACGCAATGCTGTGCTGCTGTGTTAATAACACGCTTGTGTACAGCACTTCACTTCCAGATTTTGGGTCGGATTTATTTGCCGCAAACAGGGTGAATTTACCAGAGTCCCTTAACATAACATGCGCAACTCCAGAGAAACACCCGCTCATGATGAAATGACCCAGAACTCTGTACAGGGTGTATAGAGAATAAAAACAGGCATAAAATACACCGATACACCCCTTAAATGGAGCACTGCCTGGCCATGTGTCTTCCGTAAGACTTTAGGCTGAATGCTTAATGGTGCACCTAGAATAGAGGAATATCAGGGATGGGGTAGAACCATGCAGGTACTTCGACTTTTGTCAGGCTACCCAGTCTATTGACAGCATAATAGTTAGACATTCTGTTAAACCACAATAATCAAAAACCCACTGACTTGCTGTGTGCCATCCTCTCATTGGCTCCCTTGATATCCAGAGGGTGCTTGGGAGCATAGGATCTGATGGGGAGCAGCCCTCAGGTAACGGGTCACTGATAGTTATTTTACATCCCTCCCCTTAGTCACCTTTTCTTAACTGGGCTTTACGGTGAGACGCATTTACAAAACTTTATTCATGAAGTGTGTGTGTGGGAGGAAGGGTAAATGCATCTGTACCGCCACCTCTTGAAGTTCCAATGCCCTAAGTGCCCTTTGGAATGTTTGCACGTTCAAGAGGGAGAGGATTCAAGCTGCCTGCAAGGAGCTGTGTGCAGTTACTGTGTGAGAACCGAAAGGTGAGGTGTGGAGCTAAGTGACTGACTGGAAGAGTTTCCCACCGCTGACTGTGTCACTCAGCTGAGTCTCCATGTCAGCTTGCTACCTTAAAGCTGTCAAACTGTCAAATTACCGTGGCACAAACCTTTGGCTTTCCAGACTCACTGCTACATTGGCTGAGCCAAATATACCTTTCACCAAAAGCTTACATTCACATAAATGGGGGACTCTCCTCCCCGATCTCAACAGGCCAAGGTACAAGGCAGGACTGTCTTTTATCCTCTCTGCTATTCGTATTATACCTTGAACCTTTAGCAAAGACCATAAGAATATCAAAAAAAGTAGAGGGCATTCCAATGCAGCAATCTGAATACAAGATTAGTCTTTCTGCTGATGATATTCTCCTTTCCCTTTTATCGCCAACAGATTCGATCAGAGACATGGAAAATTCTATCCCGATTTGAAGAATTAGCTGGTTTTAAATTAAACATTACAAAAACCAAAGCCCTCCTATATAACTACACCCCCCCAAACACTTTAAAACGGAGTCTAGCCATTAAATGGCACTCAACCAAAATAAAATATCCTGGTATACACATTCCCCATAATCTCCATGTAATTGAATTAATCAATTACGAACCTATTTCCACTGAGATCAAGAAAGACCTGGATAGACAGACTCACCTTCCACTCTCCCTGTTCCAACGCATTGAAACTATTAGAATGAATGTCTTGCCCCACCTTCTGTACTTGTTCCAAAACATTCCATATTTCCCATCTCAATACTATTTTAAGTCATGGGATAACATGATATCAATGTTTATTTGGAACAAGCAAAAACCACAAATTCGTCTTTCATTCCAAAATCTATCACTGGCCCAGGGTGGCACTAACATCCCAGACCTCAAAAAATATGCAGAAGCCGCATTTCTTATAATTCTTCTCTTATGGCTCTCTGAACAGTTTGATTCCCTATGGAAGAAACTGGAGTTTCATCTGAACGATATGTATGACATAAAAAAAAATAATTTTTTCTACACCAGGGAGGACTCCTCCTTTAAGAGACTTTACTGACATCTCCTCACAGGTCTTAAAAATATGGTTTAAAATGCACTTCAATTAATCAATGAATATTGCAAGATTATTTCAGAGGACGACCTTTTCATCCCATCTCATAATGACCTAACTTTTTACCGCTGGCATAGACTAGGATTGGAGCAGGTGTTCCAAGTCTTCGGTCCAAATGGGATTCTACCATTTGAAGAACTAAAACTTAAATTTAACTTACCAAATGTCGATCATTTTAGATACCTTCAAATCAGAAGCCACCTATTACATAACAGAATCATCCAGGTCAAATTGACTTTTCCCATCACCCCCCCTTAAAACTATTTTTTGACCACTCCCAGGGACAACATTGGAACCATTTAATTGGAAACCTATACAAAATGATGCGAAATCAAACTAAAGAATCAACAAGCTCAACATTAATAAGTTGGAACAAAGATTTAGCCCTCGTGGTTTCTAAAGAAGAGTGGTCCTCTTCATCACTGCAAGCGGTCAAAATGACCCAATCGCATATTTGGAAAGAATAATCATGTAAATGTAGATCGAGGTTTTTCAGGTCACCGGCGACTCTGACTAAATACCTTCCAACTGAATTTGGGGCTTGCTGGAGGGTGTGTGAAGCCGAAATGGCAGACCTGGCACACATAATGTGTCAATGCCCACGCTTGATGCCCTTCTGGATAAATATACAAAAAGAAATCAGTGAAACCCTTGGGGAGAGCTTTGAGTTCACGGCCAAGGTGGTGCGTATGGCTGTTTACCCCGATCGTTCCCCCAATGGACAAAAACCCTGCTTCCCATTATGCTGTTCGCTGCAAAAAAAATCCTTAACATGGAAATGGATGACCAAAGAAATTCCGACCATACAAGATTGGAGGCAAATAGTGAAATCCATTTACCAGATGGAAAATATCACTGCAAAACTTAATAACCAAATTGACAAGTTCGCCACTCTCTGGCAGAGATGGTCAACTTACCAAGCAAGGGTCGGTCCCGATTTTTGCCCATGATGTGTGGGAACCGGGGGAGAGAAGAAATAAGACTAGAATGATGTCTCAGATTTATTCGATATTAACAAAGAATATTAATAATTTATTTTAATGTTAATCTGTATCGAATGTAAAAAATCTCCATGCATAAATGTATAATGTAAAACTGTATAACAACAAATCTGAAGTAAGCATAGAAAAAACTCTGATTGTAAAATGTCTCCTGTCCTACAAGGAAAAAAAATTTAATAAAAAATATATTTAAAAAAAAAATTTACCGTGGCACAGTTAAAAAATACAGGTTACTCACCTGTAACAGGAGTTCTAGGAATTGTATATGTTGTTCATGCACACTGTCTGGCAGGTTCCTTGCCGCTTTAAATCTTGCCAGAAGGTCTTCAAGCTGGCTCCTCCCACCCACCCGGGTGGTAAAACTCTCGGCTCCGCCCCATGACGCCAGATCTAGCCCGCTGGAAGCCAGGTTGTGCGTCAAAGCCGGGGAGCTCGGGTGGGTCGTGTGGATGAACAACATAAACCATTCCTAGAAAGTACAGTTACGTAATAACTTACCGTAACAGTAGATCTTCGATCGAGGCTCTTGCAGTAGGTAATTACATACAGGACTGACGCCGGCTGACGGCAGGACCCCACAGAATAAATTCTAGCTAGCAGTCCCTGGCGGGAACCGCCCCCACGTCAGGTGACCGGCGTCATGCGACGTCAGTATAAAGGGGCGGTCCCGGACGCCCGCCTTCCAGTTCTTTCCCGCCACAGGCCCGAAGACCGGACGAGAGGGAAGCAGATATTTCCCTCAATGGAAGAGGAGCTGAAAAAGCCTAGGGGGATGGAGGGCGGGAAGGTATTACCTACTGCAAGAGCCTCTCTCGAAGATCTACTGTTACGGTGAGTTCTTACGTAACTGTACTGTCTTACTTCGAGAGGGCTCTTGCAGTAGGTAATTACATATAGGACAGAATCCCAAGCAGTCTGGAACAAATGAAAGGCACCGGGAGGAGGAACTACTCCAAAAAGTAGAAAATAATCTAGCAGGTCTCAAGAAAGGAGGCCTTGCAAGACAGCTAACCCGAAGCCCGCTCTACGGCGAGAGGCTATGTCCAAACTGTAATGTTTAGTAAAGGTATGGACTGAAGTCCAAGTGGCGGCAGCACAGATGTCTGCCGAGACATGTTTCCTGAAACAAGCCACAGGAGGGCGCAACTCACTGAGTGGAGTGACCTCTGACTTGACCCGAGGGTCTTGTTGTACTTGTCATAACAGAAAGTGATGCAATGGGCCAACCATTTTGATAGGCATTGCTAGAGACAGCATTGCCTTCTCTTTTAGTGAGCGAAGAGAGAACAACTGATCAGTCTTTCTGAGATCCTTCGTCCTATCGTGGTGTAGTATCTCAGAATCCTGTGAACATCCATGGTATGGAGCAGGTATTCTCCTTGATTGGAGTACTGCGTGAAGAAAGCAGGTAATTCAATAGACTGATTCAAGGTAGATTCCGCTACCACCTTCGGAAGAAACTTAGGATTCGTGCGAAGAGCTACTCGTTCTTTGTGAAAAATCAAATAAGGGATTTTGCACATGAGGGCCTGGAGCTCGGAAATCCTGCGAGCAGAAGTAATGGCCACCAAGAAGAGCGTCTTCCACGATAAAAACTTCAAGTCTGCAGAGGCTGCAGGCTCAAAAGGAGGAAGGGTAAGTTTCTCGAGGACACAGTTTAAGTCCCAAGGCGGAGCTGGAGCCAGGACAGAGGGCCTGAGATGAAGGACCCCTCTGAGGAAAGTTTTGGATACCTCCAGCTGGGCAAAAGCCTTATCCACGAAAGGGACATGGTAAGCTGAAATGGCCGCCATATGGACTTTCAAAGAGAAGTGACTAAGACCTAGGTCGAAAAGATGACGCATGTACCCAAGCAGAATGGTCACAGGGCAGGAAAAGGGCTCCACGTTCCTGGACGCAGCCCAGATAGAAAATCTTTTCCATTTCATGGCATAGGTGGACCTAGTGGAGGGCTTTCTAGCTTCCACCAGAATCTCGCCACCTTAGGAGAAACGCCAAAACGAGCTTGAGCTAGGTCTGTAGGAGCCATGCGTGAAGCTGAAGGGACTTGAGTCTCCGGATGGACCAGGGTCCCTGATCCTGGGTCAGCAATCCTTGAGATAAAGGAAGAGGAGAAGAGGAGGAGGATCCTCTGAGTATTGTTGTAGAAGAGAACCAGATTTGCCTGGGCCAGAAAGGCGATCAGAATCGTTCTCGCTCCTTCTAAAGCAAGCTTCTGTAGCACACGAGGGACCAGAGGAATTGGGGGAAAGCATAGACGAATCTGTCCTTCCAGCTTAGAGACAGGGTGTCGCTCCAGAAAGCGCCTCGCTCTGGAGCGAGCGAGCAGAAGATTGAAAGCTTTGCGTTTTGGGAGGAAGCAAACAGGTCTATCTGAGGAGTCCCACAAATCTGGAAGATGCTTTTTAGAACTTTTTCGTCCAATTCCCACTCGTGTGGAAGAGCCGATGAGCGACTTAGTCTGTCTGCCACGACATTGTCAACTCCCGGAACATGGATCGCCGTGAGGTGAAGGTTGTGGAGAGTTGCCCAATCCCAGACCCTCATCGCTTCCCTGCACAGCGGGTAGGACAGAGTTCCTCCCTGCTTGTTGATGTACCACACCACGCACATGTTGTCCGTTTGGACAGCTAGGTGAGCACGTTGATGTGGAGAACCATCTCCAACTTTGACCAAAGGCCTTGGGTTCGGTGAGGACCCAGATGGGCTCCCCAACCTTCGCCTGAAGCGTCCGTGGTCAGAGTCTGATCGGGGGGAGGATGAAACAAGGGGACCCCCGGAAGAGGTTCTCTCGAACCATCCACCATTACAAGTCTCTTACCATAGGTGAGGAGATCAGAACCAGATGATCTAGGTCGTCTACTCGTTGATCCCACTGAGATCGAATAGTTCACTGAGAGATTCTCATGTGGAAGCGTGCGTGCGGAACCGTCGGGATGGCCGCCGCCATAAGCCCCAATAGACGGAGCACTGACCTCGCCGGGACCCTCCTATGATCCGATAGGAGGGAAATCTGAGACTGGAGGGAGGCCCCCTGTCCGGAGGCAGAAAGGCCTTGCACAAAGTTGTGTCGAGAATTGCCCCGATGAACTGGAGCCTCTGTGAAGGATCCAGGTGAGACTTGGAATGGTTGATGGTAATACCCAGGCCAGTGAAAACCTGCTGGGTGAAGGAGAGAAAATGCAGGAGTTCCTCCTGAACGGGGGCCGCCAGGAGCCAGTCGCCCACGCCGTGACGGAAAAACCTGAGCTCCCAAAGAACGCAGGTGGGCCGCTACCACCATCAGGCATTTGGTAAAGACTCGGGGCTGAGGAAAGACCAAATGGAGCACCCGAATTGGTAGTGGACCCCTGGAACGCAAAACCTGAGGTACTTTTCGGCGGAAGGGCTTAGACGGGGATGTGTGCAGGTACGCATCCTGCATATCTAGTGTCAAAGCTAGTTCGGCCAAGCAGGGAAAGGGATTGAAGGGACTATATCCTGAACCTCTTGTATTCCACATACAGGTTCAGGGAGCTGAGATCGAGAATAGGTCTGAGATCTCCTGCTTCTTGGAAAAAGGAAGAAATGGAATAGTACCCCGTCCCGTAGAGGTGAGGAGGGACGGGCTCTATAGCCTGTTTTGCAAGAAGCGCTGAGATTTCTTCCCTGACCAAAGGAAGATGGTCCCTTGAGTAAGTGGAGTTCAGAGGGGGGTGACGTGGAGGTTTCTGTAGAAACTCTATGGAGTGCCCCTCTGCTATGATCTGAAGCACCCATGAATCCGAAGTTATCCTCTCCCAACCCGGAAGGTGGAGAAAGAACCTCCCTCCTACCAGTTCTCTTCTGCCCTTCAAGAGAGGTCGACGCCTGCCGAAGTTTTCTCAGCCCTTTCTCCATCGCAGACATCTTCTTTTTGAGGAGATGGGCTTCGAGGGACTGCTGGCGTCGTCTGCGGGTGGCCGCGTTGAACCGGAGGCAGTGCGGACACTTGTTGACCGCGTGGTCGGGGCCTAGGCAGAAGAGGCAGAGGGAGTGACCGTCTTTGTGAGGCAGTTGGGCGCCGCACGAGTCGCACTTATTCTTTGAAGGGGACGACATATACTGATGTTCACCTGATGAAAGAGGAATAAAATTCTGAAACTATTCGGAAAAAAACGACGAAATAACAGGACTGAGCGATAAGAACTTAACCGCGAGGTGCTGCACGAGCTGACGGCGGGAAAGAACTGGAAGGCAGGCATCCAGGACCGCCCCTTTATACCGACGTCGTATGACGCCGGTCACCTGACATGGGGTGGTCCCCACCAGGGACTGCTAGCTAGAAATTTTTCCGTGGGGTCCTGCCACCGGCCGGCGTCAGTCCTATATGTAATTACCTACTGCAAGAGCCCTCTCGAAGTAAGATCTCCTGTTACAGGTGAGTAACCAGTATTTCTGGGGACATGGATATGTTGTTCATCCACACTGTCTGGCAGACTCCTAGCAGTTCTCCAGGAGGAGGGAGGCAAGGCACACACGCCCTACCTGGGAAATAAAGACTGGAGAACTGAGGCCCCAAAACCAGCATCCCGGCGTGACTCGAGGTCGATGTGGTAGTGGGTGATGAAGGTGTGTGCTGACTTCCAGGTAGCAGCCCTGCAGATTTCCTGGATAGGGACATCCCTGGAAGCAGCCACCGATGCAGTGGTATGGCGAGTAGAATGAGCTCTTATCCCTGTGGAAGGCTCCATGCCCGCCAACCTATAGAAGAGATCTATGCAGGAGGTGACCCACCTGCCTATCGTCCACTAGGATGCAGGTCTGCCAGGTGCGGCTTCAGCATAGGTGACAAACAGCTGGCGAACCTCTCCCCGAACTTCAGCCATCTGCTCCTTGTAATAAGCGAGCGCTCTTCCAGGGTCCAAAGTAAGGAGCCTATATTCGGCCTCCGAGGTGTGATTGGGGTAGAACACCGGCAGAGTCAACACCTGGTTAAGGTGAAACCCCGACACCACCTTCGGAAGGAATTTCGGTTGGGGGCGCAGGACAACCTTGTCCCTGGGGAAGACCGGATAAGGAGACTCGATGGAAAGCGCCTGGAGCTCTCCCATCCTTCTGGCTGACATGATAGCCACCAAGAAGGCGGTCTTCCACGACAGGTGACAGATGTCACACATGTGCATCGGTTCGAATGGCTTGCCCATGAGCTTAGTCAATACCAGCGGTAGATCCCACGGAGGTGGAGGTTCTCGCACCGGAGGGGATATGTGATCAAGGCCTTTGAAAAAGCGCCCGACCACCTTCTCCTGCGCCACCGACTGCTTTCCGGCCCACGCCTGGTAAGCAGAGATGGCTGCTAGGTGCACCTTAAGGGTCGTCGACCGAAGCCCTTGCTGAGAAAGGGACCACAAGTAGTCCAGAATGCTTCCCAAGGAACAGGTGGAAGGGTCCAGGCCCTTGCCCTGACACCGAATGGAGAATCTCTTCCATTTGAAGGCGTAGAATTTTCTGGTCGACTCCTTACGGGATGCCTCAACGACGTTGAGGACCTCATCGGAAAGACCCAAGGCCTGGAACTCTAGCCACTCAGGAACCAGGCCGTCAGGTCCAGAGACTGAAGGTCCGGATGGAATACCTTCCCCTGATTGACTGAGATCAGGTCCGGGCAGGCTGGAAGCCGCCTCGGGAGCCTGGAGCTGAGACTGAGGAGATCTGGATACCACAACTGGCGGGGCCAGTCTGGGGCTACCAGAATCACCTGCACCTTGTCCCTCCTCACCTTGAGAAGCACCTTGTGGATCAAGGGAATTGGGGGAAAGGCGTAGAAGAGGCCTGGGGTCCACGGCCTCGAAAAGGCATCCTCCTGCAGCGAGCCCTGCTGAGGGGAGCAGGCATTAAACAGTCTCAGCTTCGCATTTTCCCTGGAGGCAAACTGGTCCGCCTGAGGCATGCCCCAGTGGGAGAAGAGATCTTGTACTACCTCCAGCAGGAGAGACAACTCATAGGAAGCTGCACCTATCCGCCTTACGGCATCCGCCAGAGTGTTGGAGGCTCCTGCCACATGAATGGCAAGGAGATCCGCCTCCAGGCTGCGCACGAGTGACCAAATGTAGAGAGCTTCCCTGCACAGAGGCATGGAGCGTGTCCTGCCCTGGCGGTTTAGGCAGTACATGGTCGTGGTGTTGTCCGTCTGGACCTGAACCACTTGACCCCGTAGAAACGGAGCGAAGGAGGTGAGGACTAGATGAACCTCTCGAAGCTCCAGCAGGTTGATGTGACGTCGGGACTCCCGAGGGGACCAGAGGCCATGCGCTCTATGCTCCCCCAGATGGGCACCCCAACCCAACAGAGAGGCATCGGTCGATTGAGAGACCGTCGGCTCGGGGCGGACAAACGGGATGCCCTCCTGCAGATGTGCTGGAACGGTCCACCACTGGAGGGTGTTCCATATCCCCTAGGTCACTGTCACTAGCTGATCAAGAGGATCGAAGTGCTGTGACCATTGGCTGGCCAGCCCCCATTGAAGGGAACGCATGTACCAGCGGGCCCAATGGACCACGCTGGTGCAGGCTGCCATGAGGCCCAGGAAGTCCCGGGCAGGGCGCGATTGCCCAACCTGAAATGATTGGGCAAAGGAGGAAAGAACCTCGGCCCTGTCCACCGGGAGCCGTGCTCTGGCTCGTAGAGAGTCGAGCTCTGCCCCGATGAAATGTATCACCTGCTTGGGCATGAGTTTCGACTTGGCCTTGTTGATGAGGAGGCCAACCTGAGAGCAAACCTGGAGGGCCAGATCTCTGGACTGCTCCACCTCTGCTCTGGAGCGGGCTGCAATCAGCCAGTCGTCCAGGCACCCGGACCCTTCGGCGCCGCAGGAATGCTGTATCCACTGCCATGCATTTGGTGAAGACCTTGGGAGCTAGGGAAAGGCCGAAGGGCATGGCCCGGAACTCGTAGAGGGATCCAAGCGGAGGAATCTCTGGTGTGACGGATGGATTGGGACATGAAAGAACGCGTCCAGAAGGCCCAGAGAAGAGAACCATACGCCTCATTCCAAGGACGGGATTATCTGAGCCAGAGTGACCATCCTGAAGGTCCGAGACCTTAGGAACCTGTTCAGGTCATGCAGGTCGAGGATGGGGTGCCAGCCCCCCCGTCCATTTTGGGACCAGGAAGTACCTGGACACAAACCCCGGGTCTGGAAGAGGATCCGCCACCTTTCTGATCACCTCTTTTACGAGGAGCAGGGTGATATCGGCCCGGCGAGCTGACAAAGAGGCTGCAGACCCCGTAGCCCCCCCGAGGGGCGACGGCTCGGAAGGGCGGGGCCTGCTCGAACTCCAGGGGCAGGCCCTTTCCTACCACCTCCAACACCCAAAGGTCCGTGGTGGTAACGGACCAAGCGGAAAGGAAGTAGCGGAGCTGTCCCCCCACGGGGGGAACCCAGGGGGAGTGACGAGGCTGGGGTTGACACCTCTCAACCCGTCACTGGACAGGCTTAGAGGAGGGACTGGCCAAGGGACCTCCTGGGCCTTTACCTCCCTGCTTCTTGTTGGAGGAAGCCACGGGCTTGGGTCTGGGATGCCAAGCGTGAGCCTGCTGGCCCTGGCGCTGGTGCTGTTGGGCCGGACGTGCCACAGGTGCAGAAGGACGAAAGGACTTGTGCTGCTGCTGTCGGCGGCCTTTGTCCTTCTGGGCGGAGGTGACCGAGTCCAGAGTGGCATTGGACTTTTCGATCCACTGGAGGTGACCTTCCACTCCAGGGCCGAAGAGGTCGGTCCCCAGGAAGGGGACATCCGCCAGTTTGTGCTGGGTATCCGCTGTGAAGGTGGATATCCTCAGCCATGCTCTGCGGCGCACGGCCACCGCAGCCGCCACTGATCTGGCACAGGAGTCTCCAATGTCCAGAGCCGTTTGAGGCTGCTGTTTAGCCACTGCCCTACCAGGGTCCCGTACCTGCCGGACCATGGTCTGCAGGTCAGCCAGGAGATGAGGGATCACCTCATCCAGGGAGCCCATGAGGGCGTGGGAGAAGTGTGCCATCAGCACGGCCGAGCTGGCCTGACGGAGGCCAAGGAAGCGTACACCTTGCACCCGGCATAGTCCAGCTTTTTGGACTCCTTATCGGGGGGGCTTGTCCACATCCCTAGCATTCCCGGAACGCCGGAAAACGCTGTCGGTGACCAACCCCTCGGCAGAGGGTGTTCCGAAAAACCGAGCAAAGAGCTGGTAGGAACCGCATACTTCCTGGCCATCCTGGCCAAAGGCGCAGGGCAGGAAGCAGGCTGCTGCCAGAGCTCCAAGGCTGGGCCAACAATGGCTTCAGCCACCGGAAAGGCCTCCGTGGGTGAATCCCCTCGGTCCAGTATCTCCGTCAGGGGATACTTGGCCTGCTTGGATACGGGCTCGAGCTGCATCCCGGTGGACTCTGAGATGAGCCAAAGCAAACCCATGAAGGACGATGGGCTTTCGTCCATCGACTGGCCCCCCAGAGGACTCCAGGTCAATGGGCCTGGAGAACATGGAGGAGTCGTCGTCAGACTCCGAGGAGTCTGCGAAGAGCTGCCTGGGGCCTGAGCCACCCTCCACCTGCCGAGGACGGTCGGGAGTGAGGGTGACCGACAACCTGTGGGGCAGGCCCTGACCCGACCGAGAGTCCTTGGTCGGCGCCCCCGATTTCAGTTGTGGAGGCGGAGGTTCCACCACAATCGGTGGGGCAGCTAGTTTCGGCTGAACAACCGGCCCAGGCTTGGGCACCTCGGCTACAGCGAGGGGTTGTTTCGACCACTCGGGTGACAGCCACTTGATGGCCGGGGAAGGCGATGGCGTTGGCTTGTTCCCGGACAGAAGTAACTGCTGCCACATCAGGTCCTTGTAGCGTCGACACAACTTGCGCTGAAGTCTCTCCTCTTCCGAGGAGGAAGACGAGGATGAGCGGCGGCGCCGCTTACTTCAGTGCCGAGACCGAGACCACCGATGTCGGCGGGATCGGTTGGACCGAGACGATGTCCGAGACCGAGACCGAGATCCTCGGTGTTTCCGAGGGGCCAGGTCTGGAAGGGGCGAGGACACCCGCTCCTCCCTCGGCTCGGAAGCCTTAACCGGGGACTGCGGCACCGGAGGCGCAGGCAAGTCCTCGGTCTCCACCGGGGGAACCGGTGAAGAAGGGTTGTCGGCTTCACCGGTCGACAGCCCATCCAACGGGTCGAGAAAAATCTCGACTGCGTCAAAGGGTGTCTCAGCCGGCTGACCTGACAGTGACACCGTGAAGCCAGCAGCCTTAGCCACAACCTCGACCGAAGTCGAGTGTCGACTGTCCGTGGAAGGGGACCGCTCCTGCTCCCACGAATGCCGATGATGGGACTTGTCTTTTGAGTCCTTCTTTCTGGACAGAGAGGAATGTCCCGATGGCCCCTCTCCCTTTGTGGAAAGGGACTGGCAAAGCTCCTTGAAAGAAGCTGAATATGAGTTACCCAAAGAGAGCGGGATAAATGCCGCGACCGAGGAAGAGGATGATGCGGCCTGGGCTGCCTCCTCGAGGGCGATCATCTGCTCGAGTTGCTCAGCCGAGCCAGCTGCCGCAGTAACCGCCCAACAGGCCTCCTTCGACTTCACCGGCAGGTAGCACTTCTTGGGGCGCCCAAGCTGTAACCAGGCAGCGCGGTCTTCCAGGACGCTGGCCAAAAACGAATGGCATAACTCGCAGGCCTGGAGGTCATGTTCTAGGCCGAGGCAGTAGACGCACGTGGAGTGCGAGTCCGTCCTGGACATTTTCTACCCACAAGGGCACCGCTGAAAACCGGGAGTCAATTTGTCCATCGCAGCCACGAGGGAGAAACTTGACCGGAGTCTTGAAAATTTTAAAATAAGTTTCGGGCCAACCGAAGAAATAGGATCCGGTCTACACGCAGAGCATTAAGGAGGGAACCTGAGCTTCCAAGCGGTAAGGAAGATCTGGCGTCATGGGGCGGAGCCGAGAGTTTTACCACCCAGATGGGTGGGAGGAGCCAGTGGCATTTTTCCACACTTCCTTATGAACAGTACAGCTGCCATTTTTCACAACATGGCCGAAGTGTGTTTTCACACTTTCAGTGCAGGGACGCGTGGTCGCTGTGGGAAATCATTGATCGGCATAGATAAAGAAAATCACAGTGACACTGTTCATGATCGGAGGCACCAAAATGCCTGAGTTGACAATCTGCTGTAAGAAATCCCCAACCTAATTATATTACTGGTTGCGTTGCACAGTTTCTATGTACGCCGTGACTTCACCATTTTTTAAATATTTTTACTACACATTTGCAACATAGCCATTTTTACACCTACCCATGAAAGAGTACAGCTGTCATTTTTACATCCTGTTAGGAATATTTTGCACCTGTGGTTACTAAATGCCGTAGTCACTGAATATAAGCAGCTTTTATTAACAAACTGATATTCCCCCTGTTCATGAGGTGGGGTCACAAAACAAACATGTTGAAAATTTGGAGTGAAAATACCAATCCAATGCCTGAGGTATTAGGTTTTCAACTAACGCCCAACCCTATAGAGAATGACAGGAATCAGGGTGTGACTTGGGATTCTTGCCTGTGATGTTCATACCATTCCACACCCTGCAGTCACTGAGAGGCATCGAGGTATGCCTTGGACTCTTGGCCCCAAAGTTCACCCATTCTCCTATATCGCACCCATCTCACCATATTTCCCTAATGAAATGCGCATAAGGGCCAAAGACCACAAGGAACACCGTGGCACTTGTCAGTGTCTGCAGGGTGGGGTGTGGTGAAATGGCGTGGCCGTTATGCCCGATGACCCAAACGCACACCCCAATGCCTGTCACTCTCTGCAGGGTGGTGGTGGGGTTGGCTTCAGTTCAATACTTCACTGCCATTCCTATTACGCAGCTCTGTAACTTCTACACTACCACTGCCAATGCCAGCAAGCAAACATTCGGCATTGACAAATGCTTGTTTACTTTGCATCTTATATAGACTTTTTTATCTCTAGTACCCTTTTATCTCTTTCCTACTTCACTTCCTGCTATTTATTCATAAATTGCTCCACAATAGATATATATACTGCTTATGTTACTCAGTTGTGCTATTCACCTGAAGAAGGGACCTGTGAGGCCCCAAAAGCTTGTGTATAATTCCATCTTTGTACAAGACACTTGTTGGTCCAATAAAAGGTATCAAACCTTCCATCATTGTGTGTTTCTACAGTAATTTACTATCTAGAGTGAGTATAGTATGTGTGTAGGTTTTTTGGTTGGAAGATTAAAGTGGGATGGTTTTAAAAGTAGCATATTATAAGAGTTATATCTTATTTATGAGGTGGACAGAAGT
Organism: Neoceratodus forsteri; assembly: GCA_016271365.2. NCBI lineage: Eukaryota > Metazoa > Chordata > Ceratodontiformes > Ceratodontidae > Neoceratodus > Neoceratodus forsteri. Next base: position 639,326,844 of record CM057450.1, on the reverse strand, counting down.
TAACTAAAAATGTGCTTAGGTCTCGGGCCCTAGAGATTTAGCTACTCCAAATCCCAGCTGCTGGACCTCCACCCATTTACTGACCTCTCCCTCTCTCATCAGGGGCGCTGAGGCACTGCTGGGAGGTCAGTATTGCGAACAGGTGGGATAGTAGGCAGCAGGGTGTGAGAGTTGTTAATGTGGCGAGCCATATTGGGTGGAGAGGACCAGGAGGCGCCCTGGGGCAAAATGTGATCTCAGAAGAGGCCAGATGTGTTTGGTTCCCATACCCAAGGCTCCCAAGAAACTGTGTGGGCAGGTAACTGATAGACAAGCAAAGTACAGTTACGTAAGAACTTACCGTAACAGTAGATCTTCGAGAGAGGCTCTTGCAGTAGGTATTCACATATAGGACTGACCCGCCAGGCATCAGGACCCCACAGAAACATTTCTAACTAGCAGTCTCAGGCGGGGGCCCGCCTTCCAGTTCTTTCCCACTAGGGGCCAAAAGAGGCAAGACGAGAGAGAAGAGGATATTTCCCCCCCTTGGAAATGGAGCCAAAAAAGCTTAGGGGATGGAGGCCGGGAAGGCAATGTCTACTGCAAGAGCCTCTCTCGAAGATGTACTGTTACGGTAAGTTCTTACGTAACTGTACTATCTTACTTCGATACGGCTCTTGCAGTAGGTATTCAGATATAGGACTGAGTCCCAAGCAGTCTGGAACAAAGAAAAGCACTCGGGAGGAGGATAGATATCCATAGCATGGAACCTCAGGCTGAACGGGCTCACGAAAGGAAACCTTGGCGCACAGCCAACCCGAAGCCTGCTCTATGGCGAGAGGCAATGTCCAAACTGTAGTGTTTTGTAAAGGTATGGACAGAAGTCCAAGTTGCGGCTGCACAGATGTCTGCCGCTGACACATTCTTGAAACAAGCCACAGAGGCAGCTACTCCTCTGGTGAAGTGACCTCTGACTGGACCCGGCAGGGTCTTGTTGTACTTGTCATAACAGAAAGTGATACAATGAACCAACCATTTCCATAGGCAGGGCCCCGATTTTTCTGTGGCACATCGGAGCAAATTTCTGCGGCAGGGTTTCTCATTTGCCGCTAGAACTTCTCTTGACACTCAGCACCAATTTCTACGGCACATTTTTACCCTTAATTTTTTCTTTTGCCCAATTCGACGCAGAATGCACGCTGTAACACAGTAATTTTAAGGCTTTTGTCACCAAATTTTCAACATAGCCAGTTTAAGACCTCTGCTCATGAACATTATCACTGTGATTTTATTACTCTGTCCGAACATTGATTTAGGCACCAACACAGCATTATGCGCTACATGTCTTGACTTACATTTAGGTGAAATGTGAAAATGACAGTTGTACTGTTCATAAGGAGGTGTGGTAAAATGGCAATATTGAAAATCTGGAGTGAAAATATAAAAATGCTTGAAGTTACGAGCTGCGTAGGAGAACTGCTAACGCCGCTCAGAAACAGTAGTTTTGGGAATATTACATTTAACATAGGGTTTTAGAGTTTACCATGAATTGACACTGTCATTCGCTAATCATTCTGGAAAGGTGGTTCCGCAGTCATCGTGAAACCACCTTCGGGACCGATTAACAAAATAACAGTGCTCACAGTTCATGAGGTGGGGCCCCAAAAACCCCATGTTGAAAATTTGGTGAAAAAATTCCCAGAAATGGCTGAGATATGCACCAAAGTTGAAAAATCCATTTAGTCCATTATACAGCTTACCGGCATTTCTTCAGTTTGCGGTCGGCTTTAAAGAGTGCAGACGTGTTCCCGGTCCACAGAAGATCACCGCTGGGTTCCAGAGGTAAGTATGGGTTGAGGTGGTGGTGAGGTGGGGTGTGGGAGGTGGGTACGCAGAGGTGGGTGCGGGTTGGGGAGGGCAAAAGAAACAACGATGGAAGGTTTTTTGTTTCAGGTTTTTTTTTTTTTATTTGGATTCCCACAGAAGGACTTTTGCCACGCTGGGGTGGGCTCCAGCGGGCACCAGGCAGCTTGAGGGGCAGTGAAGCCGACGGGATTGGGCACCTGGCCAGCAAAGGGAGATTTGCCACGCTTGGGATGGGGCCTCCCAGCGTGGCACTGGAAACTTTTTTGGGTAGGAAACCAACGGGGATTGGGGCACCCCCGCCGGCAAACAAAGCTTTTGCCATGCTGGGGTGGGCTCCCAGCGGCATACTAATATGTGAGAGGGGTACGCTTGTTCCGCTGGGCGTCGCGAATTCTGTGCGGTGACGCAATTCTTACTGATATTTCCGGTTTGCTGCACCCGCGGAATCGCGGAAAACTCGGGGCCCTGTCGATAGGCATTGCTTAGGGACAGCATTACCTTCCCTTTTGTAAGCAAAAGAGACGAAAAGCTGATCAGTTTTCCTGAGATCCTTAGTCCAAGTGGTGTAGTATCTCAGTATTCTATGAACATCCAAAGTATGCAAAAGGTACTCCCCTTGATTTGAGTGTTGCATAAAGAAAGCAGGTAGCTCAATGGATTGATTCAGCGTAGATTCAGCCACCACCTTAGGGAGAAACTTAGGGTTGGTGCGTAGAGCCACACTTCGTTGTGGAAAATCAAGTATGGGATTTTACACATTAAGGCCTGAAGCTCGAAAATATGCCGAGCAGAAGTAATGGCCACTAGGAAGAGTGTCTTCCAAAAAAGGCACTTTAAATCTGCTGTAGCTGCCAGCTCGAAGGGGGGCAGGGTAGGCTTCTCCAGAATGAAATTCAAGTCCCAAGGAGAGGCAGGAATGCGGATGGCGGGGTCTTAAATGGAGAACCTCCCTGAGGAAGGTCTTGGAGACTTACAGCTGAGCAAAACTCCTGTTCCCAAAAGGAATATGGTAGGGCTGAAATAGCAGCCATGTGGACCTTTAATGAGGAATGGCTGAGACCCGGTCAAGAGATGATGCATGTAGTCCATGACTGTATTGGCTGGGCATGAGAAAGGTTCAAAGTCTTTCAAGAGGCCCAAATTGAAAACCGCTTCCACTTCATGGCGAGGTGGACCTGGTGGAAGGCTTTCTGGCCTCTACCAAGATGGCAGCTATGAATGGAGAAACTCCGCGGATGTTTGCTACGCTGCAGGAGCCACGATGTAAATGAAGAGATTTGAGACCTGGATGAACAAGGGTCCCCTGATCCTGGTTCAACAATCGTTGCGATAGAAGAAGAGGAAGTGGAGGTTCCTCTGAAAACTGTTGCAGAAGAGAGAACCAAACTTGCCTGGGCCAGAAGGGAGCGATGAGAATCATTTGAGCTCCCTCCGAAATGAGTTTGTTCAGGACCCTCAGAATTAAAGGAAGAGGAGGGAAGGCATACACGAATCTGTCCCCCCATGCGAGAGACAGAGCATCCCACCAAAAAATGCCTTGCCCTGGAGCAAGCGAGAAAAGGCAGGAAGTTTTTGCTTTGGGGTTGGCGAGAGGTCTCATCTGCGGTGTGTCCCATCACCGAAAAATGTCGCTATAACTTCTTGCTCCAATTCTCATTCGTGGAGCTGGCTGAAGAATGGCTGAGTCGATCCGCCAGCGTGTTTTCCACTCCCAGAACGTGAATCGCGGTCAAGTGACGGTGATGCTGGGTTGCCCAAAGCCAGACCCTCATTGCTTCCCGGCACAGAGGGTAGGAACGTGTTCCTCCCTGCTTGTTGAGATACCAGACTACGCACGTGGTGTCTGTTTGTATGAAGAGATGACTGGGAAGGATAAAGGAGTGAAGAGCCTGAAGGGCATAAAGGACTACTCTCAGTTCGGGCACATTTATGTGCAGGTTTTGTTCGAACTTTGACCAGCTGCCAAGTCTTTGAGACCCGAGATGGGCTCCTAAGCCATCTCCTGATGTATCTGTTGTCAATGTCTGGGAGGGGGTTCGATACTGAAGTGAACTCCCAGACATAGGTTCTCCTGTACCATCCACCATTGCAAATCCCTGATCATGGGATCTTAAACTAGCACCTCTTGGTCTAGATTGTCCAGGTTTTTTTATTTTTTTATTTAGTTGTTTAACCAGGTATAGCACACTACGCTGGAAGCTTTTTACAGGAGCGATCTGGAAGCACAAGGAGGTTAAGGACTTGTTCAGGGTCACACAGTATGCAAGTGGAAGCTGTGGGATTCAAACCCAGGTCTGGTCTGCTGGATGTCACCAAATTTGCAGCTCAGAGCCTTAGACCACTGCGCTATACTGCCTCCTTTGTCCCACTGAGACTGAAGGCCCACTGAGATATCCTCATATGGAGCCGAGCGCGTGGGACTGTCGGAATGGCAGCCGCCATTAGTCCAAGGAGGCGAAGGACTGACCTGGCTCCGACCCTCCTGCGTCTGGACAGAAGATGGGCCTGCGTCTGAAGGGTGTCCACCCTGTCCAGAGGCAAAAAGGCTTTGCCACTGGTCGTGTCCAGAATCGCCCCTATAAACTGGAGGCCTTGGCAAGGGACCAAATGGGATGTTGCCTGGTTGATGGTGATACACAAGCTGGTGAAAACCTGCAGGGGAAGGGAAAGGGAGTGCAGAAGTTCCTGCTGGATGGGGCCGCCAGAGCCAATCATCCAGTTACGGGAATACCTGAACTCCTGAGTACGCAGTGTGCGCTATACAGACAAGTATTTGTACACACTGGGTGCTGAGGAAAGACCAAATGGAGGGCCTTGATTGATAGTCGTCCTCTGAAATCAAAAAGAAGGAATTTCAGGTGGACGGGCATATGGGATAGGCAGGTAGGCATCCTGTATGTCCAAAGCGCACAGCCACTGTCCCTGCCAAAGAAGAGGTAGAAGGCTCTGCAAGAGAGCATTCTGAAGTGTTTGTATCGCCACTTAACATGTTCAGGGAACTGAGGTCTAGGATAGGCCTCACATCTCCTGCCTTCTTTGGAAATAGGAAGAAATGGGAATAGTAACCCGTCCCCAAAGATGGTTAGATTGGTTCTATCACCACCTTCAAAAGAAGGGAGGTGATTTCTTTTAGGACCAGAGGAAGATGTTGCGAGGGTAAGAGGACTGTGGGGTGGTCTTCGAGGTGGTTTCTGTAGAAACTCTATTGCATGTCCTGCTGACATCGACTGGAGCACCCAAGCATTTGACGTTATCCTCTCCCAACCCGGCAGATGGAAGGAGAAAAACTCCCTCCTACTGGTTCCTCTGGAACCTCCAGAGGCAGTGGGAGAGGCGGAGAGTCAGGAGGTGTGGGGCAGCGCACACCGAGGCTCCCGCGCTTTTTGTTAAGGAGAGTCTTAGTTGCTGGAGGCCCAATGCTTGTTGGCCCGCTTGCCCTGTGGTTTGGTTTTGTCAGTTCCTTCTACTTAAAAGGATGCCACTGCCCTTGAGGGGCCTGTACATATAGTCGAAGACTTGAGTGCAGTGCCGTACTCCTGCAGGTCGGTGATGATGTCCTTGACTTCACCCCCAAACAACACCAACCCCTGAAGGAGCATCCTGGATCGCGGATTGCACTTCAGGGGCCAATCCTGACATGCGGAGCCAGGCATAACACCATAGGCTTACGGCAAAGGCCGAGCTCCTTCCAGCTGTGTCCACTGTGTCGTAAGTGGCATGAAGCACGTGCCGACTGGCCGAACAAGCAGAACGGACAAGGTCCGCCACTTCCTGCTTAGTCTGTGACTCAGGAAGGAAGTCCAATTAAGATTCCACCTGACTAAGGATGGTCTTCTGAAAATCCCCCATATTGTGCCACATAGTTCAGGGCCCTAATACCCAGGGTAGAAGAGGAATAGATCATCTTCCTGTACTGGTCCAGAAGCCAGGATTCCTTGTCAGGCAGGGACAAGCTGAGGTGTATTGGGTTAGCGGAACGGCTGTGAGCGGCACTATTGATGACCAAATCCGCCTTTGGGTGTAGGCTTAAGAAATCTATGCCCTCAGGAGCCTGATATACCAGTCTGCCTTCCTCAGAAGGGGGGCTAACGCTGAAGATTGCTTCCAAACAGTGGAAACAAGGTCCGCATGAGGCTCTGTCCAGGGTGGAATCAGCATAGGAGCAGTCTCGGGCAGATCCAGAGGAGCAGCGACTTTTTTATGCTATGGGTCTGGCTCCAGTGATTGCCACTGATGGACCTCCCGGATTTTCCTCAGTAACTCCAGAAAGGAGGGATCTTCTGGAGGAGATTTCAGAGGGGTCCTTGGCCTGGAGCACGTGGTTCGTCATCAGGATCTCTTAGTTTGAGGCAGACATATCTGACGATGAAGATGAAGACTCCTCACTACAAGGGGGAGGGATGGCCCCTTTGGGGAGTTCCCAGGGGTGCGTGTCTTCCCCTCCCCGGGTCCCGGAGGGCTCTCCCCTGGTGTCAGGGGAGGCAGTCTCGCATCTGTGACGTAGGGGATCCTGTATAGGGTCCAGCATCGATAGGCAACTCTCAACCTCCCTAGTGAGCTGAGTCTTGGCCTCTGCCCACCAGGAGGCCAGTGCCTCCTTCAGATCCGCGTGATCAGCGTGGCTGAGGAGTGGGCAGCAGAGGTGGAGGAAGAGTGGGATATGGATATTGAGGATATCCATAAAAGGAGTATCCGTAACCTGACGGCGGGAAACCCGGCGGCGGGTACTGGGGAAGTGGGAACTATAGCGCCGGGTACTGAGGCACTGGATACTGCAGAGTCGGGTATTGCGGCACCGGATATTGCAGTGTCGGATACCCAGGTGCCAGGGGCTCTGATAAAGCAGAGGGACCTGGCAAAGGCCAAGCTGGCGGGCCAGGCGGTGGTAATGCTGGCCCGGTCAGGCCCGGCATGGGTACGCCTTCCGAAGGACCTGATGGCAATGGGACGTCAGATGGCATCGGGTATGCCGGCTTCGGAGCCGTCGTCCGAGGGTCCGATGTTAGGGTATCAAGTCTCGCAGGATGGTTCCCTGACGGCAGTGTCTCAGTGTCCTCCGTGACGACTGGGGAAGGAGGATTATATCCCCGGGGGTCAGCTGAGGAGACGCGGGGGCCTCAGAAGGCGACTTAAGAGTGTTGCAGGGAGCCTGGGGTATCGGACTGTTCCGTAGGGTCCGGTGCAGGCTTCTTGGCCGGGCAGGCATTGGTTGAACCAGGGTCTGACTTATAGGCCGAATCTGGGCGGTCGCCGCAGGAGACGACGTCTGACTTATCGGACTCCCTGCCAGAGGAAGGCTGCACTGGAGATGTGGCTTTGTCGGGCGGAGGTTTGGCTGGGCGCTCCCCTGAAGGGATAAGCGTCTTATAGCAGCCTTCTCCGGGTGGACGTCAGAGGGACTGACGTCTGACTTACCGGATCTGCTCTGACCCGAAGGCTGAGTGGTAGAAGCGGCCTTCACGGGAGCGAAGGCCTCCTTTTCCCCGGAGGTTCCCGAAGAGCCTGAGCACAAGCCAGACAGGAGGGGTGACACCTTCTTGCTCACCACCAAGACAGCCATCGTGGAGCGATCCCCCGGAGGGGATGTTATCTTAAGTGCCGCGACTCCAGACGGAGTCGCGGCTGCTATGGAAGCCGTTTCCCACTCCAGGGCGTCTCCTTGTCACGCTTCTTCTTGTGACCTTCGGGGGAAGTGGACACCTGCCTGAGTTTCTTTAGCTCTTTGTCCAAGAAGGCCATTTTTTCTTAAGGATATGGGCCTCAAGGGACTGCTGCCTTCTTTTGCGGGTAGCAGAGTTGAACTTCTGGCAGTGCTGGCACTTCTCCACAAGGTGGTCTGGGCCTAGACAGAAGAGACACAAGAAGTGGCCGCCCTGTGTGGTAGTTGGAACCACACGACTCGCACTTATTTTAATGTGAATCGGAGGACATCGGGGACGACATACACAGCGAATCAGGTTAAATTCGAGAAAAATAAGGAAATTAGATTGAAAAGTTTGAGAACTAATGGACCGACAAAAGACTGATGAACGTTGAACTCTACCACAAGGAACTTTCACAAGCCAACGGCAGGAAAGAACTAGAAGGCAGGCGTGGGGGACCGCCACTTTATACTGACATCATAGGATGCCGGTTACCTGACGTGGGGGTGGTCCCCTGCAAGAGACTGCTAGCTAGAAATTTTTCCGTGGGGTCCTGATGCCTGGCGGGTCAGTCCTATATGTGAATACCTACTGCAAGAGCCCTCTCCAAGTAAGATCCTCTGGCAATCCCCTTCGGCAGTGCTGTACAATGCGAGATCAGTCAGGAACAAGTCTGCAATTATAGCGGACTTGATTTCCTGACTCGACCTGGCTTGCATCACCTATGACCTGGCTGGGAGACGACTCGGTGCCAGTACTGGAGGTGTCTATACTGGAAAGACTGTCTGTGGTGCACTGCCTGAGGCGAGATTGCAGGAGGGGGGTATGACCATCTCTTTTAGACCTGAACTGAACTTTTCTGTGCACCCAGTGAGTTCTACTTCATCATATGAATGTGTGGCCATACAAGGGGGTAGAGGTGCAGGCTGCAGAAATCCTTCTGTGCGTGCTGGCCTCCAGGGGCTGAAGGAATTTCTGCATAAAGTTACGGACTTCATTGCCGAAAGAGTGTTGGAGCTGCCCAATTGGCTGACTCTGGACGAATTCAGTGCTTGGATCATCGACGAACTATTACAGTTTGGGCAAGACTTTTTCCAGATGATGAATTCTCTGGGTCTCACACAAGCTGTTGCTACTGCGGCCCACAGACACAGGCATGCCTTGGACCTAGTACTCTCGCTGGGGCTTGATGTAAGCAATCTCAAAACTGATCCAGTCGCTCCACAGGGCGAAGCATTGGGGCAGTGTCCTCCACTTTTTTGGCACGTGTTTTTATCCGCATAGATACCAGCTGTTAAAATTTTTTTTTTTTTTTTTACTCTTGTGCCATTGGAAATAAAAGATTTATGCAGCCAATAACCTGTGCATTGTAAATAATTTCACACATTCTTCTCAAATGCAGCTGGAATTTAGACTTGCTGTTTTATCATTTTTCTAGGCTAGCTAGCCCTTTTCAGCTTCACCGCTCAAGCGCTAGAGCATGGTTCTCTTACAGACTTTGTTTAGCAGGCACTGGGCTTGGAATAACAGGAGGTGTGTCCGACCTGGTCAGAGAACAAAGGCCAAGAGTGTGTAATGTAGAAGAGTTGGTGAAGAATGCAGAAACGGCAGGACGCAGTTGAGAAAAAACTCCCCTCACCCTGCCCCACCTCTGAGGGGTACTCAAACAGCTCAAAACATTAGGCAGGAAAAGCTGGCAACAAAAAATGCAGGTGCCTGAATTTGCTGCACCTTTTGTGATATCTGGTGAGTGGAAGGAGGCAGAGTGAGTTGCCTGCTTTCTTTAACTTACTGCCCATGTGTTCTGAGGTCTGTCATATTCAGAAGCCGATGTCCATGCTAAAGTCAGGTCAGCATTTCTGTATTGCCTGCACCACTGTAGTGCATTTACAGCAAGAGTTAATGCTATAACTCTGTGGTCTGGACACTCACTGGTAAAGTCCCACCAGCTGTAGATAGAGGAAAACTGCTTTCATGCAAGCAGGGCAATTTTATAAGACTTGCCCACACAACAATGATTAGAAAGAAAATACAGGTTACTCACCTGTAACAGGAGTTCTAGGAATGGTATATGTTGTTCATCCACACTGTCTGGCAGGTTCCTTGCCGCTTTAAATCTTGCTGGAAGGTCTTTAAGCTGGTTCCTCTCACCCACCCGGGTGGTAAAACTCTCAGCTCCACCCCATGACGCCAGATCTAGCCTGCTGGAAGCCAGGTTGTGCGTCGAAGCTGGGGAGGCCGGGCGGATCGTGTGGATGAACAACATATACCATTCCAAGAACTCCTGTTACAGGTGAGTAACCTGTACTTCGAGGGACATGGATATGTTGTTCATCCACACTGTCTGGCAGACTCTAGTAGTTCTCCGGGAGGAGGAGGCAAGGAACACACCTCGACTTAGGAAATAGAGACTGGAGAACGAGGCCCCAAACCAGCATCCCAGCGTGACTCAAGGTCGATGTGGTAGTGGGTGATGAAGGTGTGTGCTGACTTCCAGGTAGCAGCTCTGCAGATTTCCTGGATAGGGACATCCCTGGAAGCAGCCACCGATGCAGCGGTATGGCGGATAGAATGAGCTCTTATCCCTCTGGGAGGCTCCATGCCCGCCAACCTATAGCAGAGATCTATGCAGGAGGTGACCCACCTGCCTATCGTCTGCTTGGCTGCAGGTCTGCCAGGTACGGCTTCAGCGTAGGTGACAAATAGCTGGCGAACCTCTCCCCAAACTTCAGCCATCTGCTTCTTATAGTAAGCGAGCGCTCTTCTAGGATCCAAAGTATGGAGCCTATATTCGGCCTCCGAGGTGTGACTGGGGAAGAACACTGGCAGAGTCAACACCTGGTTAAGGTGAAACTCCGACACCACCTTCGGAAGGAATTTCGGGTGGGAGCGCAGGACAACCTTGTCCCTGTGGAAGACCAGATAAGGAGACTCGATGGAAAATGCCTGGAGCTCTCCTATTCTTCTGGCTGACGTGATAGCCACCAAGAAGGTGGTCTTCCACGACAGGTGAGAGATGTCACACATGTGCATCGGTTCGAATGGCTTGCCCATGAGCTTAGCCAATACCAGCAGTAGATCCCACGGAGGTGGAGGTTCTCGCACCGGATGGGTATATGTGATCAAGGCCTTGGAAAAAGCGCCTGACCACCTTCTCCTGCACCACCGATTACTTCCCGGCCCACGCCCGGGAAGCAGAGATGGCTGCCAGGTGCACCTTAAGGGTCGTCGACCAAAGCCCTTGCTGAGAAAGGGACCACAGGTAGTCCAGAATGCTTGCCAAGGAACAGGAGAAAGGGTCCAGGCCCTTGACCTGACACCAAATGGAGAATCTCTTCCATTTGAAGGCGTAGCATTTTCTGGTCAACTCCTTACGGGACGCCTCAACAACGCTGAGGACCTCATCGGAAAGACCCAAGGCCTGGAACTCTAGCCACTCAGGAACCAGGCCATCAGGTGCAGGGATTGAAGGTCCGGATGGAATACCTTCCCCTGACTGACTGAGATCAGGTCCGGGCGGACTGGAAGCCGCCCCGGGAGCCTGGAGCTGAGACTGAGGAGATCTGGATACCTGAACTGGTGGGGCCAGTCTGGGGCTACCAGAATCACATGCATCTTGTCCCTCCTCACCTTGAGAAGCACCTTGTGGATCAAGGGAAATGGGGGAAAGGCAGAAGAGGCCCAGGATCCACGGCCTTGAGAAGGCATCCCCCTGCAGCGAGCCCTGCTGAGGGGGGCGGGCATGAAACAGTCTCAGTTTCGCATTCTCCTTGGAGGCAAACAGGTCCACCTGAGGCATGCCCCAGTGGGAGAACAGATCTTGTACTACCTCCGGCAGGAGAGACCACTCGCTGGGACGCAGCCCCTATCCGGCTTAGGGCATCGGCCAGAGTGTTGGAGGCTCCTGCCACATGGATGGCAAGGAGATCCGCCTCCAGGCTGCGCACGAGTGACCAAATGTGGAGAGCTTCCCTGCACAGAGGCATGGAGCATGTCCCGCCCTGGCGGTTTAGGTAGCACATGGTCGTGGTATTGTCCATCTGGACCTGGACCACTTGACCCCGTAGAAACGGAGCGAAGGCGGTGAGGGCTAGACGAACCGCTCGAAGCTCCAGCAGGTTGATGTGGCATCGGGACTCCCGAGGGGACCAGAGGCCGTGCGCTCTGTGCTCCCCCAGATGGGCACCCCAACCCATCAGAGAGGTGTCGGTCGAAGCGGAGGAATCTCTGGTGGGACAGATTGGGATATGAAAGAACGCATCCTGGAGATCCAGAGAACAGAACCACATGCCTCGTTCCAAGGATGGAATGATCTGAGCCAGAGTGACCATCCTGAAGGTTCGAGACCTTAGGAACCTGTTCAGGTCGTGCAGGTCTAGAATGGGGCACCAGTCCCCCATCCGTTTCGGGACCAGGAAGTACCTGGACACGAACCCCGGGTCTGGTGGAGGATCCGCCACCTTCCTGATCACCTCTTTTCGAGGAGTAGGCAATGTCGGCCTCGCCGAGCCGACAGAGGGCTGGACCCCGTAGCCCCCCTGAGGGACGACGGCTCAGAAGGGAAGGGCAGGGCCTGCTCGAACTCCAGGGGCAGGCCCTTTCCTACCATCTCTGACACCCAGCGGTCCGTGATGATAGCAGACCAGGCGGAAAGGAAGTGGTGGAGCCGTCCCCGGGGTTGACGAGGCTGGGGACAACACCCCTCAACCCGTCACTGGGCAGGCTTGGAGGAGGAGGGACCGGCCGAGGGACCTCCTGGGCCTTTTCCTCTCTGCTTCCTGTTAGAGGAAGCCGCAGGCTTGGCTTTGGGATGCTAAGCGCGAGCCTACTGGCCCTGATTCTGGTGTTGTTGGGCCGTACGTGCCGCAGGCGCAGAAGGGCGAAAGGACTTATGTTGTTGACGACGGCCCTTGTCCTTCTGGGCGGAGGTGACCAAGTCCAGGGTAGCACTGGACTTTTCGATCCGCTGCAGGTGGCCTTCCACTCCAGGGCTGAACATGTCAGTCCCCAAGAAGGGGATGTCCGCCAGTTTATGCTGGGTATCCGCCGTGAAGGTGGATATCCTCAGCCATGCCCTGCGGCGCATGGCCACTGCGGCCGCAACTGATCTGGCACAGGAGTCTCCAATATCCAGAGCCATTTGGAGCTGCTGTTTTGCCACCGCCCTTCCCTGGTCCCGCACCTGCTTGACCGTGGTCTGCAGGTCGGCCGGGAGATGAGGGATCACCTCATCCAGGGAGCCCATGAGAGCGTGGGAGAAGTGTGCCATCAGCACGGCCGAGCTGGCCTGGTGGAGGCCTTGGGAGGATGCAGCGTACACCTTTTGCCCGGCATAGTCCAGTTTTTTGGACTCCTTGTCGGGGGGCTTATCCACATTCCTAGCATTCCCAGAACACTGGAAAACGCTATCGGTGACTAACCCCTCCGCAGAGGGCTGCTCCGAAAAACCGGACAAAGAGCCGGTAGAGACCACATACTTCCTGGCCATCCTGGCCAAAGGCGCAGGGCAGGAAGCCGGCCGCTGCCAGAGCTCCAAGGCTGGGCTAACAATGGCCTCAGCCACCGTAAAGGCCTCCGTGGGTGAATCCCCTCAGTCCAGAATCTCCGTCAGGGGATACTTGGCCCACTTGGATACAGGCTCGAGCAGCATCCCAATGGATTCCGAGATGAGCCAAAGCAGACCCATAAACAACGATGGGCTCTTGTCCATCAACTGCCCCCGGAGGATTTCAGGTCAAGGGGCCTGGAAAACAGGGAGGAGGAGTCGTCGGACTCCGAGCTGCCTGGGGCCTGAGCCACCCTCCACCTGCCAAGGACGGTCGGGAGTGAGGGTTACCAACAACTTGTGGGGCAGACCCTGACCCGATCGAGAGTCCTTGGTCGGCACCCCCGATTTCGGTTATGGAGGCGGAGGTTCCACTACAATCGGTGGGGCAGCTGGTTTCGGCCAAACAACCGGCCCAGGCTTGGGCACCTCGACCACAGCGAAGGGTTGTTTCGGCCTTTAGCCACTTGATGGCCGGGGAAGGCGACAGCGTCTGTTTATTCCTGGACAAAAGTAACTGCTGCCACATTAAGTCCTCGTAGCGTCGATGCAGTTTGCGCCGAAACCTCTCCTCTTCCGAGGAGGAAGATATGGACGAGCGGCGCGCCGCTTACCTCGGTGCTGAGACCGATACCGCCGATGTCGGTGGGATCGGCTGGACCGAGACGAGGTCCGAGACCGAGATCCTCAGTGTTTCTGAGGGCGGGTCTGGGAAGGGGCGGGGGACACCCGCTCTTCCCTTGGCTTGGAACCCAAGCCCTGCACAGGAGGCGCAGGCAAGTCCTTGGACTCCACCGGGGGAACCGGTGAAGAAGGGCTGTCTGCTTCACCAGTCGACAGCCCGTCCGACGGGTCAAGAAAAATCTTGAGCGCGGCCGACAGGTGCCTCGCCGCTGACCTGACGGGACAATCAGGAAGCCAGCGGCCTTAGCCGCAACCTTGACCAAAGTCGAGTGTCGACTGTCCGGGGAAGGGGACCTCTCCCACTACCACGAACGCCGACAGTGGGACTTACCTTTTGAGTCCTTCTTTTTGGACCGAGAAGAGTGTCCCGATGGCCCCTCTCCCTTCGTGGAAAGGGATTGGCAAAGCTCCTTAAAAGAAGCTGTGTAGGAGGATCCCAGAGAGAACGGGATAAATGATGCAACAGAGAAAGATGAGGATGCGGCCTGGGCCGCCTCCTCCTCGAGGGCGATCATCTGCTCAAGTTGCTCAGCCGAGCCAGCCACCACGGACACTGCCCAACGGGCCTCCTTGGACTTCACTGGTGGGTAGCACTCCTCGGGGCGCCCAAGCTGTAACCGGGCAGTGCGGTCTTTCAGGACGTTGGCTGAAAATGAACGACATAACACGTAGGCCTGCGGGTCGTGATCTAGGCCGAGGCAGTAGACGCACATGGAGTGCGGGTCCGTCCTGGACATTTTCTGCCCGCATGGGCACCGCCGAAATCTGTGAGTCGATTTGTCCATTGCAGCCGTGAGGGAGTAATTTGACTGAAGTCTTGAAAACGTTAGAATTATTTTCGGGCGAACCGAAGAATTAGGATCCAGTCTATACGCAGAGCGTTAAGGAGGGAACCTGAGCTTCCAAGTGGTAAGGAAGATCTAGCGTCATGGGGCGGAGCCGAGAGTTTTACCACCCAAGTGGGTGGGAGGAGCCAGCTTGAAGACCTTCCGGCAAGATTTAAAGCGGCAAGGAACCTGCCAGACAGTGTGGATGAACAACATATCCATGTCCCTAGAAACATTAGTTAAAAATTGCCCTGCAGCATTTCCTCCCCAACATTAGATTACAAGTCATACATGAAGCAAGTATTCTCACAGAGTCTCTTATACCATATTCTGTCATTATACATTAGAAGCATTTGTAAAGGGGAGGGTTGTTGAAATGAGGTTACCTATGGCAGGCGGAGCTGGCCACAACCAGGAGCAGAGCCATCCTGGATACCCTGCAGGGGGCATGCCTCAGACAGCTAGTGGTAGAGCCCACCTCAGGCAGCTAGTGGTGGTGCCCACCCACAAGGGAGTGATACTGGACCTGGTGCTCACCAATGGTGACAGAATAACAGATTTATCGGAGGGCAGCCATCTGGGGTCCAGCGATCATAACAGAGTATGGTTCAAGGTGAAGACAGTAGAAGAGTCAAGCCACACAAAAGCAAGGATCCTGTACTTCAAAAGGGCCGACTTTGCAAAAATGGGGTAATGCCTCAAGAAAACTCTGGCAAAACAGGAGAGGGGTAGAGGAGAAGTGGGAGAACCTTAAAGGAGCCATAGCAGAGGCAACAAGCCTTTGTGTGACACAAGTTAACAAATTAAAAATAAAGAAAAAAACATGCTTTTCAAAAGAAGTCACAGGGAAAGTTAGAGAGGAAAAAACTGGTATTCAGAAAGTACAAGCAAACACAGAGGGAGGAAGACAGGGAACTGTATCAGGCAAAGCAGAGGGAGGTGGCGAAAGCAGTCAGGAGCGCAAAGGCGCAAACAAAGGAAAGAGCAACCCAGACAGTAAAAGAGGAGGTAAGACCTTCTTCAGGTTATCAGTGAAAGAAAAGAGCCAAGGGACAGATTGTGAGGCTAAATGGTGGGGAGGTGAGGAGGAGGACCTAGAAAAATCTGAAATCCTGAACAAATACTTCTGCTCAGTATTCACAAAAGAAGGGGAAGGGGAAGCACCACAATTAGGTGGTAGAAACACACATGGAAGAGAGGTGGACACCAGTCAATTCACGGAGGAGAGTGTCCTAAAGGAACTCTCGAAACTCAAAGTGGACAAGACAATGGGGCTGGATGGGATATATCCCAGAATATTAAAAGAACTCAGAGAGGTGCTAGTCACACCACTGACAGCCCTGTTCAAAAAATCACTGGTGGGGGAGTGGTATCAGAGGAGGGCGAATGTGATACCCCTCCACAAAAGTGGGAACAAGGCAGAGGCTGGAAATTACAGGCTGGCCAGTTTGACTTCAGTGGTGGAGAAAATAATGGAATCATTGTTAAAGAAAAGGACTGTGGTATATCTTGAGGCCAGCGGGGCACAAGACCCAAGGCAACATGGATTCACAGCAGGGAGGTCTTGTCAAACAAATCTGATAGACTTCTTTGACTGGGTGACAAGGGTAGTTGATCAGGGAGGGGTGGTAGATCTAGCCTACTTAGATTTTAGCAAAACATTTGACACCGTCCCACACAAGAGGTTAGTAAATAAATTGGGCAGTCTGGGAGTGGGTCCCAAGGTGGTAAATTGGGTCAGAAATTGGCTGAGCAATAGGACACAGAAAGTGGTGGCAAACAAGAGTTCAATCCGAGGAGAGGGGGTAACCAACAGGGTGCCACAGGGTTCGGTACTGGGGCATATCCTCTTTAATGTTTTCATAAGCGACACTGCGGAGGGGCTGGAAGGGGAGGCATGCCTCTTTGCGGATGACACTAAGATCTGCAATAGGGCTGGCACTCCAGAGGGTGTGGAGAGAGCGAAAAGAGACCTAGGCAAGTTGGAAGAGTGGTCAAAAGCGTGGCAGCTTAGATTCAATGCAAAGAAGTGCAGAATCATGCACTTGGGGCACAAAAACCCATGAGACTACATTAGAACAGGGACAGCGCTAGATAGGGCAAAAAGGGAAAAAGTTGCAGCTTGCCCAGAAATTACCTACTTTCCACAGGACAGTGGGTCCACAGTGGTGCACCTATCTCTAACAATAGCTGAAAGATGGAAAACTAAACAATAGAAAAGTATTTTCACTCAACAAATTTAAACTTCTGTACTGGTGAAATTTGTACTTACGATTAAGTTTTGACCCAGTTGTTTCTCATTTTGACCCACATTTTTTACACCTATGGGTCTAATTTGACCCATGTTTTAAAACCCCTAGCGCTGTCACTGCATTAGAATACACAATGGGGGAGGAGGGGGGTACCAACGCCAACCAAACTGGAAAGGGACCTGGGGGTAGTCATAAAAGATGACCTAAAGGTAGCCAAGCAATGTGACAAGGCAGTGAGGAAAGTCGGAGGGATGCTGGGGTGCACAGGGAGACTTATCACCAGTAGAAAACAGGAGGTGGTGATGCCATTGTACAGACAGTTGGTGAGACCCCATCTAGAGTACTGTGTTCAGTTCTGGAGAGCACATCTCCGGAAGGGCACAGAAAGAGTAGAGGCAGTCCAGAGGAGGGCAACAAAAATGGTGCAAGGACTACACCAGATACCATATGAGGAGAGATTGAAGCACCTCAATATGTATACCCTGGAGGAAAGGAGCGGGAGAGAGGGACATGAGAGAGACACTGAAGTACCTCAAGGGGATAAACAAAGTACAAGAGGGCAGCATCTTTCAAAAAAAAGAGATGCGAAAGAACAAGGGGTCACAATATGAGGCTAGAAGGGGGAAGACACAGCGTCAACGTGAGGAATTATCTTTTCACGGAAAGGGTAGTGGATGCATGGAACAGCCTCCCTGCAGAGGTCATAGCGGCAAAAACAACTGGTGAATTCAAGAATGCATGGGATAAACAGAAGGTAAGCCTAGTTGTAGGAAGGAGGAAGTAAGCTGCAGATCAACTAGGATTTATTTATTTTTATTTATTTTATTTTGTTCTCGGATTACAACAGCAATGAGCACAAAAGAGCTCTTTTACAAAGGTTTCATGTCAGTGGGAGGGTGAACAGACATACAAAGGTAGGTATTACATAAAGTTACAACAACCAGTAAAATTAACATGACTTATTCAACTCAATAAAACATATGCAGCAGCTAGGTAAGAAGGACTAATGATCTAAATAAGAAGCAGCCCATGGGTTTTGTCACAATAGTATAAGTAGTTGAGGGTAAACAAAGTTAAGGCAGGTAAAGATAGGGAAGAGGACGGAAGGTGGGAGGGGGCGGGGCCTCACCCAACAACTAACACACCGAAATCTGGCCAATGGAAAATCATGTACACAAATGTTCGCAGTCTGGGAAACAAGATCCCAGACCTGCAGGCAATAATGACAGAGGCTAAACTGACATTCGGAGATGTGGTTTACCAGTAACCACACTTGGGAGACTTCAGTACCTGGCTATGTACTGTTCAGAAGAGACCGAGGCAAAAAGTGGGGGGAGGGAGGCCTCTGTATGTCAATGAAAATATCAAAGCTACAGAAATTCAGAAGACAAAGAACCTCTGTGCGCAAACACTGAGGCAAGGGTTACCCCAAAGGGCATTTGGCTGGGAAGCCGAGTTTCAAGAAAAATACAACATACCATTTACGTGGGATTATGGATGCATAACAATTACAGAATACAGCGGTTCAATTTGCACAGGAAATAGCATCATTGGCTGCCTGCAAAGGGTGCACCCTTGCAAACTGTGTGAGAGGCCTTCGCACCATGCAATTTTGCTTAAAGTTGACCAGCATAACATTCTGTGGTGATTTGTATATGCAGCCCATGATGCTTTGCATTGTGGGGGCATGAGAAATTCAGAATACACATAAGGAGCCAGAAGAACTGTGGGTCACCCTGGAAACAGGAAATGGGACAGCCATAAGAACTAGGGTTGTCTACAGGCCCCCAGACCAGGGGGAGAACATAAGACACATTACTGTTAGAAGATATACAAAACATGACAGCTAAAGGGGAGGTTCTGATAATGGGAGACTTCAACATGCCAGATACAGATTGGTCAATACCAGCAGGAACATCTGCCAGAACTAAACACATGGTAGATTCCCTGCAGAGGGAGGGCCTCAAACAACTGGTACAACAACCCACAAGAGACAGGGCTATCCTAGATCTAGTACTGACTAACAGGAAAAGGATCACAGATCTCCAGGCAGAAGGTCACCTGGGGGCCAGTGACCATCACATGGTATGGTTCAGTTTGGCCACTACAACTAAATCATCCCATTCCAAGGCAAAAATATGGGACTTCAGAGAAGCTTACTTTGATAAGATGGCCAACAGAGTTAAGCTGGCCCTGGCAAGAAGAAATGCAGGTGAGGGGGTACAGGCAAAGTGGGCAAGCATTAAGGATGCAATACTTGAAGCAACATCCCATTGTGTTAGAGAGAAAAAGAAGTGCAAAAGAAGAAGGAAACCACTGGTTCTCAAAACAGTAGCAGAAAGGGTCAGAGCCAAAAGGCTGGCCTTTCAGGAAATATGAGGGACGCAGCAGGATGAAGATAAGGAGGGATACTAAACTTCCTAAAGGAAGCAGGGAAGGTAGTAAGGCAGGCAAAGGCCCAAACCGAGGAAACACTAGACAGACAGTAAAAGAAGGTGACAAGACTTTCTATAGATACATTAGTGAAAGGAGAAAGTCCAGAGGGGTATTGCTAAGATCAAAGGAGATAAGGGGCGGTGTGAGGAGGAGGAGGAGGACCATGTAAAAGCATCTATCCTAAATAGATACTTCTGCCTCGTATTTACTGAAGAGAAGGTAGGGCAGGGCACAACCCAGCACCATGGACGGGAGGGGGTGAGAGCACTAGTCAGTTCACAAAAAGAAAGGGTCCTACAAGAGCTCAATAAGTTCAGGTGGTCAAGGCAATGGACCTGATGGCATACATCCCAGGGTACTAAAGGAGCTAAGGGTAGAACTAGCAGAGCCATTATCAGAACTGTTTAGTGAGTCTCTGAGCACAGGAGAGGTCCCAGAAGACTGGAGAAGGGCTAATGTGATCCCGCTCCACAAGAGTGGTAGCAAGGAGGAGGCAGGGAACTACAGACCAATCAGTCTTACCTCAGTAGTGGGTAAGAGTATGGAGGCACTCCTTAAGGAAAGGATAGTGGTGCAACACCTGGAATCCATAGGAGCACAGGATCCAGGACAGCATGGGTTTACAAAAGAAAGGTCCTGTCAAACTAATCTCATAGATTTCTTTGACTGGGTAACCAGAGTGGTGGACCACGGGCGAGCAGCTGATGTCACCTATATTGACTTCAGCAAAGCTTTCAATACTGTTCCACATAGAAGATTGATTAATAAGCTGGGTAGGCTCGGACCGGGGTGGGTCAGAAGTTGGTCAACTGGGTGGCAAACTGGTTGACGGGCAGAAAACAGAGAGTGGTGGTAAACAGTATACAGTCGGAAGAGAAGCAAGTCACAAGTGGGGTACCTCAGGGATCAGTCCTGGGCTAGTTCTTCAATGTCTCATACCAGTGACATTGCAGATGGACTGGAGGGTAAGGTTTGTCTGTTTGCAGATGACACCAAGATCTGCAACACAGCAGATGATCCAGATGGGGTGGCAGAATGAGAAGAGATCCGATAAACTAGCAAATGGTCGGAAGAGGGCAACTGGGGTTTAATGCAAAAAGTGCAAAATCATGCACGAGGGAAGAGAAACCCTGAAGCCACCTATAGGCTGGGAGGAGTTGCTGGCAGTCACAAGGAAGAAAGAGACTTGGGCATCATCATCACCGATAACCTGAAATCATCCAAGCAGACCACTAAAGCAGTAGGTAAGGCTAGGGGATGTTAGGGGTATTAGTAGGATCACAAGTCGGAAGAGGGAGGTAATAATCCTCTTTACAAGACACTGGTTAAGCTCCCATCTGGAATACTGCGTGCAGTACTGGAGGTCACACCTTCACAAGAATATTAACCAAACTGAGGCAGTCCAAAGAAGGGCAACCAAAATGGTGCAGGGACTGCATCAGAAAACATATGAGGACAGATTACCGGAGCTCAATATGTATACCCTAGAGCAAAGGAGGGAGAGAGGTGATATGATCGAAACATTCAAACACCTTAAGGGCATAAACAAGGTGAAGGAGTAACATGTTTCAATATAAGAAAAATAGCAGGACAAGAGGACACAACATGAGATTAGAGGGAGGCCGATTAAGGGGGAATGTGAGGAAGTTCTTTTTCACAGAAAGGGTGGTGGATGCATGGAACGGCCTACCCCAGGAAGTGATGGATATGAATACAGTGCAGGGCTTCAAACAGGCATGGGACCGGCATAAGGGAGCAATACAGATGAGTATGAATAGACAGACCACTGACAGAGCAAAGGTTGGTCTATGGCACATTTATAAGGTAGAAAAAGAAATGGGCAGACTGGATGGGCCTTGCGGTCCTTATCTGCCGTCAGCTTCTATGTTCCCATGTTTCTATGGGGAGGAGTGGAAAGAGAGTGCATGGAAAGGGGGGAAGAGAGGGGCAGTATAGGTGAACAGTGGTCTTAGAGATGGAAGGAGTGGAGATGGCAGCCCTAAGAAGGGTCAGTACTGCTGCGGTTGTGCCTTGTTAGGGGAAGCAGTCACAGGAACTGATTGTTGTAAGATGCTGATGAAGAGTGCCTTTAAAAGGGCCCAGTTTAGGAAGGGCAGTGATATCGCTGGGTAATGCATTAAACCAGAGTGGTGCTCTATAAGCAAACGAGCACTGTCCCTGGGTGGTCCGGCATCTTGGGACAGAGAGAAGTTGGTTGACCGAGCTACGAGTGTGCTGAGAGCTGGAATATGGGTTGAGTAAGTTTGTAGTTCCAGGGGGCAGGAGCCCAAGGATCACTTTTTTAGTTAGCAGGTTTATGTTTGATATTGGATCCTCCCAGTTAGCTGAAGCAAGCCTGTTTGCTTATGAAGATCGCACATGTGGGTAAGGCGAGTTGCTCCAGTGAGAAGCCGTCCAGCTTTATTAAGTGCCATTGCTATTCTATGGAGGGAGGAGGCATTAGCTAAGCCATAGATGACCAGTCCATAATCAACTATGGATATGATGGACCTGTAGATTGCTAGTCTAAGCGCTTCAGGCATTAGACTCTACTTGTGTCTGTGGAGTAGCCCTGTTTTGATATTGACAGAGCTGGCAACATTCTCAACATGTTGGGCGTATGACAGTGAGCTATCCAAGGTAACCCCTAGATACCTGAAGTGCTGAATTTATTCAAGTGGGACACCAGGGGAGTTCCTAATGGTAAGGACCCTGGATCTGTGTTTGCTTCGAATACTGCTGAACATCATGACTTTGGTTTTTTTGTAGTTCAGGATTAGCTTGTGTCTCTGGAACCAGTCCTCCACATCCTTAAAACCGAGTTGAAGTGGATGTTCTAGAGGTTCAGGGTCAGCGTTGCGAGAGAAGATGACTACGTCATCCGCATAAAGGAGAACCGGTAGATGACATGAACGGGGGAGATTGTTAAGGAAGATTCTAAACAAAAGAGATCCCAGTATGGAGCTCTGTGGTACTCCGGAGCGGACAGGTTGGGGGTGTGAAGTGACATTGGCTATCCTCACTCATTGTGAGCGTTCTGATAGATAGCTCCTGAACCAGGACACAGTGCCTGCAGAGAGGCCAATGGAGGATAATTGCTTGAAGAGGAGGGTGTGGTTCACTGTATCAAAGGCCTTTGTGAGGTCTATGAAGGCTGCACCCACTAGGCTACCTTGATCCAGAGATTTGTGAATGAAACTAGTGAATTCTAACAGTGCTGTGGTGGTACTGTGACCCTTTCTGAATCCATGCTGCTTCGGGAATGGGATAGAGTATTTATCCAAATAATCCACCAACTGATCCGCCACTATGCGTTCAAGAGCCTCAGATGGAGGTGGGAGAATCGAGATTGGTTTATAGTTAGTGTGTAAGGAATGGTCTCCACTTTTGTGAATAGGTGTACAAGGCATAAAATAAGCGGGCTCATATCGTAATTTGCGACCCAAGAATCGGGAAACGCGAGTCAAATGTGGCAACGATTAGCAGTCATCACTAATCATTGCCAACTGGCTCTGGGTCCTTTCAATCAATCAACTCTTTATTTATCCAGGTGAACACCATTGAGGAGTACTCATTTTCAAGATGAACCTGGACAACATACAAAACCCATCACAGGGAAAAGAATATAAATATCTGAAATATACGACTGAACAGATATAATAGTAATTAAAAACAATATACAATAAAATAGTTGGCAATATACGTTTAAAAGAGAAAAGAACAGAAAACAATCCTGCACAGCAGGCAACTACCTATATTTAATATGTACAAAAATGCACATGTTGAACTGAGTATATGACATGAAGTACCTATAAGAACATAAATTGGAGAAGAGGGGTAATAGGCCATTTGAGCTTAGAGATACATTAAGGAGCAGTACATGAAGAGGTTACAGAAGAGAGAAATAGCTGGGAACTACCCGAGTGCGGAGCCTCTGCAGGGTGAGGGCTCATGGCATCAAACAGGGAAACAGGTTATTCAAGGACACCAAGAGAAGGGCCTCTGCTAAAAAGGTGCAGAAGACAGTTGGGGAGAGCAGTTAATGGGTAACCTGGCAGAACCTTCAAGACATGTGATTAAGCTAAAAGGACAAAGGGGTAAGGTAAGTGTGAAGGGAGGTACCAGTATGCATTATACAAGAATAACTGCATATAGGTTGTATAGGACAACAATTTTAGGAGAGGCAGTTGCAGGATTCCTTGACATAATGCCTTTTTGGGCACATGTTGTTTAACATTTTTCTTTGTTTGTTTTTCCCCTCCTCCTCCCCTACACCATGCCCCATCTCTCCTCACTGACCAGCTGCTCCTGCTCCCGACCCCCACCCAGTGTATGCACGGGAGAAACGTGAGCGTGTCGTCATGGAGCCCGTCACCCCAGCAAGCAGGTCCAGGAGCTGCAACCGGAGCAGAAAAGGTAAGTTCCAGGTTACTTTTTTCCATTTACTAGACTTTATTTTTTTAGGTGGCGTCCGGTATTTAATATTGTCTTTTTGTTTTGCAGGGAGCAGCAACGCCGGGTCTTGGGCGGCACGAGAGGAACCACAGGGCAGCGAGGAGCAGGGGAGTCTGAGCAAGAGGGGACCCAACCGGGACCAGACAGGGCAGGCATCGCGGCGTGTCACAAATTCGGCGCCAGAGCAACTGGCTCAGCAGCAGATCTGACGATCGGGAATCTTCAAAAAAATTAAAACTTTTCAATTGATATTGTCGGGGAGCCTGGAGGAGGAGTGAACTACGGGAGGGCACGGACTGGGCAGCGGCACAACTCTGGGAGGATGGTTGGGCACTGTCAGGCACATCGTGGATTCTGGCCTGCAACTGGGGGCAGATGATCTATGGATACTGAGCTGAACAAGCAGATCGATGGGAAAAGACATTGTGTTGTGCCCTAAAAGTTGCAGTGATGGGAAAGTCATTTAAAAGTAGTGTGTCCTGCCTTTGCAGACGTCATTCAAAGACATAAGTAAACCACATATAAGTCGTTGTGCCCTGCAGTCAATGATGGGAATGACGTTTAAAAGAAATCTGTGCCCTGCCTTGCAGAGATGTGAAATGATAAACTAAGTGTTGTGTCCTGTAGTTTTTGCAGTGATTGGAAAAGACATCTAAAAGTAACTTGTGCCCTTCATTTGCAGAGATGAGAAAGACATTTAAAAGTAATCTGTGCCCTGCATTGCAGAGCTGTGAAACGATAACTAAGTGTGCCCTGTAGTTTTTGCAGTGACTGGGAAAGACATTTAAAAGTATATGTGCCCTGCGTTTGCAGAGATGGGAAAAGACATTTAAAAGTAATCTGTGACCTGCCTTGCAGAGATGTGCAACGATAACTAAGTGTTGTGCCCTGTAGTTTTTGCAGTGATTGGAAAAGACATCTAAAAGTAACTTGTGCCCTGCGTTTGCAGAGATGGGAAACACATTTAAAAGCAATCTGTGCCCTGCCTTGCAGAGATGTGAAATGATAATTAAGTGATGTGCCCTGTAGTTTTTGCAGTGATTGGAAAAGACATTTTAAAAATTTAATGTGCCTTGCTTTGCAGAGATGGGAATTAAGACACTAAAAACAAGCAGACCAGTGGGAAAGGACTGCTGTGCAGTAAACTGCAGAGGGGACAATAACTAAAACCACAAACTGTGTCCAGTTCGGGGAAGGACATGATTTTCAACTAGTGTTCGTGCCCTGCTTGCAGATAATGGGAAACACATAAAACCCTTATAACAAATACTGTGTGCCCATATTGGAAAAGGACATTTAAAAGTGTCGTGCCCTGCTTAGTTTGCAGCGATTTTTAACTTGATGCACTTGTGCCCCTGCTTAATTTGCAAAGATATGTGCCCTGTTGAGTATTTGCTGATCCAGGGGGTAAAACAAGAGAACTGTGCCCTGCTTTACTGGACTGTTTCACTCTGTGGACTGTCATGTCTTACGGTTATTGGCAGCCCACAGAGTGTGAAAATTTAAGTAAATACTGTCCTCCTGCAGTTGCTTGATCCATGCTGGAAAGTACTGTGCTGCTGTATTCACTGTGGATGTCATTAAGTTTGGCAGCTATAGCCGGAGGTTGGGGGGGGGGAGGTCAGAAGCAAATCTGCTGAGCTGCCCATTATTCTTTAATACTAAGCCACTGAAATGTGTTAGGTCACACCCAGGGACAGCACCCTTGTTTTGCTAACTTCAAACGTTTTAATAATTGCAATCTGCAACACGGCTAGAGTAAAAATTAGCAACTGCAGAAGGATGGTGCCAAAAATATGATCCAGAAAAAACTGGCTACAGATAAGAAGTGAGGAAGACTTTGCAGTGCATGTTAGCTGCAAATTGTGATGCGAGTACAGAGATGAGCTACGTGGGTTGAGGTCGGAACTTCAGTGAGGCATTCATTGCAGGGATTACAGGCCCCCAGCTAAAAGTTGACACCATCCGGAACCATCTTCTGACAGAGCAGCACAACAAAGCTGTCAAAATTTTGAAATTTGGTAGAACGAGGTCACCACTTGATATATACTGCCATATAATTGTTAAGTTTAAAATAGTGAGGGTAGGGGGGTAGGGGTTTGGACCCAGACAGACCTAAAACAATTTTAATTTATTTGTAGGGAGAGCTTTCAGTAATGCAGAAGAACAGCACAGAATGATTCTAGGCAGGCTGATGGAGATCCTGTACATAACGGCCAAAGAGGACATCCCTATTAAAAAGTTTGAAGTGATAGCAGAACAAGAGAAGCGCCATGGAGTTCATTTGGTCAATAAATACTTTAACGCTGTTAGTGGGAAAGAACTCACAATGTGTATTGGCAAGAACCTAGAAAAAAAACTGCTGGCAACTGTCAAAAATGCTAATTATTGTTAAATGAAATACCCCCTTCTGGTCCCCTTATGCTTGTTAATACTTATGTCCCCAATGCTGATTCCCCAGAATTTTTCTATAACCTAGCCCAGCAGATTCTATCTGCCAACTCAGACAACACCCCAATAATTTTTGGAGATGACTTTAACCTTGCTTTAGAAGCTACTATAGACAGGAGCAACATGTCCCTAGATGCACACCCCAGAAGTATTAAGGCCCTCTCACTACTTCTGATTTAGGTCTATGCGACATTTGGCGACTTTTCCACTCTCGTGACTGAGATTTCACCTTTTATTCTTCATTACACAAATCATACAGTCGAATTGACTATTGGTTTGCCTCCCCCGCCACAGTGGAAAAAACTATTGATTCACTGATTCTTCCTACAGTAATCTCGGACCATTCTCCACTTAAACTGCATCTTTTATGGGGCCCACCTCAACTAAAATCCTCTTTTTGGCGTCTTGACCCACTTCTCCTTAAAGGACCCCGATTTCCTACCTTTCGTTAAATCACAGATTGAAGAATTTCTTTCTTATAATAAGGCCTCGGACAGCTCCACATGAACTGTATGGGAAGACCTCAAAGCCACGATTTGAGGGAAAATAATCAGCTTTGCCACCCACCGAAAAAAATTAAGAGTGCAACAATTAGCTGATCTTGAAAAATCCCTTAAAGCTAAAGGACAGCTGTATTTTAATTCCAACAAACAAAATGTTAACTCCCAGCTCCACCTCGAAATCCTCCAACTAAGAATTAAAATAAATGAATTAATCTCCCATAAAACTGAGTTAGCTCTATTTAAACTTAAACATAGATATTGGGAACAAGGAGATAAAAAATAGGAAACTTCTTTCCTATCAGCTTATTGTGCTTCAAACTGAGTGGCATATCTCAGGTCTTAAGGACTCTCATGGTATAATCCACACTGACAACCCCTCTATAAATCACATTATGAACAAGTTTTATCAAAATTTATATTCTAACCCCAATTCCTCACCTGATTTACATATACAACAAATTCTAAATAGCTTACATTTGCCCCATCTCTCTGTTTCTGAAGCAAATTCTCTAGAAGAACCTTTTTCCCTCCTATAGGTGCAGCAAGCTTTGTCTTCTTTAAAGAATGGTAAATCTCCGGGAGGAGCTGGATTTCCTATAGACTTTTATAAATTATTTTCTGACACTTTATGCCCGATTCTTTTTGATGTTTTTCAAGAAGCTACACATATAGGTAAACTTCCTCCAACGTGCGCCAAAGCAATTATCACACTAATCCCTAAGAATAAGGATCCTCTACTCCCGGCCAGTTATAGACCTATTTCACTTTTAAATACAGATGGAAAGATATTCGCTAAACTTCTAACCTCTCGTTTAGAACCCCTGATTCCTAAATTATCTCACTGTTTGCAAGCGAAGTTTATAAAGAACAGCTCTGGTTCAGATCATTTACGTTCTTTATTCAACTTAAGTCACAAAGCCAAATCTCTCAAAACACCTGCGGCGGCTATAGCCATTGATTTTGAGAAGGCTTTTTGAGTCCCTAAATTGGAACTACCTTTATCAAGTTCTGTCTTACTTTGTTTTCTCTTATACCTTCTGTTACTGGATTAGGTTACTACACACTTCGCCTATAGCAAAAATTCTTACTAATTCCACCCTCTCTCTCCCTCTTTCCCACTTGCAAGAGGAACCACACAAGGATGTCCTTTATCGCCTTCTCTGTTCATCTTAGCCACGGAACCATTATCTGCCTGTCTACGTCAATCCACCAATATTAAGGGTATACCCATTGGCAGTTCCAGATACACATCTCTCTCTCCTACACGGACGACCGTCTAATTCTACTGGAGAATTTAAAAGAGGCTGGACCCTTGCTGATTAACTTATTCAGTAATTTCACAAATATATCAGGCCTCACTCTCAATTATGGAAACTCAGAAACACTACCTCTTGAGGACTTCCGGTTCCGGTATGTCTGGGTGAGCAAGCAGACGGAGAGGCTCCTGCCTACATCAAAAATAAAAAGAGTGCTGAACCCTACTCTACAGCTTGAATCTTGCAAACTGACAAAAGATATAGTTGGGGTTTGCACTCTATCAACTAGTGATGGCAAAAAATAGCCGCAATCGGTTCCAGCCCATCGCCGATTTGACCAACGTAGAAGACCATATGTCTGACAAGGGTGACCCCCAGCTTGGGCCTGCTCTGAGTTCGGGGAAGAAATCCACAGCTTCATCTCATCCAAAGGGCCCAAAAAAACCTCCAGAGCCCAACAATGAAGCTATACTTCAGGCAATTACGGAATTCCATGGCGAGGTCCAAGAGTCTCTAAAAAACATTCAAACTGAACTGGGAGTACTGCAAGGTCAAGTGGCAGAAGAGGACCTCCAGATATCCCGGAATACTACTAGGATGGATGAGCTTGAGGGAACCGTTAAAATTCTCGCGGCTGAGCAGCTAGCCATCTCCCTATGTCAAGAGGATGCAGAGAACCGTGGCAGGAGGAGGAATATTCGTATCTTCGGTCTCCCCGAAGATGAAGAGGAGAACGACCCCAGAGCCTTCGCCGATTACCTGCTGAGCTTCGTACTCAACTTAGAACCTGACTTTCAGATCGATGTGGAAAGGGCTCATTGAGCCCTAGGCCCTAAACCCTCAGGCCCTGGGGCAAGGCCATGCTCTTTTGTCATTCGAATGTTGAGCTACCAAAACAAGGAGACCCTTCTACAAAAGGCAAGGCAGAAGGGCAAAGTAACGTGGAGCCAACAACTTTTACTTTTTGATAATGACTATACCCCTTGTACCCAGAAACAACGCCAGGATTATAGCTTGCTGTTTCCTGCACTTTGGTCCCAAAAGATTAGATTTCATACCCCCTATGCAGCTAATCTCACAGTATTCCTCTCCATGGGCCAGCTGACTTATACCTCAACTTCTGAGGCGACGGCAGATCTTTTGGCTAGAGGCATAATCTCGGATAAGACTGCTGAAGTGGTGAAAACACGACAGAACCAGATGGAGAAGATAGAATGATCTAGACACTCACATGTGTCATCGTTGCCACTTGATGAAATCCTGAAGAAATTGCAGCAGTATAGGAAATACAGGTTACTCACCTGTAACAGGAGTTCTAGGAATGGTACATGTTGTTCATCCACACTGTCTGGCAGGTTCCTTGCCGCTTTAAATCTTGCCGGAAGGTCTTCAAGCTGGCTCCTCCCACCCATCCGGGTGGTAATACTCTCGGCTCCGCCCCATGACGCCAGATCTGGCCGCTGGAAGCTCAGGTTGTGCAAGGGCCGGGAGGTCGGTGAGTGGGGATGAACAACATATACCATTCCTAGAACTCCTGTTACAGGTGAGTAACCTGTATTTCTAGGGACATGGATATGTTGTTCATCCACACTGTCTGGCAGACTCCTTGCAGTTCTCCGGGAGGAGGGAGGCAAGGTGCACACCCCCTACTTAGGGAATAAAGACTGGAGAACCGAGGCCCCAAAACCAGCATCCCGGCATGACTCAAGGTCGATGTGGTAATGGGTAATGAAGGTGTGTGCTGACTTCCAGGTAGCAGCCCTGCAGATTTCCTGGATAGGGACGTCCCTGGAAGCAGCCACCGATGCAGCACTATGGCGGGTAGAATGAGCTCTTATCCCTCTGGGAGGCCCCATGCCCGCCAACTTGTAGCAGAGATCTATGCAGGAGGCAACCCACCTGCTTATCGTCCGCTTGGCTGCAGGTCTGCCAGGTGCGGCTTCAGCGTAGGTGATAAACAGCTGGCGAACCTCTCCCCGAATTTCAGCCGTGCGCTCCTTATAATAAGCGAGCCTTCTAGGGTCCAAAGTATGGAGCCTGTATTCAGCCTCCGAGGTGTGATTGGGGTAGAACACCGGCAGAGTCAACACCTGGTTAAGGTGAAACTCCGACACCACCTTCGGAAGGAATTTCGGGTGGGGGCGCAGGACAACCTTGTCCCTGTGGAAGACCAGGTAAGGAGACTCATGCAGAGCGCCTGGAGTTCTCCCATCCTTCTGGCTGACGTGATAGCCACCAAGAAGGCGGTCTTCCACGACAGGTGAGAGAGTTCACACCTGTGCATTGGTTCGAATAGGCTTGCCCATGAGCTTTGCCAGTACCAGCAGTAAATCCCACGGAGGTGGAGGTTCTCGCACCCGAGGGGAAATGTGAACGCCCTTGAAAGCGCCAGACCACCTTCTCCCGCGCCACCGACTCGCCCCGGCCCGCGCCTGCAGCAGAGATGGCTGCCAGGTGCACCCTTAGGGTCGCCGACCTAAGCCCTTGACTAGAAAGGACCTTAAATAGTCCAAGATGCTTGCCAAAGGACAGGAGGAAGGTCCAAGCCCTTGCCCTGACACCAAATGGAAAATCTCTTCCATTTGAAGGCATAGCATTTCTGGTCGACACCTACGGACGCCTCAACAACATTGAGGACCTTGTCGGAAAGACCCAAGGCCTGGAACTCTAGCCGCTCAGGAACCAGGCCGTCAGGTGCAGGGATTGAAGGTCCGGATGGAACACCTTCCCCTGATTGACTGAGAGCAGGTCCGGGCGAGCTGGAAGCTGCCTCAGGAGCCTGGAGCTGAGGCTGAGGAGATCTGGGTACCAGAACTGGCGGGGCCAGTCTGGGGCTATCAGAATCACCTGCGCCTTGTCCCTCTGCTTTGAGAAGCACCCTGGAATCAAGGGAAATGGGGAAGGCGAGAAGAGGCCCGAGTCCACAGCCTCGAGAAGGCATCCCCTGCAGCGAGCCCCTGCTGAGGGGGCGGCATGAAACAGCTCAGCTTCTGCTCTCCCTGGAGGCAAACAGGTCCACCTGAGGTGTGCCCCAGTGGAGAACAGATCTTGTACTATCTCCGCAGGAGAAACCACTGTGAGAAGCAGCCCCTATCCGCTCAGGGCATCGGCCAGGGTGTTGGAGGCTCCTGCCACATGAATGGCTAGGAGATCCGCCCAGGCTGCGCATGAGTGACCAAACACGGAGAGCTTTGCATAGAAGCATGGAACGCGGCCCCGCCTCTGGCGCGGTTTAGGTAGTACATGGTCGGTATTGTCCGCCTGACTCGACCACTTGACCGTGAGAAACGGAGCAAAGGCGCGAGAGCTAGGCGGACCGCCGAGCTCCAGCAGGTTGATGTGGCATCGACTCCCGTGGGGACCAGAGGCCGCGGCGCCGGAGTTCCCCAGATGGGCACCCCAACCCATCAGAGAGGCATCGGTCGATAGAGAGACCGTCGGCTCGGGGTGGACAAACGGGATGCCCTCCTGCAGATGAGATGGAACAGTCCACCACCGGAGAGCGTTCCACATCTCCTGGGTCACCATCACTAGCTGGTCCAATGGATCGCAGCGCTGTGACCACTGGCTGGCCAGACCCCACTGAAGGGGGCGCATGTGCCAGCGTGCCCAACGGACCACGCTGGTACAGGCCGCCATGAGACCCAGGAGGCGCAGGACGTCCCAGGCAGGGCGCAATTGCCCAACCAGAAATGATTGGGCAAAGGAGGTAAGAACCTCGGCCCTGTCCACCGGGAGCCGTGCTCTGGCTCGAAGAGAGTCGAGCTCTGCCCCGATAAACAGAATCACCTGCTTTGGCTCGAGTTCCGACTCTGGCCTCATTGGATGAGGAGGCCGACTTGAGAGCAAACCTGGAGGGCCACATCTCTGGACCGCTCCACCTCCTGTCTGGAGGGGGCTGCAACAGCCAATCGTCCAGGTAAGGGTACACCCGGACCCCCGTGCCCCGCAGGAAAGCTGTCACCACTGCAATGCATTTGGTGAAGACCCTGGGAGCTGAAGACAGGCCGAAGGGCATGGCTCGGAACTCGAAGAGGGATCCCTCCGCTCGAAAGCGAAGGAATCTCCGATGTGACGGACAGATAGGGACGTGAAAGAACGCGTCCTGCAGGTCCAGAGAGCAGAACCACACGCCGTGTTCCAGAGATGGTATTATCTGCGCCAGAGTGACCATCCTGAAGGTTCGAGACCTTAGGAACTTGTTCAGGTCGTGTAGGTCGAGAATGGGGCGCCAGCCCCCCGTCCGTTTCGGAACCAGGAAGTACCTGGACACAAACCCTGGATCTGAGGGGGATCCGCTACCTCCTGATCACCTCCTTTGGAGGAGGAGATGGTGTCGGCCCGACGAGCCGACAGTGAGGCTGGGACCCGAGGCCCCCGAGGTGCGACAGCTCTGAAGAGCGGGCCTGCTCGAATTCTAGAGGCAGGCCTTTTCCACCACTCGGTACCCACCTGTCCGTGGTAATAACGGACCAGGCGGAAAGGAGTTGTCGGAGCTGCCTCTTCGGGGAACCAGGGGTGAGGTGACGGGATGGGGCGACACCCTCAGCCCGGCCACTGGGCAGGCTTGGAGGAGGGACCAGCCGAGGATCTCCTGGGCCTTTTCCTGCCTCCTGTTGGAGGAAGCCGACGGCTTGGGTTTGGGATGCCAAGCCCGAGCCTGCTGGCCCTGACGCTGGGCCGGGCGCCAGAGAAGGAGCGAAGGGCTTAGGCTGAGGCTTGCGGCCTTTGTCCTTCTGGGCGGAAGAGACCAAGTCCAAGGTAGCATTGGACTTCTCGATCCTCTGCAGGTGACCTTCCACCCCAGGGCCGAAGAGGTCAGTCCCCAAAAAGGGAACGTCCGCCAACTTGTGCTGGTATCCAAGTAAAGGTGGATATCCTCAGCCAAGCCCGACGACACGCATGGCCACTGCGTGCCGCCACAGACCTGGCACATGAGTTCCTCGATGTCTAAAGCAGTCTGGAGCTGCTGTTTGGCCACTGCCTATTCCTGGTCCCGCACCTGCCTGACCGTAGTCTGCAGATCTCGGGAAGATGAGGGATGACCTCATCCAGGGAGCCCAACAGGCATGAGAAAATGTGCCATGAGGACGGGCCGAACTGGCCTGACGAAGGCCGAGAGAGGACGCATATGACTTTTCGACTCGGATAATCCAGTTTCTTGGATTCCTTGTCGGGAGGTTTGTCCATCCCTGGCGCTCGCGCGCCGAAAACGCTTGTCGGTAACCAACCCCTCAGCAGAGGGGTGTTCCAAAACCGGACAGGGAACCGTAGGGACCAGATACTTCCTGGCCATCCTGGCCGGGCGAGGGCAGGAAGCAGGGTGCTGCAAAGCCCAAGGCCGGGCTCACTATAGCCTCGGCCACCGGAAAGGCCTCCGTAGGGATCCCTCGGTCCAGAATCTCCGTGAGGGATACCTGGACCGCTTAGAAATGGGTCTGAGCTTTATCCCGTGGACTCCGAGATAAGCCAAGTAATCCTAGGAAGGACGAAGGGCTATCGTCCACCGACTGTCCTCCTGAGGACTCCAAGTCCATTCGCTTGGAGAAAAGGGAGGAATCGTCCTCGGACTCGGAAGAGTCCTCAAAGAGCTGCCTTGGGCATGAGCCACCCTCCACCTACCGAGGCTTATCGGGAGTGAGGGTGACAGACAGCCTATGGGGCAGTCCCTGAGCCGACCGAGAATTTTTGGTCGGAGCCCCAAATAACGGCTGTGGAGGCGGAGGTTCCACCAGAAGCGGTGGGGCAGCTGGAATTTGCCGAACAACCGGCCTGGGAACAGGCTCCTCGGCTATAACGAGGGGTTGTTTCGGCCGCTCCGGTGACAGCCACTTAATGGCCGGGGAAGACGACTGGGTCAGCTATTCCTCCGGTCAGAAGGAGCTGCTGCCACATGAGTTCTCCTACCTCCGACGCGAACTTCGCATCCAAGTCTCCTCGTCCGAGGAGGAGGAAGAGGAAGAGCGCGCAGGCGCTTACCGCTGTGCCGGACCGCCTGGCGGCAGCGGATCGCTGGACCCAAGACGATCGAGACTTGGAACCTCGGCTAGGCCGAGGACGGTAAGCGGGAGGTGTCGGAATCGTGCACCGGTTCGGAAGATTCCACCAGGCTCCGGAACCGAGGCACAGACGAGCCGACGGGACCTCAACTCCCACCGGGAAACCGGGAGAGGGATTTCAGCTTCTCCAGCCGACAACCTGGTTCCAACGGGTCGAGAAAATCTCGATCACAGAGATGGAAGTCTCGGCCAACTGGCCTGACGGGACACCGTGAAGCCAGGTCGGAGCCGGTGGGGTCGACCGAAGTCGCACTGTCGACTACTGGGGAGGGGATCTTCCGCCTCCCAAGAGCGCCAACGGGAGACTTACTTTGCTCTTTTGGACCGAGAAAAGGTCCAGAAGATTGGACCCTCACCTTTAGTCGAGAGGGTCAGACAAAGCTCTTTAAAAGAAGCCGATGGCACGAGGCACCGAGAGAAGGGACAAATGCCGCAGCGAGGTAGAAGCGCCTGCGTTGCCTCCTTCTTCGAGGGCGATCATCTGCTCGAAGTTGATCCGCTTGAGCCCGCTGCTGTGACACCGCCAACCGGCCTCTTTAGACTTAACCGGAGGAATTCTTTTCTCGGGACGCCCCAGCTGTAAACGGGCAGCATGGTCTTCGAGGACGTAGGCCGAAAAAGAAGAGCACAGGTCGCAAGCCTGCGGATCGTGCTCAAGGCCTAAGCAGTAGATGCACGTGGAGTGCGGATCCGTCCGAGACATCTTCTGCCCGCAAGGGCATCTCCGGAAACCGGGAGTCGATTTGTCCATCGCAGCCGCGAGGGAGAGAAGACCAAAGTCTTTTTAGCAAAAACAACTTTTAATTTCGAAGATTCGAAGAGTTAGGAACCAGTCTTATCCGCAGAGCGTTAAGGAGGGAACCTGAGCTTCCAAGCGGTAAGGAAGATCTGGCGTCATGGGGCAGAGCCGAGAGTTTTACCACCCGGGTGGGTGGGACGAGCCAGCTTGAAGACCTTCCAGCAAGATTTAAAGCGGCAAGGAACCTGCCAGATAGTGTGGATGAACAACATATCCATGTCCCTAGAATCCTACATTACCAACGTGAACTGCCCTCCTGGATTGGTAGATATAACAAGATCCCCCATTTGGGGGCTTGATTCTCCTATGCTGGGAAAGGGGATGGTGGGGGATGCTGTCGGGGTTGAGGGAGAGGGAGTGCTCCTAATACAGTCCAGGCATTTAAAAACCTTTTTAAATCTATGATCTGGCAATAGAATGCCCTTTGGACTTTTTCTCTGTTCTCAGATGGCGGGGTAGATCCCAGGCTGGAGTACAGACATGGAAGCTCCGCCCCCTTTTTTTTCCAGCATCTTCACTGCCGGGTGTCCCCTCTCCACTGCCACCTCTCCTCCTCCTCCTCCCCGTTTAACAGCAGAAAACTATGACTGGGCTGCTATCCGTTGGAGAGAGAGAGAGAGAGAGAGAGAGAGAGATTGGACATTATGGTTATACCTCAATTACAAGAGGTGCATATAGAACAAGTTACTGGACTTTCTTGAGACACAAAAAATATGGGGTGTTCATTTTGGACATTTTAATCTCCCATGCTTACGTCATTCCACGGTTTTCGATAGAAAGGCGAGTTGGGCTTGGTTCCCCAGCAACTGAATTGGTGGGGGGGATAACCAACAGACAGGATTATAATGAAGGTCTGATTGCTATTGTTAGACCTTCTCTCCACAACAAATGTGAATACTGCCAACCTTCTATTAAGGGGATAGGCATATTGCCTCTCCTGGGGTGTCTGGATGTAGAACCCAGTTATACTGGTTCTATTTCGGAGAGGTATTTACACTGCTCCATCAAGGGGCTTCTCCACTAAACTTGGGGATAGTAAACCCTGAGTGTGCTACTGAGGCCCCACATCTCTCCCGTCCCCTTTTCATGAGGTAGGGGGAGAATGTCCCAGGGGGAGCTCAGAATGAGCACCTCCCACTTGGGAGTCATTGTGTATATAGTTTTGTTATTGTTACTCGGGCTCCTTGTAGTGAGGGTCCACAAGTTATAACTGTGGATAGTTTACCCCAGAGTGTTCAAACTTTTACTTTGGTAGGGTGGGGAGGGTTTCGGGAACTTCCTTTGGGTGTCAAGAAGCTCGACAACAGCTATTATGGGTGCTATCTGTACTTACTTTTAGGCCCATATACAGTATTTTACAAACTAAGATAACATTTACTATTACTTTTGGAACCCTTGAAGGTAATTTTATAGAACTGTTTAGTAGTTTGATAAACAAGGAGAGTACTGAGGGGAAGGGAGGGAGAGAAACAAATTACACACATCTAGACTCTTGGATAATCAAATATGTTTTATTGGTTACAGTTATAAATCACAGTCAGCAGATATCTCTTTTCTCTCAACTGGACCGCCGCCTTTGGAGGAGCGTGGTCTGGACTGAAGTTTCTTATACTGCCTGGGGGGGGACGAATCCTGGTTACAACTTCAGAAATTTTGTATGATGCCAGTTAATCCGGTTAAGTTTTTATCACATAATGTCAGTGGTCTCCATGACCCCATTAAAAGGGCCCGCCTCATGCAACATCTTAAGAGGCAGGGGGCGGATCTTAATTTTCTCCAGGAAACTCACCTCTCGGATGCGGAGCACCTCAAGTTAGCCTGGAGAGGCAGATATAAGGTGATTGCTTCTTCGCACCCGAGGGATAGAAAGAGAGGTACGGCTACTCTGATTCCCCACACTGCTCCCCTAGAAATTTTACAGACACATATTGATGCTCAAGGGAGGTATGCGATTAGTAAGAGCCTTTTGTATAGTCAGAGGGTCACTTTGGCCAGTGTCTACTTCCCCCCCAGACAAAATTCCCTACTTTCCAGGAATTTATTACAACCTTGTTAGATCTTCTCCAGGGTCAACTGATCCTTGGGGGAGACCTTAATCTAACCTTGCTGCCCCATGTGGACTGTTCCAATCCGCAGAGACATCGGAACTCATCCGCTGCTAAACAGTTTAGAAATACCATGGACCACTTGGGGTTGATATACATGTGGAGGTGCCTATTTCCTTCTTCCCCTGGCTACACTTACTATTCTCCCAGATTTAAGTCTTATTCTAGATTGGACTATTTTATTGCTACATGTGAAAATTTGACATTGGTCCAAGATATATCAATAGACCCGAAGGTCCTCTCGGACCACCATCCCTTAATGTTGAAGGCGGATATGGGTAGGGAAAAGAAACAAACCTTCTGGAGATTGAACTCCTTGACCCTAGCTGATAAGGGATTTCAGGACGAAATCAGATCTAGACTCCCCCTTTTCTTTTCGGAAAATGCCTCGCTGGATATTCCTGAGGCTATCCAATGGGATGCGATGAAGGCAACTATCAGAGGGGAAATAACAGCTTATTCCACCTAAAAATACAAAGAAAGAGAGGCTGAATACCGTGGACTCTCTGAGCGGCTTCTGAACTATCAGATGTTGTTTAGAGAGGGTGATACAGAGGTGCAAAGGCTGATCAATGATACAAAGGCCGCATTGCAAAACAATTATAGATAATAAGGTCCAACAATCTCTATTTTATCTTCGACAAACAGTCCATGACAGCGGGCCAAGAGGAACCAGGAAGTTGGCTCACAGGTTCAGGTCACATAGACGCACACTGCCACTGTTTTGAAACTTAAAAACTTAACTACAGGGAAAGTTCATCACTCAGCGACGAACATATCCTCCAGGCATTTCCGTCCTACTATGCCAAATTTTATTCGGTGGAGGAACCTTTAAACCAGTGTTCCCCATTCATTATTTTAGCGCGGTGGGCCACCACCCTAGATTTTTTTACCACCGCTCTATATTGTTTACCACCACCCTATATTTTTTTTACCACCACCCAATATTTTTATCCATTACTGATTGTTTTTTCACAAAATCCTCCAAAATTATCTTTTATTGACATCCTTTATTGCACTACTACTCCTGTTTTGATGCCAGCACACTATAGTTTACTTAAACTCCACTCATGCACATGCACAGTGCATATGGGAGGTCCAGAAAAATAACACAACTTTTGACCCGATCACCACTGCCACCACCCTATATTTTTAGACAGTGGGGAACTATGTAAACCCCATGACCCCTCACAATTTCTAAATCAAGCTACTCTCTCAAATCAATGATTTAAAAGCCCCCATCTCCCAGGCTGAGATAATTACAACAATTAAAAATCTTAATACGGGTCGTTGCCCAGGACCAGATGGTTACACATCAGAATGGTATAAGATGTTTATTAAGGAAATTACCCCCAAAATTCATACGTTATTTACTGAAGTCTTTCAGAGTGGCGCCGCCCCTCCTCCATCCTGGGACTTCACAACAATTGCCCCAATACCCAAGCCCCAGAAGGACCTCACGGAACCTAGATCTTATCGACCCATCTCCATATTAAACGTGGACTATAAAATCCACACAGCCACTTTGACCTCCCAGATTGGAATCCATTATTCCACAAATTATACACCCTGACCAGTCTGGATTTATCAAAAACAGGAGTACTATGGATAATATTCGCCGAGCAGTAGTTCTCCAAGAATATGTCTGTACCAGGAAAATCCCATCTGTATTTCTTAGCCTTGATGCCGAGAAGGCTTTTGCCCGTGTTTCATGGTCCTTTTTGTGGGACACCCTAGCGGCATTTCACTTCCCCTCCTCATTTATCACAAGTTTAATTAATCTTTATAGGTCTCCAAGGGCTTATATATGAGCCAATGGGGTTCTATCCTCTTCGTTCCATTTGAGTAGGAGTATGCGGCAGGGTTGCCCCCTGTCTCCCTATCTCTTTGCAATATACCTTGAGCCCCTGGCCTCTGTCTTGAGATCTTCATCCCAGATAGAGGGCATACCCATAGGTCAACAGGAATACAAAATTAATATGTTTGCTGATGATATATTACTGACATTATTGTCCCCTAATACTTCAATTCCTTCAGTCTGGAAAGTTTTGACCTGGTTTGAAAAAATAACTGGGATTTAAACTAAATCTGTCTAAAATGGAAATTTTGACATTCAATTTTAAACCTTCTCAGCAACTTAAAAAGGCCTTTCCCTTTAAATGGCATTCCATTAAAATTAAATACCTGGGCCTTCATATACCTAAGGACCCAGCTGTCATGGAAATGATAAATTATGATCCCCATCTCATTACAAATCCAGTCGGATCTGGATAGTTGGACTTCTGGTTTATTTTCTTTCTATCAGCGAACTGAAATTATTCGTATAAATATTCTTCCTCGTCTCCTGTACTCGATCCAAAATGTCCCCTTCTTTCCCTCGACTTTTTACCTTAAATCATGGAATAGAATGATAGCAGGTTTTATATGGGGTAAGGGACGCCCAAGGATAAGGTTATCCATCCCTAAGTTATCATTGGCCCAAGGAGGTTTTAATTTGTCAGACTTTAACCTATACACAAGGGCAGCATTTCTAAGAATTTTGAAACTGTAGCTGGCGGGATCTTATGTCTTGCTTTGGAAAACTATCGAATTTCACTTAAATGATCTATTTGATATTAACAGAATATTATTTTCCTCTGATGAGAGATCGGTGTCAGCTTCGGCCCTCACGAAGGTTGCCTCTCCGGTTTTTAGACTGTGGAGGCGTATGAGAAGGTCCCAACCAACTCATACCACTTATGAGTACTGCAAGTTAATTTCCCAGGATACAACTTTTGCCTCTATTCATATGGATAACGCCTTTTCCACTTGGAGACAGGTGGGATTATCCCATGTCTTCCTGTTTCTTTCTCCCCAAGGGATTCTTCCCTTTGAAAAACTATAATCTCAATATAGCCTTCGGGACTCAGATTTATTTAGATACTTCCAACTCCGTAACCATATACTGTGAAACAGAGGCCTTTAGGTTAAAATGCTCTCCCCTCTTCCTGATTTATTAAAAGTATTTATTGAAGTTATCAGAGGAAATTTGGGGGCTCACATTATAGGACAACTTTACAGGGGGTTGAGGAGTGAGCAGTCAGAATCCATGGCTTCAATCTTACAAGAATGGAATAGAGATTTGTCTCTAGGGGTTTCTCTTGAGGCTTGGCTGGGATTGGCACTACAAGCTATAAAGATTATATCATCTCCTCGTTGGAGGGAATTTGCTTAGAAGTGCCGTTCCCAATTTTTCACGGCTCCAGGATTCTCCTAACGTTTCTACCAGAAGAATATGGGAGATGCTGGAGAGAGTGCGGGTATCCTAGGGCCTCATTGGGTCGTGTGTTTTGGCTGTGCCCTTTGTTGATGCCCTTTTGGCTGTCCCTTCAGATGGAAGTTTCCGGGATATTCAATGAGCTGGTGGAGTCACGGTCAACAAATTATACTAGGATCTTTCCAGACCACATTCCCCATGGTACAATGCACTCCGGTCTGCCTTTTGGCAGCTAAAAAAGCTATAACTCGTAGATGGATGTCAACTCTGATTCCTACAGTCCAAGAATGGAGAATTATCATGTCTGATATATACTGTTCTGAAAGTTTCAATGCTAAAATACAAAATAAGGGTCCATCTTACCTGTTGAAATGGCAGTGGTGGGTTCTTCACCAATCAACGGTGGACCCCACCTTCTGCCCATAACTCTCCCCTTATTGTGGGCTGTCATACCTGAGTTTCTCACCTAGCAGGTAATTGGGTGGGATGGGGGGTTAGAGAGGGGTCACATTGACCTGGATTTCATCTTATACTTCACCTATATTATGAGGAGAAGGAAATCACAAATACACTCCTTTATACCTTGGGGATTATTTGGATACCTTTTAAAACTATAGGATTAATCCCCTTTCCTTGACTTTATTAATTGGGGTGTAACATGGAGATGGACTACTTATTACATATCACTACCTGGTGTACTGATCTCATAGGACAAAGTTTTTTACCCTCAGAGATGAATGATTCTGCTGCAAAAATAATGCTACCATTGTAAACATTTATAAATTAACTGTAATCCTTTTCTTGCTTGCAATGCGTGTAACGAAAACTTTTAATAAAAAGAAATAAATAAAAAAAAAGAGACACTACCTCTTAATGACCACTGCAAACCTTTTATGAATCTGCCTCTTGGTTTTCGTTGGTCACCCCAAGGTATTACTTACTTAGGAATCAAAATAACTCGAAACTTAGAAAAACCTGGTATATAAACCATAACCCCTTATTTGATAATATCAAGACTATCCTGGATAGATGGAAACTCCTTAATCTTTCTTTCATGGAGAAAACAGCCGCCATCAAGATGACCATCACACCCAAAATTCTCTATTTGCTTGCCAATATCCCCTTAACTTTACCAGCTATTTTTCTCTCCAAACTCGACAAGTTACTCGGTAATTTTATATGGGACGGTAAACCACTGAGATTCAGTCGTAACAAGCTTCGCACGCACTGAAAGAGAGGAGGTTTTGGACTCCCTTGGTTTAAAGCTTATTTATGGGCCTTCTGGACCTCTCAAACTATCAAGTGGTTCCATAAACCTTCATCTCACACCCCGTTATGGGTTACAATGGAATCTGCTTCTTCCCCTGGGGGAATTTCTACAGCCTTTATCTTTAGTCCTCTTCCTTCAAAATTAAAATCGCATCCCACCATTTCAGCCTCTGTGCTTTACTGGAAGATTAACCACACATTCTTAAAATCTAATCCAACCCCCTGGTTCTATAACCCCCCACTTTGGGGTAACCCTTTAATTACTCTAGAGAATCAAACTATTTTCTGCCACTCTTGGAGAAACAAAGGTATTTTTTTCTTAGGGGACATTCTAGACCAGAATTCACTCACTCTCAAAACCTTTCCGGAATTACGGAAAACCTGGAACATTCCCAAACAGGACTTTTGGAAGTATTTACAAATACACGCTGCTTATAACTCTCTCTCTCATTATATCCATAAGCATAATTTACAAGATCAATACATTTCGCACTGGATTAAATTAGCTGCAAAATGGAATAGTTCTATATATAGAGACATCACGGATGTCTTACCTGATCAAACTCTATCAGCTAAAAACAAATGGAGCACCCTTCTTAACTATACATCACGGATACACAATGGAGTAAATGTTGGCACATATCTCATACCACATTCAAAGATGCACATAGTTCCCTAATTCAAATTAAAATCCTACACTCTTGGTATAGAACCCCTTCGGTACTCTATCATATAGGATATTTAAATAACAATAATTGCTGGAGATGCAATCTACCTAATGGTGATATTTTTCATATCCTATTGGCTTGTACTCCTATCAATAAGCTCTGGCATAAAGTTCATACATTTGCCTCTAGAGTAATCAGACAAAAAAATCCCCTTAGACCCAAAATTTTTCTTATTAGGTATACTGACTTCAAGCAATATTACTCTCTCTCATGCACACTTCAAATGGCTAAACATACTGTTTCTTCTAGTAAAACGCTTGATCCTCATGGACTGGAGATCAACCCAGGTAGCAACCTTTTTTGATGTTCTTCAAAACTTATCTCAGTATACATCGCTAGACCGATTATCGCACAGCACCCATGACCGACTCAATATATATCACAGATGCTGGCAGGACTATTTCAAGTATATTAACACGTCTATCATCCCTAAACCCTAATATTTAAGCACTCACCCCCCCCCCCCCTTTTTTCTTTCCATTACTTATACTTCAGATTAGGGACAACAACACTCTCTGGAACATATATCCTTCTTTCTTTAGTTTGGTCTCTTTGCCTTCTTTCCTTACCTCTACTATTCTCTTTTGTCTATTTTCTTCCTACAGGTTATCTGCATCTATTCCTTTTTCTCCCAGTGTATTTACTGTACTCTCTCAAATATGACTCTGTAATCAGTTTTATGCTTAACCTAGACGCCTACTGGCACCTTCTTCTATATTCAGTGGATAATTCTAATTCAGCTGTTTTCTAACTCATTATAATCCTTTTATTATTCACTTGTGGCCATGTTTCTTATTGTTAAGACTTAAGCCTAGTCCAAACACAGTGACTTCTTTCATATAAACTATGAACACTGTTTTTTGAATATTTGATACTTCTATTCCTTACTTGGAATATGATGTGTACCTGTATTATCTGTTTGTTCTCTTTTATGAAGACCTTCAATAAAAAGATAAAGGGGGGAAAAAAATGCTAATTATTTTTCAGTGCTTATGGATGGTAGTACTGACAGTAGTGTAACTGAAAAGGAACTGGTTTACGTAATTTATGTAAATCCCAATGGTCATGTGGAGACTAATTTTTTACGAATGAAAGCTGTATCAGACGGCACAAGTCAGGGATTGAAAAATCTCCTTCTAGACATTTTTACAGAGTGTCGCCTTAATATAAAAAACATGGTTGGGTTTGGGGCTGATGGGGCATTTGTCAACATGGGTGTAAGACAGGGCCTTGCCGCTCTTTTAAGGGAAGACATACAGTGGTTAGTTGGTGTTCATTGTTTCTCACACAGATTAGAACTGGCCATAAAAGATGCTTTGGATAACACCTATTTCAACGATGTTTCAAACTTTCTGACCCAACTGTTTTATCTCTGTCAGAAAAGTCCTAAGAGACTCAGAGAGTTATGGTCCCTTGCCCAGGCCATGGAGATGTCAGTTGAAAAGCCCAAGAAAGCCCATGGCACATGCTGGGTGCAGCATAAACTTCTTGCCAACCGTGCCGTTACCAAATCATTCCCCGTAATTTGTGCCCATTTAGAATCTATGGCCGCAGACCCAACTCATGACCAGGCCAAAGCCAAGGAAGTGTTGCAAATTATGACTAAATTCCAAATGGGGTTGGGGGGAGCTAGCAGCCTAGCCAGCAGCAGCATTTTTCTAGAGCTCCCTAGCCTGATCTTTATTTTTGATCAAAAAGTATAATCTTTCTACCAGATTCAATACTACTTACTTGTGTTTGATAGAGGAGGAGATACTGTATTCGGGGATCATCTCTATTACCTGAAAATGGGCCGTACGAAGACTACGAAACAAGACTTTTTCCTCCCATGTTCCTCTAACACTAAGCCGCCGGACGATCCTTTAGGCCCTACTCAGTCCATGAGTTCCAACACCATGGGGGCTACCCTTACCACCTTGCAAACAGCGGTCAATGCCCTGACAAAGATGGTCCAACAAATGGACCAAAAGCTGGATGGGTTCTCCGAAAAATTCCTCTCAGTGGAGCACAGACTTGACGCGATGGGGGAACTCACGAAATCAGCGGAGGCCACCGCTGGAAAGGCCCTGGCTGCTACAGTTACTTCCCTGAAAAAGCAGCCCGCATTAATCAAATCAAATCAAAATTTATTTATAATGCGCTTTTCTACATATCAAAGCACAATTACATAACAAAATAACATCAAACATAATAAATAACAGCATAAAAACAATAAAAGCAGCAGTAAACCTATTCAAACGCTAATTCAAACAGATAACTTTTCAGAGACGCCGTAAATGACTCCGTGGACAGACACTCTCTAATCTGACGATAATATAATATTAATATTATATAAGCCGCGTGGAGCAGCTGGAGAATTGTTTGAGCTGCCAACGTGAGGATCCCTGGTCTCCCCGAGGAATCAGAAGGTGACTCCCTGATTCAATATTTGCATTCATGGCTTGAGGATTTAACTGAGTGTCGGGACTCTAAAATTGTGAAAGCTTATCGAATTACCCCTTGGCGACCCCCAGTGGACTGAGTAATCCCCGTACAGTGCTATTCACACTGCGATCCTCAGGAAAACGGGACATGTTGCTAGGTGTATTGCGACGCAGGGGTCCGGTGTATTTAGACGAGACTCGTATCTTGTTTTTCCCAGATATCTCATACACAACCTGCATGAGAAGGAAGGCAGTCGACGGAATTAAAAAACACCTCGGGATCTGGATATCCCCTTTACCGTAGCCTTCTCTGCCCGTCTTTGCTTTTCTGTTGGGCAGCGCCAATACAGATTTACTGATCCTAAGGAAGCGGGCGCCTGCGTCAAACGGATTGCAGCCCAACAGCAGT
Source organism: Neoceratodus forsteri (assembly GCA_016271365.2). Taxonomy (NCBI): domain Eukaryota; kingdom Metazoa; phylum Chordata; order Ceratodontiformes; family Ceratodontidae; genus Neoceratodus; species Neoceratodus forsteri. The sequence goes on along the minus strand of CM057450.1, from coordinate 639,281,900 downwards.
GTGATGAACATGTCTCAAAGGAAGAGCTCTCTGAAGGGGACTGAAAACATTTGAAACTGGAACCTGAGACTTACATAATTAGCTCTGCATCCTGTTAATGCCTTAGCTTCCTTCAATGTGATTGTAAAACAAGGTTCTCCTCTTAAAAGTCTTGCCTGTGAGACACTTCTGAACCTTCTGTTTTTGAATAACTAGTATTGAGAGTATAATACTCTCTTGAGTTGGGATATTACCTATTATGTGACTGGTTCTCTTATTATTGGTGTTATTCTCTTGTTTTCCCAGTTTACAAATGGTGGAATTAACATTTCTGTGATTGCCCCTTTTTGTACAAGATGCAATGATAAGATGCACTGTCAAGTTTGTTGTTAGTATATATTATAATATGTAGATAAACAGTGCACTGATCCTTGTAGAGACACTGGTGGGGTAAGAGGTGCATTTAGCCTACTACTGTTTGAATAGATGTTTTATTGCATTTGTTTTGGAGAGCCCTGGAGACTAGATTTAATCTAGTCTGGTGCCTCTACAAACATAATATTGGCTCGAGCTGGACTTAGTGAGGGGGATGCATTTCTTCTTAAAGCACCAGCCACAGCACCTGAATTTATTTTTTTATAAGGCCAATTTCTCCAGAACATTGCAGGCTGCACCATTTCCCCATTGAGTTCACAAGGGAGCGCTGGATCGGAGATTATGTTCCCTTAATAAAGTTGTTAATGACAAGAATAGACCTCAGTGGTCAGTTTAGATATGCTGAGTTTTCTGGACTTCTTTTCAATACAATTAGGGCACTGGCTGCACATATAGTTCCTGAACTGAGATTGTGGATTCTTATACTAAAGTCATTGCAGTAGACCCTCAATGCTATACACTGGAATGGATAGTCATACTCCTAAGTAATGTATTTCTGGAACCCTTATAATGTATACCCATTCAGAATGTATGTATTTGGTATGCATATGTACTTAATACCATAAATGAAAAGTTAAAAAAAAATAAATTCCAAATAGTGGCACACCTTTTGTATTTTGAACAGCTGCTTTAGCCACTTGCCAGGTTCTCACTAGGACTTTAAAAATTTCCTAAATTCTTATCCACATCTGTTGAAGCTTGTTAATGCGTTGTGAGTATTTCCTGTGTCTAATGCAATTGTAGAAAGGTGTTTTTCAACTATGAATAAGGTAAAAACTGACTGGAAAGCAAGTTTGGCAGAGGATACTGTAGAAACATTGATTTGCATTAAAAAGCAGGGCCACCCGCCAGCTGAATTCAACCCAGACAGGGCTGTAGACATATTTTTTTAGTGCTAAACCAATGTGTCCTGGTGATTTGGCAGCTGCAGATGGTGGACCACCCTCGGTTCCTCACCCACAAAACAGGCCAGAATTACTAGCTACATGTCTGGTGCAGAAGAGCACCAACCCAGTCCTTGCTGAAGTTTATGGTCAATCACTGTCCCAGGTGGAGTAGTTTTATATGGGGCGGGGTTCATTTTAAATTTATATTTGTCATGACTCACAATCATGCCTTCATGAGTTTCACGAATTCACGGTCTGCTTTGGCAGACATCCTTCATGGTTCTTAAAATTTATTTTGTGCTGCTGCACAATTGCTGTATCCTACGAATGGCTAAATAAAACAGTATCAGTTTCAGAAACTTGTGTACAATGTTTATTTTATCAATATAGAGCAAGATAAGTAGATTTTATGGGGTTTTGAGCAAAAATATAAATTTTTGGTAATTGCCAATCAGCTTCGGTCAATTGCTAATCATTTTTTACTTTGATTAGCGAAGGCAGCTAAACAAGTCTCCGACACTAATTTATGCCTTGGTGTAACTAGGGCTGACTTCCATAATTGGGGGAACTGTACCCTGCTGAAGATAATTTTGGGGGGAGGGTTACTGAAATGTTACACGAGGAAGGCACACTGAACAACAAGTTGCTCGTCTCCCGGTGCGACCTGGGGGAGAGGGGACGGGGAGAAATTATATATTGGATACATCATAGTCAACAATAAATTCTGAACAACTAGTAACAGGAGAACAGTACACAATTATGCAACAATGTCAGGAGAACAGAATACATAATACAGCAATGTGAGGCAGATGACAACTGTGTAAACATTTAAAGTGCAATTCATTTTTATTTTAAGTGCTGCTGCTTTGGTAAGATTTTGCCCCTGCTAAGATGAGTAAAACAGTTGGAGTGCTATGGTAGAGGATGTAGGTGTCACTGAGGCTGAGGAAAGCAGGAACAGTTAGAGGAAAGGAAGTTATGTAATGCTAAGGAGAGGGAATGAGAGGATGAGGAGTGGCGAATTTGCTGGGGGAGGGCATTCTAGATTTTAGGGAAATGACAAATGATAGCAGACTGTCCAGCAAGAGTAGAGCAGCGTACAATTGCAAAGGTGCGTGAGTCAGTGGATTTTAAGCAGTGAGCGGGAGGGGTAGAAAGTGAGGAGGATAGATATGGGGGAAGGTAGCCTAGCCAATCTTTAGAGATAAGTCTGGCAGAGTGGAAAAGGCGCCTGTTAGCTAAAGAAGGGAAAGCCAGTGAGTGACAGAGATCACAGTGGTGAGTATGAACTGGAGAGTCAAAGGCAAAGTGGCAGAAGGAGTTGAACAGGGGGTCCAATCTGGACAACAGGGGGTCCAATCTGGACAAGGTGGATTTGGGAGAGGCACTGTACATTACATCACAGTAGTGCAAAATAGGAATAATCATTTTCTTGAAAATCTCACACCTGGCCGTAAGAGGAATACTATTACGGTTCCTGTGTAAGGCGCTGAGCTTGGGCTGCAGTTTTTTCAGGATGGCGTCAATGTGTCCAGAGAAGCTGAGGTGTTGGTCCAGCCAAACCCCAAGGTATCTAAATGAGGAAGACTCCTCAAGAGTTGCCCCATCTAGGGTGTTGAAGGTGGGCAGGTCAGGGAGCCTAGCAAGTCTCTGCCTAGTGCCGAATGTCATAGAGACCATTTTCCTGTCATTTAGGAAAAGCTGATGAGAGACAAGCCACAGCTGGATCTTATTAAAATCGAGCTGTAGTCTGGCTTCCACAACAGAGGAAGATTGGCCGGAGGTGAACAATACAGTATCGTCAGCATATATACGGGTAGATGAGGAGGTACAGGCTGACAGTAAATCATTTAGAAAAATGGAGAAGAGGAGGGGGCCCAGCACTGAGCCCTGAGGAACTCCAATGTGAATCTGGCAAGGATGGGAGCTAGACTCTGCAATTCTGATTGTGTCCACCCTGTGAGATGGGCTCTAAACCAGTTTGTAGCAGATATCAAGAGTCCGACTGAGGAGAGGGACTGGAGAAACAGAGTATGGGACACCATGTCAAAAGCCTTGGCAAGGTTGACAAAGATGGCAGAGGTAATCAGGCCATTGTCCATTTCAGTGAGGACTGAATCAGTAAGCCTGAGGAGGGAAGTAGTGGTAGAATGTTTTTCCTAAATCCAGATTGAAACGGGGTAAAGAAGTTCAAGTTGCCTGGGGAGGAAGAGTCGCCACCCTTTGGAAGGGGAAGGACAATAGTGTGCTTCCAAGGCGTGGGGACTGCAGCTGACATGAAGGAGAGATTGAGAATTAGTGAGAATGGGTAGGCAATAGCTGAGGCCGAGAGATAGAGAAGCTTGCGGTCAAGTTTGTAGGAAGAGCTACCTTTGGATGGGTTGACAGACAGCAGGGCAGTTAGTGTGTTAGTAGGCAAGACTAGAGAGAATGAGAAGAGCTGTTTGTCAGGAGACTGGTGGCAGTAGCCACTTTTGGAGGGCGGTACCGCAGTTGGGTAAGAAGGGAGAAAGGCTATCAGGGCAAAGCACATGCAGTAAAGTAGGCGTTAAATTCCTCGGCCACTGAAGCATGATCTGCTATAAGGGAGTTGTTTATTTTAAGGACAGGGGATGGGGGTGTAGAGGGGAGAAGAGGGCTTGAACAACTTTCCAGAATTCGGAGGGGGAGTTTACATTTGTATGAAAAGTGGATTTATAATACTTTGCCTTGGCTAACCTAGTAGCTTTAGTGCACGCATTATGAAGTTTACGGTATGTGAAGAAGTCACTTTGTAATTTAGTTGCTTTTTGTTTCTTCCATGCTTGATCACGTGCTCGGAGGCAGGTTATCAATTCTGGAATGACCCAGGGAACATGGTTACCACGTACCCTAGTTCGCTTGTATGCAGCATAAAGGCTCCAGATGGTAAGGGATTTATCTTTGAAACAGGTTAGAGCATCGTCCACTGGGGGGGAGGGCTGTTAATGGAGCCCACCCAGTGTTTCCATTAGTCGTGGAGGCAGGGGGTTATGTCATGGGAGTTATATGAACGTGTCAGTAGTATTTTATGGGGAGATCTGGGCCTATGGGTCTTCCTAACCAGGTAGGTCAAGTGATGGTCACTTAGGATCTGGAATTTATGCAGTGGGTAGGGGAAATGGGCACCGTCAAAGTCTATGTTTCTATGGACTGTGTGTGTCCCAATTTGGGGTTAGCATGAGTTCATGTTAAAGCAGCCTCTACAGAAGTATGAATCAAGCATTTGGCAGTCTATGAGTTGATGAATCTATAACCGGACTCTGTCAGGTATGCTGGCCTTCAGCTATGTCAGCCCAGGATGTGCCTGTTGGCTCAGGCGACAAAGTCTGTGTAGCTGTGGTCCCTGAAGACATTGACATAGTTGAAGGAATAGCTTCCTTCTGTGTCGGCGATGGAGGACTAGGCTCCAGCCTCTCTGGTGCCAGTTCATCAGTGGAATCTGCACTGGCCTCTGACCTTCCAGAATCTCTACTTCTGTCCCTGCTGTGGTGACTGGGGCCATGCTGTGCCTGTCTGCTGCGGTTTCTATGCTTCCCGCTCCTTTAGATTGTTTAGATTTAGAAACCTGCCATTCCATTTCATTGGTGTGCACCTCTCTCGGTCCCATGGAAGCCTGCATGTTTGAGTCCCACAGTGGTGGATGAGGTCGAAGTGAGAGTTTACTATACTTCACTGCCCTTGGCAACAGTTTCTTCCCTTTTTCAGGCCAATTCCACTGTATACTGTATAGCTAGCCACCTCCTCAGGTGATCTGAACTCTATGGGGATACCATTCATTACAAGCTTGAGGGTAGCTGGATACTGCAGTTGATAAAGTTTCCCTAGGATCTGGAACTGTTTCCGCTCTTCGGTGAACTACTAACTGCAGGTTGTCAGTTCTATGGAGAAATCATTAAATATATAAATTTTGCATTCATTCAGAGAGAGTTCCCCAGTCCCTGCCTAGTGCTAGGATATTCTCTTTTTCAGAAAAACACAGGAATTTAGCTCTAATGGGCCTCAGCCGGCCCCTGTTCTGGAGAGGGGACAAGAGACCTGTGTACCTTTTCATTTCCAGAGAGGGTCATCAGTTGTGTCTGAGAAGCTTTGGCAATTAATTCTGGAAGAAAGTAGAAACATCTATTTGCTCAGTCCCCTCAGGAAACCCAATAAATCTAAGATTACTTCTTCTGTTTCTGTTCTCAGCATCTTCCTCTCAGTGCCACAGTAAAGCGACCAGCCCCTAGTTCTTGTATCCTACTTTTGTGGAGGCTGTCCCTTTCATCTGTGTAGGACAAGAAGGTCTCTGTGTCTTTTGTTTTCATAGCCAGGGTTTGGACTTCACCTTCAAGCACTGAGACAGCCGATGTGAAGGCATTTATTTCTTTGAGCATCATTTACTATAGTCCCTTAATCTCTGCCACACCCATGAGGAAGGGCTGTGCAGGGTCTGCCATCATCTGCTCTGTGTGTGTATTCACTCAGAGCTGCCACCGGTTTTCTTTAATAACTTGGGAGTCGGTTTAATGGAATGCCACATTTTCAACTTTGTTAGTTTTGATTTGTTGCCACCAAAAGAGGTATAAATGACTCGGTTCGAAGCACTGGTACCACCGCTTTCTAATGAATTATTTTAACACGCTAGTAGAGATGCAAAGATAGATAGGTAGATAGATAGATAGATATTTTATTTATAAAGCACCCATTTCCATAGTCTCTGGGTGCTGTACAAAACAATTCAATAACAAAATACATATAGGCAGCAGCTCAACGCAAACTTAAAATTCTATCCATCCCATTAAAACCAAAACCAGTCATTAAAAGCCTGCTAGAACAGATATGTTTTTAATGCTTTCTTAAAGGCTTCTACCAAGGGGGCCTCCCTTAGATAACCAGGAAAGGAGTTCCACAGAGTGAGCGATGCCATCGAAAATGCCCTATCCCCAGAATGCTGCAGCCTCACTCTGGGAACTCCAAGGGGGCCTATCCCGGCAGAACGGAGTGGCCAGGGGTGGATGGTAGGGGGCAAGACAATCCTGCAGATAGACAGTCCCCTTTCGTGCAGGGATTTATAGGTCAGGAGCCCTACCTTGAAGACAGTCCTCCACCTGACTGGCAGCCAGTGCAGTCCGCAGAGAACCGGGGTCATATGTTCACTCCGTCTCTCCCCAGTCAATAATCTTGCCGCCGCATTCTGCACCAGCTGCAGCCTGCGGAGGTTGCCCCCAGATAACCCTAGGTACAAGGCATTACAACAGTCCAGCCTGGAAATGACGAAAGCATGTACAAGTGTGGTCAGATCCTCCGTTGGGATCAGGGCTCGGATTTGTGCAATGTTCCTTAGGTGATAAAATCCACTCCTGATGACGGCCGACACCTGATCATCAAGCGTCAAACCGTCATCCAGAATCACGCCCAAATCCTTCACCTGTCTAGACGGAGTAAGGGGAACACCCCCAACACAAGGTCAGGGAGTAACCCCTCACAACGCCCTCCGCCCCGACGAACTGGATCCACAACTAGTACCTCTGTCTTGTCTGGGTTGACCCTAAGCCAGTTTTGAGTATCCAAGCCTGGATCTCATCGAGACAGCTGTTAAATACAGAGTCCGACACCCGGGTATTGGGCGCACATGACAGGTACAGCTGGGTATCATCTGCAGAGCAGTGAAAACCCAGCCCGTAACGTCTGATAATATCCCCCAGTGGCAGCATGTACACCGTGAACAACAAGGGTGACAAGACCGAACCCTGCGGTACCCCATCGTCACCCTCTGCACTCTGCCTGTCAGGTATGACCTGAACCAGTTGATGACATTATCAGACAAGCCACACCAAAACCACAGGTGGTCAAGTAACACCTCATGGTCCACGGTGTCAAACACTGCAGAGAGGTCCAGGAGGACTGTCAGGTTAAGTGGTCATCCCAGTACTGCACCATGCATGCGCACCCAACAAACCATTTTTGTGTTAGTCCAATCAATGTAAGTGTACTCCTTCAGATGACATCCACAAACCACCACTACCGGCACTGCATTTTAGTCTCCTGAATCTGAGCCCACCTGCCTTTCTCCACTGCGTCCCACATCCTATTCCCATACTAACCCATACCTCTCAGCCTCCCACAACGTGAATGACATCCCACCTTCTTTCCCTCAGATTCATTTTGAGCCACTTAGAAGAGGTGCTGCTTTCTCTCTTTAATCAGAATTAAGGAAAAATTACTAAGATTGCAAAATTCTAAACCAAAATTAAATATTACACAAATAAAAGCATTAGCTTCCACTTGTAAATTCATGACACCATGATGTGCCTCACATCTGCATAAACACTGACCATTTTATTTGTATTTTATTTGTTTTACCAACAGACAGCTCCACTGACCAATGCTCATTTACAAGGAGGTCCTGTCTAGGACAAAAAAGACACAGAAATAAAATACAGATTTAGAACAGAGATGGTCAGCATCTCAAATTTCAGTGACGAAGAGATGAGAGGTATGTTGAAATTACTCTTAACTCTACCCTTTCCTTAGATACCATACCTTGGCAAGATTCAGATTCCAAATGCTTAGCTATAAAAAAGTGGATCTCATATCCTCGTTTTGTGATCCTGATGTGTTTCACAACAGAACCTGAACAATCTAAACCAACACACTAAGTGGCAAGTAAGAACACAGACTGATCTACTGTGGGCTCCCACAACCATTCATTTCATTTCTTTATGCATGTAATTATTTTAGCCTGCAAAAGAGGTCAAGATACAGTATGCTGTGCACTGTATGCTGTTACTTTGTAAAGCTAAACCGAAGCTCAATACCCAGGTGTGCTGCTATCTGGAACAGCATACTGCACTTTACTGTCGGAGGAGGTAAGGAAAACAAATATACATACAAATAAGCCGAAAGCTCCACCTTATCATACTTAAAGCATCTTAAAGTACAAGACTGTGATTAACAGTGTTTCTGATTTAATAATTTGACATGACAACATACAGTAGAACTAGAAAAAAGGCTGTTAAAAATTATGCACTATAATCACGCTGTGCCTTTAACTCGCGATAGTATTTTAATAGTGTTTATTTCTACACTTTCACTTTCGATTGCATCCCAAACCCACAACAGCTAACCCACTACTCCTTCATCTCCACACACAAAAAGCAGTACCTTCTATCACAATTCACCTGAACCTCAGCACTACTCACAGTCAACTTAAACACACTGTAGCTTTTTTATTTTTATTTTCTTCTTCTGTTTCTTGCCATCCCGCTCAGCCCCTATCCTTCCAGGGCCCCCAGCCCCATCACCCCGGCGTCCACTGGTCACACCTCTGGCACTAGCGAGGTGCCAGCTGGCCAGGTGCGGGGCCTGCGAGAGGCCGGCTGTTATCCTGCCAGGCAGGTATTTCAGCCTCTGTTTTCTCCTGCTCCACCCTCCCTGGCTCGTCGTGACGTGTGCAATGACGCCAATGGCTGAGCCGCACACGCCGGGCGTCTGCCCCACTCCACCCCCTCTGTGTGGGTCCATTGTGCCGGCCACCAGCCACCGCTAGGGTCAGGCAAGCAGCAGACTCCATCCCCACCCCTCCCTGGAACAGGAGAGCTGTCCTCTGGACACTCAGTCCTCTCCCTCCCCAGCTGACCCCCGGTGGCCCACTCTCACCGTGAACATGGGTCGCCGGCATGGTGGGAGGTAAAGCATGAAGCCTCAGCCCTCCGTCCCACTGGGCTGGTATAGCTTTCTTATTTCAATTTAGCAAACCGCAAAACCACAGCCCAAACTACAATGTCACTTTCTGTCTCTCTCTCTCTATCTCTCTCCCCATATCAGCACATCATAATCTTTGATCTCACCCCAATTTCAGTTACAGTAATGCTCATTTGTTTTTTTCTGACTTAGTTTTTTCCAAATATTGTTTCTTCACTTCTTTTTCAATACCCCATTTCTCGCCCCGCCAGTTGCCAGACACTTGTTCGCCCTCCAGCTTGACACTCCCACTCACAACTTCAATCAATCAATCAATCAAAGTCTTTATTTATATAGGCGGTCACCGTTGAGCAGAACTCATTTACAAGGAGGACCTGTTTTGCGCATACATACATACATTGATTTCATATTCAGAGCAAGGAAAATACATTGTACAGATAGGGCACTGCCTTCCTAGTGGATTATACAGAGACAATAAATCAAATAACAAGCACAATTGACACCAGACAAGGACTGGCATACAAGTATGGAATACAGACCCCAAGGGAACGTAGGGTCATAACTGTATGATGGGGACGGATGTGGTAGCGTATAGGAATAAGGAGCAGTAAGAGGGGTGTGAAGTAATAAGTGCAACGCTAACACATTCGGTGGTCAATCCGCATCACTTTAGTGTTAGGTGAAATTGCACTGTACTTTGGCGGTGGCTGCAACTGAATCAGGCTTGAGGTGATCTTCAGAGCGCTGCTCGGGCTGGTAGGGGTCGGCAAAACAATTGCATACTTCGGGTCACCGCCGATGTATAATGCCTTAAAATTAGAAAAAGAGGTAAGGACGCCATTTTAAGTGTCCTTTGCAGACTGTTCCACAGGGTGGGCAACGTGAAGCTAACTGCCGCCTTACCGAATTGAGAGTTAATTCTGGCTATTATGAGGGAGATATAGGAGCAGCTTTGAAGCGTGTATTTTCCTGTAACACTAAGAGGAAGGCAGTCAGAGATATATGGGGGTAGTTTGCTTGTAAGGGCATGGTAGGTCCATAGAGCAACGTTTTTGTGTCGTCTAAGTGTAAGAGAGGTCCACCCACTGCCGCATACAGGGCACAATGGTGTGTAGAATTAGGGAGATCAGTTATAAACCTAATTGCACGGTGATACAGCGTTTCCAGTTTGGCCAGTTGGGAGGTGGGACCATGGCTATACAAAAAATCTACATAATCCACCAGGGATAGGAAGGTGGTTTGGACTAGTCTTTCTTTGGCGTCTGTGGTCAGGAATTGCTTTAGCCTACAGAAAAGACCAAACCTTTGCCGTAATTTTTTCAGTAGGTCTTCGATGTGTTCAGTGAAGGAGAGTCTGTTATCGATCCATACTCCCAGGTATTTAAATTTGGTTACGAATTCCAGCTCTTCACCTAATAGTGTACTAACTTTAGGGCAAGACACACAGGCTGTTGGATTGGGTGCATGGGCAAGCGGAGAGAGGAGCACAGCTTTTGTTTTTTTGGCATTCAGGAGTAATTTTTTGAGGATTAACTGGCTCTGTAGGAGGTCGAATTCAGTTTGTAGGTCTTTGCAGGCTGCCTCTGGCGTGGGCCGACTGATGTAGAGGACCGTATCGTCTGCGAATAGGTGGATATTGGCGTTTTTTTATATGACGGTCAATGTTATTTATGTAGATAGCAAACAGAAGCGGGCCAAGGATAGATCCCTGGGGTACCTAATGAAGAGGGGTTTGGTGAGGGGGACAGCTCGCCTTCGGCTTTGACTTGTTGGGATCGTCCTGTGATGTAGTCAGAGAACCAAGGCAGGGAGGCGGAGTCCACGCCAATGGTGTGTAGCGAAGAGAGAAGCAGGGTATGGTCGACAGTGTCAAAAGCTTTGCTTAGGTCTAAAAAGACCGCACAGGTGAATTTCTTTGCATCAAGGGCTTTCAGCCAGTCGTCCGTAACTTTAGCTAAAGCTGATATAGTGCTGTGTTGCGCTCTGAATCCAGATTGCATAGGGTTCAGTAAATTTGCTGACTCAAGGAAGGACCTCAGCTGGCCATTTACAATTTTCTCCAATAGTTTGGAGAGTACAGGTAGGAGAGATATGGGCCTGTAATTGTTGAGATCGCTTGGATCACCTGATTTGAGGGGCAGGATGACATGAGCAGTCTTCCAGATGGGCAGCAGGATGCCCTGTGAGAGGGATTGATTGAAAAGGTGGTTGATAGGGATGGCAAGTATGTGGTACGCAATTTTGAGGAAGTAGGGGTCCAGTAAGTCTGCGCCTGCACTTTTTCTGGCATCCAGGGGTAATAGCAGATCTTCAACTTCTTTTAGGGAGGCGGGTTGAAGCTTAAATAGGGTGGATGTAGCAGCGGATATTTGGGGTGAGTAATCTAACGTGGAGCGTATCTTGCAGGCTGGGGAGTTATCGAATGCTGACCTGTGTAGCTAAATGGTTGTTGAAGGAATCCACAATCTCACCTTTCGCTGAGCGTGGTATTGCATGGGTTATCTTGTTCGGGAGGAATTGCCTGTAGAGTGACCCATCAGGTCCGTTACAGTGCTCCAGAACTTACAGGGATTTGTTGAGGCATCGTGGAGTTCAGAGCGGTAAAAGGAAGCCTTTGCTTCTTTGATCGCTTTGGTACATAGGTTGCATGCCTTTCTGAAAAGGTTCCAGTCATTATGTGTGTTTAGTTTATGAGCCCTATCTCAAAGCATATCTCTCTCAAAAAGCAGAGATTTGACTTCGGGGGAGAACCATTTGTTGTTTTTGTTCTTTGTGCGGACTTTGGACGGGGAGCATATTTGTTTAAAGCCCCTGATAGAATGTCATGGAAAATGTCGTAGGTGGCAGTGATTGATTTAGCTAAGTAAAACTCCTGCCAGCGCAAGGAGAATTTGACATCATTAATGTAGGCAGCTATGTTGAAGTTACGCCTTGATCTCGTCAGAGAAAATCTGGATGCAGTGTGAGGTTTGTTAGATGACCTTATACCTCCGATAAAACAATGATCACTGATGTTGGAGAAGAAGGTGCCAGCGTGAGAGAAGAGGTGCGGTTTGCTTACTAGCAGTACATCCAGAATGGTGCTATTTTCCGGGTTTTTATTGTTGGGGCGGGTTGGATCGTTGATATGCTGGGTCAAGCCATGGGCATCACAAAAGGTGACAAGTAGAGCAGTTGCTTTGGATAGCTAGTCAAGGTTGATGTCACCAAGGATGACAGTTTCAAGCGATCCTCGTTCCAAGGTACCGCTAAGATGAGATAGAAGTTTTAGGCCGGCAGAGGGGGGCCTATAGCAGCCTATTAGCTGGACGGCACACGTCTGATTAATTTCCACTTTGAGGGTAAGACATTCGTATTCATTAGCAACAGAGGATGCACTAATACAATAGGCTGGGAGTTTATCCTTTATATATATATGGCCACACCACCTCCTCTGGTGTGACTATCTGCCCTGAACAAGGCGTAACTGGGGATGTTTACTTCTGTGTCAGTGGTTGATGGTTTGAGCCACATTTCAGAGATCACTAATATATCAGGAGAAATGTGAGACACCCAAGCTTGGATAAGGGTGAATTTCTTTAGTAGGCTACATGCATTAATGTGCACAAAGCTCAAGCCTTTTAACAAGGGCAGGTCTGAAGGTGAGGAGATAGGTGCTGGGGGACCAGGATTTAGCTCTACATTACCTGAACATAGAAGGAGGAGAAAAAGGATTTTTCTGAGTGCAGCAAAGGACATTTTAGGAAGCCTGGTCTTATCCCGCGATTCGTGCTTGCTGATATTGTGCAATACGATATTCCCATTGAGGAAAGTACCTCCTGTAGTTGCAGCTAGTAGAACTCGGAGTGAGTGATACCTGGGAGTACAGGTATATTGCGAGACAGGGATCATACTCTGTGGATGTGGTATCGAGTGTGTGCCACTTGGGCGGGATACCCAACTAAGGGGGTGAAGTCTAGAATCCTTGGACACACAGGGACAGGTGGGTGAGAAGGTGCCATTAGCCATAAGGCACAGAGTAGGAGAGTAGCCTGAGCAAGGTGCTGGGCCGTTGGGCATATAGAGACCGGCAGGAATTCATAGCAGGAGGGGCCAAATACAAAGCCTTAGGAGACCCCACATTTTGGGGCTTGGAGGTAGTATGTTATGCTCTGGTGGCCTAAAAGTGCACGGAAATGGGCTGCTGAAGTACTGGAAGTATCAGAGAAACTGGGCTGAGGGGACAGGCATAGAGCCTGGCGAAGATTTTCCTTGGCTATAGACACAGTGCCCTTGTAGTATTAAGACTGGGATGTGGTATGCCGAGATTGGGCACAGAGCGGTATGATTGGTGAGCGCAGATGAGAAGGGGTGTTTCTAAGAAATGGGCGGGAAGTTACGTATTTAATAAGTGGTGGGGTGGCGGGGTGGGCGTAAAAGCTGCGGGCAGTTGCCGCATCTTTCTGGCCGAGGAGTCCAGGGCTGTGGGTCTGAGCAGCGGCTGAGGTGGCGCTGGCTGCTCGCTGGCCGGAAGTACCCACGGCTACGCTAGAGGGAGCCTGGGTGGGCATTCCACGGCTCAAAGGAGAGAGAAGAGCAGAGTTAAGTAGGGCAGTGGACAAAGGGGCAGACAGGCAGCAGAGGGATCGATTTAAGCTACATAAAGGAATGTGTATTCTTTTGGCGACCAAAGTCTGGAGCCAGTACAAGGGGACAACAAAAGAGCTGTAAAACACTTAAACCTTTGGCCTTGACTTTAACAAAAAGGCAGAAAATGCAGTAGACAGTCCTAACAATAAAATCCTAAGCAATTACAACTTGACTCGAATGCTCCCATACAGACCACAGCTGGTACACTGAACTTATAAAACCAAAAATTAATAAATCTTCAGCAAATTCCACAACATGCACGCTTACTGTATAATCCATAGAACCTTGCATTAACGGAGTATTCACTGCAACTATGGCCAAGGAAGGAGGGCATGAGCCAGTCCATGGAGAGAGAGCTGGGTGGTATTCTGTGGGATTTTAGCATACAGATCACCACCCTCAAACTGCAAGGCAGCACAAGGGTCAGTAGCGGAGCGCAATCATTATTTGGCGCAAAGAGGATGGGATCGGCGGACCGCGATTAAAAGTTTACGCGGATATTTCTAGTTCTACAGAATCTTGCACTGTACGTACAAGGATTCCAAACTCCAGTCCTAAGTCCTGCCCCCACTCCCTTCCCAGAGCCCTCTAGCTGCGCCCGGCCAGCCATTTCCTCCCTAGTGCTCCCTGCCCTATCCTTCACCTTACCTGTACTCCCCATGGCAGCAGCACAGTGAAGGTGGGCAGTGCACAGCAGCACATAAGGGCATCTGTCAGGCCACAGACAGGTGGTGGTTTACTCAGCACTGCCATTTCTGTTGTCCATCTCATTTGCTCAGTTGGTGTGCCTGAACACGAGGGAGAATGGGTCAGTCACCATAGAGGTGGTCCTCATGCACTCAGCAGTAAGACTATCAAGAGTTAATGAAATAAGCCTCCCTCACACAAAATTGTATTTTAACCCCGGGTTTGCCTGTTGCCTATTGTAAATCTTAATCTCTCCGCAGATTCCAACCCATAGTTGATAAGATACAAACACAGCCCCCACTAGGTGCTGTTGCCTCAAATCCCACCCAGCTTCTTAACTTGACTAGTCCAGTCCTGGGTTCAGTCCCAACACTCTCAAACTCAAGTCAAATCCAACTTCCACCCACTGCCACAAATCCCGCCTGCCTTCCAACTTCCAACCTGTCCTCCGTGACTGCTGTAAGAAACTTCTACATACTGCTACACTGCCTTCCACATGGACCAGACCAGGGAAGAAATTCAGACTGTCTGGATGGATTGAGACAAGATAAGCAGTGAGTCGGACAATAAGAAAAAATTACTCAACTTAGTAATGTTGTTTCTTCTAATGGAGTCTTGCTGTATTCTGACTATTGCAGTTAGGTCCTGCCTTTCAACTGCCCCGGAGAACAAAGAGTTAACTTTCCATGGCCAGAATGGAACGTTCAGCGCGAGCTCGGTTGAAGCCCCTGTCTGCTGTTGTTTAAACTCCAACCGTCAGATCTTTTACGAGCAATACTACTAGAAGTTCTGTGTGAAACTGTAAACTCATACTAGCCAACTGGCAACTAAATTTATTAAAAAATGTTTTTTGGTTTCAAAGCAAAGACTCAAGTCAGGAAAGCCAAAAACAAAACACAACACTCACCCAAAATAAAGGAGGGTGAAAAGGAAACCGCTTAGGGTGAACACTACTCCTGCCCACCCACATCCCAAAAACAGGTTCTGAGAGGGAGGATGGAGGTCAGAATACAGCAAGACTCCATTAGAAGAAACAACATTACTAAGGTGAGTAATTTTTTCTTCAAACAACATGAAGTCTTACTGTATTCTGACTACTGCAGACTACGAAGCAGTACCTCCATGGAGGAGGGACAGAACCTACTTTGGGAATAGGCTCTGAAGTACTGCTGAGCCAAACCGAGCATCACTCCTAGCCTGGATATCCAGAGAGTAATGCTTGGTGAATGTATGGACTGTTTTCCAGGTGGCTGCTTGACAAATTTCTAATATAGGAATATCCCTGGCAGCAGCCACGGAAGCAGCTGTACCTCTAGTAGAGTGAGCCCTCAGGCCTGAGGGTGGGGTTCTACCCAGCTTTTCATAGCAGAATTGTATACAAGAAACAATCCACCTGGCAATAGATCTCTTAGTAGCAGGTTTGCCCTTACCGACCTCTCCATACCTGAGGAACAACTGAAGGGACTCAAACCTGTGACCTTTGGTGTGCTCCATGTAGTAGCTGAGGGCCCTCTTAACATCCAAGCTGTGCAACCTCCTCTCTCCAGAGGAGAAATGGTCAGTGAAGAAAACAGGGAGAGACACAGACTGATTAAGGTGGAAATCTGAAACCACCTTAGGCAAAACTTCCTGTTAGTTCTTAGGACCACTTTATCTCTATGGAAAGAGATGAAATCAGGCTCCACTGACAGGGCTTGTAATTCACTGATACGCCTGGCAGAGGTAATGTTACCAAAAATACAGGTTACTCACCTGTAACAGGAGTTCTAGGAATGGTATATATTGTTCATCCACACTGTCTGGCAGGTTCGCTGCTGCTTTAAAATCTTGCCGAAGGTCTTCGGCTGGCTCCTCCCACCCACCCGGTGGTAAAACCTCGGCTCGCCCCATGACGCTAGATCTAGCCCGCTGGAAGCCAAGTTGTGCGTCGAGCCGGAAGATCGGTGGGTCGTGGGTGAACAATACATACCATTCCTAGAACTCCTGTTACAGGTGAGTAACCTGTATTTATAGGGACATGGATGTGTTGTTCATCCACACTGTCTGGCAGACTCCTAGCAGTTCTCCGGGAGGAGGGAGGCAAGGCGCACACCCCCTACTTAGGGAATAGAGACTGGAGAACTGAGGCCCCAAAACCAGCATCCCGGCATGACTCAAGGTCGATGTGGTAGTGGCAGCAGCCCTGCAGATAAACTGGATAAGGACATCCCTGGAAGCAGCTACCGATGCAGCGGTATGGCGGGTAGAATGAGCTCTTATCCCTCTGGGAGGCTCCATGCCCGCCAACCTATAGCAGAGATCTATGCAGGAGGTGACCCACCTGCTTATCGTCCACTTGGCTGCAGGTCTGCCTGGTGCGGCTTCAGCGTAGGTGACAAACAGCTGGCGAACCTCTCCCCGAACTTCAGCCGTCCGCTCCTTATAATAAGCGAGCGCTCTTCTAGGGTCCAACATATGGAGCCTATATCCGGCCTCCGAGGTGTGATTGGGGTAGAACACATGCTAAGTCAACACCTGGTTAAGGTGAAACTCCGACACCACCTTCGGAAGGAACTTCGGGTGGGGGCGCAGGACAACCTTGTCCCTGTGGAAGACCAGATAAGGAGGCTCGTTTAAAAGTGCCTCGAGCTCTCCCATCCTTCAGGCTGAAGTGATAGCCACCAAGAAGGCGGTCTTCCACGACAGGTGGGAAATATCGCACCTGTGCGTCGGTTTGAATGGCTTGCCCATGAGCTTGGCCAATACCAGCAGTAGATCCCACGGAGGTGGAGGTTCTCGCACCGGAGGGGAAATGTGATCAAGGCCATTGAAAGAGTGCCAGACCACCTTCTCCTGCGCCATCGTCTGCTTCCCGGCCCGTGCCTGGTAAGCAGAGATAGCTGCCAGGTGCACCTTAAGGGTCATCGACTGAAGCCCTTGCTGAGAAAGGGACCACAGGTAGCCCAGAATGCTTGCCAAGGGACAGGTGGAAGGGTCCAAGCCCTTCCCCTGACACCAAATGGAAAATCTCTTCCATTTGAAGGCATAGCATTTCCTGGTCGACTCCTTACGGGATGCCTCGACGACGTTGAGGACCTCGTCGGAAAGACCCAAGGCCAGGAAATCTAGCCGCTCAAGAACCAGGCCGTCAGGTGCAGGGATTAAAGGTCCAGATGGAATACCTTCCTCTGGTTGACTGAGATCAGGTCCGGGCGGGTTGGAAGCCGCCTCGGGAGCCTGGAGCTGAGACTGAGGAGATCTGGATACCAGAACTGGCGGGGCCAATCTGGGGCTACCAGAATCACCTGCTCTTGTCCCTCCTCGCCTTGAGAAGCACCTTGTGGATCAAGGGAAATGGGGGAAAGGTGTAGAAGAGGCCCGGGGTCCACGGCCTTGAGAAGGCATCCCCCTGCAGCGAGCCCTGCTGAGGGGGGCGGGCATGGAACAGTCTCAGCTTCGCATTCTCCCTGGAGGCAAACAGGTCCACCTGAGGCGTGCCCCAGTGGGAGAACAGATCTTGTACTACCTCCGCAGGAGAGACCACTCATGAGACGCAGCCCCATCCGCTTAGGGCATCGGCCAGGGTGTTGGAGGCTCCTGCCATGTGAATGGCTAGGAGATCCGCCTCCAGGCTGCGCACGAGGGACCAAATGCGGAGAGCTTCCTTGCATAACAGCATGGAGCGCGTCCCGCCCTAGCGGTTCAGGTAGTACATGGTCATGGTACTGTCCGTCTGGACCGGAACCACTTGACCCTGCAGAAATGGAGCGAAGGCGGTGAGAGCTAGGCGGACCGCTCGGAGCTCCAGCAGGTTGATATGACATCGGGACTCCCGAGGGGACAAGAGGACATGCACTCTGTGCTCCCCCAGATGGGCACCCCAACCCATCAGAGATGCATCGATCGATAGAGAGACTGTCGGCTCGGGCCAGACGAACGGGATGCCCTCCTGCAGATGTGCCAGAACGGTCCACCACTGGAGAGCGTTCCACATCTCATGGGTCACTGTCACGGGCTGGTCCAACGGACCACAGCGTTATGACCACTGGCTGGCCAGTCCCCATTGAAAGGAACGCATGTACCAACGGGCCCAACGGACCACACTGGTGCAGGCCGCCATGAGGCCCAGGAGGCGTAGGAAGTCCCACAGAGGGCGGCTGCCCAACCAGAAATGATTGGGCAAAGGAGGAAAGAACCTCGGCTCTGTCCGCCGGAAGCCGAGCTCTGGCTCAAAGAGAGTAGAGCTCTGCCCCGATGAAGAGTATCACCTGCTTTGGCACGAGTTCCGACTTGGCCTCGTTGATGAGGAGGCCAATCTGAGAGCAAACCTGGAGGGCCAGATCCCTGGACCGCTCCACCTCCGCTCTGGAGGGGGCTGCAATCAGCCAGTCGTCCAGGTAGGGGTACACCCGGACCCTTCAGCACCGCAGGAATGCTGTCACCACTGCCATGCATTTGGTGAAGACCCTGGGAGCTAGAGAGGCCGAAGGGCATGGCCCGGAACTCGTAAAGGGATCCCTCCGCTCTGAAGTGGAGGAATCTCTGATGAGATGGACGGATCGGGACGTGAAAGAACGCGTCCTGGAGGTCCAGGGAACAGAACCACACGCCTCGTTCCAAGGATGGGATTATCTGAGCCAGAGTGACCATCCTGAAGGTCCGAGACCTGAGGAACCTGTTCAGGTCGTGCAGGTCGAGGATGGGGCACCAGCCCCCCCGTCCGTTTCGGGACCAGGAAATACCCGGACACGAACCCCGGGTCTGGAGGAGGATCCACCACCTTCCTGAGCACCTCTTTTTCGAGGAGCAGGGCAATATCAGCTCGGCAGGCTGATAGCGAGGCTGCGGACCCCGTGGCCCCCCGAGGGGCGACGGCTCGGAAGGGTGGGGCCTGCTCGAACTCCAGAGGCAGACCCTTTCCTACCACCTCCACACCCAGCGGTCCGTGGTGATAGCGGACCAGGCGGAAAGGAAGTGGCGGAGCTGCCCACGGGGGAACCGGGGAGGATGAGGTTGGACAGCAGCCCTCAACCCGCCACTGGGCAGGCTTGGAAGAGGGACCGCTGAGGGACCTCCTGGCTTTACCCCTTGCTTCCTGTTGGAGGAAGCCCGGGTTTGGGTTTGGGACGCCAAGCGCGAGCCTGCTGGGCCCTGTTGTTGGTGCTGTTGGGCCGGTCGTGCTGCAGGGCCAAGGACGAAAGCACTTAGGCTGTTGTTGACGGCGGCCTTTGTCCCTCTGGGCAGAGGTGACCGAGTCCAGAGTGGTATTGGACTTTTCGATCTGCTGGAGGTGCCCCTCCACTCCAGGGCTGAAGAGGTCAGTCCCCAAGAAGGGGACGTCCGCCAACTTGTGCTGGGTATCCGCTGTGAAGGTGGATATCCTAAGCCACGCACTGCGATCCATGGCCATCGCGGCCGCTACTGACCTTTCACAGGAATCACTTATGTCCAGAGCAGTCTGAAGCTGCTGCTTCACAACCACCCTACCCTGGTCCCGGACCTGATGGACCGTGGTCTGCAGGTCGGCTGGGAGATGAGGGACAACCTCATCCAGGGGAGCCCATGAGGGCGTGGGAGAAGTGTGCCATCAGCACGGCCGAGCTGGCCTGTCGGAGGCCGAGGGAGGACGCAGCGTACACCTTGCGCCCGACAAAGTCCAGCTTTTTGGACTCTTAGTCGGGGGGCTTATCCACGTCCCGAGTGTTTCCAGAATGCCGGAAGACGCTGTTGGTGACTAACCCCTCGGCAGAGGGGTGCTCTGAGAAACCGGGCAAAGAGCCGGTAGGGACCGCATACTTCCTGGCCATCCTGGCCAAGGGCGCAGGACAGGAAGCAGGCCGCTGCCAAAGTTCCAAGGCTGGGCCGACAATGGCCTCAGCCACCAGAAAGGCCTCCGTGAGGGAATCCCCTCAGTCCAGTATCTCCGTCAGGGGATACTTGGCCCGTTTGGACACGGGCTCGAGCTGCATCCCGGTGGATTCCTAGATGAGTCGAAGCAGACCCAAGAAGGACGATGGGCTATCGTCCAATGACTGGCCCCCGGAGGACTCCAGGTCGACCTGCCTGGAGAACAGGGAGGAATCATCATCGGATTCCGAAGAGTCTGCGAAGAGCTGCTCGGCCCTGAGCCACCCTCCACCTGCCGAGGATGGTTGGGAGTGAGGGTGACCGACAACCTGTGGGGCAGGCCGTGACCCGACCGAGAATCCTTGGTCGGTGCCCCAGACTTCGGATGTGGAGGCGGAGGTTCCACCACAATCGGTGGAGCAGCCGGTTTCGGCCGAACAACCGGCCCTGGAATGGGCATCTCGACTTCGGTCATTCGGGCGACAGCCACTTGATGGCCGGGGGCTGAACTGGAGTCGGTTTGGTCCCGGACAACAGTAACTGCTGCCACATAAGCTCCTCGTAACGTCGACGTAATTTACGTCGAAGCCTCTCCTCATCCGAGGAAGAGGACGAGGAGGAACGGTGTCGCCGCTTACTTCGGTACCAAGACAGAGACCGCAGATGTCAGCGGGAACGGCTTGACCGAGATGAAGTCCGAGACCGAGACCCTCGGGGGGACCGAGCGCGGGTCTGGGAAGGGGCGGGGGACACACGCTCTTCCCTCGGCTCGGGCACTTTATCCGGGGACTGCGCCCCAAAGGCACAGGCAGATCTCGGTCTCCACCAGGGAACCGTGAAGGAGGGTTGTCAGCTTCACCAGTCGACAGCCCGTCCGACGGGTCAAGAAAATTCAACCGCGCCGACGGAGTCTCGGCCGCTGGCCTGACGGGACGCCAGGAAGCCAGCGGCCTGAGCCGCAACCTCGACCGAGCCGACGGTCGGCTGTCCGGGAAGGAGACCTCCCGCCCCACGAACGCCGACAGTGGGACTTACCTTCCACTCCTTCTTCTTGGCCGAGAAGAATGTCCTCAAGGCCCTCTCCTTCGTGGAAAGGGACTGACAAAGCTCCTTGAACTAAGCCGGTACGAGGAACTCAGAGAGAGCGGATAAATGCCGGTGGCCGAGGAGGAGGAAGAGGCGCCTGGGCCGCCTTCTCGAGGGCGATCATCTGCTCGAGCTGCTCAGCCAAGCCAGCCGCCGCGGACACCGCCCAACGAGCCTCTTTAGATTTCACCGGCGGGTAACGCTTCCCGGGGCGCCCGAGCTTCAATCAGGCAGCGAGGTCCTCCAGGACGGTGGCCGAAAAAGAGCGGCACAACTCGCAGGCCTGCGGGTTGTGGTCTAGGTCTAGGCAGTAGACGCACGTGGAGTGCGGATCCATCCTGGACATTTTCTGCCCGTAAGGGCACCTCCGAAAGCCGGGAATCGATTTGTCCATCACAGCCGCGAGGGATGATGAAGACCGAAGTTTAGAAAACTTCAAAACTAGTTTCGGACGAACCGAAGAGTTAGGATCCAGTCTAAAACGCAGAGCGCCAAGGTGGGAACCTGAGCTTCCAAGCGGTAAGGAAGATCTGGCGTCATGGGGCGGAGCCGAGAGCTTTACCACCAGGTTGGGTGGGAGGAGCCAGCTTGAAGACCTTCCGGCAAGATTTAAAGCGGCAAGGAACCTGCCAGACAGTGTGGATGAACAACATATCCATGTCCCTAGAAACACAGTTTTCCAAGTCAAGTACTTAAGCTCTGCAGAGGACAAAGGCTCAAAGGGTGGTTGCATAAGCTGAGCAATGCAAACATTAAGGTCCCAAGCAGGAGCAGGGTCCCTAAAGGGGGGATTGGTGTGCAGCAACCCCTTGAAGAATTTACAAAACACAGGATGGGCTGACAGAGGAGAGGGCTTGCCTACTGACAGGAAGGCAGAAACAGCTGCCAGATGCACTTTAAGTGTAGCCAGCCTAAGTCCTAAGCCATTAAGATGAACCATACAGTTCCGGACTGTAGGCAACCCAGCAGATTCTGGAGAAATATGCTTATTAGAGCACCAAATAGTGAACCTTTTCCATTTGGAGTTGTAAGTCTTTCTGGTGGAAGGCTTTCGAGAAGCCTTAAGGATATCCAGAACCCCTTGAGCGAGGTGCAGATCAGCAAACTCTAACTCTTCAAGAGCCAGGCCTTGAGATTGAGAGATCTGAGGTTCGGATACCAAATCCTCCCCTGAGAGGATGTCAACAGGTTGTAATTCCTGGGAAGAGACAGGGGAAGGTGGACTGCTAAGGACAGCAACAGTGGGTACTAGGGCTGTCTGGCCCAGTCTGGAGCAATCAGAATCACTTTGCACGGTTGAGACCTGATCTTGACTAACACTCTGAACAGGAGAGGGAAGGGGGGAAAAGCATACAGAAATCTCGCTTCCCAATTCAGAATCAGACCATCCAGGGGGACTGAGCCCAAGACTGGGGTCTGCAACAAAAGAGAGGAAGCTGGTGATTGTCTGGGGCTGCAAAAAGATCTATCTGTGGAGTGCCCCATCTCGAGAAAATCACTTTCAAAACTATGGGATCTAGGGACCATTCATGATGGCCCTGGGATATCCTGCTGAGAGCATCTGCTAGGGCATTGTCCTTCCCTGCGAGGGGAACTGCGATCAGAGAGGTTTGCAGGGAATAGGCCAGGGACCACAACTTCATTGCTTCTATGCACAAGGCCGTAGACCGAGTGCCTCCTTGCTTGTTGATGTACCACATTGCGGTGGTATTGTCTGTTCTGATCTGGACCACCTTGTTCTGTACAGATTTGGAAAAGGCTTGCAGTGCCAGAAACACTGCTCTGAGTTCCAAGAGACTGATGTGAAGCAGAGATTCTTGAGGTGACCACAGCCCTTGGGTGGTAAGATCCCCCAGGTGGGCTCCCCAGCCCAGCAGGGAGGCATCTGTGGTGAGTATCACTGAATGAGACTGAGTGACAAAAGGAACTCCTTGTCTCAAATTGTTCTGATCCTGCCACCATTGCAAAGCCTGGATCAGGGTTCGAGTCACTGGGACTAGTTTGGTAAGGGAATCCTTTCTTTCGGACCAGAAGGCTCTTAAGTGGAACTGAATGTACCTCATCTGAAATCTTGCTCCCTGGACCACTGCTGTAGAGGCTGCCATGTGGCCCAGGAGCTGCAGGAAGTGCCTTGCTGGTCGAGACACCTGAAGGGTGAATGAAGAGGCCAGTTCCATAAGGGTCCTTGCCCTGTCCAGGGGAAGGAAAGCTCTTGCCCTTATTGTATCCATCTCCGCCCCTATGAAGGTGAGGAGCTGTACTAGCTCAAGAACTGACTTTGGAAGGTTGAGGAGGAATCCTAAGCAAGTGAGTACTTGCTGAGTTATTTGCAGATGTGACTTGACTTGGTCTGGAGACTGACCCACTATGAGCCAGTCGTCCAAGTATGGAAAGATGAGATCTTTTTTCTCCTTAGGAAAGCATCCACTACTGCCAGGCACTTTGTGAACACCCTTGGGGCTGATGTTAGGCCAAAGGGCATTGCTCTGAATTGATAGTGGCCTGAGGGCAACTCGAACCTGAGGTACTTTCTGTGGGAGGACCGGATGGGAATGTAAAAATAGGCATCTTTGAGGTCCAGGGAGGCTGGCCAGTCCCATTGCCTTAGAGAGGGGAGAATTATTCCCAGAGTCACCATTTTGAACTTTGGTTTTAAAAGGTGCATGTTCAGGTATCTTAGATCCAGGATGGGCCGCCATTCTCCTGTTTTTTGGGGAGTTAGGAAGTACCTGGAGTACAATCCTTTGCCCTTGTGTAGGGTTGGAACCCTTTCTATAGCTCTGAGAGCCAGGAGGGAAGAAACCTCTGCCTCTAGGGCAAGGGTCTCTGATGGATTTGCAGGTGGAAAGGATCTGGTTCTCATCTTGGGAAATTTTTTGAAGCTGAGAACCAGTCCCTGGCTTACTACTTCCAGGGCCCACTTGTTTGATGTCAGAGACTTCCAGTCATGGACAAAGTAAGCCAGCCTGCCCCCTACAGGTAGTGGAGAATTGGCCCGGGCAGACCCATCAGGTTGTCTGCTTGGCAGGGGCTTTAGGCTGAGGGGTGGAAGCAGGCCTGCTCATTCCCCGTCTGCCTCTCCCTCTGAAGAACCCCCTCTGAGCATAAGCAGAACAGGAGACCTAGGCTTGGTAAAAAGGCCTTTGAAAGGGCCTGCCCCTGCCTCGGAGTGCTGTCTGTGAGGAGTGGCTTGCCTTTCCTTGGCCTGAGCACTCCTGTAGGTGGTCCTGTACTCGTCCATCTTTTTCATGTAGTTCTCTGTCTGCTCCCCAAACATAGAATTACCAATGACAGAGAAATCCATGGCCTTAGCCTGGGTATCCTGTGATAGGCTAGTACATCTGAGCCAAGCCATCCTCCAAAGGGCCGCAGATGTAGCCATAACTCTAGATGAAACATAATTGGAGTCCACAGCAGCATGAAATTGCACCTTGGATGCCTCAATCCCATCCGCAGCCACCTGCTCCAGCTCCTTGGCAAGCTGGTCTGGGGCCTGTTTAGCCAGAGCCAGCACAGTGTCCCACCTGGACTTCTGATATCTAGCTGTGTAGGCCATATAGCTAGCCTGCCTGAGTCCCAAAGATGCTGCCATGTACTGTTTCTTTGCTATGGCATCAGTCTTCCTGGAGTCCTTATCTGGGGGGTGTGATGCCAAGGGAATATTTGCCTTATCACAGGCAGCAGCCTGCACTACCTCAACAAGGCTGCATTGCTGAGAAAGGAACTCCGTGTCCCAGCCTGAAAGGGTATACCTCTTTGTCTGTCCAAAGGAGGTTTGGAGTTAGGAGTCTTTAGAATTTTACATGTCTGTTTCCCAAAAGATTTATGGAGGGGAATAGACAGTCTCCTGGACTCTGGGATGTCCATCATTTCGATAAAATCAGGCTCCTCCTGATCCTCCACTGCTTCTTCCATTGGAAGCTGGAGGGTTTCAGCCACTTTCTTGTAAAACAAAAAGTGGGAAGGGGACTCAGAAAGCCTAGGAGGAGAAACACCTGAAGGTCTGTCTGGAGAGATGTCCGGGTCAATAGGCACATCCAGACTTTCATAATCACCATCATCATCATCATTATCCTCATACTCTCCCTCCTCCTCCTCCGGTTCATAAAATTCTTCTAAAGTATAATCCGGAACCGGAGGAACTGACCAAACCGAGCCCCTGCCAGATGGTGCCGGTTCGGCCGGAACCGAAGTAAGCGACTGAACTATCCTTATCGCTTTGGCTATTTCATCAGCGGTCGGAGAAAGAATTTGTGGATCTGAACTGGTTGATTTTTCTCTTCTCTTTCTTTTAACTGGAACCGACTCCTCAGAATCGGCTCTCCTTTTGCCCAAAGACGTTTCGCCCTGGTCAGAGGGCACTCCTTCTGGTTCAGTCGTAACTGAACCAGGCTGGCCATCTGGGTCAGCGGACTTCTCTGCCTCTTTTTCCCTCAGTCTACCTACTCTCTTATCCAGGGTAGCTTTGGGAAAACTTTTAAAATTTGGCAGTCTGAATCGAGGTGGTCAAACCCCAGACAATAAACACAGGTGGTGTGGGGATAAGCCTTAGCAAAGACTTCCCCACACATACTGCAGTATTGAAACCCAGTGGGCGCGTTTTTTTCCTTGGGTTTCTCAGACATGGCCAATCCTATCCAAAACGTACCCTTTTTTCGGCAATCCGCCAGGCAAGACACCCCTATCGGTTCCTGACCATGTTATGGGTCTTGGAAAAAAACGTAATTAAATCTGTTTTTTTTAGAACCGAAAAGGACCGGTTACCACCACTCTAATAAATTCAAAACTTTTTTAACACCAATCTGATCGGTTCAAACCGAACCGATCCCAAATTTACAAGTTTCACACAGAAACTAAATGTAAAACCTATCTAGTACTCACGGTACCACAGACAGAGACTTAAACCGACAGATTCGGTAGCAGAAATTCGGTAGAAACAGAGCAAAAAAACCGACACTTTAACCAACTTTTTCAAACTGAGCAAAGGAGAAATCTCCGGAGCGACTGTTCAGTGAGGCGGAGTAAAGAATCTGACGGTTGGAGTTTAAACAACAGCAGACAGGGGCTTCAACCGAGCTCGTACTGAACGTTCCAAGCTGGCCATGGAAAGTTAACTCTTTGTTCTCCGGGGCAGTTGAAAGGCAGGACCTAACTGCAATAGTCAGAATACAGCAAGACTTCATGTTGTTTGAAAAACAGGTTACTCAACTGTAACAGTAGTCCTAGGAGTGGTATATGTTGTTCATCCACACTTCATGGCAGGTATCTTGCCGATTTAAGATGTGCCAGAAAGTCTTCAAGCTGGCTGCTCCCACCCACCCAGGTGTTATAGTCCTTGGCTCCGCCCTATGACGCCAGATCTTAGCCCACTGGAAGCCAGGTTTGTGCGTCAATGCCGGGGAGGTCAGGTGGGTCATTGTGGATGAACAAGATGTACCACTCCTAGAACTACTGTTGCAGGTGAGTAACCCGTTTTTCTAGATTCGTGGATATGTTGTTCTATCCACACTTCATGGCAGACTCCTAGCAGTTCTCCGGGAGGAGGTAGGCGAGATGCACACCCCCTACTTAGGGAAGAGGGACTGGAGAACTGAGGTTCCAAAACCAGCATCCCGGCGTGACTCAAGGTTGGTGTGGTAATGGGAAATGAAGGTGTGTGCTAACTTCCAGGTAGCAGTCCTACAGATTTCCTGGATAGGGACGTCCCTAGAAGCAGCCACCGACGCAGCGGTATGGCGGGTGGAATAAGCCTTAAGCCCTTCGGGAGGCTCCCTACCTGCCAACCTATAGCAGAGGTCAATGCAAGATGTAATCCATCGAGCTATTGTCCACTTGGTTGCAGGTCTGCCAGATGCGGCTTCAGGTAGGTAACAAACAGCTAGCGAACCTCTCCCTGAACTTCCACCGTTTGCTCTTTGTAGTAGGCGAGCATTCGTCTCAAGTCCAGAGTATGGAGCCTGTACTCGCCTCCGAGATGTGATTTTATGGTAGAACACTGGCAGAGTAATCACCTGGATAAAATGAAACTCCGACATCACCTTCGGAAGGAATTTCGGGTGGGAGCGCAGGACCACCTTGTCCCTGTGGAAGACCAGGTAAGGACACTCGATGGAAAGCACCTGGAGCTCTCCCATCCTTCTGGCTGACCTAACAGCCACCAAGAAGGCAGTCTTCCACGACAGGTGGGAGATATCGCACCTGTGCATCGGTTCGAATGGCTTGCCCATGAGCTTAGCCAATACCAGCAGTATATCCCATGAAGGTGGAGGTTCAGCACGGGAGGGGATATGTGATCGAGGCCTCTGAAAAAGCGCCCGACCACCTTCTCCTGCGCCACTGACTGCTTGCCGGCCCGCGCCCGGTAAGCAGAAATGGCTGCCAAGTGCACCTTAAGGGTGTCGACCGAAGCCCTAGCTAAGAAAGGGACCACATGTAATCCAGAATCCTAGCCAATGAACAGGAGGAAGGGTCCAACCCCTTGCCCTGACACCAAATGGAGAATCTCTTCCATTTGAAGGCATAGCATTTTCTGGTTGACTCCTTACAGGAAGCCTCAACAACGTTGAGCACCTCATCAGAAAGACCCATGGCCTGGAACTCTAGCCATTCAGGAACCACGCCGTCAGGTGCAGGGATTGAAGCTCCGGATGGAGTACCTTCCCCTTGTTGACTGAGATCAGGTCCGGGCAGGCTGGAAGCCACCCCCGGAGCCTGGAGCTGAGGCTGAGGAGATCTGGATATCGGAACTGGCAGGGCCAGTCTGGGGCTACCAGAATCACCTGCGCCTGGTCCCTCTTCACCTTGAGAAGCACCTTGTGGATCAAGGGGAATGGAGGGAAGGCATAGGTGAGGCGTCCCATAAGGAATCGACCAGAAAATGCTATGCCTTTAAATGGAAAAGATTCTCCATCTGGTGTCAGGGCAAAGGATTGAACTCCTCGTCCTGTACAGTGGCTAGCATTCTGGATTATCTTTGGTCCCTCTCCCAGCAGGGGCTACGGTCAACGACCCTAAAGGTGCACCTGGCAGCCATCTCTGTTTACCGGGTGCAGGCGCAGTCGGTGGCGCAGGAGAAGGTGGTCTGGCACTTCTTCAAAGGCCAATATCCCCTCCGGTGCGTGAACCTCCACCTCCATTCAAACCTATGCGCAAGTGTGACATGACACATTTGCCTGGAAGGCCGCCTTCTTGGTGGCTTTCACATCAGCCAGAAGGACTGGGGAGTTACAGGCGCTCTACATTGAGTCTCCTTACCTGGTTTTCCACAGACTTTCCTAGAACTTGGTCTCCAGATCAACGAGGCCAAGTCGGAACTTGTTCCTGCACAGGTGATCCAGTTCATCTGGGCAGAGCTCAGGGCGGACAAACGGAAACCCTTCCTGCAGGTGGGATGGGATGAGCCACCACTGGAGGTCGTCCCACATCCTCCGGGTCAGGGACCAGCTAGTCGAGATGACCCGAGCACCGACACCACTGGCTGGCCAGTTCCCACTGAAGGGAACACATATACAGTACCAGCGGGCCCATCGGACCATGCTGATGCAGGCTGCCATGCAGCCCAGAAGATGCAGGAAGTCCCAGAAATGATCGGGCAAAGGGCTCTGGCTCAGCAGGAGGATGCCAGATGCAGCAGAATGAAAGCAGAAGCCGAAGAGAAGCCCCCTGCAGCCTGAGCCGCCTCCTCCTCGAAGGCCTTGAGCTGTTCTAATTGCTCAGCGGACCCCGCAGCCATGGAGACCACCCAACGGGCATCCTTCGATTTGACCGGCGGGTAACGCTTCTCCAGTCGCCCCAGATGAAGTCGGGCAGCGCGATCTTCAAGCACGTGCAGAGAAAAGGACCAACAATGATTGAAGGCCTGCGGATCGTGGTCCAGTTCCAGGCAGTACACGCACGCAGCGTGAGGATCTGTGGGAGACATCTTCTGCCCACAGGGTCACCGTGAAACCCAGGGGCCGACTTTTCCTCCATCGCAGAAGTGAGGGACGAAAATGAAGACTGAACTCGAGAGAGTTTTAGAATCAGTTTTGGAAGAGAATCCAAAGATTCAAGAGCCAGGGCCTACTACACGCAGGAGCGCTAAAGAGGGAACCTGAACCTTCCAGCGGAAAGGAAGATCTGGCATCAATCATGGGGCAGAGCCAGGACTACACCACCCGGTGGGTGGGTGGGTGGGAGAGCCAGCCTGGAGATTTTCTGGCACATATTAAACTGGCAAGGTACCTGCCATGAAGTGTGGATAGAACAACATATCCATGATCCTAGAAATAAACTTAATGGAGCTGGAGTCCAAGAATTGCTGACTCTGGCAGTTGCACCATCACAGAGAAACCTGTGGAGAATGATCACAGTGGGCACTGCTGTACCCAGCAGCTCACGCAACAAAGAAATTTACTAACTACACCATGCATGGAGGAGTTGGACTGGTCTGCAGCACAGCACCAGGGAGCGCAGGGACAGTCCTTCTTGATGTGTCAAGCATCACATTTGTTGCAGGCAGAGAGCTGCCTCACCAAGGGCGCAACCTCCGGGGAAGGGGGGGATCTGAGAAGGCTGAGTCCACTACAATTCCTTCTACCCCGTCATGTCCTCCTCAAGTTTTTGCCAGCTCAAGCAGCACAAGCAGGCTAGCACAGCATGCCAGTAATCACTTCATACTGCATGCTGCTGCAGCTGCAAAGTCTGCAATAAACTAAAAAGGAACACAGCCAGGGCTAGACAGTCACAGCCTGGTCCCCACACCTTCATCTTCTTCTTACACTATTGGGAATGGGATGGGTTTCTGGGAAGCAGCACAGGAGTAAACAGACCTACAGGGAGAGTTGTCTGTTGCCATCGGCATCCTGTTGGCAGAGCCTGTGTATGGCTGGGTGCGGGTGGAGGGTTAAGACAAGGGTCAGGTGGCCAATCTACTGTATATGCAGCAGGCTTAACTGGTAGTGTGGGGGACAGTCTAAATCAGAACAGGTCATTCATTCCAGTACTGTACCTGAATCAAAGAGGGGGTGCTTCTTTTCAACACAGCATGCCAGTCAGGAAAGGAGGAAGCTTAAATGTAACTGCACGCTGGTCGGGTTGGGGGGCTCAGTTTGAACAGCCAGGGGACTGACAAAGGTTTAGTTGGCTGTGGAGTGGAGGAAGGTAAACACAGGTTACTCACCTGTAACAGGAGTTCGAGGAATGGTATATGTTGTTCATCCACGCTGTCTGGCAGGTTCCTTGCCGCTTTAAATCTTGCTGGAAGGTCTTCAAGCTGGCTCCTCCCACCCAGCCGGGTGGTAAAACCCTCGGCTCCACCTCATGACACCAGACCTAGCCCGCTGGAAGCCAGGTTCTTCGTCGGCCGGAGAGGCTTGGACGTGGATGAACAACGTATACCATTCCCAGAACTCCTGTTACAGGCGAGTAATCTGTATTTCTAGGGACATGGATATGTTGTTCATCCACACTGTCTGGCAGACTCCTAGCAGTTCTCCGGGAGGAGGAAGGAAAGACACATACCCCCTAGTTAGGAAATAAAGACTGGATAACCGAGGCCCCAAAACCAGCATCGTGGCATGACTCAAGGTCGATGTGGTAGTGGGTGATGAAGGTGTGTGCTGACTTCCAGGTAGCAGCCCTGCAGATTTCCTGGATAGGGACGTCCCCTGAAGCAGCCACCGATGCAGAGGTATGGTGGGTAGAATGAGCTCTTATCCCTTTGGGAGGCTCCACGCCCGCCAACCTATAGCAGAGAACTAGGCAGGAGGTGACCCACCTGCCTATCGTCTGCTTGGCTGCAGGTCTGCCTGGTGCGGCTTCAGTGTAGGTGACAAACAGCTGGCGAACCTCTCCCCGAACTTCAGCCGTCCGCTTCTTATAGTAAGCGAGCGCTCTTCTTGGGTCCAAAGTATGGAGCCTATATTCGGCCTCTGAGGTGTGACTGGGGTAGAACACCGGCAGAGTCAACACCTGGTTAAGGTGAAACTCTGACACCACCTTCGGAAGGAATTTCAGGTGAGGGCTCAGGACAACCATGTCCCTGTGGAAGACCAGATAGGGAGACTCAATGGACAGCGCCTGGAGCTCTCCCATCCTTCTGGCTGATGTAATAGCCACCAAGAAGGCTGTCTTCCACGACAGGTGAGAGATGTCACACCTGTGCATTGGTTCGAATGGCTTGCCCATGAGCTTAGCCAATACCAGCAGTAGATTCCACGGAGGTGGAGGTTCTCACACCAGAGGGGATATGTGATCAAGGCCTTTGAAAAAGCGCCCGATCACCTTCTCCTGCGCCACCGTCAGCTTCCCAGCCCGCGCCCGCTAAGCAGAGATGGCTGCCAGGTGCATCTTAAGGGTCATCGACCGAAGCCCTTGCTGAGAAAGGGACCACAGGTAGTCCAGAATGCTAGCCAAGGAACAGGAGGAAGGGTCCAGGCCCTTGCCCTGACACCAAATGGAGAATCTCTTCCATTTAAAGGTGTAGCATTTCCTGGTTGACTCCTTACGGGACGCCTCAACCACGTTGAGGGCCTCGTCAGAAAGACCCAAGGCCTGGAAGTCTAGCCACTCAGGAACCAGGCCGTCAGGGGCAGGGATTGAAGGTCCGGATGGAATACCTTCCCCTGATTGACTGAGATCAGGTCCGGGTGGGCTGGAAGCCGCCTCGGGAGCCTGGACCTGAGACTGAGGAGATCTGGATACCAGAACTGGCGGGGCCAGTCTGGGGCTACCAGAATCACCTGCACCTTGTCCCTCCTCGCCTTGAGAAGCACCTTGTGGATCAAGGGAAATGGGGGAAAGGCGTAGAAGAGGCCCGTGATCCACGGCCTTGAGAAGGCATCCCCCTGCAGCGAGCCCTTGCTGAGGGGGGGCAGGCATGAAACAGTCTCAACTTTGCATTCTCCCTGGAGGCAAACAGGTCCACCTGAGGCCTGCCCCAGTGGGAGAACAGATTTTGCACTACCTCCAGCAAGACAGATCACTCGTGGGACGCAGCCCATATCCGGCCTAGAGCATTGGCCAAAATGTTGGAGGCCCCTGCCACATGGATGGGAAGGAGATCCGCCTCCAGGCTGCGCTCGAGTGACCAAATGCGGAGAGCTTCCCTGCACAGAGGAATGGAGCGCGTCCCGCCCTGGCAGTTTAGGTAGTACATGGTCGTGGTATTGTCTGTCTGGACCTGGACCACTTGACCCCATAGAAACGGAGCAAAGGCGGTGAGGGCTAGACAAGCCGCTTGAAGCTCCAGCAGGTTGATATGGCATCGGGACTCCCGAGGGGACCAGAGGCTGTGCACTCTGTGCTCCCCCCAGATGGGCACCCCAACCCATCAGAGAGGCATCGGTCGATAGAGAGACCGTCGGCTCAGGGCGGACAAACAGGATGCCCTCTTGCAGATGTGCTGGAACGGTCCACCACTGGAGTGTGTTCCACATCCCCTGGGTCACTGTCACTAGCTGATCCAAGGGATCGGAGTGCTGTGACCATTGGCTGGCCAGCCCTCACTGAAGGGGACGCATGTACCAACGGGCCCAACAAACCATGCTGGTGCAGGCTGCCATGAGACCCAGGAGGCGCAGGAAGTCCCGGGCAGGGCACAACTGCCCAACCTGAAATGATTGGGCAAAGGAGGAAAGAACCTCGGCACTGTCTGCCGGGAGCCATGCTCTGGCTCGTAAGGAGTCGAGCTCTGCCCCGATGAATTGTATCACCTGCTTTGGCACGAGTTCCGACTTGGCCTCGTTGATGAGGAGGCCAACCTGAGAGCAAACCTGGAGGGCCAGATCTCTGGACCGCTCCACCTCCATTCTGGAGGAGGCTGCAATCAGCCAGTCGTCCAGGTAGGGGTACGCCAGGACCCTTCAGCGCCGCAGGAATGCTGTCACCACTGCAATGCATTTGGTGAAGACCCTGGGAGCTACAGAAAGGCCGAAGGGCATGGCCCGGAACTCGTAGAGGGATCCCTCTGCCCTGAAGCGGAGGAACCTCTGGTGAGACAGAAAGATTGGGATGTGAAAGAACGTGTACTAGAGGTCCAGAGAACAGAACCACACGCCTCGTTCCAAGGATGGAATGATCTGAGCCAGAGTGACCATCCTCAAGGTTCGAGACCTTAGGAACCTGTTCAGCTAGTGTAGGTCTAGAATGGGACGCCAGCCCCCCATCCGTTTCGGGACCAGGAAGTACCTGGACACAAACTCCGGGTCTGGTGGAGGATCCGCCACCTTCCTGATCACCTCTTTTTCGAGGAGCAGGGCAATGTCGGCTCGGCGAGCCGACAGAGAGGCTGCGGACCCCATAGTGGCCCAAGGGGTGACGGCTCGGAAGGGTGGGGCCTGCTCGAACTCCAGAGGCAGGCCCTTTCCTACCACCTCCAACACCCAGCTATCCGTGGTGATAGCGGACCAGGTGGAAAGGAAGTGG
Source organism: Neoceratodus forsteri (assembly GCA_016271365.2). Classification (NCBI taxonomy): domain Eukaryota; kingdom Metazoa; phylum Chordata; order Ceratodontiformes; family Ceratodontidae; genus Neoceratodus; species Neoceratodus forsteri. The sequence goes on along the minus strand of CM057450.1, from coordinate 639,248,262 downwards.
CGGAGCCGTCCCCCCACAGGGGGAACCCAGGCGGGGAGTGACAAGGCTCGGGGCAACATCCCTCAACCCATCACTGGGCAGGCTTGGAGAAGGGACTGGCCAAGGGACCTCCTGGGCCTTTTTCTCCCTGCTTCCTGTTAGAGGAAGCCACAGGCTTGGCTTTGGAATGCCAAGTGCGAGCCTGCTGGCCCTGATGCTGGTGTTGTTGGGTCGGACATGCTGCAGGTGCAGAAGGGCGAAAGGACTTATGTTGTGGACAACAGCCCTCGTCCTTCTGGGTGGAGGTGACCGAGTCCAGGGTAGCATTGTACTTTTCGATCCACTGGAGGTGGCCTTCCACTCCAGGGCCGAACAGGTCAGTCCCCAAGAAGGGGACGTCCACCAGTTTATGCTGGGTATCCGCCGCGAAGGTGCATATCCTCAGCCATGCTCTGCGGTGCATGGCCACTGCGGCCGCAACTGATCTGGCACAGGAGTCTCCAATGTCCAGAGCCGTTTGGAGCTGTTGTTTTGCCACCGTCTTTCCCTGGTCCCGCACCTGCTTGACTGTGGTCTGCAGGTCGGCCGGGAAATGGGGGATCATCTCATCTAGGGAGCCCATGAGGGTGTGGGAGAAGTGCGCCATCAGCACGGCCGAGTTGGCTTGGCGGAGGCCTAGGGAGGACGCAGCGTACACCTTGCACCCGGCATAGTCCAGCTTCTTGGACTCCTTGTCGGGGGGTTATCCACATCCCTAGCGCTCTGGAACGCCAGAAAGCGCTTATCGATGACTAACCCTCCGAAGAGGGTGTTCCAAACCGACAAAGAGCCGGTGGGGACCAAGATACTTCCTGGCCATCCTGGCCGAAGGTGCAGGGCAAGAAGCTGGCCACTGCCACAGCTCCAAGGCTGGGCCAACTATGGCTTCAGCCACCGGAAAGGCCTCTGTGGGTGAATCCCCTCAGTCCAGTATCTCCATCAGGGGATACTTGGCCCGTTTGGATACGGGCTCGAGCTGCATCCCGTTGGACTCCGAGATGAGCTGAAGCAGACCTATAAACGACGATGGGCTCTTGTCCATCGACTGCCCCCCGGGAGGACTCCAGGTCAAGGGGCCCTGGAAAACAGGGAGGAGTCGTCATCGGACTCCGAGGAGTCCGCGAAGAGCTGCCTGGGGCCTGAGCCACCCTCCACCTGCCGAGGACCGTCAGGCGTGAGGGTGACCGACAACCTGTGGGGCAGACCCTGACCTGACCGAGAGTCCTTGGTCGGCACCCCCGATTTCGGTTGTGGAGGCGGAGGTTCCACCACAATCGGTGGGGCAGCTGGTTTTGGTCGAACAACCGGCCCAGGCTTGGGCATCTCAACTACAGCGATGGGTTGTTTCAGCCGTTCGGGTGACAGCCACTTGATGGCCAGGGAAGGTGACGGCGTCGGCTTGTTCCCGGACAAAAGTAACTGCTGCCACATTAAGTCCTCATAGCATCGACGCAATTTGCGCCAAAGCCTCTCCTCTTCCGAGGAGGAAGACGAGAACGAGCGGTGTCGCCGCCTACCTCGGTGCCGAGACCGAGATCGCCAATGTCGGCGGGATCGGCTGGACCGAGACGAGGTCCAAGACTGAGACCCTCCTCGGGGTTTCCAAGGGCGGGTCTGGGAAGGAGCGGGGACACCAGCTCTTCCCTCGGCTCGGGAGCCTTGACAGGGGACTCCGGCACAGGAGGCACAGGCAAGTCCTCATCTCCACCAGGGGAACCGGTGAAGAAGGGTTGTTGGCTTCACCAGTCGACAGCCCATCTGACAGGTCAAGAAAAATCTCGACCGCGTCGACGGGTGTCTCGACCGGCCGACCTGATGGGGACACCGTGAAGCCAGCGGCCTTAGCCACAACCTCGACCGAAGTCGAATGTCGACTGTCTGGGGAAGGGAACCTCTCCCGCTCCCACGAACGCCGACAGTGGGACTTACCTTTCGAGTCCTTCTTTTTGGACCGAGAAGAGTGTCCCGATGGCCCCCTCTCCCTTCATGGAAAGGGACTGGCAAAGCTCCTTAAAAGAAGCTGTGTAGGAGGATCCCAGAGAGAGCAGGATAAATGCTGCGACCGAGGAAGATGAAGATGCGGCCTGGGCCGCCTCCACCTCAAGGGTGATCATCTTCCTGAGTTGCTCAGCAAAGCCAGCCATTGCGGACACCGCCCAACGGGCCTCCTTGGACTTCACCGCCGGGTAGCGCTTCAGGGCACCAAGCTGTAACTGGGCAGCGCGGTCTTCCAGGACGCTTTAAAATCGAACTATAACTCGCAGGCCTGCGGGTCATGATCTAGGCTGAGGCAGTAGATGCACGCGGAGCGGATCCGCCCTGGACATTTTCTGCTTCGCATGGGCATCGCCGAAATCCGGGAGTCGATTTGTCCATTGCAGCCGCGAGGGAGTAATTAGACCGAAGTCTTGAAAACTTTAGAATTCGTTTCGGGCGAACCGAAGAAATAGGATCCAGTCTATACGCAGAGCGTTGAGGAGGGAACCTGAGCTTCCAAGCGGTAAGGAAGATCTGACGTCATGGGGCAGAGCCGAGAGTTTTAACACCCGGATGGGTGGGAGGAGCCAGCCTGAAGACCTTCCGGCAAGATTTAAAGCGGCAAGGAACCTGCCAGACAATGTGGACAAACAACATATCCATGTCCGTAGAATCTTTGTTTTGCTTTTGTGAGAAGGATAAGAAATTGCTGGGACTTGGCTGCAGAGACAGATCTACATTACCACGGGCCCCATGCACTGCAGTAACCATGAGCCCCCCTTCCCCCACCTCACTTCATAAGCATTAGGGATGTCATGGTACCAAATTTTGACGGTATGATAACCCTGATGCACAATACCATGGTTATCGTGAATATCACAGTATTACAGAAGTCGTCACTTTTCTACAAAATAGTATCTTCAAGCTTTTGTGTTGGGGAGAATTAATAATAATAATCTTTATTTATAAAGCACCTTTCCCAGGATCAAAGCGCTGAACAAATTTCAATAAAACACATATAGAGAAAAACAACATATACAAATTACTTCATAAAATCAATATATAAAATCAAACATTCCAATCTGTAAATCAGCAGCAGTATTAATTAAAAAATGTTATCAGCTGGGACTGTCAGGGAAAGCTAATTTAAATGTGTCTTGAGGGCTGATTTAAAACGTTGGACTGTCAGGCACTCCCTCACCCAACGAGGTAGAGAATTCCACAGGGTAGGGGCCACATATGCGAAGGAACGAGCACCAGATGTCTTCAAATGCACCCTGGGAATCTCTAGCAATCCCTCGTCGCTGGATCGAAATGGTCAGGAGGGGCAGTATGGACGAAGAAGATCTTCCAAGTAGTGGGGTCCTTGCTCATGTAGGGCTTTGTAGGTCAGCAAGCCGACCTTGAAGGTGATCCACCACTGTACAGGCAGCCAGTGCAGTCCGAGGAGCACACGTGTAATGTGACTGGCCCTAGAAGTACCATCCACTAAACTGGTCGCCACATTATGCACTAGCTGCAAGCAGCAGATATCAGCCCCCGGTAGTCCTAGGTACAGGGCATTGCAGTAGTCAAGGTGGGTGGTCACAAAGGCGTGGACCAAGGTAGAAAGATCATCGGGAGGAACCAGGTGTTTCACCCAGGCGATATTCCTCAGATGGTAAAACGAGGTCTTGACAACAGCTGATACCTGAGATTTCAGGGTCAGCTCACTGTCAAAAGTAACGCCCAGGTTAACCTCCAGATGTGAGCTGATGCAGAACAGATAGCTGTCCTTAAAAATGCCCCTAGAAATTTGCTGAAATGCCTGAAAACTGCAGTATACCATTAATCACAGTCCTCACGGTATCAGAAATTACCCACAGTATCAATATAGTGACTTATAATACCACGGTATACTGTCAAACTGTGCTACCTTGACATCCCCAGGGCTCTCGGTGACACGGTTACCCGCGTCCTTTAAGCACATTTTGTGCCTTGGGATGCTCCAAAATTTCAGTTGCAAGTCCCAGAGACCCTCGCATTAAAAGACACAGAAGTCCCACAGCTGTTCCTTTAAATTCTGAAACAGCATGTCCTGAAATCCTCTCTTCCAGCAGAGCTCTGTGTATAGTGTGAGGAGGGGTATGTCGGAGCGCTGCAGCGAGTGATTCAGAGCTGAAATAGGGGCCAATAACAAAAGTGTAGGGGCATGAAGAGTGTAATCTGCACATTTCATATCCCTTCTGCTGTCGGCTCTGATTTCAGCTCTGAATCACTCGCAAAGGGGCTCCGATATGCCACACCTCCAAACACTGCACAGAGAACTCTGATTTAGTCTGGTAAAGTAATTTACTTCCTCAGTATGTTCTATAACTGGTTGAGTCTGATTTTGCTTGCAATACTGTACCTGACCGTTCCCCTGGATTTATACAAGAATGTTTTCCAAATCAACTCTGTAACTCCCTGCCTCTTTTTATAGCGAGTCCTTGTTACTGGTGCACAGCTTTTGCAGAAGGGTTATATTACCACTGTGCTCTTCGTCACTGTGGGCTACAGCCATCACTTGGCCAGGCTCCACTTGTGTGAATGGCATCTCAGCAGCATTTAGCCCATTCATGACTATAAACCCTCTGTTTTGTTCTCTGCTCAGTGAAGAGTTACCCCCCACCCTTGTCTAAAGCCAAAAGATATGGAAACTTGTCTGCAGTTATTTTAAGCATAATTATACAACAGCAAGAAAAATCCCAGCAACCTGACTGCCGCTGACCCCTACACACAGTGATGTTATTAGACAACAATATCACTGTATCTAGGGCAGGCAGTAGGATGATCGCACTACAGAAAAAAATCTCTCTCCCTGCTGGATTACCCCAAAGCCGACACAGCTTCACATTCCCCCCGCTCACAAATGGTCAATTCCAGTATTCATCAGAACTCCATGTCTCCGTTCCTCACTCTTCCAGTGAACACTTCCCCAGTCAAAGAACACAGCTCCACGTCCCTGCCCCGTCCCTGGGAGCATGATAATTCACTCCCACTGACTTGATCCGAGTCATCTCGCTCCCAACATCTCGCTCCACCAAGAATTTGCTCCCACAATGACCCGACCCAGACTAATTCGCTCCCGTGTGTCTCATTAGCCACATACTCGCTCCTGATCGGAAAGACCTGCTATGGAACTGTGAGCCGTTCTGTGCATACACAATTTGCATAGTGCACTTTTGTGCATGAAGGCCACAGTTCACTGAAGGGGGATTAACTGTAATATTTCATGTAATATTCTGTAATACTCGCAGGATGTCATTGTCCACCTAGGGACGAATAACCTGGCTGAAAAATGTATCAGAGCAGTGCAGGAGGAGTTTGTGGAGTTGGGGAGGGGTCTTAGACGAGCTGCACGCAAGATAACCTTCTCGGAGGTGCTGCCTGTCTATGGCATGGGTGACGCTCTGCACCATGGGATTCAATCAATGGTTGAAAAACTGGTGCAGAGCTCAGGGTTTTGGCTTCATTGGGGACTGGGGGTCCACCTGGAGGGATACAGGCCTATACTGGCTCGATGGTCCGCATCTTTTTTTTTTCCCTCCCTAAGTTCAAGTTTATTGGCAGGAAAAGAACTTCATTGAGCATGCTCATTTATAAGGAGGTCCTGAATATCAACAAGGTCAGTATGCATAGACAACTACAAAAAATACAGTAAGCAGTACACAGCTGAGTATCTAGGAGAAAACAGAACAAAAATATGTGCACCATATCTACAGAAGCTTAGAGATTTAAATACATAGTACACACTGAGTAACAAGGCTGCACCTTATGAAAGCAGTAGAGACTCCAAGGGCAGCAACGATAAAATGGATAGTGAGCACAGTCGATGTAGACAATGTTTTGGATAAGGTCAGAAGGAAGGGGGCAGATGACAAGTGGGGTGGAGGGTAGGAGGGGGCTGACAACGGTGAGTGAGGGAAGAGGAGGAGGTAGATCAGAGTGTAGTAGGATGGCTATGACGTCTAGGGCAAGAGCAATATAAGAGGGACAGGAAGGAGAAGAAGACAGAAGATATAAGGACTAGATAGCTGTAAGTAGGGGAAGGGACTGCAGGGTGAAAATAGTATAAGATACTGACTTGGGGTAGATAGGGTGGCAACGGTAGGGTAACATGGGAGTGAGGAAGGGAGAGACATATGCAACTATGCAGAAGTGAAAATGAGGGAGCGGAAATATAAAGGGTAGGCAGACAGGGGAGAGGGAGGGGAGGGGAGGGGAACCAGGATCCTAAGTGATAGGTTTAAATGCTTCATTGGCAAGCATTCAAACTAGCCAAGAGGAGGGCACTGAAAAGGTGCAGAGAAATCCTAGCCCCCCTCCCAAAACAAATCAGGGTAATTAGTGAGGTAAACACCAAGCTAGAGAATCCCATAGGGAGAAGGGCAGGGGTAAATGGAGAAAAGGGCAAAAGCAGTAAGGACAGGGATGGGGCAAAAAGGGGTAAGGCCATCAAGAAATGGAGAGTAATGAGTACCAATGTCTGTAGTCTAGGTAACAAGCTCCCTGAACTGGTGGCCTTGATGGAAGAGGGACACCTAGATATCATGGCAGGCACAGAAACATGGTACACAGAGAACCATGACTGGGATGTCAACGTACCAGGGTACACAATCTACAGGAGGGACAGAAGAGGAGGAGGAGCTCTCTACATAAGGGAAGGGACCAAAGCAATGGAACTAAAGGGTAAACAGGGAGGAGAGGAGGCACTGTGGGTCACCCTGGAGACAGGAAATGGCACCACAATCCGCACGGGGGTTGTATACAGACCCCCGTCTCAGGGGGAGGAAAATGACAAGGAAATGATAGAAGGCATCATTAGGGTGGCAGAAAAAGGGGAGATGTTGTGATAGGGGACCTGAATGTGCCAGATGTTAACTGGAGCACCTTTGCTGCAGCCACATCCAAAAGCAGGGTCATTATCGATGCCCCACAGGGGGCATGCCTCAGACAGCTAGTGTTGGAACCCACTCAGGAGGGAGCAATCTTAGACCTGGTACTCTCAAACGGGAACGGAGAGAGGATCTCAGATCTAGAAGTGGGTAGTCATCTGGGAACAAGTGACCACCGAACAGTGTGGTTCACAATAAACACAGCCGCAGAGTCAAGCCATACAAAGGTGAGGGCACTGGACTTTGGAAGGGCTGACTCTGTCAAAACGGGAGAGTGCCTCAGAAAAGCACTAGCAAACAGGCATGAAGGATGGGTGGAGGAACAATGGGGAAACATCAAAACTGCCATCACAGAGGCAACCAGCCTTTATGTGAAGCAAATAAACAAATCAAAACGAAAGAAAATAAACACCATGGTTCTCAAAAGAGGTGGCAGGGAAGGTCAGGGAGAAAAAGATAGCATTCAGGAAGTATAAGGAAAAACAGAAGGAGCAGGACAGAGAATGGTACCAGTTAAAGCAGAAGGAAGCAGGGAAGGCAGTCAAAATAGCAAAGGCCCAAACATAGAAAAGATAGCCGGGGCTGGTCCATCGGCGCAGTGGTTGGATTTCCGCATGTGACGCCAGCGACCCGGGTTCGGGAACAGCCTCGGGTGCTGGAGGGCTAGCCACGGAGAGAAGGCTGAAGCGTCGGATGACTGCTCACCTTCTCTAGGGGGTAGGGTGGAGACGCGACCCAGTGCAGAGTCCCACAATTCAATGGGGCATGGCGAACATTCATGTAAGCCTGATGTTAGTGGCACACTACGTCCCTGGGTAGCAAATGGGAAAACAGCTCCGAGGCCAACCAGATGACAGTCGCCAGCTCCCCCTGCTGCAAGACCTTGGGCAGTGCACAAACTACCCTAGCAGCACCCAGAGCAATTATGGCGCTGGCCGCCCTCCTGGTGCCTTCCCTCTCGGAGAAGGGGGACCCACCCAGTGAAGGGTTACGTCCGGGGGTTATATAGGGTGAAAAGGTGGCTGTACCGAGGCAGTGTGGCACAGAGGGCATAGAAGGGCCTGAAGGAAAGGCCGGCCCGGAGCTGGGGTGGAGCAAAAAAAAAGAAAGAAAAGATAGCCAACTCAGTTAAGTAGGGAGATAAAAAATGGTTACTCACCTGTAACAGTAGTTCTAGGAGTGGTATACTGTATGTTGTTCATCCACACTTCTTGGCATGTCCCTTTCCCTTTAAAGATCACCAGAAGGTCTTCAAGCTGTCTCCTCCCACCCACCCGGGTGGTATATCCCTCGGCTCCATCCCATGATGCCAGATATTAGCCTGCTGGAAGCCAGGTGTTGCGAGTCCGCAGCCGGGGAGGTCGGGTGGGTCTGTGTGGATGAACAACATATACCACTCCTAGAAAGTACAGTTACGTAAGAACTTACCGTAAATCTTCGAGAGAGGCTCTTGCAGTAGGTAATTACATATAGGACTGACGCCGGCCGGCGGCAGGACCCCTGAAAAATTTCTAGCTAGCAGTCCCTGGCGGGACCTTCATGTCAGGTGACCGGCGTCATATGACGTCGGTATAAAGGGGCGGTCCCGGACGCCCGCCTTACAGTTCTTTCCCACCACAGGCCCGGAAGGCCTGGACAAGAGAGAAGCAATGTTTCCATTCCTGGAAAAGGAGCTGAAAAAGCCTAGGGGGATGGAGGGCGGGAAGGTATTACCTACTGCAAGAGCCTCTCTTGAAGATCTACTGTTACGGTAAGTTCTTACGTAACTGTACTATCTTACTTCGAGAGGGCTCTTGCAGTAGATAATTACATACAGGACTGAATCCCAAGCAGTCTGGAACAAATAAGAGGCACCGGGAGGAGGAAACTACTCCATAAAGTAGCACTAGCCTTGCAAGCCTCAAGACAGGAGGCCTTGCAAAACAGCTAGCCCAAAGCCTGCTCTACGACGAGAGGCAATGTCCAAACTGTAGTGTTTCATAAAGGTATGGACAGAAGTCCAGGTGGCGGCAGCACATATGTCTGTCGCAGACACATTCTTAAAACAAGCCACAGAGGCCACTAATCCTCGTGTGGAGTGGCCTCTGACCTGACCCGGAAGGGTCTTGTTGTACTTGTCATAACAGAAAGTGATGCAATGAGCCAACCATTTCGACAGGCATTGCTTGGAAACTGCATTGCCTTCCCTTTTGTGCGCAAAAGAGACAAGCAACTGATCAGTCTTTCTGAGATCCTTCGTCCTGTCGGTGTAGTATTTCAGAATCCGGTGAACATCCATGGTATGGAGTAAATATTCCCCTTGATTAGAGTACTGCGTAAAAAAGGCAAGTAGCTCTATGGACTGATTTAAGTTAGACTCTGCTACTACTTTAGGTAGAAACTTAGGATTCGTTCGAAGAGCAACTCGTTCTTTGTGAAAAATCAAATAGGGGATTTTACACATAAGGGCCTGGAGCTCGGAAATTCTTTGAGCCGAAGTAATGGCCACCAAGAAGAGCATCTTCCACGAAAGAAACTTCAGATCTGCAGAAGCTGCAGGTTCGAAGGGAGGGAGAGTAAGTTTCTCGAGAACAAAATTCAAGTCCCAAGTCAGAGCAAGGGTACGGATGGGGGGCCTTAGATGAAGAACTCCTCTAAGAAAGGTCTTAGAGACCTCCAGTTGAGCGAAAGCTTTATCTGCGAGGGGAACATGGTAGGCTGAAATAGCAGCCGTGTGAACCTTCAGGGAGGAATGGCTGAGACCCAGGTCGAAGAGATGACGTAAGTACTTCAGCAGAAAAGCCATTGAACAGGAGAAAGGCTCCACATTCTTGGAGGCTGCCCAAATAGAGAATCTCTTCCACTTCATGGCATAAGTGGACCTGGTGGAGGGTTTTCTGGCCTCCACTAAAATATCCGCCACTTCTGGAGAGATGCCAAAACGGGATTGGGCTAGGTCTGCAGAAGCCATGCATGTAGTTGAAGGGATTTGAGGCCCGGGTGGACCAGGGTCCCCTGATCCTGGGTCAGCAAGCCTCGAGATAGAGGAATAGGAGGAACCTCTAAGTATTGTTGAAGAAGAGAGAACCAGATTTGCCTGGGCCAGAAAGGAGCGATGAGAATCATTCTCGCTCCTTCTGTGGTTAGTTTCTGCAATACTCGTGGGATCAGAGGAATTGGGGGAAAAGCATAGACGAATCTGTCCTTCCAATCTAGAGACACAGTGTCGCTCCAGAAAGCGCCTCGCTCTGGAATGAGCGAGCAAAAGGTGGGAAGTTTTGCGTTTTGGGGAGAGGCGAACAGGTCTACTCATGGAGTCCCCAGAGCTGAAAGATATCGCCTAGCACCCCTTTGGTCCAATCCCACTGTGGCCAGGGCAGAGGAGCGGCTTAGTTTGTCTGCCAGAGTGTTGTCGACTCCTGGAACATGAATCGCCGTGAGGTGAAGGTCGTGTTGAGTTGCCCAATCCCAAACCCTCATGGCTTCCCTGCATAGACGGTAGGAGTGAGTTCCTCCCTGTTTGTTGATGTACCACACCACGCACATGTTGTCTGTCTGCATGGCTAGGTGGCTGGGAAGAATGTATTGGTGAAGGGCTTGGAGAGCGTATAGCACAGCTCGAAGCTCGAGCACACTGATGTGGAGAGTTTCTTCCAGTCTGGACCATAAGCCCTGGGTCCGATGAGGACCCAGATGGGCTCCCCATGGGTTCATCGGCGATGAGATCAGAACTAATTGATCTAGGTCGTCCACAAGTTGATCCCACTGGGAGCGAAGAGTCCACTGAGAAATCCTCATGTGGAGTCGAGCTCGGAGGACCGTCGGAATAGCGGCCGCCAAGAGCCATAGAAGACGGAGGATCGACCTCGCCGGAATCCTCCTGCATTCTGAAAGCAGGGAAATCTGGGATTGAAGAGAGGCCACCCAGTCTGAAGGCAGGAAGGCCTTGCTCACCGTCGCATCGAGGATAACCCCGATGAACTGTAGCCTCTGGGAAGGGTCCAGATGAGACTTGGAATGGTTGATGGTAATACCCAGGCAAGTCAAAACCTGCTGGGTGAGGGAGAGAAAATGCAGGAGTTCCTCCCTGGACGAGGCCGCCAGGAGCCAGTCGTCCAGGTAAGGGAACACCTGTACTCCCATTGTACGCAGGTGGGCCGCTACCACAGCCAGGCATTTGGTAAATACTCAGGGCGCCGAGGAAAGACCAAGGGGGAGCGCCTTGAATTGGTAGTGGTCCCCCTGAAACGCAAAACGAAGATACTTGCGGTGAGAAAGGCAAATGGGAATGTGCAGATAGACATCCTGCATATCCAGCGCACAAAGCCATTGACCCGGCCGAAGGAGGGGCAGAAGGCTCTGCAGAGAGAACATCCTGAACCTTTTGTATTCCACATAAAGATTCAGGGAACTGAGATCTAGAATGGGTCTGAGATCTCCTGTCTTCTTTGGGACCAGGAAGAAATGAGAATAGTAACCCGTCCCTTGAAGATGAAGGGGGACAGGTTCTATCGCCTGCTTCGTGAGAAGGGCCAAGATTTCTTCCCGGACCAAAGGAAGATGTTCCCTTGAATAGGACGACTTCAGGGGTGGGTGGTGGGGTGGTTTCTGAAGAAATTCTGTGGAATGCCCTTCTACTATAAGCTGGAGCACCCAAGAATCTGTGGTTATCCTCTCCCAACCCGGAAGGTGGAGGGAAAACCTCCCTCCTACCGGTTCCTCCGGGGGGTCCTGATGCGGTGGGAGAGGAAAGGAGTCAGGTGGTGTGGGGCAGCACCACAGCTGAGACACCTGCTGCTTTTTTGGGCGGAGGGGGCCTGGCAGCTGCGGGGGCCCGACGTTTAGTGGCCCGCCTTCCTTGGGGTTTTGCTTGTGGCCGACTCCGTCTGCGAAAAGGACGGCGCTGCTGGTGTTGGGGACGGTACATGGAATCCACGGATTTCAGAGCCGTCCCCTTCTCTTGTAAGTCGGTGATGATGTCTTTGACATCACCGCGGAAAAGCACCGACCCCCTGAAAGGTGCCTCCTGAATAGCGGATTGCACCTCCGGGACCAAACCTGACACGCATAGCCAGGCATGACGCTGTAGACTCACGGCGAAAGCAGAGCTCCGCCCTGCAGTGTCCACTGCATCGTATGTCGCCCGCAAAATGTGGCGACTGGCCGAACGAGCAGAACGGACGAGGTCTGCTAACTCCTGTTTGACTTGGGAGTCAGGTAAGGAGTCCAGCTTGGATTCCGCCTGGGTAAGGATGGCCTTCTGGTAATCCCCCATATGTGCGACATAATTCAGGGCTCGAATTTCCAGTGTGGAGGAGGCGAAGATCTCTCTTCCATACTGGTCCAGGAGGCGAGATTCCTTATCCGGAGGAGATGAACGCAGATGCTTTGGATGTGCCGACCGGCCGTGAGCGGCGCTAATCACGACTGAGTCGGCACGAGGGTGAGAGTCAAGATAGTCTACACCTTCAGGAGCCTGGTATAGCCTGTTAGACTTCCTGGGAAGTGGGGCTACTGCTGACGGTTGTTTCCAAATTGTGGTAACAAGGTGGGCGTGAGGCTCGATCCAGGGTGGCACTAAAGTTGGAGCTGTCACGGGCAGGTCCAGATGTTCGGCGAGCTTAAGCCGCTGAGGATCTGGTTCCAAAGAGCGACACTGGTGAATTTCCTGGATTTTTCTAAGCAACTCCGTGAAAGATGGATCCTCCGGAGGAGACTTCGGAGGGGTCCTCGGCCGGGGCTTAGATGGAGGGCGGGGCTCGTCGTCTCTCTCGGAGCATCCCTCGGAAAAGTCCGAGGAATCCGAGAGGGAAGAAGAAGCAGAAGAAGAAAAAGACTCCCTTACACAACTAGGGGGAGGAACGGGTTCCTTGGGTGGTACCTGTAAACGTGTGTCCTGCCCCTCTCGGGATCCAGAGGGAAGAGCCCTGGAGTCTGGAGGCGGTGAGGGAGTGTGCCGCATCGGACGTATGGGAGCCAGGTGGCGGCACCGTCCGTCGTGAAGGCGGCTCTCTACCTCCTTGGTGAGTTGAGCCTGGCCTCGGCCCACCAAGAGGCCAGAGTCTCCTGCAGATCCACGGCAGCGTGGGGGCGGTGGAGGTGGAGGAGGAGGAAAGGTGTATGGGTTGTACCCGTAAGGCGAATATCCAGAGCCGGCCGTGGGAAACCCGGCCGGTACTTACAGGCGAAATACCATGCCGGGTACTGCGGGTGGATACTCGCGGTCCCAGGTATGACGGCGCGGATAAAAACAGCGGTAGCTGGGAGCTGCCGAGCAGACGATCCGTCGGCAGCCTCATGGGCGGTCCACATTAAGGGGCCCGGAGGGCGGAGGTCCCGCAGAGAGGGGATATCCTGCCGGGCGCCGGAGGTACCGCATCCGGGGCCGACGCCAGATCCGGTTCCATCAGAGGAGGGTCTGACGGAGGAGGAAGATCCCCCACATCGCCCGGGGATGGAGGAGAGAAATCCCCGGGGTCAGGCTGGGGTGACTCAGGCTCCCCAGACGGCACCAAAGGCTGCGGGGAACCGGGTACGACAGACGGGGGGTCCGTTGGTTCCATCGCCTGGCTGACGCCGGAGGAGCCGACGGCGCTAAGGGGTGAGTTCCGGGCGACGGAGGAGCGGCGTCCGGGAGCCTCACCGAGTCGGGCCGAGGGGAGGGATGGCCCGTCCGGCGGGGAAAGTGGTCGCGCCGCCCCGAAGGGTTGGGCATCTTATCGACCCTCTCCATGTGGACGTCAGAGGAGCCGACATCCAACTTAGAGGAGTTGCCCACGCCAGTAGGCCGCAAGCCTGCGGCCGAACTGGGGGCAGAGGCCTCCATTCGCCCGGAGGCGCCTGCAAGGCCCGAGCGTGAGCCAGACGGGCGGGCCGACGCCTCCTCCAAACCCTTGGAGGCTACCGTCGAACGGTCCCCCGGGGGTGACGTTACCTGGGCCGCATCTCCGGTGGGAGACGCGGTAGAGGAGGACTTCTCCTGGTGCCTCTCCTTGTCCTTCTTTTTCCGATGTCCCTCGGGGGAAGTGGACGCCTGCCTCAACTTTTTCAACTCTTTTTCCATAGAAGACATCTTTTTCTTGAGGAGATGGGCTTCCAGGGACTGCTGGCGCCGTTTACTGGTAGCCGCGTTGAGTTGAGGCAATGCTGGCACTTCTCGACCGGGTGATCGGGGCCTAGGCAGAAAAGGCACAGGAAAGGCTGGCCCTTGTGTGGTGGCAGTTGGGCGCCGCACGAGTTGCACTTGTTTTTGTGCCTGAGGGTGTAGGGACGACATACACCCACGATATACCTGACGATTGAAAAACAATAACTATTTTCAGTAAAACCGACGAAAGTTAGGAACTACTTAAGCACTTAACTTTACCAGCGAGACACTGCACGAGCTAACAGCGGGAAAGAACTGGAAGGCGAACGTCCGGGATTGCCCCTTTATACCAACGTCGTATGACGCCGGTCACCTGATGTGGGGGTGGTCCCTCGCCAGGGACTGCTAGCTAGAAATTTTTCCGTGGGGTCCTGCCCTGGCCAGCATCAGTCCTATATGTAATTACCTACTGCAAGAACCCTCTCGAAGTAAGATCTGCTGTTACAGGTGAGTAATCTGTTTTTCTAGGACCGTGTATATGTTGTTCATCCACACTTTATTTATTTATTTACTAAATTTTGTTGACCCGGTAAGCCAACTGGGCCTAGAAGTCCCTTTTTCAGGGGCGACCGGGGGGAGGGGGATACAGATGGTAAGCAAGTGAAACTGAACCAGATTAAGCTGTTGGTGGTATTTTAGTGAATGGGAGAAATCTGGCCAGGACACCGGGGAAATTCCCCTACTCTTCGTAGGTGGAGCCTATGCTACTGGCTGCCAGATGGCCAGTCTGCACGAATCCCTGGAGGAGATGGACGTTGCAAGTACAGGGGAGTGGGCCTCTTCCCCTGTGCCTGGAGCTACTGAGGCCACAGAGGAAGATCTGGCTATTGCTGACTTTAGCGGTAGCACTATTATAGAAGATAACATTATGGGCAGTATACTGTTAGAAGGTCAAGGAGGTTACCGGTTCTTTTGTTGCTTCATCATTTCGTTCTGCCCTGGAGGAACAGTGAGCGGCGTTGTTGCTGCAAGTACAGCTTTTGGACAGCAAAATTACGGCATGTGGTAAGGCGCCTAAACAGTCTACTATCCCTGGAGACGCTGCTACTGGTAAGCCCCTTACTGACGCCGACGATACGACGTCCCCTATGCTTACTTCCGCATTAGCGGTCGATTCGATGGAGGCTGGCAGTTTTTTAAACCCACGACGCGGTGTGCCTACAGCCTGTAACTGATTCTCCTCACCCTGACCACCGGGTAACGGGGGAGATTGTTTCTGGACACAGCTCTGAATTCTCCTTGCCTGACCGAGTCGCGACTTCGGGAAACCAGATTAAGGACAAAGAGGTATTTATTTTTTCTGCAGACAAAACTCCTGGTTGGAGTAAGCGAGGAGGTGTACTTTTTAAAGATCAAAAGCCTGCAACTGAATCTTTGTCCAAACCTCCTCTATCGTCGTCTTGGTCTCTGGATAGCGCCCTTGAGAACGCTGGTTGAGAGAAAGGGGAAGTGGGTGTTTGGACACCAGATTCTCAGGACCCTACATATTTGTTAATGTTGCAGAAGGCAACTACTGCTGCAGCATCAGACACTTTTTTGAGCTCCAACGAACCCCGGGGTATTAATTGTGCACATTCAAATTCTGATCTTATTACTGTAGTTTCTGGTGACAATGTTATGAAGCCTGCAGTTACACCTATGTCCCTCAAAGAGGTAAAGGAATGCCAAAACTCATGAGGATATATCCTCTGTTTTACCCCCAGAAATTAATGTGGATTTAGGGTTTACATCCAAACCTGTATTACAAACCCATGGTAGGTCTCAAACAGATAAACCTGATAGTTTTAAGTTAGCTGACCTATTTAACTCTAAAGGTGAGCCTGCCCCTAGACGCAATGCAATTCGACTCCTCTATAAAGGTGGGTTGGAAGAACCTCCAGACCGTATATTTATTGCAAGACAACTGCTTAAGGGGTCCATGAAGTTTTCTGCTACAGAAATTTTTGCACTAATTAATATTGGTAATTATAATTTTGATATCAGCTTCAAACAAGTTTCAAGTCTGGATAAATTCTGGGCTCAGTATGCAACACTTCAGACCTCCCCCCTTTGGTCTCCTTTTCAAGTTATCCCTTTAACTAAACTTGCGGTTAGGAATATCACAATCATTTTTAAGAACGAAGGAGTTAATGTGGAGGATATCCTATTTTGGTTGAATAAAAGGTGTGAGGTGCTTAACAGACCCGCTCCTATGTTAGATAGTGAGCAAATTTGGGATGGCAGCTGGAGGGTAAGAGTTAAATTATTTTCCACTACTACAGGACCAAAACACTTACCTAGTTTTTTTTTATTTGGGTAAGGATAAGGGCCTTATTTACTATGCTGGCCAGCCTAAATCATGTTTTAAATGTGGCTCACGTACACACCTATAAGTTCAGCTTGTGACATCATGAAATGTAGCCATTGTTTTGAGTTTGGTCACTCTTCCAGCGCCTGTTCTAATCCTTTTAAATGCAATTTATGTGATGGCACAGGCCATGCTTATGGCCGATGTCCTTGGGCTTCTCACAATAGAATTGACTGTCCTTCACATGAAGGCTTAATTACTATTGCACAGCAAATCAAGCAAATACTGTTCGTGATGTGGGAAAACATACTACTACCATAGTATCAAAGGTCCCTTTAACGTCGGATATGGAAAATCCTGATCTGTCCTCTGAGATAGTCACCCCTATTGAAGCTGCTTCCCCCCTTGTCTCTGATCCCACTTTAAAACCTGCTGTGTGTGATAAGCTAGATGTTGAGATGCCGCCTCCCCCCCCCTTACAATTAGCTTCAGATTTGGATTCTTCTGGCTTTACCCAAGTTACCCACAAAAGGACTAGGAAAGGCCAGGCCATGAACAGTCGTGGTAAAGATGTAGTTACTCGTACTTGGCAATCCACTAATAAATTTGCCATTTTAGCTACTGAACTTGCTGATAAAGACTCTGGTGGGAATGATACTGACACCTCTTCCATTCAGTCTTGTCCTGAACATGAAGGTAGCAATGAATTAGACCCTATAGCAAAAAGGACCAGACAAAGTCAGAGGAGTAAATCCCCTATTGGCACTTAACAAATGACACTTTTGTCGATTTGTTCTCTTAATGTAAATAGCATTAAGGGTCATAAGAAATTAGGTGGTGTTTTTCTGACTATTAAAGATCTGAATTGTGATATCGTCTGTTTGGTTGATACTAGGCTCAAGTCTCATAATGAGCTACAGCAGGCCTCAAGGGCTTGGACTAATGGACCGTCTTTTTGGTCCTCAGGTCCTGACACCTGTGATGGCATAGGTATCTTATTTTCTAACCCTAATTTTCATGTCTCTAGGTTAGTCGACATTGTACCAGGGAGAGCATTGCTGCTCGATTTCACATATTTTATGGAGCGTTTTCGCCTTGTGGCAGTTTATGCTCCTCAAACCAAAGCTCAACAAGTCTCCTTATTTAATCTAATTAGACCCTATTTACATACTTCCAGATTGATGCTTTGGGTAGGCGATTTTAATTGTGGCCTGCAACCAGAAGACAGAGGTCTTAAGACTCCTAAAATGTTTTGTGATTCTGTAGCCCTGAAGGATATTGTAACTACAGCCCAGCTTATTGATGCATATAGGCAATGTCATGCTAAAGGAGGCTTTACTTTTTTTAAAGGGCCCTGCGGACTCGTATAGATTTTATTTTCTTATCTAAAATCTTGCGAGTCCTCTCTAGTCGCACTGTTGGGATTGAATTCTCAGATCATGCCGCTTTGTGTGCGTCCTTTTCGTGGGACTCTGCACCCCGATGTAAAAAGAACCGTTGGCGTTTTAATGACTCCCTTTTGGAAAACCCCTCTTTTAGGAAATTATGGCACAAAGAATGGATAGCCAGGTTATCTGTCATTGAATTTTATGATTAAATCACTGACTGGTGGGAAGATTCCAAATCCCGTTTGAAGTCAGTTTTTCAAACTATGGCAGCTGTTTCTAATAACAGGAAATATTTGAAGTATTTAGCGCTTAGACAGCAGCTTCAGCATTTGTTGTCACTAGCCGATACTACCCGCCATGATTTTAGTGATCAGATTTCCGTTATTTGTGCTCAGATGAGGAAATTGCAGTATGATAGAGCTAGTACTTTGGGACAAGAAGCCAAATTTGGGACTAAGATGGAAAAAAGGATTAGATCCCTTTAAGGCATGTAAGAGTCGTGTTAACTCTAAATTAATACAGTGTTTGAAGTCTCCAAATGGTACTTTGATTACTGCTCCTGAATCCTTAGCACAAATTGTTGAACAGCATATTTTCAACATGTTAGGTAGTAAGCCTGACTGTGAGTCTGCCAAAAAATTTTTGGAATCGCTGCATCTCCCTCAACTTTCTGTTTCTGATCAAGAACAACTTCAGGCTGATATTACAGAGTTTGAAGTTAAACAAGCCATTGATAAACTATGTTTACAATCTGCTCCTGGTTCTGATGGCCTCACGGCGCGTTTTTTTAAAACTTTTTCGTCTGAATTGGCTCCTATTTTAACTTTGCTGTACAATGAGATTTTGATCTCTGGTTTCTTGCCTAAATCGATGAAGGAAGCCATTCTAATTTTGATTTTTAAAAAGGGAGATGTTACTGATCTAAGTAATTGGCGTCCACTTAGTCTATTAAATGTCGATTATAAAATATTAGCTAAAATTCTTCTAAACAGATTGCTCAAAGTTGCATTTCTCTTAAGTCCTTATCAGACTTGCGGTATCCCTGGCAGGTACCAGCATGACAATCTAATTTTATTACGGGAATTATTTGTGTTGGGGGATAGGAAAATGGTGTCTGGTTGGGTTCTGGGCATAGATCAAGAAAAAGCTTTTGACAGAGTTCTTCATGATTTTTTGTTCACTGTACTACAAGCTTTTGGATTCCCAGTCAAATTTCTTTTTTGGATTCAGTCATTGTATAAGGATGCTTTTATAATCCCAAATGTTAACGGTTGGTTAGGGAATCCAGTTTCACTTGTTATGGTGTTCGCAGGGATGCCCTTAAGCCCTATACTTTATGACTTTACATTGATACATTAATATGGGCTATTCTACTGTGTCACAATATTATTGGATTACAGGGACCCCCTACTGTACCTACCATCAAGTTGTTAGCTTACGCTGATGATTTGGTTATGGTCGTGGATAGAAGCTCTAAAGAAGAAGCCCTGGTTCAGATTTTTCAGACCTTTACGTCTGTGTCTGGCTCCAAAATTAATTTTGATAAAAGCTTGGGGGTACCATTAAATCATACCACTCTCCCGGTTAGTGGTACTTATGCCGGGATTCCTATTAAGAATGATTCCTTTAAATACTTAGGGGTTTATTTTGGATCAGGTGACACACCTTCTCATAACTGGCTCATTGCTATCAAAAAGACCGAAGGTCTGATTGCTAGTTGGAAATCACTTTAATTGGTAAAAAAAAAAGGGTGGTCTTGCTCAAAAACTTGGTCTTACCACTTTTTTTGTATCTTAGCTATGTGTTTCCACCTCCTTCTGTACTCTTTTCTAAATTATATGGGGTCTTTTTTCAAGGGTTTTGGGGGTCATGGCTTAACCCAATCAAACGGAATATAACATATAGACCTATCAGTGAGGGTGGGGCTAATATGGTCCACCCTATTGGGTTTTTCTATAGCTTATTTTTTTACTATAATTTTGGTAAGGCCATTAAACCTGGTGATACTATTTGGAAGCCATTCTTTCTGTTATGGTTTTCATCGTGCCTGTTTAATTGGAACCCTGTAAATAAGAATTTTTTCTCGTTCCTTAACCATTCCAGTGTATGGAAAAGAAAGCTTTAAATTGGCCTTATCCTGGGGTTTTTCCTTGCAAGATTTTTGTACGTTTACCAGGAAAATGATTTATGAACAAATATGGAGGTGTGAAGCTTTGGGGCCTGTCACTTTTCCTTTTTGCCCTGTAAATCGTATTGCCTGGGTTATTCAACAGCTTAATAATCCACATCTTCCTTCATTTGTTTGGGATATGGTATGGCAAAGTAACTATGGTAAACTGGGAGTCAAGGGAAATCATAAACATAAGGCCCTAAATGCTTGTTTTTGTCCTAGAGAGTCCTGCCATGAAGTTCTTGAAACCCAACAGCATTTGTTCTTGGAATGTCCCTTTTCTAGTGAATTATGGTCAAAATTAGGGGATATGTGGTTTGAACCTTTATTTTATCTCTTAACCTATGATCAGATTATGTTTTGCACTAATGCCATTTTAAATTCAAAATATCATATTGATACCTTATATGTGGTTTTTGTTGTTATTAGATATCACATATGGCAAGCAAGATGTTTGTTAGTATTACATCAAAAAGTGCTTACTATAAAAGAAGTTCTCAATAATATTTGTCAAACCTTGAACTCAATTAAGTTGCGTGATTTCCAGACTTTTCCCAGTGCTAAATTTCATCTATTGTGGCAAAATTGTACTTTTTCCTTTACAGACTGTTGATGTTTTTTTCTTTGCTGTTTCTCCTTCATGTTTTTGCTATGTAGATGATATATTGTACAGGATGATTGTTTTTGTTCTTTGTAATGAAGCCCAACTTTTCTAAATAAAATGCCCCTACTCTTTCTCGATAAGTGCCATGGGATCTTTAGCATCCACCTGAACTATCACCAATCCAGGCAGATGGGACCTCAGTTTAACGTCTCATCCAAAGGACAGCACCTCAGCAGTGCAGCACCCCCCTCATGCTGCACTACAGCGTCAGTACTGGGATATTAACCCAAGTGCCAGATGTGGGAACTGAGCCCACAGCCCTCTGATCTCCCGGCCTCAGAGGCGAGTGTGCTACCTACTGAGCCACTCTCACTGACACTTCTTGGCAGACTCCTAGCAGTTCTCCAAGAGAAGGGAGGCAAGGCGTACAGCACCACTGATACTTACTTGGGGAAAAGAGATTGGAGAACTGAGGCCCCAAAACCAGCATCCCGGCGTGGCTCAAGGTCAGTGTGGTAATGGGTAATGAAGGTGTTTGCTGACTTCCAGGTAGCAGCCCTGCAGATTTCCTGGATAGGGACCTCCCTGAAAGCAGCCACCGATGTAGCGGTATGGCGGGTAGAATGAGCTCTTATCCCTCTGGGAGGCTCCATGCCCGCCAACCTATAGCAGAGATCTATGCAGGAGGTGACCCACCTGCCTATCGTCCGCTTGGCTGCAGGTCTGCCAGGTGTGGCTTCAGTGTAGGTGACAAACCGCTGGCGAACCTCTCCCCGAACTACAGCCATCCGCTCCTTATAATAAGTGAGCGCTCTTCTAGGGTCCAAAGTATGGAGCCTATATTCAGCCTCCGAGGTGTGATTGGGGTAGAACACCAGCAGAGTCAACACCTGGTTAAGGTGAAACTCTGACACCACCTTCGGAAGGAACTTCGGTGGGGGCGAGGACAACCTTGTCCCTGTGGAAGACCAGATAAGGAGACTGGGTGGAAAGCGCCTAGAGCTCCCAAGATCCTTCTGGCTGACGTGATAGCCACCAAGAAGGCGGTCTTCCACGACAGGTGAGAGATGTCACACCTGTGCATCGGTTCGAATGGCTTGCCCATGAGCTTAGCCAATACCAGCAGTAGAGCCCACGGAGGTGGAGGTTCTCGCACCGGAGGGGATATGTGATCAAGGCCTTTGAAAAAGTGCCCAACCACCTTCTCCTGCGCCACCAACTGCTTCCTGGCCCGCGCCCGCTAAGCAGAGATGGCTGCCAGGTGCACCTTAAGGATCGTCGACTGAAGCCCTAGCTGAGAAAGGGACCACAGATAGTCCAGAATGCTTGCCAAGGAACAGGAGGAAGGGTCCAGGCCCTTGCCCTGACACCAAATGGAGAATCTCTTCCATTTGAAGGCGTAGCATTTTCTGGTCAACTCCTTATGGGACGCCTCAATGACGTTGAAGACATCGTCGGAAAGACCCAAGGCCTGGAACTCTAGCCACTCAGGAACCAGGCCATCAGGTGCAGGGATTGAAGGTCCGGATGGAATACCTTCCCCTGATTGACTGAAATCAGGTCCGGGCGGGCTGGAAGCCGCCTCGGGAGCCTGGAGCTGAGACTGAGGAGATCTGGATACCAGAACTGGCAGGGCCAGTCTGGGGCTACCAGAATCACCTGCGCCTTGTCCCTCCTCGCCTTGAGAAGCACCTTGCGGATCAAGAGAAATGGAGGAATGCCGGCCCGTCAGCGCAGCGGTGGGATTTCCGCTTGCGACGCCAGCGACCCGGGTTCGGGAACGGATCCGGGTCATCGGAGGGCTGGGCCGGGAGTAGGTTCGAGCGTCCGACGGACAGCTCTCCTACTCCGGGGGGAGGGCGCGGGCAGCACTCGGTGCGCTGGGGACCCCTGGTGGAGACCGGGAGTTCCACGCAACCGACTCGGCGTGGGGGGGGGGAGGAGGCTGGGCGGACGCTGGCGTCATTGCACGTCCCCGCCTCCTCTGGGGAGAAAAAATCAGGTGGAAAAAGATGGCGGGCAGGACCACCGATCAATGAAGCCCTCCCTGGAGAGCCTCACATTGCCGCCGCCGCTGCGGGACCCCGACCAGTCACAGTTCCGGGGTCACGAAGGTGGCCACGGCCCCTCCGGGGCAAGCCGGGGTGACCGAGGGTCCCTCAGCAGCAATTGACGGGTAGAGGTCTCAGGGGCCGTGATCAGGCGGATGGCTGCGTGGTCCTGCCAGAAAAAGGGCAAATAAAAAAAAAAAAAAAAAGAGAAATGGGGAAAGGCGAGAAAAGCCCAGGGTCCACGGCCTCGAAGGCATCCCCTGCAGCGAACCCCGCTGAGGGGGCGGGCATGAAACAGTCTCAGCTTACATTCTCCCTGGAGGCAAACAGGTCCGCCTGAGGCGTACTCCCAGTGGGGAGAAGAGATCTGTACTACCTCCGGCAGGAGAGACCACTTGTGAGACGCAGCCCCCATCCGGCTTAGGGCATCGGCCAGGGTGTTGGAGGCTCCTGCCACGTGAATGGCGAGGAGATCCGCCTCCAGGCTGCGCACGAGTGACCAAATGCGGAGAGCTTCCCTGCACAGAGGCATGGAGCGCATCCCGCCCTGGCGATTTAGGTAGTACGTGGTCATGGTATTGTCCGCCTGGACCTGAACCACTTGACCCCGTAGAAACGGAGCGAAGGTGGTGAGGGCTAGACGAACCGCTCGAAGCTCCAGCAGGTTGATATGGCATCGGGACTCCCGAGGGGACCAGAGGCCGTGCACTCTGTGCTCCCCCAGATGGGCACCCCAACCCATCAGAGAGGCATCGGTCGATAGCGAGACCGTCGGCTCGGGGCGGACAAACGGGATGCCCTCCTGCAGGTGTGTTGGAACGGTCCACCACTGGAGAGCATTCCACATGCCCTGGGTCACTGTCACTAGCTGATCCAGCGGATCAAAGTGCTGTGACCCTTGGCTGACCAGTCCCCAT
Source organism: Neoceratodus forsteri (assembly GCA_016271365.2). NCBI lineage: Eukaryota > Metazoa > Chordata > Ceratodontiformes > Ceratodontidae > Neoceratodus > Neoceratodus forsteri. The sequence continues at coordinate 639,224,808 of CM057450.1, read as the reverse complement.
TGGAGGGGACGCATGTACCAGCGGGCCCAACGGACCACGCTGGTGCAGGCTGCCATGAGGCCCAGGAAGCGCAGGAAGTCCCGGGCAGGGCGCAATTGCCCAACCTGAAATGACTGGGCAAAGGAGGAAAGAACCTCGGCCCTGTCCGCCGGGAGCCGTGCTCTGGCTCGTAGAGAGTCGATCTCTGCCCCGATGAATTGTATCACCTGCTTCGGCATGAGTTCTGACTTGGCCTCGTTGATGAGGAGGTCAACCTAGAGCAAACCTGGAGGGCCAGATCTCTGGACCACTCCACCTCCACTCTGGAGGGGGCTGCAATCAGCCAGTCGTCCAGGTAGGGGTACACCCGGACCCTTCGGCGCCGCAGGAATGCTGTTACCACTGCCATGCATTTGGTGAAGACCTTGGGAGCTAGGGAAAGGCCGAAGGGCATGGCCCGGAACTCGTAAAGGGATCCCTCTGCTCTGAAGCGGAGGAATCTCTGGTGGGACAGACGGATTGGGACGTGAAAGAATGCGTCCTGAAGGTCCAGAGAACAGAACCACATGCCTCATTCCAAGGATGGGATTATCTGAGCCAGAGTGACCATCCTGAAGGTCGAGACCTTAGGAACCTGTTCAGGTCGTGCAGGTCGAGAATGGGGCACCAGCCCCCCGTCCGTTTTGGGACCAGGAAGTACCCGGACACAAACCCTGGTCTGGAGGAGGATCCACCACCTTCCTGATCACATCTTTTTCAAGCAGCAGGGCAATATCGGCTCAGCGGGCTGACAGAGAGGCTGCGGACCCCGCAGCCCCCCGAGGGGCGACGGCTCGGAAGGGTGGGGCCTGCTGGAACTCCAGAAGCAGGCCCTTTCCTACCACCTCCAACACCCACCGGTCCGTGGTGATAGCGGACCAGGCAGAAAGGAAGTGACAGAGCCATCCCCCCACAGGGGGAACCCAGGGGGCGACACCCCTCAACCCGTCACTGGGCAGGCTTGGAGGAGGGACTGGCCGAGGGACCTCCTGGGCCTTTACCTCCCTGCTTCATATTGGAGGAAGCTGCGGGCTTGGGTTTGGGATGCCAAGCGCGAGCCTGCTGGTCCTGGTGCTGGTGCTGTTGGGCCGGACGTGCCGCAGGCGCAGAAGAACAAAAGGACTTGTGCTGCTGCTGTCGGCGGCCTTTGTCCTTCTGGGCGGAGGTGACCGAGTCCAGAGTGGCACTGAACTTTTGATCCGCTGGAGGTGACCTTCCACTCCAGGGCTGAAGAGGTTGGTCCCCAGGAAGGGGACATCCGCCAATTTGTGCTGGGTATCCGTCGTGAAGGTGGATATCCTCAGCCATGCTCTGCTGCGCATGGCCACCGTGGCCGCAACCGATCTGGCACAGGAGTCTCCTATGTCCTGAGCCGTTTGGAGCTGCTGCTTAGCCACTGCCCTACCCTGGCCCCGCACCTGCCGGACCGTGGTCTGCAGGTCGGCCGAGAGATGAGGGATCACCTCATCCAGGGAGCCCATGAGGGCGTGGGAGAAGTGTGCCATCAGCACGGCCGAGCTGGCCTGACGGAGGCCAAGGGAGGACGCAGCATACACCTTGCGCCCAGCATAGTCCAGCTTTTTGGACTCCTTGTCGGGGGCTTGTCCACGTCCCTAGCGTTCCCAGAACGCCAGAAAACGCTGTCGGTGACCAACCCCTCGGCAGAGGGGTGTTCCGAAAACTGGCAAAGAGCTGGTAGGGACTGCATACATCCTGGCCGAAGGCGCAGGACAGGAAGCAGGCCGCTGCCAGAGCTCCAAGGCTGGGCCAACAATGGCTTCAGCCACCGGAAAGGCCTCCGTGGGTGAATCCCCTCGGTCCAGTATCTCAGTCAGGGGATACTTGGCCCGCTTGGATACGGGCTCGAGCTGCATCCCGGCGGACTCCGAGATGAGCCGAAGCAAACCCATGAAGGACGATGGGCTTTCGTCCATCGACTGGCCCCCAGAGGACTCCAGATCAATGGGCCTGGAGAGCAGGGATGAGTCGTCGTCGGACTCGGAGGAGTCCGCGAAGAGCTGCCTGGGGCCTGAGCCACCCTCCACCTGCCGAGGATGGTCGGGAGTGAGGTTGACCAACAACCTGTGGGGCAGGCCTTGACCCAACCGAGAGTCCTTGGTCGACGCCCCAATTTCGGTTGTGGAGGTGGAGGTTCCACCACAATCGGTGGGGCAGCTGGTTTCGGCCGAACAACCGGCCCAGGCTTGGGCACCTCGACTACAGCGAGGGGTTGTTTTGCGCCGGGTGACAGCCACTTGATGGCCGGGAAGGCGACGGCGCCAACTTGTTCCTGGACAGAAGTAACTGCGCCACATCAGGTCTCTCGTAGCATCGACGCAATTTGCGCCAAAGCCTCTCCTCTTCCAAGGAGGAAGACGAGGACGAGCAGCAGCGCCGCTTACCTCGGTGCCGAGACCGAGACCACCGATGTCGGCGGGATCGGCTGGACCGAGACGATGTCCGAGACCGAGATCCTCGGTGTTTCCGAGGACGGGTCTGGGAAGGAGCGGGGGACACCCACTCTTCCCTCAGCTCAGAAGCCTTAACCAGGGACTGCAGCACCAGGGGTGCAGGCAGATCCTCAGACTCCACCGGGGGAAATGGTGAAGAAGGGTTGTCGGCCTCACCAGTCGACAGCCCGTCCGACGGGCTGAGAAAAATCTCGACCGCGTCGACGGGTGTCTCGGCCGGCTGGCCTGACGGGGACGCTATGAAGCCAGCGGCCTTAGCCGCAACCTCGACCGAAGTCGACAGTCAGGTGTCTGGGGAAGGAGACCTCTCCTGCTCCCATGAACACCGACGATGGGACTTACCCTTTGAGTCCTTTTTTTTGGACTGAGAGGAATGTCCCGATGGCCCCTCTCCCTTCGTGGAAAGGGATTGGCAAAGCTCCTTGAATGAAGTTGAATACGAGGTACCCAGTGAGAGCAGGATAAATGCCGCGACCGAGGAAGAGGATGATGCGGCCTGGGCCGCCTCCCTCCTCGAGGGCGATAATCTGCTCGAATTGCTCAGCCGAGCCAGCGCGCGATAACGTAGCGCGGGCCTCCTTGACTAACTGGCGGTGGCGGTTCTCAGGGGCCCAAGCTGTAACCGGGCAGCGTGGTCCTCCAGGACGTTGGCCGAAACGAATGGCATGACTCGCAGGCCTGCGGGTCGTGTTCTAGGCCGAGGCAGTAGACGCACATGGAGTGCGGGTCCATCCTGGACATCTTCTGCCCACAAGGGCACTGCTGAAATCCAGGAGTCGATTTTTCCATCGCAGCCGTGAGGGAGAAAGATGACCGAAGTCTTGAAAATTTTAAAATGAGTTTCGGGCGAACCGAAGAATTAGGATCCAGTCTATCACGCAGAGCGTTAAGGAGGGAACCTGAGCTTCCAAGCGGTAAGGAAGATCTGGCGTCATGGGGCGGAGCCGAGAGTTTTATCACCCGGGTGGGTGGGAGGAGCCAGCTTGAAGACCTTCTGGAAAGATTTAAAGCGGCAAGGAACCTGCCAGACAGTGTGGATGAACAACATATCCATGTCCCTAGAACAAAATTTACAAACAAAATACACTACCCCCACCCCAATTATAAATACAAATGAAAAGCATACTTATAAATTTCTTTCATCATGTGTGGCTTGGGGCTTGGCCTCCCCAGCACTTTTACACACAAAGGCCGGTCCATCCTGAACAGTAACGCTCATGATTCTTTTATAAAGCCTGAACCAAAAATGAAACACTCATGTCTTCTTTAAATTCCATTTCTCACTGGGATTTTGTTATCAAATTATTCAGTACATTTTTACCTGGGGGTTGTGGCAGCATTGGAATAGCAACCACAAACTACAGGCAGATCACACACCCTTTTAAAGAGAACAAATGCTATTTTATTCTGAATGACAGAATGGACTGTTCTTTTATTATTACTTATTTATTGATTTTGCAAGTAAAACTTACAAAGCAAAACTGTACATAGGATAGCATAAAAGTTTACAGTACAGACAATATATTCTTATAAAGATCTTGTGTACGACACCCACTTTTGCGGTACAACATGGGGGGGATTCCAAAATCAAAACATATACTGAATAATTTCACCCATCGCATGCAGCTAGGAAGACCAACAGGGAATCTTAAACAGATTGGGCAAATAGGTTTTCCCTATTACCAAAGCGACTATAAAGTCCTACTGATTCCCCCAATTCAGTCTACTTGTATATATATGTTCCAATCTTATGCCCAAAACTCCCAGAGAAATTAAATATTCATTTCCCCTTTACCAGACAGATCCCGAATCATTATAAAGCACCAGCAGCATTGAACAGGAGTTAAGTAAAATATTTGTTTAAACCCTCAAGTGGCCCCTTTTACTCCCAACATGAAAAGAACAGCAATAAAAGAACTAGATATAACAACTCCCTCATTTTCTTATAACATATTACAAATGCAAGTGGAACCGAACTTAACCTGCTGTAATAACGGCTCCACATATATTTTCCCCAGAGGAGTGAAGAACAGTGGCGTCATGTTAAATAGTAAAACGAATCAAAATTAGCTTAACAGTTGCATTTATCACAAAGCGGGATCCGGATTACAGTCCAAAATAAACAGTCTATACACGATGCTCTCAGTTCCAACGGGCCATTAACTATCACAGGCCCAGTCTCCACAGCATGAGTTTACTTTACCCGGATACCCCAGATGATCAGTTGCCGTCAGACGAGGTTCCTTCTTCTTCTACCCCCTCCAGCTCCAATTCAATTTTCCGGACCATCTTGCCAGCGTCCTGCAGTTCATTGAATAAATACTGCAGCCCATTCCACATTAACCGGAGTTTAGCCGGGAAAAGTAGCTGGTGCTGCACTTTAAGTTGACGCAGCCGGCTCCTCAGCCCATCAAAGGCTTTGCAACGTTGGCGGGTGCTGAACGAGAGGTCCGGAAACAGCAAGACTTCGTCTTCGCCATATTTCAGGACCCTACGGCGCCAGGCAATTGCAAGAGCCCGATCTCTGTCCCCAGTTTCTGTGCACACTATTAGGAAGGTTCTTGGAGTCGATGAATCCGCTGCAGTTGTTCTAGGGGTAATTCTGTAAGCCTTTTCTAGGGATAGAGTAGGTTCAGCTTCATCAAGCCCCAGTATGGCCGGCAAAAACATTCTAGCAAAGATCAGGCTGTCCTCCCCTTCAGCATTCTCTGACAGTCTGATAACTCGTGAATTGTGCTCTCTTGCCTGGTTCTCTACTGTCTCCAGCCTTTGACGAAGGTGCGAGTTTTCTTTTATTAATTTAGTAGTGGCATCTGTCGATTTAAGGATAGAAGATTCAGAGCATTGAACAATAGCTTCATATCGCTCCATTTTGGTTTCCAGAGTAGAGGCTCTCGGAGTGAGAGTATCGAACTTTTTATCTAAGTCCCACACTGTTTTCACGAGCTGATGGAGCGTGGAAAGTATGGAAGCTAGTGAGGCCTCCTCCGGTATCTTATCACTCGAGTCCCCTGCTTCTCCACGCTGATCAGGCCTCTCCTCCTTGTTCTGCTTTTTAGGAGCAAAAAAGTTGCCAGCTGGAGCCCCAGCCCCTTTAGTTTTGCCCATCTTGTCAATTACAGGTAGTCCAAGCACGCTAGAGCAGTTTCTGGTATTTTAGAAACGAATAGGTTTGAGTTTTAATAGTTTTTTAAAATTCTTCTCTGGGAGCTTCAGGAGTCTGCTGCTTCCTCTCAGCTGCTCAGCGGCGCCCCCTCCCCCCGGACAAAATGGACTTATATGGATTCAGACTCCTAAGCTTTAAAGCCTTTCTAACTAGTTTATGGCTACCACAATGTAATATATAAAAATTACGTACCTACCATAATTCCTGATCTTCTCTTGTATCTTCACCATTCATTACTGCTGGGTATAAGCCGGAAAGCGCAAACCCGCTACAGGAGGGTTTTTTTTTTGTTTGTTTTTTTGGAGGGAGTAGTTGGCGCCAACGGCACCGCCTATGAGAGCAACACACCACATGGTGAGTGAGGGGTGGCTGTTAGGCGCCGTAGACTCCGCCTCCATCCCAGTTCTGTAAGCCGTAGAGGCGAAATAAAGGAATTAAGAGAAGAGAATGAGGCAAGAGAGCCGAGGGATAGACAATAGAAAGGAAACAAACTGAAAAAGGAATAAGCCAATAGAGGACAGGAAAGAGAAGAACCCTACCCTAAGGGACCACAAGGCCTCATTCCTGGGGCGGCTCCGAGGGAGAAACAGATAAGGGAGAGGAAGAAAGAAGGAAGAAGAAGAAGGGGGGGGGATGCTGGAAGGAGGGGAAAATTCTGCCAAGTTGTGAGTTAAATTGGCTGAAGGGTTATCAGCTCGGAATCAAAGGGCAAGGAAGCAAGGATCCCTTCAAACAAAACTGGCCTAAAGGTTCGACCAAACCTTTTTCACAGCTTGATACGCAAAAAGGCAGATTTCCTACACCTCCCGCTATCCCAAAGACAATCACTCAAGCTGAGAGCTCACAGATTACCAAGGCACACAATCTGTTCCAGAGGAAAAGCACCCAACTAGGAAAGGGGAAAAAGGACCCCACCAGCACATTGCCATGTGTTTAATACAGGTGGGGAAGGGGGAATTGAAGCCCTATGGGGGCACCCCCTTGAGAAGGTGTACAGAGACAGGGAAGGAAACTCGTTCTGACACCCTTGGAGGCAGAGGCCAAAGAATGAGATCACCAGTTCCTGAAGGCAATTTTGAAAATGGTCTAGAAAGACTTCCACTAGCACCAGACTGGCATACACAGGACAAGATCCAGCGAGGTCCGAGAACTAAGGAACAGGACCACTCAAGATCTAGTCCTGTTAACTGGTGATTAAACTAACTTGGCCTAAGAAAAAAGGTGCCAGCAGGGACAACTTCAAGGGCAATCAGAAAGAGTTCCCTCAGGAGAAAAGATGAAGCTCTACTCGCTGTCCTCCCTCTCCAGACTTATGTTACCTCTTCTGAGAGAAGAATGGAGGACCCAAAGTCTAGGGGATTTAAGCTCTAACGGCCACGAAAGGGGAAGGGGGAGGGACAGTGAGCAGGGTGGAGGGGACGCCCAAGAAATGGGGCCCATGAGGGGAAGGTGGTCGGGATTCAGTGATGAATGGTGAAGATACAAGAGACAATCAGGAATTACGGTAGGTACAAAATTTTTATATCTTCCCTTGTCAATCTTCACCATTCATTACTGCTGGGTGAGTACCAAGCCCCCCTAGAGGGGGCCTAACATAACCCTGAGGGAACAAGACCCTCAGCCTCCTGCTGGTGAGAAACAGGAAGAAGAGACCCTGACCATACTGGACTGGAAGCCTAAGGCCGAGGAGAGCTAGAAGGTGTCCCCTGAAGATGAGGGGACGGAGGAAGCCCCTGCAGAAGCCTCCTAGCCCTGGCGGAAAAAAGGTGGGTCCCTCAGTAGGTGGAGCGAATCACCCTACGCCGGGCCAGGGGTGACAACCTCGATAGACGAAGCCATGCCGTCCGCCTAATGCAGATTGTTGTCCCTGCAAGCCTGGAAGGCACCTCATTGGCATCGCAAGATGCCCTTGCTTGGTGCCTTACCAGTTTCAGGCCTATAGCAGAGAGGGCAATGGCCTGTCGAGATTGCTCCACATCAGGCATCGATGCTAGCACCTGAGCCAGCATCGACCACAAGTACCTGTTAATAGGCAGCATGGTGTGCCTGATGTGACGCAATGCACAATATCGCACGAGAAGAAGATAACACCCTTCCGCCCCACCGGTCGAATTGTAGGCAATCCGAATCCGGCGGTCAGTTGTGCGGCAGGCGCCGGCGCCCAGAAGGGGTCTCTAGGAACACCAAGCCCGAGGGCGGGTTAGAGACAGAACCTAGAGACTCGGATGGAGCACAATATCTCCTCCTGCAGTCTGCTGGGACTGGGAAAGGTTCGGCTGGAGACTGCCAAGTGCGGATAGATGCCTCCTGGAAGGGAAAAGGCCAGGATGGCACCACCAAGTGCTGGGCACTGAACTCACTGAGGAATTTGTGTGTCTCCCGCTCGGTATCGTCCCGTCTAACATAGGAAATACGGAGATCCCGAACCATCCTCGAAAGGAAGCGCTGATATTCAGTGAAATCAGCATCGGAAGAGAGGTAAGCAGCAGGTTCCTCTCTCTCCAAGGAGGGAGCCGAGAAGGATGGGTAACTCGAATGTCCATAAGACTCCTGCGGCGGTGGGGACAGGCGAAAGACCCGTTCGTGCACGTAACTAAAATATGACGGGAAGGCCGCCGCAGTGTCTCTGAACGTCTGCCAGGATAATGGCCCTGTAGAACCCACATAGCCTGGGAGATTGGGGGGTGGCTGCAGAGGAATGGGAGAGGGGCAAATACAAGTAGGCGACTGTCCTCTTCCAGGGCTCTGGAATCCACAGAACGGAGCCCGAGCTGGAGGGATCCATGAAATCAAACCGGGTCGCATGGCGGAACCCTGGGAATGCGAACCCCAGAAGAGCCCAAACGGGGGATCTCCCCTGTGACGCACCTGGGGTTGCATGAGTCCAGAAGGGCAACCCACAGTGGTGCCACCAGAGGGAACCCCTGAACCCGAGAAGGAGAGGTGGGGCTCGGCACTACGGCTCCTCCCTGCACCCCGAGGGGTGGCAGAGGAGTGCCAACACCCTTCATCCCGATCGCCCTCCTCCTCGACCCCAGCAAAGAGGTCCCATGGGAGGCCCCCAAATATGGGGCTCCCAATCTCCCCCAGGAGGGCGCAGCAGCACCAAGGCTAGTGGCTGCCGTGGCCCCCCCCCGAGGGGACAGTCCCTTCCCCAACCCCCAAGCCATCCTCCTCCATGGACCCCAGCCTGGGAATCCTCAGAGGAAGACCGCCGTGGAGATTCAGGGATGGGGGCGCTGGGCCGGCTGACACCGCGTCCCACAGAGGATTCTGCTTCTGAGGAATCAGGGAGCCAGTTCAGGTTCACATCCGAGTCGTCCCCCTCCGAAGAGGAGTCGAGCAGCAGGATCTCGATACTGGCCACCCCGAAAACCCCCTGAGAAATGGAGCCGCAAACGGCGCTGGCCACGGCACCGATGGTTCCCAGCGCACCGCCCACGGCTCCAAAACCCGACCCCTACACCATCTACGGCCCTGGTCAAGTCCCCAGTGCTATGCACGGCACCGGCCCCCGACACGGTGCGGCCAATGGAGTCGACCTGGTCAATGGCCCCACGAGCAACGCTGAGAACCAAACCGGAGCCGCCCTGATTACCGGCGCCACGAATGGCACCAGGATCCAAGACTGCACCGGAAGGCAGCGTCGAGGGTCCGCCAGTGCCGGACCCAGCAACCGTGGGCCGCGACACTGGGGGAGCCTGCACCTCACGAGAGGTGACTGCAGAGGCGGTGTCAACAACGCGACCCCGGGAAGGGCCACGCCGTTCCTCCAACACTGCAAAAGAGGCCTCCTCCTCATCAAGGCTTGAAGATGAGGAGGCCTCATCCTCACCAGACCGTATAGGTCTGCGAGGGGACCCGGAGGAAGGGCCTAAAGATCTGGTCTGGGAAGCCCGAGAACGACGCCGTCCTCCGAAAGTCAGCGGGGCCCTGCCGACTTTGAACACGCGGATTTCAAGAACACTCAATCCATGGAAAAACAGGCGTCGCATCTATCCATATCATGGTTAGGTCCCAGGCACTGAAGGCAGACATCATGCCCGGTCCATCACGGAGAAATGCCAGCCACAGGAGTACTGACGCATGGGGGCATGGCCTGCTTTCGACCTTCGCTTGGCTCCCAAACCAGACATGATGTGAAAATTTTTTTTTATAAACAGTAAAGATCCCGGCGCCGTCGAAGTATAAAATAAAACGGTCTTACTGGTTTCAACGGTGTCGGGAAATCGAACTGGGATGAAGGAGATCGAAGTAAACATTGGAAAATGACAAAAAGGCCTAGTGGCACAGCAATACGTTTCACTCACGCCTAACAGGTGCAGCCTCGATGACGGGAGAAATAGAACTGGGATGGAGGAGTCGTCTACGGCCCCTAAAGGCCGCCCCTCACGCACCACACAGTGTGTCGCTCTCATGGGCGGCTTCCTCCCTCAAAAAAAAAAAAAAAACACTCTCACAGCGGGTGCACCCTTTTGACTTACACCCAGCAGTAATGAATGGTGAAGACTGACAAGGGAAGAGCTATAGTATGATCATCACATTATCGAAATAGAACATTAATCATAAAAAGTCAAATACCTTTTTATTCAGCTCAGGTCCTCCCTCCAAATTCTTTATAGACTGCTGCTGCTGATGGTAAATCCTAGGATGTGTCACCAACTGCAGTGTTCATTTAGTGTGTACACACCCAAGCAGACACTCATGAATGCACCACTTGCTTCAAATTATCCTCAGTCCTCCTAGTAGTAGACAGTCATGCTAGTGGTGTGCGGCTACTGCCCTCATGCTGGGGCTTTGTCTGTCACTGGCCTGCCAGTTCTGCTGGTCTGGAAGACAAAACCTATGGGCCAGTGGCCTGGCAATTAGTAAACTGTGCAGCTCTGCAGCATGCTGGTGCCGTGTACACTCCCTGCTCCAGCTCCCTCCCTGCCTGGCTTGCTTCTGCTTGAGGTAGTCTGGGCTCAGCCCGCTCCTCTGCTGCTACTGTGCCGGGCTTGGCTTGGTTTTTATTTTATTATTTTTTGTCCCCTTTCTTAGTTCATTGTCCTTAGTATGAACCCCCCTCATTCCTACCTCAGACAAAGAGATCATTCTGGGCCACACTTTGGCTCTGTTCCAGCAGTCTCTGGCAGGCCTGGTCTCAACTGGACAGTGGCCTGGCAACTGGCACACTGTACAGTGCTACACCGTACTGGTGGGGTGTGCATTCCCTGCTCTAGTTCCCTCCCTGCCTGGCTGGCTTGCTACTGTTCAAGGTGGCCTGGGCTCAGTCCGCTCCTCTGCTGCTGCTATGCTGGGCCTGGTGTGATTTTTAACTACTTAATTTTTTCTCCCCTTTTTTGTCCATTCTTTTTAGCAGGAGGAGACCCCCTTCCTGACTCAGACAAAGAGATCACCCTGGGCCACACTTTGGCTCTGACCCAGCTATGGCAGGCCTGGTGTCAGTGGTCTGTGGCATCCTGTGACCAGACAAACTACCTCCACGTCCTGCCACTGACCAGTTCCCTCCGCAGAGTTGTGAGCATTCAGAGAGACTCAAGCTCCCTCCCAATCCAAGCCCTCAGGTCATTCAGCCAGCCCAGCTGGATGACCATTAGCTCCTCCTGGCTTCCTTTCTGCACTTGCTGCTCACCTCAACTGCTCACAGTCAGAGCTTCTTCTGATTAAAGACAAGAGTATACTGTCTGTCACTGTGACCTGCATGCCCCGTAGTCACAGACAGTGACGACAAATGTTCTGCAACCAACCTCCTTTGTCAGTCCTTCTCAGTCCCACTCCTATCTGCTGCCACAGACCTGTGCTGCCTCATCACCACTGGCAGCACCTGTCCAGAACACCATACAGCGGTCAGCACACACTCTACTGCAGACAGTAACATTCATCCAGGTGCCAGGCATTCTCTAGGCAGACTCCCCTCTCCCAGGCTCTGAAACAAAATTACATATGCGACCTGGCAGCTGCTCGGCTCACTCAACTGCTGACACTCCGTTTCCTCCTCTGTCATACGAGTCCATGACCCCACCCTCACGACAAGAAAGGCACCAACAACTGAGGTGCTGCTTACACATCGAGCAGGTGATGTCTGTATGGTCAAGTTAATGCACACAAGGACTTGATATGAAAGCAGTGGGGGGAGTGACAGGTTTACTGTGTGGGCGGGGAGTGCATGGTAAGTAATTGAACAAAACCATGGTGCCCAGACCCTGGCCCAGATCTCTATCGTCTCTCCTCACCAACCCCTCCCCCTGTCCCAGCGAACTCAGTGACTTCAGCCTGGCTCCTAGTCTGTCATCCATTTAAAAAAAAAGGCATCATGCTGTTTCAAGTATCTCAAGGGAATTAATAAGGTACAGGAGGGTAGTATCTTTCAGAAGAAGAGATGTCTTCCGGGAGTCTTTCTGGAGGCTGAGATGCTGCCCTATTTGCAGACAACTCTCTGCCCTGAGGGAGGAAGTTACCCGTCTTCAGGCCGCACTGGACAGTAGTAAGGGAACCTTCCCCCAGGCCACACTGGACAGTAGAAAGGGAACCTCCCCCATCCAGGGAGCACCACAGCCACCACCACTACCTCAGAGGTGGGGAAGAAAGCACAGCAGTTGGACCACAGTGGGCTCAGGGAGGGTGAGGATGGTGGAACAGAGGCACACCCAGTCAATTGTTCCACTCCACAATCCATACACCATTCTGGGGGAGCACAGCTCCCCTATGGATGCACCCGCAGAGAAGACTGATGACAACTGTCACAAGGGAGGCCCACAGGAAGGAGGCAGAGGACACCACAGGGAAAGGAAGCAGCTCCTGGTGGGGGACTCAATTATTAGAGGGATAGAACTGGGGGGAGCAAGGAAAACTGAAGTAAGGTGCCTGCCTGGTGCCATGGCTTGAGGGACAGGAAGCGCATCCTCAGGATCACGAGAACAGCTGCAAGGGAGTCTGAGCTGGACGTCATTGTCCACCTAGGGACAAATGACTTGGCTCATCATGAGATTAGAGCAGTGCAGGAGGACATTGTAGAGTTGGGGAGGGGCCTAAGACAAGTAGCACACACAGTATCCTTCTCAGAGGTGCTGCCTGTCAATGACATGGGGGAGGCGAGGGTAATTAGCACCATGCAGTTTAATGAATGGTTGAGAAAATGGTGTGGAGCACAGGGGTTTGGCTTCATTGGGGACTGGGGTTCCACCTGGAGGGACACCAGCCTATACTGGCAGGATGGTCTGCATCTGTCCAGGAAGGAACAAGTCTTTGAGCAATCGGTTTAAATGCTTCATTGGCAAGCTTTTAAACTAGTCAAAGGGGGAGGCACTGATAAGCAGCAGGAAAATCCCAGCCTCTCCCTACAAAACAGGGTACTAAATGAGAAAAAGACCGAGGTAGAAAGGTCAGTGGGGGATGCTGCAACAGAAGGTAAAGCCATCAAAAAATGGAGAGCAATGAGTACCAATGCCTGTAGTCTGGGTAACAAGCTTCCTGAATTAGTGGCCCTGATGGAGGAGAAACATCTGGATATCATGGCAGTCACAGAAACATGGTACACACAAAACCATGACTGGGACGTAAACATACCAGGATACACTATCTACAGGAGGGACAGGGAGGGTAAAAGAGGAGGAGGAGGAGCTCTTTACATAAGGGAAGGAATAAAAGCAACAGAACAAAAGGGTAAACAGGGAGGAGAAGAAGCACTGTGGGTAAATTTGGAGACAGGCAATGGCACCACAATCCACACAGGGGTTGTATACAGACCCCCTTCTCAGGGGGAGGAAATGGACAAGGAAATGATAGAAAGTATACTTAGAATGGCAGAAAAGGGGAGATATTGCTGATGGGTGATCTGAATATGCCAGATGTTAACTGGAGTGCAGTTACAGCAGCACTTCGAAGAGTGGGGTTATTCTAGATGCCCTACAGGGGCATGCCTTAGACAACTAGTACTGGAGCCCACTCAGAGGGAGCAATCTTAGACCTGGTTCTCTCAAATGGAGATGGAGAGGGATCACAGATGCAGAAGTGGGTAGCCATCTGGAAACTAGCGACCATCGAACAGTATGGTTCACAATAAACACAGCAATAGAATCAAGCCATACAAAGGCAAAAGTACTGGACCTTAGGAGGGCTGACTTTGCCAAAATGGGTGAGTGCCTAAGGAATGCACTAGCAAATGGGCAGGAAGGAGGGTGGAAGAACAATGGGAATAATAAAACTGCCATCACAGAGGTAACAAGCCTTTGTGTGAAGCAAATAAACAAAACAAAATGATGTAAGAAACCACTATGGTTCTCAAAGGAAGTGGCAGTGAAGGTTCAAGAGAAAAGAAAGCATTCAGGAAGTACAAGGAATCGCAGAAGGAGCAGGACAGAGAACTGTATCAGTTTAAGCAAAGGAGGCTGGGAAGGCAGTCAGAACAGCAAAGGCCCAAACCGAGGAAAAGATAGCCAACTCAGTTAAGAAGGGGATAAAAACCTTTACAGGTACATCAGGAGCCAAGGAAGACCAAGGGAGGGATAGTGAGGCTTAATAAAGGGGAGGTAGGGTGGGCAGAGGGAGACTGTGAAAAGGCAGAGATACTAAACAAATATTTTTGCTCAGTATTTACAAATGAAGAGGTGGAGGTACCTAAAACAAACAGTAGAAACCATTTGGATATAGAAGTTGATACCAGCCCATTTACAGAAGAAAGGGTTCTGAAAGAACTCTTAAAACTGAAAGTGGACAAAGCAATGGGGCCTGATGGGATTCATCCCAGAATTCTAAAAGAACTAAGGGTAGAACTAGTGACACCACTGACTATCCTTTTTAACAAATCATGGGAGGATGGGGTGGTACCCGAGGTCTGGAGGAGGGCAGATGTGATTCCCTTCACAAAAGTGGGAGTAAGGCAGAAGCAGGAAACTACAGACCTGTTAGTTTAACCTCAGCGATAGGAAAATGATGGAATCACTTCTGAAGGAAAGAACTGTCGAGTATCTAGAGGCCAGAGGGGCACAGGACCCTAGGCAGCATGGATTCACAGCGGAAGGTCATGTCAGATGAATCTGATAGATTTCTTTGACTGGGTGACCAAAGTAGTAGATCAGGGAGGGGCTGTGGACATGGCCTACCTAGACTTTAGCAAGGCATTTGACACAGTCCCACACAAAAGATTAATATACAAGTTAGCCAGCCTGGGAGTGGGTCCCAAGATGACAGCCTGGGTAAAGAATTGGCTGGAGAATAGGACACAGAGAGTCATAGTAAATGGAGTCGACTCAGAAGAAAGGGGGGTTACTAGTGGGGTACCGCAGGGTTCAGTATTAGAACCGGTCCTCTTCAATGTCTTTATAAGCGACATTGCAGAGGGACTGGAAGGAAAAGTATGTCTCTTTGCAGATGACACAAAGATCTGCAACAGAGTTGATGCACAGGGCGGGGTGGAAAGGATGGGAAGGGACTTGGCAAGGTTAGAGGAATGGTCAAATGTATGGCAGCTTAGATTCAATGCTAAGAAGTGCAAGGTAATGCACCTGGGAAACAAAAACCCAGGGGAAGAGTACACAATGGGGGGTGAGATACTAACAACAACAAAAATGGAAAGGGACCTGGGGGTAGTCATATCAGATGACCTAAAGGTGGGCAGGCAATGTGAGAGGGCAGCAAGGAGGGCTGGGGAGATACTGGGATACATAGGGAGAGGCATCACCAGTAGAAAATAGGAAGTTATTATCCCTCTGTACAGACAGCTGGTGAGACCCCATCTGGAGTACTGTGTGCAGTTCTGGAGACCCAATCTCCGCAAAGACATAGACAGGATGGAAGCTGTCCAGAGGAGGGCAACTAAAATGGTGCAGGGTTTGCACTGGAAGACATATGAACAGAGACGAAAGGAGCTTAATATGTATAGCCTCGAGGAAAGGAGGGAGAGGCGGGACATGATAGAAACATTCAAGTACCTCAAGGGAATCAACAAAGTCCAAGAGGATAGCATCTTTCAAAAAAAGAGGTGTGCAAGAACAAGAGGGCACAATTTGAAGATGGGGGGCTCAGAGGTAATTAAGGAAGTATTTTTTCACAGAGAGGGTTGTGGATGCATGGAACAGCCTTCCGGAGGAGGCTGTGGAGTCAAAAACAGTGGTGGAATTCAAGCATGCATGGGACAGTCATAAGGCCATTCTAGGGGGTGGGGGTAGGAAGAAGTAGGCTGCTGGTTAACTAGGATCTGCAGCTTATCCAGTAGGTAGGGAAATGGGCAGACTGGGTGGGCCAAGCGGTCCTTATCTGCCGTCAAATTCTATGTTTCTACGTTTCTATGTGCAAGAATAAGGGGGCACAATTTGAAGACAGAGGGGGACAGCTCAGAGGCAATGTTACAAAGTATTTTTTCACAGAGAGAGTCGTGGATGCATGGAACAGCCTTCCTGATGAGGTTGTGGAGTCAGGAACAGTGGGAGAATTCAAGAATGCATGGGACAGGCATAAGGCAATTCTAGTGGGGGGGGCGGGAGGAAGTAAGCTGTTGATTAACTAGAATCTGCAGCTTATCCATCAGGTAGGGAAATGGGCAGACTGGGTGGGCCAAGCGGTCCTTATCTGCCATCAAATTCTATGTTTCTATGTAACACACACTAGGATATGCATGCTGCTTTCATGCACACTAGAGCAGCTGACAGTGGGCCCCCCAGAACTTAAGTAACTGAACAGAACAGTGGGTCAGGTTGGGTTGGGCTGACCCTCACTGGGATGGGTAGAAGCAAGATGATCGTGCTGCTGTTTCATGCATACAATAACAGCTGACTGCAGGCCCCCCAAGGAACTCAAGTAATTGAACAAAACCATACTTCAGACTGAGTCAGGTTTGAGCCTCTCTGGGATGGGTAAGGGCAGGCTGATTGTGCTGTCAACTCAGCTGGCTGCTTAGCAGCATCATGCGGAAAAAGGATACAGTCGCTCTATGATATGAGCAGCTCTCCCCATTCAACTACAAGAAGTTTACACCCACAAGCACTAAAGAGTGTCATGATCAGCCTGTGATGTTGGGAGAGCGATGCAAGAGCGTGGTGTCGCAATGCATTTGTCCGGTGGTTAGGCAGCACAAAGAAGCTGCACTCTCTTCAACAAGCTCACTGCAGGAAGAATGTCCATTATGGATAAGAATTTGGGCTTTGAAGATGAGTCGTCACTCCTCCAGTGCAAGTGTTTCCTCAACGAGTCTCCAGTAAGGCCGGCTGAGTCAGTGGCTGTGAAAAAGTAGTGATGTTAGTGGTCTCACGGAAAATGTCTGGAATTGGTTCGAATGGATAAGGCCTTGAAAATTTTTGCTGACGCACACCGTTGTTTAACTTCAGCGGTTTGTGCAGAAAGTCCCTCAAAGAGCTTTGTTAGCTGTCTGGAGAATTTGGTTCCTGGAAATGGTCCGAAAGGACAGAGTGATTCATAAGCGCTAACAAGGTATCTATTTTGAAGTTCATAAAATAGAGGGAATCGTGGGAAGTCCAAAGCCAGGAGCCAAGACAGCTAAAAAGGAAATAAAAAGGAGAATGCACCACAGATAAAACACTGAGATACTGCGAAGAAGGGGAAAGAGAAGTGAGTACCAGAGAACCTGATGCAAGGAAAGGAAGAAGACTCTGACCCTGTGCAAGAGGTTGAATAAGAGGGCCTAGAAAAGTAGTCGGATTTAATGAAGTGGTGTTGGAGATAAGTAGTTGAATCTCTCTTCTCAAAACATTGTTCTTTCTGTACAAAAAAATGTGGTGTGGGGTACGGACGTTGTGAGAATTATTTAAGTGGTCAAAGAAGCCTACTTCTGAAATAGACTAATCTGAATTTCCACAGAACACATTAAAAGAGAAAAGGGGAGTGGAAAAAAGACATTTAAAACAAGCAAAAAATAAGATAAGACCCATTTAAAACATACCGAAGAGGGAACAGAATAGATTATAGTGTATGGTAGAATGTTGTTCTGTCTTGAAATACCACCATACCAAAACGCTGTTCGGCCACAGATACTAAAATGTATGGAACGCTGTTCTGATCGTACGTGCGGAACAGTGTTCCATTTAGACTTAAAACGTCGAATCGTGTTTTGAAACCATGAACTGAAAACCACCATGTGGCAATATAATTTAACACTACACTAGAAACTGATGCAGCAGTTTTCGGACACTGGAGCAGTTCATTAGCAATAACAGAAGATGCAGGATCAACTAGATATGCTATGTATACTTACAAATTTATTACAATTCTGTTCTCACTATGCATGACATCCCACCGACATGTTTTTTTTTCGTAAATCCCTCCCACAGTAGGGCAGCAACCAATAGCAGTGTGCACTGCTAACATAGGGATGTCCAGTCCCTAGCAACCACACAACTCGCCATGTGAACGAACAGAAGGCAACAATTTCTTAGCCTATCTAAAATCCATTTTGAAAGTGGAAAAATACCAGTAAAATAATTTGAGGGGCACCATTCACTATAAAATATACAGGATGGGTAACCCCATACAGAACGAGTGTGTTCTGCCACCTCGGGGTCCGATTCCCAAGGACCTCTCGAGCCTCGCTCTTGAGGTCACAGGGAATCAGACCCCTCTGTGGCAGAATACACTGGTTCTGCATGGTTACCCATCCAGTATTCTCTATATCTACTTTTTTTCAAAACTCAGAAAGTAAAAAAAAATCTGTTATAAAAAGCAACCACAAGGGGGTGGGCCAACATAAAAAAGGTACACCTGAATTGGGAAAGGGGAAACTAAGACAGCTACAATTACCATCTAAGAATTGTTGCAGTCTATCAGGTTCAAACATAGGCAAATGGGCCCCAAAGCTCAAGGCGACTCTGGCAACAACAAAAAAAAAAAAAAAAAAAGGCAGAGCAGCACCTAATATTGTGAACAAATCAATACAAGGTGACCAAGGGGCAGAAATACAGGTTACTCACCTGTAACAGGAGTTCTAGGAATGGTATATGTTGTTCATCCACACTCATTGGCAGGTATCCTTGCCGCTTTAAATCTTGCCGGAAGGTCTTCAAGCTTGCTCCTCCCACCCACCCGGGTGGTATAACTCTGGCTCGCCCCATGGCCTAGATCTGGCCAGCTGGAAGAGCTCAGGTTGTGCGTCCCAAGCTGGGGAGGTCGAGACTGTAGGGATGAACAATATACCATTCCTAGAACTCCTGTTACAGGTGAGTAACCTGTATTTTAGGGACATGGATATGTTGTCATCCACACTGTCTGGCAGACTCCTAGCAGTTCTCCGGGAGGAGGGGCAAGCAGCACACCCCAATACTTACTTGGGAAGAGACTGAGAACCGAGGCCCCAAAACCAGCATCCCGGGCGTGACTCAAGGTCGATGTGGTAATGGGTAATGAAGGTGTTGCTGACTTCCAGGTAGCAGCCCTGCAGATTTCCTGGATAGGGACGTCCCTGGAAGCAGCCACCGTTGCAGCAGTATGGCGGGTGAATGAGCTCTTATCCCTCTGGGAGGCTCCATGCCCGCCAACTATAACAGAGATCTATGCAGGAGGTTACCCACCTGCTTATCGTCGCTTAGCTGCAGGTCTGCCAGATCTTGACTTCAGCGTGGGTGACAAACAGCTGGCGAACCTCTCCCAATTTCACCCGTGCGCTCCTATAATAAGCGAGCGCTTCTAGGGTCCAGAGTATGGAGCCTATATTGACCTCGAGGTGTAATTGGGGTAGAACACCGCAGAGTCAACACCTGGTTAAGGTGAAACTCGACACCACCTTCGGAAGGAATTTCGGTGGGGCGCAGGACAACCTTGTCCCTGTGGAAGACCAGGTAAGGAGACTCGATGGAAAGCGCCTGGAGCTCTCCCATCCTTCTGGCTGACGTGATAGCCACCAAGAAGGCGGTCCTTCCACGACAGGTGAGAGAGAGCACACCTGTGCATAGGTTCGAATGGCTTGCCCATGAGCTTTGCCAGTACCAGCAGTAGATCCCACGGAGGTGGGGGTTCCCGCACTGGAGGGAAATGTGATCAAGGCCTTGAAAAAGCGCCAGACCACCTTCTCTCTCTCAGCCGACTGCTTCCCCGGCCCGCGCCTGTAAGCAGAGATGGCTGCCAGGTGCACCCTTAGGGTCGCCGACCTAAGCCCTTGACTAGAAAGGGACCATAAATAGTCCAAGATGCTTGCCAAGGAACAGGAGGAAGGGTCCAAGCCCTTGCCTGACACCAAATGGAAAACCTTTTCCATTTGAAGGCATAGCATTTTCTGGTCGACTCACTGGGACGCCTCAACTACATTGAGGACCTCGTCGGAAAGACCCAAGGCCTGGAACTCTAGCAGCTCAGGAACCAGGCCGTCAGGTGCAGGGATTGAAGGTCCGGATGGAACACCTTCCCTGATTGACTGAGAGCAGGTCCGGGTGAGCTGGAAGCGCGCGGAGTCCTGGAGCTGAGACTGAGGAGATCTGGGTACCAGAACTGGCAAGGCCAGTCTGGGGCTATCAGAATCACCTGCGCCTTGTCCTCCTCACCTTGAGAGCACCTTGTGGATCAAGGGAAATGGGGAAAGGCATAAAAGAGGCCGGGGTCCACTGCCTCGAGAAGGCATCCCCGCAGCGAGCCCTGCTGAGGGCGGGCATGGAACAGACTCAGCTTAGCTTCTCCCTGAGGCAAACAGGTCCACCTGAGGTGTGCCCCAATGGGAGAACAGATGCTGTACCTCCGGCAGGAGAGACCACTCGTGGGATGCAGCCCCTATCCGGCTCAGGGCATCGGCCAGGGTGTTGGAGGCTCCTGCCCGCGTGAATGGCTAGGAGATCCGCCTCCAGGCTGCGCAGAGTGACCAAATGCGGAGGCTTCCTTGCATAAAAGCATGGAGCCGCGTCCCGCTGTGCAGTTTAGATAGTACATGGTCGTGGTGTTGTCCGCCTGGACTCGGACCACTTGACCCGGAGGAACGGAGCAAAGGCGGTGAGAGCTGAAGGACCGCCGAGCTCCAGCAGGTTGATGTGGCCAGGGACTCCTGGGGACCAGAGGCCATGAGCCGGTGTTCCCCAGATGGGCACCCTAACCCATCAGAGAGGCATCGGTCGAGAGAGAGACCGTCGGCTCGGGGCGGACGAACGGGATGCCCTCCTGCAAATGATCTGGAACGGTCCACCACTGGAGAGCGTTCCACATCCCCTGTGTCACCGACTCAAGCTGGTCCAAAGGATTGCAGCGTTGTGACCACTGGCTGGCCAGTCCCCACTGAAGGGGACGCATGTTCCAGCGGGCCCAACGGACCACGCTGGTGCAGGCCGCCATGAGACCCAGGAGGCGCAGGAAGTCCCGGGCAGGGCGCAATTGCCCAACCAAAATGATCAGGCAAAGGAGGAAAGAACCTCGGCCCTGTCCGCGCTGAGCCGCTCTGGCCTCGAAGAGAGTCGAGCTGCGCCCGATGAATAGAATCACCTGCTTCCGCTCGAGTTCGACTTGGCCTCGCTTGGATAAGGAGGCCCAGTTGAGAGCAGACCTGAGGGCCACATCTCTGGACCACTCCGCCTCCTTCCTGGAGGGAGCTGCTATCAGCCAGTCGTCCAGGTAAGGGCACCCGGACCCTCGGCGCCAGGGAATGCTGTCACCACTGCCATGCATTTGGTGAAGACCCTGGGAGCTGGAGACAAGCCGAAGGGCATGGCTTGGAACTCGAAGAGGGATCCTTCCGCTCGGAAGCGAAGGAATCTCTGGTGAGACGGACGGATAGGGACGTGAAAAAACGCGTCCTGCAAGTCCAGAGAGCAGAACCACACGCCGCGTTCCAAGGATGGTATTATCTGAGCCAGAGTGACCATCCTGAAGGTTCGAGACCTTAGGAACTTGTTTAGGTCGTGTAGGTCGAGAATGGGGCGCCAGCCCCCCGTCCGCTTAGGAACCAGGAAGTACCTGGACACAAACCCTGGGTCTGAAGGAGGGTCCACCACCTCTCTTATCACACCTCCTTCTGGAGGAGGGAGGCGATGTCGGCTCGACGGCCGCCAGTGAGCTGGGGATCCCAAGCCCCCGAGGCGGCCGGCTCTGAAGGGTGGTGCCTGCTCGATTCCAGAGGCGCCTCTTCCCACCACCTCAAGACCCACCTGTCCGTGGAAACAGCGGACCAGGCGGAACGGAAGTGCAGGCCGTCCCCACGGGGACCCAGGGGTAAGGTGGCGGGAATGGGGCGACACCCCTCAGCCCGTCACTGGGCAGGCTTGGAGGAGGGACCGGCCAGGGACCTCCTGGCCTTTTCCTCCCTGCCTCCTGTTAAGGAAGCCGGCAGCTTGGGTTTGGGATGCCAAGGCCGAGCCTGCTGGCCCTGGCCGTTACTGGGTCGGGCGCGCCGGGGCTAGAAAGGCCGAAGGGCTTAGGCTGTGGCTGCGGCCTTTGTCCTTCTGAGCGGAAGAGACCGAGTCAAGGTAGCATTGGACTCTCGATCCTCTGCAGGTGACCTTCCACCCCAGGGCCGAAGGTCAGTCCCAAAAGGGAACATCCGCCAACTTGTGCTGGGTATCCGGTAAAGGTGGATATCCTCAGCCAAGCCAGCCGACGCATAGCCACTGCGGCCGCCACCGATCTGGCACATAAGTCCCCTATATCCAAAGCAGTCTGGAGCTGCTGTTTGGCCACTGCCCTGCCCTGGTCCCGCACCTGCTTAACCGTAGTCTGCAGATCGGCGGGAAGATGAGGATGACCTCATCCAGGAGCCCAACAGGGCATGAGAAAAATGTGCCATGAGGACGGCCGAACTGGCCTGACAAAGGCCGAGAAGGACGAGCGAGACTTTTCGCCCGACATAGTCCAATTTCTTGACCCTTGTCAGGAGGTTTGTCCCATCCTGGCGTTGCCGGGCGCCGAAAACGCTGTCGGTAACCAACCCTCAGCAGAGGGTGTTCAAAACCGGACAAGGAACCGGTGACCGATACTTCCTGGCCATCCTGGTCAAGGCGCAGGGCAGGAAGCAGGGCGCTGCCAAGCCCAGTGCCGACCCACTATGGCCTCGGCCACCGGAAAGGCCTCCGCCGGAGAATCCCCTCGGTCCAGAATCTCCGTGAGGGGATACCTGGCCCGTTTGGAAACGGGTTCGAGCTCCATCCCGGTGGACTCGAGATGAGCCGAAGCAGTCCTAGGAAGGACGACGGGCTATCGTCCATTGACTTACCTCCTGGAAGACTCCAAGTCCAGTCGCTTGGAAAAAGGAGGAATCATCTTCGGACTCGAAGAGTCCTCGAAGAGCTGCCTCTGGCCTGAGCCACCCTTCACCTGCCGAGGTCGGTCGGGAGTGAGGGTAACTGACAGCCGATGGGGTAGACCCTTAGCCGACTGAGAATCCTTGGTCGGAGCCCCAATAGGTGGCTGTGGAGGCGGAGGTTCCACTGGAATCGGTGGAGCAGCTGGTTTTGGCCGAACAACCGGCCTGGGTATAGGCTCCTCGGATAAGTCGAGGGGTTGTGTCGGCCGCTCCGGTGACAGCCACTTAATGGCCGGGGAAGGCGACGGGGTCGGCTTACTCCGGCCAGGCTGTTGCAACATGAGGTCCTCGAAAGTCGACGAATTTACGCCGAAGCCTCCCTCGTCCAGGAGGACGAGACGAGCCCGGCAACGCCGCCATCGCAGTGCCGAGACCGAGAC
Organism: Neoceratodus forsteri; assembly: GCA_016271365.2. NCBI lineage: Eukaryota > Metazoa > Chordata > Ceratodontiformes > Ceratodontidae > Neoceratodus > Neoceratodus forsteri. Next base: position 639,201,555 of record CM057450.1, on the reverse strand, counting down.
CGCCTCGACGGTGGGATCGGCTGGACCGCAAGAGGTCCGAGACCGAGATCCCGAATTTCCGAGGTCGGTGCGGGAGGTGTCGGCCGGAACCGGCATCTCCTTCGCTCGGATGGTCCATCCGAGGGCTCGAACGGAGGCACAGGCGAGCCCACGGGATCCCCAACCTCCCGGGGAACCGGGAGAGGGAACCGGCCGCTAAAGGCGACAGCCTGGCCCAACGGTCGAGAAAAATCTCGGACTTCGCCGGTGGGAGTCTCGGTCAACTGACCTGATCGGGACACCGTGAGGCCAGTGGTCGGGCCGGCGGTCGATCGAAGCCGACGGCCGACGACTGGGAGAGGGACCTTCCCCTCCCAAGAGCGCCGGAGGGACTCACCCTGTCCTTCTTTTGGACCGAGAATAAGGTCCAGCAGACGAGGCCCTTCTCCCTTAGTGGAGAGGGACAGACAAAGCTCCTTAAAAGAAGCCATGTAGGAAGAACCCAGAGAGAGCGGGATAAATGCCGCGGCCGAGGAAGATACGGCCCGCGCCGCCTCCTCTTCGAGCGACCATCCGCTCGAAGCTGATCCCTTGGCTCCCGCCGCCCAGCGGACCGCCAACCGGGCCTCCTTGACTTCACCGAGGGAACGCTCGACGGCCCAGTTACATCGGGCAGCACGGTCTCTTTATAGTTTAGCTCGAGAAAAGATGAGCACAGGTCGAAGCCCGCGGGTCGTGCTCAAGGCCTAAGTAGACACACGGGAGTGTGGATCCGCCCGAGACATCTTCTGCCGCATGGGCATCTCCGAAACCGGGAGTCGATTTGTCCATCGCAGTCATGAGGGATCAAGACTGAAGTCTTTTTCGCAAAATTTATTTTTAAACGCAAAACGGAGAAATAGGAACCAGTCTCAAACGCAGAGCGTTAAGGAGGGAACCTGAGCTTCCAAGCGGTAAGGAAGATCTGGCATCATGGGGCGGAGCCGAGAGTTATACCACCCGGGTGGGTGGGAGGAGCAAGCTTGAAGACCTTCCGGCAAGATTTAAAGCGGCAAGGATACCTGCCAATGAGTGTGGATGAACAACATATCCATGTCCCTAGAACTGAGTAATACAAAAGGAGACAATACTTCAGTAGAAAGCCCACTAACCTTCTCAGAACAATTTCAGCAGTCAGATGAAGAAACAACGGTTAATATGAAACAACAGGAAGAAGCAGAAAAGAAGAGGAAATAGCAGGCTCTAGCCAAAAGGGGACCAATAGAGACACACCAACAGAGTGGGCACTACAATTAATTAAAAATGTCACAGTATTACAAACATCAATAGATAAGCTGCAACATCTTCCCGATTCCTTAAAATAAATTATCGGAAACCATTACCAGTATGGATTTAAAACTGGAACAAAGAAGAAAAAAAAAAAAGACTAGATGAAATAGAAACAAGGCACTCAAAACTAGAAGATGCAGTGACTCCAGTGTTACATGAGGTTATATCATTACAAAAACAGCAGGACTCTCTCGGAATGAAAGTGGACAATCAAGAAAACTGTGCAAGAAGAAAAACATTCACATCTTTGGTTTGCTGCCTGAATGGAAACAGAACACTCTCTAAAAGAGATAGTCACGTGCGTTATCTCTTAAATTTTGGGGACTGAACTGGAATAGATACGCTGCATTGGCTCATGTATGGAAGAGAAGAGGCCAGGGGGAATGCTAGACCAGTGATTGTTAAAATATTAACATTAGTAGGAAAAGATAGGACAATGCAGGTGTATTTTATAACAAAAAACTTTACATATAAGGAACAAGCTGTATATTTAAAGCATGATTATTCAGAAGTGCTATAGGAACAACAGAAACAATTTGTGGGGTTACAGCAAAGGTTATGTAAAGAAGGGGTTAAAGCTTATGTATTTTTTTCCTTCCAAGTTGAAAGTGATACTTAACAATCAAAATCTGTTCTATAATACTATTTCTGATGAGGTACAAGATTTAAAGATACGTTTGCCAGGAATTTTTCTACTTTTGAACAGGGGTAAAGAGAAGAGAAGATGAAGGAAGAAAAGAAGATTTGGAAATTACGACTGATTAGATGGTTTAAAAAAAGAAATGGCTTTTTTTTCTCGTGTGAAGGTGGTGGGTTTTGGGGGGGAGGGGCGAGCCACTGCCAAACAGTTGTCTCCAAGAGGTGAAGGGAGATGCCATATCAGGATCTCTGGTATAAAGGAGGAAGGAGGGGGGGGCTGGGAAGGGGGAATTTTAAGAATACTGTTAAAAAGGAGATGGACAAGAGAGGTCAAGGTCAACTAAAGGTCAAAAAGTATAAGATAAAGAGGACTGGTGGAAAGGTATGGCAAAATGATGGGTTTAGTTAAAGAGTAACCTGGAATGTGAATGGTATAAATTAATCAATTAAAAGAACAAGAAGCTTATCTAGAATTAAAAACTTAATCCCAATGTAACCATGCTCCAGGAGACCTTTTCAAATGCTAAAGAGATAGAACGATTAAAGGTGTCCTGGACAATTGTACCATTCACAGAGTATGAATAAAAAAAGTGCAGGGGTTGCCCTCTTATTTAGTTAAAACCTTGAAGGGAAAATAGTGGCTCTTGTCGTGGACAGGATGGGGAGAATTGTGTTGGTAAGAACAGAATTAGAGGGTCTTGATATCATTTTTGGTTCAATTTATACCCTGTTTAAGTTTTTTGGAAATGTTTTAGCTGAAATAAGTAAATAATTATTTACTTGGAATTGTACAAATTTCGTTCTAGGAGGGGATCTCAACTATACACTAACAGTCTCTTAGATAAAACTTCAACAAGCTCTAAATGGCACAAATATAACGCAAGGCTTCTGCAAGGGTTCCAGTCTAGACACACATAATATGGTTGATTGAGAGGCCTTTCGGCACCATGCAATTCTGCTTAAAGTTGGACCAGCATAACATTCTGTGGTGATTTGCATATGCAGTGCATGATGCTTTGCATTGTGGGGGCATGTGTGATTTTGTATTTTATGGAAGGATGTACATAGAAATGAAAAAGTTATCACATACTATTCAGCCAGACATAAAACGCATTCAAGGCTAAATTACATTTTTATGTCCAAAGAACTTCTGATAAACAGTATGGGTACTGAGGCCAACATTAACTCCCTTCCTATCTCAGATCATAATTTGGTCAGTTATAGTACAATATTAGGGATACAAAATAAACAGGCACATTGAGGATTAATAATAATTTATTAAAGGACAGCCATTTCAAACAAAATATTAAGAGAGTATACATTGTTTTAATAGACAACTTGGTTACACCACAAAATATTATAGATTCTTGGGACGCCTTTAAGGCTACCATGCAAGGCTGTATAATTGCAGAAGCATCATGGAAAAACAAAGAAAGAATGTTGCCAAAAAAGGGCAGAAGGACAACTTAAAGCATTAGAATTGGCAGTTAAAAATGGAGACTTAGATAAAGAACAGGAATTAAATGAATTAAAAAAAGCTATTAAATGCAACCGAAATCATAGCAGTAAAACATAATTGAGCAAGATACTGCCAAAATTGGAAATCCAACAGTGAAGTAATAGGAAAAATGCTAGAAAAAAGAATGCAGGCCCTGGAAAAGGAAATATCAGGAATTACTATGATAAAAAAAGGGAAGTGGTAATTAAGCAATAAGAAATTGCAAACAAATTTTTTTCAATTTTATGCGGCTCTATATACTTCAGAATGCCATCCTGAAGAAGAAAAAATTAGATATTCTGAAAAATATGGGGTGAATAGGACATCAGATCAGGAAGCAGAAAAAATAAATAAATCACAGCTATGGAAATTGAGGAAATAATACACAGTATGGCGAAGGCTAAATGTGCAGGTCTGGACGGTTACATGCTAGAATTTTATTTAGCCTTTAAAGATACTTTGGTGCATTTATTAGAAAAATTATATAATGAAATGCAAATATCATATAAAATCCCAGATTTCTTTTTTAGGCCCTACATTTCTTTAATATATAAACAAGGGAAGGATAATAGTAAAGTAAAGAACTATAGGCCAGTAGCAATTCTTAATGTAGATTACAAAATATACACCAAAGTAATAAATAATAGGATACTGCCATTATTGAACAAAATTATGCACAACAATCAAACATATTTTATCCCTGGAAGAAATATTCAGTCAGGTTTACACAAGATTCAATTCATTATGGAATACCTTGAAAATTCAAATATGCAAGCAATTTTTCTGGCCTTGGATGCAACCAAAGCGTTTGATAAGCTAGAATGGGAATATATATATTATATATAGCTTTAAGAATCTCTAATTTTCCAGAGGACTTCATTAAAAATATTAAAACTACTTACAGTAAACTGGTAGCACAAATAAAGGTGAAAATACTCTTTCAGAACCCATAAAACTTTATAGAAGGGTAAGGCAAGGGTGGCTGTTGTCCCTATTCCTGTTTGTTACATAGAAGCATAGACTTTGATGGCAGGTAGGAACACTTGGCCCACCCAGTCTGCCTGCCTCCCAAAAATGTGGAATTTCCTCCCCCCTCAAATTTGTCACTCATCCTCCTCCTATTCCATCAGCTCTGCCCTCAAAAACTACCTGGCACCTAGCTGTTCCTGCTATGACCCTCCCTAACTCCCCCCCCCAAGCCCCTACAAGCCTTTGACAATACCCTCCCCTTTTAGTACCCATGCAAATAACCCTGCTGCACCTCCACCTCCCTCCCACCTAACTACCAGCTTTCCTCCCCTTCCCCTTTTCCTCCCCTACAGGCCCTCCCCTGTTCTCTTACTGCAGTTTCTCAATCATCCAATGCTCTATCAAGGGCTTGTTCATTCCCCTCCTTACACCCACATCCCAACCCACCCCCAAAATTCTCTGCATCCTGGAGGCTAGGATTTGGCCTCTCTTCTCTCTTACATTACCCTCTCCCTGGTCTTTCGAAGTCTACCCCTTGCTGTCTACAACCTGCTTCCCTCCTGTCATGCTCTACCTCTTGCTGTCTACAACCTGCTTCCCTCCTGTCATGCTCTACCTCTTGCTGTCTACAACCTGCTTCCCTCCTGTCATGCTCTACCTCTTGCTGTCTACAACCTGCTTCCCTCCTGTCATGCTCTACCTCTTGCTGTCTACAACCTGCTTCCCTCCTGTCATGCTCTACCTCTTGCTGTCTACAACCTGCTTCCCTCCTGTCATGCTCTACCTCTTGCTGTCTACAACCTGCTTCCCTCCTGTCATGCTCTACCTCTTGCTGTCTACAACCTGCTTCCCTCCTGTCATGCTCTACCTCTGCCTTGTGCAGGAAGAGACCTCAGCATACTGGAGGGGCCAGGCCAAGGCAGACCCTTCTCCTCCTCCCTCTTCCTTCTCCCCCTAACCATCCTCCTCCCATAAACCCCATTCTCTGCCTATCCACATTTATCCCTCTCGCCTCTCCTTATTTAGCCCTAGTTACGACCAATCCCTAATCTGTATTGCACTTGCAAACAACTTGCACGTCTGTTCACCTTAGTTAACGTATTCTGTCTGTTACTCCTCACTAACTTGCCCTAGTTCATTCCTACTTGATTTCCTTTCAACCATTTTCTAGCTACTCAGTAATGTGTCACTTAGTGTTTGCCAAATTTTATTCTTGTGTTATTGTATCTACCTAGTTCAAAACTGTTAGCACTGTATCCATCTACTGTAGTTCAAAGTATTAGTATTGTTTTTTCTTTACTTCTGTACAGCCTGCTCACTTAATTTGAATGTAATCAAACTGTACATCTCTACTGTGCACCAAAACTCTTTATACTATCCTCATGTTCCCCTACCCCCAGATCGCACTGGGAGACGAGCAACCTGTTGCTCAGCATGCCTTTCTGGTGAAACATTATAATAAATAAATAAATAGCCAGCCTGGCGGCACTGTGGGTTGAGGCACTGGACGCCACACCACGTGCCACGCTGGTGACCTGTGTTCGGGAATGAGCTCGGGCTGCCGGGGGTCAGCAGGGGAGGGAGAGGATTGAGCGTTCTACAGCAGTTCTCCTCTCCCGGGGAAGGGTGGGCAGGCCGCCCCGCTCCTTGGCTGCCCCCAGGTGGAGGATGGAGGGTAGCGCCAGAGTCAGGGAGACAAGTAGCGTGGCACTGTGACACGCGTGCACCTCCACGCATGCGCGTTCATGTCTGCAAGGGGCAGGACCAAGAAAAACGGAAACATCGGCTGCTGACTCTATGAAGGCCCCTCCACTACTCCAATGCTGCAGCCTCACAGAGCTCTTGGGCCCCGCTCTGGACAAGTGCTCGGGATAGGTGGGGAGGACGGCCCTCCACCCTTCCGCCCCGCCACGGGTGTAATCCGTGGGGGATACAGGGCCTGAGAAATGCCGGGGAGGTAACAGTGGTCACCAGGGACTGATGGAGGACAGAAGCCTGCTGGCAGAGGCAAAGGAGGATAAACACAATACTAAAATAAATAAAAATGTCCCTATCTATTGAATAAGCTGCAGATCCTAGTTTTACCAACAGCCTACTTCCTCCTACCTCCCACTAGAATTGCCTTATGTCTGTCCCACATATTCATAAATTCCCCCACTGTTTCTGACCCCACGACCTCCTCAGGAAGGACGTTCCATGCATCCATCACCCTCTCCATGTAAAAATACTTCCTCATGTTGCCCCCCAAGTCGTCTCCCCTCTATCTTCAAATTGTGCCCTCTTGTTCTTGCACATCTCTTTTTCTGAAAGATGCTACCCTCTTGGACTTTACTGAGTCCCTTGAGGTACTTGAAAGTTTCTATCACGTCCCCCCCTCCCTCCTTTCCTCAAAGGTATACATATTGAGCTCTTTTAGTCTCTCTTTGTATGGCTTCTGGTGCAGACCCTGCACCATTTTAGTTGCCCTCTTCTGAACTGCCTCCATCCTGTCTATGTCTTTGCAGAGATGGGGTCTCCTTAACTGCACACAGTACTCCAGATGGGGTCTCACTAACTAACTGTCTTTACAGAGGGATAACAGCTTCCTGTTTTCTACTGGTGATGCCTCTCCCTATGCATACCAGTACTCCCCTAGCCCTCCTTACTGTCTTCTCACATTGCTTGCCTACCTTTAGGTCGTCTGATATGACTAACCCCAGGTCCCTTTCCATTTTTGTTGTTAATACCTCTCCCCCATTGTGTACTCTTCTCTTGGGTTTTTGTTTCCCAGGTGCATTACTTTGCACTTCTTTGCATCACATCTAAGCTGCCATACTTTGACCATTTCTCCAACCTTGTCAAGTCCCTTCTCGTCCTTTCCACTCCCCCCTCATGTTTAAACCCTGTTGCAAATCTTTGTGTCATCTGCAAAGAGGCACAGTTTTCCTTCCAGTCCCTCCACAATGTCACCTATAAAGACATTAAAGAGGACCAGTCCAAGTACTGAACGCTGCGGTACCCCGCTAGTAACTCCCCTTTCTTCAGAGTGAACTCGGTTTACTATTACCCTCTGCGTCCTGTTGTCCAGACAATTTTTTACCCAGGTTACCACCCTGGGACCCACTCCAAGGCTGGCTAACTTGTTTAATATTCTTTTGTGTGGGACTGTGTCAAATGCCTTGCTAAAGTCTAGGTGGGCCACGTCCACAGCCCCTCTCTAGTCTACTACTTTGGTCACCCAGTCAAATAAATCTATTAGATTCGTCTGACATGACCTTCCCACTGTTATAGGGTTAGAACTATTATTGAATGAAATAAGGGCAAATAATACAATAAAGGGGGTGAAGATAGGTAAACAAGAGATTAAATTAAATGCATACGTAGATGATGTCCTACCACTATTACAAAAACTAGAAACAAGTTTACAGGAATTAGCCGGCCTGGTGGCACTGAGGGTTGAGGCGCTGGATGCCACACCTCGCGCCACACCGGCGACCCAGGTTCAGGAATGAGCCCAAGGTACCGGGGGTCGGCAGGGTAGAGAGAGGATTGAACGTCTGTAGACTGCTCTCCTCTCCTCTCTCTGGGGAGGGATCCAGGGACTGCCCGGTGCAACAGCGACCCACAGTGGAAGCCGGAGGGACGTGCGCACGTCAGGCACACAGCAGTGGGATGGAGCTGCGGCAGACGCTCTAAGGCGTCACTGCACGACCGAGCACCAGGGGGGTGGGGTCTCAGGGGTAAAGACAAGAAAAATCTCATACCCTCAGGGAGGCAATGAAACCTCCAGTGACCTGGACCCACTCACCCAATGTTGGCTGTCTATCCCAACTTGATCCTTGGGGATTTCAGGCCTCTCCAAGGAGGCAGGGGAGCCGGAATCCTGAACCCGATTACGTCGTCGGGTGAACACGGTTCAGGCAGGTGATCAGGTGAACCAGTAGCCGAGTGTGGATTCCCGAGAGATGCCCCGTCAGGTTGGAGCAAAAATAAAGTCTACAAAACAAAAAAAAAGTTTACAGGACTTAATAAGAATAATTAACAAATTCTCAAAGACTGCAGAATATAAAATAAACATAAATGAAAAAAATCAGATACAATTACTTTTAATATCGCCCACCCACAAAATTTACAAAATATTGTAAAAACAAATATATAAGATAAAGGAATGAAATATTTAGGGATTAACATAAATAACAAATTAGATAGGTTCTACGCCCTAAATTATAAAGAATTATATGAATCATTAAGAGACAGATTTATAGGATAGTGTAAAATTCCATTATCTCTATGGGGCAAGATCCAGACAATCAAGATGGCGGCAGTTCTTTTTCTATCATATCGATTGCAGACTATTTTTACACCAATAGCAAACACATGGTTTAAACAGATCAACTGCTTAAGAAATTTATTTGGAATAATAAAGCAGCCAGGATCACATGGCATAGATTATGTTTAGCCAAAGAGCAAGGAGGATTGGCTTGTCCAGATGTAGAGACTTGTTATATAGCCAATTTTGTGAAAATGGCAATTAATTGGACAAAAATGAAGAAAATAATACAGAACATGAAACTGCAAATTTAACGGTGAAAGAAGTATAAAATGAGATAATAGATATAAAACAAATTATGTAAACAGTAAAAAAAAAGATACAATCTAAAAGTATGCTTGTAAAAAACTTTGCATGTGTACTCGCCAGGTTCACCAATAGGACTAAATGGGATATATCTCCAACAAATAAAATATGGCAAAACCCTAATTTTAAAATGGATGGGAAGATGTTAGGTAATAAGATCTGGAAAAATAAAGGAATAACAAAATTGCAGGACTTTTATGAAAGAGGACAGAAAATAAAATGAAAACAATTTCGAGAAAAATATACATTAAAAGAACATCAACATCTATTTTTCAACTAATTGAGCAGCATACATACAAAAGATTATAAGCGATGGGAAACAGCCCCGAATAATAAAGAGACAGAAGGGAAACTGTCTAACGTTATTAAGAATAACTCGAAGAAATTATACGCTTGGGTAACAAAAAAATTACAAAAATCCTTCATGGTATTATACAAGGCTAGCTAGAGGCTAGATCTGTGCAGTGAGTGCCACTATTGTGGGGGCTCAGACACTGTCAGCAGCTTGCAAACTGTTCTATTTTATCTGAAGGTACTTTAAATTAAAAACCTTTATTGTGAGCCCTGCTATCAAACGTCATACACGGAAGCAGGAAGGGAATTGTAGTTCTTTGGTGGCAGTGAAGAACTACAATTATTAAACTGTGTCTGTTCTTTTAAAACTTTTATTTATTTTTTGTGTTTACCTTGTGGGCTGCAATTTGCAAACGTGTCTGTGCCTTTTCCACGCATGAGTGGTTGACTCACAAGACTCTTGGATAGTGTATATTTCGCAACACAGTTGCAAGATACCCGTGGCCCTGAGCTATACTTCCGGGTCTCCAAAGCTGTAAATACTGGCCTGCTAGCGAGCAGGGGTGAGTGCAACAGAGGCGGCTGGTAGCGGGCCGCTGCGTCTGCGTGTCTGCTGTGTCCGCTGGGGATCTGAGTTGTACAAATTTCTGTTGTGAGCAAATGTACGTTGTCTCTATTTAAAGTTCTTTCTTCTAATTAAAATGGAGGGCCCTATTAAACAGTGTGGAAACTGTTCTATGTTTTGTTATGGAGAATCTGACAACACCTTTATGTGTGACAACTGTTTGTTGAGTATTGTTTTACGAAAAGTAATAGCTAGCCTACTATATAGACAGTCCACAAATACTGATATTGAACAACTGGAAAACTTTATAGATGAAGCAGTTACTCGGTATACTCTAACTAGCCCTCAGTCACCCTCATTCAATGATGAGCCCTACTGTTCCCCTTCAACTAACACTGCGGATCCCTCATCTCCCCATATTGAGAATTGGGCTGTGGTCCAGAAAGTTAAAACCAAATGCAGAGGTGGTCAAACCTATCACTCTGATCAGGTCCCTCTACATAACAGATATCAAACCCTATCAGACTATAAGGATTATGACTTAGTGGATGAATCTAATACGTCTTCTTTCTGTGAAAAGTCAAATTAGTTAAAACTACTAAACCTAGAGGGAAAAAAGTAAAAAGCATTACTTCAAATAATGGCCCTTATTCTCCACCAAATTGTCATGACCCCTCTGGTATTGAAATTCCCTCCACTCATCAGTACAACAGCCCAGGTACTACACCACAACATCTTACTGGGAATTCGAAACAGATTTTTGTATTGGGGGACTCTCTAATTAAACACACAGACAGGATTGTCTGTGGCCAGGACAAGGTAGATCGCACCTGTTCCAGTTTCAGTAGGGCTAAGGTATGCAACATTACCAATATGATACCTGATAACTTAAAAGACTCCGGTCAAAATCCCTTAGTCATTATACATGCAGGAATTAATGATATCTTAAGCTCCAACCACAAGTCCTTACAACGGGACATAAATGCTTTTAACAACATGCTGGTAGATAGAGATTGCACGGTGTGCTTTTCTGAAATTTTACCTCTCCCTAGAGCAACGGATCTTGTCACTACTAGGATTAAACAAACAAATGAGTGGCTTCTCAAATGGTGCATATCTCAAAACATAGCTTGTATAACCCACTGGGAGAATTTTGTAGATAAATCTCCTTTGTATAGTTGGGACGGTCTCAACCTTAGTAGACGGGTTAGCACCATGTTGGGGAAATTTTTTCTGAGGATAATAACAAACCATTTAAACTAAAGTGGAAGGGGGAGAAAGTGGTATCTCCCCTATCTCTTAATCATCGGGTAAACCAGTCCCTTAAGGGTTATAAATTCTTGTCTCTAAATGCTAGATCGCCGAATATCACTGAATTAGCAGAACTAGAGGCCAAAAGTAAATTATTAAATTTAGATATAATAGGGATAACTGAAACCTGGTGGGACTCAAATTCTGTTTGGAATCAGCAAATTCCAGGTTACAAACTTTATCATAAAAACAGAAATAATAAAAAAGGTGGGAGAGTGGGACTTTATGTTAGAGAAGACATCACATCTTATGAGTTACAGTCAACATCAAATGTAAAATGTATATGGGTGTCTATTCAGATCCAAGGTCACCCCCCAAATTATTGTGGGAAACTGTTATAACCCCCTCTTCTTCCGATCATATTTATAGGGAGGCTTTACTTAGGGACATTGATACATTCTCTGATTATAAAGATGTGGTAATCATGGGCGACTTTAACATGCCCCATATAAACTGGTCCACTCATTCTAACAATAAACAAGATGTTGATTTTTTGAACATGTTAACTGAGAATGGTCCATCTTAAAGGAGAAGTCCTGCTTAAGTTGTGCTTACTGGATTCTTACCTGCACATGCCTATATGTTCAGTAGTGTCTCCCATTAACACCCAGCCGTTTTTAGCCAAAATAGCTATGCAGAAGTAGTTTACTATATTAAATGTTGTGAATAATGTCTTTCCCCTCCATTTTGAATTTCAGGGTCTCCCGGGACGTGTCATCAGCGCAACAGCCGTCTGATGTGTTGCGGTTAATACTGTCCCACGCGCAACGCTTCCTGCCTAACTTTGGTTCCCATCCAGCAATGGGGAAATATTCTGATGACGCGTGCCTGCTCAAGAAAGCACAATCCAGCCCTAGAATTTGTGACAGTGCAAGGCACTGACTGTTTAAAAGCACATTTGTGTAGTACTTCATGTTATCAATAAAAACATTTTAAAAGAATGAAAATACTGTGTCTATTTTTTTATTTGGGAAAACCAGTTCAGATGATTTATTTGTTTATTGCTGCAGTGTTACACTGCTTGTAATGTATGGTTGTATTGGAGTTTTCTGGCTGCACTGTGTTGTGCTACTGGCTCATAATACCATGATTTGTAATATTTCCCTACAAATTAATATTCTCCCTCCAAAAATCCAGCATATTTCAGACTGCTTATCATTGCATTGTGTGTCCTCATCAGTACTGCCTGCCAGCAGTAAGTCTTTGGAAACAATATTTTGTAAATAGCAATCCCCTTTTCCCTGGTAGTCTACTGGCCCCACTCCCATCCCCAAGCGTAAAATAATATAATGCGATCCGTTTTACCCCAGTAGTCTAGTGGCCCCTCCACGAACCGGATTGTAGTGTATGGTATTGTTAAAGAATTCCCTGGTGCCGGCCCGGTGGCACAGAGGGCTGAGGCACTGGACGCCACACCTCGAACCACGTTGACGACCCGGGTTCGGGAACGGACTCGGGTCGTCAGGGGCTGGCCAGGAGTGGGTTGGGTGGGCAGCTCCGCTCCTGTAGCAGCCCCCTGTGGAGACCAGGGGCACTACTACTACTACGTAGCGGCGCAGGAGGGACAACCACAGAAAAGTGGAAAAATGCACACATGCCATCCGGATGACAGCGGCCCGCCTCCCTGCGTCTCTCAGCCGAGTAAACCTCCAGGCTGCATTTCCATGCCCCGGCGATGATGCAAGGGAGTGCTCTGGTCTCTCCTCCCAATAGCCCGGCGCAATATGGTAGAGCACCCCGGCGAAGGGATACGTCCGGTACGACTGGGGCATAGGAGCAGCTGGCTGGTGGATCGGTCTGAGGCGGTAGTGGTAGGACTTGGCCGTCCAAAAGAGAGGATGACAGCAGGCACGGAGGAGGTATAAAGAAATAATGCAGAAAAAAAAAAGAATTCCCTGGTAGTCTAGTGCCCCCCTTCCCGTTACCCCGATAGTAGTTGTCAGGTATTGGAATATGATATGCTCCTCCAACCCCCGTACACCGATTGCTGCATAACCGGAATACATCATAAAACACCACCCTGGTAGTCCAGTGGCACCCCCCACTCACTCAGGACCCCACAGCCCACCCCGTGCCCCCTGTCCCAGCAGTGGCATATGGTCAGCGTGCAGCAAAACCCTTTGCTGACCTCCACAACTGCCCGCCAACTGAGCCATCACAGAATGACAGCTTACAGGTGTGCTGGTGGGTTTTGCTGCCCGCCGACCATATGCCACTGCTAGGAAGGGGGAGTGGGGTGGGCTGTGGGGTCCTGAGTGGCCGGGTTGGGTGCTACTGGACTACCAGCATGGGGTTTTATGATATATTCCAGTTATGCGGCAATCAATGAACAAGGCTGGGAGGGGGGCCACTAGACTACCAGAGCATATCATATTGCAATACCTGACACTATGATTGGGAATGCGGGAAGGAGGAGGGGCCACAAACTACCATGGAATTTTCTAACAATACTGTACACTATGATCAGGTTTGGGGAAGAGAGGAGGCCACTAGACTACCAGTTTAAAAGGGATTGCTTTATATTATTTTACGTTTGAGGAAGGAAGGGGGGGCCACTAAACTACCAGGGAATTTATATTCCATGTATGCTATGGCACTGGACTGAGTGGGGGGCTGGATTGCAGGGCAACTTTGCGCATCCTGCCGTGCGCATCCCCATACAGGACATGCAAATGGGGCCATGATGACATGCAAATGGTCCCATTTGCGCGTTGCATGCCTAATGGCCCCATTTGCAGGTTGCAGTCTGAATATCTGGAATTTGCGCTTGGTGCATCACCAATATTAAGCTTCCAGAAATAACCCTACCTGACAGTACTAAATCGTTTAGCTCTGACCTTTAAAACGTGGAATAACTGTCCATAATTTGCAGTACAACCTCATTTTGAGGAGCAGGTAAATACTAAATTAAATACTAATAACTGCATTTACAATTATGTTTAACTGTGTGTTCATTAGCCTAGTATTGGTCTATTAAGTAGTTCAGCTAGTTTCCGAAAGAGTGTCCCAATTGTTGTTTGTGATGTCACAGTCTTGTCATGTTAAGCACCATGTCTTATAAAAACAATGTCATGAAATACAGCATTCTAATAGACTGAATCAAGGGGTATGCAAGTCACACGTGCAACAGAATGATTAGAATTTAAACGATAAAACATTAATTTAAAAAAAAAAACATTGTAGTTTAGTTGCATTAAGTGTATGAGCAGAGATTGGGTTACCTTTGTTAATCTAGCCCTGAGGAAGTCATGAGATGCAAGGTGAAGCCTCTCTTTAATCCAAGCAATAAAAGCACTATATGGGGAGGTCAGCTGGGGACAGACAAATGCTTTTTATACACACTTCTTATATAAGCTAACTGCACATTAAAAAAAATGTGTTATGCAATAAACTGCAGCAGTGTCACATGCTTATGAAACAGCATTTTTCATAATCATGATATAGAACTGTTGCAGTTTATTGCAGAATACATTTTTTAATGTGCGTTTTTCCTTTTTAGTGGTTATAACACATCGTGGTAGCTTATGTAAGAAGTGTGTATAAAAAGCACTTGGGCCAGCCCAACAATGCAGTGGCAGCACTGTTGACTGCAATGACATGCCAGCACCCTGGTTCCCCTTGTCATGTTATGACATCCTGCAGAGCCTGGATCACTGGAGGGCTGGCACAGTGAAGGGTGGAGCTTCCCAGAGGATGCTTTATTCTGCCGAACGGGGTGGACCGAGTGGACCGCTGCATTACCACCCCCTGTGTAATCACAGGTTTCAAAGAAAGCAAAGACATCAGAATAGAGGACGGGATGAGCGCAGACATCAGGAAAGTCTGGTGTGCTGACTCTCACTGACATCAAACACAGTCTACCCAGTGGGAGGAAGGGGTTAGGTTGCCAAGGGGTAGATGAAGCCCCTCTTTCTGTTGCAGACAAAGTGGGCCTCCAAAGCCAGTGTCTCCACTGGCATCTCCACCTCGTTTGTAATAGCTGGCCTAATGAATATAGGGAAGTGTTATGCCCATCAAGGAGCTGAACATGGTGGAGTCCTACTTTAGTGGAGTACCCGGGGAAGATATTCAGGGTTACAGCATTCCAGGAGATCTACAGAAAACACTGGGGTGGGAACTCTAAGGCTGGGAAAGACATAAGGAAGAAATGTAAGAAGGGCCAATTAGAGGGACCAACAGGGGAATAATATATGGAAAAAAACTGAGGTACTGTAGTAGCTATCATGCAGTCAGTATCACAGAATGTGTCTATGAAGTTTAAAATGTTTTCAGAAATGTGCCCGGGTATCCAGCAAAAATACAGATCAAACAATTTTACAGCTAGCAATGATAAACTAAAATTATTTTTGAATGTTAATTTCCATATAAACTGAAGGAAACTGTATTGTCCATTCCAACATAATCATAGCCACAGGAACAGGCACAGCAGGACCAGGTAGTATAGAAAAAATTATTATGAACAAGTAAGCAATAAGCTGCAATAGGGTTTGCAGTGAGACAGATCTAACAACATGCGACAAGTCAGTAGCAAACAAAACATGTACAAAGCACAGCAGGCACAGGAGGTCAGAAGGGAGTATCAAGAAAGGTTAAGGATGGGCAACAGAACTGTCAGAGAGGTGAAAGCAGATGCAGAGCTGAGGTTAGTAGGTGACAGAGTTCTTGCAATACAGTGCAAACCAGGGAAGGGGGGTGGTCAGGATGAGAAGGGGAAGACAAACTTGCTGAACAAGTCTTTTTGTTCAGTGTATTCACAGTTGAGGACAAGATCCCACTGCAGGAATTCAGCATTAAAGCCAGTAGTGGATCATTAGCGAGTGCTAACCTGGGAGCCCATCACAGAGAACAGGGTGCTGAAGGGCTTACAGGCATTGAAAGTGGATACATCCATAAGCCCAGACAGGACGAATCCATGGGTGCTGAGTGAGATGGGGTAGGACCTAGAGCAGGACCACTGGCAGATCTATTCATCTGCTCCTCAAAAACAGGGGAGAGCCAGGAATTAGATTAAAACAGTTGTGGACCCCCTGTACAAGAGTGGGAAGCGAGACAAGCTTGGACAATTATA
The DNA here is from genome assembly GCA_016271365.2 of Neoceratodus forsteri. Classification (NCBI taxonomy): domain Eukaryota; kingdom Metazoa; phylum Chordata; order Ceratodontiformes; family Ceratodontidae; genus Neoceratodus; species Neoceratodus forsteri. The sequence goes on along the minus strand of CM057450.1, from coordinate 639,185,288 downwards.
GACTGGTCAGTCTGATGTCTACAGTGGGGAAACTGTTTGAGTCAATTATAAAGGAGACACCAGTAGGGTTACTGGAGGAAAACTGTCTGCAGAACACAAGGCAGCATGGGTTTACCGGTAGCAGACTGTGACAAACAAACTTGATGAACTTTTCAACTGGATGACTGGGGGGGCCACGGGATGCCAGTGAATATGCTTGTGTGAGTGCTAATGTGTACATGGATCTGGTCCAGGCTTAGGAACTGGGAGGCCACTGGATGCCAGGAATGCATGTACATTAACCCAGTTTGCCTGCTAAACTCCTATTATTGAATAGCACTCTCCACTGCAAAACCCATTTGGCATTGGCTCAAACCCAGCTGCACCCCAGCAAGCTTTGGAATATTGGTCATGAGATGTAATATTTATGTTGTAGGGTTCCTTCTTTTATCAGTTTTAGACTCGATTCACCCAGGATAGCCCCACAAAATACAATATCTCAGTTTCAATGGTTTCCTGTTGGTACACATTTTTACACTGTATTTACTGATGATGATACAGTGCAGTCCAGCTTTTACTCATGTTTAAAATGTATTTAAACAATTGAAATGAAATACCTATATGTTAATAAGTTTATGCTTTTACACATTGTTATACTATATTTACACATTACAGAAAAGGTGAGAGTCAATATCTCATTTTTAGTGTGGTCTGCTTTTACAATGTATGTTTCCCACACATTAAAACTTATAAGCATACAAAACCTGGCAGCAGAAACAGGCCTTACGGGCTATCAAGTCTGCTTGTACGTGCAGCTACCACCATTATGTTTCAGATGCCCCTCCCAAGACCCCCCTTCTAGCCTCCTGGAAATGCTCAGTGTTCTTTACCTAGCCCCCCTCCCATGGCCTGTCCTCTGTCCTTTTGAAAGTACCCACTATCCTGCATGCCACAACCCCTTCTGGCAGTGCGTTCCATTTTGACACAACCCTCTCCATGAAATAATGCCTTCTCATCTCCCTCCTGAACCTACCTCCCTCCAATCTCAGCCCATTCCCCCTCTTGTCCCTTCCCTTCCTCTGCTTACAGCCCTATGCAACAGGTTTGTTGACCCCCAAGTATTTAAAAGTCTCAATCATGTCCCCCTATCCCTTCACTCCTCTAGGGTGAACAAACCCAGGTGACTCATCTTTTCCTCTTAGGTACTGCCCTACATCCCCTGGATAATTTTTGACTCCTTGCGCTGTACCCCCTCGAGAAGCCTGACACCCTTCCTGGGATATGGACGCCAATATTTCATGCAGTACTCCAGCTGCAGCCTGACCAAGGACCTGTAAAGTGGCAGGATCACCTCTTTGTGTCTGGATGAGAATCCACGTGTGATGCACCCCATCGTCCGATTGGCCCTAGACACCACCCTCTTGTACTGAGCAGAGTTATTCATGCTCCACATTACTATGGCCACCAGGTCCTTCTCCTCCTCAGTGACCTCTAACCGTACCCCACCCAGCCAATATTCCATCATCTGATTCCTCATTCTGAAGTGCATAATTTTTTACTTCTTTGAATTAAATCCCAGTTGCCACCTTGCTGACCACTCTTCAAGACTGATGAGGTCACCACGTAGCTTCTGCCACCCCTCTATGTCATCCACTACTTCCCCCATGTTGGTGTTGTCTGCAACAGACTGATCCTGCTATCTACCCCATGTGCCATATCTAATATGAACAGTCCAAACAACGCCAGGACCAGCACAGAGCCCTGTTGCACACCACTGGTCACTAATTTGGGAGAGTAGCATTCTCCAGCCACCACCACCCATTGCAGTCTATCCCCAAGCCAATTTCTGATCCAGCCAGCCACAAATCCATATCCTTTTGAGTGGCACAACTCCGCCAGCTAAGACTTGAATGCCACAATCCTGTCATTCCTTGCTCTGCTCACCAGTAGCATGTCTGAGAAGGCCACCGATTGCCCAACCTCCTTGCACAACTTCCGTAGTTCTTCATATCTCTCCCTAACCACCTCCACCTGACTTTCCACCAGGTCATTTGTGCCTACATGCACCACTACGTGAGGTTTTTCCCTTACCATTCTGACACATCTCAGCATTGCCTGCATCGCAATTCCTGCTGTTAAGCCAGCATTCCCCCTGCCCTGACTGTTGCCTGCCTCTCTTCTGGTAGTATCATCCTCTCACTCTGCTACCGACATCAGAATCTCGTACCTGTTACTTAACCCTATCCCCCTCCTGCCTGTATTATCCTTTCCTCAACCGTGGAACGTCTTGTGACCCACATTACGCCCCATGCTCCATTCCACCCCTCTCCGACACCTCAACCTCTGAACCCCTACACGCTCGAGGTGGTGCCCCTCCTACCCTCGCTCTGCCCATCCCCTCTTTTAATCTTCTTAAATCTCCCAACAACCAGTCGATTGCTGTCTGCAGTACTCTCAGCTTCGACAAATAGGACATTCCCGCTGCCTCCAGAATGTACCCATCCATACAGATGCCCCACAGCCATTGCATCCCACCACTCTGTCTCCCCTGGCCCCCCTGTTGGTCTCTTGCCTCCTGCACAAGTCTCCCCTCCCTTGATATCAACTCCCCCATGCCATCCCTCTAAGTCTTGCCATCCCACATTCACCATACCTCCTGAATGCTCCCTTGCCGCCACCACCACCCCCCCATCCTGCCCTTTGCACCCCCATCATTATCAGTATACCTTTTGACTTCACAACTCAAAGAGTAGCCCTAACAACAGGATATTGCCTTAAAACTTTAGGAGTAGCACAACACAAGACAAGTGAACAGCCCCAAGGACTTGAATTGTTAGGTTAGTTGTACAGTACCTTGAATTTGCTCCTTTATCCTGCCCCTGGGCTTTACTCCGTTGAGGCTTTCCAGTCATGCTGGTCTCAAGGACCTCCCAGTAACACCACCTCCTGCACCTCTACTGGCTGTCTGTTACAATAGGCATGCTAAGTGTCCCACTTAATGTTGGTAGAGGAGCGGGCAGGGTGTGTGGGACAAAATCCTTGTAGCTCTGGCTTGTCCCCCTGGTCCCCTCTTTGGCTGCCCATCTTGCTCCTGGACGCCTACTGCCAGACCCTCCATTGCAAGCTGCTTCCCCGTGTGGTGCCCTCTCCAATCTGTACCACATGCGGGTTCAGTGACTTGCAGCTTAGATGCAACACTTTCTTTCTACCCTTGGATTTACTCTGTCCGGGCCTGGTGACCTGTCCACCTTCAATGCCAGCAGTCCCTCCTTCACTCTGTCCTTCTCTATCACAACATCTGTGTAACCTTCCCCCCAGCTCATCTTTTCCCTCATGAAGGACATATTATATTAACACATTAACATAATATTAGCATATTATAACTCACATTGAAGAGTTCCATTTTTTAAAACTAAAGATAATGTTTAAAAGAAAAATGTTTTGCTTTGTTGAAAATTATAAAATAAGCAGGGAGTTTTCTGCATCCTGATTGACCAAGAACGTTCAGAACCCAGCTGCATATGGAGCAACAACCACATCTGGGAAACCTTTCGACAATCAGAATGCAGCCCATTTTGATATCCCTGCCTCCCAGAATTTTTTTAGGAACATTTATGGCAGCCATGTTTTTTAGGTTAAAAACCTTAACACTTATTTATTTATTTTATTCATTTATTTATTGAAATTTGTTGACCGGGTAGGCCCACTGAGACAACAAAGTCCCTTTTTCAGGGGCGACACGGAATTAATTACAGATAAGAGACACAAAAGCATACAATAGGCAAAAATAGTACAGTTGCATTGCTTAGGTACATACATAGGTAGTAATATAATACAACACAGAGAACAGGTAGTGTTAGAAACAGGACAAAAACTGGTCAAGACTAAGTAGAGTAAAGGGCACCAGCAATTCAAGTGCAACTGCACTGATTAACAACCATTAAGTGAGATTTCAGGGTCGTTTTAAATGAGTACAGAGTAGAGCAGTTAGCCACAGCTGCAGGTAAGTTGTTCCAGAGTGACGGGGCAGAAATGGCAAAGGACCTGTCACCAGCTCTGGTTCGTGTCCTGGGACTTCCAGGACAGGATGGGCAGAAGACCTCAGGTCACGTTTAGCTGATTTGTATAGGAGAAGTCCATTTAGGCTCAGGGGAGCTTGGAGCTTGGCTGTTTTGAAGGTCAGGCAGAGTGTAGGGAATGCAAGCCTGGCCTCAAGTGAAGGCCAGTTCAAAGAAATGAAGACATTGCAGTGGTGATCACGAGGGTGGGCAGAGGCTGTAAAGCGGGCGATTTTATGATAGAGGACTCTATCTATGACTTGCCATAACTGTCAAAACTACATTTTACTTCACTTTATATCTCCGCCATTTCCATCCATGACCAATCACACATCAGAGAATTAAAATACCACATCTGAACCCATGTCATCACCTTCTGAAGGGTTATGCCGGGTTACCTGGGGGGCTACAATGTGGGGTGATGGGTGGCTGCATCGGGGCAGTGTGGCAGTGAAGGGCATAGGTAGGCCTGAAGGAGAGGCCGGCCCGGAGCTGGGGGAGCTAAAAAAAAACAACAACATATGACTGTGTAAATAGTGTGAATTGTTTTCATCCCAGCTCTCGGCCTCCCCACCACCCACTCCACGGACCTCCAGAGAGAGAGAGAGAGAGATGCACACAGAGCAACGGGAGCAGCAACTGCCTTTATCTCTCTCTCTCTCTCTTGTTTCTGTGTTTAAAAGTCGTGCAACAGTTCTGCACCATGAGGGAAAAGTACAGTCTGCTACAAAAATATCAAGCGGGAGAGACAGAGAGACACTGAGCAATGCAATGGGAACATTGCTCTCTGTGTCTCTGCACATTTACTGCTGCAGCAGTTCTGGAGCAAGTTGCACACTGGTGGTTGTGGGACGCAGCATACACAGAGAGCAATACAGAAAGTGTATCTGTCCCTGTTCACTTGTTGCTCTTTTCTACAGAGATTTACCAACTCATCTGGTGACACAGGCACACAGTGCTAGTTCTAGCAGGTATTCCACGATGAGCACTACTTTGTGTGGAGAAAGGATATATACCCTGACTCCATAGTTTTTCTTAATATTACATGACTTTTTCATTTTTTCACACGGGGTAACCCCTTGTTATGTAAGCAATAACCACATGACAAGGTGTGTGGTTATTGGGGATTAATCAACACCCCTGGTGCATTGTGAGGCATGAGTCTGCAGGCCGAGTGTCCTCACAGCACCCAGGTGTTGGTTAATCCTCAATAACCGCACATCCTGTCGTGGGTTACGAAAGCTATAACCCATGACAGGACATGGATATACTGGGTATTAATGCATGTCCCAGATGCATTGTGAGGCATGAGGGCGCAGCCCAAGTGTCCTCCAAACAACTGATAATTTGACATGACTACCTTTTCTGTTGTTCACACAGGGGTAACACCATGTCATAAGTGCAACAACCAACTCCAGGCATATGGGTATACCAGGCATCAGTGCATACTCCAGTTGGTTGGAGGACATTTGGGCTGCACTCTTGTGCCTAACAATGCACCTGGGGCATGCATTAATGCCTAGTATACTCATGGCCTGTCGGGGGGTATAGCTTACATAACCCACAACTGGGTGTGCAGTTATTGGGGATTAATCAACACCCCAGGTGCTGTGAGGACACTCGGCCTGTGGACTCATGCCTCACAAAGCACCAGGGGTGTTGTTAAATCCCTAATAACCGCACACCCTGTCATACGCTTATTGCTTACTTATAGCACCACTGTGACAGAAACAATTTATTATAGTAATAAGGCACTTGCATGAGTTATATTAATAGTCAGTGAAGCACCCACTGGGGCAATGTGGCGCCTCATGTCACATTACACCTTTAAGGAGTGATTAACAGACTGTCAATCAACCCCCTGGTCATGCCTTATAGCTTAAACGTATACTGCTTCTGAACAGGTTAACGAATGGGTAATGTTACATTGGTCTCACGATGGGGGTGATGGATGTAACATGACATGGCAATGGGGGGACATTTCAGTTGACAACATGGGGTGATAACACTAACACAACAGTCAGCACCCACTTCACACTCCCTCAACAGTCAGCGCATACTTCACCATCCAACACCAATCAGCATCAGTGCTGCTTTTCACGTAACACACCACTAAGCTTTTCACACTAGTCAACACCGCCCTCGTACAATCATGACAGACAGCACATACTTCCCATGAAAAACACCACAAAGAAACTCTTTCACCCCTACACCAGGAAGGACCTCATTTCCTGCAAACACACCATTGATCACATACTTCAGACTCACACACCAGTGACCACCATGAGTCCAGCTAAATTTTTTGTGACTGGGAAGTATTTACTGTTAGCTACTTTCATCTTGTAGTATTTACATGTACATGGTAGTAATACCATGGATTGACCTGTCTTGGACCCACATCTGTAAAAAAAAGATCTCAGTGACACTGTGTGTCTACAACAACCACGGATCCTCCTTCTCTGATTCCGGTAAAGAGGAGTCTTAAGATACTTTCACACTGCTATATTGTGTGGTTACGCTATTTTGAACATTTTAAGTTGCAACTGCCCTTCTTGACGCCCAGTGCACAACTCCTCAAATAGTTCAATGTATATGCAGCTGATACCTATGGTGTTTTCCGTCCCAACATCGACTGCTGACAGTATGTCAGTATGTTGATCTATAGCTAGTACCATATATGTACTAACATACTGTAAATGTGCAGTGCAGGAAACAAATTCCAAAAAATTAGAACGTTGGATTAAATCATGCAAAACTGTTAGTAAAATACTCCTTTTACTACCGTTATCTGTTCCTCTGGTGAACACCATCTTCTCCCTACCACCAGTCAGCATCTGCTTCACCCTAACACACCAGTCAAGACATCATTCACCCTTGCACACCACTCAGCTCCTCCTTCCCCATCACACAACAGTCGCAGACTACTTCACCTTCTCACTACAGTCAGCACCTTCTTCACCATTCAACACCAGTGATCATCTCCTTTACACTACCACAACATTCAACACCTCATTTACTCTAACACATACAACAGAGCCTACTTCCACCGCCAACAACAGTCAGCACCTCCTTCCGCCCCTACACCATGCTGGATATCCTTACCCCGCCCACACCAGTCAGTGACTATTTCATCTTCTCACACTAGTCAACGCCTCCATCACCCTTCAACAGCACTCAGCGACTGTCTTTCCTTTCCACTCCAGACAGCTCATCCTTCACCCTGCCACACAACTCAGGCACTTTTCTCCTCTCCCCCAAACCACACCATGCAGCACCACATTACCCATCCCACAACAGTCAGCAGGAACTTCCACATCCAACTACAGTCAGGAACACATTCACCAAAACACACCAGTACCAGTCAACACATGCTTCCACATCCAACAGCAGTCAGCACTTACTCCACCACCACCCACAGCATGTGGGACATCTTCCCAAACCAGCTTAGTGCCTACTTCACTCCCCAACACCAGTCAATGCCTACTTCACCCCCAAACAGCAGTCAGCACCCAAGTCAACCTTCTATACCACTCAGCGCCTCCTTTTGCCATACCACACAAGTCAGATCCTCATTCATCCTTCAGTAACACTCAGTGCCTCTTGTCCCCTACCACACCAGACAGCAAATCCTTCACCATGAAACTCAAGTCAGTCCATATTCACACCACCACCACCACCTCTACATCCTGCAGCCCCACATTACCAGTCTTACACCAGTCTGCATGTCCTTCCAATACCACCACACCAGTCAGCAACTCATTCACTGTTCCACACCAGTCAGCAACTCATTCACTGTTCCACACCAGTCAGCAACTCATTCACTGTTCCACACCAGTCAGTGCCTCATTCACCATAAAACACATGTCAGCACCTACTTCAAACACAAACACCAGTTAGCATCTGCTTCCCCTTCAACAACAGTCAGCACCTACTCCACCACCCCTACACCTGCAACAGTAATAACAGTTTTAGGAACGGTAAAAAAAAAAGAGTTTTATAAATCACATTGGTAGCACAGCATATGCATCTTTGCAGTACTAATACTGATTACTGGAACAACATAATCAGTTCATTACAGGCTTCTGATGCTACACACAATGACACCAGCTTTGAGAAAAGATCATGCACCAATGCAGTTGGAGGACAAACTCAAACATAAAATATAACACTACGTGGAGATCATGATCTGCAGGACTTTTCACATTACAGATGGAATATAAAGGGGTAATATAAAGCTCCACGAGATACGTGCAAGGACTAGCAGGGTGCAGGATGCGGAATGATCATTGATAAGTGCAGACAGGAAGACTGCATGACACTACTGTGTGTCAAGAGTGCTAAGACAATAATATAACCACACAGTGTAAATTAAAATTATTTGAGACATGAATTTAGTTCAGGTTGGACAAATACTGTAAGTCGATGCACGCTCTAAAAATAAACTGACATACGCAATACCCAACGTGTGGAACCAGATACACACTTTTTAGGGCGGATGGCTGTCACTTCAAAATATCTGCCATTCCCAGGGATGACATGCAATGTATGGCTACACAAGAGACAGACTTTATTTAATTAATAACACTTTATGAAAATAATTACTTTTAACTGCCTTCAGGCACAGTAACAAACAATGTAGTTTTGGATAAACAGTGTGCTTATATCTGGCACACACAGCGCAACTCGGGGAAGGGGTGTTGCGGTGATGACGTGTATCTCGAGTGCAAACAACCGCTAAAGCGCATGCACCGGCAGAACATGGCGCCAGCTTCAACATTACTCAAATGGGAGAACACGATTTTACAGAGAAAGTTACTGAATGTGCACTGCTTAAACGTCATGATCAATGAGAAATAACCACACATCACACCACAAGGTACTGAAATATATATTTATTGTACTGATAACTACTTTATAAAGCTTTTCAGGAGACTTCTCCTTTAACTAGTAAATTTTCCCACCAGAGGAGGGAACATTCTTGATCTCCTCATCTCCAACATAAGTCATAAACCCACCAATATTTTAACATCTGATCCCTTAGGCAACAGTGACCATCACTCCATTATGTTTGAATTAATGGGCATACACCATAGATTAAATAAAAAAACTGTCTTTAGAAACTATGATAATGCTAACTTCAGAGTGATCACAGATAAATAAAATAGTGTCAAATGGTCACAACTTTTCTTTGGCCTCACAGTAAATGAGGCCTGGTTAAAACTAAAGGATGTGATTTTTGCACTAGAAAGGAAATATGTGGCAACAAAAAATAAATACAATAAGAAAGGTAGAACCCTAGTTTGGCTAAATAAATCCATTATGACCCAGATTAAAAGAAAAAAAAAAGTTATTCATAAAACTAAAAACAGGTAAAAGACTCAATGAAACCTACAGTAAATATAAAAAGACAACGCAAGTTCTAAAACATATGATTAAAAAGGCTGAAATAAAAATAGAATTCAAATTAGCCCATAACAAAGATGGCTACAGAGCATTATTTTTATACTTAAACAATAAAATGGGGAATTCCAGAAAAATGGGGCTTTTAACACGAGACAATAAAATAATTCACTCATACAGTTATTATATAAACAACAACTTGATTAAATCAACAAATACAGAAAGAGATCTAGGTATCTTGGTGAATTCCTCATTAACATTTTGGGATCATTGCTTAGAAATAGCCAATACCACAAATGGTATAGTTAGACAAATTCGGCGTTCATTTGTCACAAGAAATGAACAGTGCTTAATTCCTCTCTACAGGGCATGTGTTCACCCCCTAATTGATTATGGGTCTCCTTTTTGGTGCCCCCATCTGAAAGGTGACATAAAGCGGTTAGAGAAGATCCAGCAACGAGCTACAAGGATGGTTCCAAGACTATCTAAATACTCTTACCTGGATAGACTACAATTGACAGGATTGCATACTTTGCATAACAGAAGAATTAGGGGAGATCAAATATTAACTTATAAACTTATGCAAAACACTGAACTTATAAAAAAGTGTGGCCTCCATTTCACTAATCATCGTATAGTGCCAAGAAGCCATAATAAACAATTTTTTGTTCCATTTGCAAGTACTAATCTTAGAAAACATTTTTTCTCAGTTAGGGCACCTAGACTCTGGAACCGATTACCCCAAGCACTGGTTGATTCAGATAGTGTCAATATTTTTAAAAGAGGACTTGACAGTTGGCTAACAGGGTTACTCTTGTCTTAATGAGCCCACACTGTGTGGGGAAAAATCACGATGGGTTACGGCCTTCTTTTTTCCATTAAAACCTAGTAAACCTAGTAAGGCAAGATTTAGTAAATGGGGAAAAAGAATTGAAACAACAATGTACAGATCAACAATAGTCCCTTGCGGGTAATTCTATATCTCATTATAAACTTACAAAGGATAGAGTCATACAATATAAAATTCTTAACAGAGTCTATTACACACCACACAGATTAAATAAGATAAACCAGGAGATTCCAGATTGTGGGACACAAAATCAAAATTTGGGTACCTGTACATTTTCTTTCTCCGACTGCTGGTCTCTGGGCTTCATTACGCCTGGGCTCCACCTCCTGATGACACTTGTAGGCAGGACTATCGTGGTACAGCAGGGGTGGATAAGGAGCCCTCCACATCCGGTCGTAGCCAGTCATTCTTCACGCAGTCCCCCTGAGGCAGTACTACAAGAACTTGGAAACAAAAAACACAACATTTACGGCATATTTGGCCCAGAGGCCAAAAACACAACAGTTATGGTCTAAGTGGCCTTGAGGCCAGCCAACTATATACATTCTGGGAGGGAATCCGAAGCCTCCTGGAGACCAGCCATCGGAGAAAGAACATTTACAGGTACCCAAATTTCGATTTCTCTCTTCTAAGCTGGTCTCCGGGCTTCATTACACCTGGGATATCCAAAAGCAGTGCATCCCTAGATGTGCCGTGTGGGAAGAATGTCAAGTGCTCTTAGGGGTCCACCACTGCCTGAAGCACTCGGCGGCCAAAGGAAGCGTCCGCTGAGGACATCACATCCAGTTTGTAGAACTTTGTAAGTGTGAATGGATGACCAAGTGGCCGCTCTGCATAAGTCTGCTGTGGATGCTTCTCTGAAGTTCGCCCATGAAGTGACCATAGCCCTGGTAGAATGAGCTCTCAGTGGACCAGGCAGGACTACTCCCGCCTGATCATACGTCATAGTGATTACTGATCTAATCCATCTGGCTATAGAGTCTTTGAAGCCTTTTTGCCCACATTTTGGCCTGCAGTTAAAATGAACAAGCTTGATGTTTTGCGAATAGCGTCCGTTCTCTTAATATATAATTTGCTCTCCTCGGATCTAGAGTATGAAACTCTCTTTCCTTTTCGTTTTTCGGGTGAGGACAGAAGGAAGGAAGGAAGGATTAGCTCCTGGTTACAGTGTAAGAGACATAACCTTTGGTAAAAACCCTGGATCCATTCGAAGTACCACAGAGCCCTGATGAAAAACAGTGTGGGGCTCTTTGGTTGACAGCACCCCCAGTTCGCCGATTCTCCTGGCTGACGTAATAGCTACTAGAAAGACCACCTTCATAGTGAGCTGCATGACAGAAGCCTCTTTTAGAGTCTCGAAGGGCGCTTTTGTTAGGGCCTTGAGAACCACATTAAGTCTCTAAGGTGGTACAGTTGGCTTAATTTGGGGGGGGCATTTTAACGTTGCTGCTCTTAGAAACCTCCTGACATGAGGGTAAGATCCCAGAAAGTCTCCCGAATCTGCCAACAACAGCGCCCCTAATGCAGAAACTTGAACTCGTAAGGTGGCTGGCTGCAGACCTTTGTCGAAACCCTCCTGAAGAAATTGCAAAAGGACTGGGAGGGATATTGGATGATCCTGTATAGCCTTAGATTGGATTCAGAACAAGAATTTTCTCTAGATTCTATAATATACTTTAGAGGAGGAGGGACACCTGGAGTTTACCATAATTTCAATGACTGGAGCGGTGTAGCCTAATTCTTTGAAAGTTTCCCGCTCAATCTCCAAGCCGAGAGAGACAGATTGCTCAGATTGTGGGGCAGCACCGGACCCTGATGAAGGAGGTCTGAGCTGAGCTGGAAAATAAAGGGTGATGCCTCTGACAGCTGAATGAGGAGTGGGAACCAAGCGCGGCGAGGCCACCTGGGGCAGACTAGAATCATCTCTGCCCTGTCCCTGGCCACCTTGTGTAGGACCCTGGATAACAGCAGAATTGGGGGAAAAGCACAGAGGAGGCCGAGGCAACCCCAGTTTAGGGAGAAAAGAGTCCTGAGCTAGTGCTAGATTGTCTCTTGCCAGGGAGCAGAACTGCTGCATCTTGGCATTTTGTCAACGTGCAAATAGATCTACCTGTGGTTTGCCCCACCTATTAGGAGTTGGAATGCAGTGTCTTTCAGCTCCCATTCTCCCAGGAGGACATCTTGGCGGCTTAACCAGTCTGCTGTGACATTCTCCTGTCCCGGTATGTACACGGCCCTTATACTCACCAGGTGTTTTTCTGCCCAATGGAAGAGGAGAAGAGACTCCCAAAGCATTTTTTAACTTTTTGTGCTGCCCTGATGGTTGTTGTAGGCCATAGCTGTTCGACTGTCTGCCAGAATCAACACATCCCAGATGTGCACATGTTGATGTAAGTGTATCAGGGCTAGCCGAACTGCCCTGATCTCTAGGATGTTTATGCTGTGCCTTGATTCCGTCAGGGACCACTTGCCCTGGGCGAGTATCTGGTCCAGGTGAGCCCCAGGCTTGCATTTTGTTGTGATTCTTGTTTGGAGCAGATGGCCTAGCTTTGGGCCCCTCATCACATTTTCCCTCCGAGAACACCATGCGAGAGTTTTTATCTGCTGAGGAATTGGAATAAGCTGGTGCTGACTGTGCCTGGACTGGGACCACAGCTTGAGCAGATGAACTTGAATTTGACGCATGTGCACTAGAGCCCATGGGGCTGAGTCTGCCAGTGACACCAACGTCCCAATCAGCTGCATAAAGGACTTTGCCGGCAGATGAGCGGAGCTTTGGAATTTGTTGATGAGCTCTATCAGGTCCCTGAATTTCGACTCTGGGAGAAGCACCTTGTTGTCCCGCATGCTGAATACTGCTCCCAAGTGGTACAAGCTCTGGCTCGGCATTAGGGAACTCTTCTTCCAGCTGATGACAAAACCGTGTGCCATGAGACACTGAACCACTTCCGTCACTGCCTGCACCGCTTGGCTGACCTGCAAAGCTTTGATGAGGATATTGTCCAGATAAGGAAACAGCTGGATCCCTCGGTTCTGAAGGTGAGCTACCATTGCTACTAGCACCTTCGAGAAGGTTCTTGGAGCTGATGAAAGGCCGAAAGGAAGAGTCTTGAATTGGAAGTGATGGTTCCCTGCCTTGAATCTCAGATATTGCCTGTGCCGGTTGTGAATAGGAATATGGAGGTATGCATCCTGCAAGTCGATGGATGCCAGAAAATCTCCTTGCAGCACTTCCTTGACAATTGATGACAGAGTTTCCATCTTGAATGGTCTGCTGCGTACAAAGCGATTTAAGAATTTGAGGTCTAAGACAGGTCTGTGACCTCCTGTACATTTAGGTACAAGGAAAAATAGGGAGTATACCCCCCAATTGGCCTCTTGGGGAGGGGACCCGTTCAACAGCCCCTTCTAGCAAAAGGTCCGTGATAGCCTGCCATGTCGCTTGTCTTTTGAATGAGTTGTTTGAGATGGGAAAGGGCACCACATGAGGTAATGGGGGTTGGACTCTATCAGGTAACCTTTGCTGATAATGTCTAGCACCCATCTGTCCAACGTGGTCCATTCCTTGAAGAATCCTGAAAGCCTACCCCCTACTCGAGGATGGGCCCACATGGCCTCACTGTGATTTTTTGGTGTTATTCCCGGTGTCTCTGGAGCCTCCACCTCTGCCAGAACCACCTCCTCAGAAATTCCGCTGGTTCCAAGAGAACCATATTCTTTTCCCTGAAAATCTGGAGTTATGCCTCTTGTTGTAACCTCTGTCACAAAAGTTGCGCCTTGGACATGAAGACCACGCTTTGGCCCGACCCCTAGACTGGGGCATATGCACCTCCGCTGTTTCCCCGGATTCCTTCACCGCTTCCTTCAGTGCCCACCCGAACAGGAGGTTCCCTTCATAGGGTGCGTTCACCAAATGGCTCTTGTCATGCCCGAAGCCATAGATTACAGCAAACCGAGGTTTGATAAAACATGGTCCGTGCAGCACACCTGACCGCCTCCTCTGACACATCTGCTGCATAGGCCGAGGCCAACCCCATTAACTGCAGCTGATGGATAATGGGGGGATTTCTGTTCTGGGTCTTCAGCAAATTGAAAAGCTAAATCTGATGCCCAGGATAGGGCGGCTCTGGCGGAGAATAGGTTCGCAGTGGCTGCCTTGAGGGAAATTGCCGAGGCTTGAAAGGCTTTTTTTGAGGGAGGAGTCCACCTTTCTGTCTACTGGGTCCCTTAGAGAAGTCCCTCCTTCAGCTGGTATGACAGTTTTCTTGATGAGGTTAGAAATTAAGGGGTCGATTTTGTGGCAGTCTAACTACTTTTCAGACTGTTTCTTGTCAAACTTCAGAAGTTTGGAGATTCGTCGGGGAACTGGAAAAGCACGTTCTAGACCTTGCCATTCTTCTTTGAGCAGATCGTCAATGGCGGGAGGAATAGGGAAGGCTGTCGACGGTCTGGAGGCAGATGCCAAGAGAAAAGTCTGTTTCGGTTGAGAGGTGACAGGAGGAGAAGAGTCGAGGTGAATCTCAGAAATGACTTTTTTGATGAAAAAGTCTAGGTCCTCCAGGTCAAAATTCCTGGATGGGGAGTTGTTGGAGTCTGATGATGAGTCCACTATCTCCCCCTCCTTGATAGAGGAACTGGTGACCAAGGATTCTGGGGAATAACCCCTGTTGCATTTGCCCTAGTGCACGCCCGTAGGTCCACTTCGGGAATGAGACCTTTTCTTCCTCCTGCGAGAGTAATGGTGACCGCCCTCGTCTGACGATCTACCCCCTTCTCTGGATTTCTTTTTCTTGTGAAAGCGATGGGAGGATAGCCCCCCACCTCGTCAGATCAGGATGGGGAGGGAATCCTTTTTCTTTTAGCCTTTTTGTGGGATCTCCTGTCCAATGATTCTGGAGGCTGCCATTCAAAGGAAGAAGGGTCCATAGCAATGGCCCTATTCAGCCTATCAGTTCGGGGTCTAGAGTGGGGGTATCTCTGGACGTTGCTGTTCCCCTAGAGGCAGCCAGTCATTCAGATCTTTCTGGGACATTGACTCTGCTCGCTCTGACCTGGAAGTAGCTGTCCAGTCAGACCTCTCCTGGGTATTTGCCTGTGACGAGAGAGGTTGCGCCCGCTGAGCCCTTCTCACTAGCAGCCGCTACCTTTTCAGATGTAAAGCAGAAAGAGCCAGCAAAAGTGATTAAGAGTGGGGATTTACAGCGCTGACATTTTTTCCCCCTACTTGATTTTCCTGAGGCCACTGTCAGTGCCCCTTGCTTCTCTAGACAATATGATACCCCCCCCCTCCAAGTCAGAGGTTGCTAGCACTGGTTATCCTGATCCTCGTGAAGCACTGCTTCTTTGCCACCAACAGAATCCTGGCAAAGAGAACTGCCCTTTCGCTCTAAGCCTCCTTGGCTTACGTTTGGAGGAGGGGGTGAGCCAGCCCAGTGCTGCTGCTGTAGAGGAAGCCCCTCTCGCCTTTGAAACGAAGTACGATGAGGCAAGGAGCAGACTGGCGTGCTGAGGTGTCACCCATGCCTTCCCGCGCAGAGAATCACACTGCTAAGGGAAGCCACGACGAGCGGTCTAAAGCTTTCCAAATGACCGCTCACCGGCACAGAAAAAGGGCACTTAAGCAATTGAGGAAAAGCTCCAATTCCCTCTATCGTCCCCTGAGCCAGTCGCTAGATGTAGCGTGAGCCAGTCGCTAGATGCAGCACTTGAAAGTGGGGCCAGTTGCACGGGAAAAAAGGCTGCGAGGTGCTGCTGCAAGGTGGGGCCAGTCTGTGCAGCTTGCAAGGCTGAGACTGAATCCCACCACTGAAGATTACAATCGGAACCACATTCTGTCAAGGATAATGTCCAAAGAAAAACTTACGGTCTCTTCAGCCCTGCCACGAGTGACAGGGCTTCTGCTGCACGCTACCTGCTTCAGTGAGGGCAGGAAGTAAACTGGCAAAGACCGGATGTGGAGAGCTCCTTATCCCCCCCCCCCCACTGCACAATGTTAGTCTTGCTACAAGTGTCATCAGGAGGTGGAGCCCAGGCGTAATGAAGCCCGTAGACCAGCTTAGGAGAGAGAATGGCAAATATGGTACATATTTATTTGGAATGCCAACTGAGTTGATCTTGGTGGACTTAAGCTTTCAAGATTTTGGATAAAGTAGGATTTAAGTTTACACAGTGGAAGGACCCTAAATTTCTGATTCTATAAATGCTCAATGAACTTGGAATAAGACCAGAATATAGATTAATATTATGGCAATCAAAAGACTGTTACTTAAAATGGAAATTCAACACAAATTCGAGGCACTTTCCAAAAATAGAACTGAAACAAATTTTTCTGGGCACTTTATATGACTATAACTTTTTGAAGACTTTGAACCACCGTGGAAAGAATTTAATAAAGAGGTAGATAAGTGGGTGATGGAGGATTTATTTTAGTCCAAAAGAAAAAGTAAATTATTATTATAATTTCCATATGTGTTTAAAGAAAATGAATACTTTTATAAGGTCCCACCTGTCTGACAAATGAAATGGAATGTTAGATGACCTGTAAAAATAATCTTTCTAGACTTGTGAAGAAATGATCAACCTGTCCTATATGGCTGTAAACATGGAAAATAAAAGGTATCATTTGCAAAAAACAAAATGTCATGTTCAGCCGTGCTTATTACTGGGCTGTCATGGTCGAAACGGCTACAGCCTGAGCAACACTGGACCCAACAGCAACACACCTCCAAAACCCTGTTCTTGTAACAAAACCTTTGAAGCGCATGCACGCGCAAACATAAAAATGACTCACCACATAAATGTTGTTTCTTCTCAGGGATCCATCAATTGAGATTTTTTAAAAATCATCCCGCCAGACAGAACTTTATGTTAATTTTAGAACTTAGAATACAAGTTCAAACTCTGCACCATGGTCACACTCCCCCTGAAGAGAGTGTGTGTGTGTGTGTGCGCGCGCATGTGTGTGTGAGGGGGGTTCAGACAGAAAAAAAAAGCCAGACAGAGCAACAGTGCATCATGCACTGAAGTGGGGGGGGGGAGCTATAAGCCAGTGTGTGTCCAGAGTTTGGAAGTCCCGACTTGCCACAACAGCTCCTCCATTCTATCCACTGATTGGACCGTGCAGTGCTAAAACTATTTTTCCTCGCCACGCCCGCTGCCTTCCTCCTCCTCCATGCACTCATTTTCATTTTGTAACACGTGCGCCCGTCAGCTTGTATGGCCATGTATGAGCAAATAAAAATAATCTGGAAGGTGGGCAGATGAGCAGCAAAGTCCCACCAATTCAGAGATGCAGTGCGAAGTGCAGCACATCAAGAATAAGGGCATCTCATCTCCCCAACTCAATGAAAACTCAGTAAGTTTGTTTTAAAGTTGGGAGGAAATATAACAACAATATGGTATGATCGGTGATGGAAAGAGGCATCCATTACTTATGCTGGGGACAGAGAAGCAGGTGGACTATAGAACGAGCGAGGGGAGCAAGTCAATTAGCGCACTAGCCAGAACACAAAGAGCATGAGAGAGAAATCTGAGAAATAAACCAGTCCAGTCAGCCTTAACATGAGAGCAGGGGACAAAGGATAAACAGACATGATATGGTACACGTAGCAGAAAAGAAGAAATACAAGAGTGACCACAGCTACCATAAACAAAAAGAAAAAGACTGAGATAATAGAACTGTATGTGCATCCAGGATGAATGCCAG
Source organism: Neoceratodus forsteri (assembly GCA_016271365.2). NCBI lineage: Eukaryota > Metazoa > Chordata > Ceratodontiformes > Ceratodontidae > Neoceratodus > Neoceratodus forsteri. The sequence continues at coordinate 639,167,296 of CM057450.1, read as the reverse complement.
ACTGTTGATGGTGGTTCTGTGATCAGTGAGTGTTTCTGAGAAGAATGAATCTGAATGAGGGGACCTGCCTAAACCCCTTTTATTTTGCCTAACTACTGGAGGTGAAAACTAAAACTCACACATCTGACAGTGTTGTGCTTTGTGCATGTCTAAGAGCCTGTTGGTCTACGTAGACTGTGTCTGTATATAGAGAATGTGTCTGTGTTGTTTGCTCAAAACCACTGTGTATGTTGACTCACAACACAGTAAAACAGTTAAATTTCGTTTGAAGATAGATAACATTTTTATTTTTATACAGGAACAAATCTTTGGGGAACAAGCCCTATTTTCAACAAATGCCCTGCACAGGGCTGTCAATCAATGTCAATGAGTGCATACTGTATACAGTACTTGATCATTCTCATCTCAGTCGGCGGCCAGCCATGGTGGAGAGAGAAGGGCTGTGCTGGTTGCCAGCTTGGGTTCGGGGTGGAGGGGGTAAGACAGCAGGGTGGTGGGATACCACCTACTGGGAGTGGTGGGTGGGGGTGCACTAGACCTCCAGAGAATAGCTGTTACTCTACTTACTGGCGATCGGGAATGGGAGGGTTCACTTGACCACTGGGGAAATGTTGCTACTGACTATACAGGGACTGGGTCTGGGGAGGGGGTCACACTGGACAACAGGAAATAAGTTGACAACGTCAGGTGAGTGATCAGGTGGGGGAGGGACCGCTAGCCTCCAGGGAGTATCTATATGTGATATTGTGCTGGCGATCGGTAAGGGGGGACCACTAGACCACCAGGAAGTGTCTATATATGATACTGGGCGCGATCAGTAACAGAGGACCACTAGATCACCAGGAAGTATCTATATGTGATACTGAGCCAGCAAACAGCGAGGGGACATTAGACTACCAGAAGCCAGCGATCGGCGAAGGGGATCACAGGGCACTAGGGAATATCAGTAGTTGATATCAGTCCTGCAATCAGCAATCACGGGGGGGGACCACCACCACCAGGGAATACTTTTTATTTTTTTTTTTTAACTATACGGCTGGTAACTAGGGAAGGGGAGGGAGCACTAGACCACCAGGGACATATTTTTTATCATCAACGGGATGGCAATCACACATCAGGGAAGGACCACTAGACCACCAGGGACATATTGTTTTATTATCAACGGGATGGCGATCGGCAATCAGGGAACGGGAAGGACCACTCGACCACTAGTGACATATTTATTATTATCAACAGGACGAAGATCGGTGATCAGGGAAGGGGAAAGACCACTAGACCACCAGAGACATGTTTTTTATTATCAACAGGACGGCAATCGGGGAAGGAAAGTGACCACTAGGGACATCTTTTTTATTATCAATGGGATGACGATCAGCAACTGGGTTGGGGGGGGGACCACTAGACCACCAGTGAGCTGTTTTTCCTTTTTAACAATGAGCTGGCGATTGGCAATGAGGGGGACCACTAGCCAACATGGAATGTTAATTTTTTTTATTTCTCGGGACGGTGATGGGGTGGCCACTACACTTGCTGCAGCCTATGCAAATAGGCCCATAACGGGCATGCAAATGGCCAACTAGCTCCTTGCGTGCCCCATGGGCTCATCTGCATAGCTTCCTTTGTGAACAGAACATAGCGCCCCTGCGACCATGCTCCTGGCTGTATGTCGGGGGGGGGGGCATTACTGGGTTAGCGCTGGCAGTACTGGGGTTACTGCTGCCTCTGACTAGCCCTATTCACAGTCGACGAAAAACGCAGTTGGCTATCTGACTGTGAATAGCACTTTTTGACACCTGGGCAATCACAAAGCGCAATGCAAAATTTTGCGTTGCCTTTGCAATTTTTTATGACTCTAGGCTCAGATGTCTCTTCACCTAGGCCAGCAGCAGTTTGGGGACTGCTACCAAAAAGGTTAGCAACTGTCTTGCTAGTTAGCACAGAACGGAGAGAACACCTTATATGCAGACTGTCACTAATTCTCATGACATACTACGAGACAGTGTGATAAGCTTCTAGACTTGTTTTACTGCCAAAATAGCCAAATGAAGAGCTGCATCAGAAGCTCTGCCACTTGCGTCACATTTCCTGCAAACCTGTATCAATATCTGTACACCTGTGTTCAATGTTTCACACATTTGCATCAGTTTTGTCACACTTACAGGAAATGTTTCCACAGCTAGATCAATTCTTGTGCACTTGGGTCACTTATTTTGCTCTACTGTGTCAAAACTTACCAAAATTATGCAAACCGGTAAATAATGTTGCAACTGCGTTGAAATAATGATAGGGACAATCAGAAAGCAAAACTTGTCACACAATCTAGTTAAATCTCAACAACATCAAACGACTCCCCAAAGGGGCTAACAGTAATTCTCAGGGGTACGACCCGCCGGTGTGGCTATACAGCTACTACTCATGGCACTGATTACCCAGGTTCAGGAATGAGCCCAGGTTATCGGAGGGTCAGCCATGGGAAGCAGGATAGGGTATCCCACAGGACACTCTCCTCCTCCTCCTCTGGGGAGGGAAAGTGTTGTGACCTACTGCACTACTGCCACCTGGATAACTATGTGTGGCAGTGCAGGGGTTCCTCAACTAACAGGGAGGGAACCTTGGAGTGAGAGCATGGCTCGGTTTTGTTGGGCTCTGCCAGCAGCAGGTCATGTTGCATGCTCCTACAGGGGTGGGTGGGACACAGAAAACAAGAAAAACAGAGGTGCAGGCCTGGGAGGATGAAGCCTCAGCCTGCCCACCATATCCATCACTGGAACCGCCGAGGAAATCACCAGTCTTCACCTCTGCCATGTGTGGCCAGAGGGACTGCAGGGAATAAATGCCAAAGGAGCTGAAGGTGTACCTGACCCTGGGGCCTGGTGGGGGGGCAGCACGGCAGTGTGTCGCAGGTGGGCTGGCAGTCCAGACTGAATAGGTGTCAGGTCCTCAGTAGGACAGTATACAGGCATCTCGCTGAGGTGGAAGGCGGTCCCTTCCCTCGCTCCGAGCAGTGGGTAAAATATGTTAAAAAAAATAAATAAAAACTCTCAGGAATAATAAGGAACCCAGTCTGAGCAAGCCTATCCTGAGGGAAAACAAATGAGATGTTAATGCAGAAGGGGGGAACTGTTCAAGAAAAATTTGTAAAAATGGTTTACTTAGGCATTAAACAAAATGCAGACCACAACAGTAAGACATGGAAAGAATTCTCAGTAGGATTCAGGCAGCATGACAAAACATTCAGCCTCTGACAGGAATTTGGGTTTCGAGCAAGACCCAATTAAACAACCAAAAAAGGGCAAGGTTTAACTTTAGAAATTTTGTCTGTAAAAACATGTCAAAACAGAATCCACTGCTGAGAGTTGCTACAGTAGGAAAAAAAAAAGATTTTAAGAAAGTCTTCAGGCAGGACAGCTTTAGCAATCTTGCCACCCCTACAGTCAACACATATAAGACTAATATTCTAAGCAACTGACAAGACATGGGGGCCCAGATATTCAAAAGGGTTGTGCCATGCGCAATAGGGTTGCTCCAGCACAACTCTGAAAATGCGCCATTCTGCGATATTCAGCGGGAGGCAGATGCGCCCCCAAAATCACACTGAGCAACAGTGCAATGATAATGAATGTATGTGCAACTGAAGGGGGAGGAACCATGCATAAATGGCGCAGTGCGATATTCAACAACATGCGCCATGCGCAATAGGGGAGCAAGCGGAAGTTGTGCGATAGCGGAAATGAGCCAAAATAAAAAGGAACAAGGGAGAGGCGCAAGAACGCTACAGGGAAAGTACATGAGACCGAACTCTAGCAACTCAAACTGGGCAGGAGGGACACACAGGGCAGGCCAGGGAAAGGGCATCCTGAACAGAGAGGCACAGGGAAGGTGTGAGGAGCCACAGCCAGTGCAGAAGGGGGAAGTGCCACACAGCACAGAGGCCACCACAGGAAGGTGTTGCGGTGCGGTGGGTAGTAGCAACCAAGACAGCGGGGAAACACAGAAACAGTTGTGGGGGTTGAACACAAGCCAGGGACATGGCCAGTGCCACCATCCAGATGGAGGCAGTAATGAGGGGGGTGAGAAGGCGGGCAGCAGGGGGGGCACGGCCGTGGAAGGGCCCATCAGCGGCATGCCCCCGACAGGCAGTACCGAGCCCGCACCAGCTTCGAGCTGGACAGCGATACTGAGATGGTGGGCCAGTACCGCCTGAATCGGGCAATTCTGAGGCGGCTCTGTGAGCTGTGCAGTGATGTGATGCAGGCACCCACACGACAGAGCCAAGCTCTGTCAGTGGAGACTAAAGCGACAGCCTGCATGTGCTTGCTCGCCACGGGTACCTTCCAGAGACCAACAGGGGACACCACAGGCATAACCCAGTTGGCCATGTCACGCCACTTCACCCAATTCCTCAGCGCACTGCTGCCACATGCTGCTGAGTACGTCCATTTCCCCAGCATGCCGGCGGAGCGCACAGCAAACATACAGGAGTTCCACAGGGTAGCACGTATGCCTGGCATGCTAGGACGAAGCTGCACCCATGTGACCATCCGCACCACCCGCCCCGAGGGGCCGATATATTAATCGGAAGGGCTATGCTAGCATCAACTGCCAGATGGTGTGCGATGCCAGGGGGCGTATAATCAATGTCTGTGCCACGCACCCTGGGGGAGCACATGATGCCTTCATCTGGCACCAGTCGACACTGTGCCACAGATTCGAGAGTGGGGACATCCCTACTGGCCACTTAGTGGGTGAGTATGCAAATCACACGGACAAACATAGAGCTTGGGAGGGGCATGGTCAGAGGTGACATGGGTAGTGGCCTACATGGCTCCAGGCAGGGTGATGCTGATCACCAAACTAACCTCCACCCTCTACACATAGATGACAGTGGATGCCCACTCCGTCCCTGGCTGCTCACTCCCTCCCGGCGGCCCACGACCCCATCGCAGCAATGCTACAATGAGGCACATGCCACCACACGCAATGTCACTGAGCGAGCGTTTGGGATGCTGAAGGCATGTTTCTGTTGCCTGGACACCTCCGGCGGTGCCCTATAGTACAGTCCCTCAAAGGTCTGTGGGCTATTCCTGGCCTGATGCATCCTGCACAACATGGCCAACGAATGTGCGATAGCCGTACAGGTCGAAGAGGGGGACAGCGATGGGGACAATGAGGACGCCGGTGACGATGGTGATGGGCAGCCCCCCCTTGGGCGACGGGACCCCCGACTGCTCCGGCTGGCACAGCTGCACCGGGACACCATCACAGAGGAGCACCTCAGCCAACCCAGGTAAGTGATGGGGCCATGTGCAACCACCAGTGGCAAAGGCACAACCCAGAAACACGCATGGACACACACCAGGGGTGCATGTCGTCAAGAGAAGTGGCCAGGCATGGAACCGCACACACCGCCAGGGATGGGCAAGGTCTAATATGGCACACGGTCATATACACACACACACACACACACACACACACACACCTCACCAGACATGCACAAAGGGTAGGAGGCACGCTGTCCCAGACCGCCACCCCTAGCCACACACGTCCACAGACCACCACGTCCACTGCCTGTCATTGTGCATGTGTCAGACACTGGGCACCATTGCACAGTGGCGTACAGCGCAATGCAGGCATCATTATGCACACGCAACTGCGGACAGCAGCCGGGAGGGTGTGTAGATGGACTGTGTGTGTGCGTGCAGGGTCGGGGACCCACCCGTGCATTGCCCGCTGAATGACACAATGCACAGGCAGCATCAGACAGTAGCCACGCTGGGAGACAGGTCGGTCATGCGCCACAGTGCCATGGCTGCCACGGATGCGTAGGCGGCCCGCGAGACCGCCAGCAGTGACAGGCTGACCACTGGCCTCATGGGGTGGCACCAGCGGTCCCCAGGTGTTCCACTGCGTGAGAGCGCACCGTGCTCGGCGTAGGGGTCTGCAACACACTGAACATGCCTGCGCCAGGCATGCTCAGGATGCCCACAGCTGAACCCGGTGTCGACAAGGATGGTGTCGCACGATGCCGGGAACGGGGGTGGACATTGCACTGCGTGGTGTCTGCGACGCATGGGCAAATAACTGTGTGCCCATTGTGGCCATGACAGCAGTGAATGTCTGTGTCTGCCTGTCAATGGTAGCAGTCACATCCTCCCGCAACCGGTCCATCCCTGCCAGGAGCAGAGCGGTGTCTCTGCTACGACTCTCCTCTGCCTGGCGTAGAGCCGTACTCAGTGCATCCACTGCCATCACAAGCCGCATCTGCTGATTGACTGATGCTTGCAGTATGCGGGTGTGCTCATCCAAGAGGTCATCTGCCTGATCGGCATGCTGTACCTCAGAGTGTTCGCGGCCATGATGCTCATCACCCCTTGAGGGCGGGTGCTGCACACCACGGCCAGGCCTGGGTATGTCCAGAGGCGGTGCACTGACGCCACCCCCTGACACTGTACCCCCATGGCCACTGGCCGACTGCTAATGCTGCCCCTCCAGCTGTCGCTCCCCAGGGTTCAATGGTGCCGCCGCAGTGGCCGCAACAGTCCCACTGTCCTGGACACACACACGTGCTGCCCCACTGGTGCTGACAGGCACAGGCTGGGACTGTGATGACACGCAGGCCTCCATGACAGCACCACCCACAGCCATGGCCGCGACGTCACCTGCTGTGTGGCCATCCTGTGACACACACGTGTCACTGCCCATGACGTTAACTCCATCGTCATCGGTGACGGATCTGGCACCAGCCCGAGTCTCAGCATGCTAGCATGCATGGACGCTGGCACGCTGGGACACGGGCAGGGCCTCCTCCGCATCTGCTCCACCAACATCAGCCTGGACATCCAGGCGGGCCCACTGTTGCCCTGACCCCTCTATTCCTGTGGAGGTGGATGAGCCCTCCTCCATCTCCATGTGACTGGCCTCAGTGGAGAAGCCCACCACCGCTGACCCATGCAGACGTTCAGGAGCTGTAAGGGAAAAAAAGTAGCGTTACTGCATGTGACCTACCCTGTCCCCCTCCCCAACAGACAAGACCATGACCTACCATGAGGTGACGGGCTACCACCTGTCTGGAATCCACCACCCGGATCACCCTCAATGGCATAACGCTGCATGCTGCCAGCAACCCGCTCTTCCTGTGGGGTCAGACGTAGCACCTCTGGCTGTCCAGCACCTGTCGCAGACCGTGCTGCCCTGATGGAAGCCACCTTCTCTTTAATCCTCTGCCTGTCTATGCCCATCTTCTTTTTGCACTCCTGCACGGAGCGCTGGTGGCTGCCATACAGGTTTACAGCATGCACCACCTCCTCCCATGCAGCAGCATGGGCCTGTGATGTTCCCTGGTGTCCGCTGAGAAGTGGCTCCTGGTCTAGATAGGCCTCGAACAGGGCATCTGTCTCGGCCTTAGTGAAATTTGGCCTCCTCTTCCTCCCATGACTCTGTTCCTCTTCCTCCACCACACGCTCGGTCATGATTCATCCTGTTAGAATGACAGGTGTTACCTGTGACTGTGCAGTCCCATGCATGTCCCAACACCACAGTCCACACTCCCAAACAGCATGCAACTCACTGCAATAGATTGCAGTAACCGACTATGGTCAGTGGAGCCCAATGTCGCACTTTTATAGTGCAACCTATGCAAGTGAGGCGAGGAGCATCTTTAAGTGGATGCAAATGCAGTGACTGCACCACTGAATGGCTGATTAGACGATCTGCATATGCCGGCTGAATATCGCGCTATTGCGCTTTGTGCAATTGTGTTGAACGTGCTGAGCCAATGGTGCAGTTCTGTGACATGCGCAGTACACACCTAACTGCGCTTGCCTGAGTTGATGACGCAGGCACCTGCCACGCTGCTGACGTGCTGTGCGCGGGAGGCAATGCAGGGCATGGCCACCATTGTGCCAGTGGCGCTACGGCGCTGTTCACCTATATGGCGCTGTGGCACTGGGGCGTCGTAGGCGCACTGGGGCAACAGCATGGTAGGCCGCTACAGGAGGTGGCACACAAGCACCCAATCGCACTACACGCACTGGGTTCCAATCGTGCTGTGGCTGTCCATGCGCCTGAGACCCTTGACCCTGTGCCTGACCTTTGCCCCCTAGGTGCCATGCATCAGGCATGGGTGCACCACTATCGCGCTGTTCGGTGACAGCAGGAAAGGGAATGGCAGCGCTGTACCGCGCAGCATCTGCAGGTGGCAGGACCACACTGCAGAGCGCCATTTTGCTTGAACTGAGCAGCAAAGATGGCGAGGAGGCGTGCTGTGCAGTGGAGCCAGATCGAGCTGGCAAACCTTGTGGCCATAGTTGAGCCCCATGTTGGGGCTTTGTTTGGGAAGCCACCCCTGGACAGGGCCAGGAGTGTAGTATGGCAGGAGGTGGCCGACGCCCTGGAGGAGGCCATCGGTATAGGGCGGATGGCGGAGCAGTGCCGCCACCGTTATGGGGACCTGAGGCGCAGGGACCCGGACCTGCTTGCCCGCCTGCGGGCACATGCCAGGAGGGGCACAGTGCCACAGCCAGGTAGGTGCAACATCCATACACTTTTATCGTCCATACGGGTATCACGGTTGCATGTGTCTGGCACATGGGGGGACCGTCCGGTGTTGGCCGTGGTGGTGATATCGGGGTGTGGGGTGGGTGGGTCTGGCTGTGTGGGATTGCACACATATGGGGGCAGGGGGACATTGCTACCGGATTGTACTGATGTTCCTCTCTCCATGTTTGCACCTTAGGGCCAGAAGAGCGGAGGCGCAACCAAGAGGGAGCGCACATGTTGGAGGAGAGGGACAGGAGGGATGAAGGTAGTCCCCGGCGCGTGGACCAGCCTGCTGATGGTGAGTGCCTTACATCCATGATTACTACTGCATGCTGTATAACTGGGTGGGCAGTTGGGCATGGCCACCATCCAGTAACACCACTGTCATGCACGCAACTTGTTACAGTCAGCACTGTCCAGTGGCACTGCATGTCTGGGAGTCCATCAATGGTGGTCCATGCGTGCACCGGGCACATGGCTATGGCACTGCCCTCACACCGCATAGCCAAGTCACTGTACGGCCATGGTGGTGCTATGCAGGACATGGGCAGTGGGTGTGTGCAGTGGTCCACGTGGCTGTGGCTGCCTGGGTGGGCAGGTCGTGGACACAGTCACTGTGGGTGGTCGCACACCATCACAGGGGCGTGTCACATGGCTGTATGCCTTGCACAATGGGTGGGCTGCAGGGGGATGGACAGTCACACCTATTGACTCTGCTCCCTCGTCCTAGGTAGCCGGAGACTCCAGCAGATCCAGCGGGACATCCAGGAGCTGCTGCGGGTCAGGAGGGAGACCTTGGAGCTCCTGAGACACATCCACTGCCACGGGGTGAGGAGGAGGAGGCAGAGACCCCATCGGCACCAGGAGGAAGAGGACAGGAGCGGCCAGTGACGTCCCCATGTCCCAAATACCACCTTCCCCCTTTGACCCACCCTCACACCCCTTCTTACCTCTCCCATATGTTCACCCCTGCCCCTTACCCGCCCCCACCTGTTATGTGGCCCTTCCCCCACTATTGTATATAGTTTTGTATATACTGTAGCTTTACCGTACATAGTTTTAATATTTACATTTTGTTATAACAACTGTGGTCTCTGATTTGCAGCGGGCTACATGTGCTCAGCTGCAGTGGTGTGCATGGCGTCAGGGGTGGTACATGCATGGGCATGTGCGTGTGTGTGCAGAGGTGAACCACCTATGGCGTGGACAGGGGGATCAGTCACTGTCTGTGATTTGTGTGTTGTACTCTGTGCGCTGCATGCCTGTGTGCAGTGATCCACGGGGACTGCACTGTGTGCATGGCACCCCTGTCAGACCATCCATGGCCTGTGCAGCTGACACCCTTGCATGTCTGTGATATGCACAGTCTGCTGGCGTGTCAGTGGTGGCTGTCCATGCTAGATAACTGTACCCGGCACAATGCCAGGTTGACCGCCATCACCAGTATGGTGCTCATCTGCCTCCAGTGGCACTGTGGCCTCCGCCGTTGTTGTCCACCATCCATGCTGTCGCTTGTGTCTGTTGCAGAGAATGTGCTCCAGTGTCTGTCACTTGTGCTCCAGCAGCATGCTGGTGGCATACAGCTTCATGGTGCCTGCACAGGGTGGCTGGCACAACTGTGCAACGTAGGGGTGCTGGCCATGTGTACACGTCAGCCGTGGCCACACACCAGTGGCTTGGTTGACCCGATACTGTGCCCCTGTGTTGCTGTGTCCTTGGGTATGGGTGGGTGTTTGTCCATGCACTGTGTTGCATCCTGTGTGATGCAAGCCTCCATGCTACACTGTGCGTGTCTGTGCTGGATGTTGTGGCCAGTGCTGGGATGGGATGTGTCCTTGGGAGGGTGTGCAGGGTGCTGTACCGCTGGAGGTGGGGTCCAGGGCATGCCCTGTCGCATGTGGGGTACCTCATGTGCTGACGCATGGTCGGTCTCCCAGCTGTACCTCAGGGGGGACATGCAGGGTGGGACTGTGTATGCATCTGTTGCATCACTGTCTGCTGCTCCCCGCTGCAGGGTGCCCATGGTGGGGATGCCTTGCATGGCTCCATGGTGGACAGGGTTGCATTGTCACAGTGGTGGTGGTCACATGCATGGGGCGTCCTGCACTGTTGGGTGATACTCCTGGGCAGGGTGTATGGGGATCATGGTGTAGGGTGTGCTCTGCATTGGTGGGATGGTGTGGCCCGGGGTGGTCGGCCCTCCTTGTGTGCCAGTCACAGCTTGCCAAGGGGTGTGTTGGGGCACCATGGCCCAGCTGTGGATTGGTTGCTGGTATCCACGGGCTGGTGGTTATTCCAGCTCTCCCCCGGTTGTGCAGTGCATGGGGTGTGGGGGACGATGTCTGTTCTGCTGTGTGTTCCTCTGCTCATCTGTGGCATGGGTGGTGGGCCCCTACATCCCTGGTTGGGCTGTTGCATTGCTGCCCTGCTGTTGGGGGCATCCCTGGTTGCGCTATGGCGCATCTGGACTGCTCAGCTGAACATCCCTTGTTGCACTATGGCGCATCAGATATGCTCAGCTTCACCTCCCTAGTTGCGCTATGGGACAGGTGGTGCAATACTCAGTCGTCGGTCGGAGGCGCATCTTGGCCTGCGCAGTTTTTGAATATCGCGCTTCTTGCGCATGGGCGCAGTGGACTTGCGCTTGCTCCTGCTGTTGCGCACTTTTTGGGTGCAGTTTGAATATCTGGGCTGGGGTGTATCAAAGGGTTACATATGTTGTCATAGCTTTGGAGTGTCTTGGCCCCAAGCAGGTGAGCATGTAGTACCCACAAGTAAATAATTAACCCAGTGGCCATATGGAACAACACAGAAATAGGTTTTGTCTGACAAACTGGCTGCCCAGGAATGTATGCGAAGATGGTCCAGATACCTGTGGAGCTTTCCAAATGCCCCCACCCTCCACTGCCTGAGTAAAGGAGCTAGCTGAGACTTGAAGTAGGGCTGAAGAGTGCTGCCCATTAGCAGCACATGTGCTGTATTACAGCTGAACAGCACTCCAGTGGTGGGTATATTGCTGGTTGTCTCCTGGAGAGGCAAGTGCCCCCTGTAAATCTGCTGCAGAGTGCTTCCAAGGGGTGGTGGCAAAAGCTAACCTCCACATTTCACAAAACTCGCAAATGTAAACTCCTCAAAGCATGCCCAGTGAAGATGATTGTAATGGCCAAAGCACCAGGGCGGTTGCTTCCATGTTTTCACTAGCCAATTTTACGAGTACTCAATAAACGTACAGAATTTTGCAGCAGCAACTTTCTCCACTTGGTGATTCTTCACTCCGTGTCATAACTTTTGCTTCGTTCAGAATTCACGTGCCCCTCATAATGACTGAATTACAGGACTCAATTCTTGCAATTTTATAACTAAGTCAAGAGCTGCTTGACAAATAAATTAAGAGGAAACCCTACCTTGCCTTTGGTATAGGAAATATGGATGGGTTTTTGCAGTTTCCATGGTGCACCTCTTTAGGATACAATGCTCGGTCCTGGTTCCGCATCTGTAATCAGAAAGACAGGGCTTTTTTTCTTAACGTTAAACCTTACATTGCAACTTTTCAAACAATACAAAAATACAGTTACGTGAAAAAGAACAGTTATGTAAGAACTAGCGTAACAGCAGATCTTCAAGAGAGGTTCTAGGTATTCACATATAGGACCAAGCCGCCAGGTGTCAGGACCCCACGGAAAGATCTCTAGCTAGCAGTCTCTGGCAGGGGGACCGCCCCCACATCAGCTGACCAACGTCAGCCTTCGTCAGTATAAAGGGGCGGTCTCCTATGCCTGCCTTCGAGTTCTTTCCCGCCAGAGGCCGAAAGGGCATGACAGGAGAGAAGAGGATATGCCCCCATAGAAGAAAAGAGAAAACTCTGGGGGACGGAAGGAGGGAGGGAAGGTAATATCTACTGCAAGAGCCTCTCTCGAAGATCTACTGTTACAGTAGGTTCTTAGGTAACTGTTCTATCTTACTTCAAGAGGGCTCTTGCAGTAGGTATTCACAAATATGACTAATTCCCAAGCAGTCTAGAACAATTTAGAAAGGCAGGAGGAGTCATCATCCACAGTATTACAGAAAAGACTGAATAGGGATTCACGCCAGGAGTCCCTGCAGGACAGCCAATCTGAAGCCTGCTCTGCGGTGAGGGGCAACATCCAAACTGTAATGTTTCGTGAAGGTATGGACAGAAGTCCAAGTAGCGGCTGCACAGATTTCTGCTGCTGACACATTCCTGAAACAAGCAGCAGAGGCAGCTACTCCTCTCGTGGAGTGACCTCTGACTTGACCCGGAAGGGTCTTGTACTTGTCATAACAGAAAATGATGCAATTCGCTAACCACTTAGAAAGGCACTGCTGGGAGATAGCACTGCATTCTCTTTTGCGTGCAAAGGAAACAAAAAGTTGTTCCGTTTTCCTGAGATCCTTTGTTCTGTTAGTGTAGTATATCAGAATTCTACGTACTTCCAGCGTATGCAGAAGGTACTCTCCATGATTAGAGTGCTCCAGGAAAAAGACCAGGAGCTCAGTGGTTGATTCAGTGTGGATTCAACCACCACATTTGGAAAAAACTTAGGGTTGGTACACATGGCCACCCATTCCCTGTGGAAAATCAAGTAAGGGATCTTACACATCAGGGCTTGAAGCTCGTAAATCCTCCGAGCAAAGGTGATGGCCACAAGAAATAGTGTCTTCCAGGAGAGGAACATTAGTTCCGCCTCTGCCGCCTGTTCAAAGGGGGGCAGCGTGAGCTTCTCTAAAATAAAACTCAGATTCCATGGGAGAGCAGGGTTACGGATCAGGGGTCTTAAATGAAGAACCCCTTTAAGGAAAGTCTTAAGAGATTTCCAATTGAGCAACAGTCTTGTCCCCAAAGGGAATGTGGTAGGCCGAAATGGCTACCACATGCACCTTCAAAGAGGAGTAGCTCAGGCCCAGATCATAGAGGTGCCTCAAGTAATCCAGCATTCTAGTTGCAGGGCACGAAAAGGGTTCCAAATCCTTGGAACCAGCCCAAATGGAAAATCGCTTCCCCTTCACGGCATAGGTAGACCTGGTGGAAGGCTTTCTGGCCTCCACCAAAATGTTCGCCACTAGGGACGAAATGCCAAAGCAAGCAGTGGCTACGTCTGCAGGAGCCACGCATGAAGGTGGAGCGATTTGATTCCTGGATGGACCAAGGTCCCCTGATCCTGGCTCAGCATATCCTACAACAGAGGCAGAGGAAGAGGGTGTTCCTCTGAAAACTGTTGCAGAAGAGAGAACCGAACTTACCTCGGTCAGAAGGGAGCAATGAGAATCATACGCGCCCCTTCTGCCCAAAATTTGTTCAGCACCTTCACAATCAAAGGAATGGGGGAGAAGGCACAGACAAATCTGTCCTTCCAGCACAGAGACCGCATATCCCGCCAAAAAACCTCTCACCCTGGAGCGAGTGAGCAGAAGGCAGAAAGCTGGCGTTTTCGAGGGAGGCGAACAGATCCACCTGAGGAGTCCCCCAATGCTCGAAGATGTAATTCACGACCTCTTGTTTGAGTCCCCACTTGTGAGACTTGGCTGACGAGCAACTGAGAGTGTCTGCCAGGATGTTTTCCACTCCTGGTACGTGAACTGCCGTCAGATGCAGGTTATGCCAAGATGCCCAGTACCAGACTCTCACTGCTTCCCGGCACAGGGGGTAGGAACGAGTTCCTCCCAGTTTGCTTGAGGTACCAGACAACACACATGTTGTCTGATTGAATCAGAAGATGACCGGGAAGAATGAAGGGAAGGACAGCTTGTACAGCATACAGAACTGCCCTCAGCTCGAGAACGCTGAAATGTAATCTCTTCTCGAAGTGAGACCAGTTGCCCTGAGTCTTGTGAATCCCTAGGTGGGCATCCCAGCCTGCGCCTGACGCATCCGTGGTCAGAATCTGAGTGGGAGGATCGGTGCAGAACAGGACCCCCAGACTGAGGTTCTCCTGAACCATCCACCACTACAAGTCCCTGATCATCGGGTTAGACACTAGGACCTCATGATCCAGATTGTCCTGGGACTGGTCCCATTGGGTCCGAAGGGTCCACTGGGAGACTTTCATATGGAGTTGCGCCACAGGGACAGTTCAGATGGCTGCCGCCATGAGCCAGAGAAGTCGAAGGACCTTCCAGGCACCAACCCGCCACAGGCAGGACAGAAGACAAGCCTGGTTTATGAGTGTGTCGACTCTGTCCGGCGGCAGAAAAGCCCTGCCTAGGGCCGTGTCCAACACTACCCCAATAAACTGCAATCACTGGAAAGAGAACAAATGGGACTTGGCTTGGTTGATCGTGACACCCAGGCTTAAAAAGACCTCCAGGGTGAGGGAAAGGGAGCGTTGAAGGTCCTCCCTCGACGGTGTTGCCGGGAGCCAGTCATCAAGGTAAGGGAAAACTTGTATTCCCTGGGTATGCAGGAAGGCTGCCACTATCCCCAGGCATTTGGTAAACACGCTGGGGGCCAAGGAAAGGCCAAATGGGAGGGCCCTGAACTGGTAGTGTGCTCCCTGGAAATAAAAACGGAGGTATTTGCAGTGGCAAGGGGATATGCAGGTAGGCATCCTGCATATCCAGGGCGCATAGCCATAGTCCCGACCAGAGCAGGAGAAGAAGACTCTGCAGAGAGAGCATTCTGAACCTTTTGTACTCCACATACTGGTTCAGAGAGCTGAGATCCAGGATGGGTTTCAGGCCTCCTGTTTTCTTTGGTTCGGGAAAGAAGTGAGAATAGTAACCCGTCCCCTGGAAGGGGTGGGGGGACGGGTTCTATCGCTGCCTTTTGAAGAAAGGAGCTGATCTCTTCTAGTACCAACGGTATGTGAAGAGGGGGTACGACGACGGAGGAGGTGGTCTATGGGGTGCCTTCTCGGTGATCTCTATTGAGTGTCCCGTTGACACCAACTGGAGGATCCATGCATCGGTTGTTATTCTCTCCCAGCTCGGCAGATAGCAGGAAAATCTCCCCCCACCGGTTCCCCTGGAGGCGCCCGAGGAAGAGGGAGAGGCAGGGAATCAGGAAGCCGAGGGCAGAGCAGCGGCCGGGGCTCTGGGAGTCTTCTTACTTGGGGAAGCTTTGGCTGCTGACGTGGCTCAGCATTTGTTGGGATGCTTGGCCTGCATCTGCTTTTGATTTTGGCAGTTTGGACGCCGAAAAGTACGCTTCTGACCCAGAGAGAATTTATACATGGTCTGAACTGACTTTAATGCTTAACCCTTCTCTTGCAGTTCGGTGATGATGTCTTTGACTTCGCCACCGAACAAAACTTGCCCCCTAAAAGGGGCATCATGTATGGCCGTCTGTACCTCAGGGGCCAAACCTGACACACGAAGCCAGGCACGCCGCTGTAAGCCTACGGCAAAAGCTGAGCTTCTGCCTGCAGTGTCCACAGCATCATAAGTGGCATGGAGCATGTGCCCACAGGCCGAACATGCGCCGCGGAATAGGTCTCCCAATTCTTGTTTTGTCTGGGAATCGGGGAAAGAATCCAGTTTTGATTCCACCTGTCTCAGAATCAACTTCTGGTAGTCCCCCATATGTCCTACATAGTTAAGGGCTCTCAGACCCAGGGTAGAAGACACATAACTTTTCTTACCATATTGGTCCAGAAGTCGGGATTCTTTGTCGGGGGAGACGAGCTGAGGTGTTTGGGTTTGGCAGTCCAGTCCTGGGCAGCACTAATCACGACCGAATCTGCCTTACGGTGAAGACTGATAAAGTCTTTGCCCCCGGGAGCCTGATAAAGCCTATCTGCCTTGCAAGGAAGAGGGGATAATGAGGAAGGTTGCTTCCAAATAGTGGAAACGAGATCCGCATGAGGCTCAATCCAGGGAGGAATCAGTGTAGAAGTTTCAGGAAGATCCAGGTGAACAGCTAATTTTTTCCGCTATGGATCTGACTCCACTGATTGCCACTCATAAGCAGCCTGGATTTGTTTCAGCAACTCCAGAAAAGAAGGATCCTCCGGAGAATCCCTGGGCCTCGGGTTCTCTGGGGTATGAGGTACGTCTACAGAGTCAGTGTGATCAGAGTCTGTGCCAGAGTCCAAGGGCCTCAAATAGGAAGAAGAGTCCTCCCTATCGGGTGGGGGATTGACCATTCTGGGAGTACCCCTAGGGTGCATATCCTCCCAAATCTGAGAGCTACAGGGTTCTGCTCTGGCGTCAGGTAAGGGTGTAGGAGTCTCCTGTCGCTGACAATGGGGATCTGGAGTAGGGCCCGGCGTCGGCTGACGATTTTCTGCCTCCTTAGTGAGCTGGGACCTGGCCTCAGCCCACCAGAAAGCAAAAACCTCCTTAAGGTCCGCTAGAGGTTGTGGAGGAGGAGGTGGGGGACTCAGATACAGGTAACTAAGGAACCCGTAAAAAGGGTACCCATAACCTGATGGCGGGAGGCCCGGCATCGGATAGTGAGATGCTGGTTACTGTGGTACCGAGTACTGCAGCGTTGGGTACTGCAGTGTCAGATACTGCAGTGTCGGGTATTGCAGTGTCAGGTATCCTGGTGCCAGGGGCTCTGAAGGAGCTGAAGAACCTGGAGTTGGCCCAGCCAGTGGATCAGACAGGTCTGGCATCGGTCCGGAGGGCGCCGGAGTAGCAGGTCCCACGGGAGGGTCCGGAAAGACGGGCCCTGCAGGCACTGGCAGCAGAACAGCTCTGTCATCAGGCACTGGTATTTCGGAGGGTGACGGCGGGTTTACCGACATCAGGTCCGGCGTCTGAGGCTCTGGTGAAGGGGAGGGCACCCCCCGACAACAGCGTCCCAGTATCCTCAGCCCTAGCTGGGAAAGAGAGGGCAGATTCCCGGGGGAGTCTCTGCGGGACAGAGGAGCCTCAACGGCAATGAGACAGTTGTTTGCTGTGGCGACACCCGGGCGTCAGGCATGGCATCAGAACCAGGAATGGGGTCGCAGATTGTGCGTTCGTCGGACGAGGCGACGATTGGCTTATCAGCCCTGTCCGGGAGGGCAACGGCAGAACCGAAAACCGACTTATCGGACCCACTCGCACCAGCAGGCCTAGTGGTAGAGGTGGCCGTAGCGGGAGTGAAGGCCTCCTTTGCCCCGGAGGCTCCCGATGAGCCCGAGCACAAGCCTGACAGTGGGGCCAACACACACTTGGTAACCACTTGGACAGCCGTCAGAGAGCGATCCCCCAGAGGGGAAGATACCTGAAGAGCCACGACTCCAGCCAAAGTCACGGGGGCTGTGGACAACAAGTCCCGGTCCCTCTGCTTTTCTTTGTCCTATTTCTTCTCGTGGTGGCCTTCAGGTGAAGTGGACGCCTGCCTTCGTTTTTTCAATTCTTTTTCCATGGAGCCCATCTTTTTCTTTACAGTGTGGGCTTCTAGGAACTGCTGTCTCCTCTTGCAGGTGACAGAATTTAACTTCTAGCAGTGTTCACACTCCTCCATACAGTGGTCCAGGTCTAGGCAGAAGAGACACAAAGAGTGGCTGTCCTGATGAGGGAGCTGGGAACCACATGACTCACATTTCTTTTTATGTGATTCCGAGGGCGTCGGGGACGATATACACAGCTGGAGATAGGCACAATTTAGAGAAAAAGACTGTAAGTTTTTTAAGAGAAAGGATGAAATAATCATCCACAAATGGCAGTCGAAGTAGCGCTGTTCTTCCATAAGGTACTTTTGCAAGCCGACGGCAGGAAAGAACTGGAAGGCGGGTGTTGGGGGCCACCCCTTTATACTAACGTAGACTGACGTCGGTCAGCTGACGTGGTGGTGGTCCCCCGCCAGAGACTGCTAGCTAGAGATTTTTCCATGGCGTTTGACGCCTGGCGGCTTAGTGAATATGTGAATACCTACTGCAAGAGCCCTCTCAAAGTAAGATCTTACCATAACAGTAGATCTTCAACAGAGGCTCTTGCAGTAAGTAAACACTTTGAAGACTGTGCCCCCTGGTGTCAAGACCACAGAGAAACTTTTGCTAGCAATGTCTGACGGGGGACCGCCCACCCGACGTCACATGCCAAACGTCAGCATGACACTATATAGTGGGTGGTCCCCCACCTTTCAGTTCTCCAGCCGGAGACCTTCGGAAAGGAGCAACAGAATATAAAAGGAAAGGCTCCTGGGGCCAAAATAGCCCCATAGAGCAGCAGAAGATGGAAGGAGGGAGGGAAAAAGGTTACCTACTGCAACAGCCTCTCTTGAAGATCTACTGTTATGGTAAGTTCTTACGTAGCTGTACTATCTTACTTCGAGAGGGCTCTTTTATTTATTTTTTTTTTTATTTTAGTCTTTGGTAACCGGGTAAGGCCCACTAAGCACAAGTGCCTGTTTTCAGGGGCGACAAGTGACTTGCTCGGAGTCACACAGTATGCAAGTGAACGTTGTGAGACTCAAACTCAGGTCTGGTCTGCTGGATGTATCAAGCTCGTTCACACCTCGTTCCTCTAACCTCTAGGCTATACTGCCAGCCTTGCAGTAGGTAATCACCTTAAGGACTCAGTCACAAGCAGTGTGAATCAGAGGGAACTGAAATACGAGCAGCAGGAAAGGTCTGCCAAAAAGGCAGAGGAATTATGATAGAAGGCCCTATAGGACAACTAGTCCAAAACCTGCCCTATGCCTAGAAGCAGTGTCCAGGCTGTAATGTTTGCTGAAAGTGTGGACGGAACTCCAAGTGGCCGCTGCACAGATGTCAGCGGCTGACACTTTTTTGAAACACGCAGCAGAAACAGCCATGCCTCTTGTAGAATGCCCCTTAACCTGTCCTGGAAGGGTCTTACCATACTTCTAGTAACAAAACACAATGCAGTTTGCCAACCACTTGGATAGACACTGTTTGGAAACTGCCGCACCCTCTCTCTTGGGTGCAAATGAGAAAAAAGTTGATCTGATTTCCGGATAGCCTTTGTCCGTGTCCTTAGTGTAGTAATGCAAAATTCTGTAAATGTCCAAAGTATGCAGAACTGCCTCCCCCGATTGGAATATTTGGGATAATACACTGGTAGTTGAATGGACTGATTCAACATGAACTCAAAAATCACTTTAGGCAAAAACTGAGGATTGTTTTTTTTTACCATGTCTTTCCCTTCCATCGCCGCTGACTGGGGCCCCATCAGTCATCCTGCCTTATGCCATTCCATCCGAGACCATGTCCTGGCCAAATTTCCCTCATTCACTAAAAATACCACCAACAGCTTAATCTGGTTCAAGGTCAGTTGGCATTCATCTGTGTCCCCCTCCCCCGGGTCGTGCCTGAAAATAGGCAGGATTTGTCTAGTGCACTTACCCGGTCAACAAAAACTAAATAAATAAATAAATAATCCCGGCCCGTGATCCCAGCTCCCCGACCACCCGAGACACATTTCAGGACGAACCCCACGGTCACACCTTCAGCTCCCTGGTGCTTACCTTCAATATCTAGTGCCCCTATCAGGCAACGGTAATAGAAACACAGAAGTTGACAACAGATAAGGACAGCAAGGCCCATCCAGTCTGCCCATTTTTTCTACCTTATGAATGTGCCATAGGCCTTTACTCTGCCAATGGCTTATCTATTCATACTCATCTTCATTGCTCCCTTATGCCTGTCCCATGCCAGTTTGAAGCCCTGTACTGTATTTATATCCACCACTTCCTGAGGTAGGCCGTTCCATGCATCCAATCAATCAATCAAAGTCTTTATTTAACCAGGCAATCACCATTGAGCAAGCTCATTTTCGAGGTGGACCTGGGTTTGTCAACATGGAACAAGGGACAGTATACATGGGATGCAGCAAAATGCATCCACCACCCTTTCTATGAAAAAGAACTTCCTTACATTACCCCTTAATCAGCCTCCCTCTAATCTCATGCTGTGTCCTCGTCCTGTTTTTCCTATATTGAAACGTTTGACTCTTTCACCTTGTTAATGCCCTTAAGATGTTTGAATGTTTCGACCATATCACCTCTTTCCCTCCTTTGCTCTAGGGTGTACATATTGAGCTCCGTTAATCTGTCCTTATGTTTTCTGATGCAGTCCCTGCACCATTCTGGTTGCCCTTCTCTGGACTGCCTCCATTTTGTTAATGTCCTTATGCAGCTGCGGCCTCAAGTACTGCATGCAGTACTCCAGCTGGGGCCTAACCAGTGTCTTGTAAAGAGGGATTATTACCTCCCTCTTATCACTTGTGATACCCCTACTAATACACCCCAACATCCCTCTAGCCTTACCTACTGCATTAGTGGTCTGCTAGGATGATTATAGGTCATCTGGGAGGATGATGCCCAAGTCTCTTTCTTCCCTTGTGATTGCCAGCAACTCTCCTCCCAACCTGTAAGTGGCTTCAGGGTTTCCCTTCCCTATGTGCATGATCTTGCACTTATTTGCGTTAAACCCCAGTTGCCACTCTTTAGACCATTTTGCCAGTTTTTCCAGATCTCTTCTCATTCTGCCCACCCCATCTGGATCATCTACTCTGTTGCAGATCTTGGTGCCATCTGCAAACAAGCAAACCCTACGCTCCAGTCCATCTGCAATGACACTGATGAAGATATTGAAAAGAAGTGACTCCAGGACTGATCCCTGAGGTACCCCACTCATTACCTGCATCTCTTCTGACTGCATACCATTTACCACCATTCTCTGTTTTCTGCCTGCCAACCAGTTTATCACCCAGTTGACCAACTTCTGACCCACCCCAAGCCTACCCAGCTTATTAATCAATCTTCTATGTGGAACAGTATCAAAGTCAGCTCCTCAGAAGTCCCATATTTTTGTCTTGGAATGGGATGATTTAGTTCTAATGGCCAAATTGAACCATACCATGTGATGGTCACTGGCCCCAGGTGACCTTCTACCTGGAGATCTGTGATCCTTTCCCCATTAGTCAGTACTAGATCCAGGTTAGCCCTGTCTCTTGTGGGTTGTTGTACCAATTGTTTGAGGCCCTCCCCCTGCAGGGAATTCACTATGTGTCTAGTTCTAGCAGATGTTCCTGCCAGTATTGACCAATATGTATCTGGCATTTTGAAGTCTCCCATTATCAGAGCCTCCCCTTTAGCTGTCATGTTTTGTATATCTCCTAACAGTAATGTGTGTATGTCCTCCTCCCTCCCCGGTCTGGAGGCCTGTAGACAACCCCAGTTCGTATGGCTGTCCCATTTCCTGTTTCGTGGTGACTCACAGTTCTTCTGGCTCCTTATGTGTATTCTGAATTTCTGTATCTTTGATATTTTCATTGACATAAAGGCCCCCCCCCATGCACCTCGGTCTCTTACGAACAATACATAGCCAGGTACTGAAGTTTCCCAAGTGTCGTTACTGGTGAACCATGTCTCGCTAATGGCTACTAATATGTCCAGTTTAGCCTTTGTCATTGTTGCCTCCAGGTCTGGGATCTTGTTTCCTAGACTGCGAACATTTGTGTACATGATTTTCCACTGGCCAGATTTCAGTGCATTAGTTGTAGGGCGAGGTCCGGCTTTTCCCCTGCGTGTCGTATGGGTTCACCGGATCTTTTTCCTTACCTGGTGATGCAAATGAACTGCAAACATGCTGAACTCCTGTTTGTTCACTGGCTGAGGGGGGAGGAGTGTTCTTCCCGTTTAATGTATCAAGTGCTGTACCCCTCTCCCCATTTGCTAGTTTAAATATTCTGCAAAGACATCAAACTTCTGCCACAATGCAATGACTCCTTTCTTAGTCAGATGCAGTCCATCGAATTTAAAAAACTCTCGCTCCCAAAACTGTTGCCAGTTACCTACAAATTTGTGTCCTTTTTCCTGGCACAGCCCTTGAGCCTCATGTTTAGCTCCCCTATCGCCTCTTCTCTGACCTTCTATCTGTCTGCCCCCCTCTCCCAGACTGGCAGTATCGTAAAGAAGGAAATGGATGACAATTTCTCTCCCAGCCTGGTCAGGTGTTCCTTGGTCTCCACAACTGACTCACTGGCAAGATTGTTAGTCCCTATGTGTACCAGGACGTCGATGTTTTCTCCTTGCTTCCTGCACGATTTTAGCAATGCGGTCAGTGTCTCTCCATGCTGATGTACCTGGGAGACATCTGACCATTACCCCAAGCCGGAGGTAGGTAACAACTCCCCGAATCATGGAGTCTCCTATGATCATAAGTGTTTTGGATTTCCTTTTTGCTTTTTTTGTTTTGGTCCCTGTTTTGGGCGAGTTTTATAGTGCTAGCTCCTGTGCTCTGCAGTGTCCTCTGCCCCTCTGATTTCAGAGATAGAGGCAGATACCTGCTTGTAGTTTTTATATGGTTTGTGGACGTAATACATTGGTGAGCACTGAGTGATGGGGCACCTGATTTGCCCCTCCTAACCACCTGCCAACCTCCTGGACCAACTACCCTCTGCGGTCGAGGTGCTTCAGTTGGATGTTGGGGAACTGGCGGGTGGTTCTTGTAATATATTTCCTCCTGAATATGCGATTTGAGGCACGCAATCGCTGCCCATGCTGCCCGGAGCTGAGCCCTTAGACCTTCGATGGTCCAGCATGCAAGACAGCGTCCTAAATCCTGTATAACTTCCCTTTTGAAAAGTGTCCTGCAGTTAATAATATCCATTCCAGCTGAGTTGCCAAGTTTATAACCTGGTCCCAGTAATTAGTAAGAAGATGAAAGCAAAAGTTAGATTTTTTTTTTATATATTTTTATTTTGTTCTTTGTTTGTTTTTGTATAACTTTTTACAATAAGTTAAATTAATTGTGCCCCTGTAAGTGAGGTCACTGTGTGGATACCTCAATGATCCTCCCCTTCCTGCTTTGCTACAGAAAATGTCACGACTGTGCTACTCTATAAAAGAAGCGTAATGTGGGGTGGTTGGGGATGGGGGTGGGTGGTTGGGCCCTTCCCCTGCCGAAAAAGAAGAATCACAGATGAAAGAAACAAGGAGGTAAGAGCAGAAACAATCAACCAACAATAAATGTAGTCGCTATCCCTCAGTCTGTATCTTATATGTGCTCCTGTAATTAGCCCTGAAAGCTTAGCCTAATGATAGACAAAACTGTAAAACCTGTAAGCACCACCTGTAACAATTTCACAGAAGATATACCCTGCAAAAAACACTTTGCTACAGAGAAATATAAAGCAGTAAAAAAGTAACAAAACCGTAAGCACAACCTGCAGAACACTTTAACAGAAGGTATACCTTGCAAAAAACAATCTGAATCAGAGATGATTATAGCAGTAATCTGTAAGCACAAAGCAGTAACAAACCTGTAGGCACACCCTATAACAATGTAGCAGGAAGTATATCCTGCAACATCAATTTGAATCAGAGCGCAATAAAGCAGTAAAATGTAAGCAAAACCTGTCAGCAAAAGTAAAATAGAAGCTAACACTAATTTTGCTTAGCCTGATGATAGACAAAAAAATTAACAAAACCTGTACGCACCACCTGTAACAATTTCACAAAAAATATACCCTGCAAAAAACACTTTGCTCAGAGAAAAATAAAGCAGTAAAAAAGTAACAAAACATGTAAGCAGTAACACATAGTAAATCTGCCTAGCCAAAAGAAGCTTTAATCTTTTTCCTTGCTCTGCTAATGTTGTTCCTTGCTCTGTCCTTTCAAGCAAACCTAGAAGAAAAGAGCCCAGGTGAAGCTAGGTGCCTTTGCCAGCAAACCTAGTCTTCCACCTCAAAAACACCAACTAACCTGATCTTTTAACTCTTCCCACTGTTGAAGTTATTAAGACTCTGTCAGCTCCACCCCCCAGTTACACTCCTAATCCTCTGGAAGAGCTGTGGGAGGAAAGCAATTAGCTCCTTCAATGTGAGAAGACCGCAACACCTTTGAGCCCAAAACAAAAACCTGTCGCAAAAAATAAAATAGTAGCAAACAGTAATGTTGCTTAGCTTAATGAGAGATAAAAAAGTAACAAAACCTGTAAGCACCACTTGTAACAATTTAGCAGAAGATATACACTGCAAAAAACACTTTGCTGCAGAGAAAAATAAAGCAGTAAAAAAGTAACAAAACCTGTAAGCACAACCTGCAGAACATTAACAGAAAATATACCTTACAAAAAACAATTTGAATCAGGGACGATTACAGCAGTAATCCATAAGCACAACACAGTAACAAACCTGTAGGCACACCCTCTATCAATGCAGCAGAAAGTATACCCTGCAACAGCAATTTGAATCAGAGAAAAATAAAGCAGTAAAATGTAAGCAAAAAACAGAAACAAAACCTGTAAGCACAAAAGAAAATAGTGACACACAGTAAATCTGCATAGCCAAAAGAAGCCTTAATCTTTTTCCTTGCTCTGATAATGTTGTTCCTTGCTCTGTCCTTACAAGCAAACCTGGAAGAAAAGAGCTCAGGCGGAGCTGGGTGCCTTTGGCAGAAAACCTAGTCTTCTACCTCAAAAACACCAATGAACCTAACCTTTTAACTCTTCACTCTGTTGGAAGTTACTAAGACCTTGTCTGCTCCCCACCCCCCTTCCCCAGTTACACTCCTAATCCCTGAAAGAGCTGTGGGAGGAAAGAATTAACTCCTTCAATGTGAGAAGGAGACTGCAACACCTCTGAGCCCAAAACAAAAACTTTCCAGCAAAAAATAAAATAGTAGCAAACAACAATTTTGCTTAGCCTAATGACAGATTAAAAAAGTAACAAAACCTGTAAGCACCACCTGCAACAATTTCACAGAAGATATACCCTGCAAAAAACACTTTGCTACAGAGAAAAATAAAGCAGGAAAAAAGTAACAAAACTGTAAGCACAACCTGCAGAACACTAACAGAAGATATACCTTGCAAAAAACAAGTTGAATCAGAGAAGATTACAGCAGTAATCTGTAAGCACAAAACAGTAACAAACCTGTAGGAACACTCTGTATCAATGCAGCAGAAAGTATACCCTGCAACAGCAATCTGAGTCAGAGAACAATAAAGCAGTACAATGTAAGCAAAAAACAGTTAACAAAACCTGTAAGCACAAAAACAAAATAGTTTAAATCTGCCTAGCCAAAAGAAGCCTTAATCTTTTTCCTTGCTCTGATAATCCTGTGCCTTGCTCTGTCCTTACAAGCAAACCTAGAAGAAAAGAGCTCAGGCGAAGCTAGCTGCCTTTGCCAGCAAACCTAGTCTTCCGTGATTCAGTGCGCAGGGTCCGGAGTCAGAGGTGGGGGCAGACATCTTCCTCCTTCCCAACGGGTGTTTTCCTTGTGCTGTGAACATGAGTGTGAAGTCCCCATGGGAGCGCGGACGTGCAATGACGTCCAGCGCTGGCTAAGCACGCTCTCACACCCTTCCTGCGGACATCCGTTGACACTTCCAACCTGTCAGCAACGTGACCCTCAGCAGTTGTACCCGCAGTCTCTGCTGGGAGTCACTGGTGCTGGGAAGTCACACACCCACCCTCCCCAGGAGAGGAGAGGAAAGCTGTCCTTCAGATGCTCTAGCCTCTCCTCCCCTGCCAACCCCCGAGGTCCCGAGCTCACTCCTTTTTCCATTCAGTTTTTATTGAAGTTTACAATACAGAGAATGCATCTCAAGAAACATGTAACGCAACAAAATATGATTACCGTATACACTGAACAGATACATTCTCTCCCAACCCACCCCCTCTGCCCAGTCCCAGTTATGTAGTCCCAGTCCCCCCCTCCTGATGCAGCAGTGTAGCATAAAATTAACGTCCTATACTTCCAAGGCTACATTTCAGATTTGCAACGAATACAGGGCATGTAGAGAACCCCATATTTTGTTAAATTTCCTAAGTTTATTGGAAAGACTTGCAATGGTTCTCTCAGTTCTGAGATTTGCAAGGAGCTCTTGGAGCCATTCTAAATAAGACAAGTTATCAGAATCTTTCCAATGCCTTAGAACCACCTTTTTAACACACATGGAAATTAAGGCCATATAAAATTTCCTGCATCTTACTGTAATAGCAGAGAAATCACCCAGAAGACATATTTCAGATGTAAACAACTCTGAGAGTCCTAAGAGTGGGTCGGCTTTTTGTTTTATCATAGATCAAAGGGGGGCGACCTTGGGACATTTCCAGAAAATGTGGAGGGAGTCCCCCGGCGACAACCCACATCTGGTACAGAGCGGAGTAGAGACTACGCCTATTCTGGCCAATTTCTGCGGAGTATAATATACATTATGTAGAATTTTAAATTGCATTAATCTAAGCCTATCCTGGGATAGGAATTTATGGCAATTATTCCAAATAAGTGACCAGTCAAATTCCATATCTGGGAAAAGGGAAGACCAATATGAGACAGGGGCAAAATTACTGGGATATCTCCAAGCAAATAGGGTGCTGTATATTTACGAAACTGCGTGAGGCAATCCAGCCAAGTCAAGAAGAGAAACCTGGAAATTAAACTGTGCCGGGTAGGGAGGAGTAACCCCAAATACCTTCAACATACAATGCCGTAGTTGATATACCTTGAAAATATTAGTAGCAGGAATCTTGAACATGTGTAAAATTTCCGAGGCGGGACTTTATTGTCTATCAGATGTAATAAAATCTTTCAGCAAGGAGCCATTTATGGGAGAGAGCCAATTAAAAGATAGAGGCTTGTTATCCAGTTTCATATTGGGGTTACTAATTATTGGTTGATACAAATCCTTGACATTGTCATATTTAAGAAACGCACACAACTGTGAGTGGGACACAATCGAGACCGCAATGGGAGATTTACGCAGAGGTAAAGGGAGAAGTCCTAGTTTAGTATATAATAATGCTGCCGGGAGAAAAACCATGCTTCTTAATACTATCCAACTCTACTCTGAGCCAGGTCGGGGTATACAGAGAGCGTACAAGTCGCTGCTCAGCTGTCAACCACTGTAAATATTTGTTAGCCTGACTGGCCCAATAATACAACCCTAAATACGGAAGCTTTACCCCTCCTTTGTCTTTGGGAGCGGCCAATTTGCGGAAGGCCATTCTGGATTTTTTATACCCCCATATAAAAGAGGAGAACATGCTGTGTATTTTATTAAACCAAGAGCATGGGAGGTTAATATTCAACATGTTAAGGGGATAAAACAACCGGGGAAAAACATTCATTTTGATTAGATTGATCCTACCCCATAAGGAAAGAGGTAGGAGTGTCCATCTATGAAGGTCTTGGTCTATTTTCTGAACCAATAAATCCAGGTTTAACTGCTTGAAGCGAGAAATACTACGGGTTAGTGTAATACCCAGGTATTTAATGGAATTAGGCTGCCAGGTAAGTCCGGTAACAGTGATTTCTTGCTTGTGTACCCTGTAATTCAAAGGAAAAACTAGAGTTTTCCCAATGTTGAGTTTATAATTTGAAACCCTACTGAATTAGTTTATTATGTTAAGAATAACAGGGATAGATGTGGCAGGGTTGACTATATGCAAAACAAGGTCATCTGCATACGCCGCAACCTTGACCACGTGTCCATGTAGAGGAATACCTGGGACATCCTGTGCTCTTGTAAGTCTCTGGATGAGTGGCTCCAGGTATACGTTAAAAAGCAACGGGGATTGTGGACACTCCTGCCTCATCCCCACGTGAAGTTTAATCGGACTGGAAATCATGCCATTATGGCAATTCTGGAAGAGGGAGAAAGATAAAGTGAGCGGACCCAGCTAAGGAATTCATTAGGAAAACCAAATGCCTTCATTGTTACAAACAGGTAATTCCAAAAGACTCTGTCGAAGGCCTTCTCGGCGTCTAAAGAAACCAAAGCCATTGGGGCTACAGCGTCCCTGAAAGCCGAAAATACGTGGGCAAGGGTTCGTAAATGATCAATGGATGATCTTCCCTTCATAAAACCCACCTGCTCTTCTCCAATTATCGAGGGGAGAACCAGACTCATGCGATCCGCCAATATTTTGGCTAAAATCTTGATGTCGTGGTTGATTAAGGATATGGGTCTGTAACTGGAGACAAGGTCCTGTGGTTTATCTGGTTTGGGCAATAAGACTATAAGGACCTCAAAAAGGGAAGGGTCAGCCCCCTGACCCGAAAAAAGAAATTGAAAAAGGGACAACAAAATGGGGGTTAACTGCCTAGAAAATACCTTATAAAAATTATAAGAAAAGCCATCAGGACCTGGAGTTTTATCTGCCGGGAGAGATTTGATTACCGCAATTATTTCATCCT
The DNA here is from genome assembly GCA_016271365.2 of Neoceratodus forsteri. Classification (NCBI taxonomy): domain Eukaryota; kingdom Metazoa; phylum Chordata; order Ceratodontiformes; family Ceratodontidae; genus Neoceratodus; species Neoceratodus forsteri. Next base: position 639,138,696 of record CM057450.1, on the reverse strand, counting down.
CAGTAATAGGAGATATAAGTGCATCTTGTTGGGATTTAGTAAGTGAAGGTAAATGGGAATCTGTTGCATAACTTTGCAAATCCTCTTCAGAGGGGGAATTGACCATAGGAGCGTATAACTTCCGATAGTAAGTAGTAAATACATCTACTATCTCGAGGAATGAAGTTTTAAGGGGGTCCCCAGCGGAGAGACGGACAGCTGGGATAAATCTAGCTGATTCAAATTGCTTAAGGCGCATTGCTAGCAACCGTCCAGCTTTCTCCCCTTGATCCGTATAGACAGCATTAGTTTTTAGAATGGCAAACTCAGCTTGCTCTCTTAATAAATCCAGGTAGGCATCTTTTAGTTTAATTAACTCTTGCTTGACCGAGTCAGGGGAAGCAGGGGAAAGACTATGCTCAATATTCCTGATTTGGGAAAGAAGGGAAGAGGCTTTGCTTTCCCGTTCCTTTTTCCTTTTCGAGGATAGGCCAAGTAAAATACCCCTAAGGAACGCTTTGAGAGCGCCCCATTCCATGTCGGGTCATCTTGTGGTATTGGCATTTAGAGCCATAAACTGTTGAATCTGAGATGCAATATAATCCACCTTAGCGGGATCTTTCAGAATTTGATTATTCAGCTTCCATCTACCACTTCTTTTGGGAAATGAGAACAGGGATATTGTACATATTACCGCAGAATGATCTGAAAGTGGGCCCGGAATTATATTGGAATCAGAAACCCCAAACAGCAGTGCTTGAGAAATCAGAATGTAATCGATCTGTGAGGACGTACCATGTACAGGGGAAACATACGTATATTCCTGGACATTGGGATGGAGCATCCGCCATACGTCGCAAAGTCCTGCAGAATCAAGAAAATCCCTGAATGCCCTCTGGGCGGGGGAGAGGTCAGGGGGATCTGACCAGATCTGTCTACGGAGGAATCGAATACCAGATTAAAATCACCCCCTATAATCATAGGGGTACCAAGAAAAGGGTTGAGAACTTCCAGTAGGTCCATGAAAAAACCTGGGGTATCTGCATTGGGCCCGTATATGCAACCCAGTACAATGTCCAAAGTATGCAATTTACCCTTTACAAATAAATATCTCCCAGCGGGGTTGGCCACGGAATGGGAGGATCTGAAAGGGATCAATCTGTGTAAAAGAACCATGACTCCCCTACTCTGTGTGTTACTCTGTGCAACAAAAACTTGTCCCACTTGTTGCCTTCTCAGTTTATCGGCTTCATGATTAAGTAGGTGCGTCTCTTGTAAAAATATGACATGAGCTTTGATGTGATTAAGGTATTTTAACACCTTATGCTGCTTGGTTTTATGCCTGGCTCCTTTAACATTCCATGTGCTAAACAGAATGTTATTAATAATTATTCCTTAAAACCCTAGTTGTCTGCGTAAGGTCCAGCCAGTATTGATACATATTTATTCTAAATGCCCATAGTAAAGTAACTGCTGCGCCAGCCCACCTTCCCTCCCCCCCGAACCAGAAAATACCAATAACCCACCCCAAAAAAACAATCCCAGTAATCCATTATATAGCCCCACCCCCTCCCACTCCCACCCCATTATCGCATGGTACGTGAAAACCAGCTCACCTAGACATCTCCCTATTACCCCAGCCCCCACCAAAATCTGTTAGACTACATACTATAATGCAAAATCTAAGTCACTAAAACCTATTCAAACTAACCTACCTAGAAATACAGATTAATAGCGCACAAACAAGTACAATAATCCTAAATACACAGGCAATAAAAGACAATAAACCTTGTCTTAGTTATTACAAGTCATAAAAAAATGAGAAAGATGACCTGTGGGGTATTGGCGTACAGACAAGTCCATTATAGAAAAAGTGCAAGTGTATAACACATAGACCTACAGAGCTTATATTAGCAGCCCACACAGGTCGCAAAATTAAATCAAGGAGGTATTCAGCTCATACATCCCCCTGTAACCACAAAAAAGGTGTCTGAATTTACTGCCATCCAAATCTTCCCTGGAGAAGGAAAAAAAAAGAAAAAAAACAGCTATCAGATTCATGGGGAAAGCAGCAACACAAGCTATCCCCTTAATAAAACCAACTCATACAGGGCTAACAATAACAGCCCTTTCGCTCATCAAAAATTAGACTGGGGAGATATACAAATCGAACATCCCCTATAAGGCTAAGTCTATTCTCTAGGAAAAACCAGAATAAAATAAAAATTCAGATCTAATAAAGTGAACGTCGGTCTCTGGTGCCATCTAGTGGTGAAATGTCCCAAGTGCAATCTCTAGTTTAGGTATCGGGAGCCAGCAGACCCATGAGAAAACCGCAAGACAGGCAGTTCTTTCATGTCCACTCCCGAAACAGGTAAGAGTTCAGGGCATACGGAGTAAGTCAACAGGCAGGCGAGCAGGTCGCCTTCACATTAGCCTCGGATGACAAGGTTTTAACTGGAAACAGTGGCTATGCTGAACTGCTCCGGAAGGGGAATTCAGAGCCTTACTAAGGATAGGGAAACAGCCAGGGAAACGGTACATTCAGTTAGAACTTCTAGGGAAATTCCAGCAAGATGAAACCACTCACTTGAGAGACAAGAGAGCGAGCAGGACATGGAAAGAGATGGGCTATGTACGAACCAGGACAGATAGGGCTTGCTTCCTACATTTACTGCCCACTTGAGAGATTACAAAGGCATGTGTCCCTCGCAAAGGCAGAGGCTCAGACCTGAGAAAGTAGCATCCTAGCTTCAGGTCAAGCGGAATAGATCAGGGAAGGCGTTTTTAAGCCCGACCGTGGCCGTTCAGCGTTCTCATATGTAACCCAGGAGCCGGAGATCAGAACTCGGAGCCTGGCAGGATAGCCCACTCTGAATTTAATCCCAGACGCTATTAACTTTGTGGCAAAAGGATGGTACGCAGCTCGCTTTTGACGTACTGAGAGGGGCAAATCTTGAACTATCCTCAATTTGGCCCCCTCCCAGGTAATTTCCTTAGCTTCTCTTACTTTAGACATGAAGCGCTGTTTTTCTTGGAAGTTTAAAAACTGGAAAATAAAGGTCCTAGGGGCAGCATCTTGAGGCGGGATGGGACGTAATGCTCTGTGAGCCCTTTCGATGGAGTATTCAGAACCAAAAGGGGTAGGACCGGCGATTTTATTAATGAGGCGCTGTATAAACTTGATGGGATCTGCACCCTCCTCACGCTCAGGTAAGCCAATTACCGCGTTATTGCGGCGACTTCTGTCCTCGAGATCTTCAATTTTATTCTCCATTCTAGTTACACGTTGCCTTAAAGCTGCCAGGTCAGGGTTAAATTGCTCTAGTTTGCAATCCAGAGTGGATACGTGCTTCGTTGTCGGACATTCTTTGGGAGAGCATTTCCAAAGCATTAGAAATATGTTTCATTTCTCCGGCGATGTTCTGTATTTCGGATTTAAAAGGCTGAAACTCTTCTAAGAATTTAGAGAGAGTAAGAGGCTCCATTTCCATACTCCCAGTAGCAGCAGATTGCGTCTGAAACGCCGTTGAGGCCTTAGACTTTTTCAGGGCCTTCTCTGGCGTAGCTGGAGGGGTATGCTTTGGAGGGTTTTTCTTCATCTCAATATCCATCCAGCTGCTGTCGGGTGAACACCAGTTGTTTAGGAAACTTTCAGTAATTGGAAAGCAGCAAAATAGGTCCTCAAACTTTGCTAAAACAATATTAGAGCTGGCAGGAGCTCGTAAGAAAGAGTACTACTCAGTGGACTGCATCACGTGACTCCCCGTCCCGAGCTCACTCCTGAACTCGAGTCGGCAGCGGCGTGGCACAAGGTGTGGCATCCAGTGCCTCAACCCTCAGCGCTACTGGGCAGCCAAAACTGAGGACTGGTACACAGAGCCACCCAGTCTCTGTGGAAAATCAAATAAGGCTCCTTACACATCAGGGCCTGAAGCTTGGAAATTCTTCGAGACAAAGTAACTGCAACTAAAAAGAGCGTTTTCGAAGACAAATAGTGTATATCACAACTACCAGCCAGTTCAAAGGAAGGCAGGGTAAGTTTTTCCAAAACAAAATTCATATCCCAAGGTGGTGCGGGGTTGCACACGGGGGGGTTTCAGGTGGAGGATCCCTTTCAGGAAAGTTTTGGAAACCGCCAGCTGAGCTTTAGCCTTGCCCTCCACCAGGGTGTGGTAGGCAGAAACAGCACACAGGCGAACATTCAGCAAAGAGTAACTCAGGTCCAGGTTGGAGAGACAAAGCAAATACTCCAGAACCTGGGGAACAGGGCACAAGAAGGGGTCCTAACCTCTGGAAGTGGCCCAAATGGAGAAACACTTCCACTTCATAGCATAAGTCGTCCTAGTGGAAGGCTTTCTAGCCTCCACAAGGACTTGTACCACTCTACAGGAGACTCCATTGCATGTGGCGACTATGTCAGAAGGTGCCATGCGTGAAGGTGAAGGGACGTCAACCCCAGATGGACCAGCGTGCCCCTCTCCTGTGTCAGGAGATTGTGGCAGAGAGGCGGAAGAACTGGAGACTCCACTGCAAGCTGCTGAAGGAGCGGAAACCATATTTGGCGAGGCCAATACGGGGCGCGATCATAATCATGCCAGCCCCCTCCACTTGCAACTTGAGCAGCATCCCCTGCAGAACTGAAAAGGGAGGGAAAGTGTACAAAAACCTCCCTGTCCAACAAACAGATAGCATGTCTCACCAGAAAACACCATGCCTGAGAGCGAGCGAGCAAAACCTGGGTAGTTTTATGTTGTATGGAGAGGTGAACAGATCCAGGTCTGGATGACCCCAATAGGTGGAATATGTCTTTGACCACTGCCTGCTTGAGCTCCCATTCGTGGGCTTTTACTCTGAAGCAGCTGGGATTGTCCACCAGGACGTTTTGCACACCCAGAACGTGAACAGCTGTGCCCAATTCCACATTCACATTGCCTCCCTGCAGAGGGGATACAAGCAAGTGCTCCTTACCTTTTTTTTTTTAATTATTATTTATGCTCCTTGCCCACAGCCCTCACAATCTGGGGGAGCCCCAGCCCCATCACCCCGGCATCCACCCGGCACAGTAGTAGCCCCAGGGCTTACCCCCCCCCTCGGTGGGGTTGGGGGGCTCACCCCTCCGAGACCGGATCTAGTGTTCCTGTGCAGTGGCTGGCCAGGTGTAAGGCTGCGAGCTCCTCCTTCATCCTCTGTGGGGCGCTGGTTTTCCATTTTTCCTTTGTCGGTTAGCGTGTGCAATGACGCCTGCGACAGCACCGCGCATGCTCCCATGCGTGCCCCCGTCAAGTGTCTGCCCAGCTCCCGTCCCCATCTTGCGATGTCGGTGCGCCAGTCCCCGGCCACCGCTAGGGGCCAGGCTAGTCCTGACTGCCAAGTCCTCCCCTCCCCGAAGGAGAGCTGTTCTCCAGACGCTCAATCCTTCTCCTCCCTGCCAACCCCCAGAAGCCTGAGCTCATTCACGAATGCGGGTCTCCAGCATGGCGTGAGGTGTGACGTCCAGTGCCTCGACTGTGTGTGACATCCAGCGCCTCTGTGACTGAAGTACCAGACTACACACGTTGTCCAACTAGATTAACAGTGGTCCCTGGCAGAGCAAGGGCTGGAAGGCTTGAAGAACATACAGCACTGCCCTCATCTCCAACACGTTTATGAGAAGGGAGAGTTCTGACTGAGACCATAGTCCCTGGGTCCTGTGGGTCTCCAGGTGAGTCCCCCAGCCCATCCCTGAAGCGTCTTTAGTCAGGGATTAGATGGGGGTAGGGAATTGGAAAGGGACCCCCTTGGTAAGGTTGTTGAGATCCTGCTACCACAGAAGATCCCACTGCGTTGAATTGGAGACCATGACCCTGTGGTCCAGGTCATCCAACCTGTTGTCCCACTGCACCCTGAGCGTCCGCTGTGATATGTACATGTGAAGCCTGGCCAGGGGAACAGTGAGGATGGTCGCTGCCATAAGGCCAAGGAGCCGGAGAACCGACCTGGCTGCAACCCACCTGCTGGAGACTATCATGCGAGCCTGCTGCTGCAAGGTTTCCGCCCTATCCTCAGGGAGGAAAGCCATACCCTGGGCGGTGTCCAGCACCACTCCAAAGAACTGGAGACACTGGGAGGGGGCAAGATGGGACTTGGGGTAACTGACCGTAATCCCCACTTGCACAAAAAGGTACAGGGTAGTGGAAAGGAAAAGTTCCAATTGCTCCCTTGATGGGGCTGACAGGAGCCAGTCATCAAGGTACAGGAACACATAGTGGCCCTGGCATCTCAGAGCCACCGCCACTACCGCAAGGCACTAGGTAAAAACTCGAGGTGCCGAGGACAGTCCAAAGGGGAGGGTCCTGAACTGGTAATACACCCCCTGGAAAGAGAACCTGAGGTAGTGGTGGTGGGCCAGAAAAAACGGGATACGTAAATAGGCATTCTGCACATCCAGGGCACAGAGCCCCTGTCCCTTGTGCAGGACGGGCAGTAAGACCTGGGAGAGTCAGCATTCAAAACCGTTTGTACTGAATGTACTGGTTTAGAGTGCTGAGGTCCAGACTTGGACACAAATCTCCTGTTTTCTTTGGAACTAGGAAGAAGTGGGAGTAATACCCCTTTCCCACCTGGTTTACCGGAACAGACTCTATGGTTTGCTTTTGCAGAAGAGCGTCCCTTATGGGGGGAAGTATACCTTCAAGATACCCCTGGAGTTTTTTTTGGTGGTGTCACCAGGAGTTCCGTGTGCCCTTGACTCACCAGCTGAAGGACCCACGAATCTGTAGTGACTGCCTCCCACCCCATGTGACTGGTGAATCTTCCACCTACCGGCTCCCCAGAGAGAAGGTGGGGGGTGGGCCACGAGTCAAGAGGTGGAGGGAGGGATGGGAAGTACGCGCCTGAGGCCCTTTTGAGTTTTGGCCGGAGGTGTGGCTGCTGCTGAAGGGGCCTGCTATTTTGTGTGACATCTGGCCAACTGCCACTGTTTCGTCTGCCGTAGTCTGGCGACAGAATGGCTGCTTGGCCTTAAACCTGGGATGGTACATAGTATGGACCAACTGTAAGACCTTGCCCTTGTCTTAAAGGCTGGTGATTATGTCCTGGGCATCACCCCTGAAGAGGACGGAACCCCAGAAGGGGGCATCCTGAATGACCGCCTGTACAATAGTTTTCAAGCCTAACACCCTGAGCCAGGAATATCTCGAGGCAAACCGCCGTAGCGGTGCCCCTCGCCGAGGAGTCCTCCACATCATATGTCGCCCTCAGGGAATGACAGGTAGTGGACCTGATTGTGTCTGCCATAACTGCCTTGGACTCGGAGTCCGGCACAGCCTCAATGACAGGTTCCAGTTGGCAGAAAACAGATATTTGGTAGACCAGCATGTGCACCACGTAGTTTAGGGTGCACATGGCCAGCGTGGAGGAAAAATAGAATTTTTTCCCAAACTGATCCAGCTGCTTCGACTCCTTATCAGGAGGGGAGGTGCTCATGTGTCTCGGCTTAGCGGACCTGTCATGGGCCTCCGTAATGACAACAGAGTCCGCCTTGGGGTGGATAATGAGGTGGTCCTTACCCTCTAGAGTTCTGTATGTCCTATCAGCCCTTTTAGCTACTGTCGGTATGGAAGAAGGCATCATCCAAATGGCAGAAACCAAGTCTTCATGAGGCTCTAACCATGGGGCTGTAAGGACAGGTGCCGTCTCCTGGATATCCAGGTGTTCAGCTAGTCTCTGGCTCTTGAGATCCTGTATGTCAATCTTCAATTCGTAGACCTCTGCAATTTTCTTTAGGAGGTCTGCGAATGAAGAGTCCTCTGGGGTGATTTAGGAGACTCCTTGGTTTTGGGTTCCTCTGGTGGAGGAGTCTGTAAACCCAAAACCGAAGAGGAGGGGGACCTAAAATCGGATTCGGAATTCGAGGATTCCAAAGACCTGATGTCAGGATGAGAACCCTCCTGATACCTAGGAGATATACTGTCCATCATTTGCCTAGTTAAAGGCTCTTTTGTCAGGCCCGATGTAGACTGGCGTGGGTCCAGCGCAGGAGTGGGCCTGGGCGTCTGATCCCAGCTAAATCAGGGTAACAAGCCTTGCGAAGTGCTGGCTGTCCAGCTCCGAGATGAGCTGCGACTTGGTCTCCAACCACCAGGACTGCAGGAAAGCCTGGAAGTCCGCCTGAGGTTGAGGAGGCAGAGGCTGGTAGATGGGTTGAAACCCTGGAGAGAACGCCAGTGTTGGGTATTCTGGCGCATGGTACCTGTGCGTCGAGTATCCTGGCAAATAATAAGTGGGCATATACCTTGACGAAGAGAAGCCTGACGTCAGGTAGCCAGACGGAGGGTAACCCGGTGTATAATGTGGCATCGGGTAGCCCGACGGAGGGCAATCCGACTGAGATCCCGATGGCAGTGCTGTGGGGCCTGACGGCAGACCCTGAGGGAGCCTGAAAGTCAGCCCAGAAGGACTCGGAAGAGTCGGGTTGGGCGCAGGACTGGCAGGAGTCAAGCCTGGCGGTGGCGCCTACATCCCCACCAGAGGATCCTGTGGGGAGGGATCTGGAGGAATACTCGGAAGGTCCGACATGAGGTCTAGAGGTGAACTTGGGAAGATGGCACCTGATGGACGACCCCATCCCCTGTCCTCCGCTGATCCAATGAGGGTGGAGGAGGCTCCAGAAAGGGAGAGGAGGGGGTGACCCGGAGGGGAGACCCAACCGGTGAAGGCTGTGGTACACCCAGCAATTGGCTCTCGTCCAGCTGGATGTCATCAGGACCCGATGTGAGCATGACAACCGGGCGGTCTTCAGAGGGTCCTACGACCGGCTTATCAATCTTGGCCGGGCGGGCACCAGAGTCCCTGGTGCCTGACTTAATAACCTAGGCCAGGCGCTCGTCGGAAGGTCCAGCGAGCGACTTATCAGCCATGTCTGACTGCTTAGACCTTCCAGTATAAATGGGTCTATGAGCGGCGGAGGCCTTGGAATCTACTGAGGTGCCTGTGGCCACCGTAACCAATGGCAGCGGGGAAACAAAGGACTGTTCCTGGGAAGGTGGGGCAGACTTGAATACAGCAGCAGACTTCCCAGAAGAAGAGGACCGATGGTCACCTATCCTGGTCCCGATGCTTCTCTTTGTCCCTCTTATTACTGCGTTTATAAGGGTCCGTGGAAGAGGAAGAATCACTCAAAAGCTTCTGAAGCTCTTTTTCCATCGTGGACATCTTTTTTTTTAGTAGATAGGCCTCAAAGGCCTGCTGGTGACCCTTCTGTGTGACCTGACTGAAGTTCAGACAGGCCTCACAATCCTTGACCTTGTGCTCCGGGCCCAAGCAGAAGAGGCAGAGGGAGTGGGAGTCTTTGTGAGGGAGCTGCACGTCGCAAGAATCGCACTTGTTTTTATGCGACTCGACAGAAGTCGGCAAAGACATGCACAAAACAACGTTTTTAACACAAAAGAAAGAAAAAACGGATACTCATCCAAGAAATGGCGGTCAAACTGCAGCGACGATCTCTGCAGGTTCTGACGTGCTCAGGTCGACAGCAGAAAAGAACTGGAAGGCAAGCGTGATGACCGCCCACTATACAGTGTCATGCTGACATTGATCATGTGACGTCGGGTGGGCAGTCCCCCGTCAGACATTGCTAGCTAAAATTTCTGTGTGGTCCTGACACCAGGAGGCACAGTCCTCAAGGTGATTACATACTGCAAGAGCCCTCCCAAATTAACATCAATATGAACAGTACAGATGGAGCATTCCAAACAGGCTACACTGGTACAGATACATTGGCATATGCTGTTGGTGCTTATACAGAGATTAATAGAGAACATTAAATACAGATGGCCTTCGGAAGTCTGTTACCTGGCCTCACACGTCAAGGAGCAGGATGTCCTATAACAGAATTATTGTTATATTCATATCATTCTCTTCCTGCTCCCTATCTGTATCACCTGAGGTTATGAGGTACAGGTATTCTGAACCATATTCGGTTGGAGTGGCCGAATATTTAGAAATGGGGCCCATTCTGTTTTCCCCAGGGTGAAGTGAGAGAGGCATTCCATGGAAGCTAAGTGGCCCATAACAAGTAGCCACTCATTGAGGGATTGTACATCTGAGGTTCTCCATTTCTGTTATAATAATCTTTTGGCTTGGATTGTGGCAGTGATCGGCATTTTAGGAGAGGATGATTTTTGGCCACGGATGGAGAGGGATGCCCAGGATTAAGGGAGGATCAGGGATTATTTTCTGAGGCACGAATGTTTTTCAAAATGTCAAGATTTGATTCTAGAACTTCGTGAAGGACAGGCAGTACCAAAGGATGTGGGATAAGGACCCGGGTACCTGGTTACATCTCCAGCAAGTGCCTGAGTTGAGCAGTCCCCAGAAGCGCAGAAACTGAAGTGTCCTGTACCATCTGTGATTAATTTTTAGTTGAATAAGTTGTGCCTTAGTGTCCCTACAGGCAGTGTGGGCTAGATACCATGCCATGTTCCACCTATGGTCAGGGAAGGTCACCCCAGTTCCCAGTGTCAAGAGATTTGTGTGTTGGTGTCTGGTCTCAGAGCATCATCCCTAAGTTTCTTGTATTGTGTCCCAGCCAAACCTTTTAGCCCATTTAGCCAAAGCACCAAGGGTTGGGGGTTGGAGGCCCTGTCCTGATCTTTGAGGCAAGCAGAATGACAGGGATTAAGATGCTCATTTACAAGTACTGTAATACTGTACAGCAGGGTCATCTTCCTCATTCACGCCAGCACAAAATGTTATAAAATCAGTACAGATAAGCCCAAAAAAGCCTAATATTGTGATATGTCAGATGTGACCAAATAATTCCAGAACAGAGGCACAGGCCAGAACTACTTAACTTTCCCAAGTTATTCATTATTCAAATTCTTAAATTAAAAAAAAAACCATTAAGGCAGCAGTTCTATTATTGAGCACTCTGTTTGAAAATAATGCTAACTATATAAAACTAAGCAATACTATAATTATTTTTCTCTTACTGGACACTTCCTTAAGCACAACATGGGGTACCAGGTAGGGTATGGTATGCCACTGCTACATCGACGGATTCACAGCAACTCCAGTACAGCGACAACATTTTTACCGTGGTGTTTCTGCCGTGGACAGGTGTTTCACATCATCAGGCAGGTAAGCTACAGGTGTAATGGCTGTGGTAGAGGGTCTGTTCGGGACACGGAGTTGCCATTCTTCTCCACAGTACATGTGACGTGGAGTTACTTATTTTAATATGTGGGGGGGGGATTGTATAAGTGTTACTTTGGCTTACTGCAGTGTTTGTGTTCTGGTTGGTCAGTGTACTGGGCTGTCTTGGTAAAGGTTGTTGGGGAAATGCTGTTGCTGTAGTGTTCATCACTGTATTGGAGGTGAAACCACCAGGTAGCAGGGCAACAAACAGAGTTATGTATACAGCTGAGGAAAACGAAGAGGGTTCCAAATTCTGGTGAATAAATGTTACTTTCCTAGCTGTGCCCCACCCATGTACAAGAGGTGGGCCTTTCAAGATAGGGCTGAGGGTCCTAAGAGGGGCAATGTGGGAAAGCTTGTTGTGCAGCGCCACATGTTGCCCTTGTATTACTTGGATATGGTGATTTTACTCTATATACAGCATTTTGTGAGGAACACTTCTGCATTCCTGAAAAATCACTACATAAAGAAATAGTATTATGACTAAATAGAGTGGAATCCATTTCTTTCAATCTGGCACATTTCATGGGCACAAAAAACGAAAACTAAAGAGGAGAATATGTTTAATCAACAATGAGGCAAGAAGAAAAAAACTTAACAAGTAGTATATAACTTAATACGTGGACCATCTGCCAGAGAAAAAGTGGTTGGTTACACTGTTAAATATTTTGCAAAGACTATTCATTCATCAATGCTTATGAAGTATGGGGAGAAGCAGACACAATGGACCTAGAATACCTTCTTTTTTGTTAAAACTTTTCATTCAAAGCTTTTCAAACAGTATAAAATACAGCCTTAAGCACTAAATGTGTTTAAATTTGTGAAACAAAAACAAAAAAACTAGATTCAAAGGGTAATCAGGCTCCTTACGTACAGTAGGAATACTAAGGGAACCCAAAATATTGGTTAGGAATGAACAAGGAAAGTACAGTATGTAGTAGTATGTGACTGCTCGTGCAACATATATTATCTCTGGTTTACACTCTGTCCCTGCTACAGGGACTATTACCCTGTTTTGGTATCATAAAGATGCAGGAACCCACATGGGTGGATTCCACCCCCTTGATGAATCTCAGGGAGAGGTCCCAGAAACCAAAGGCACCTTAGGGAGGAAGGCCCCAAGTATAGTGTTGACAGGTAAAACACTCACTTCCCAAGGAGCTGAAAGACATAGCCTGAATAGAAATGACAGACTGCGAAAAAACAAGTAGGGAAAAATATCACCATCCAACTCCAACTCTCAGTGAAAAGCAACCATTTTATAACCTTTGGTGTACAGGAGCGGGAAAACATCCTTGTGGAGGAAACCTTGGGAGAAGCAAGGCCTAGGTTGCCATCCCTCCATGTTAGGTGTGCAATTAGTGATGGCTTGCATGCTGCAACAGTTAGAACCCAATTATGAAAACTTTTAGAGGGTAAGGCTCGCACTCTATCCCTCTAACGGGAAAACACAGTGAGGTGCTATGCAAAGTGTTGACATGGCTAAAGGCATCCTCCCCCCCTCAAAAAGAAACCCCAACAACACAACATGAATTGCAGAGAGTGCCACCTGCTGAACAGTGGTCACCCAGGCTCAGTGCTACTTGAAACCTAAACCCATGTTTGCAATATGGGTCACTAAAGAAAGGCGAAAGAGGGTGAGACCAGGTGACTTAAGTTGTAGACAAATGCAGGGAGGATTGCTTCAAGAGGTATTATCTAGTCAATCTGCAGATGGAAGAGACCACCATGTATAAGTTCCCACACTAAGAAAGCAAGAAACCATAAATACACCAGATAGCAGTTATTTACTTAGTTTTTTTTTGCAATGAAAACTGGTAAACAGGAAGGGTACATTGAGCGGTGTACTGACCCTAGAGTGACATCACGACCTCAAAGACCAGCACAGAGACAGATTTCGCCCGAAATCGTCAGGTCGCTGTGCTGGTCCCTGCAGACACAGGCGGTGCAACTCCCGGTGTTTGGCCCCCACCCCGCGTCAGCTCCAACTCATAACTGTATATACAGAGACTGGCGTGCGTGGAGGGTGAAGCCTCCCACATTGGGGGGGGGGGTTTGGGGGTCGCAGCTCCCCAATGAAAACATGCCGACATCCCTGACAGGACAATGCCGACACTCGGCATTGTGTCTGTCGCTGTGAGGGATGTCCGCATCCGCGCTGTCTCAGAGCTAAAGGTAAACCCATTCAGCTAAGGTTCATTTGTAGGTACGACCCAGGGGAAGGGTAATAGGGAGACAAAATACATACTGTATAGTCAATACACAAAGTATGCATGGTAGAAAAATACAATGTGCAGCTAAAAATAAAGGAATTATTAAATACAGTAAACAGCGTATTGGATAGTGTATCAAAGGAACACTGACTAAATAGAGTGGAATCCATTTCAGGCTTAGTGCAGAACAGTAACATGGAAAAGCTAACTATGGCAAGGGCACGAGCAGAAGGGGGCAGCAAGCAGTTGGAGCTAGCATTTGAGGGGGGAAGGGAATGGGAGAGGTGGAGGATAGGAAGTACACGGTACTGGTAAGTCAATCAGAATGGCTAAAAGAGCCCCCACGGTGAGTACCCTGCCCTCAAGACACTGGGCAGGGAAGGGTGGACACCAACAGGTGCTGCCAAGTCGATCTGCATGGCCAAAAGGATTCCCACTCAGTCAACGATGGCCTCACTCTCCAGGAGTGGGCTTCAGAGGCAGCAGGAGCACACTGATCCTCCTAGTTGATGAGACATGGATGGCCCATGAAGTATAAAATGGGTAAAGTCCTGACAAGGGAAATTAAGTCAGAAAATACTTTGAAAACTAAAGGACAACTACCCTAGGGTAGAAATACTGTAACAATACACTGGAGTACAAGGTATCAACAAATGCCAAGGTGGAGTCGTACAGAAACAACAGTAATACAAGGAAAGGCTCTGGAAGACCAAGGCAGTCCGAACTGCACAAACTTTCCTTAAATTACTGTGTTACTACGTAGACTGAGGACTGAAGCAGCAGGCAGTCCACAGTGCAGGTTTATTTTTTTTTTAAATTACATTTTAGCCACTGGTCACTGGTGTTGCCCTTTCCCCAAACAGGCCCAGACCCCCCATCCTAGCACCTACTTCCTCGGCCCCACGGCCTGCCCCTATGGCGAGGCCTGGCCAAAGCCCGACAAGAACTCCTGCCCCCGCCTGATAACAATGGCAGAGGAAACTGCTGGTAGAGGAGTGGCTAATGGAAGGAGGCAGCTGGGCCCGGGCACTCCAGGATCATCCTGAACATATCAAGGGTTTTCACTTCCGTGGTCCCCATCCATCCCCAGGACACCAACATGCACAGAGCTCCAAGCACGCTGTGCGTAGCCTGGCTCTGTATCCCCTCTTGCAGTATCTCTGCTGCGTTGCCATTCTCAGTCACCCAGCCAACAGTACTGATGCAGAAGCAGCAACCTACCCTTCCCCAGGAAGTATCCACTGGCACGCTAATGCCGCCTTCCCCTGGCTGGCCCTCGAGAACCCTAACTTGTTCCACAACCCAGGTCGTCGGCATCATGAGCAGCAGTAGTGCCGTCGCTGCACTGACAAGCTGCCCCATGCATTGGTCAGATAAAGCAACAGTAACCAATGTTCTAAGCTATGAGTACAGCAGCCCGCAACACCAAACAAACAATCCACCGCCCACCCCACCCCAGTTCACTGACCATGAGGACAGCCAATACTGCACCAAGCCAGACACTTTTCCTTTTACAATCAGGGACCATTTGAGCAGCTCAAGTTGCTCCTTGCTGTAACATTGCTATCAGATCCGATGTCACAGTTGCCCGAGACAACTGTCTTGATATTCTCCTCCCCCCAACAGGACAAACATGTCCCTGTTATTAGAAAGTGAGTCAGAGAGAGACCATCACCAAATGGCTGCATGGTGGCCTGCTATCTCTTATGAGAACCAGAGACAAATGTTGGGAGATGTTTAAGGCCACTAGTGATCGAACTACTGTGAATATTGTCGCCTTGGCAATGCCTGTAAAAAAGTCAACCGAGCTGCCAAAAGTGAATACTGCACAACTGCCTTGCAGTCCTCAGCCAGGGACCCACGAAGTTTCTGGCATACAATCAAAAATGTAGTTGGTGGCTACAGCCAGTGTGATGAGGTTGACATGCTTGATGCAGGCAAAAACTGCAATAAGCCCACTACCATTGCTAATGCCTTTAATGTTCAATTTTCCAACCTACCAGCATACACCTCCCTGTTTCACATCACAAACACCAACTCCTCCACCCCTACTGACGCCTCCTTGCCCAAGGCTCTGCTTCATCCACCCTTCAATCTTAAAGCTGTCTCGGTTAAAGAGACTCACAAGTTGCTTGCTGGCCTTTCTCCTTTTTACTAGTGTTGGTCATGACAACCTTGAGCCTAAGCTACTAAAGTTTGGGGCTCCCTTGCTTGCGCTACCAATCTACCACATTCTCAATCTATCCCTAACTACAGGAGTAGTCCCCCGATTATGGAAAGTGGCCAGGGTGGTACCCCTTTTTAAGCAAGGGGACCAAAAAGATAATGAAAACTACTGGACTACAGCCACCCTGTCAGCGGCTAGTAAACTATTGGAGAAGGTAGTTGAAGTACAACTGTCTGAATACCTGCAAATGTACGATTTACTAGCCCCAGAGCAACACAGCTTTCAAAAGGACCACAGTACTGCTACAGCTCTAGCTAAGGTTACATCAGAAATTAGGACAGCAGGGTGGTCTCTTGCTTCTTGTGGGGTCCACATACACAGGATTCGGCTCTCAGCCCTCCAAATTCGGAAAAAATCTGGGGGCCTTTCATTACCTAATTTTAAGCTATATTACCTTGCAGCCTAGCTGAGGACGGTTATGTACTGGTTAGATAACTTATATTTTTCAAAATGGAAAAATCTAGAGCTTATGGAGGGGGCACTCTCTGACCTGAACAACCTGCTCCTCAGGCAAGGGGGAGGGCCTCATCTGGGTCAATGGGAGAATCCTTTCACGGCGCTCACCCTAGAACTGTGGTACAGCATTTTAAAGGACAAAAGGGCCAAAAACCGGAAATTCCTGCTATTGTCTATTCCACATTTAGACACCTTCTTTCCTGGGGCTTGGGTCAAAGGGTTTAAGAGATGGGAAGCTAGGGGTCCACATCTAATTTGGCACTTCTTAGATGATGGAGAGGTTGCTTCCTTTGAGGCACTAGTAGACAGATACGATATCCCTTGGCAGGATAGGTTCAGATACTTCCAAGTTAGGAACTTTATAAGAAGGCTTGTCTCAGAGTTTAGCTGGAGAACAGTCTTACCTCCACAGATCGCCTTCACTTTTAAAAATGTGATAGAAGGGGCACCCATCAGGACACATATTATTTACAATTTATACAGAGATCTGTTGGCATGGAACGGGGACTCTATGGAGTCTATAAAGAGAGCCTGGGAAAAGGACTTGGGCAGTCAAGTTTCAGAGGAGGTCTGAACCTACGCCCAATCTAAAATACATTGGGGTCTATCAGCCATTAGCTGGCAGGAGTTTTCCTGGAAAATCTTTACCAGGTACTTTCGTTCCCCAAAGATTATAGGACAGATGCTATCTAGTAGCCAAGCAGAGTGTTGGCGGAAGTGTGGTCAGACACAGGCATCATATTTACACATGTTATGGACTTGCCCAGCTCTTTCCACCTTCCTACTAGATTTGCAACAAGCTCTAAGGATAATATTTACCCCAGACTTGATATTATCCCCCATGTGTTATCTATTCTTAGAGACTCCGAAGAAATTTAAAGACCCTCTTTCAATTAAGTTTTTGAGGATAGTTTTTTAAGCCGCCCAGAAGGTTATAACCAAGAACTGGAAATCTCATATCCCCATCTCCTTAAATCAATGGCAGGAAATTATGATAAACATATATAGGATGGAGGCACTATCAGCCGCCTTGAATAAAAGATTACCTCAATTTGAAATCTTATGGAGACGCTGGGTCCTATACATGGCAGGGAAGAGGCCCGATTTTATTCCTTAATGTGAGAACCTCTTACTGGGGTAGTATAGGCCCAGTACTGAAAATCAATGGCCATTCTTATGCAATTTACTGGAAATAGAGTATGAAGACTTCAGTTCATCTTAAGTTCCTTGATCATAAATTATAAAACTTGAATGTAGGAGTTATTACTTGCAGTTATGATGCCCTCTATGTATGGGCAACCAGCTCATCCATGCGGCTACTTATTATTTATTATTTCTCCTGAAACTCTTGATGAATTGTATGTATATATGAACTCGCCTATGAAAATTCTTCTGTAACTGTTTATGACGGAAGGATGAATGTAATCTGTATGTATTCTATTTATAAAATCAATAAATAAAGAAAGTTTTAAAAAAAAAGAAATTAGGACAGCAACAGACTATGGCAAGTTGTCTGGTGCAATTTTTGTAGACCTCTCAAAGGCCTTTGATCTAGTGGATCATATTCTCTGTGCAAAACTCCACTCCCTCGGCATATCCCATCTGGCCTTAACATTGTTCACCAGCTACCTTACTGGCAGGCAACAGCTTGTGAAGTACAAAATAGTGCTTGCGGAACCCACCCCAGTTTCCATTGGAGTGCCACAGGGATCCATCTTAGGTCCCATTTTATGCTCCCTATTTGTAAATGATTTCCCAGTGGTCCCCACCTACAGTAACGCCACTCGTTATGCTGACGACCTGGTTCTCCTGTCCTGCTTGCAGGATATTAATATCAAAAATCACCATCTACAAGCTGATTTCAACAAACTTCAATCCTGGCTCCTGATAAACAAGCTTGTTTTAAACATTAAGAAAACAAAAACTATGCTATATGGCTCCTCTGTCAAACTCAGGCTGTGTCCTTTTCCCCTGAGGGTTACAAGTATTGATGGATCCCCAGTGAGCATTACGTGCACTTGTTGCCCCCTGCCCCCATTTGCTTTTTTGCCTTGAGTGTTTAATTTTCTAAATAAATGTGATATTATTTTATCTCCAAATGTTACGATGATCAGCTTTCCCATTTATTTCCCTTGTATTCCAGGTCCCCCGATCTTACAGTCAGTAAAGTTACTTAAAAAATTATACATGCTAGAAATGTGTAAAGTCGTGGATTATTGTTCATCTTGTTTTTGTTCTGGTTGTATAAAATCCATATAGATCATGAACTCTGTAGCTGACTTCAAAATGAATACTGACTTTTTTATTATTTATTTATTCTCTTCGGCTGGGGGGGTTGTATCTATGGTCCCCCCCAATCCTACTGTATTCTCGGCCCTGCCCGCAGCCAGAGCTCTTCACACCTATGCCTTGCCCCTCCCCAGCCACATCGCGGTGGGTACTTACCCCACTCACCATGGAAGGCCAGGGGGCGGACACCGGGGAAGCCACCTGGGGTTCACAAAGCATGACGCCGCTGGAACAGCCGTCACTGTGCACGCAGAAAATATTTTTTCCTATGTGACCCCCCTTGGCACAAGCGTGCAATGATGCGAATGATGCTGTCGTGCACGCATCCGCACATGGCACATCCAACGTCGTCCGCACCACCCCACAGCGTAACCACAGTATGCACCGCCCCCCCAGGAGCCAGTGTGACCACAGTATTCCCTCCCCACCTGCCCCGTAGGAGGAGAGTAGTTCCTGGGAAGCTCGATCCTCCTCCCTCCAGCTCCCGAGGTTGTTCTTGACCCTGGGTCACTGGCATGGCATGAGGCGTGGCATCCAGTGCTTCAACCCTCAGCGCCACCGGGCTGGATATTAATACTGACTTTTGATTATTTGACCTCCAGTGGGTCCTTGAGACCTCTCGTCAATTTGTATATATATATATAAAAAAAATTTTATTTGGTCTGATAGATTGGGTTATAGATGTCTTAAAAAGTGATTCTAGAACCAGTTTAACTGAATTTATAAGACAGATCTCTTTTTCTTGGTTGTTCTTGGATATTTAATGTCCTATTACAAATACATGAATGAATTATTATTATTAGAAACTGTTTACGAGATACCTACTATAGGTTGAAATATCTTATTGAAACTTTCATCATCTTACTATTGGCACTGGCAATAGAGCCCTTGGCTATTAAAATTAGAGATGAGCCTGACATAAAGGGTATCAGGGGAAGACAGGGGAGGAGGCATGTCATACCTCTCTATGCAGATGATGTTCTGCTGTTTTTGACAGAATCAGATGTGTCGGTCCCTAAAGTGTTATCAGTAATAGAACAATTTGCATTTTTTTCCAGGTATAAAATTAATGTGCAAAAGTCTGAAATTATGTTCCTAGGAAGATGCAACAGAAAGGAAGCCTGGGGGTTAAAAAGAGTACAACACACACTTACATACTTGGGAACTGAGGTGGGAAAGCAAGTGGGGAGCCTTTATGATGCAAATTATAGACCACTGATAAGGGACATTTTACAAGACCTGAGCAGGTGGAAGGAGTTGAGTATCTCCTGGATGGGACGGATCAACCTCCTAAAAATGAACGTTTTGCCCAGAATCTTGTACAAAATGCAGATGATCCCTTTCGGCCTGACAGCTCAGGATATAAAAAAGCTGAAAGGTGCACTTACAACTTTTGTCTGGTGGAGAAAGCACCCCAGAATGAGTTTGAAATGGTTAAAAGCACCAGTAGCACAAGGGGGGCTAAATTTCCCAGATATAATGGGATACTTTTTGGCAACACAATACAGGTACATACAAAATTGGGTACACAGACAGGAGCTAGCTGGGTAGGTCGAGCTTGAAGAAGACGGGGCACCAGGGAGAATTTCGAGCTGTCTATGTGAAGAAGGACTCAGGCGGTATAAAAAGCTGGATGCACCTAATCCGATGGTGGTGGCGGGCCTGGGCGCATGGGGGAAAATTAAAAAGAGACAAGGCACTGAGACATGTCAGACCTTATTGGTCCCGCTAGTGGGGAACCCGGACTTCCTATCAGGTCTGGAGGACGACGGATTTAAACTATGGCAGGACAGGGGGGTAAAATGTCTGGCGACCTTGACATCTGGGGGAGTATATGCACATTCCAGGAGGTGAGAGAGAGGGTGAATGTACCCACTTCACATATGTATAGATATTTCCAGGTAAGGGACTATTATAAACGGCTCAATGGGCCCAAGGAAATAAGGAGACAGATGGAAGATGTGGAAAGGGAGATAATGGAGGCCAACAGGTGTGAAAAGGGATTAATAGGGAGGGCTGTGAGACTGGACAGGAAAAGTTTTTTTAAGGCCCCACCCCAGACGGTGAAGGTATGGTGGGAGCAGGATATTGGGGAAGAAATCAGTGAGGCCAATTGGCTGCTAATGCTTGAATCCCACCAGGGACTGCTAGTGTGTAACAAGTATAAAGAAGCCCAATTCAAATATATTCAGAGGCTATACTACCCACCGGCTATGGTGCACAGCTTTTGTCTGGGGGGGTCTCTCCATTTTGTAATAAGTGCAAAATAAATAGGGGCACGTACCAATATTATTATTGGAGTTGCCCAGTGATAAAGTCCTACTGGCAAGATATAGCTAAAGAAATCACATCTATGAAAGGAAAGCCTATTGAGATTTCCCAAAAATCATTGTTGTCAGGGGTAGAAGGAGAAGAAAATGGGGATTGGTTTTTCTACCCTAGATGGATAAGGGTGCTACTTACAGTGGCAAGAACAGGAATACAAAATGTATGGACCATAGCTGCGGGGCCTAAAGTAGGCCAATGGAAAAAACTCATGATACAAGTCCTAGCAGTGGAGAAGTTAGCATACAGTTTAAAAGGGAGGGAAGATAGATTTGAGAGAACTTGGGCAGAATATTTGGGGGCTGTGAATATGGGGGAATGTTGTTGGAGGGTAATGGATTATTTAACTGAAAGAGTGGACCTCTGGGTAAGGTAGGGATGAGACAGAAAGAAGGGACACAGACCAAATTAATAGATAACTGTTAGGGGGTAGTGGGTTAGAGGGGGAGATTGCTGAAAATTAATAGAAAAAGGACAAAAATGTGGAATGAAGTCTGAAATATAATTGTCTAAGTGCTGTGGCAAATGTATATGACTGTATTATATGGATTTTTCATAGCTGTTGTCTATGAACTGTATATGGATAACTGTCCAATAATAAACATATGAAACAAAAACAAAAAATTTTCATTATGTATATGAGGACCGGTCTAAAAGAACATGGTCACTATCAGGATTTGTGACCCCACCCTCATTTTTGAATTTGTATTGGAATATGATGCACTATCACTTTAATGAATTTTTCTGTTTAAAAGACACATGCTTGTGGTTGGTATCTAGATACGCCCCCTAAGGAAGACCCAGATTTGGGTCGAAGCGCTGGGGAAACTGGTCTGTGTAACCAAACACCTTGGAGGAATAAAAGTGGCAACTTGCCTTATAAACACCTGTCCTGAGTGCAGAGTCTTATTTCTGATTGTTCACTTATGAGCTGGCAAAGCTTTTGGCTTCTGCACCCCTTGCTCTTGTGCACACGCTCTTCTTGTGATTTTTATGTGCTCCTTCAAATACCTGGGAGTCATTCTTGACCCTCAAGCTGACCTCTCCTTGCACATTCAAAATGTGTGTAAGACTACTAACATTAAGCTGCATTTAGCCTATAGGGCTCGGAGACCCTCACTACAGCCACACGGTATGCCTTGGCTAAAGACATACTCCTTCCTACGCACAGCTATGGGCTTGCAACCTTTCCTCTTGCCACAAAAACCTGTCTCACTATATGGGATGTGACTTACAACAATGTCTGTCGCTTTGCCCTTGCTGTCCCCGTCTCACTCATTACTGTGAACTACATGAGAAACTCCACTGGCCGTCACTGAGCAATTACCACTCATTTGCCCTGGGCTGCTTTACTGATAAAATAGCCAAAACAGCCACCCCTCCTGCCCTGGCACAACTCCTCAAACCTGTCCTACCCTCATACCCACTTAGATCCACTGACTTGCAGTCTTTCCTTGTCCCTAAATCCTGTACTCAAATGGGTGACCAGGCCTATGCTGTCTGTGCTCCCAGATTCTGGAACTCCCTTCCAGTCACTATTAGGCGTTCTACCACCCACTACAAATTTATGAGATCCCTATGGGAGCATCTCATGTCTGCCTCGACCTGCAACTGTTTCTAATATAAGGGCTTGGTACACTTTATCTTGTATTATACAGTACCTTGTCTTTGCCCTTGACAAAATGAGTGTTTCCCAAATATACTTGCAATACTCTGTGATCCAAGCATTTATTGTCCACTGTATCCTCGTTTTTGCCTTAGACTTTGTTTAACTTAGCCTTCTTTACTTGTGAATGTATATCCCTTCCTTGTCACAAAATTTGTACATTATTTCCTCTGTAATCTCTGGTTCATATCCGAAAATAGGCATTTTTATCTTGTGTGCTTACCTGGTCAACAAAAGCTAAATAAACAAAACAAACAGTGGCTTTTATACTGTGATGCCTTTAGTTGTAATCAATGAATCCCAGTACCTCCTCAGACGTTTTTATTTGTTTAGCGACTGTATCTTGCCTAATCACCAAAGACACCTGTCTAAAAATATTTAGAAATATACTGGACAATATTCTCCAAAAGAAGTCACATGCTCCAGGGAGAGGCCCCATTGACAATGTTGGAGCTAACAGGAAAGGAACTTATGGTTAAGTATGAAGGAATTTCTTCTTTCTGAGTCACGACGTTGTCAATGGTGAATAATTATACATGAGTTCTAAAAAGCAGTACCCATCTTCCATAGGGAGGGGGGAATACCGTCCCATATATTATCCGTAAGGTTAACTAGAGGGATTCATCCTTTTACCACCTACTGGCACTCTTTGTTTGAAAACTGTATTGGCGCAATCCTGAAAATCCTGCTTACAGTGTACCATGCAGGTATGAAAGGAAGAAATGTCATCTACCAAATTCTAGCATCGAACCCCAGCGGGGGTTGCCCTGGAAATCGTGCTCTGAACAAAGGCAATGGTGCACTCCTAATTGCTCTGCACAATCCCAGATCATGAGATTCCACTCCCAGTGTTCATTTCAAGCTGCAGGATCGTGCCACTGGCGCTCCCAGGGCTCAAACTGACCCCACTGAATAAACAGCAGTGGGTCAAAAGGCACCTGTACTATACCTTTAAAAGGTGCACTACCGCATTAGTGCACTTGGACCAACTCTGTAATGCCGCTCTTGACTGCTGAAGAACGCCCCTTGCAGTCTCCTTTCCAAAGTTAGTCATGATCCATCGCGGCAGGAAGGGACGGTTCATGCAGAAAGAGGGAGGGCATACAGTTCTGTACTACATATTGTTTGTTGAGAGAGAGATAATCACTAAGTGGTACAGATCTCAGGGTAAGACCACACATTTCCTCAGTTGGATAAGCAGTTTCCGTCGGGAGTCTTAAGACTGCGTGCAGCTCACAGTGTGATCTTCATCCGGTCAGCAGCGATCAGTCGTCTGGCCTCATCTGGAACGCAACATGCTTACACTTGGTCAGGCAGTGAAAAAGGAACATCTTAGATTATTTTTAGAGAACAAAAATCTACAAAATAAAAAAGATAAACATGGACAGACCCTGAGCTGTGAGGGAGATGGCCTCTTAGCCACCAATGAAAGCAGTCAATTCGTTGTGGCAGCCTGCAGTGGCAGGATTAAGCCAATCCTGTGAGGGGAAACAAAGTATTTAAGAAATACTTAAAAAAAAAAAAAAGGCAAGGGTTGCAGACTTTGTTCAGTGAACTGAGCTCTGTGAACTAGCTCTGCTCTGGACCACTCTGCCAGACAACAAATGACAGTACTGAGAGAGCAGTCTTTTGTAGGAGAGACTAAAGACAAAAAAATAACTGGAGCATTATAATACAAAGTAAAACACAAATTACAGATAGTAAATCAGATCCAATGCAGAGTGAGAAGTAGCCAAAACATAAAAAATACAGGGAGCAGGACAATTTAAATAAACAGACTACTGTAAGATTTGAGACAGTCCTCGTCTGTCGCCCAGTAAACTTGGCAGCTGAGCAGTCTGAATAAAGTTACTGAAACCTAAAAGATACAAATTAGGGAAAAGAGAATTCAAACACTCAGGCATAACTTGTGAAATATCAGACTGAGGGGCAGTCACAGCTGTTGGGGGTACACACTCCAAGTTGGTCACCCACTGAACTTCAGCTGTTACTGGCAGTATGCAGAAAAAAAATATTGTGAGGGCATCAGAATGGAATGCTGAACTGTTAGAGGGCACCTCAACTAACATTCCGACTTGGTCACCTACTGAGCTTCAACTGTTCTCGGCAGCAAGCAGAAAATGTATATTGCTGAAAAAAAAAAAAATCTTCGGCCATTTCTTTGAGACGGTGGCCACATGAAAATAAAAATTTACTAAGCACTTCATCACACTGATACTGTCTGCAAGTGAGCACTACAGCCGCCCCTGCAGAGTGTGTGTGTGTGTGTGTGTGTGTTCGGCTTCCTCTAAAAAAAAGTCTGAAACACCGATAACCGTTTACAGATGTATCACTTTATTCTTTGAGTTGCAGAGTAAGTGACGCAAGCACAGTACATTTCAAGAGTACTCTGAAGATTTTTCATTCCACTGTTATTGAAATTACTGTAGTACAGATTTATATAAATTCTTACTGAAGGCTCAAGAGATCACATGGCAAAGAAGCAAGTATCTATTAAGAATTTCTTTTCACCTGCACCTGAGAGACTCTGTGCTTCATCTTGGTCTTCTGAAAGACATAGGGAACAGCAGGTTCGGTCCTCAGATGAGGCTAGTTTGTCTGATGCACATAAACCATCAGAAATAAATACATGGAAACACAGAAAAAGGCAGCAGAAGGAAACCAAGAGTCCATCAAGTCTGACCAATGGGTTCCAACACCTCTAGCAGCTAACGGTCCTAGCCCCCTTCCCCTTCTGAGTTTTATAATCTTTCCAGCTCCTGTGAAGTCTAAGGTAGCCCCTGCTCTGTCCCACCCAAGGACCTAGCTCCTACCACCTTTGCAGGCAACCTGTTCCATGGTTCCACCACTGTATTTGAAATGTAGTATTTCTTTAACTCCCTCCTGAAGTGACCTCCTCTCGGCTTCCATTCATGTCCCCTTGTGTTTAAGTCTGATTTCCTGTTGAAAAGTTCAGAGTTTGGCACTTTGCTTATGTCCCTCATGAATCCGAACGTTTCAATCGGATCTACTATTGACTAACAATTGCCCAACAAACACCTGCCCAACTGAAGACTCCCAACATGCACTATACCGACAAATACAACATCCCGACAAACAACCAGCCAGTCCCTTGAGACTTCCACAAAACCAGAAACACCTGCCCCCTATTTAAATGAACAGCAACACACCTGAAACCCAAAATAAAGAAACAAAAGAGAGAAACGCAACAAAATGACAAATGAATATGATAACGAACAACTGAACCAAAACCCACAAATGGCTGAGACATGCCAATTAGTACCACTCCGATGAGGAAATGACAAATTAAATATAGCAGGATACCTGCTGGTCAAAGACCTGAAAATCCACTGACTGTAAAGGGCAAGCAGTAACCATGAAAGTGAATGAAAAACACCAGCTCACAATGAAAAACCCTATAAATAACTGCTAACACCAAACTATGCAATAAATAAAATATATTCCTTTTCTCATCTCGCTCCCACATAAAATAACGCACAAAGCACACCTCCACGCTTATTCCACTATACATACACACCTCACCCACACCCACATCACAACACATAAAACACCACAATCAAACCACTCACACATGAATTAAACAGCACATACACAGAATCGAACCCCTGATGGCACATACCAGATGCACGACAGACAAACGTGCATGGACTGAGCCACAACAGAAAACAGTCACTCAAGCAGCAACTCCACCTTTTAATAGCCCTACTACTCTTGTTGCCTACTAGTCTGAGGCACACACTACTTGCAGGGGGGTGCTCTGCCCCCCGCACCCGCTGTACTCAATGGGTGGAATATTCAGAGCAGATGAACCATGCGCAACAGGGATGCGCCAGCGCAAGTGCGGAAATGTGCAACTGTGCGATATTCAGCGGGAGCCGGCTGCGCAGCGCAACAAACAATGTGCCAGAGCGCAAGAGTAATGAATGCATGCGCAACTGCAGGGGGTGGAACCATGAATAACATGCGTAGTGCAACATTCGACAGCATGCGACATGCGCAATAGCGGAACAAGAGAAAAGTGTGCAACAGCGGAAATGAGCCAAAATAAAAGGGAGCAAGAAAGGGGAGGAAGAATGCGCCACAGGGAAGCCATAGGTGGGAGCGTGGAGACAGAGTGCCAGGGAGGCAAGACAGGAAGCAGGGTGCAGGAGTGGCCAAGTGTAGGCCAGGGCCCACTAGAAGTGTGCCTGAGTGAAGGTAGGAGTGGGTGTGCCCATGCCAGTGTACGCGAAAGGGCCTGAGAGTGCCACAGTGGATGGAGGGTAGTGGCAAGAGGCAGGACAGCCACAGGCGAACGGCCGGAGGTGAATCCGGTGCAGGGGAAGCAAAAAGACAGTGAGGGGAACAGAACAGCCGCCTGGAGGGGTGGGACACCAGCCAGGGACATGGCCAGTGCCACCTTCCAGATGGAGGAGGTAATGAGTGGTGTGAGAAGGCAGGCAGCAGAGAGGAGCGGCCGTGAAAGGGCCCATCGGCGGTACTCCCGGAACAGGCAGCACCGAGCCCGCACCAGCTTCGAACAGTACTCTGACACTGAGATTGTGGGCCGGTACCGCCTGAACCGGGCAATTCTGAGGCAGCTCTGTGAGCTGTGCAGTGAAGAGATGCAGGCACCCACACGACGGAGTGATGTGCTGTCAGTGGAGACAAAGGTCACAGCTGTCATGTGCCTGCTCGCCACAAGCACATTCCAGAGACCAACAGGGGACACGAAAGGCATAACCCAGTCGGCCACGTCATGCCTACTCACACAATTACTCAGCGCACTGCTGCCACATACTGCAGAGTACATTCATTTCCCCAGCACACAGGCGGAGTGCACAGCACACATACAGGAGTTCCACAGGGTAGCATGGTTGCCTGGCGTGCTTGGGGCCATCGACTGCATCCATGTAGGCATCTGCATGCCACCTGGCCCGGAGGGTGCAGCATACATCAACCTCAAGGGCTACCTGAGCATAAACTGCCAGGTGGTGTGCGATGCCAGGGGGCACATAATCAATGTCTGTGCCACGCACCCTGGGGAAGCACACAATGCCTTCATCTGACACCAGTCTGCACTGTGCCACAGGTTTGAGAGTGGGGGACATCCCCAGAGGCCATCTAGTAGGTGAGTATGCATATCACACAGGATGACGTGAGCAGACGTGGGGGGGGTGCACTGTCAGAGGTGCCATGGGAACCGACCATGATGGCCCATGGCATAGTGACGCAGACCACCATGCTAATGTCTCCCCTCTACACACAGGTGACAGTGGTTACCCACTACGGCCCTGGCTGCTCACACCATACCAGCGCCCCATGACCCCATCGCAGCTACAGTACAATGAGGCACACGCCACAACACAGAATGTCATTGAGCGGATGTTCGGGCTGCTGAAGGCACGGTTCCGGTGCCTGGACACATCAGCCGGTGCCCTACAGTACAGCCCCTCGAAGGCCTATGGGCTATTCCTGGCCTGCTGTATCCTGCACAACATGGCAACCAACTGTGGGATAGCCATAGAGGTCGAAGAGGGGGACAACGGTAGGGACGATGAGGACGCCGGTCCAGCTGGTGTAGGGCAGCCACCCCCTGGGCGACGAAACCCCCGGCTGGTCCAGATGGCACAGCAGCACCGGGACACCGTCGCAGAGGAGCACTTCGGACAACACAGGTACATCACGGGGCGATGTGTGACCACCAAGGGCAAGGGCACAGCCCACAGACAGGCAGGGCTGGACACCAGGGGCAGATGGCGGTAAGGGATGGGACTGAGCGGGGGACCGCACACGGCGGCAGGGATGGGCAGGGCTGAACATGACACGTGCACACACACACACGCACACACACCACAACACATGCCCAAAGGGCAAACGGCATGCCCACCCCAACAGGCACCCTCACAGGACCACACACGACCATGCCCAGTGGCTGGCACTGTGTGTGCCTCAGACGCTGGGCACCATTGCACAGTGGTGGACAGTGCTACGCAGGCATCATCATGCACATGCCACAGTGGTCAGCAACTGGGAGGGTGTGCACGGGGACCGTGTGTGTGCAGGGCTGGGAAACCTACCCGTGCGTCGCACAATGCACACCACAGTGCACACAGGGCAGCGGCCGATAGTGGCCACGGTGGGAGACAGGTCAGTCATGCGGCACAGTACCATGGCCGCCAGAGATGTGTGGGCGGCCCCGCCGAGACCTGCCAGCTGTGCCAGGCTGACCAGTGGCCTCATGAGGTGGCACCGAAGGGCTCCCACGGGTGATGCTGCATGAACGCAACTGTGTCCGCACAGGGGTCTACAGCCCACCGAACATGCCCGCACCAGTCGTGCTCGGTATGCCCACAGCCGAACCCGTTGTCAACATAGCAGGTGTCGCGTGACGTCAGGAACGCGGGGTGGACATAATACTGTGTGGTGTCTGCGGCGGCTGAGCACCAAACTGTGTGGCCAGTGTAGCCATGACAGTCGCCACTGCAGTGATCTGCGTGTCAATGGCAGCGGTCACAGCTGCCCACTGCTGGGCCAACTCTGCCAGGAGCAAGCTGTGGTCCCTGCTGTGCCACTCATCTGCCTGGCGCAGCACCGCACTGAGCGCATCCACCGCCGTCACGAGCCACATCTGCTGATCAACTGAGGCCTGGAGAAGACGGCTGTGGTCGTCCAAGGGGTCATCTGCTGGTAAAGCATGCTGTCCCCCGTGGTGTTCCTGGCCCTGCTGGCCAGCACCCCTTGACGATGGGCACTGCACACCAGTGCCATTCCGGGGCACGTCCACACGCGGTGCACTGCCACCACCCCCCCCGAGACTGTCCCCCCGTTGTCACTGGCCGACTGCTGGCGCTGCCCCTCCGGCTGCCGATCACCAGAGGATACCGGCCCTGCCGCAGCAGCTGCAAACAACCCCACCACCCTGGACGCACACCAGTGCTGCCCCACTGGGGCATACAGACACAGGCTGGGACTGGGATGTTATGCAGGCAGCCACGGCAGCACTACCCGCGGTATCGCCCATGTGGTTGCCTGCTGTGGGACCATCCTGTGTACCACATGTCTCACTGTTCGGGACGTGCGGCCCATCATCATCGATGCTGGATCCGGCCCCAATCTGTGTCCCAGCACACTGGACACCGGAGGCGATGTCACGCTGGGACAGGCAGGGCCATGTCCGCATCCGCACCACCCACATCAGTACAGACAGACATGCAGGTATGCAATTGACCGGTCTCTCGGACACCTGTGGAGGTGGATGGGCGATCCTCCATGTCCAGGGCCTCCTCCTCGGTGGACACACCCACCACCGCTGCCCCATGTAGACACTCAGGAACTGTAAAGGAACACAGTAACCTTAGTGGCTCCGCCTGGCCCTGTGGCATGCCCTCCACCACCCACACACTGACAGCACCGGACCTACCATGCAGTGATGGGCTGCCACCCATCTGGAAGCCACCACCAGGAACGCCCTTGACGGCACTATGCCGCATGCTGCTGGCCACCTGCTCCTCCCGTGATGTCAGGCGGGGTACATCCGGCTGGCCCCCACCGGTGGCAGCATGTACCGCCCTGATGGCAGCCACCTTGTCATTGACCTGCCTCCTGTCCGTGCCTACCTTCTTTTTGCACTCCTGCACGGACCGCTGGTGGCTGCCCTGCTGGTTTACGGCACGTGCCACCTCACCCCACGCCGCAGCACAGGCCTGTGGCGTTTCCCACTGTCCGCTAAGCAGCGGTTCCTGTCCAGATATACCTCGAACAGGGCAACAGATTCAGCCCTGGTGAAGTTGGGCCTCCTCCTTCTCCTTCTCCTTCCCTGCTCCTCCTCTTCCTCACACTCGGTCATGCTCGGGAAAGACAAGTGTTACCTTGGACTGTGCAGTCCCATACAGCCCTCCCAAACCACTGTCTCCACATCCCAATAGCATGCAACCTACCTCAAAGGACTGCAATACCGATCCATGGCCTCTGCAGCCCCAGGTTGCATATGTGTATGTATATATATATATATATATATATATATATATATATAGTGCAACGCATGCAAATGAGGGCAGGCGCAACTGTAGGTGGATGCTAATGCAGTGGATATGCCGTGGAATGGCTAATGAGCTGATTTGCATAACCTGGCTGAACATCGCGCTGTTGCACCTTGCGCAATGTTGTTGAGCATGCTCAGGCTATGGCGCACCGTGACGTGCGCAATTGGCACAGCACCGCGCATGCCCGGGGTGCTGATGCCAACGCGTGCGGTGCTGCTGACGTGCTGTGCACGGGAGGCAGTGCAGAGCACGGCCAACACTGTGCCTGTGGCGCTAGTGTGCTGTATGCCCATGGGGCGCTCATGCCAGGGTGTCCCAATAGCACTGTGGCACTCCGTGCACGGACAGACCCTTGATCCTGCGGTCGACCTTTGCCCCCTAGGCGTCATGCGTACGCATGGCTGCACCCCTACTGCGCAGTCCGGTGACAGCGCGATAGCGACTGGCAGCTCAATACCGCGCTGCCTTCACACATGGGGCACGTGCGCTACACAGCGCCATTTTGATGCCGTTTTAGACAGCACCATGCCTCGGACCAGAGTGCCGGTCTGGAGTGCCATCGAACTGGCTAACCTGGTGGCCTTGGTGGAGCCACATGCTGGTGCCCTCTCTGGGCAGGTACCCCTCCAGAGGCCATGGACTACGGTGTGACAGGAGGTCGCAGAGGGCCTGGAGGAGGCAACACGGACCAGCAGAACAGCGGAGCAATGTCGCCACTGCTACGGCGACCTCCAGCGGCGGGACCCTGACCGCCTGGTGAGACTGCAGGCACGCGCCCGGCGGGTCACCATGCCACGGCCAGGTAGGTGCTCCATCCCATCACTGGTAGTGTCTGTCTGTCCAGGTATCGCAGTGGGCGCCAGGCCACGCCGCGGGGTGGAGGCCCACCTGTGGGGTGGTGGGGTGTGTCATGCGCGGATGTGCGTGCGGGGGGGCTATGTTACTGACCTGTACTGATGTTTCCCTCTCTTGCACCCCTAGGCCCGTGGACGGGGACAGCAAGCTGGAGCGGGTGGTGTGGCTTTGCAGCTGGGGCACGGTGGTGGTGCCATGGGTCAGCAGCTCCCTGCAGACCAGGATGCAGGTGAGTGCCGTGTTTCCCCTTACATCTGTGCATGATGGGTTGCAGAGGTGGTGGCAGGGCATGGCCACCCGCACTTGTCCCCACTGCCGTGCATGCCATACGGTGCACTCCACACTGTCCTGTGACACTGCATGTGTGGGTGGGTGTCGCAGGTGGGCTGTGCATGCACTGGGTCCATGGCTCTGCCACTGCCATCACACTGCATAGCCATGTCACTGTACAGCGACGTTGGTGCTGTGCAGAACATGGGCGGTAGGTGTGTGCAGCATTCCACATGGCTATGGGTGCCTGGGTAGGCGGGTCTTGTAGGCACGGCCACTGTGGGTGGTCGCATGCCATCACAGGGGCATGGCCCACGGCTGTATGCCATGCACACTGGGTGGGCTGCAGGGGGTCTTGCCAGTCACATGTACTGACTCTGCTCCCTTGTCCTAGGTGGACAACGCTGGACTACCCTGGAGCGACACACACAAGAGCTCCTACATGTGACCCGGGCTACTCTGGAGCTGCTCCATGGAATGGAGAGTGGCAACCAGCAGAGGCAAAAGCAGCGCTACAGGGACCGGAGTGAAGAGAGAGGCCGCCAGTAGGGCCTGCGGCGCACGTGATGTGCATTCCCCCCCCGGACTGTCTCTCACACCCCTTTGTCCCACTCCTTGCTGTACCCCCTTGCCCCATGCCCACCCCTTCCCGGATTGTGCCCCCCCCACTTTGTACATAGTTCTGTTGGTTTTGATGTTTGTACAGTTTCCCTTTGAATTATAATCTTGTTTAATATGACAACTGTGGTGGTCTCTGATTTGCAGCAGGCGTATGGTGCTTTGCTGCAGTGGTGTGCATGGCGTCGGGGGTGGTGCAGGCCTGGGCGTGTGTGTGTCCGGCAGGGCCCCACTACTGGTGTGGGTGGGGGGCCATGGTCCCTGTCTGTGGTATGTGTGTTGTTCGCTGTGCACTGGATGCCTGTGTGCAGTGGTCCCTGGTGCATGTGCTGTGTCCCTGACGCCCCGTCAGTCTGTCCATGGCCCATGCAGCTGAGCCCCTTGCATGTTTGTGGTACGCACGGTCTGCTGGCATGTCATTGGTGACTGTGCATGCCAGCCACCCTCTGGCCAAGGTGCCATGGCGGCTTGCATCCTGTCAACAGTTTGTTGCACGTCTGCCTCAGGTGACACTGTGGGCTATGCTGCTGTTGTCCCCCTCCATGCTGTCGCTGGAGTCTGTTGTGGTATCTGTGTTCTACTGTCTGTCACGTGTGCTCCGGCAGCATGCTGGCGGCAGACGGCTTCATGGTGCATGCGCCAGATGGCTAGTTCACCAGTGCCATGGTGGGGTGCAGGCCGTGCGTACACGGCATCAGTGGACACACACCAGCGACATCTGT
Source organism: Neoceratodus forsteri (assembly GCA_016271365.2). Lineage (NCBI taxonomy): Eukaryota > Metazoa > Chordata > Ceratodontiformes > Ceratodontidae > Neoceratodus > Neoceratodus forsteri. The sequence continues at coordinate 639,105,853 of CM057450.1, read as the reverse complement.
TGCCCCGCTTTTGTGGCCGTATGTCGGGGTACCCTTGGGACAGGGCGGGGGTTTGTCCATGCCCTGTGTCGCATCCTGTGTGGCACATGCCTCCATACAGCACAGTGGGCGGCTGTGCTGTCTGTTGGGGCCAGTGCTGGGACAGGGAGTGTGCATGGGTGGGTGTGCAGGGTGCTGTCCTGCTGGTGGTGGTGTCCAGGGCAGGCCTTGTTGCATGCGGGTTCCCTCGGGTACTGACGCAGGGTCGTCCTCTCTGCTGTGCCATGGGGGGGGCCATACAGGGGGGCACTGTGTATGCAGTTGTTGAGTCAATGGCTGGTGTCGCCTGCTGCGGGGTGATCACAGCGGGGCTGCCATGCATGGTACCATGGTGCACAGGGCTGCATTGTCACGGTGGTGGTGGTGGCATGCATTCGGTGCCATGCACTGTTGGGTGCTGCTTCTGGGCCGAGTGTCTGGGGATCGCTGTACAGGGTGTGTTCTGCATTGGTGGGGTGTGGTGGCACTGGGGGGGTCGTCCCTCCTTGTGTTGCGGTCCCTGCTTGCCAGGGGAGTGTGCTGGGGCACCATGCCCCAGCTGTTGATTCAGTGCTCGTGTTCATAGGCTGGTGGTCAATCCAGCTCACCTCTGGTTGTGCAGTTCATGGGGTGCCTGGGAGGGGGTGGGTCTGTCTGGCCTGCTGCGTGATCCTCTGCCCATAGCTTCCATGGGTACCCCTGCATCCTGTCCCTGAGCATCACTGGTTGTACTACTGCGCATCGGCCCTGCTCCACTGCGCATCCCTGGTTGCGCCATTGTGCATGTGGCGCGATATTCAGCTGTGTTGCACAAGCGCACCTTGGCCTGCGCTTGGTTTGAATATCACGTGTGTTGCGCAGTGGCGCACTGCACTTGCGCCTGCTCCTGCTATTGCGCATCTTTTTGGCGCAGTCTGAATATCCCACCCAATATATCTAACTCTAGGTCGGAGATATACTGACTGTCAAGCAACCCCATGTCAAGGTTATAGACCTGTCAGGCAACAACATGTCAGGATTATGCACCTGTCAAGCAAGTAATGTCAGCTCACTGCCTGCCAGGCAAGTGTAAATCAGGCAATTTTAGGGCTCCTGTTTCAATCATATCCCTACTCTCCCTCCTCGTTTCCAGAGAGTACATATCTAATGCCTTCAAGCAATCCCCACAGGAGAGCTCGTGGAGCCCACTTGGTCACCCTTCTCTGTACAGCCTGTCATTCTGTAGGTGAGGACTCCAAAACTGGACACTGTATTCCACGTGGGGCCTCACCTGAGACCTAGAGAGTAGGAGGATCATCTCCCTGTTCCTACTGTCAAAGCCTCTCCTTATACATCCCAGCATTTTGTTGGCTTTGCTATAAGCTCTAATGCATTAGCTGGATTGCTTAAGGGTGTCCAAGATGAAGACTCCTAGGTCCCTTTCTTCATGTGAGGTACAGAGCAGGACTCCATTAAGACAGTATTCTGTCATAGGGTTATCCTTACCCAGGTGCATCACCTTGCACTTCTTCACGCTGAACCTTAGCTGCCAGACATTGAACCATCTTTCAAGTCTCTGTAGGTACTTCTGAAGGTCCCTAACCACGTCTACTCTGTCCACCCTACTACCAAGCTTAGTGTCATCCACGAAGAGGGTGAGCTTACCCTGGATGCCTTCACCAATGTCGCTGATGACTATACTAAATAGGACCGGGCCTAAGACTGAACCCTAGAGTACACCACTAGTGACCTCTCCCTCTCCCTCTCCTGACCTCACCCCATTATCACTGTTTCCTGCCCTTTAGCCAATTACCTACCCAACTAACTATACTCTGGGCCATGCCTAGATCCTCTGACTTTTTCAACAGGCGCCAGTGAGACACAGAACCGAAGGCCTTGCTGAAATGGAAGTATAGGAGGTCCACTGGGTAGCCCTTGTCCAATTCCTTAGTCACTCAGTCAAAGAATGCAATTAGGTTCACCTAGCATGACCTGCCTGCTATGAACCCATGCTGTCTGCTGTCTTGAAGACCATACTTCTCTAGCTACTCTACTAGTCCTGCTTAATTAAGGTTTCTATAAGTTTCTCCAGTATTGAAATGAGGCTAACTGGGCTGTAGTTGCCAGCCTTCTCCCTCCCTCGCGGAGAGGCACTACATCTGCTCATCTCCAGTCACCAGGCATGACCCCGAACGCAGTGAACAATTAAACGAGTAAGCCAAGGGATTCACCAATTCTCCCACAAGCTCTTTCAGCACCCTCGGATGCAAACCATGTGGCCCAGGAGCTTTATCCACCCTTAGCTGAACTAATGCCTCCCTGATTCTGTTAGCAATAAAAGTCAGTGACTCCCCTGGTTGGATCCCCAAACTGGCAGCTTTAATGCCACTTTCAAGCATTGGTCAGCCGTGCTCCTTTGTAAACAGCGAACAGAAGTTGTTCAGAACAGTGGCTTTTGTTCATCCTCCTCAACTAATGTGTCACCATCTAAGAGACAAACTATCCCTCCCCCTTTCTTCCTCTTTTCCTGAATATAATGGAAACATGTTTCCTTCCTTGATCCCTGTCACAATCCATAGTTCAGCTGTCACCTTTGCCAGCTTCATTGTCCTCTTAGCTTCTTTGCTCTTTTGACTGAAATCATCCCAATTACTGTCACTCCTTTCTTATAATTGCGAAAGGTTACCCTTTTGGTCCAGATCGCATTTTTGATCTGATCCATGAACCATATGGGTCTGTTATGCTTACTCCTTTTTGTCACTGTCCAAACGCAACATTTTGTTGCCTCCAGTATGGCTAGTTTGATTTGCCCTCAGATGTTTTCCACATCCACTGTTTCCTGGATCTTAAGACAGCCTGTCCCTAACCAATCTGCTCAACTTCTCAAAGTTGGCTCCTCTGAAGCTCAAGACCGCCACCCTGGATTGAGATCTTGCATCTCCTAGGGATAGTTCAAACCAGACGGAGTTGTGGTCGCTATTTGCCAGTGGGTCCCTAACCTCTATAGCACCAACTTTCTCAGAGTTAGAAAGAACCACATCCAGGATGGAGTCCTGCCTAGTTAGAGTGCTAACCAGTTGGCTGAGTAGGCAGTCTTGAATGGCCTCCACTACTTTCTGACTTTTTGAGGTCCTTGCTACAGGGAATGTTGACATTGCCATCCACCAGGATACTGAGTATGCAGATAATGAACCCAGCTTTCTTCCACTTGCAGCCAGTAAACGTACAGTCATTTTCAGGATCGCTGGCTCACCATGTACAGGTGCTTACAATACAATTATGAGAAAAATCTTATGACCTGTACTATGTGCATCAATAGAAAAACACATAATATATTTACTGCAGGTACTGACAACTTTAGGACAAGCACCCTGATAAGGCAAGCTGATTTGTCTTATCATAAATATGCTATGGCAGTAGAAAATATGCAGGAAGATTTGAACATGAATTCAGAAAAGCTTTTTCTAAACAAAAAAAAAAAGAAAACAGGCAGTTTTAGTGGCCGCGAAAAGTGCCTACTGGATGGGTAAAGAAAACTTGCTAATACATAAATAATGGCATTGTTGTCTAATTTAAATGTTGCAAAGAAAATGCACCACACATGTCAGGATCAACAGTCAACGGCATTTTGGAGTGCATGGCTTCGATAATCCGGCATGACGTGCTGGAAAAATTGCACAAAAGCCCATATATCACATTAATTTGTGATGAAAGCACTGACACTACTGTTGCCAAAAAAAACAGAGCTTTATGTCAGGGTGCTTGATCCTGAGACTTTCGTATCATCCACTCATTTCCTACAAAATTTGCAAATATTAGGTGCCACTGGAGCAGGGATCTACAAGGAACCAAAATAATTCTTAAACTCCAGAAAAATTTGCTTCTCCAAAGTTATGGGTTTGGGAAGCGATGAAGCAAATGCCATGACAGGAGCAGGAGAGGGTCTAACTGGGTACATGTTAAGAGAAAACCCAATGTTAGTTAAGATTCATCGTGTGGCTCATAGAGTGGCACCATATAGTTCACAAGAAGCAGGCTCAGTCACTTGCCTGAAACAATACCAGAAATCGAAATTTAAATACCTGTAAATTTTCCTTCTCTGACGGCTGGTCTCCGGGCTTCCTTACTCCTGGGATGTACCTCCTGATGCTTATCCATAAGTAGGAAACAGACCTCTGCAGCATAGGAAATCCAGCCCTCCACTTCCTGTTCTCCTCAGTTCTTCCTAAAGCAGTCCAATGTGGTAATACTACAAGAACTTGGGAACAAAAAAACAGAATTTTAAGGCATATATGGCTGTGAGGCCAGCCAACTATATACATTCTGGGAGGGAATCCGAAGCCTGGAGACCAGCCGTCGGAAAAAGAAAATGTACAGGTATTTAAATTTTGATTTCTCTCTCCTAAGCTGGTCCCTGGGCTTCCTTACTCCTGGGATATACAAAAGCAGTATGTCCCCAGATGTCCCGGGTGGGAAGAATGTCAGCAGCTCATAAGGGTTCACCACCGCTTGAAATACTCTGCGGCCAAAGGATGCCTCTGCCAAGGACATCACCCCCCAGTGAGAATTTTTTTTTTTTTTTGCGCTATAGTGTGTGAATGAATGATCAAAAAGGCCTCTCAGTGTGAGTGTGCTGTCGATGCTTCTCTGAATTACACCCATGAAGGGGGCCATGGACTCTCACTGGGCCAGGCAAGTTACTCTGGCCTGATCATAAGCAGTAGAGGTGATGGATAGAATCCGTTTGGCTAGAGAGCCTATTGAATCCTTGCTGCCCCAAATTTTTTCCCTTTAGCTGGCAAGAACATAGTTGAAGTTTTGTGAATAGTGTCCTCTCTCTTAATGTACATTTTTCTCCCTCTTCCCAGGTCTAGTGTATGAAATTTTCCATCCTTGTTGCTTTCAGAGAGTGGGCAGAAGGAAGAAAGAATGAACCCTTGATTATAATAGATGGGAGACATAACTTTAGCAAACAAAAACTGGGAACTGTTCCAGCCTGATGAATGAGTACACAGCTCTTGGGCAAGCAATGCTTTTAGTTTGCTGAAACTCCTGGCTGGAATAATAACTTTGAGAAAAAAGGGGGGACCTTTCTTTTGAGATGCATGATGGATGGCTTGAGAGGCTCTAAAGGGGGCCTTGAGAACCATATTAAGACTCCAAGGTGATAGCTTTGGTGGATTGAAGATGTTTTAATGCTGCTGCCTGAAGAACTACCAGACATGTGGATATGAGCCCAATAATTCCCCAGGGTCCGTCAAGAGTGCCCCCAGTGCAGAAACTCTACTTTGTAAGGTGGTTGGTTGCAGTCCTTTGTCCATCTGTCTTAAAGGAACTGCAGTAGTACAGGCGATTATATTGTGTCGTTCTGTACGCATCTGGAATGAAGCCAGAACCAAAATTTCCTCCAGATTCTATAATGCATTTCGGAGGAAGAAGAGACACACGAGTTCCCCATCATGTCAATAGCAGGAGCTGTGCTGCATAGCTCCTTGAAAGTTTTTCCACTCACTTTCCAGGTCTAGAGAGAGACCAGTTGTTAAAATGGGGTGCAGAACTGGACCTTGATGGAGAATGCTCAGGCTGAACCTGAATGTTCGAAGTGGTAGCTCTGACCAATGAATGAGAAACAACTAAGTGCAGAAAAAAACATAAGGGACAGACTAGAATCATGACTGTCTTGTCCACGGCCACTTTGTGGAGGACTCTTGATAGAGGTGGTATTGGAGGAAGGCATACAGGAGACCGAACAGATCCCAGTTTATGGGGAAAAGGTGTCCTGAGCCACCGCTGGTTCGTCCTTGGCCAGGGAACGGAATTGTTTTACCTTGGAGTTATGCCAGCAGGCGAAAAGATCTGTTTGAGTATTGCCCCACTATTCTGTCTGAATGTGGGAGGCACTGTCCTTCAGCTGCGATCCCTTGGTCGACCCACCTTGCGACTGAGACATTCTGCTATAACATTTTTCTGTCCCGATACAAACATCGCTCAGTGGTGCTCAACCCACTGAAAGAGAAGGAATTCCTTTAGCATCTTTGAGCTTCTCATTTCACCCTGATGGTCGGTGTATGTCAGCACTGCCAGACTGTCAGCTTGAATCAGGTTAGCCTGATTGAGGAATTGCTGTTCAGCGTGTCACGGGGCATGGCCTACTGTTCCCCCCATAGAAACGCTTATACTGTACCACGTGTCCAACAGCAATCCCCTGCTCGGTGCCAACAGCTGATGCAGGTGAGTCCTTCCCAGTTCCTGAGGCTTGCATTGGTCGCAATTCCGACTTAGTGAGGATGGCCTAACTTGTGGCCCTTCATGACCTCTGACCTCTGAGACCGTCCCTGGAGGAAGGGCTTAATCTGTCTTAATGAGCTGTGTGAAAAAATAAGCAGGCAGCTGAGGAGCTTACAAAACTCCTTGATGAGCAATTACAGATCCCAAAATCTAGTTTTCAGGTGGAGAAACCTTGTGTCATGATGTGAGCCCCCCTAGGAGGATCAAGGTCTGGTTTGGAATTAGGGAGCTCTTTCTCCAGTTGATAGGAAAACCATGTGCCATAGGGGATCTGACTACCTCTGCCACTGCCTGTAATGCTTGGTTGAGCTGTGGGGCCTTTAAGTGGACTATAACCACTACTAGCACCTTAAATACTGTCCATGGGTCTGAAAAAACAGCAATGGTAGAGTTTGATTTGGAAGTACTGCTCTCCCACTCTGAATCTGGGATAGTGCGTGCGCCATTACTGCATGGAAATAAGCAAATAGGCATCTTGCAGAATTATGGGTGCCGGAAAATCCCCTGCATGCACTGTTTTGTTGGGTTGTGGGGCCTTTAAGTGGACTGTTTCCACTGATAGCATCATTAATAATGCCGGTGGGTCATGGGAATACTCAAGATGTCAGAATTTGAATAGAAGAACTGCTCCCCCACCTTGAATCTGAACTGGTGCTTGTGCAGTTCCTGAATAGGAATCTGCCGATGGGTCTCTTGCTTGATCAATCCTTTGAGATGTAGGAGGGGCCTGAACCCCCTATATATTTTTGCGCCATGAAGAATACGGAGCAGCCCCTTAGTTAATCTCTGTGACTGCACTTTGTACAATATCCTCGGACTGTAGAGGGTTTGCATTTTTGGATGAGCCACCACAGAGAGGGGAGGGCATGACACGAAGCGGGGGCTTGTTGGTGATGCATAGGACCCACCTGACCGACTTGGTTTGGACCCCTTGCTCGAGAAATATGAAGGTCTGTCCCCTACTCGAGAATGGGCCCAGATAGCTCGCAACTACTTGTTGTTGATCGCTGTCACCCTCTTCACTAGATTCGACCCTTCTGAGGTTACATTGCTTAGGTAAGGAGACACGTACTCACTTTTCCTCGAGAAGTTGAGTTTGATCCTAGTTATAAGCTTGGCCATGAATTCTGCGTCTGGAGTCTCTGGACCCTGAAGTGCCCTTGCCCTAGACTATGACAAACATTACCAAACACCTCCTGGGAGAGGACCCTGTCTGCTAGGGCCAAAGCCAGGGGCTGTGGCGAGCCAGGGATTGAGTATTGCCCGGGCAGCCTCTTCTGACTGGTTTGCTGCATAAGCAAGGCCTCTACGGTCCTGTCCAGTGACTCACTGTTGAAATCAGAGGGTAGCTTCTACAGCAGTTTTAGCCATTTTTCCCGTTGCTGCGTTCCGAGCCTGAAAAGCTTAAAATCTGCTGGGGCACTGGATAGGGGAGGAAGCTTACAGAGTTGCCACTCCTCCTTTGGCCATTTCCCTGTTGGCAGGAAGAGTGGGAAAAGCTGTGGCCGGTTTGACAGCAGATGACAAGCGAGAAAACCCTGTTCTTGTTGGCTGGGAGCCACCGGGTGAGAACCAAGAGAAATCTCGACAGAGACCTCTATTTAAACAGAAATTTGGCCATTCGCTCCCCCTCCAGAAGATGATAACCTGGGGTCCTATGAGTGCCAGAAATGCCCCCTGCAACACTTTAGGTTACCCTCTATACCTTATCTTTCTCCTAGGAGGCGGAATGTTGATCCTCCCAGGTCAACTGCCTCTCGGGGTGAGAATATAGATGAGTGAGAATATGGATGGTCCATTTTCTTGTATCCTCTAGAGAGGTCTCATATCTGGTCTTATTTAACTGTTGGGTTGTATTTAATTGTTTTATGAGGTGTGGTGTCAGAGGGAGCTACGGACTGCTGAGTCCCTCTGGAAGCTGTCGGTTAATCTGATCTGTGGGCTATGATACTGAGCCGAGAAGGATCTTCTTCTGTAACGTCTTCCCCATTCGCAGATGTTGCCCTCTGGACATTATAGGAGAAACTACCCAGCCAAGGTCATTAGCAGCGCGTGACTAGCCGCGCTGAGCTTTTCTGCCCCGGGAAGGCTTGTGCGAGGCCATAATACCACAAAAGGCCCTACTTCCCTTAATTCAGCTTACTCCCCCCTTCCTGATGTCCTGCTTCTGAAGCAGGTAGAAAGGGTGCTGGCCCTTTAAGAACTGTGCCAGTCCTGTAAAGGCCATCAGAGCTGCCCTTGTGCTTTAGTCCTTTTTCTAAGGTTTTTATTTTACTCCCCTAGAATATGCAGGATCTGAAAAACCTAGGCAGCTGGCTCACTTCTTGGCCGGTTTCTTGAGGCGCAGCAGTGAACAAAGGCTCCATAATAGTGCTCCTCCAATGGCTGTAGTGCTAAATCAATGGAGGCTACATAATAATGTCCTCCCAAGCTGTAGTGCTCGTCAATTGAGTCGCTAAGCCGTGCTGCAGGTCCGCCGTCGACAAACGGCTGAGTTAATCTGACTGCCCACCGACGACGGTTGCCTCATATATAACAATTTAAGCCCCCTTGCATGCTTGTTGGAGTTCCTCATCCCCGCCCACCATCGACGAGTGGCTCAATTAGAATGCCGTCAACGGGATAACAAGAAAAAATATGGAGAAAAGATACGGGGCTGCCAGCTAAGGGGAGATGTAGTCTCCCTAAGTCCTTGTGCCATTTATTCCCTTGCGCGATCCTTCACAGGTAGTAAGGGCGGGAAAACAAACACACACGCAGTTTCTGCCCAAAACCTGAGGGGAGATGTAGTCTCCCTAACTCCTCATACTGTTTACACCCTAGAAAGCGTGGGGAAAACAGCCTCACGAAGAGATGGGGCCCATCCTGTTCCGACCCCTAAAAATAGATGTTGCGGGTTACTGAGCACTCCGGGCCCGTTCTGATTCCCTGAAAATCAAATCACTCCGGTGCCCATTTTGATTCCCTGAGAAACACTTTCCACTGCACTAAGTGGCATTTCAGGCCTAGTGCAGGATGTGCACGAAAAAAACAACCCGGGTGAAAATGGGGCCAGACTGTGCAGCTTGCAAGGCTGAGACTGCATTTCAGGCCTGGTGTAGGATGTGCAGGGAAAAAACAACCCAGTGAAAATGGGGCCAGAGTGTGCAGCTTGCAAGGCTGAGACTGGCACCCACCCTGGGATTCCAACATACAGCAGTGACTTCTGATCCTCATTGAAACAAAACTGCTTAACTTACAGTCTGCTGTCTTCAGCTCTGCCACATGGCTGAGCTCTGCTTGCAGAGTACCTGCCAGACTGAAGGCAGGAAGTAAACTCAGGAGAACAGGAAGTGGAGGGCTGGATGTCCCCTGCTGCAGAAGTCTGTTTCCTGCCTGTGGATCAGCATCAGGAGGTACAGCCCAGGAGTAAGGAAGCCCGGAGACCAGCTTAGGAGAGAGAAAGTTCTAACTGGTATTTTGTATCATTTTAAAAGATCAGCTAAGTACAAGCCGAAATTGATTACAGAAAAGCTGGAAGAACTGACTTCAAAAGTGAAGGAGGTCCATCATGTGAGGTGGATAGCAGTTTACAAAGCAGTGGAGACCGTATAGCACACCATGGACTCCCCTCTGGCCTTTTTTTTGTAATGAAACATCCTCAGCAGAAAGGTTTTGTATGTAAAATGTCAAAATATGGCTTTGTTATGACAACTTATATGATGGATGTTCTAAGTACAGTTACATAGCTCAGCCAAGTGTTTCAAAAGAGAGATCTGGACATCTCAATGATCCAAGTGAGCTCGCAGAAATGTTTCTCACTTAGAAAAAACTAAAATCCAGTACAACAGAAAAAATATACCTGCATGATCTAGACAAGGATATCCAGCAAGATGAGGAAGGGCCAATGGTGTTTAAGGGCCATCATGTTCTGAAGGGAGGCAAGAACCTTTCAATCAAGGATCTTTTCATAGACAAATTACTTGACAATCTGTCACTTGGATTCCCAGGGCAGGAGAGAAACAAACTGGACGTTTTTGGAGTCCTGGGACTCAATCCAGTCAGCCACCTGTCCAAACATGAACTTGAAACCAATGTAAGCAATATACCATGAGAGGGTATGGGTGATGCCAGGATTTACCCACGTCTGGTGTGTTGTTTGGTCACAAGGCTGCAGACATTAAAAATAAAAGATCACTGCAGCCCCGGACTCCCACAGCAGCACTGCAAGGTATGTGGGGACGGAAGCGGGTTGCACAGCTTATTTGCACGTCACCTTTAAGGGTATACCTTCAGGCTACATTCGTGCCCAATGTTTTTGACACTGGTAGAGGTCTTCTGCCTCTGCCGCTGCTGTCAGGCCAGAGATGCCCAATATGTTTATCTTCATGATGGAGGACTTGTATAATGTTTATTCTGCCTCCCCCGCTGCTGCCAGTCCAGAGATGCCGAATTTTTTCCCTCTTTATGGTGGAGAACTTGTGTTTTTTCTGTCTTCTATACTGCCAGGCTAGATACATAATTTTTTCCTCCTGATGGTGCAGGACTAAGGACTTGTGTTTCTTCTTTGTTTGCTGCCAGGACATGGCAGATCCAGGATTTTACAATGAGGGGTGCTGGGGTGGTGTGCATACGTGACATGCAATTTCTTTTTTAATCCTTTATATTGTCTGCTATTACCTTTTTCATAACATTTTTGACAAAACACACAAATGTTATCAAATATTTCCAATATAAACTTCTGTACAATCAACATCAGACTTCAACAAAGCGAAATGTAGCAGTAGCAAGCAAGTTACAATGGTGGTTGGGGGTGGCCACACACTTCACCACCCCATAGATCCACCACTGCTGCCAGGCCAGGAATATGCCTAATTTGTTTTCTCTTCATGGTGGATGACTTGTGTTTCTTCTGCCTCCCCCGCTGCCAGGACATAATTTTTCCCTCGCTGTGGTGAAGGACTTGTGTAATGTTTCTCCTGCCTCTTTTGCTGTCAGGCCAGCGATGCCTTTTTTTTCAATCTGGTGGAAGACTTGTTTCTTCAGTATACCCAGGGCAAAATGTATCTCTTGCTGGTAATGTTTCTCACTGCGCCTTCATTCTTACGACCTGGTGCCTTCAAAATCAGGCAAGCAATGCCCCCCCCCCCCCCACAACAAGCCTAACTGATTTAGTAACAACAAACAGAACAGCAGGTCACTAAGATCCTCTGAGTGTATACTTTTACAAGTCCCTAGAGTAAGGACTTCCCAAGGGTCTCGATCGTTTGCTACCTTCACACCGTCCTTATGGAATGCTCTCCCTGGTAATCTCCAGGACTGCACCTCCCTTGGGGGTTTTAGGAAGGGAATTAAGGCTCACCTCGGGAGCTCAGCTACTGTACCTGCAACTATGATGCTTAACATCATAATTGCTAGTGTGTGGACGTACGGCTGTTCTGGACCTAATGCCAAACCACTAATGAACTGGAATATCACACTCTTGACACAGCCTTACTGATTTGGCATGTTTACCCTGGAGATGGAATTGTCTGATCTGCTGCGTTTACATACTCTGTAATGTATGTTGTTACCCTTTGCCCTAATTGACTATTAACTTTTCTACCCATATTGGTACTTGTATTATCTACTGCTGCACTCTGAAATTTGTAATGTGTATTGTCCTATCTGAATATTTATTGTGTTATTTGTAATTAATCCCGGGTCGCCCCTGAAAAAGGGACTGTAATGGTCTCAGTGGGCCCACCTGGTTATCAAAATTTAAATACATAAATAAAAGGTGAAGCACTTTCTTTTGAGCTAAGTTCTCCCTCCTGTGTGATGCATTTACTGCACAATCACTTGGTAAAAAAATGACATTTTCAGCTATTATCACAATCAGTGTTACTTTTTTAGTGTTTCAAAAAATGTCATTTGATTGTCCAAATGACCCAAAATGTTCTTGTCATGAGCCACCTTTTTAAGGGTCAGTGGGTCAACTGACCCATCAAATTTCATTTCTTGAATGAACGCTGCACCTCTTTTGGAATCACTGACTCCTTGCAAACTGACAGGCCCCAGACATCCTGGTCTGTATGGAAGACTGTGGAAACCTTGGGACAAGGGCAGAACAGCCCCCAGCATTTCTGGACCCTATGCACTATAAGGTACGGTCCCTCGTGTGAACAAAAACCTGGAGGCTGCCATCCTCCTGGCTGAAACTTCAAACTGGGACGGCCCGGTGGCGCTGAGGGTTGAGGCGCTGGACGCCACACCTCGCGCTACGCCGGCGACCGGGTTGAACGGACTCGGGTGGCCGGTCGGCAGGGAGGAGAGGATCGAGCGCCCAACGGATGCTCTCCTCCCTCAGGGTGGGAACCAAGAACGCATTCAGTAAGCTTGCATCCCCTTCGCAGCCACAGTGAAGCACTGACAACTGAAGGATGGAGGCGGCTCCGCTTCGCCGGAGCCGGGGAGGGGACGCTTACGGGGCAAGATGAGGGTCTGGCGGCGTCTCAAGACGCCACCACTGGGACATACATCCTAACGCCCGACGTCCCAGAGGGTAGGGGAAATCAGGAAAGAAATGGGAAAACACCTCTCGGCAGCCCTAGATGATAGCCTCTCGGATACCATCCGGACCACCAAAAAGAGGGACAGACCCCACTGTGCAGGAGGAGAGAAGGAGGCACTCTAGGGGCAGATCCCACCGAAGGTGGAATGGGGGATGACAGGAAGGAAGGAGAGGGCTCCGAGAGTAGGGAAGGAGAAGATAAAAAAGAAATTAAAAAAAAAAAAGAAACTTCAAACTGGAAACACCAAAAAATTGAATGTCAAACAGAATCGAAGGAAAACATTAAAATACTGCCAGGAACGGGAGTGCAACACTATCGCACGGAGAACCCGGCAACTGATAGGAGAGTTCCTTCTGACTGCTCTAGTAATATGGATTACCCCATGGTCGAACCCAAGTGTGTTCTCATGGCCAGCTCCAACATCAGACAGAGTGGACACCCGCCCCCTGAAGGGAGCTCAACGTTTGAACCTGTCCATTCCTGGTTTGCGGGCCTGAATACTGCCAACCCTGGTCAAGGGGGGAGATAAGGAGCGAGGAGAGTATGAACTGTTGGCCAGGAAGGTCACCAAAGTGGTGAGGGAAGTCAAGGCAGGGATGGAGCAAAATCTGGCTACGGATCTCCAGAGGGGAGGGGAGGGATTCTATAGACACATAAGAGAGAAGAGAAAAGAGAAGACGTAGATCAATAGGATTAAGATTATGGGGGATGGGCTCAGGAAGCAAAGGATCAGGCGGAGGTGCTAAATGAGTACTTCGCCTCAATCTTTGCAAAGGGAGATAGGGGATCCCTACAGCCTGATGGGGGGGAGGAGCAGCCAGCAAAAGCGAGAGGTCGGACTGAGACCAGAGGACGAGAAGAGGCTAGAGTACAGGCTGGGCCAGACCCGGAAGGGGTAGGAAGGTTGCAGGAGGGAGAGGTTTGGGGGGTAGACATCACAGTGGATAGGGTGAGGGAGGCCCTTCGGAAGCTAAAAACTGATAAAGCGCCAGGGCCGGACGGGATACATCCAAGGGTTTTGAAGGAGCTGGCAGCTCCACTGGCTGTACTCTTTAACACCTCTCTGCAGACAGGATGGGTACCACAAGACTGGAGGGTGGCTTATGTAGTGCCTATACATAAGGGGGGTCTAGGGAGGAGATGGGGAATTATAGGCCTGTCAGTCTAACGTCTGTGGTATGCAAAGTAATAGAGGGCTTTAGCAAGGAAAGGCTTGGGAGGCAGTTGGTAAGGTTAGGGCACCAGGATGATAAACAGTATAGCTTCGTCCCGGGGAGATCATGTCAGTCCAACCTTGTAGAGTTTTATGACTGGATGATGGGGGCCTTGGATAGACATAGGCCAGTGGACATCCTATACCTAGATTTCAGCAAGGCATTTGATTCAGTGCCTCATAGTGGGCAGATAGCAAAGCTGGGGGAGATGGGGGTGGGAGGACAGGAGCTCAAGTGGGTCGAAAATTGGCTTTTGGGGTGAATACAGAGGGTAATGGTTGGTGGGATAGTCTCCTCCCCCAGGAAGGTGATCAGTGGGGTCCATCAGGGTTCAGTATTCAGGTCACGCCTGTTCAATGCCTATGTCTTGGATATACGGAGGGGGATTAGGAGTAAACTGAGTCTATTTGCGGACGATTCAAAACTGGGAGCACCGGTGGATTGGAAAGAAGCGAGGGACGCAGTCCAGGGGGATCTGGACACCCTGGAGGGGTGGTCAAGGAGGTGGGGACTGAAATTTAATGCCAGGAAATGTAAGGTACTTCATTTGGGAGTAAAAAACCCTGACCGTGTTTACACCCTGAGAGGGGGTCACACTGCAAACCACATTGGGAGAGCAGGATCTAGGGGTGGTGGTAGATATCAAAATGAATAACTCTGAAAACTGTAGAACAGTTGCAGCCAAAGCAAACAGGATACTTGGATGCATAGCTAGGGGAATTGCGTCCAGGAGGAGGGAGGTGATCCTCCCTCTATATAATGCTTTGGTCAGGCCGCAACTCGAGTACTGTGTACAGATCTAGAGACCTCATCTGAAGAAGGACATAGCGCTACTGGAGAGAGTCCAGAGGAGAGCGATCAGGATGATTCAGGGTATGGAGGGGACGACTTATGAGGAGAGACTGGAAGAGCTTGGGCTGTACACACTGGAGGAGAGGAGGGACAGGGGAGACATGAAATGGGTCTTCAAGTATGTAAAAGGAATAACCGAGAGCGGAACCAAGGAGTTGTTTAGGCTAAAGAAGGGGAGAACAACCAGGGGGCATGAGTGGAAATTGGAGGGGCGAAATTACAGGGGGAGCGTAGGATGCATTACTTCACTGAGAGGGTGGTGGAGCTGTGGAATGCGCTGCCCGGGAGGCTGGTGGAGGAGGGCACAGTGGAGGGCTTCAAGAAGGGGTATGACAGGTACAAGGGGAAACTGAAGTCAGTGAAGACCCTCTCGGGGGCTGGGGGGCGGGAAGGCGAGCACCCACTAGGTTGCTGGCTATTGAGCAGACACGACAGACCATTGGGTCTATTCTGCTGGCTTTTAGTATGTTAGTATCCTGGAGTTTTGTCCCAGTCAAGAGAATGAGCCATAAACTGCCAACAGCAACTGAGGGAACATCTTCCTAGCAGTAATCACGATGACTACCATCTTTTCAGTAACAATGAGCCACGTTGCCAACCGTGTTGCCTCTAGATTGGATGTAGAAATTGTCCCTAAATGAAGAGGCCCCCATGGAATGGGAGGTGAAGAGAAAACTCAGTGCTTGCAATGCCTGGTTTTTACCAATTTTAAAAAACAGCATTATCCTGGGCCATCCCAAGGCTATTACAAGAGACTTCCTTCTAGTCTCTGACTCTCTAGGAGCCCAACGTGCCACTCCTGATACCAAGCATGCACTACTTCCATTCAAGAGCACCGAAAACTGACTAAAAACCAGTGGGCGACGGCCTGACCTTCATAGCAGGTCGACCACCTGAGACCAGGGATCACACCCAGTTACCCTGCCAGATCCTGTCATCCTGTGTTCATGTTTATGGCCTCCTGGACTAGTGCTGAGGCACATGGCAACAGTGTTGGCTGAACTCACTTTCACCATCAGCTACCGAACCCCATCCTGACAAGAGTTCCATGGTTAGGTACACTGACCATAAATCACAAACACGACTTAGAAAGTCCTGAGGGCTTTCGACTTCCTTGACCGCAATCTGTACTAGGCAAATCCCCAGTCTGACCGACTGATCAGATCACCCCAAGGTGTCACAGAAATTCCCTCTGACAAGCTTAGTATTCCCCCATAACGGGAGCGACCATAATATGGACCTGGATACCGGACTGGGACACGGAAGTCCTCTAATGCCAGGACCCATACCAGAAAACTCCTGTTTTTCTCGTTTTTTTTTTGCCTTCGGTACCAAAGAGGTGAACATCAGACCAAGAGGGAAAAAGCCTGCTGACAGAAGCAGTTGGTCGAAGGCTCCGCCGCAGACTTCCGGACTGGGTACTCCGACCTTCGTGTGATGCGAAGACCACCCGGCTGAAACACCTCTCCCAGGTGCTGTAATCACTACAATGGTGTGAGGGAGAACGTCTCCCTATCAACTAACCAGTCATAAGTCTCTAGGACGTTCAACACCCTAGCCTCAGACTACTGCACCCCTTACGTCAATGAACACCATCTCTATCTCCTCACCTATTACCTCGCTGGAACGGATTCTGCAGTACGCCACCTAGGGAAATTTTGGACAGAGACATGTATTTACATACCTCAAGCATTGAGGCCTGCCTCTCCTTCCTGTTCCCACATCGGACCAACAAGGAGTGTGTGTCTCTGCTACCACTGCCTGAACACCAGATAAAAAGGAGAAAATCTCTGTTTCTCTGATTACAGAGGATCCGAAGAGGCTGAAATTTGCTTATCACCTGCCTAGGAGCCTGAAACCCTACCCCCTTGAAACTGGCAAGGACTAAGGTTTTCCCTAGGTGCAGACAAGAGGCCTTTGTACTCTTGTACACCTTGCAGACACCATCCAGGGCACACCGAAAAGCAATACCCCACTAAAGGGCATATTGTGCCGTTAGAGCTTGAAGATCTGATCTGCTGCTAAGAATCAGCTCCTCTACTCCTCTGATTACCAAAATACTGCCTGTTGCTTCCCCAAGATCAAAAAGAAAAGAGTACTGAAAAAAAACCCATGTCTGTTAAGCGCCCACAAAAACTCTGTAGCATGACTGACACTGCTGCCCTACTTCTCAGTTTACTGTTTACCTCTCGGCAGCTCCCCAGGAAGATGAAACAGGTTTAAGTTGCTGCACAGAGACTAGTAACTAACCCACCTAGCGGTGGATGTCGTACCAGACTCGAGAAGCCCTGGAAGCAAAGAACAGGAATTTGAGGCGTGATGCCACTCCAAACTTCCTTGCTTACATGTCACATCCACTGGCTTGACATGGACAACATACAGACCTGTAGGGTCTTCAGAAGGTATGGTGATTAGCAAACGATACTGTTCTGATGATTCTTTTGTGACGAGCTCCTCGCAAAACAGAAATTTTGGTATCTGTAAATTTTCTTTCTCCGACGGCTGGTCTCCGGGCTTCCTTACTCCTGGGCTGCTCCTCCTGATGTCAGTGATAGGCAGGTCCAGAACTGCAGCAGGGGGGTATAACAAGCCCTCCACTTCCGGAGATCGTCAGTCGTTTTCAATGCAGTTCCCCTGAGGAAATACTATGAGAACCAGGAAACAAAGAACATGAACAGTTACAGCATAAGGGCCCGGAGGCCCACCAACTACATACATTCTGGGAGGGCATCCGAAGCCCGGAGATCAGCTGTCGGAGAAAGAAAATTTACAGGTACCCAAATTTCTGTTTCTCTCTCCTGGGCTGGTCTCCAGGTTTCCTTACTCCTGGGATATCCAAAAGCAGTGTATCCCTAGATATCCCGGGTGGGAAGAATGTTAAGTGTTCTTAGGGTTCCACCACTGTCTGAAGCACTCGGCGGCCAAAAGATGCTTCCGCCGAGGTCATGACATCCAGTTTGTAGAATTTAGTAAAGGTATGAATGGATGACCACGTGGCTGCTCTGCATAAGTCTGCTGGAGAGACCTCTCTGAAGTTTGCCCATGACGTGGCCATCGCTCTGGTGGAATGGGCTCTCACTAGTCCAGGCAAAGATACTCCTGCCTTGTCATTCGCCGTGGTGATTACTGATCTACTCTATCTGGCTATAGAGTCTTTTGATGCTTTTTTTACCCATATTTCGGCATGCGGTCAAAATAAACAAGCTTGATGTTTTGAGAAAAGTGTCTCTTCTCTTAATATAGATTCTGATTGCTCTCCTCGGATCTAGAGTGTGAAACTCTCTTTCTTTTTTGTTTTTCGGGTGAGGGCAGAAAGAAGGAAGTATGAGCTCTTGGTTATAGTGGAAGAGAGACATGACCTTCAGTAAAAAGCCTGGATCCGTCCTAAGTACCACCGAATTCGGATGAAAAACTGTTAGGGCTCCTTGGCTGACAGCGCCCCCAGTTCGCTGATTCTCCTGGCTGACGTAATGGCCACCAGAAAAACCACCTTCATAGTAAGATGCATGACTGATGCTTCCTTCAAGGGCTCGAATGGCGCTTTTGTGAGGGCATTGAGGACCAGATTAAGTTTCCAAGGTGGTACAATTGGCTTAATTGGTGGGCGTTTTAACATTGCTGCCCTTAAAAACTTCCTGAAATGAGGGTGAGACCCCAGCGTATCCCCTGAGTCGGCGAACAAAAGTGCCCCCAGTGCCAAAACTTGAACTCGCAAGGTGTCTGGCTGCAAGCCCTTGTCGAATCCCTTGTGAAGAAATTGTAAAAGCACTGGGAGGGTTATTGGATGATCCTGTATGTCTTTGGAGTGGAGCCAGAATAAGAATCTTCTCCATATTCTATAATACACCCTGGAGGATGAGGCGCGTCGGGAGCTAACCATCATTTCAATGACTGGAGCAGTGTAACCTAACTCTTTGAAAGTTTCCCGCTCAATCTCCAAGCCGAGAGGGACAGATTGCTCAGATTGTGGTGCAAGACCGGACCCTGATGGAGAAGGTCTGAGAAGGGCTGGAAAACAAAAGGTTGTGCCTTTGACAGCTGAATGAGTAGAGGGAACCGGGGTAGCGCGGCCACCTGGGAAAGACTAGGATTACTTCCGCCTTGTCTCTGGCCACTTTGCGCAGGACCCTAGAGAGAAGTGGGATTGGAGGAAAAGCGTATAGGAGGCCGAGGCCACCCCAGTTTAGGGAGAAGGCGTCCTGTGCTAATGCTAGATCGTCTCTGGCTAGGGAGCAGAACTGCTGAGCCTTTTGAGTTTTGTCGGCATGCAAACAGATCCACTTGTGGATTGCCCCACCTCTGGACAAGGAGCTAGAAGGCAGCGTACTTCAATTCCCATTCTCCCGGGAGAACGTCCTTGTGGCTAGGCCAGTCTGCTGTGATATTTTCCTGACCTGGTATGTACACTGCCCTTATGCTTGCCAGGTGCTTCTCTGCCCAACGAAAGAAGAGAAGGGATTCCCGAAGCATTTTTGTGCTTCTTGTGCCGCCCTGATTGTTGATGTAGGCCATTGCTGTTCAATTGTCTGTTAGAATCAACACATCCCTGGTGCGCACTTGCTGATGGAAGTGCCTCAGGGCTAGACAAACTGCCCTCATCTCTAGGACATTTATGCTGTACCTCGATTCCATCAGGGGCCACTTGCCTTGGGTTGACATCTGTTGTAGGTGAGCCCTCCACCCCCTGAGGCTTGCGTCTGTTGTGATCCTTATCTGAAGTGGATGGCCTAGGTCTCGACCTCTCATCACATTTTTTCTCCGAGACCACCATGCAAGGGTGCTTTTTACCTGCTGTGACACTGGGATGAGGTGGAGCCGAGTGTGCCTGGACTGGGACCACAGCTTGAGCAGGTGCGTCTGAATGGGCCGCATGTGCACCAGAGCCCATGGAACTGAGTCTGCCAGTGACACTAGTGTCCCGACAAGTTGTAAAAGGACTGAGATGGCAGTTGATTGTTCCTTTGGAATTTGCTGATGAGTTTTAACAAGTCCCTGAACTTTGAGTCGGGGGGGAAATACCTTGTTGACCTGCGTCCTGAATTCCGCTCCCAGGTGGTTCAGGCTCTGACTCAAGAATTAGGGAACTCTTCTTCCGGTTGATTAGAAAACCATGAGCCGTGAGGCACTGGACTACATCCGCCACTGCCTGTACCGCTCGGTCGCGCTGCAGAGCCTTGATGAGGATGTCGTCCAGATAAGGGAATAGCTGTATCCCCTAGTTCTGTAGGTGGGCTATTACTGCTACCAGGACCTTCGAGAAGGTTCTTGTGGCTGAGGACAGTCCGAACGGGAGAGTCTTGAATTGGAAGTGACTACTGCCCAGCTTGAACCTCAGATATTGCCTGTGCCTGCTGTGAATCGGTATATGTAGATAGGCATCTTGCAGGTCTATGGATGCTAAAAAGTCTCCTTGCAGCACTTCCTTGGCAATTGAGGCCAATGTTTCCATCTTGAATGGTCTGCTGCCACAAAGCGGAACTTGAGGTCTAGGACTGGTCTGTGACCTCCTGTGCGCTTGGGCACAATGAAAAACAGAGAGTAGACCCCCCGGTTGAGCTCTGTGGGGGAACCTGTTCGATAGCCCCGGCTTGCAGAAGATCCGTGATGGCCTGCAGTGTGGTTTGCCTTTTGGACGAGTTGTTTGAAATAGGTGAGGGCACAACATGTGGTAATGGGAGCTAGGACTCGAATTCTATTTAAGTATCCCTGGTGGATAATGTCTAACACCCATCTGTCCGACGTTGTTTGGACCCATTCCTCGAGAAAATCTGAAAGTCTCCCCCTACTCAAAGATGAGCCCGCATTTCCTCATTGTGCTTTCTTGTTGCTGGTTCCTGTATCCTTGGGGATTTCCCCCTCCGCCTGATCCACCTCCCCTAAAAGACCGCTGGCGTCGGGAGAACCATGGCCTTTTTCCTGAAGAACTGGGATTCTGTCCCTTGTTGTAACCTCTGTTACGAAAATTACACCTTGCGCCTGAAGGCCAGGCTTTGCCCCGGCTCCTAGACTGGGGCATATGCACCTTTGCTGTTTCACCTGATTCCTTCACCGCCGACTCTAACAGGAGGTTGTCTTCGTATGGTGCATTCACCAAGTGGCTCATCGAGGAAGCATCCGCGTGCCATGCCCGGAGCCATAAGTTGCGACAAGCAGAGGTTTGGTAAAACATGGTCCGTGCGGCACATCGGACCGCCTCTTCTGATACATCCGCTGCATAGGCGGATGACAACCCCCATTAACTGTAGCTGTTGGATAATGGGAGAATTCTTTTCTGGATCCTCTGCAAACTGAAAAGCTAAATCCGATGCCCAAGATAAGGTGGCTCTGGCGGAGAATAGGTTTGCCGTGGCGGCCTTAAGGGAGGTTGCCGAGGCTTGAAAGGCTTTTTTGAGCGATGAGTCCACCTTTCTGTCCACTGGATCTCTTAGCGAAGCCCTTCCCTTGGCTGGAATGACAGTTTTCTTGGTCAGGTTGGAAATCAAGGAGTCGATTCTGGGGCAGTCTAACCACTTTTCCGATTGTTTTTTGTCAAACCTCAGAAGTCTGGATATCCGTTTGGGAACTGGAAACGCACGCTCCGGACCCTGCCATTCTTCTTTTAGCAAGTCCTCAATGGCGGGAGGGATGGGGAAGGCTGTAGCAGGTCTAGAGGCGGATGCCAGGTGAAAAACCTGTTTTGGCTGTGTAGAGACCGGTTTTGGGGGGGGGGGGCCGAGGTGAATCTCGGATATGACCTTTTTGATAAAGAAGTCTAGGTCCTCTAGGTCGAAATTTCTGGATGGGGAGTCGTCAGGATCTGACGAGGAATCTACCATCTCTCCCTCTTCGGTGGAAGAGCTGTTGACTGAGGAGCCCGGGGAGTATCCCCTGTGACGTCTGCCCATATATCCGCCCCTTGTTCCGCTCCGTGAACGAGACCTTTTTCTTCGCCTGTGGCTAGTATGATGCTGACTGTCCTCTTCTGGAGATCTGTCCTCTTCTCTAAACTTTTTCTTGGGGCAGGAGCGGTGAGAAGAAAGCCCCCCTTCTTCAGAAGAGAATGAGGAGGGGGTCCTTTTTCTCCTGGCTTTCCTGTGTGGTCTCCCATCTGGTGATCCCAGAGGGTGCCACTCAAAGGAAGAGGGGTCCAGAGCAAAGGCTCTGTTCAACCTATGAGCTCGGGGTCAAGGGAGGGTCCCTGGATGTTGCTCCCCGCTCAGCCCTCGAGGCAGCAAGCCAGTTGGACCTTTCTGGAATGCTTGACTGTGCTCGCTTGGACCTCTCCTGTCCATTTGCTTGAGATGAGATGGCGTCAGCTGTGCTGTCCCCGCTAGCTGCCGCTGCCTTCTCACATGTCAGGCAGAGTGAGCCAGCAAAGGTAATCAAGAGAGGGGACTTGCAGTGCAGGCATTTTTTTCCTCGGCTTGATTCTTCTGAAGCCATGTTCTGTAGTTCCCCCTTGTTGTGGGGTCAGAGCGAAAGGATGAAAAAACAGTCCTTTGGGCACTGACTGAATAAATCAGATCCATTAGCCCTTTTAAGTACTGCTGTGAAGGATAAGATGGCCCCTTTAAGTACTGCCGTGAAGGCCCCTTAGCGATGGCCCCTTTAAGCCTCTAGGCACTGTATGCCTTCTGCGATGGCCCTTGTAAGCCTTGAGGCACTGTATGCCTTCTGTTGCTGGCTTTCAGTACTGGTGTGAAGACTACGATGGCCCCTTTTGTTGCTGGCTTTCAGTACTGCTGTGAAGAATATGATTACCCCTTTAAGTACTGCCGTGAAGGCCCCTTAGCGATGGTCCCTTTAGCTGTATGCCTTCTGCTTCAGTTGCTTGATTGGCTGGGGGGGGGGCAATCTGTAGTTCCCCCTTGAATGAAGCCCCGCTAGTTAAAATCAGCCTAGCACGTGGAAGCGCTATCCCTCTGGCGTTTTGGGGCCAGAAACAACCCCCTGGGCGTGAGGTAGTGCGAGCGGTCTTTCCAACTGCTCCAACCGCTGAAAACGGCAGGGAAATCGCACCGCGGTGCGAAAAATGCCTAAAAAATGCCTCCTTAGCGATCACAATGGATCCTGAGCCGAAAAGCACCTCTGGCTCATTTTAGGGGTCTTGCGTGTGTTGCCTGTGCCTGTCGGGGCTAACGCACGGGAAAAAGCAGGACCTCAGAGGCCGTTATGAGAGAGACCAGCCTGTGTAGCATGCAAGGCTAAGGCTGGATCTCACCGAGGCTACCTCCACGTTTTAGTAAAATGAGATCACTTACAGAGTCGTCGATCCCCAAAAGAATCCTAATCTTTGCCAGTTTTCTAAAATCTTCAGCCCTGCCACGTGTGACAGGGCTCTGCTGCAGAATACCTGCTTCACCAAAGGCAGGAAGTAGACTGACGATCTCCGGAAGTGGAGGGCTTGTTATACCCCCCCTGCTGCAGTTCTGGACCTGCCTATCACTGACATCAGGAGGAGCAGCCCAGGAGTAAGGAAGCCCAGAGACCAGCCCAGGAGAGAGAACAGTTGAGCTAGAAACCAACACAGATAAAATGAAGCTCATAGCTGGAATGTCTATGCCCTGAGCCTCCAGACACATGCTATAGCCCTAGATGTAAACCATAACAGTGACCCTGACCCGTGAGACTGGTGCAAACAGTTCTGGGCTCCGTCCACTCTGTACCTAATCAGAAGGGTACACCTCCCCATTAGAAAGGTCTTGCGTTGGATCAGAATTGTCTTCGGACCCCCCAGCATTAACCACTTACAAGGCCAGGGGTCACCTGATAATATAGGTAAGCAGGGTCACTCTGCTCTGGCTCACCTGGATGTGCCCGTATGGCCCTCCTTGATCCAAGAAGGGCAGATTTAAGTGTGGGTGTCTTCATAGATGAGGTCCACGGACCAAAGGATGCAGCATCTCATTAAAAAGTTGCATCATGGATTTGTGTGACTCAGCTCTACCACTGCCAGACAACAGGTGCACCCTTGCCCCCCTCCCCCAACTCGGGGGTCCAGCTGGGTGAGACTGAAATGGATATGTTAGACTGCATTACACAGCAGAGGATGGTATGACCCCACAGGTGAGGGGCTCATGGTTCTGCGGCAGGTCTTAAATCTCATGCATCTATAAGCCATGGTGCCACTGATATGTCCAGCTGCAAAAGTAATGTTCCTGTCTGTAAGAAACACCAGGACTAAGCCCATTCAGACTGACTTGCCTCAGACACAGTATCCTCCTCAGAAATAACCTACTCCACCTAGCCTCAGGAGGAGGGCAAGTAACCCACAGCTACTGCAGCACAACAAATATTCCAACCAACTTGAATGAGAAACTCACCTACTGCACAGAAACCAGCCTTCCTGAGCAGAGTCCCAGCCAGTGTTGGAACGACACAGGGACTTGGCCAGGGCTTGGACCCCCTAGTTCCAAAGTGAGCCCAGATAGCTCACACATCACTGACACTGACTTAGAAAGGACAGTGGGCTCAATTCAAAGATGTAGCCCTAATGGGCCCACTTAGCTCCCAAAGCACATAAAATGTAAGTTCAACATCAGCCTGCCAGCTCTGTAACATGCTCAGGAACTGCTCCGCACCAAATACAATGTTCTGCTGCCTTCCTAGACAGCATCTAGGCCAATGAGCATTCCACGTGGGCAGGCGTGCCAATGTCATAAAGAGACTGCGCGTCACCAGATATAACCCCCAATGCGCACCAGCCTACCTCCTGCCCGTGCATCCCCCCACCACTGGGGGAGACAGCGATGACCACATTCAGCGTTTGAGGTGCCGAGTTCAGACATGGAAGCCAACCCTATCTGGTGCGGAAAGGGATGGGCTCAAATAGACAAATGCTGATTGGGAGCCAGTACAGGCAAATAACTGAGCACTCCAACATGGCGTGAAGCACTGTGCTCACTCAAGAGTCAGGGACCGGTCTACAACCTTGGACCCAGTTGCTGGGAAACAGTAACAGTACCGTGACTGGCCCCCCTCCATGAAGAAACGAAAACAAACCACAGTCTGTTGAGTGTCTGTCTTGGCATAGGGAGTCAAGGAGTTAACCATCAGTACTGACACTGCTAAGGGCTCCCTCCATGGAAGGAACAAATAGCTGTCTGTTATGTGGCTGTGTCTTGGCACAGGGAGATGAGGAGTTAACCGCTACTACTGAGACTGACATTACTGAGAGCTAATGGTGCGAAGCACCTCCTTCGTGGAGTTAACTTTCAGTGTCGTTACTGACACTGCTGAAAGCTCCAGAATGCCGCAAAGTGCCTTGCTCGTGGAATTAACTAACAGTACTGTTACTGACACTGCTGAGGGCCCCAACGTGATGCTGAAACATCCCACTCACTCACTCAGAGCCCTGGATCAGGGTTCCCCAACCTCAGAAAAAACTGTCACGATCTGTGACTGAGTCCCTGGCACTGAGAAGGCAGATTAAAAAAGCACACACAGTACTGTAGACCCCTACAGCTCCAGTGTACTAAATAAACAACTTGCAGCACAAACATCCGAGGAGACTAGGCAGCTAACCCATACCCCTATCAATAATGTAGCACAGAAGACCCTGGCTATACTGCATACACACAGCTACACCATAGGGAGAGATGGCAGCCCCACTGTGCAAGCAGATGCCAGAAAGATGGGCAATACCAACAAGCAGGTACACTACCCCACCTAGCTATATGTCTAGGGCCCCCACCCAATAAAAGAAAATATCCTTACTTAACTGAGGCACCAGGCTTAAAATCTTTCTGATGCAGACCTGCCGTGAAGAACACCCTACTACTGTCAGTGGTACTGCAGGCACCTAATGGAAGTTAGCAAGCAGATTAGTAAATTTGAAACCCTATGCTTAATAGGCATGATTTCTAAATTTAGGGGTGCTCCCTGTCCCCAGGAAGCCCCCGTGTGCCTGAGAGTTGCACAATTCTGAAGAAAAAAAACAAGCAGCTGTGAAAACAAACAATTCTTTCAGAGAGCTCCAGCTATGTTGCTACCCCTTTTCAGCAGTACAGATGAAATTGGCTGGCTGATGCAACAGGAATCATGCCCTCAGGGTTCTATGCCGAGGTCACACTACCCCAGTGAAGGAGCACATAGCAACACAGAATCTGATGGCAGATAAGGACTGCTTGACCCATCCAGTCTGCCCATTTCTCCCTACCAACACTATTATTGCAGACAGCACCGCTCTACAGCTCTGTCACACCCCTTCCTTTCGACGGATTCCCTTGTGATTATCCCACGCATTCTTGAACCCCACCATCGTTTTCACCCCCACCACCTCCACTGGAAGCTGTTCCAGTGAGTAATCCACCACTCTTTCTGTCAAGAAGTACTTCCTCCTATCTCTCCTGAATCTTCCCTCCTCCAGCTTTACAGCATGTCCTATTGTTCTTGAGCACCTTTCCTTTTGAAAAATACTTCCTTCCTGTACCTTATTTACTCCTGTGAGGTATTTAAACGTCTCTATCATATCTCCCCCTCTCCCACCTCTGTTCCAGTGTGTACAGTCATCGGCAGGGAGAGATTACTCTGCAAAGGGCACAACTATCTGCCAGGCATATGCAAATCCTATTGCCCCTGTCCGGGGCAAATAAATTTCCTTGAAGAGCAAGTACAAAAAGAGAGCTAATTTCATTGTAATGAACAGGGGCAAGTGAAAATTCAGCTACAGCCATGGCTGGGCCAGTCCTAGAAGTTTTGATTTGAATGCCTCTGACCGTGCTATTGGCAGGCATGTGATAAGACTAAGGAAACAACCGCCCTCTGCTGACTGCCTGACAGAAAATACAATCTGTAATTCCTAGTGCCCACTAGAACTACTTTTTTGAAAAAACAAAAAAAATACATTTAAGCATGTTTTTAATATTTGCTCATTTTATTAGTTTTTTAAATATATTTAGTACTAACACACATTTTAAAAAAGAACTATGACACTCTGGGTGTGAACTGTTGCATCATAACATCACTTTCCAGGTGCTGAAGGCATTCTGTGCATGCACCTCGTGCCTCACTAGGCACTTGGGGTGTGCTCTTATATATGTTAACAGAGACTCTGACGGATGTCTCTTATGGTACAACAGACTCCAAACCTGAAGTTTGGATGAGAGGACCGCGAAGCGAAGCTGAGCAAAAACTGTCTGCCCAAATCCCAGGAGAGGAGTCTTTTTCACCACACGAGACATCCATCAGAGACCATAAAAACACTGAAGTTGACGAGAGATAAAGACCGCAAGGCCCATCCAGTCTGCCCATTTTTTCTACCTTATGAATGTGTCATAGGTCTTTACTCTGTCAATGGTCTATTTATTCATACTCATCTGTATTGCTCCCTTATGCCTATCCCATGTCTGTTTGAAGCCAAGCACTGTATTCATATCCACCACTTCCTGAGGTAGGCCGTTCCATGCATCCACCACCCTTTCTGTGAAAAAGAACTTCCTCAAATTACCCCTTAATCGGCCTCCCTCTAATCTCATGCTGTGTCCTCTTGTCCTTATAGTGAAACGTTAGACTCTTTCACCTTGTCACACAGCCAGGGAATCCTGCACAGCAGGGGTAGAGAGGTCCACCACAGCCCTTAAAGGTAACTACTCTCCTCCTGCAGCTGAACTCTGTGAGGGGTGTTAGCCCGTCGATGCTGCACGACTTCTCCACCCATCCTCCCACCCACGGCTGGCCCCCGATTTATTGTCCCTTCCCTATGACATCACTTCCTGCTACCATTTCCCCCCCCCCCCCAAGTCCCCACTTCTCCATTAGCAGGTTATACTCACCAGCCACTAGAGGGCATTTTCCTGCTTGCTCCCTATTCACTTTGAATTCCCACTTCCTCTCCTAACCCTTGAGCCCTTCTATAAACCCCTGCTACTCCACTCCTCCACTCCTTCACTCTCATCCCTATCACTGCTCCATACCCCTATCCTTAACCTGGGCTACTATGCTGTTACTATACACCTTGCCCCTGCTGTCCACCTCCCAGTCCAACTTTCCATTCCACCTGTGACCACTAGGAGTTGATATTTCACCTCTCCACCCAGCTTCAGACCTAGCCTACTCCAGCCTCCCAAACGCCTGGATTTCCATTTTATCCTGGCCCAAGAAAACTCACCTCCCACGGGTCTTGAACCTGGTACCCTGTGCACCAAAGTCCACAGCCCTACCACTACTCCAAAGTGGCAGTTACCCTCTCAGAAGCACAGCCGAGACCCTTATACAGTCCACCACTATTATAAATATAGGCATCATGCATACACATACCCATCTACAGCACCTCACTATTTTAGCCATCCTGGTGCTCGACTTTCTCCAGCCAGATGACAATCCCAGCCCTGAGAGAGCAGCACCCCTAGATTACCCTATCTTATCTCGACCCCCCCCCCACTCTTGCCTCACGTCCTAGGCCCCAGCACCCACCTCCTGGCAGCCCTCCCAACCCCTCTACCTACCTACCTGGGCCCTCCCTGAACCCACCTCCTCACCGCCATTCCTACCCTTCATGCCCTACCCATTCCCTGTCCCCTGCAGCCTCACCCTTATCTCGATGTCCAGCTAAGGATGCCTGCTGCTACCGCCCCATGGTTAGAATAATTACTCTGCTACTGTTACTCTCTGGAAATAGCCACCCCAACCCAGGCCCTACTCCCACCAGCCCACCCAAGACATTGTCCTCAGGACTCCGCATTACCTCCCTAAATATCTGCAGCTTGCAGATACAATCTGCTGCACTCCAGTGCTGGGTTATTCTACGCCTGCCTGACATCATTGCCCTTTTGGAGACCTGGCTTTCCGAATCCACCCCCCCCCCGACTCCTTTGTCTCACTCCCTGGGTGCACCCTCTACCGGGAGGATCGAGTGGTTTTCATATGTGACACTATTGTTGGTCATGCACTCCCTGCCCCCAAGCACGATAATGTTGCCCAGGCCCTCACCCTCATTCCTGATCCCTCTAGGGGACCGCTCTACCTCACAGTCTCCTATGTTCCCCCAAGGAACCAGAACCTGGCAATCTCGTCTCTTACAGGTCATCTCACCACCTTCCCCCAACAAAGCAGAACAAGTCCTTGTTGGGGACCTCAATGTCAATTAGCTTAGTCCATCCGCCTCCCAAGCAAGGGACACCTTCGCTGCCCTTGACCTGACCCAACTGGTCTCCTAGCCCACTAGACTCAGTCCCTCCAGTGGAACCAGCACCCTCCTGGATGTCACAGTAACCAACCGCCCCCTCAAAATCCAGGACATACAAATCCTCCCTGACTCTTTAAGTGACCACTCCCCTATCCTATTCCTCTGATCCACCTCTAACCCCAAACCACCCTCCGCAGGTGCTTCCGCCCGGGGGGCCTGAATAAACTCAGGCAATTCCTCGCCCAGATCGACTGGTCCCCCATCAACCAGGCACCCAGCATTGACTCTGCCCTCGACCTTTTCACACAGGCTTTTAACAAGGCCTGTGATTTCTATGCACTGCTTACCAGACTCCGCACCAAAAAGCAAAATGCACCATGGGTCACCCCCGCCCTACTCCAAAAACTCAGGGAAAGGGATAACCTCTGGCACCTAGCAACTGAGATCGGCAGGACAGCAGACAGACAAGCCTACAATGCTGCATGGAACAGGTGCACGTGGGCCATCCGTAAGGCCAAGGCTGCTCACTACCAGGCCACCCTCACCTCCTCATGGGGGTCTGCCTGGATCTGTTTGGGAGAATGTTAAAGAACTGAACAGGAAATCTCGTTCCCCTCCTCTTTCCCAGCTTACTATTGACGGTTCTATTACCACTGACCCCCTTTACATAGCTAACTGCCTTAACACCTCCTTCACGGACCTTAGCTTTGTCCTTCCCAGAAATTTCTTCAACCCAGCTCACAATTCACAGCCACCCGTCTTTCAACGTCCCCGGTTCTACTTGCGCAAAATATCTACCCATGATGCCAGACTGTTCCTTCTAAAAGCATTAGGCAGCAACAACCCAAGCAATGACTCCTTGGATCCCAAAATACTACGACTGGTCCTGGATGACATCCTAGTCCCACTTACGAGCTTAGTAAACCGATTCCTCTGCCTGGGTCAACGGCTGTTGTCACACCTATTCATAAAGGTGGAGACAAGTCCACCCCCAGCAACTATCGACCAATTTCCATCCTTCCCCCACTCTCTAAAGCCATAGAAAAAGTGGTGGCTACACAGCTCACAAAGTATCTGACTAAATATGCTGTTCTGTGCCCAGAGCAGTATGGTTTCCGTGCAGGCCACAGCACTGGTACAGCCTTACTGGAATTCTCCAACTTTCTGCACTCCTCTCTCGACTCTGGCAACCTTGCTGGAGCAGTGTTCATTGATCTCTCAAAGGCCTTTGACACTGTCTGCCATCCCCTCCTACTTGACGCCCTCTACCATATCGGTTTCTCTACTGGTCCCCTTGCCTGGTGCTCTAGCTACCTATAAGCCCGTTCCCAGTGTGTCAAAATCAATGGGACACTCTCAGAGACCCGCCCTGTCCGCTCCGGGATCCCCCAGGGCTCCATCCTGGGCCCCCTACTTTTTAGTCTCTACCTAAACACCCTGCCCAGTGCCTGCTCCAGAAAAATTCTTCTGTATGCAAATGATGCCATTCTTTATGCCTCTCACCGAAATTCTGCCTCCCTCCAGGACTCTCTCCAACACACCTTCAATGAAGCAGAAAGCTGGTTCAAGGAGCACAGACTTGTCACTAATCTCAAAAAGACCAAGTCAATGCTCTTCTCCCACCATCAAAACAGAGCAAGAAATAACCCCCTCCTTCTCCTCCCAAGTACTCAACACCTGCTCCAGCAAGTGCTCTCCTACAAATATCTTGGGATTACTTTCGACACTACCCTTACTTTTCACACCCACATTAATGCCCTCGCGTCTGCCACCAACACCCGGACTGGCCTCTTATACCACCATAGGGACTGCCTTCCATCCGAAGCTCTCCGACTGGCCATCAGATCCTCAGTACTGCCCCTAGTGAATTATGGCCTACCAGTATATGGAGCCGCTGATTACACGGCACTCAATAAGATCCGACTCACTCTGAACAAGGCCTGTAGACTACTGACCAGTGCCCCCAGGCTCACCCACACCTGTCATCTCTATTCCACTGCTAATCTCCTCAACCTGGAAGAACGTCTCCACTACCAAACCTTCCTCCTAGCCAAGAAAATTCTGCTCGCCCCCAGGGTATCTGCTTCCTCCAACATACCTCCCCACAGTCTCCACCTGCAGCTCGGACAAGGCCACTCTACTGGTACCCAGAACTAGGACCTCCCTAGCTCAAGAGATCCTTTTGCCACAGGTCCCCTTCCTGGTTTAACACTCTCCCTGTAACCATCACTAATACTCCCCAAATTACCTACTTCAAATCTGCTCTTGGAACCCCTGTTCAACACCCGCTGCTGTTCCTGTCACTAACAGGCTGCTTGCATATCACGAAGTGCACCTCGACAAAGTCCTCCGGACTGCCTCCCCGGTTTCCTTCATCCCCCAGCCAGATATCTGTATTTATGTAACTGCCGTTTTATGAAATGTACAAAATATATGTAACAATGTCTGTATACTACTGTGTAAAATCTGTGTAAATCTGTATGTCAACCTACTGTAATACTGTAACACTGTTGTCCTCTCTGTGACGAGGTACCTTTGTAAACAAGCCTCTGGCTTGAAGGTTGCAAATAATAATGCCCACCTAATTTATCCTAAATCATTCAAGTTTGACTGATGCATAATCATCTTTTGTCTTTTTTTTTTAATTGTGCTGCCTCCCCATGCTGAAGTGGAATGCTCCCTCCCAGCGCTCCTGCAGGACAGCACACTGTACACAGATAAGAGGTACTGTAGCTCTGGGTGCTGCCTGGCCAAAATCACGTGCTTTATAAATAGAATAATAAATAGGTGAGTGTCTATTACAAGGGAATAATACCATCAAGAGGTTCTGGGAACAAGAGAACCTCGAGAGGTTCCCTTGTCCCCAGAACCTCGAGATGGTATTACTCCCGAGTGATAGACACTCACCTATTTTTAATTTTTTGTGATCTATGGATGCGAGTTTACTTTGCAGTTTGTGAGGTGCTATGACTCGAGGGCAGGCTGCCGTCACAGAGAGGACTCAGATGCTGACTCTCTCCATCTCCACCCCCGCACCATTCTGCAACGCCCGCTCGCTCGCTAAGTGTCTCTCTTGAGTGACTTTTATTTTTTAGGCAGTCCTACCTTTCATTGATTTCTTGCATTGCAGTATGCAGGATTATCCAGACAGTTGTGCGGCAAAGAATCGGCAGTAGAGCAAAGGGATGATTTTCTCCTGCTAAGCAAGAGACAGGCGTCATTTTTTTGGAACTGTTTTGCCCACCCACAGACACACTATATTGGAGGGTTCTGAGATTGCGCTGTTCAGGTTTGGCGATGATACGATCATTCAGAGCTCGAACTATAGTTTACGAGTTCTGAACTATAGTATTATCACTTGGCAACGATACTATTATCACTTTGGCTGCACTGTAGTACAGGGAATTTTTTGTATGCTTTAGAATGGTATTAGTTTAATAATCCATATATTACAAGGCAACAATGGCCTAGCAGTATAGCCTTGAAGTTAGTGTAATAAGCTGTGCATGAGCAAGTACATCCGGAAGAACTAGGTTTGATTCCCACAACCTCTATTTGCACACTGTGTAACTCTACGTCACTTAACTGCCCCAGTGCTCCCAAACCGCCCATGAAAACAGGCACTTGTGCCTATAGGCTTTACCTAGTTACCCAAGAATAAAAAAAAACGGTCTTGTCTTATTCCTTACATCTCTGCCACTACTACTGAGGATATGGTTGGGGAATATACCTCTCAACCTCTTGCCTCACAAATCAGGGACAAGGCTTAAAAAAAATCAGGGGCATAGACCCAAAATCAGGGACACATCTTGAAAACTGTTACTATTCACGCAGAAAGCTGATAGAACAAGGGGTTTGTGTTAAGATGCGTTTTCCGAAGAACAAGTCTGTAACTTTAACGTTTGATAATATTTTGTGATTTTAATCCACACTGTTCTTTCACAAAAAAACAATTTGTACGAGGGACAGAGGAAAATTTTGAGGCCAAATCAGGGACAGTTGAGAGGTATGGGGGGCATGGTCTGGTCTGTTGGCTGCTAAACTCAGAGAAATTGGTTTTTTTTTTGTTTGTTTTGTTTTTTTAATACTGTCCCGGTGCAAGGCATGGAATTCGGTTTCATTCTCCCTAATCTAAAAGCAGAGAGTTCATCAATGCCCAAATGGAAACACTCTAAGCGGATGATACGTATCTAGAACGTTCGCCCACCCTCTACAAACCCGAAGCAGTCTGTTTTCCATGCGGATTGCTCAAGTATCCTATGCCTATTTCGTCGCCCACCTTCCACTAACCTGAAGCAGAGTCGCAGTCTTCCAAGGGACTGGCAGTGCCCCATATAATTTCGTTTTACAATACGTTCGTAGACGTGCTATAATGAAGCGACACGGTCGAGGACATAAGAAAAATGTGGAAATGAATAACAATTTCTTAATGCATGGTATGGTACACAACCATACGCAAAACTCGTTGAAGGTTTTTTTTTAAGACCAGTTTTTTACCCCACCCTCCCACTCACAATTCCCCACAAGAAGCACCTTACACTGTTACAGCTCGTATGACGATTTAGAAACAGCCCTTGGAAAAAAGAACGATCGGTTACGGGATCTAGATGGTAATCTGTCGATTTTTTAAGGCGGGACCAGCAGCCGGGAATACACAACCCAATCAACCGCCAACTACGTCCGTTGCACTAAAGCCAGTACCACAATTACAACAGCCAAACTGGACGCTGCCCACGCTTGCCATGTGCTTCACGGCGCAGTCGGCCTGTGGTGGCGCGCATGCCGCACGCGCATAACATGGTGGCAGTGCCCAAGTGACTGTATAGTCGCAGCCACATGTGCTGCAGACTCACGCGTGCTATGCCCTGCGTGGTGAAGACGGTGTGACTAACAAGGTGTAAACTTGTGTCATGGGCCGCGTATTGAGAGCTGTTATATAGATCGCAGTGGTAGCTGAGAATGTAGGTAGCCCCCTCATCCTCAATGCAGCCCAGAACAAGATGAGGCCACGTGACGCAGATGGAACTCTCACTTCGCGAAAGCGGCCTTCAGCGTTCGACGTCTGTCGTACCCGCTGTGGAGGTGGGACCGTGGGAGAGGGGTTGGGAGCGGGTACTGTTACAATGTCGTGCGTGAGCTATAGGGGGAGTCATAGGTGCCGGAACCGGGCCGGGGGGGCGAAAGGGGCGGTAGCCACTCCACTTTTTATTTCTGTATGGCAAAAACTAGTACAGAAAAAGTGCTCTTTTGATTCTCAGTCCCCCTCAGCTTTTACCATCTTCCGGCACCCTTGGGGGGAGTTGAGGCGATTGTGTTTTATCGGACCAATGTAAGTACATACACAATTGCCAGAGTGGCTACATGTTTCCGTACAGTGCCATACTAATAAAACCTAGCCAGCTTCTCGGGTTTCCTCGTTCCACTCTCATTCTGTCATGATAAGGTTAATGACAGCAGCCGCTCAATTTTTCTTGGAAATTGTTCCCTAGAGCTGCACTGGTCGTTAGGGAAAACAGAACAATTCAGCTTCCATAGTAATCTGGATGCTGTAAACCTACCTCTCAACTGTCCTGGTGTTTTTCAGGGATGTTACTGATTTTAACTCCGCAATTTCCACAGTCCCTCTTAAATGTTGCATTCTGACACTAAAAAGTAGGGATTTGAGGTTTATTTTATTATAGACGATAATGCTACAGCTTGGTTCTTCAGAAAATGCTTGTCAAACTAAGTCCCCCAATATAACAGGCTTCTTGAGCAGATATTTCCTTTTTGTAAGATATGTTGCCCCTGATTATTTTCAGCCCTGTCTCTAATTTGCAAGAAAGGAGCTTGAGAGATTTGACTGTAAACACTGGAAAATTGACCTGGAGTTACAGGGGAAATGCCAAATCAGTCTGTGAGTAGTGTTGCTCGGATAGTATCCTATAAATTAGGATACCACCAGAGACCTGACGTTCGGTCAGATAGTGGATCCAGTCAGATAGTAGCGCTATCCAACCATGGATCCAACCGTCCCAGATCGAAGTTGGATCCCCTAATTCGACATCAGATTGTTGGATCCAACCTCGGATAATGTGGGATCCAACCTTTGACTTAGGTCAGATCCCAGGTCGGATATTACCACTATCCGACGGATTATGATCAGATCCACAAAGGCACTATCTGAGCATCACTACTGGGAGCCTTGATTTTGACACACATGACAAGGGTTCATGATAGTGAAAATGTCCACAGTCTTCTGATCATCTATGCCAGGCTGCTAAGTTGAAAAACAGATACGTGGATAACGGGTGATTTGTAGGGGAGTGGGTGTGGCACCAGGTGCATGGTGGTCAGCTAAGTCTCACTCCCTCTTAGAATGACCACAGTACACTAAGAAGTCCCAAGCATACCTCGCAGCTGTCACACATTATGAGGTATGTTACTCATTTTTACTCTCAGAAACCCTCTGTACCGCATGGAGAATTAAGCAATTTATCCCTCCAGGGTGTGGGTACACTGGAGGATTTACCATGGCTGGTGTGATTCGGTCACGAGGCGCAGCTGAGTGACCCAACCACACCAGTCGTGTTAAATCCTCCAGTGTACCCACACTCTGGAGGGATAAATTTATATTATACAATGGCAAATGTTGTTTCTTTAATGTTTTGTAACTATTTTCTAACTCACTGAGGTTCCTACACTTGGAAAGAGGATGTCATTTTGTAAACAATTTACCGCGGTGTTTTAGTGAAATGGCGACAGGACAAATCGCAGCAGTTTCGTTTGAAGTGAAAGCGACCAGATTAGCACGATATAAGGTTGGCTGGCACTTTTTCCAGTGGGTACACTGGAGGATTTATCACGGTGGTAATTGTGCCAGCCAAGCAATCAGGATGCAGTATTTGGGACACTGGATTTACCACATTGTATAATGGGTGATATTTCACATTGCTCACTGAAACTTGGATATGGGTGAAATCCGGATCCAATTTGGTAAAAAACAGACTGGGTGGAATTGTCACAGTCTGGCTGGACCAGTCGATCCAGTTTTTACCATTTTCAGTCTGGTCCAGCGGTCTGGATTTTACCAATCTCCTACTTCAAAATGTATTAGTTCGCAAAAAGTGTCATCTATTTATTTTTTTTAGCAAAAATGCATTTCTGACATGCTTCGAATCATCCTCTGTGTAATTATAATTTTCTCATATATTTTTAAAGAACTTTTATTGCCAATTTTGTAATTGTGACCCGCGTCATTAAAAATGGCTGCCACTTGCAATTTTTAAAAAAATCTCTTCTCCTGCCGGCCCGTCAGCGCAGCGGTTGGATTTCCATCTGCGACACCAGCAACCCGGGTTCGGGAACGGACTCGGTTCGCTGGAGGGCCAGCCGGGGGGAGAAGGAGGGAGCGTCCACCGACAGCTTGCCCTCTCCAAGGGGAGGGAGGGGCTGCAGCTATGTGTCTGCTGACCCCTGGCAGATGCTGGGGGTTCAGCACAACGTCCGACCCACGGAAGCACAAAGATATCTCGTCGGTGAGAATGCCAACCTCCCCCACAGCGATGGCACAATACCGACGCAGGTATTGTGCTGCCTCTTGCATCGCTGTTTTCTGTGGGGGGCACCTCCAACCCCCCGGTCTCTAGGATTCCAGCACCAGGTCGGAGTTGGTCCGGGGGGGGGGTGGAACACTGGGGGGAAGGCAAAACACAGAAAAAGGACCATTACCGCGAATGTTGCCATAATGGACTTTTTCTGTGTTTCGCCGTCGGGATGTCGACCACAGGGGGTGATACGCCGACCCACAGCATTTGGGGGAGTGACAGACATCGGCGCCAGCCTAGACATCGGTGCACGTTGCTCCTCCGGAGGAAAAATGAAAAAATGGCGCCATTGCCGATCGGATGATGGTCTCCCCGGATCCTCATTCCTGGTCTCCCGGACCTCCATCTGTCACCTCAGCAGCACCCAGGGTTGTTGGAAATACAGCTGGAAGGCTTATCCCCTACACAGGTAAGGGACCCACCCGAAGAAGGATATGTCGGGGATACCTGGGCCGGCTGCGATGTGGGGCAGTGGGGTTGGGAGTACCAGGATGGGGTAATCCATGTGAGGGCCTGAAGGAGACCGGTCAGGTGTCTTGAGAGGTAAATACAATATCTGAAAAAAAAAAATCTGTTCTGCTCATAAGGCTCATTCCTGCAAGCCTGCCATAAATTGGCTGCACTGAAGCCGATGAGAAGCCTAAAGCTGCCAAACTTGTACATCGACCATTTGGCTATTAATAGCAATTATTTACAATAGTTCAGAGACCCCCCCACACACACACAGAAGAGAGGAAGTACACCCTGCTATCGCTCCAGATAGAAACTGCCTTAATGCATGCTGGCCCGCGGGCACAATGGTAGCACTGCTGCTTGCAACTAAGACCCGGGTTCAAGACTGAAGCTGGGTTGTAGTAGGACTGGGGGGGATGGCTGAGCGTCCCATGGATGCTCGCCTCCTCGGGTGGGAGGGAGTAGGTCTCAGCTGCAACACCGCCACCCGGGGGAAAAGGAGGCAGTATAGCGCAGTGGTTTAAAGCTTTGAGCTGCAGGGCCAGATTAACCATTGGGCAGAAGATGGGGCAGTTGCCCAGGACCCCAAGTGTTAGAGGGGCCCCCAAAGGTAGTGCAATTTAACCCTTACTGTGCCGCGGACTGATATATCAGTCCTGAAATTCTATACGTTCTAATTCTGTCAGCAGCTTAAGGGTTAAAACATTTTTTTTTAGCAGCTGTGCTAATGTGCTTGCCAGCCACACTTCATTTTGTCATTGTGGGTAGTTACATTATGTTTTTATATTCTTGTACATTGTTTGTAGGTATGATGTAAGGGCGCCCTGAGCTATGGAAGGGCGCCTTATATAAATAAAGTTTTACTTACTTACTTGCAGAAGCCAGGCCAGAGCTGATGAGTGAGTGAGTGAAAGTGAAATGAACATACTGCCATGCATGCTGCTTGAGTGCTATTTACCTGCTCACATTTCAGACATTCCCCCCTGTGCATGGTGATGATGGTTCGACTTCTGTTCCCCTCCTTGGGCAGACCAGTGTTGTCATGATACTGCAGCTGCACGCACATGCCTAGTATGTGCAGCTGTCACCCATGCTCCTCCTTTCCGACCTGCCTCCCCTTCTTAATTTAACCAGCCACATGGCTAACCGGCACAGTTATCTTGACCAATGACCATCAAACTGATTCCTAGTATAGTGCCCATAGTGCACATCAGTCACATGACTGATGCTATCAGATGCTGCACCTCAGACTCCAGAGCGTGGGCTCATGAGGCAGCACTGGCAACAGCATGATTAGAGGAGGGAAAGTTATAACGGCAGTCGGCAGGTGTCTTTCAAGTAAAAAAAATTTAAAAAGTATTTTGTGAGAGTGACTGAAATTATTTCTTAGTGACTTCAACATTCACGGACACTAGTACTAATGGTACTGTCAGATTACACAAGCCAGGGTCAGTGTCATCATTGTGAGGCTCCAGTAGACTGTGCCAGTGCTACTGGGGAAAAAAAATGTAAAAAATAAAATAAGTCTTGAGTGACTGAAACTCCTTAGTCACTAGTAAGTCAGGTGACTCATGGGGCTCGATTTTCAAAAGCCCAAGAACGATACAAGCCCATGGTGCACTGATCACATGACGCATGGGGATTGAGGCATTCTCCCAGCGCCTATTGGGATTTTCACTCCTGTGCCAAATACGCAAGTTAGACCAGCCCCGGGTCTAACTTGCGGCATGCTATGAGCCATTTTTGCAAGGTGTGCTCCATATATTTAGCGTAAGCTGCCATAAAGTGTGGAAAGCGTCACAGCTGCACCCAGTATGTTAAAATCAGGTGCAGTCGCATCAAAGGAGTTTGGTGTAGCTGCACCAAAGAACAGGGTTGACACAGCTTGAATCAAGCCCTGCTTCACCCTTTAAAAATCAAGCCAGTGGAATCGCACGTGATCCTGTGTGCTGGTCGGACAAAAGCCAGCAGGCCATTGTAAGTGAATGCCTCACAGACCATCCACCACCGACCTTGATCTCAGGAGACACAGGACACAGTGATTGACACATTGTGGAAGAGGGCAGAGAATTGCTACTCTCTAATTCATTCAGGATTTTCCAACTGTGGGTCAATAACACTTAGTGAGGAAGGTTAAAAAAACTGTTATTTGTACAACTTCTAATCCTCATTTATCACCCCAGGATAGGGCATTTAGAGTAGCTGGAAACCCCTCCAGATGCATTTTTAGGCAGTAAAAACACTTAATGTTTCAAGGGCCAAACCCCCCCACCTATTGGCGAAGTCACAGGGGGCCCACCATTATACATTGCCCATGGCTTCAGAAGTTGTTAATCCGGCCCTGCTGAGCTGCAAACCTGGAGACCTGGGTTTGAATCCTACAGCCCCTACTTACATACTGTGTAACCCTGAGCAAGTCACTTAACTTCCTTGTGCTTCCAGGTCACACCTGTAAGCAAGTTCAACTTAGTGTGTCTCTCCTGGTTAAAAAATATATATATATATATATATATATATTTGACAACTAATGAGGTAAATGGCTCCACCCACCCCCCATTGGCAGGCAGAGGTACCCAGGGCCCAAGGTAAATATAATTGGCAGCGAATCTGGTAAGACCTTCATAGACATAATAAATTCGATATGTACAGGCTCATGCAGCTCAAAATATTGCATAATATGTACTTCAATCCAGTGCAACTGCAAAATACAGAAACTACCAATGGATGTCTGCTCCAGGTGCAACGAGTGCCAAGGAACATTACTCCATATCCAGTGGCAATGTCTGAAAGCCTAACCATTATGGCAAACTAGTAAAGGGAAACTAGACCCCTTGCTGGGGCTAGAGGATGCATTTAACCCAGCATTATGCATCACAGTGGACTATAAAGGCCACCTTATAGATCCACAAAAAAATACCACATGGCTTTTACTGCAGCTTGCACCAAAAAGGTGCTACTGCAACATTGGTTGGGCCAGGAGGTACCCAGCTACCAAGAGTGGTACGCGGAACTTATGTTCGCATCAAAAGCAGAAAAGTCTATAGCTAGCATGAACAATAGATTCAAAAATTATGAAAACAAATAGGAAAAACTATAAACTCTTATGACCTTAGACTAAAGACTATTACACAGATATATCAACTAATGCTCAAACCCAGAGATTTAGCAAGGAGGGACTACTAAATGAAAAGTCTCATGGCCATATGTGTTATGATTTGTTTAAAATATGCAGAATAAGAAATTTGACAACTGCTATATTTGTTTCTATAAAAACAAAAGGTGTATCCACTTGTACAGTATTACGTCAGTACTCGACATAAGGGTGTACATTCTGTCTGTTTCTAAAAGCATGTTTTATGTATTAATGTATGAAAATCAAATAAAGACATTTAATTAAAAAAAATATATCTGACTTCCGGTGACGTAGCGGACGGGAATGGCTGCTTAACTCTTCACTCCAAGCTCTCCAGCAGTATATCGCACCGAATCTTGTGCACTGAGGCGGCATCCTGCATTTCTTTCTCGCGCTCTGTCTATGGGATTGGACCCGCGATGGTCCGTACGAAAAAGAGGGGATCATTGACCTCGAAATCCGCTACAGCCAACTCACAAGTCAGACCCATGTCAGGCCTGAGTGGAGCTCCCTCATGGTCGTCTGTGCTTTCAGGGTCCAGGGCTGAAGACTCCTGCTCGGACTCCAGTTCCACTAGCACTAGGTCCAAATCAAAAATCCTGAAGTTACTTCAAAAGATAGATGGCAAAGTATCAGACATCCAGCGCGATTTCAAAAAACTGGAGTCCAGGACGACCTCAATGGAACAGCACCTCGAGGGCCTACAAGCCAAACACATGGCCTACGGTCACTCACTAGCCTTTTTATATGGCAGAGAGAAAGCCTTAACTGCCAAAACGGAGGATGCAGAGGCGCGCTCCAGGCGCAACAATGTCCGAGTTGTAGGTATTCCAGAGGGGGCAGAGCAAGCTGATATGGTAGCCTTCATGGAGTGCTGGCTGAAAATGGAGCTGCAAATAGATGAAGAGACTCCTCTGGACATTGAGAGGGTGCACAGGGCCCTAGCCCCGAAACCCAAGCAGGGAGCCCCACCTAGAGCCATCATTATTAAATTTTTAAGGTACACAATAAAAGACAAAATTCTGCATCTCGCTTGGGCAAAGAGGGATCTAAACTTCAATGGGACCAAGGTTTTTATAGACCAGGATCCCCCCCCCCCCGATGGCTCAGCGTCGGGGAGAGGTGCTCGGTGTAGTCAAGCAACTCGGGGAGAAGGAAATGAAAGCCCAGCTGCGCTACCCCGCTCGACTTTGGATAGAACTTCCAGAAGGCCCAAAAATCTTCGAGTCATTACTAATGGCAAATGACTTCCTTGTATCTAAAGATATCCAGATACCTGATATTAAAGAAGAAATCGCTGAAAGGGAGATAGAGCAACTTCTCTGGGCCATGGCTCCGGGACCCAAAATGAACCACCGACTCCATTTTAGGGCAGATTCCGTTTTGCCCCTCCACGCCGATCTCTCCAGGTGGATCTCCAAGGAGAAAATACTCCCAGAAGACAACCTGATTTGATCTAGTCATATTTTTTCTCCACGATTGTTCGTAGAGGTCAGAGCCACCCTGCTATTGAGAAATCCAAGGCGGTACTACATAAAGTGAAATCCCGTGCCATCAGATGCTTATCTTTTGGATTTCCCTGTCAGCCCGTTTCATTTTGGGCTTTGAGGAGTTCAGCAGATTTCTTTCCTTTGTGTTTGTATTTGCCACGGTAGGGGGTTGCAGGGCGGATCTTCTTTAAATGTAGGTCGCGCGGTGAGGGCTTACTTTAAGGTGAGGCATCTTCCTGGTGTCCAGTCCTAGAATTCTTCCCCCAGCCTTCACCGAAGATTGGATCCAGTCCAGCACGAGGTCTGGTGTTTTGGAACCCCTTGCCTACATGTCCAGTCATGGATTTCTCCACGGACGGTGGCCAGAGCACTTCTTGTCGAGATAAGTGACTATGCCAAATCTTTTAGTCTGCTGTACTGCCCATCACCCCCATCCTTTGTGTCATCTTTCTGCACTGTGTGAGAGGTTGCAGCTTTTCTGGACAGTGACGAAAGGCAACATGCCTAGACTCTCAATAGCGTGTAAATATCTCTATCTAGTATTGCCTTGCTACATTATCGATCATTTGCTTCAGGCAATAATAATTGTTATCCTCAAGTTTGTTATGGCAGCACCATTGAGAGTGTCGGGAGGGGTCTCATGGCCTTTGTTTCTGGTTTCCGAGTTTTGTCACAGTTGAACTCTTATTCTTAAATTGTAAGGTGTTCGTTGTGAAGTGGTTGGGGCTTCATTATGTTATGTTATTTTTAAATTCGCTGTACCTCTCTGGTCCCTGTTCCATGCAACTGTGCAGCAGTTGGGAAAGTGTTTATCTTGGTCCCACCCCCCCCCCGGGCGGTTCTTGGAATCAGCGCTGACTCAGTGCGAGAACATGAGTTTTATTATTGCACCTGATTCTCCCTTAAGGATGTTTATTGTTCAGTTGTTACTGCTGGAGAAGTGAAGAGTTTTTCCCAGCCCATCCCGGAAGGTCTAATAGCGAAAAAAGAGCACGGGTTGTGGTTTTCTGGGGACCCCTAACCTTTTCATTCCGTAGTAGAGTGTTGTTCCCTTTTGGGGGTGTAGTTCTTCTCTTCCCCGTGCCCACTGGGGTAATTTATATTACCCTTGATGGACGTTCTGGCCTTCAAGCCACACAACACCAACGGCTTTATGTCGTTGAGCTCCTTCATAGGAGCAACAACTAGCAATATGTTTGTTGCATTTATGGTTACACTGTACTTAGTGTTTTTTGTGTTTGTCCACTGTTCTCTGTTCTATCTCTTTTTCACACTCTTCTTTCTTTCTTTTTTCCTGAGAGAGGACAATTTCCTGTTGTATGGGCCTATGGTTGTAAGAGTGAATATATGTTACCCACAAGTCCCTGGAGTCTCCACAAGTATAAGCAGTGTCTGATTTGACAATCTGTTCACTTAATAAAAAAGGAATCAACAATGTAATTAAGCGAGCTAAAGTTTTAGCTGAATTTAAAAGGGAGAAATGTGACATTGCCTGTTTACAGGAGACTAAGTTGACCTCAGGAGAGCATATGAAACTGCGTAGGGTCTGGGTAGGCTCGGTATGCTCTAATGAGCACCCACAAAATAAAAAGGGGGGTATCGCCTTCCTTTTTCGAAGGGGGCTTCCTTTTCAAATTCAGTCCGTTGTTAAGTCAGGTTCCGGACATCAATTAATAGTTTCCGGTATTTATATGGGCCGGGTATTACACTTGATAGGGGTTTATGTCCCAACTCCACCCTCTGGAGAATTTTTCTGCTTCCTTTTTAATTCTGTAGCTAAGCTGCCCCCAGGGCAGGTAATCCTTATGGGGGACTGGAACTGTGTGGAGGACGCTAAATGAGACAGAAGCTCCTCCAAAACTCTGGGATCCAAGTCCTGTTCTCGACTGCTTCGTAACCTATGTTTAGAGGCAGGACTTGTGGATCCATGGAGGCAGTTTAACCCCTCCACAAGAAATTATACTTTTTTCTCTCCGGCCTCAAATATGTACTCTAGGCTAGATAGATTTTACCCCCACAGAAATGCCCTACATACGTTCAGGGACACTGCCATCCTTCCAATCACGATTTCTGATCATGCCATGGTAAGGGCTCGGCTTCGTTGGGATATATCGGTGGGAAATGGATTCTGGAGATTTGACCCGGGTTTATTAAATGATAAACAGTATAGGGATTCCACTAAATGGGTCATCCAGTGTTATCTAAAAGAAAATACAGAGGCACTTTCCAAACC
Organism: Neoceratodus forsteri; assembly: GCA_016271365.2. NCBI lineage: Eukaryota > Metazoa > Chordata > Ceratodontiformes > Ceratodontidae > Neoceratodus > Neoceratodus forsteri. The sequence continues at coordinate 639,061,970 of CM057450.1, read as the reverse complement.
CAAATACCTCTGGGATGCTTTAAAGGCCGTGATGCGGGGGCACACAATAGCTTTTGCTTCCCATAAGTATAAACTACATCAAGCTCGTATACAGGACGCCCTTACCACCATTGCTAATCTAGAGGCAACACATAAGCGCACAGGGTCTAATCTCACCCTTAAAAAACTCAGGGAAGCCCGAGACACCTATAGTTCATTAATACAACGATGGGTGGAGAACTCCCTTAGATATGCAGGGCAAAGGTACTATGAGAGAGGGCAGGTAGGTTGCTTGCACAAAGACTTCGGAAGCAGGCGGCTGATAGGTATGTGACGAAGGTCAGTTCAGGATCTTCCAGTCCATTCTACAGGGTTCTCCCTAATGAGATAGCCCAGGAGTTTGCTAATTTCTATAAGCAGCTTTATGCAGCTGAGGAGATACAAGACCGTGGAGATAGAGTCTTGAATTTTCTGCAGAGATTGGAACTCCCTGTCTTGTCTCATACTCAGAAAGAATCCCTGGAGGCTCCTTTCTCGGAGAGAGAGGTGGGGGTGGCTATTAAAGCTCTCGGGTCAGGCAAGGCTCCTGGCCTGGATGGATTTACGTCAGAATTTTACAGAGGATTTCAAGATATAATAACTCCGTTGCTCACTAAGGTTTGTAATGTGCAACAGGGGCCGGGGGCCTTGCCGGACACCTGGGGAGAAGCCCTCATATCAGTATTGCCCAAACCAGGCAAAGACCCTACCTTATGTGCTGGCTACTGGCCAATCTCGTTGCTCAACCAAGATGTAAAAATATTTGCAAAGATTATTAGTGAACGTTTACAGAAGGTTGTCTCCGCTCTTGTTCACCTGGACCAAACTGGGTTTATACCTGGTAGACACATCCAGGATAACATCAGATTGTTGCTGAATGTTATTTCCTTGACCCAGCTCCCCATGGATTCTCCACTCTCTGCGATTCTGTCTTTAGATGCAGAAAAAGCATTTGATCGTGTAAATTGGAATTATCTGGATTTGGTCCTGGGGGGCTTTGGGTTTGCGGATACATTTCGGTCCTGGGTCACCAATCTTTATACCAAACCTAGGGCTAGGGTCCGGGTGAATGGGGCGGTTTCCACTCAGTTTGGGATTGGGCGGGGTACTAGGCAGGGCTGTCCCCTCTCTTGTTTGCCCTTAGTTTGGAACCCCTCGCATTCTATATTCGACAAACTGATTTTTTCCAGGGTCTCCGTGTTCAAGGGGTGGAGGTCAAAATTTCTTTATACTCCGACGATACCTTACTGTATATTTCTAATCCGGTGGTGGCCATTCCCAGGATCTTTGACCTTCCCTCGGAATTTGGAGCTCTGTCAGGCTACAAAGTTAATTTTGATAAATCTGAGTTATTTCCACTGGGTGGCCCCTCAGGTCAATCCTTGCCAGATGTGCAACTAGTCAAGTGGTATAAATCAGGGTTCAGATATTTGGGGATCTAGGTTCCTAAAGGCTACAAGGCTATATACTCCACAAATCATTTGAAAGTGCTTCAGGAGATCCGGAAGGACTGCAACAAGTGGAGGGAGCTTCCCCTTTCTCTCTCTGGCAGAGTGGAATCTATCTGCATGAATATTCTCCCCCGCCTGTTGTTCATTCGGGTGCTATTCCTCTCAGACCCCCAAAGAAACTCTGGCAGGATTTGAATTCCACTCTCTCCAAATTCATTTGGTCCGGGAGAAGGCCTCAAATAAAATGGAGGGTCATGCTGGCTCCCAAGGAGAGGGGGGGCTTCGGGCTTCCAGACATCCAGAAATACTTCTGGGCCACCCAACTACAACCACTGATCACTATGGCTCAGGACTCCCCCCCCCCCCAAATGGGTCCACATTGAATTGGCTGTCTCACACTTAAGCAAAATTTCAGATTTAATATTTCTGGATATTCCCAGATTACGTCTGCTGGATTTTAGAAACCCCTTCATGAGGGTTATCTCCCAGACATGGAGGGACATGAGTCATAAACTTGGTCTACCTCTAATGTTTAGTCAATCCACGACAATATTAAGTTGTCAAGACTTCGGCCCATCAAGGTGGGATCTGGCTTTTCGTCATTGGGGCAGAAATGGTTTAAAAACCCTGGGCCATTCTTTTAATGGGAACCAAATAAAATCTTTCCAACAACTAAGGGTTGAATTTAACCTCCAACACACCGATTTCTTCCGTTACCTTCAGCTTAGGCATTATATCCGTCGGAATGGAATAGAGCAAAGATTTGAAGAAAGGCCATTGGAAAATCCAGTACAATCCATTCTGCTTTCGTTAATTGATATTCCTCACCAAAAAAAGTTGATTTCTAAATTAGTGCAAGGGATGAATTTGGCGGAAGGGGACCTTCTGACATCAGTTAAGGAACCTTGGCACAAAGACTTTGGCATGTTCCTATCAGACATGGACTGGATCTCCAATGGAATGGCATCCAGAGCACCTCAGCATCCCATTTCTGGCGAGAATTTCGATGGAAATTGGCTGTCAGGTACTTCAGACCCCCAGTGGTGACAAAACATTTTGGGTTACATCACTCTGACCTCTGTTGGACAAATTGTCAATCAATTGGATCATACTTCCGCATTTACTGGGACTATAGCATCATTCGGGACTATTGGAGGGATATAAGGGATACTGTGGGGAGGATATTCGAGACCATGTTGCCAGAGGCCCCTCAATATTGGCTTCTGGGGCTGCCCCCACCCTCTCTCAATTCCAAATCCTCTCGCTATCTGTATGTAGTTTTAGTGGCGGTAGCCCTTAAGGCCATCAATTTGTTGTGGCTCACCCCGGATAGGCCCTCCACCACCTCCTGGTACGATATTTGTATCAGGATTCTAGACATGGAGTACCTGACAGCCAAACTGAGATTATCCTCAGATAAACTCAAAGGGAAATGATTGCCCTTTCTACATGTCATGGCCTCTCGTGAGGGGAAACCTATTCTTGAGCTGTTGGCCAGATATGCCTAGGGTAACGCTCCATGTTTAGCTGAGACTTACAAGCTGTGAAGGTAATGGTGATGCCTCCCTCCCCCTGAGGTTTATATTCTTCATATATAATCCCTTTGCACTCTCTTTGATCCACTCCTCCTTGTGTCCCTTGTATTTGCAATTGTACCCATATCAGTACGAGGCACTAGGTATTAGGTATGAAACCATAATTTATGATTGACAGCTAAAAAATTTTGAGCAATGGTACTCTCTCTTTTCTTCCTTCCCTTTCCTCCTATTCTTTCTCTCCCCCTTTTTCTATTCGTCCTCTATCCTTTTAGGTTCAGATCTTCTTATCTCCCCCCTTCTCTTTCTTCCTTTTTCTCTTTCTGCTTATCATAACTTACAGGTTAGAAATTGGTTATTGTTTGTTTGTGTATTTATGTATTCTAATTGAAAATTCTTCAATAAACTTTGATTTAAAAAAAATATATATCTCTTCCGTTGAGGTTACCTGTTGAATGTATATGCTAGATTCATAAAGTGGACGTATTACAGTTGTGCTGTCACTGGTTTCTTTTTGTTTTTGTTCACATGCATGAGTGGTTTAGTCTTTAATGAAACCATGAAATTTGAGCATCATCATAACCCCAACAAAACCCTATTCTACACTAAATCTCTTCTTGATTGGGTATGGGTGTGAGATAGCTCTTAGAATTAGACTTTTCTAATAAATGTGGTCCAGGTTTCCTCAAAGATATGCCAGATACCATCAATTTTATGAAATGCCCCTGAATTTTTTTTAGGTGAATCATTAATGCTAACCATCCCATAAAGTTAGGGTAGAAGTGTCCTTCCAATGAACCAAGATTTTTAATTTTTTTTGCTACCAGTAGCACAAGGTTTTTGTTTGTTTTAATTCTCTGTTTATGCCCCCTTCTGCGCCGCAGCTGAGCCATTCCATCATGTTCCTCCAAGGTACCTCTGGCTAAGTGTACTACTCCGGTACTCTGCCTCCACACTGCCTTGGATTGCCCTTCCCCCCCGGGCAGGGAAGGAGAGAGCACCCCCTTTCTACTTCCCCCAACCCGCATGAACTTTCATCAGGCAGTGGCCATGAGTTTCCGGGTTCAGTCCTGTGTCACAACACCAGAGGCTGTTGTGGAGCCAGCTGTGGGGTCTTTTTCCATAGTTTTTCCCATCCCTGAGGATGTTGGCACTCATGGAAGTCCATGGAGTGTGTGTACGCAAGGTGTGCTGTTGTTCTGAATCTCAGACAACGTCCTTCCCTCCTACAGCACCTCCGAGCTGCACCACCACATGTGGTCCCCCACGTGGCAGCATTGCAGCAGGGGCGGTGACCCTCCCTCCCCAGAAGAGGAGAGCGCCCGCCGGGACACTCAATTCTCCTCCCCCGGCTGGACCCTGGCAGCCCGAGCTCGTTCCCAAACCCGGATTGCTGGCACTGTATGTGGTAGCACTACCACTGTGCCAACAGGCTGGCCAGTAGCACCAAGTTGATCAATATTGTCTGGCAGTTATTTACTCCATCATCTTCTAATACCTCAAATACTCAGTTGGGAAAATTTTCCCCAGAATTTCAGACAAAAATTGAAAAAATGCCAGTCCAATAAAGATTCAGTCCCGAACATGTACCTAGCATGTGGTATAAGGTGCCTTAATGATTGCTACATTGTTGGCATTTGTCTGAGTAATTACTGTCAGATTTATGAAGTCTTCATGCAGATAAATAAGTTCTGTGTATGATAAAATGTATCTGTTTTAATATGTTATTCTCTACGGCAAATTCTTTTAAAGAGGACCTTCACCAGTCCTTTTGACTTTAATGCATAAATTACCCCTTCTTGCATTGATTCTGAAATTGTATTTCATTACTGTCTGCTGCAGTTAGTTTTTGCATTCTGAGCTACTAAAAACTGCAGGGTGTACCAGGGCTTCTATAGCAAGCCTGGTGTTTCTGTGGACCTAGGCTTGTACTGCTGACATCACTGTAGGGCAGAATCAATTTCACACAAAGAAAAAAAAAACATACTGACAAGGCATTTGGATTTTGGCATAATACATTGCTAACAGGGTGTCTTGGGGAAGGGGGAACACAGTATGTACACCGAGTACTGGTAGGTTTCCCTTGCAACATTGTTGCAACTGCATGGTGCTGCACAGTGTGAGTCACTCCCCTATCCTACAATGATGTCATCAGCAGCTAGCAGCCCAGCAACTGAACGGCAAAGTCAAGTGCAGCAAGGCTCAAAAACAAATCCAAATTATGGAAGGCAGAGTAAACCTTGGCCAGAAATAACAAATGCATACACCTTTCCAGGTCTAGTACTGCATATAATGACTACAAGCTGTAGCTTTTTAGACTATCACTGAAGTTCCTCTTTAAGTTTCAAAAGCTTTTGGCCATTCTTGCAGTTGTATGTCTTTCCCTAGATCATTTTCCCAAGCAAGTTTGCTGTTATTTATATGTTTCTCTTCTGAGTCGCTAAATAAAGCATATAGTTTGAAAATCAGTTTATGATTGGATAGACGATTATTAAAGAGTGGCTCTGTTTCTGACATTGGCGGACATTAAAATGCTTTAATTTTCTTTTATCATCAAACTTTTCTTGAGTTTTCGCTTAGAACACTGAGTTACAAATAACAGAAACAACAGTAACATGAACAACTGTCACAGTCCATTGCATATCAGTTAATCAATTAACAGGTGCAAAAATATTTCATAGGTTCCATCGTTTGCCACCTGGTTTTGTTTAAAAAAATAAGGTTAAATGAACAAGGGAGGTAGCATGGCTTACTTTTACACCTAAAAGCATACTGCATCTCTGTTAATACCTGCATGAGCTCCTTCCATAGTTCATGGTACAAAAGAGGGTTCTCTGGCCATGACATATAGTACGCAACGGGTCCATCTATTTCTGCCCTTCTCAGCTTGGTTCCTGAGAGTGTAGATCAATGTTTCTAATGTATAAATAGAATAGACTAGTGTGGTCCACTCCGCTGTTGTGAGAGTCTCCACTTTCAACCAGTGTTTTGTAATGCAGTTATCTGCTGTTCCCAATAGTATGCCAAAAAATATTTTATTTGTGGGGTCCTTTAGACCTCGTGGGTATAGTGTTACAATGAACAGTTCTTTTAGTAAGTGTTATTTGTGGAGTGAAAATCTCTCAAAGTGGCCTTTCTATCTCTTCAAAAAAAGAGCTTGGTACAGTATAATATGAAAGTGTGTGACTCTCTAGGGTTTCCATATTGTCTCCAACATTGAGCAGTGGGAGCTGTCCCTCTGTGAACCTGTTGGACTGGTGTAATGCAATATCTAACTAAGTACTTCCAACTAAACTCTTTTCAGGTCGCTGAAGAGACTTTGGACTTGATTTTCAGAGGGTGGTGCAGGGCTTGCGTAAAGGCCTTCGTCAAACCCTTTACAGCTACTCCAGTCACCTTTGCCGCAACTGCACCCAATTCTCATAGGGTGGATGCAGTTGCAACACTTTACCTAATTTACGGCATCTTGTGCCAAACCTTTGGCACAAGCACTGTACAGCGGGTCCCAGGCGGAAGCTAAACCAGAAAAAGATGGTCTAACTTGCAGCTGTTGCTACACAGGTTCAAAAATCCTGATCACCGCCAGGGGATTGCTGCAGGCCCTGTGCACCATATCTTTGGCACACCTGGGGCTTGTGGCAATTGGGAGGCTCTAAATATCGAGCCCTCTGTGTGTATTATGGCGTACAGTTTCCCATTGCTTCTGAACTAGGGGTTTTCCCAACTCCTGTTCCCACAACATAAAGGCTTGTATCAGTGAATTCTTACTTAAAGCCATAAGTGTACTATATAATTGTAAGATGAAGCTTCCCCCGGAGCGCTACTGTAAGTATCTGTGCTACAGGTTTTGTAGAGTCTAACAGTGCTCACTGTCTGAGCATCGTAGTTAAGTATGCTCGTACTTGAAAATATCTAAACATGTCCGTTTACAGGATTCCTAATGAGTCCTTTACCATTTGAAAGGATTTAACCACCTGCCTCTGCATCAGTTGAAGTGAAAATCTTAACTATCTGTGATACCAGTTTTCATATCCCACATCTACAGTAGCCGTAGCAAAATCCATATACAAATGTAGCAGAAGTAGCCATGCCAATTGTTGATGTAACCCTCCCAGAGTGACCCATTTCCTGCATATGTGCAGTGGGATGTGGACAAGGGGAGATACATGTGTGATCTGCACCAAATTGCTGAGCGTCCATTATCCCAGTCCATGGGGATTGAGTGGGGATGACATCCCATTCCAGCTGGGCCCATTGTTGATCAGGAGAGTTCCTGAGCCAGTACATAGGTTGCAGCTGAGCAGCCTTATAATATAGCTTAGATCTGGCAGTGCTAACCCTCCTTGCTTCTTTGGACTACATAAAGTTGAAAGGCTGATCCTAGGGCATTGTCCCTGCCAGAGAAAGTGCAAAATCAGCTTGTTACAGCAGGCCCAAGCCCTCTGGGGAATCGGAAGCACCAAGTTGTGAAATAAGTATACTGATTTTGGGAGGACCAGCATCTTAACTGTTGCCACACTAATCTCCAAAGACAAGGGGAGCACAGACCACCTGTCTAAATCCTGCTGCAACTGAGCTGGATGAGGTGCATAATTGGCTTTGTATAAAATGGCAGGGTAAAATCATGTAATCTGATTGGCTCTTATTTATGTGTAAAATATGGTTTTCACATTGTTTAAAAAAGGACTGCTCAGTAGTGAATAGTCTGCAACACAGATCAATGGACATTTGGAACACAGGCATTTCAGTTAGCCCCCTATTGCCAGAACTGATCTTCCACCACAAACATACTAACATACTAAAATGCTAGCAGAATAGGCCTAACGGTCTTTCTTGTCTGCTCGTTTGGTCAGCCCCCACCCTGGGAGCTAACCTTGCTGCCCCCCCTCTCCCTCTCTGGCTTTTCCCTTCCCAGTCCCGGATATTCTCGCTGCACTGGTTTTTGCTTCCAGAACCCTTCCCCTGTACCTGTCCCACCCCCTCTTGAACCCCTCCACCGTTTCTGCCTCCACCAGCCCCCTGGGCAGCGCATTCCATGGCTCCACCACCCTCTCAGTAAGTAGCACCTCCTCCTTTCTCCCTGAATCTCCCCACCCCCAGCTTCCACCCATGTCCTCTAGTTGCTCCCCCTTTCCTTCTGGAGCATCCTGACTGCTCCTCACTTATTTATCCCCTTCATGTACCTGAAGACCTCTATCATGTCCCCCCGGTCCCTTCTCTCTTCCAATGTGTACATATTTAGCTCTTCGAGCCTCTCCCCATAGGTCCTATGGCCCAAATCATTTTAGTTGCCCTCCTCTGGACCCTCTCCACGAGTTCAATGTCCCTCTTTAAATGTGGCCTCCAAAACTGCACGCAGTACTCGAGGTGCAGCCTCACCAAGCAGTTATACAGTGGGAGTATCACTTCCCTCCTTCTGGAGGTGAGCCCCTTATCGAAGCATCCTGTTGGCCTTTGCCGCTGCCCTCCTACAAGTCTCCGAGTTGTTCATCTTGACATCCACCACCACCCCCAGGTCCCTCTCTGCCATCGAGACTTGTAGCATTCTCCCCCCCGGGTGTACACTTGGCCCAGGTTTCTGGCTCCCAGGTGCAGTAGCTTGCATTTCCCTGCATTGAACCTCAGCTTCCGCTTTCTAGACCACCTTTGCAGAGCCTCCAGGTCCTCCTGTAGGGCCACCCTCCCCTCCTCCCCATCCACCACCGCCCCCAGTTTTGAGTCATCCGCAAAGAGACTCATCTGACTCCTGATACCCTTCCTTATGTCAGAGACATAGGCGTTGAACAGGAGGGGCCCAAGAACCGATCCGTGAGGGACTCCACTGTGGCCCTCCTTGGGATGAGACTATCCGTAACCACGACCCTCTGGGTTGGTTCTGGAGCAATTGCCTATCCATCTGATCATTTTGGTTCCCACCCCCATTTCTCCCAGATTATCCAACAGGCCCCATGAGGAACAGAGTCAAACGCCTTGCTGAAGTCAAGAAAGAGGACGTCCACTGGTCTACCCAGGTCTAAGGCACTTGTCACCCAGTCATAGAACTCTGCAAGGTTTGTCTGACACGATTTCCCTGGGACGAATCCATGCTGTCTATCGTACAGGCACCCCAACTTTTCCAGGTCCCCCCAGTCTCTCCTTGACAATGCCCTCCATCACCTTGCCCACCACCGATGTCAGGCTGACAGGCCTGTAGTTCTCTGCCACCTTCCTTGATCCCCCTTGTAGATAGGCACTATATGCACCACCTTCCAGTCCTGGGGCATCCACCCTGTCCTCAGAGAGATGCTGAAGAGCTCTGCCAGGGGTTTCGCCCGGACATCCGCCAGTTCCTTCAGCACTCTGGGATGTAATTTATCTGGCCCTGGTGCTTTCTCCGTCTTAAGGGACCTGAGGGCTTCCGTCACTCTCTCTACCGTGATTTTCACCTCCGCTACCTCGTCCCCCTGTTTTGCCTTCCCCCACCTGCCAGTGATGCCCCCCTCCCCAGACCCGCTGATCGGTGAGGGTCCCCCTTCAGTTTCCTGTCTCCTCCCATGTATGATGCAGCCCCCATTTTCCTTGGTGAAAACTGAGGCAAAGTACTCATTTAGTACCTCAGCCTGCTCCCCTGGGTCTTGGGCCCATCCCTCCCCTGTTTTAATCCTGCTAATCTGCCCCTTCACCCTTCGTTTTTCCCCAATGTATCTAAAGAACCTCTTGTTCTCTCTCCTAATTTCCTGGCCAGGTTCTGCTCCTTCCTTGCTGCCACCCTCACCACCCTAGTGGCCCTTCTGCCATCAGCTTGTCCCTTTGGTCCTTTCCTCCTTGGGCACTTGAATTGCCCTATGGCGCCTTCTTTCTCCTCACCACCTCCTGAACCTCCCCTGGTCCACCAGCAGGGTTTTTTAGGCCCTACGCATTTCGTCTTACTCTTGCTTGAGGTGCTAGTAGCATCCTGCCTCCCCTCCTGATGATTTCCCACCTCCTGTCAGCGTCCATGTCTGGCCCAGTCCCATCCAAGTGCTCCTTAAGGATCCTTCCCATTTCCTTGAAATCTGCCCCACTGAAGTCAGTTACCTCCGTCTTTGTGCAGCCGTCTACCCCTCCTAGGTTCAGGCAGAACCAGACCGTGGCATGGTCGCTCCCCGCCAACGGGTCCCTTACCTCCAGGCCCCCAGTCTGGTCACTGTCTGCCAGGACCACATCCAGTATCCGCTCCTCCCTGGTCGGTTCCCCCTCCTGCTGAGTTAGGAGCGTCCTGAAAGACATCCAACAACCTCTGTTCCTTGGCCACCGAGGATGTCATAGTCTCCAAGTCTGTTCCTGGCATGTTTAAGTCCCCCAACACCACCACCCTTCCCCTTCCCAATCTGCAGTGTCTCCCAACATCTGCCACCAGACTCTCCTTCAGCTCCTCCACCAGCGCAGGGGGTCTATACACCACTCCTATTTTTACTCTCTTGCCCCTCCTTGTTATCAGGGTGACCCAGATCGCCTCCACAGTTCCTCCTCCACTCCTCCTATGGCAATGCAGTTTTTGACTATTATTGCTACCCCTCCTCCCCTTCCCTCCCCCTGTCCTTCCTGAACATGGTGTAGCCCTCCAGGTTCAGGTCCCAGTAGGGTTGCCACCTTTGAATTGGGCCAATACCTGACTGATAAACTCCGCCCCTGACTGGCCCAAAGCCCCACATCTTTGTTGCTTCCCACACCCCTTTTCTCGTTTCTGTCACATGGCCTGTCAAATTTCAGCCACAGTCACCTATACTGTGGTGGGTGGTTACAAAAAACAAATTGGTCTCTTACTGTGGTGGTGCACTTCAAATGAATATAATCCCAAGAACACATGCACACACTGATAATTAAAATGTGCGAACTTTATTATTGCAAGCAATCAAAATTGTGCAAAACTGTGCGAACTGCATACCGTCTACAAATTTCATTGTTACATGACATTACATGAGGTGAATGATATGCATTAATTATAAACAGTATATATATACAGGTATATATATATATATATGTAAAAGAAGAACAAGCACACCACACAGACAATAAAATTGAGCAAACTTTCTTTACTAAATAGCAATCAAAACTGTGCAAACTGCATTAGAACCACAAGTAGTGGTACAACAAGGCTTCACCAAATTAAATATCTCAGCTGTCAAGACCAGAAGGATCACACTTTATATTTAAAAGTGTACTTTTCGTTTGACTTTGCAGCCTCCAGAAGTTTGTTGTTTGTTTTAACAAAGGCATGGAATTGGGTGCATGTGAAGCTAAATTTAATTTCACCTGTAATTCAGCTTTCACTAAGGGCACAAGCATTCTGTTTCTTTGATCAGTCCATGCATTGCCCATGAGCGAAAACACATGCTCCACAAAGCTGTTACTGCCAGGGATGGACAGCACAAACTGAACAGCTTTGTACAGTGTCCTGCACTCAGGCGCTTTATTGAAAAAGGCCACCCATCGCTCACTGACAGATTTCTCTGTCATTTCTATTAAAACGGCAATGCTGCAGTCAGTGTACTGTAATCTGAGTAGAGTGCATCCATGTCAAGTTCTTTTTGCAGCTTCAGTGTCTCTACAGATTTATACAGTTCATCCCAGGCAACTTGACGTTGCAAAGAGAATAGCTGCATTGCCTTGAAAGGGCTATTTTCAAAATCAAACCATTTATTTAGATAGGCAAGTGCACGGACATAAAACCCACTACAGTCTTGTGACACTCTTTCCCTGACAGTTGAGGGAAAGTCCTTTACAGCTGATGACACTGTAAAACCAAAGAACAAGTCATCAAGTCTTTTTTGCAGTTCATTGCGCAGATTATGCATTACACAGTAGACCTCTGGAGCAGTCAGGCTATTGCTCTCAAGCTTGGCAATGGACTTATGGAACCGCTGTAGAACGTAATGCATAAAATGCAGGTAGCACTCCGCCTCTGACACAGCATCCTTATCACTGTATCCATCTTCATCAGCTTCAACAAATTTCCATATCAGGGAGTGGCATTCATCTGGTCCCTGACTTATGAAATAGCTTTTTATAGCTGGCCAACATTCCACAAGCCTTGCCGCTGCAGGAAGGAATGACAGCCACCTGGTTATTACATGCTACAGATCTCCTTCCAGTCCTGGTCAGCGGCGAACATCTCTTTCAGCTGTGCAACTTTCTTGGCAGAAGATGAAAATTCACTGTAGATTTTTAAAACTAAAGTTTCTACATCAAATCGTGCAAGGGCCTTGCTTGCATTCCTTGCACAATTGTGTAGCACATGGCATAAGCAGTTGGCAGAGATGATGTGTGGCACTTCTGTTTTAAACTGCCTAAACACAGAGCGGTGCTTGCCATAATTAACTGAAGCATTGTCTGCAGCATAACTGGACAGGTTTTGTAGTAGTAATCCTTTCTGATGAAGACAGTCCTTAATTTGATTAAAAATGGCTTCAGAAGTCTCGTTGTGGTCCTCATAGAAGTCCAGAAGTTTCTGCTGAATTCCATGCTTTTCGTGAAAGTACTGAATAACCACAGGAAACATCTTCTTGTTGCCCTTATTAGAGACGTCTGCCGCTACAGAAAAATAGGATGTGCCCAGGTCATGTAAAAGAAGTTCCTCCGAATATGGCGCCAACACATTGGTGACTGTGCACTCTGCTTTGGTCTTCCCACAACTCAGTTTGGATGCAATGGCAGAGTCTGCATAAATGGTCTGTCCATTTGCTTCCACAGTCCATGGATAAATAGGAGTGGTTGTGCTTCACTCCATGGTACACTGATGTCACCTCCTCTGCAGTAATCTTCAAGCTCTCACTTGTTGTGGTCCGTGGCTGCATGAACTTGATCATAAACAGGTTCTCCTTCTGAGTCTGCAGGCTTTGCTGGTGGTTCTCTGATTTTTGATGAGTCTTCAAAGCCTTTTCACCATCCCATTTCACTGTGAAGACAGTGCCGCATGATGCACATTTTGGCACTCCCTCAAGGCCTGGTACTGACCGCACCCACGAATAGTTCTGCTCCCAGGCTTTATTATAATTGCAGAACCCCTTTGGCTTCGTAGCCAGGCTCCCACTGGTGGCATGGCTTTGTGGCTCTGAAGCCCGTGCTCTCTTTCAAAAGTATTCATCCTCAAGCGTCACACGCAACCCGCCCTCCACTGTGGCACTGTAAACTGCGTTACACAGACGTGTGATGGCAAGTTAACTAAAAGTACAAACATAAACAAACTTAAATTGCCATCCTGTGTAAGGCCAAGGTAACAACAGCTCAACAACAAATCAGTGCCCACGGGGAGGACCTTGCCGTGGTGGCACTGCTTTCCACTAACGCTCCCCTATCCATACATGATGTACTGAGGTAATGCATACTGATTTTGCCTGACCTGAACCAATTTACAGGCTACACTGCAATTTTTTTTTCAATACAGGCTCTGGCTCTACCTTGATCATTAGTATTGCTGCATCAAGCTACAGTGGGTATGTGGATTGTAGCATGATGGAGCAGTTGTACAAGATATTTGTGTATCATTCTGAAAAAGGAGTTTGAAGACCTTTTGCAGAGTGCCACAATTTAAATCTGTCCTAATATTACTTATTGCTATTTTGCATTACTTCAAAACATCTGCAAGTGTTCAAACATCTGAGCACTCACGTGTGGTTCAAATTCTATCCACTCATAATAGCTGTACTTTATTTTTATTAGTGATATTGCTGTACTTGCTTTGAAAATGTAACAATGACATCAGCATCAATAGAAAAGTCAGTGCATAAAGAAGATTGCTCAACCTCCACCGCACCATCACTGCAAATAACTAAAGTCCAACCAACAACGATGTATATGTACATTACTACCACGCAATGTCTGTTATTAATGGGCACATGCTGCCACATGAGCAGTCTCACAGCATAGACAGCACTCCGGGCTACACTAGTCCATCACTTGAAAACAGGAACATATCACACATCATCACCACACCCACACACAGCCTGGATAATTGCATGGACCGGTTTATGGGAAGGATACCGGGAATGTTCCCTATTCTTCTGTGAAGAGTGCCCAGAGCTCTTTTACTTCCACCTGGACACCCACCACAACAACATCAGGATGGGCAGAAGGGACCTTGGTTTAACATCTCATCCCAGCAGTACAGCGTCAGCACCCCCCAATACTGCAGTCGGATGCCAGTGATTTTTTGGTCCAGAGGTAGATATGCTACCAGCTGAGCCACGCTGACGTCTATTAATTAATGTGACTATAATCATAACCATAACATGAGCATAAGGGAGTGGGACTCTGGACATGAAAAAATGCACAATTGATTCCAATAATTCTAATTTACGTGGGGAAGGGAAGGGGAAATTGTTTCACCAGAAGAGGCAGAGGCACACTAAGCTGAAGCTTGTTTCCAGGTTCATCCTGGGAGCACAAGAAAGTCAAGTCACTTTCTCAAGGTCACACAAGTAAGCAAGTGGGGCCACCTGATGGGGTTCAAACCCCCGTTTCCAGGTTCACAGCTTATTGCCCTTGCCTTGCCCACCACGTAATATAACTTCCTAAGTTCCTATACATCATGTCATGATCTCACATACATGTTTTAAAATGCAGCAGCATGGACAAAACTATTATAGTCATGATCTTCATAACAAATGGCTATTCAGCTTAGCATAATACCACTCAGAGAACTAGTATGTTATGTTGCCGCTGCTAAGGCATAATCACATATAAAAATAAATTTGAATGAAATAACAGACACCAGCCCACATAACTAATAACTGTCAGCCCACTGAGCCTAACATAAAGAATACACACTGTGCAACTCTGTTGCAGTTCCGATTCTAATAAATAAAATGACAGACATTAAGTAAAAGTAATTAAATCAGACTTACTTAAAAAGTTTTATTCTGCTATATGCATGCTCTTTGCTCTGCTGCGGTCTGATTATCAGACTGTCAGCAGAGCAATTTGCAAAAACATGCATATAGCAGAATAAAACTTTTAAGTTGCAGTCTCTATTGCTGTTAAGCTAGGCTAACTAAGGCTGCCTGTGTTTCCAATATATATATATATATATATATATATATATATATGTATATATACACAGTATATAGCAGAATAAAACTTGTTAAGTTGCAGTCTCTATTGCTGTTAAGCTAGGCTAACTAAGGCTGCCTGTGTTTCTAATATATATATATATATATATATGGGATATACATGGTGAGCTGTCAGATAATGATTTATCTACATTGGTGCATACTCTTGACCCTCGAACTCACGAGTGGCGAAGCCACGAAAGTGAGGTGTGTCCGAGGTCAAATAGTACAAGTGTAGATAAATCATTTATCTGACAGCTCACCATTGTATATTTCATTTATGCAATAGGATGCTCCTTATCAGTGTGGGAACATTTGGTTTTGACTGTTTATGTTCTTTTTTAAATGGTAATTTCTGGGACTTTCTGGGACTTTTAGTTAACTTTCCTGGTGTAGTCCGGCTTAGCGGGTGGTTGCTATTAAATGAAATACCACTCATTTTGTAGAGAACTTCTTGCTGAACAAATGTCATGGTGACAGTATCATGCTACCTTTTTGTTTTAAAGTTATTCACATTTGTTTGATGAAAAGTGAAACAAAAATTTAATTTTATGCTGTTTTTGCTAATTATAAAAAAAAACTAAAAGGTGTTTATTAATGAAATGCCACTCATGTTGTAGATATTTTCATGCTGAACATTTTTGTGCTCATAGTACCATGCTATCATTTTAGTTTTAAAGTGATTCACATTTGTTTGTCGAAAAGTGAAAAGAGAACTGAATTTTATGCTG
The DNA here is from genome assembly GCA_016271365.2 of Neoceratodus forsteri. Classification (NCBI taxonomy): domain Eukaryota; kingdom Metazoa; phylum Chordata; order Ceratodontiformes; family Ceratodontidae; genus Neoceratodus; species Neoceratodus forsteri. Next base: position 639,046,167 of record CM057450.1, on the reverse strand, counting down.
TTTTTGCTAATTTTGAAAAAACTAAAAGGTATCTCTGAATGAAACACCACTCATTTTGTAGATATTTTTATGCTGAACATCTTTCGTGCTCACAGTACCATGTTATCATTTTTCATTTTAAAGTTATTTGTATTTGTTTGTCTGAAAAGTGAAAAGAAAATAGGAGTTTTGCTGTTTTTGCTAATTATAAAAAAACTAAAAGGTATCTATAAATGAAACACCACTCATTTGTAGATATTTTTGTCCAGAACATTTTCGTGCTCACAGTACTATGCTATCATTTTTCGTTTTAAAGTTATTCACATTTGTTTGTCAAAAAAGTGAACAAAAAAGCTTTGATTGACAGTTTGCATTTATCCCACATATGTGGGATAAATCTAGGTTGGTTAGATTTATTCCACATATGTGGAAATAAATGGATTTATTCAATGGCTTTTGGTCTCACACCTATTGCATAAATATATATATATACTGTATGTATACACAGCATATAGCAGAAAAATACTTATTAATTTACGGTCTCTATTGCTGCTAAGCTAGCCTAACTAAGGCTGCCTGTGTTTCTAATATATATATATATATATATAGAGAGAGAGCATATAGCAGAAAAATACTTTTTAATTTACAGTCTAACCTAACCCACCTGAGTGATTACTAACTAGACTGACTAGAGAATGATAGACCTGAGTCTGAGACTTATAATGACAGCCTACCTTACCTTACACTTCTTGCTGCACCTGGGCCTGGGATGGAAAAAGTGCAGTCAGATTCCCCGGACCCCAACCTCCTGGTTCTCAATCTCTGTTCAGGTATGGTCTCTCGCTCAGCTTCCACTCAGCCTGGAAGTCCTCCGTTCCGATGATCCCAATGGCAATATCAATTCCTATCAATTCCTTCCTCCTGGTTTTCGGTCTGGACTCTGGATTCTTCAGCCACGACTCCTCCTCCAAACCAACGCTGTTGTACTGGGTACCCTGGTGGCAGCCAATGGTTAATATAGGGCAATGTGTCCTTTGATGCTTTTGTTTGTTTTTCCCACCGTAACACTGCATGAGATGACCACAATGATTGGTCCTCGTAATGGACCAATTGCTGGTGACTTGCTCACCAATCAGAGTTCACTGTCATGCCTGTTGCTGATTGGTGAGTAATGCTAGCCGGCAAATACAGTATCTTGATTGGCTGGCATGCTGAGTCCTTCGGATGCTTTAATGCTCAGCCCTCAGGCTTAGCTCAGCCTCAGTGCTTGCTTGCTCCTGCTGCCTCCAGTCCTAATCCCCTGGTAGGAATCTGATATATGAGTCTCCAGTCTAAGGTCTTCCAAGCCAGCCAGAAGTTTAGCAGCCAGTCAGTGCCATGTAGTGCCTGCTGCAGATCGGACGTCGGGTCACAGGGGGTGGCGCGGCGGGCGGACTACGGAGGAGGAGGAGAGGGAGAGAGAGAGAGACTGAGGGTGAGGGTGAGGGGGTGACGACTTGGGCTGTTGGCTGTAATAATGAACGTCTGCCTTGCCTTCCGTTCTGTTGTTGATGATTTGTCTTTTGGATCGGATGAGGGAAGCACACACCGCAGTCCGCATGGCAGGCTGGCAGCATGATTTATTATCAAACTGGCTGGCTTTGGAATTGGAAACTGGAGAAAGGGGAATCAGGGGATTCATCTCTCTGCTGCTGCAGAGTCAGTCGGGAGTCGGGACGGGGCTGATGAGCCACGACCTGCGAGTGCGAGGCGAGCTGAAGTGGACAGAGTCGGAGACCGGGAGACCAGACCAGACCACCGTACCTAAAGTTAAGGTAAGTGCCTGCTTCAGACAGTGCTTTGCCAAAATGTGCTGCTGGCAGTGGCTGGAGATGAATGAAAGATAAGTAGTTTAGTTTTTGACAGTCACACAGTGTGGGTACAGGTCCAGGACCAGGGGAAGGGAAGGGATTAAATTAAAAAGGGAAAATGTTTAAAAGCCTCAGTTAGGAATGGATGGATGGATTCGGCAATGCGAGTACTGTCTGTTTTTTGCTGTGGTTTAAGTTAGGCTAGCGAGTGCACTGTGCGACCCGAAGCGGTCACGACATGTTTAAAAGCAAAACAGAGCTGTGATCCTGCGCTCGATTACCGGACTCCAAAGGGAGAAAACTGGTAACTGAGGAGAGCCCTGATTTCCGGACAATCCGGAAAATTACCGGGTAGGTGGCAACCCTAGGTCCCAGTCGTGCCCTGCGGTGGCCCAGGTCTCAGTGACCGCTGCCACATCCACCTCTCCCTCAGTTAGCATCGTCTGGAGCTCAGGCATTTTATAGCCCTAGCTCCTGGCATTTAGCAGGACTACCTTCCACCCTTCCCCTATACTTCCATTTCCCCTGCTCGTGTTCCTGTGGGGATTCTGTCTTCCCCTGGTCCGTACCTTACCAGTTGGCCTTTTCCTGCATTCCTCCAGCTCCCCGGGGGTGGGGGGGGGGTGGAGACAGAGTCTGCTACCTTTACACTGTAAAACACTGTTTACACTGTAAAAAAACTTCAACTGGGCCCTAAAAATAAAACTACCTTAAATAAAAATAAAACAAATGTTTCCCTGATTATCACATTCTCCTTACATACATAAATAAATTAGAAACAATAAGTATTGTTTATAGTTTTCACTACAACTGTTTCTTTGCAGACAGTGAAAATTCCCCCTTCTAGCTTTACCTGCTGATCAGGGAACTGTCTTCTTCTTGCCTTGACAGTTAGATAACTGAGTCTCTGTCTGTAACATAGAGGATAATGGCTGGGGATCGGGTGATAACCACACTGTAATCGCCTCAAGTGGTTGCTAGGGCAACATGGTAAACCTCGAGAGCGCAGCTCGAGAGGTTTACTGTAGCCCTAGCAACCACGAGAGGTGATTTCAGCATGGTTGTCACCTGATCCCCAGCCATCATCTTTTATAGTGCATGGTCAAAAAAACACTGTTTGCTTTCTATGTGTGAGAATTATGGAACTCTGGTGCATTCTTTTTTGTTATGCCACTGTTTGGAAGTTCCGAAGTGTGGTTAACAACTTTTAAAATTCTAAACAGTGCATAACAAAGCTGTGTGACTGCTGATTATGATGGTTAATAGGCACTTACCATACATTATAAAGGCCTTTGTGGTCTGTGTGTGCAGTGTGTTAGGAGAGAAACATTCTGCCAGTGGAACTGAGCAGAATTTTGAATCCATGTATTCCATGGTAAACATTCCATATCTTGAATGTGGAGAACAACAGAGGAAAAAAAAACAGGAAGAAGAAAGTAGACTCTAATACAATCACATCATCAATGAAACATAGAAACATAGAAGTTGACGGCAGATAAGGACCGCAAGGCCCATCCAGTCTGCCCATTTATTTTTCTACCTTATAAATGTGCCATCGGCCTTTGCTCTGTCAGTGGCCTATCTATTCATACTCATCTGTATTGCTCCCTTGTGCCTATCCCATGCCTGTTTGAAGCCCTGCACTGTATTCATATCCACCACTTCCTGAGGTAGGCCATTCCATGCACCCACCACCCTTTCTGTGAAAAAGAATTTCCTCACATTGCCCCTTAATAGGCCCCTCTAATCTCATGCTGTGTCCTCTTGTCCTGCTATTTTTCTTATATTGAAACATGTTAGACTCTTTCACCTTGTTAATGTCCTTAAGGTGTTTGAATGCCTCGATCATATCACCTCTCTCCTCCTTTGCTCAAGGGTATACATATTGAGCTCCATTAATCTGTCCTCATATGTCTTCTGATGCAGTCCCTGCACCATTTGGTTGCCCTTCTCTGGACTGCCTCAATTTGGTTAATGTCCTTGTGAAGGTGTGGCCTCCAATACTGCACGCAGTACTCCAGATGGGGCCTAACCAGTGTCTTGTACAGAGGATTATTACCTCCCTCTTACGACTTGTGATACCCTACTAATACACCCTAACACCCCCTAGCCTTACCTACTGCTTTGGAGGTCTGCTTGGATGATTTTAGGTCATCAGTGATGATGATGCCCAAGTCTCTTTCTTCCTTTGTGACTGCTAGCAACTCCCTCCCAGCCTATAGGTGGCTTCAGGTTTCTCTTCCCTATGTGCATGATTTTGCACTTCTTTGCATTAAATCCAGTTGCCACTTTTCTGACCATTCTGCTAGTTTATCCAGATCTCTTCTCATTCTGCCCACCCCATCTGGATCATCTACTCTGTTGCAGATCTTGGTGTCATCTGCAAACAGACAAGCCTTACCCTCTAGTCCATCTGCAAGGTCACTAATGAAGATGTTGAAGAGGACTGGTCCCAGGACTGATCCCTGAGGTACCCCACTTGTGACTTGCATCTCTTCTGACTGTATACCATTTACCACCACTCTCTGTTTTCTGCCCGTCAACCAGTTTGCCACCCAGTTGACCAACTTCTGACCCACCCCAAGCCTACCCAGCTTATTTATCAATCTTCTGTGTGGAACAGTGTCAAAAGCTTTGCTGAAGTCAAGGTAGGCGACATCAACTGCTCCCCCTTGGTCCACCACTCTGGTTACCCAGTCAAAGAAATCTATGAGATTAGTTTGACAGGACCTTCCTTTGTAAACCCATGCTGTCTTGGATCCTGTGCCCTATGGATTCCAGGTGTTGCACTATCCCTTCCTTAAGGAGTGCCTCCATAATCTTGCCCACCACTGAGGTAAGACTGACCGGCCTGTAGTTCCCCGCCTCCTCCCTGCTACCACTCTTGTGGAGCGGGATCACATGAGCCCTTCTCCAGTCTTCTGGGACCTCTCCTGTGCTCAGAGACTCACTAAACAATTCTGCTAATGGCTCTGACATCACTTGCAGTGGGTGGAAGGACTATTTTATCACAAATGCACACAAGTAAATCTATTTTTTGTACATATAAACATGCTTTTCCCAATAGTCAAAAGTAAAATAAAAGGAGCAAATTTTATAAGTGCAATAAGGCACTCATGGTTGTGTGTAAACCATATTTTACAGCATGGCCAGCAGCTGAAGTCACTCGGACTTTGGCCTCATGCCTTACTACATCCCTGGCTGTGCTGTAAAATATGGTTTACACACACCCCTGAGTGCCTTATTGCTTACGTAAAGTTGTGAGGTTGAGGCTGTAAGCTTTATCCCTAGATATTTCATCTGGGACTAATCCCATTGAAAGGGGTATTCAGCCTTAATGTCTGCACTTGGGGCATAAAGTATTACATATGAACATATGAAGAAGCCATCAGAAGAAGGCCAATTGGTCTATCTAGTCTGCTCGTATTGCAAGGTCCACAGTCTGAGCTAATGTCCCTGCCCTCCCTCCACACTCCTCCCATCCTCCCCTACCCATGATCTTTATATTCCCCCATGCCTATCCCAGCCTCTCTTAAAGCTGCCCACTGTCTTCAACGAGATGACCTCTTCCAGCAGCGCATTCCAAGTGTCCACCACCCTCTCTGTGAAGAAGTGCTTCCTGTCCTCCCTCCTAAACCTCCCACCCTTCAGCTTAAGACTGTGCCCCCTCATGTTATGGTTGCCATTCAGCTTAAAGAGACTTTCCTTATCAACCTTATGTATTCCTTTCAAGTACTTGAAGGTCCCAATCATCCTCTCTCTCTCTCTCTCTCTCTCTCTCTCTCTCTCTTTTCTGTCTTCCAGGGAGCACATGTTCAGTGCCCTCAACCTCTCCTCGTATGCCTTACCATGCTGACCCGCTATCATCTTTGTAGCCTACTTCAAGCATCTCCTCCTCCCCCTGCCTTTGTTTCCACCCTCCTTAAATGCTACGCTACGATCATTCTCACCTTTTCTTTCCCCTGCTCCTGCTCTACGTATTTAATTGCTGTATATAATCCTGTTCATCTCATGAATGTTTGTAATTGTATATCCATAATTTGTATAACTGCTGTGTAATACCTGTGCTATTACACCTTTGTATGCTAGCTTATGCATAGTTTCTCCTAGTTTTCAACTACCCTCTGGCAGATATATTGCTAGGCCCTACTTCTGTGTTTGTTATATATTACTGTTTATTTTTCATGCACTCTTGTTCATCTCATGAATGTATATAAATGTATAATTATATTTTGGGCACATCTAACTCTCTTCCCCCTTCTCCGGGTCGCAACTGGAAATGAGCTCCAGCTCAGTGTGCTTTTCCCAGTTACCAACCTTTAAATAAATAAATAGCCCTCCTCTGGACCTTCTCCAGCAGGTTAATGTCCTTTTTGAGGTGTGGGCACCAGTAATGAACTCCATACTCTAGATACGTCCTTACCAGAGACCTGTACTAGGGCAGTATATCCTCCTCTCTCATACTACTGATTCCCCTAGATATGCATCCCAGCATCTTGTTTGCCTTTGCTGCTGCTTTCTTACACTGCGTGGAGTGCTTCAGGTCACTAGTGATCATCACTCCCAGGTCCTTCTTCTCCTCTGATGCAGATACTTGGACTCCACCTAGGTAGTACTCTGTCCTGGGATTCCTTTTTTTTTTTTTTACTATTTTTCCCTCCTGGTCACGGTCCACAGGGCCTCTCTCAGACATCCTGCCTGTTCCTGCCCTGCCTGAAGTCCTCCTACCTGAGCCTCCTCTCTTCTCCCCCTCATCCCACAGTCAACACCCCCAGCTTAACGACTCTGGGGTGGGGCCACCCTTCCTCTTGGGCGCACTTACATACATAGACTCCGACTTGGGTGAGGGCCCAGGTGGGGGAACCTGGAAGGCCAGGCAGGATGGACCCAGCCGTGAGCATGGGGGAAGGTGCTGTCGCCTACTCTGTGGATTGGGCTTTTTTTCTGTTCTGGTGCTCAACCCCCGTGCGTGGTGCACGCCATGACACCTGGCAACCCTGCCTTGTGTCAGCCACATTGATTTGTCATGCTGCACTACGTGCTGCAGTGCCCCCGGTCTCCACCAGGAGCCACTGGCACGCCGAGCAATCCCAACCCTCCCCTGGGAGAGAGCACCAGTGGGCACTCAATCCTCGACCCACCCTGCTAATCCCGGCGCCTGAGCTCGCTCCCAAACTCTGGTCGCCGGCGTAGCGCGAGGTGTGGCATCCAGTGCCTCAACCCTCGGCGCCACTGGGCTGGCTGTCATGGGATTCTTGGCTCCAATATGCATAACTTTGCATTTCTTGGCATTGAAGCCACACTGCCAGATCCTGGACCAACTCCCCAGCATTTCCAGATCTTCCTGTAGGTCCTGTATCCCTTCAGCTGTGTCCAGTCTCCAGCAGAGCTTGGTGTCATCTGCAAATAGGCACATTTTGCCCGTAATGCCATCCCCAATGTTATTGATGAAGACATTGAACAACACCGAGCCCTGCGGGACCCCACTGGTTACCTCTCTGGTGCCAGATAACTCTCCCCCCACAACCACCCTCAGCCAGTTTTCCACCCATCTGGCCATCTTTTCCACAACCCCGAGATCCAACAAATTCCTGATCAACCTTTTGTGGAGCACAGAGTCGGAGGCCTTGCTGAAATCAAAGAGGATGTCTGCCGCTTGGTCCCTGTCTACTGTCTTAGTGACACCGTCAAAGAAGTCAATTAGATTCCAATATTCAATCATATTGCCAGTATGTCTGTTTTGCTGTTGTTACGTTTGTACCAGACAGAGATCCAAACCTCTGTAGCAGTGACCAGTGGGCCGGCAAGTCCATCCCTGGTGCTGTTATATAAACCATAATGTTGTTTGCGTACAGGGCTGTATGATGTTCTGTACCATCCGAACCCAGGAAGCCCTTAATTCCTGATGTTGTTGCACTGCCTGCCTCAAGGGTTCAATATAAATAGTGAACAATAGCGGGGAGAGAGTACAGCCTTGACAAATTCTTCGTTGTAAAGGGAAGGTCGAGGAGAGGTGTCCATTCTCCCTCACCTAGGCACTTGGGGCATTGTAAATGTGATGAGATCCTGAAATGCAATTGTGAACCCAAATTTATGCACTGCAGTGCAGCACAGAGAAAGGTCCAACCAAAGCACATGGTCAAATGCTTTCTGTGCATAAAATTTAGGGTCAAGAGAGAAGTTGGAGAACCAGAGCAAAAGGCCTGGTGTATAATAGAGAGGGATCTCTTATTACTATGCATAGTCTGGCGGGATCTGATGAAGCCATTCTGGCCTGGGTGGATGAGGCAGGGTAAGGTAGGATACCATACAATCGTTTTGCCAGTATCAACATGGACACTTTATTGTCCACGTTTAGTGCTGAGATCAGATGGTATGACTCACAATGGTCATTAGGTTTCCCAAGTTTGGGGATTCCCTGAAATAGTTGCATAATTCCATGCTGGTGGATAGTCCGCTGTCTTTATTATGGCATTAGATACTTTAAGGAGAAGTGGGGTCACTTCCAGCACTATTTGTTTGAGGAATTCAGCCAACTCCCCTTCAGGGCCTAGGCATTTTTTCAATTTTTAGGTAACCAATGACCTCCTGTAGTTCCACCTCAAGATTGGTGCCTAAATATACTCTTGTGTCTGAATATCAAGAACTGGAAGGCACAGTGAGGACAAGAAGGTTGTTAACATGTCTGAGTCGAGGAGGGGACTGCTATATTGAGCCAGTTACAGTATAGAGCAAACACCTCTGCTATTGAGCCAATGTCTCTAATGAATTCTCCTGTGTCTGGGTGTTTAATTTTGGAAATAGTGGCTCTCTGTCAGTATCCTCTGATTCTTGCTGCATGGGGCCCATTATCATAATATTTTTGCCACAAGTAGCACCCATTCTGTCTGCACTAAAGCTAGTTTATCAAGCTGTTTCTAAACTTGAGTGATTTGGGTTGGGTCTGTGACTGTGCCTAATTGATGCTGTTGTTGCAGAACAGTGAGCATAACTAGCAGGTCCTCCCTATGTACCCTCTGTTCTAATATGCCTATTTTTTTAAAGTTATAATTTTTAACTTGTTGATACTGAAATCTATGGGTATCAGGGATCCCGTACCTGAATTGTAATGATTCAAGGAATGCAGTTTATCATCTTCATAAAGACTGGCTAAGTCTGTTAATCCATAATGTTTCCATAATGAGAAAGTTTCATCCAGCAAAACTAGAGGACATTTGTTGTATTGCAACAAATGGGCAAGAACTTAACATAATTTTTCTCTCCCAATAAATTATTGCCACTTCCCATCCTTTATTAGTGGCTTTGGTAGATACTTAACAGGAGTCATAGTTACTGGAATTGATTGCATTTGCCATAAAAGTTTTTCTAAGATAGCTGGCCTGGTGGTGCTGAGGGTTGTAGCGCCGGACACCACACCTCGTGCTACACCAGCAACCTGGGTTCAGGAACAGGCCGGGTCATCGGGTGTCTGCTGTGAGGGAAGGAGGAGTTGGATCGAGTTGCTGTTAGGCAGCTGTCCTCTCCTGGGGATGGTGGGGCGCCGCTCCAACCAATGGATGGTGTCGTGAGGGGAGGACGTCATTAGGTGTTTGGCGAAACCCGTGTCTCAGCATGGCTTCCTGCCTGGACATTGATCCCTCGTGCCAGCGTCTTCCGGGTGAGATTAGGGACCACGTAGTCACTGACACAACTATGTAAAAAACTAACCCCACCACTGTGCAGCATGGTCCCCACTAAGGGGGGATGGGCACTATGGATTGGCAGTACGCCGCCACCGAGCCCAGGCCAAAATATGTAATTAATAATAAAAAAAAAGTTTCCCTAAGATGCCCAAAAGGGGAGGACGCTAATTCCGGTTGAACACATGAAATATTTGTGCCTGATTCATGGAAATAATTGAAAGTTGGCTCAGTTTGAACCACAAGATAATATGCAAAAAAAATGTGGGCATCCCAACCCTTCTGCTTTGCCTAGAAAATTCCTTACAGTATACGCTTATTTAAAGGGGACAAGGACTTTGTGCTAATTTACTGCAGTTTCTAATGTTGCTGTTTTCTGAAATGAAATTCATACCATCAAACAATCCATATCTAAGTGACCTGAAAAAAACACTGATGAGAAAAACTATTTTCAATAGCTTTCATTTTATGGACAGCATTCTGAACAGTTCTCTTCATGGAACCTGTAATATGGAGTTTTCTGTGTCATGGTTTGTGTACAGAATGCTAAACATGTTCTGTTACCCTATCAGAACAAGGGTCCAAGTTCCGTACACAAACCGTGACATAATTAAAACCCCAGCTCATTGGTTCCATGAAGATAACTGTAATGGAACGATGCCTTTAGAAACAAACAATGCAAAATGCAGTTTTTCACATAAGTTTTTATTCAAGTACAGTTAAGTAAGCAATAAGACATGATGGGGTGTGCATTATGCTGGCACAACGCAGGCCCATGGGTATAGTGAGGCACGACACCACAGGCAATGTGCCTTCGGCCCCGGATATGTGTTGTACCAGCACGACACACACCGTGCAGTGTCTTATTGCGCTTATAAAATGTGTAAACAGAACATTAAAAAAAGCCAGCAATATCAGTACAAATAGGGGTGGATGGCACCTGCTTAAGACTGTCTTTATTTCAGGTGCAAAACGTGTAGCCATATAAATATCAGTAATACATAATCCAAAGGTAAACTCCAAGTACTGGACACAGTGTACTTCCTTAACCCCTCTCCACTCGGGTGTCCAGTGCTTGGAGTGTACCTTTGGATTATGTATTGCTGCTGTTATATGTCTATGTGTTTTGCACCAGAAATAAAGACAAGCACCGTGCCATGGATTCTAGGTAAATTTAGCCTCCTTTTGTTTATTTATTAGTGTCATTGCCTCAAGTCTTCAGCAGGTGCCAGCCACCCCTTTTGTACTGATTTACCTGTTATGGCTCAGGACTGGTTCTTCCAGGTTGTGGCTCCAGTTCTTGTGCAATCATTTATAGGTACAAATATCATTTCTGAAAACTAGAACGTTATAAATAGCTGCCAATTAGAAATTACTTTTTTGCCCTCTTTAAGCCCCTAAAGAATCCTCTATCCAAGATTACTGGGAGGGATTGAAATAAAAATTCAGGGAGAATATTCATCTTCAGTTAGAGGGCATGACCAGCAGCCAAGCTGTGAAGTCCCTTTCCTCTTTTGTGACTGTTAGCAGCCCCCCCCCCGCATCCTGTAGCTTTCCTCAGGGTTTCTGTGTCCCAGGTTCATAATTTTGCACTTTTTTGAATTAAACTTCAGTTGCTAGTCCTCAGACCATTTTTCAAGCTTCCCCATGTCCCTCATCATTTTCTCCACTCCCTCTGGGTATCCACTCGTGTTACAGATCTTGGTGTCATCTGCAAACAGGCATACCTTTCCCTCCAGCCCTTCTGCAATGTCGCTAATGAAAGCATTGAACAGGACTGGCCCCAGGACCGATCCCTGAGGCACCCCACTGGTCACCCCCTCTCCGCAGACTGCACCTATTTACCACCACCCTCTGCCTCCTGTCTGTTAACCAGTTTCTTACCCAATTTACCACCCTGTCCCCCTTGCCCAACATTCCCAGCTTGTTTATCTGCCTCCTATGTGGGACGCTGTCAAAGGCTTTGCTGAAATCAAGGTAAGCGACGTCCACTGCCCCACCCTGATTTACTTCCTTTGTCACTCAGTTGAAGAAATCAGCCAGATTTGTCTGACATGACCTCCCCACTGTGAATCTGTGTTGCCAGCGGTCCCAGGCTCCGATGGCTTCTAGGTGCCTCACTATCCTTTCTTTAAGCAATATCTCCATGATCTTCCCCACTACTGAGGTGAGGCTGACCGGCCTGTAGTTCCCCACTGTTATGTATCCCAAAATGGTAATGCATTTTGTTGTTACCGCCACCTGGGGGCAGCATTCCAATATGTTTATGTAATAGTAGAGACGACGGTGGGTCGTGGTCTTGTCTAAGAAAGCTACGCAATAAATGGAAGCTGCTCTACTCGCACTGCTGTGTAAGGTGTACTATTTCGGTTATAAATGTTAGTACATAACATAATTGGCGACGAGGTGTTTATTTACTCTTCGGTCCTTACAAGAACAAAGTACAGCTGTGAGGTTTTCGGAGACGCAACTTTAATACCCATGAGTGAACCTGGGGACAGACACATGAGGATGGCCGCTACCATAGGACATATTGATGCCTTTGATGAAAATGTGGAACAATGGACAATGTATATCGAGAGATTTGGACATTTTGTAACAGCAAATGATATCAGTGACGAAAAACAAGTGGCTGTGTTACTGAGTGTTATGGGCAGCACAACGTACAGTTTGTTAAGAAGCCTCATAGCACCAGAAAAGCCCGGGGAGAAAACGTTGGCCAGTATTGTAGAGGTCTTACAGACGCACTTCTCCCCCAAGCCTCTTGTAATCGCCGAAAGATTTCGTTTTCACAAACGAAATCAAGCAGAGGGTGAGTCCATTGCGCAGTACGTGGCTGTTTTAAAGAAATTATCTGAGCATTGCGAGTTCGGCACACATTTAGATGATGCACTCCGAGACAGATTCATGTGTGGCTTGAACAGTGAAGCGATACAGAAGTGTCTTTTAACGGAGGCGGGGCTGACATACAAGAAAGCAGTGGAGATGGCTGTATCAATGGAAACAGCTGCACGGGAGGCTCAGCACCTCAGTGGTTCCCTGAAGATAAACGCTTTATCTTTCTCTTCCACCAAGAAGCCTAAGACACGTAGACGTTGTGGGAAGGCTAATCACAGTGATAATGATTGCTGGTTTAAAGAACAGACTTGTCACAATTGCGGGAAGAAAGGCCACATTGGACGCGTGTGCAGAGGAAAAAAGAAAGAAGGGGAAATCAGCGGAAGCAAAGGGAAGCAATTTGCGAAAGGTAGAAAGAGAGAAGTACATCATGTGGAAGCACAGGGAACGTGCAGTGATGACACTGACACTGAATTAGCATTACACATTCTGACTCTTAAAGGGGGATGGAAATGAGAAAGGAAAATGTGGGTGCACCGGGATTTGAACTCCGGACCTCTGGTATGCCGTTCCAGCGCTCTAACCATTAAGCTACAGGCCCACTGGTTACAGCGTCTGAAGAACTTCCTATTTCACAGTCACACATTCCTTTCTCTCTAGTGTTGCTTAATCTGCAACCAGAAACCAATTTAGAAATTCCACTACTTCTCAGTGCAGTTTAACCCCTGCAAGGTATAGTTTTTAAACCAAGGATGGAAATGAGAAGAAAGGAAAATGTGGGCGCACCAGGTTTGAACTCGTGCCTCCGGTTCAAATCCTCTTCATCGCTGATTCGACTAACGAAATTAACACTAATCAATGAAACTAGACTCTAAAGGGAAATGGCAACCATCTGTGTAACACCTGAAATTGAAGGGAAACCACTGAAAATGGAATTAGACACAGGGGCTGCAGTTTCATTGATTTCAACAGACAAGTATGAAACAATGTTGAGACATCTACCCTTACAAACAACGGACATTGTACTGAGGACATACACTGGCGAGGCAATTTCACCTAAAGGTGTCATCAAAGTGCAGGTGAAAATAAATGAACAAACGGCACTACTGCTTTTGTATGTAGTTAAAGGGAACTATCCTTCACTCTTAGGCAGGGAATGGCTGAAGAAAATACACGTCAACTGGCAGGAGATAAGGACTGTTAATACAAGTGACCACAGCACTCTAGAAGCAGTGTTGCAAAAACATGCTCCTATATTCAAAGGGGAGCTAGGCACAGTGAAGAGCATTGAGGCAAAAGTGTCTCTGAAGTCACAGCATAAACCAAAGTTTTGTCAACCTCACCCAGTGCCATATGCACTCAGACCGAAAGTGGAGGCCGAGTTAACTCGCCTAACTGACTCTGGAGTTTTGTCACCTGTACAGTGTAGTGACTGGGCAATGCCAGTGGTTCCAGTAGTAAAGAAAGACGGTTCCGTGCGAATATGCAGAGACTTTAAAGTAACCATCAATCCAGTTTTGTGTGTGGAACAATATCCTATTCCAGGCATCGAAGACTTGCTTGCATCGCTGGCACAGGGCCAACGCCTCAGCAAATTGGATTTGTCACATGCTTACCTACAAATGAGAGTAGATGAAAACTCAAGGAAATCTCTCACGATAACCACTCAAAAGGGCCTCTTCTGCTACAATCGCTTACCCTTTGGCATTGCATCAGCGCCAGCCATATTTCAGCGAGCTATGGATCAGGTTTTACAGGGTCTTCCTAATGTTCACTGTTACCTGGACGATATACTGGTGACTGGAAGAAATGATGTAGAGCACCTGAAGAACCTGGATGTAGTTCTGCAGCGCCTGGAAGATTTTGGCTTGTGTGTCCAGAAGGAGAAGTGTGAATTTTTCAAGACTTCATTGGAATACCTGGGCCACACCATAGATGCAGCAGGCTTACACAAATCGCCTGAGAAAGAAAAAGCAATTGTGGATGCCCCAGCACCGGAAAATGTGAGCCAGTTACATTCGTTCTTGGGCCTGTTAAACTATTATGGCAGATTTATTCCCAATCTGGCTACAATTATCAGCCCACTAAATGGGTTGCCGTGCAAAGGGAAGTCCTGGTGTTGTACAAAGGACTGTGAGAGCGCGTTCAAGAAGGCCAAAGAACAGCTTGTTTCACAAGATGTGCTCATTCACTACAATCCACAGTTGAGCATCAGACTGGCATGTGATGCCTCACCTTATGGTGTGGGAGCAGTCCTTTCTCACGTTTTACCAAATGGTGATGAAAAGCCAATTGCCTTTGCATCCAGAACTCTCAGCAAAGCTGAACAAAACTATGCCCAAATTGAGAGAGAAGCGTTGGCAATAGTGTTTGGAGTTCTCAAATTCCACCAATACCTCTATGGTCGGGAATTCACCCTCCTCACTGACCACCGTCCCCTCACGACCATTTTAAGTCCCCATAAAGGTGTTCCTTCCATGGCAGCAGCCAGAATGCAACGTTGGGCTCTTTTGCTAGCAGCTCACAACTACCACATTGAATACAAGAAGGCGGCTCTTCATGGCAATGCAGATGGGCTCTCAAGATTGCCTCTTCAGGTAGCTCACCAGGACAAAGTTGACACTGTTGATGTCTTCTACATCAGCCAGTTTGAGAAGCTACCCATCGGAAGTTCTGAAATTAAAAAGGAGACAAAAGTTGATCCTGTGCTGTTTCAAGTCTTGGAGCTAGTAACAAGAGGGAATTTTACTATAAACCTGGACATTTACGGTGAGTTGTCACCATTCTATGCCAGACGAAATGAGCTTTCAGTACAGCAAGGTTGCCTGATGTGGGGTGTCCGTGTGATAGTCCCTTCTAAACTACGCAGCCGTGTTTTGGAAGAGCTACATGTGGGACACCCGGGCGTTGTGAGAATGAAGGCTTTGGCTAGAAGCTATATTTGGTGGCCAGGGATTGATTTTCAAATTGAACAACAAGCAAAAACATGCGCTACCTGTCAGCGTGTTCAGAAATCGCCGTGTCCCTCACCCCTACACCCCTGGATGTGGCCAGGCGCACCGTGGCAGCGCATTCATGTAGATTTTGCTGGGCCGTGGGAGGGACACATGTACTTAGTCATTGTGGATGCCCACTCAAAGTGGCCAGAAATTAAAGTCATGGACACCACCACTACTGCCAGTAAGACCATTCAAGTGCTGCGAGGACTGTTTAGCCGCTACGGGATTCCTGAACAGCTGGTCAGTGACAATGGACCACAATTTATTTCCAGTGAATTTGCAGCATTTTTGAAGTCTAATGGTGTGAGGCATATCCGTAGTGCCCCATATCACCCCTCAACCAATGGTCTAGCAGAGCGTTTTGTGCAGACCATGAAGCATGCTCTGAAGTCGGAAAGGGGGCCTTTGACCTTACAACACAAGTTGGATAACTTCCTGCTGACATACCGAAACACCCCTCATGCTACAACAAAGGAATCTCCAGCAATGTTGTTTCTTCGCTGTAAGCTTCGCTCCTGTCTTGATTTGCTTAAGTCAGATGTGGCATCTGAGGTTTTGAAGAACCAAGAATCTCAAATACTACGCAGACTAGCTCGATCAAAGGATAGGCAGTTCTTTGTCGGTCAAGAGGTGCTTGTTCAAGATTACTGGAGGGGGGAGAAGTGGACCTCTGGGATGGTGACATCTCAGACGGGCCCAGTTTCATATACAGTTGATGTCGGAACTGGAGAGAAATGGAAACGTCATGCTGAACAGCTGCTAGATTGTCAGCAGCACACAGATGTGGACCTCTACGGGGAAGAAAACCCACTGGAGATGTGGAGTCCATCTGCCGCAGCTCAGAGAAGCACCAGTACAGAAATCCCAACACCTTCTGACAACGAAGAGGAGGAGGTGAAAAGGAGCATTGATGAGGCTGTACAACCACCAACCGAGGATCAGAGGGATGTATCAGACAGTGCAGCTAGGCCAAGGGTTGCTCCCGAGAAACGCTATCCATCCCGAATTTCAAAACCTCCCGATCGTTTGGACTTGTAAGACATTTAGAGAAAAAAAAAAGGAAACAAACATTCTGTTTAGTTAAAGAGCCGGATCAAACCGACGGGGCAGAATAACCCCCTTGACTGGTTCGAGGCCTGGGGCAGTCTACCCCCTACCTCTAGCATAGTTATGAACACTAATAAATAAAAAAAAAAGTAATAATTGTTTATTTGTTAACAATATGATTTAGTTGGGAGGAAATGTTATGTATCTCAAAATGGTAATGCATTTTGTTGTTACCGCCACCTGGGGGCAGCATTCCAATATGTTTATGTAATAGTAGAGACGACGGTGGGTCATGGTCTTGTCTAAGAAAGCTACGCAATAAATGGAAGCTGCTCTACTCGCACTGCTGTGTAAGGTGTCGTACTATTTCGGTTATAAATGTTAGTACATAACACCCGCCTCCTCCCTGCTGCCAGATTTTTGTAGAGGGACTCCATGTGCCCTCCTTAATGACTTGGTGAACATGGCTGCCAGAGATTCTGCTATCTCCCTTCACAGTTCTCTTAATATTCTTGGGTGTGTGCCATCTGGTCCCATTGCTTTGCCCACCTTCAATTTAGTGAGCTCCTGCAGGACTCTTTCTCCTGTGAATGGATTATTGTCCACCTCTTCACCCCCTTGGCAACTGCTGTACTGCTGTGGCCCCTGCCCTTCCCCCCTTCTGTGAATACTAAACAGAAATATTTATTCAGTATTTCTGCATTTTCCATGTCACCCTCCTTGCATTCCCTTCCCTCTCCCTTGAGCCTTGCAATCTCCCACTTGTTTTTCCTCCTTTCACTGATGTACCTGAAGAATGTCTTGTCCCCTTTCTTAACTGCCTGTGCTAAACCTTCCTCATTCCATGCCTTTGCTCTCCTTACTGGCTTTCCTGCTTCCCTTAGACACTCTAGGTACTTCTTCCGGTCCTCCTCCCTTTGGGTCTCCTTATATTTCCTGAACCATTTCCTTTTTGCCCTGACCTTTACCGTCACCTCTCTTGAGAACTACAGTGGCTTTCTCCTTCTCTTGCATTTGAATACCAGTCTGATGCATTGGTTTGTTAATTCCAGTAAGGCTTCCTTTAGACGCTTCCACTGTTCTTCCATTCCCACTCCTGCCCCCGTTCTCTCCAGGGCTCTTTTGATACCCTTCCCCATTTCAGTGAAGTCAGCATTTTCGAAATCCAAAACCTTTGTCCTAGTATGACTTCAGTGAGTCTCTGTCCCTGTGCTGAACCACATAATGTGATTGCTGGATCCCAGTTGCCCTTCTGCCTGGACATCTGCGATGCGATCCCTGTTGGTCATTACTAGATCTAGAATTGCCCTGTCTCTGGTGGGATCAAGTACAAGCTGCCTGAGTCCAGCCTCCTGGAGTGAATCAAGATCGCCTCTGCTTCTGGCTGAAGCAGCTACACTGGTGTTCCAATCCACATCTGGCATATATTGGGAACTGCAGTCCTTCCTGACTCCAAAATGTCGGACATCTCAAGGACAAAGGTCCTTTGCCTCTCGGGCACCATTGTGGTTCAGCTCACTCCATGAGAACATTATTAGGCTGCCCACTCTGTGGACCTTCAAAAAGAACCTAAAGAACCATTTAATACAGCAATCTCAATGTGTCTGCCATCCCTAGCACCTAACAAAGGCATCTCCTACCATCTGCCCTTTGCCAAACAGATCTCTCTCTCTCTCTCTCTCTCTCTCTCTCTCGGACACCCTGCATTTGGGGCTCAACCCCCAACCCCACCTCTCCAGCACTTCTGTGTGCTAACCCCCTCGTGTTTTTGACGACTAACAGGCTCCCTGTTGGGCACAGTTATTTAGTCTGTTCCTGTATGTATCTGACTGTGTTTACTTATTCCAGTTTTAGATTTCACTGTATTTTTTGCATTCCTTTGTTTAAAGACCAAATGTACCTAAATGTTCTTATTCTAATTCTATTTCCTTATTTGTCTCAATCCTCTGTATGATCACCTACTTGTTCTAAATGTACTAACGTGGAACCTATGTAAAGAGCTCTGAGCTCAAATGATTAATCTGAAATCTGAAATAAATAAATATTGAAATCACCCATCAGTAGAATTTTACCTTTCAATGCCATCTTGTGTATTTCCTCCACTAGCTCCCCGTCCAGTTCCTCTCTCTGTCGTGGAGGCCTGTATATCACCCCTTTTTGTATTGCTGTGCCATTTCCAGGCTGAAGGGTGACCCACAGTGCCTCAGCCTCCCCCTGCCTACCCTGTACCTGTGTTGCCATTATATACTCTCTCTGACATACAGGGCTACTCCCCTTCCCTTTTTGCCCTCCCTATCCCTCCTGAATAGAACATATCCTGGTACATTTGTTGCCCACTCATGATTAGCTGTGTACCAGGTTTCAGTTATTGCTACTGTGTCCAGGTCTTCTTCAGTTATTAAGGCCTCCGTGTCTGGGACTTTATTTCCCAGGCTGCATGCATTTGTCAACATGACCTTCCAAGTTTTACTGCCTGATCTCTCTCTCTCTCTCTCTCTCTCTCTCTCTCTCTCTCTCTCTCTCTCTCTCTCTCTCTTCCTGTTTTTGGTCCCCTGCATCTTCCCTCCTTTCCTGATGTTTTTCTCTTGTGTTCCCAGTTTCTTTCCTACTCCATTTCTACCTACTTCGATGACCTTGATATCAACTCCTCTTCCTGCTCCATTGTTCTGCTTTCTCTACCATGTAGGGTGGGCTGCCTGAGTAACATTGAAACATGGAATTTGACGGCAGATAAGGACCAACTTGGCTCACCTAGTCTGACCATTTCCCTACCTAATGGATAAGCTGTAGATCTTAGCTAATCAACAGCCTATTTCCTCCTACCCCCCCCACTAGAATTGCCTTATGTCTGTCCCATGCATTCTTGCATTCCCCCACTGTTTTTGACCTACTCAGGAAGGCCATTCCATGCATCCACAACCCTCTCTGTGAAAAAATACTTCCTCACATTACCTCTGAGCCGTCCCCCCTCTATCTTCAAATTGTGCCCCCTTGTTCTTGCACATCTTTTTTTCTGAAAGATGCTACCCTCTTGGACTTTGTTGATTCCCTTGAAGTACTTGAAAGTTTCTATCATGTCCCTCCCTCTCCCTACTTTCCTCGAGGAGGGTATACGTATTAAGCTCCTTTAGTCTCTTTTCATATGTCTTCTGGTGCAGACACTGCGTCATATTAGTTACCCTCCTCTGGACAGCCTCCATCCTGTCTATGTCCTTGTGGAGATGGGATCTCCAGAACTGCATGCAGTACTCCAGATGGGGTCTCACCAACTGTCTGTACAGAGGGATAACAACTTCCTGTTTTCTACTGGTGATGCCTCTCCCTATGCATCCCAGTATCCCCCAGCCCTCCTTACTGCCTTCTCACATTGCTTGCCCACCTTTAGGTCATCTGATATGACTACCCCCAGGTTCCTTTCCATTTTTGTTGTTGTTAGTATCTCACCCCCCATTGTGTACTCTTCCCCTGGGTTTTTGTTTCCCAGGTGAATTACTTTGCACTTCTTTGCATTGAATCTAAGCTGCCATACATTTGGCCATTCCTCCAACCTTGCCAAGTCCCTTCTCATCCTTTCCATTCCATGTTGTGTATCAACCCAGTTGCAGATCTTTGTGTCATCTGCAAACAGACATACTTTTCCTTCCAGTCCCACCGCAATGTCACTTATAAAGACATTAAAGAGGACCAGTCCCAGTACTGAACCCTACAGTATCCCCTCTAGTAACCCCCCTTTCTTTAGAGTGGACTCCGTTTACTATTACCCTCTGCGTCCTGTTGTCCAGCCAATTTTTTACCCAGGCTACCACCTTGGGACCCACTCCAAGGCTGGCTAACTTGTATATTAATCTTTGTGTGGGACTGTGTCAGATGCTTTGCTAAAGTATCCCTGCTACTGTTGCCCTCCCCCGGCTAGTTTAACAGGTCGTCAGCAAAGCATTTAAACCATCCATTGAGGGCTGCCTTCTCCTTGCTGGACAGATGCAGTCCGTCCTCACTGTACATGGCTGCATCACTCCAGGTGGGTCCCCAGTCCCCAATGAAGCCATACCCCTTCTCGCTGCACCAGCCTTTCAACCATGTGTTGAAGTTACTAATGTGGATATTCCTGTACCTCCCCTCCCCTGCCATTGACTGGCAGCACCTCCGAAAATGTTACGGAGCTTGCTGCCTTCCCCGGGCACCCTCCCAACACTATAAAGTCCTCCTTCACCTGCTCCAAGCTTGCCTTATCCTTGGATAGGTCATTTGTCCCCAAGTGGATAATGACCTCCAGCCCTCCCCTCCTTGCCACAGCTTCAGTGATCTTCTAGATACACTCCCCCTCCTTCCAAGCTGTGCCTCCTGGACGGCACTTTACCTCCCTTTCCTCTCTACTATCTGTGCCCAAATCCATTGCCCTGTACAATTGATTCCCCCAACAGGAGTAACTTCTTCCTGTGGGGTTCTCTTCCTCCCACCACTGGGTCTCCCTGCTGGAGGACTGTCACCTTCTCCCTGGTCTCAGCCTCGGGTTCCTTCGCAGGGCTGTCCCATTCCTCCAACACTGTGTAGGAGTTCATGAGCTGGACTGGATGGGGGATGTGTCTCTGCCCCCCTCCTCTGAACCTTCCTGAGTCCCAGGGTAAAAATATGTGTTTGTGGATGGCTGTCTGAGGGGCAAGCACAATATTTATTTTGACTGTCCCAGAGAATTTGTACCTGTCCTATTGATTTTTGTTTACTAATTTTACATTTCTGTTTCCAAATACCAGCTATTAATAAGTAAGCCCCCTGGTTGGCACAGTGCCCTGAAAAGAGCTTAATAACTGATGGTACCCATTGTAAGGAGCCATGAAAAGGCCTACTAAATATTACCCACTGGCTGGTACATGGTCCTGAAAAGAACTTAAGAGTGTTCCCAGTTTACTGCCCTGATAAGGGCTTTTTAATTTACTTCCCCCTCCTACTCAGTAGTAGCTCTGACAAGGGTGCTTAATTAACTCCATTCTGCTCTGCCCTGACAAGTCGATCAGCTTCCTCTGCTCCTATGTAACGAACCCTACTTAGTAACTCTGACAAAGGCTATTTTTCTTTAACACAGTTTTTCCTCATGTTGTCGGCACTGGTGGCAGATATACCTGCCTATCTGGCCCCACCCAGCTGGGGACCATCCTGGCGTTAGGGGAATTTCTTTCTTTTTTCTTTTTCCAATTGTTTAACCAGGTGAGACACACTAAGCTGAAAGCTTGTTTACAGGTGCAGAGTCCTTGGTTTTCCCCCTTGTTCCCTTCCCCCAAGGATGCTGGCATGAAAGACTAACCTCCTGGCTGGTGACATGCAGACACATTTCTCAGCCAAGTGTCTGATGGCACTCTCCTCCTCCCTACACTGCTGCCCTTGCACTGCCACCCATGCATCCACAACATGGCAGTGTCAGAGTGGTGTGACAGCCCACCCTCCTCAGAGGAGAAGTGTGTGTCCTGGGACGCTCAATCCTCCTCTTCTCCAGTTGGCTCCAGTGACCTAGACCTGTTCCGAAACCTGGGTCGCTGGCATCATGAGTGGTAGTACAACTTCTGACAAAGCCTTTTACCCAGCCTCCCATCTCCTGTCTCTAGAGCCCTTCCAGCCCTGATAGGTTTTTTTTTTTTTAACATGTCATTATTTACTCGCCTGGGTCAGAGTGGTCCCCTTCGACCACTGGCACCCGCACCCCTGGAGTCGGTCAGGCATGTGACTCGATACACCCCATCGCGCTGTCCCGCCAATGACATAATTCCCCCCCCGATAGGGACCTGTGGCTCTGAACTGGTGACGACACCACACAACTCCAGGGGCGCAGGGCTGGCCATCAGCTGCCGCGGTCACCCCACCGATTTTTCCTCCAATTCTACCCCTTGAGGAGCTGGACGTGTAATGGCGTCGACGCACAGATGTGCAGACACCTGTTGTGCTCCTCGCCCTGTGTATACCCGCGTCTGTGGAGCACCCAGCCTCCGCTAGGTGTCACAGCAGTGCGGCGCATGTCCCTCGCCCACCCTGAAGGAAGGAGAGCAGTCATGGGACACTCAAACCTTCCTTCCCCCTGCCAGACCCCTCCTCCAAGTGGTTATCGCAGCCCTTTAAGTTCCTCTCCTAATCTCTAAATACCATGCCTTCCCCTGTCTCTGCCTTGACTGCCCTAAAAAAGTGCTTTCAAATACTGTTTTCTCGCCCTTACAAGGCATTTTATGTAGCCCTGCCCAGGCCCCTCTTCGTTAACAGACAGCCCCGAAAAGGGTTTTTAATCTGCATCGCTAAAACTCTGCTGCTTGTGAACAAGAACTAGTCTCGGTCTGCTGCTGCAGGAACAGCACACAAAGATTTAAGGGTATGCTGTGCAGAAAGCAAAAGGAAGATGTGCAACTGCTCACACACGATTTCGAGGAACACTTCTGCAGTCTAGCCCTACTGTGGCACTGTTTTCATTTCTGCTGCTTGATGAAACCACTGACTGCACAGAGGAGCCCATCACCGGGATGTTGGGCTGAATGGGCATCCCTCAACATATGGCATCATGACGTTGGGACACTGAAAGCCTAAACTTACAGGTGGCAGCATTTCCTGGGTCTTAGTACCCATTAATGCTTTTTCTCATGGTGCCTGTCCCAGGGACAGGCAGAGAAATGAAACCAGCTGTCCCTGGTGAAAACTGGATGTCTCGGACAGACAGACAGGTGGTTATTTTGACCTCTGCTGAGCCCACCATATTCCATCCTGCCATCTGCCTGGGTAGCCGTTGTGGCATTGGCTGGGGACCTGGTGGCCTTTGGGTGGGGCCAAAGGACCCCAATATTCCTGCCAGCATGGCCCGGAGACTGGCCGCCCTCAGCTCAGAGAGCTGCCTGCAAATGGGGTAGCACCGCAGTAACCAGATTTTTTTCTGAAGACTGCTGCACCACAGACAGAGCACTGCACCACTCCTTGCATCATCCTGTGCTTGCTGATATTTCTTCCCTCCTAACCCTTTTTTTTCCTTCTCCTCTCCATGTCGTTCTCTCCTTCTGTAGTGACTTACAGCTTCTCTGTCCTCCTCTTGTATGTGCACTTGTGGACCTAGTTCCTAGTGTACCCTTAGTAATTCTGCCTATATACCAGCTAGGCTGTTGCTTGTGCTGTGCTGCCTAACTATTCCTGTGTCTTTAAGCAGGAGTGGCCTGGCCTTCCCCTACAAAGATAGAGCACCAGGGGGTGGTTGGGGAATGGGGGTGGGTGGAGGGGGTTGTTCCTTTGGTACTCGGTGTCTAAAAAAACAATCAGGTAAAAAAAGACTTTCTTCTGTAAACTACAAAGCAAAAACACAGCTCTAGTTTAAGGTAGCTGATAGCTGCTCTCTCTCTCAGCTTCTGCAGCAAACAGAGTCCACAGTCAACTCCTATTTGTAATCCACAGTCCCTCAAGGCATCTTCAGTTCCTCCCCTTATCAGACACCTCTCTAGTCACAAATGACTGCAAATATTCTCCCAGCTAGATTACCTCCCTGGCAAATTAAAGTTATACTAAGTAAAGACAACCCCAAAAACAGAGAACCAAAACACTGACTTCTGCTTACTATCCGCTTATTTAAACTCCTGTTTTCCTTGTCTCCCCCTCAGGTTCCTCTCGCGCCCCGAACGGCGCCCACAGATCCCGGCGGCATCAGCACCGCCACCGCCGACCACATCGACGCTTTCCACCCGCCCTCCTGGTCCTCTCTCCCGGAGCCCACCTCAGGTAACTACCGTTGCTACTCCCACAAGCCGCCCAGCTTCTAGCACCTCCCTGATTGGTGCGCTTACCGTTCTGTCAGCCCCTGATTGGACCAGCGCTCAGCCCTCAGCAGCTGATTGGTACGCCTTGTCAGCCAAGCTGCTTCCCTGCCTGAGGAGCCCTCCAGCCGGTTCGTCGGAGCGGCCGCTAGCCTGAGACTGTTACCGTCTCTGTTGTTAACTTGTGTGCTATTTTGTCCTGCCCCCACCACCCCCTCCCAGGCCACCTATTAAATACGCTACTTGCCCTGCCCCTTTCTACCTACTCCAATCCCTTTCCAAACAATTACTACCCTTTCCCCTCCTCCCCCCCAGTTACCTTCCTAGGCCTCCTTGTGACCACTCCTCTTCTCCCTCTCCTTACATTGCCTCACTGTAGTGTCTACCTCCCAACCCTCTCTATCTGCGCCTCCTATACACCTGGCAACAATGGAACATGCAATAGGATATTTATTCTCATTCTTCTCCATCCTACTTTTTCTACCCCTTCTAACACCCCCTTTAAGTTGCTACCCTGCATCCCACCCCCACCGCTGAACTGATTCATCCTACAGTTGCCCCCCATATGTCCACAGCACCTCTCCCAGATACTATCTGGTCCTGTTTCCCCATGAGCCCCACCACCTCACTCTATTCCTATGGCTGCCTCCTGGTCTCCCTTTACCAATGCAGATCTCACTTTCTCCATACCACCCACCTTATTGCTTTCCCTAAGCGCCGTTTGCCCAAATCTGGGTGCCTTCCCATACTTCATCACCACTTAATCCTTGCCCTAGTACTGCTGGCTGCAGGGGATATACACCCAAATCTCGGCCCAACAACATCCCCTAGTAATAGTAACACCTTGCCTCACCCCTCAGCCAAGGCCACCACCAACAGTCATTCTGGCTCCTTCCCCTGGGGATTACATCTTCTCCACCTAAACATTTGTAGCCTAGCCCCCAAGCTCGATCAGCTCCAGGTTCTTGCCGCCCACCATGCCCCTGACTTAATCATTATATCTGAGACCTGGCTAAATCCAAATCTCCCTGATCCAGCCATCGCTATTCCGGGGTTCACTATCGCTCAGCAGGACCGACCCACCAGAGGTGGAGGGGTGGCTGTCTACACCAGCTCAGCTCTACATTTTTCTGTCACTCTCTCAGAAGCTGAACCCAAGGCCTACGAGCTGCTCATGCTGAAACTGTCCCCTCCTTCCTCACTCCCCATCTTTGTGGCTGGAATTTACTGCTGCCCTGGCACCCCAGCCGCAGCAGTAACCAACTGTCATCCCTTGCCCAGTCAGGTGAACTATATGTCTTGGGCGACTTTAATCACAACTTGTCAGATCCCACCTTTAACAAAACCCAAACTGAGATATACGCGCTCAACCTTACCCAAACCATTCTGGAACCTACACGGTCAAACCATAAGTCCGGTAACCACTCCCTTCTTGAATGGGCGCTTACCTCTCATCCACACCGCGTCGTCAGCTCTGGCCTCCTCCCAGACTCCATTAGCGATCGCCACCTAACATACTTGGTCCGCAGAATCCACTGAGTTAAATCCCCTCCCAAATTTATATTTCAACGGTCATATAAATCCCTAAACCTCTCCCCTCTCCTGGAAGAGTTAGTTCTCTCCAACTGGGACCCAATCCTAAGTTGCTCTAACATGGATACTGCCCTCACGCACTTCAGGAACACCTTCCTCAGTGCCTGGGACAAACATGCCCCCCTGCACCGTGCTAGGGTCTGAGGGTCACACCTTCCCTGGATATCTTCCAAGCTAATAGCTTTCCAACAAGACCGTGACAGGGCATGGCGTACCTACAAATCCATGCTCCTCCCAGGTGACAATATCACCTACCGCATGCTCTGAAACAAATGCACAAAGGCCATCCGCATAGCTAAGGCTGAATACTTTAACAACACCCTAAACTCAAATCTTGGGAGGCCTTCTAAGTTCTGGAAAGTCATCAACTCCTTTTTCTCCCCCTAACAACAAATCCCACTCCTCTCCTTCTCACCCAAGGGACCCTACTCTCAACCCACTGACAGTAGTCTCCGAGTTCAATTTCTACTTCACTACTTGTGCTAAGACCCCTCTGGACTCCCTTCCTCCAGTAATCACACCCACTCCCCAGACAGCTACTCTCCTACTGCCTGGCCAGAACCCTTTCTCTTTCAGACATATCCCCCCCACTGAAACCTTAGATGCCCTTCGCTCCCTGAACACCACCAAAGGTAAATCTCCAGACGGCCTCGATAATAAACTCCTCTTCCTATCTGCTCCGGCCATCGCTACTCCCCTTGCTGCCCTGCTAAATCTTTCATTCACCACTGAGTCTCTCCCCTCAGAGTGGAAACATGCCACTGTCCTACCTCTACCAAAAGGAGGTGACCCTACCTCCGCTGCTAACTACCGCCCTATCTCCCTCCTCCCCACCCTCACCAAACTCCAGGAACACCTAGTACTATCACAGCTTGCCCACTTTCTCTCTGAAACAAACTTCTTCACACAGGACAGTTATGCTGATTATTTCAGGGGCAATGGTTTGAGATCAGTATTTACAGGCTGTCTGCAACTCCCAGAATTTTTCTTATAATGACCGGACACTCCATTTGTTCCGTGACCTTTCTTTTGCAATGCGATCCCATCGTAAGAAGTTTGATGGTATCAGGACCCTTCTCCATAGTCTCAGAGTAGTTCATGCTCTCCTGATGCCAGCATGGGGGTCACACCTTTCAGTATATAGACCCTCAGGAAGCAGGCAAAAAGGTAGAGGCCATTGAACATGAGTTTGCTACTGTTCCATTGCCAGATGACACCTCGGCAGAGGACTCTACCTGAAGGGCTAATGGGCTGATTGTTATGCCTCACTTTCCTGATTCTTTAGATGACTTTAATCACCATCTTCTAAAGGACTGAGGTTTGACTCTTAATTCCTTTTAAAGGAGATATGAAATGATTTTTACATAGTTAACTGCCCTTCCATCTTCCTTTCAATGCCAGTTATGTATTCTGATATGCTTTGATGATTTTTTGATAAATAAATAATCTAGCTTTGGGGTGCCCTCAGATCTACATAGAGACCCACTAGCCTCACCAGCTACTGCACTTGATATTCATATTTCTAAGACATTCTATGACATCAGAAACTCCCATTCCATGCTATTCATCTGAATGGCGTGGAATGAGAGTTTGTGATGTCATAGAATGTTAAGGCAGTATGAAAAGAGAGAACAGCAACTGCTGAGGAGAAAGGTATTCAGGGTAGTTACAAAGGCAACAAATTTAGATTATTAATTTAACAAGAAAGGTCAAAAACATATCAGAATTCTGGGTAGCCAATAAAAAAACAACTGGAGGGCATCTAGAGGTATAAAAAAACCATTTCCTATCACCTTTAAGGTTAAATAAAGGAGTACTTGTTTGCTCAGTATTATTTCTCTTAGCCCTAATTTACAATGAGTATTTAGGTATTATTTGTTCTCTGTTATAGTGGATGTTTCAGTTGTTTTGCCATACTATATAATGCAATCTATGTAGTAAGTGTGTGGGTTTTGTGGGGTGGGTATGGAGTGTTAACATTGCTGAGTTATTCTGCCCCTGTTTGGAATGGGATCATATCAGCCTTTAGTGTTGAGTTAAACCTCTTGGGTTACCTTTTACTTGGATGGTCGCCTCATTCCTACAAGGTGCAGCTATTTGGGACTTTAAGCCTGGACTATTTGGTACTACCCCCACCTTCTTACATCAGCCTATCTAGGCTAACCAGAATTTCTGTACTCCATTTCATGGCTCCTTATACTTAGTCTTGTATGCCTGGTAGGAAGCATAATCTCTATGTTGTTGTTTAGTTTAAGACAATAAAATATAAGTTTCAAAAAACAAATTAGTATGCAGTTTGACCCTGGATCTCAAAAGCAGACATTTGAGATGCATTTAAATTGCTACACATCCATCCTTCTCTGTGGCACTTATATGGCATTAAATGGGAAAATCGTTACCACTTCACCATTCATTTGACCTGTAGTTGCAAAAGCAGCACAAAATTATTCAATATGTTTTCCAAGATGCTTTGTTGGCTATTGCTCAACATTAATTGTCATCGTCCAGCTGTCATCCATCTCCTAGATGATTTCTTACTAATCGATCCATCTGATTCACCTCCAGCTGATGGCATTACTGCTCTCATCATCTTTTCCAGGAGTTAGTGGTGCCTCTGTCCAAAGAGAAAACTTTAGGACCATTTATGTCTATTGAATTTTTAGTCATCAAGCTGGATATGATACGCATGGAAGCCAGATTACCTCTGATAAACTGCTCAGGATTCAAGCACTAGTGGAATCTTTTTCCCTTCGTTCCTCCTGTACCAAACGTGAACTTCTTTCACTTCTGGCATATTGCAATTTTGCAATGCAAATTGTTCCACAAGACCATTCATTCAATTCCTACCTTCTGTCATTGGTCTCTTTGGTCTCCGAACTTCACCATCACATATCCATTACTGCCGCAGCCAAATCTGATTTAACTGTGTACTCCCACTTCCTAGCCTGTTGGAATGTATGTTCCATGTTCTGCAAAGAACCATCTCCCGATTTCCATCTCAGAATATACACCGATGCATCTCCTAATCCAAGGCATAAATTAGTGTCGGAGACTTGATTAGCGGCCTTCGCTAATCAAAGTAAAAAATGATTAGCAATTGGCCGAAGTTGATTAGCAATTACCAAAAATTCATATTTTTGCTCAAAACCCCATAAAATGTACTTATCTTGCTCTGTCTTGATAAAATACACATTTACACAAGTTTCTGAGACTGATACTGTTTTATTTAGCCATTCCCAGAGAAATACAGCAATTGTGCAGCAGCACAAATACATTCAAGAGCCAAGATAGGATGTTTGCCAAAGCAGACCGTGAATATTCGTAACCGTGAGCATGATCCATCGCGAGTCGTGACAAATTAAATAATGAACCCCTGCCCCAGCATAAAAACTGTGACTCTCTGAGTCTCTTAAATGTTCACTGCAGATGCAGGGCACATAAATATTGGGCAGAGTACAGATCATCTCTGCAAAAGCAGGGCACATTAACTTAGTCTTATTCTGTTCCCAAATGTTCACTGCAGACAAAGCAGTTGTCACATACCTCTGATAAACTGCTCAGGATTCAAGCACTAGTGGAATCTTTTTCCCTTCGTTCCTCCTGTACCAAACGTGAACTTCTTTCACTTCTGGCATATTGCAATTTTGCAATGCATATTGTTCCACAAGGCCGTTCATTCATTTCCTACCTTCTGTCATTGGTCTCTTTGGTCTCCGAACTTCACCATCACATATCCATTACTGCCGCAGCCAAATCTGATTTAACTGTGTACTCCCACCTCATAGCCTGTTGGAATGTATGTTCCATGTTCTGCAAAGAACCATCTCCCGATTTCCATCTCAGAATATACACCGACGCATCTCCTAATCCAAAGCATAAATTAGTGTCGGAGACTTGATTAACGGCCTTCGCTAATCAAAGTAAAAAATGATTAGCAATTGGCCGAAGTTGATTAGCAATTACCAAAAATTCATATTTTTGCTCAAAACTCCATAAAATGTACTTATCTTGTTCTATCTTGATAAAATACACATTTACACAAGTTTCTGAGACTGATACTGTTTTATTTAGCCATTTCCAGAGAAATACAGCAATTGTGCAGCAGCACACATACATTCAAGAGCCGAGATAGAATGTCTGCCAAAACAGACCGTGAATATTCGTAACCGTGAGCGTGATCCATCGCGAGTCGTGACAAATTAAATAATGAACCCCTGCCCCAGCATAAAAACTGTGACTCCCTGAGTCTCTTAAATGTTCATTGCTGATGCAGGGCACATAAATATTGGGCAGAGTACAGATCATCTCTGCAAAAGCAGGACACATTAACTTAGTCTTATTCAGTTCCCAAATGTTCACTGCAGACAAAGCAGTTGTCACATAGCAGGGCGCATTAACTTAGTCTTATTCTGTTCCCGGATGTTCACTGCAGATGAAGGGCACATAAGCAGGGTACATTAAATAAGTCCTGGTTCCCCCAATCTCTGCAAAGCAGGGCACAATACTTATTCTCTTTTTCTGTTCCCAAATTGTTCACCTGACTGCATGTGGGCACACAACTAGCAGGGCACACAGATCTCTGCAAAAGCAGGGCACATTAACTTAGTCTTATTCTGTTCCCAGATGTTCACTGCAGATGAAGGACACATAAGCAGGGCTCATTAATTAAGTTTTGGCTCCCCCAATCTCTGCAAAGCAGGACACATTTTACTTAGTCTCGTTTTCTGTTCCCAGATTCACTGCAAAGTCAAGAGCAGGGCACACAGCTTTACTACCAGGGCACATTACTTCTGGTTACTGAGATCTCAGCAGCAGGGCTGCTTACTCAGTATTATCTGTTCCCAAATGTTCACTGCAAAGATGCAGGGCACACAACATAGTAGCAGGGCACATTAAGTTCTGGTTCCCCCATAATCTCTGCAAAGCAGGACACATAGTCTTTATTCTGTTATCACGTGTAATTGTTCACTGTTCCCAAATTCACTGCAAGCAGGGCACACATTTAAAGTTCAAGGCAGGGCGACTCTTTCATGCCCTTTTTCTCCCACCATCCACAGTCCAGCTGTAGGCCTTGCCCATTCGTTGCCATTACGCCGTTCCCCCCCAACTGTGCCCTGAAGTCTGTGTGCTCCTCTTCCCTACTCCAGCTCCACGACCAAATGAACATTTTTTACTTGTTTTTCTGCTGAGCTCCACGATTCTGCTGTGCTCCTGCTCTCCTCTGAATCTGCCTGTCCCTTCGCCTCACCCTGTGATGCAGCCACCTGCTCTTCGCTCCATCCAGGTTGCCCCCCTGTGCCCTCTCGCGGTCTTGGCCAGGCCTTCTCCCTCCGGCTCCTCCTCGGTGTGGCCACCACTCCTCCCAGCCCCCAGCTTGTCTCCGACCACCTGCAAAACAAAAAGACACAATTAGTTAACTGGACAATGGAGCAACGATGATAAAAAAAAAAGTGAAATAAAATAAAACTCAACCTTTGGACTCCTGCTCAACCTCCCAAACATAGAAACATAGAATTTGACGGCAGATAAGGACCGCTTGGCCCACCCAGTCTGCCCATTTCCCTACCTACTGGATAAGCTGCAGATCCTAGTTAACCAGCAGCCTACTTCTTTCTACCCCAACCCCCCAGAATTGCCTTATGACTATCCCATGCATGCTTGAATTCCACCACTGATTTTGACTCCACAACCTCCTCCGGAAGGCCATTCCATGCATCCACAACCCTCTCTGTGAAAAAATACTTCCTTAAATTACCTCTGAGCCGCCCCCTCTATCTTCAAATTGTGCCCTCTTGTTCTTGCACACCTCTTTTTTTGAAAGATGCTACCCTCTTGGACTTTGTTGATTCCCTTGAGGTACTTGAAAGTTTCTATCATGTCCCCCCTCTCCCTCCTTTCCCCGAGGCTATACATATTAAGCTCCTTAAGTCTCTCTTCATATGTCTTCCGGTGCAGACCCTGCACCATTTTAGTTGCCCTCCTCTGGACAGCTTCCATCCTGTCTATGTCTTTGTGAGATTGGGTCTGCAGAACTGCACACAGTACTCCAGATGGGGTCTCACCAGCTGTCTGTACAGAGGGATAATAACTTCCTGTTTTCTACTGGTGATGCCTCTCCCTATGCATCCCAGTATCCCCCCAGCCCTCCTTGCTGCCTTCTCACATTGCTTGCCCACCTTTAGGTCATCTGATATGACTACCCCCAGGTCCC
This sequence comes from Neoceratodus forsteri, assembly GCA_016271365.2. NCBI lineage: Eukaryota > Metazoa > Chordata > Ceratodontiformes > Ceratodontidae > Neoceratodus > Neoceratodus forsteri. Next base: position 639,014,205 of record CM057450.1, on the reverse strand, counting down.
TTTCCATTTTTGTTGTTGTTAGTATCTCACCCCCCATTGTGTACCTTCCCTGGGTTTTTGTTTCCCAGGTGCATTACCTTGCACTTCTTAGCATTGAATCTAAGCTGCCATACATTTGACCATTCCTCTAACCTTGCCAAGTCCCTTCTCATCCTTTCCACCCCACCCTGTGCATCAACTCTCTAGCAGATCTTAGTGTCATCTGCAAAGAGACATACTTTCCTTCAGTCCTTCTGCAATGTCGCTTATAAAGACATTGAAGAGGACTAGTCTAACCTGAACCCTCGGTACCCGCTAGTAACCCTCCTTTCTTCTGAGTGGACTCCATTTACTATTACCTCTGTGTCCTATTCTCCAGCCAATTCTTTACCCAGGCTGTCATCTTGGGACCCACTCCAGGCTGGCTAACTTATATATTAATCTTGTGTGTGGACTGTGTCAGATGCCTTGCTAAAAGTCTAGGTAGGCCATGTCCACAGCCCCTCCTGATCTACTACTTTGGTCACCCAGTCAAAGAAATCTATCAGATTCGTCTGGCATGACCTTCCGCTGTGAATCCATGCTGCCTAGGGTCTTGTGCCCTCTGGCCTCTAGATACTTGACAGTTCTTTCCTTTAGAAGTGATTCCATCATTTTCCCTATCACTGAGGTTAAACTAACAGGTCTATAGTTTCCTGCTTCTGCCTTGCTCCCACTTTTGTGAAGGGGAATCACATCTGCCCTCCTCCAGTCCTCGGGTACCACCCCATCCTCCCAATGCCTGCTTCCTCTTCTGGGTGCACTGCAAAAGGACTCAGTTACGTGTCTCCCGCATGGAGACCAGGTGGGGGGCAGGAGCATCACTGGACCAATCAGGGAACAGCTTGGGGTTCATGGGCCGGGGCGTGGAGGAGGAGGGCAAAAAATGGATACCAGAACAAAAATAAATTAAAGTGTCAGTGCCCAATAAGGCACTTTTACAGGACCCAGGACCAACTGGCAGTGATTAGCAATAACTGCTAATCATTGCCAGATTTGACTCATTTTTGGCCGATCTTGTGTTGCAAATTGCGATGCGAACCCACTTATTTTATGCCTTGTAATCGTGGTTTTGCAGCCATTTTCAAGCATTCTTGGTTTGCGGCTCCTTGGCCTCATATACGCACTGTTCGAGACTTTTCCAAAACATCTCCTTTATTCAAAATTTACCCTATCATAGCTGCTGCATTTGCATGTGGCCATCTTTGGTCTTTGCAGACCACCTAAATTTTTTCTAATAATTAACCTGTCAAAAACACACTTTGCAGGTCAGGCCCTCTGCTCCCACAGTGCCAACCTCAGAGTGCAATAGTGTGAACAGGTGACAGACAGGGTAACCCTCCTGTCTGTTTTGGGTCCAAATTACATATTAGCCTCGAGTTCTGGAGGGATTCAAACTGTGAACCTTATGCTAGCATACCCAATTAGCAGGTTCAGATAATATTCTCTTCGGGGGGATGCAATATAATCTTTCACCCAAGGGCACCCAGCCAGGTATCCAAAATGAACCCTTACAACTCTGTATGAGACCTAGGTATATTCTTACCTTTTACAAGCTTAGTAACATCATGCAAGCCCTTAATAGCTGTCAGACTTAAACACAGATTCAGCATCACATGCAAAAGAACTGAGGAGAAACACAGGCAGTATTAAAGAAAATGTAGTTTACTAAAAATTGTAAAACAGGAGAAATAAAATACAGAACAACTTATATTATTGGCTTACACACTCAAAAGAAAAAAATGGGAAGTTATAGAACACAAACTCCTACCACAATACTAAAGTTTTTCCTGTCTGGTTGTTACCCTTTAAGTGCTTTCAAATCCAGAGAGTTAAAAATCTCTGAGAGTCCCAAATGATATGACACACATTTCCCAGATGCATGTTTCATTTCAGCCTCCCTCTCCCCACCCCTTTTTGGGGAGGTCAGCTAGATCCTCTCTTAGAGTTAATTCTAACATAATTTTCTGCAAGGAGGTATTTTAATTAATGTGAACATCAGAAAAAAGCCCCTTCCCAAATATGACAGTCTTTGATCAAATACTTCTCTTTGAATTTAACAATCCCACCACTCTGTCACTAATTCTCAGCTAGGTGATAAAAGTCATACAGGATCAGCCAAGTGACTTTCCTTCCTGCTAGGTCATAAAATTCATATTTAGTTTTCACTTCAAAAGCATGAGCAGGTTATAAAAGGTCATAAACTATCCCTCTGGAAGGAAGGCAGTTAATTATGTTCCCTCTGGACTTTTTCACATCCTGCAGCTTTTGCTGCACTGAAACCTTTTGGGGTCAAAGGTCACTCACTGAAGCACGGGCTCACTTGGGTGCCAGCAGACAATCATAGACCATTTATTTATATTACAAATATCATACAGTAACCATAAGCAGATGGCAGAGCGTCACATAACCCAGTATGGATATCATAAATAAAGGCAGGTCTTCATCCCAATCCATCATGTTGTTCATGCAGAGGCTGACTTGGTTATCATTGTCCCACAATTTCACCATGAAATTTTTCATATCCCTGGCTATGCAAACAAACCTGCTAATTTACTGTCTCGATTTCAGTTCCAGGAATTCCATTGCATCTGTCCTTCAGCAAATTTAGCCATGACCTCTCCTCCTCAATTCACCAATCTCATCATGAGTTAGTATTCTGCCATCAACATGCTGAAGTCATTATGTGGTCAGTCATTGCTCCTACTACTTGAGCAACTTATACCACTGCCTGGAAGAAATTTTCCTCATTTTGCACCTTCGAGTCAATTCATCTAAGTTCTTTCTCCGTAGATTATATCCTGGCATTTATAACCTTTTGCTACCAATACTTGAAGTTATCATTCGGGACCATTAAATAATACCTATCCGGAATTCAATATTTTGTAGATCAGTTGAATTCATGAATGTCTTTAGTCCTATTCCATGCTTCAGTCAAACTCCTCCTATTCAGAATTCATAGAGCATCTCGATCAAATGCTCCTAAATGATTACCTATTGAAGGATCTATATTTCACAAATTGTTGGATTTACTGTGCACCAGCCGACTGGCTAAATTGCCAAAGAGTTCATCCAAGGGAAGGGACCTGAACCCAGAGGTGATCGAACTCCAGTACAGAAAGTTTGGCTGTCCTCAGATCGAGCTCTTTGCACAGAAGTGTAATGCTCAGGTTCAGAGATTTTTCAGTTGGTATTAATGTCCTCAGGCAGAGGTGTTGTACTCCATGCCTCAGCAATGGAATTTCAGTGGAACGTACTTCTTTCCTCAACTTCCGCTGGTGCCCAAGGTACTGCAAAAAAATCAGAGAGTTAAGAGGAAGCTTCCTCCTGATATCTCCAGAGTGGTCAAGAAGGCCATGATCCTCTGACCTAGGGAACTTAGCCCAGCAGGCTCCATTTCCACTCCTGCTTTGCAGTGATTTTCTTGGACAGGACCCCATTCTGCATTGAAACCCAGAGGTGATTCAGTTGGCAGCTTGGCTCCTGAAAGGAGGAGACTGAAAGCAGGGTTTTCCTAGAAAGTGATAGACAACCTAACAGCCTCCAAGAAAATTTCCGCATCAGTGACCTATGACTGAGTGTGGAACACGTTCTCCGTTTGGGTCAGAAATAATGGTATCTGACTGTCTAAGACTACGGTCCTACAGATTTTGGATTTTTTGCCTGCAGGAATGGGCAAGGGCCTAGCATTGAGTGCCTTACAGGAATAGGTGCCTGCATGTTGAGCACTGTTCGGAACATCCATGGGTTCATGAGAAAAGGAAACGGGAGTAGTGGTGCACTGACTAGGAAGGGGAGGCAGTGCTAAGTAAGGTGGTCAGCCTGACTAGACACAGAAAACAAAAAACTCAGCACTCATAGACACAGGAGACAGAGGCAGTAAATGCAAAGTGATTTATTGTGGCAGCAGTAGACCAGATAGATACCCTCAGCCCCAGCGCTTCAACCCCAAATGGGGTCTTTATCAGGGGGTGGGTCTCTGTCTTCTGTGTCCACAAGTGCTGAGTTTTTTGTTATCCATGGGCTCATACCTAGTAACCAACTTGGATGGGATTAATTTCCTCAGGGCAGTTAGCAGAAACCGACTGTCCGTTAGGTCTCCGGTACCACTGTGGGATTTGAACTTGGTGTTACACAAACTTTGTAGATCATAGAAACAAGGAAACATAGAAACATAGACTTTGACTGCAGATAAGGGCCGCTAGGCCCATCTAGTCTGCCCATTTCCCTACCTACAGGATAGGCCGCAGATCCTAGTTAACCAACAGCCTATTTCTTCCTACCCCCCACAAGAATTGCCTTATGTCTGTCCCATGCATTCTTGAATTCTCCCACAGTTTTAGACCCCACAACCACCTCAGGGAGGCTGTTCCATGCATCCACTACCCTCTCTGTGAATAATACTTCCTCACATTGCCCCTGAACCACCCTCCTTATATCTTTAAATTGTGTCCCCTTGTTCTTGCAAGTCTCTTTTTCTGAAAGATGCTACCCTCTTGGACTTTGTTGATTCCACTGAGGTACTTAAAAGTTTCTATCATGTCCCCCCTCTCCCTTCTTTCCTCAAGGGTATACATATTAAGCTCCTTTAGTCTGTCCTCATACGGCTTCTCTTGCAGACCCTGCACCATTTTAGTTGCCCTCTTCTGGACTGCCTCTATCCTGTCTATGTCCTTGCGGAGATGGGGTCTCCAGAACTGAACACAGTACTCCAGATGGGGTCTCACCAACTATCTGTACAGAGGGATAACAACTTCCTGTTTTCTGCTGATGATGCCTCTCCCTATGCATCCCAGTATACCCCCAGCCCTCCCTACTGCCGTCTCACATTGCTTGATAACATTAAGGTCATCTGATATGATTATCCCCAGGTCCCTTTCCTTTTTTGTTATTGTTACTACCTCCTCACCCATTGTGTATTCTTCCCCTGGGTTCTTGTTTCCCAGGTGCATTATTTTGCACTTCTTTGCATTGAATCCTAGCTGCCATACTTCTGACCATTCCTCCAACCTTGCCAAGTCCTTTTCATCCTTTCCACGCCTCCTTGTGTATCAACCCTGTTGCAGATCTTTGTGTCATCTGCAAAAAGGCATACTTTCCTTCAGTCCCTCTGCTATGTCACTGATGAAGACATTAAAAAGGACTGGACCCAATACTGAACCCTGCGGTACCCCACTAGTAACCCCCTTTCTTCAGAGTGGACTCCATTTACAATTACCTTCTGTGTCCTGCTGTCCAGCCAATGTTTTACCCAGGCTACCACCCTGGGTCCCACTCCCAGGCTGGTTAATTTGACTATTAATCTTTTGTGTGGGACTGTGTCAAATGCCTTGCTAAAGTCTAGGTAGGCCATGTCCACAGCCCCTCCCTGGTCTACTACTTTGGTCACCCAGTCAAAGAAATCTATTAGATTCGTCTGACATGACCTTCATAAAGGAAATGTGAAAGGAAAATGTGCTCTCCACTGGGATTTGAACCCAGGCCCCCAGCATTCCATGCTGTGCTCTATCCTCTGAGCTATGGAGGAACTCAGAAATCAGCAGGCCTTAGTCTTCCCTTACAGGCCCACACATTCCATTCAATGTATTGCGTAAGCCAGCAACCAGGCATGTCAGAAACACCAATCAACTTCTCAGTGCAGTAAACCACTGCAAGGCAATTCTTTTTAAATGATGAAAGAAATGTGAAAGGAAAATGTGTGCCCTCCACTGGGATTTGAATCCAGGCTCCTAGCATTCTGTGCTGTGCTCTAACCTCTGAGCTATGGAGGAACTAAACAAGCATTTGTCAATGCCGAATGTTTGCTTGCTGGCATTGGCAGTGGTAGTGTAGAAGTTACAGAGCTGCGTAATAGGAATGGCAGTGAAGTATTGAACTGAAGCCAACCCCACCACCACCCTGCAGAGAGTGACAGGCATTGGGGTATGCCTTTGGGTCGTCAGGCATAACGGCCATGCCATTTCACCACACCCCACCCTGCAGACACTGACAAGTATCACGGTGTGCCTTGGGGTCTTTGGCCCTTATGCGCACCCCATTCCATCAGGAAATACGGTGAGATGGGGGCGGTATAGGAGAATGGGGTGAACTTTGGGGCCGAAGAGTCCAAGGCATACCTCGATGCCTCTCACTGGCTGCAGGGTGTGGAATAGTATGAGCATTACAGGTAAGAATCCCAAGTCACACCCCTGATGCCTGTTATTCTTTACAGGGTTGGGCGTTATGGTTGGAAACCCTAATACCTCAGGCATTCGTTGGTATTTTCACTCCAAATTTTCAACATGGTTTTTTTGTGACCCCACCTCATGAACAGTGGCAATATCAGTTTGTTAGCGAAGCTGCTTATGCACAGCGACTCGACGTTTAGCACCACAGGTGCAAAACATTCCGAACAGGATGTAAAAAATGACAGCTGTACTGTTCATGGGGAGGTGTAAAAAATGGCAATGTTGCAAATCTGCAGTAAAAATATTTTAAAAAATGGTGAAGTCACGAGCGTACATAGAAACTGTGCAACGCACACCCGTAATATAATTAGTTTGGGGATTTTTTTTACAGCGATTGTCAACTCAGGCATTTTGGGACCTCCGATCATGAACAGTGTCACTGTGATTTTCTTTACCTGTCCCGAACAATGATTTCCCACAGCGACCACGCATCTCTGCGCTGAAAGTGTGAAAACACATTTGACCATGTTGTGAAAAATGACAGCTGTACTGTTCATAAGGAAGGTGGAAAAATGCCACTGGTGAAAATCTGGACTGAAAATATTACAAAGTCATGAACTTACAAAGGTGCGTGGAAACTGCGTAATGCTCTTTCGTAACACAGTCATTTTATGGACTTTTGTCACCAGATTTTCAACATAGCCATTTTAAGATCTCTGCTCATGAACAGTGTAACTGTGATTTTCTTAATCTGTCCCAAACATTGCTTTGACCCGACTGCACCATTGTGCCTACATGTGCAAAAACACATTTTGGGCGACGGAAAATGGCAGCTGTACTGTTCATAAGGAAGTGTAATAAAATGGCAATGTTGAAAATCTGGAGTGAAAATATTAAAAATTCGCAAACTTAGGAGCGTGCGTAGGAACTGCGCAATGCACGCTGGTAAAACAGTCATTTTTAGAAATTTTTTCACCAAATTTTCAACATAGCCATTTCAAGACCTCTGCTCATGAACAGTGTCACTGTGGTTTTCTTAATGTGTCCCATACATTGATTTTGCACACCGACTGCGCCATTGTGCGCTACATGGGTGAAAACATGTTTTGGGCAAGATATGACAAATGACAGCTGTACTGCTCATAAGGAAGTGTAATAAAATGGCAGTGTTGAAAATCTGGAGAGAAAATATTGAAAATTCGCGAACTTATGAACGTGTGTAGGAACTGTGCAACGCACGCTCGTAAAACAGTCATTTTTAGGAATTTTTTCACCAAATTTTCAACATAGCCATTTTAAGACCTCTGCTCATGAACAGTGTCACTGTGATTTTCTTAATGTGTCCCATACATTGATTTCGCTACACCGACTGTGCCATTGACGCTACATGGCGGAAACACGCTGGGTGAGATGTGAAAATGACAGCTGTGCTACTCATAAGAAGGTGTGGTAAAATGGCAATGTTAATCGAATTAATATTGAAAATTCGCGAACTTCTACAGCATGTGAGGAACTGCACAACGCACGTTCAGAACACATCTGCCCACCCACCTCAAAATAGGCCTTTGAGAGCCCACCCTATGAACACTGGCAGTATCGTTTCAGTAATCAGTCCCAAAAGGTGATTTCAGCAGTGATCATAAATCACCTTCGGCCCGAATAACGCCATGACAGTGACAGCATTCATGAGAAGGGGTCCCAAAACCCCATGTTGAAAATTTGGTGCAAAATTCCAAAATGCCTGAGATATGCAGCAAAGTTGAAAAACCCTATCTATCCCATTATACAGCTTACGGCACTTCCTCAGTTGGCGGTCGGCTTTGAAAGAGTGCAGGCGATGTTCCTGGTCCACAGTCGTCTGCCCGAGGTCGGGTAAGTATGGGGTGAGGGGTGTGGGGAGGCAGGGTGCGCAGTGGGTGGGTGCGGGTTGTGGGAGGGGCAGTGAGAGCGCCGAGGACAGTTTTTGTTGCAGGTTTATTGTGGTTTTTACTGAGGCAGCGAGGGGCGTTTGCCATGCTGGGGTGGGCTCCCAAGCGTGGCAGTTGAAAACTCTTGGGGGCTGGAGCCGACGAGGATTGGGCACCTGTCAGCTATAACATTTGCCATGCTGGGATGGGCTCCCAGCGTGTACCTAGATAACTTGGGGGAGACAGTGGAGCCGGCCAGAGTTGGGCACCCGTGTCGGTGCTAGCATCTGTTGCCATGCAGGGGTGGGCTCCCAGCGTGGCACCCTGTACTGGAGGGGACAGTGGAGCCGGCGGAAGTTGGGCACCCCGTCAGCCTACGAGTGTGTGCATGGGGGCAGCACTCAGTGTGCGTGTGTGTGTGTGTGTGTGTGTGTGTGTGTAGGGGGAGCACACATGAGCAGGCGATATCTTATCGCTGCTCACTGAAGCATAGCTCCCCCTTTCAACTGTACTCCACTGCATTTTGGAGCTGTCATAGACAGCTCCAGCAGGCATTGGAGAACTGCGGCCGCGCCTGCAAACACACTGCCTGAATTGGAAGAGGGCTGCCACACCTCCGAAAACTCGGATGATGGCACTGTGTTTCTTGCACATGCGTGCAAGCAAACATAAAAATCAGTAGGCCTTAGTCTTCCCTTACAGGCCCACACATTCCTGTCCCAAACAACAGTTCTGCTTCACTTGGCTGCATGTTTCCTTCCCATTCGTCGATAAAAATTTTCAGTTTGCTTGGCTCCCAGAATGAGAAAGTGGCCCACTCCATCTTCACATGCATGGACGCAGGGTATGCCAGGATGAACTCATTTCCTCTCTCTCTGAGCATGTCCATGCCTGGATTGAATTGCTGCCTTTTCCTTTGCACACGCTGTGATAGGTCTTGATGGATAGTTAACCTTGCACCCTCAAACATTAAGCCCTTTTTAGCCCGATATGCTGCCATGATTGCTTGCCTGTCACCAAAATGGTGCATGTGAAAAATTATCTGCCTTGATGGTTGGGTGGCCTCGGGGCTAGCGCATGGTGTGCCCATTCAATCTTCAGGCGACCATTCTTAACCTCCATCCCCAACAGCTTTGGGGGGGGGGTAACTGCACAAAACTCCACCACACTATTGCCCTCTTTCCCCTCCAGCAGGTCCCATAACTGAAGGTTGCTTCTCCAGTTATAATTTTTATGATAATCAATGACGTCTTTCAGGGTCTCCAGCTCCTTTTCCACATGTGCAAGCTTCTCTGGGAGCATGCTAGTTGAATCCTTGACATCAGATACCCGTTGTTCTAGCTCAGAGATTCTTTTTGAGTGCTGGCCTAGTTCCGAAGTCAGACTAGTTATTTTGCTTTCGAATTGGTTGAGTCAGGGACTCAGGCCTTGCAAGACCTGCTCGGTGACTGTTTTGTTCAGCAATGCTATTTCTGCCGCTGATAGTGAGAAGGGCCCCATGTTAGCACTTGGCTTGGCATCTGGAGCTGCGCTTTTCTTCATTGCCTTGCCTGCTTGTCGGGTCTGCTTTCCCGAGAGTAGGTACTCGTCCATCTTCAGAAGCTTTCCCCACCTGCTCTAATTTTAAAATTGTAATGTTTTTCTGGCAAATACTAAGTTTTATTCCCGTTATGGAGCGGCGCTGTAGAGAGTCACATCTTGTCAGTTCAGCTGCTCATTAGTGCCCCTCTATTCAAGTTTTTTTGAAAAATACAATTAAAATATTTCTTTGGCAAAAAGACTACACAAGCTACATTAGCTGCACAAGTTACTAACATGGAGTTTATAGAAGACACTGTGGATGTTGTGGAGGGCATTGATCTGGTTCTGACTGAAATGTCCAGCACTCAGAATGTACAGGAACGAGGGGATTCGAACACTGTTGTGTTGGGAAATGACTTTAACTTGGACAATATAAGTGAAGATTTCTTGGAAGAATTACTTAATGAAGGTCGTGATTTAGAAGGCACAAACTATTTGAGTAGAGACTTAAATGAACAAGAAAATGATCTTTTGATGCCTGCATCTGCTGAAATAACAAACAGACTTCATAGCTGAATCAATCTACAAAGATAGGAAACAGCTATTTAAGGGTAGATCAGTTTTCTCACCCAAAGTCTATAATCCTGCGATCACAATGTTTGAAAAAATAGTTACAGGCAGGTGACTGACTTGATTTCTATGCTGGTTTGTCTGCTAGGTATAATTTGGTGTCAGTGGGCTTAGCCGGTCAACAAAATTCAAATAAAATACAAATAAATTTAACTAAAATAGAAAATGCAGGGACCTGATGCAGTGCAATGAAGTGATGATTAAACAGGCAGAAATGTAGTGGTACTAAATAGAGACCATTACAATAGAATAGTTTATGCATTGTTAAATGTTGAAACTAATTACATGAGACTGCCTGATAATCCCACTTCAGAATATAAGAAGGAATTGTACCATCTCTTACAGAGGGCATTGATAGAAAAGGCCATTTCAGAAGATGGATACAAATATATTTTGAATGAATTTCCTGTTACACCAGGACTAGGCATACTTCCAAAGGTCCATAAAAATATCAGTGACCCTCCTGGTAGACCCATTATTTTTGGAGTTAATTCTATATCAGAGAGACGGGGAAAGTACATTGACTATTTTCTGCAAAAACATGTAGTGGGTTTAAAAATCTACTTGAGGGATACCACTGACCTGCTGAGTAAGTTGTCCAACATTACATGGGATGAGAGTTATGTCTGGTTGGGCATTGACGTGGAGGCACTTTACACCTCCATTAAACATGAACGGGGACTACAGGCCTGTCACTATTTTTTGGAAAAAGATGAAGCAGGTGGTGCAATCCCAACTGATTTCATTTGATCAGGTTTAGAATTCATTCTAACACATAATTATTTTGAATTCAATGGGGACCACTTCTTACAAACTTGTGGCACCACAATGGGGGCCTCTATGGCATTCTGCAGGGACTGGTGCTTGACCCGATGCTCTTCAACATATTCATTAGTGACATTGCTGATGAACTGAAAGGGAAGGTCTGCACGTTCACAGATGATACAGAGCTCGGTAACAGGGTGGATACACAGGAAGGAGTCTCGGGTATGGAGACAGATCTTTGAAAGCTAGAGGAATGGTCCAGTTGAGATTCTATGCCAAAAAGTGTAAGGCAGTGCAATGCACTTGGAGAAGAGGAACCCAGGAAACATATGTCCTAGACTGGCAGTAATTAGAAGAGACAAAGCTGGAACAGGATCTAGGGTTTATGATAACAGATGATTTAAAGGTAGGAAAGCAATGCTAAAAAGCAGCACTAAAGGCAAGCATCATCCTTGGATGCATAGGTAGGGGTATTACTAGCAGAAAGCATGAGGTAATCGTCCTGCTCTATAGGTCCTTAGTGAAGCCACACGTAGAGTACTGTGTACAGTACTGGAGGCCCCATCTGCAAAAGGATGTAAACTGGCTGGAATCCGTGTAGAGGAGAGTCACCAAGATGATGCAGGGTTTGCACCATGAACCTTGTGAAGCTAGGCTCGCCCAGCTGAGTCTATTCTCCCTAGAGCAGAGAAGGAACAGTGGGGACATCATAGACACATTTAAATTTGTTAAAGGGATAAACGCAGTACAAACTGGAAACCTCTTCCAAGAGAGTAGAACTGTGAGTACAAGGGGGCACAGCTTGCGACTGATAGGCAGTAAGTTCAGAACAAATGTTAGAAAGTACTTTTTCACCAAGAGGGTCGTGGACCCTTGGAACAGCCTGCCACAGGATGTAGTGGCAGCAAAGACAGTCGGGCAGTTCAAACGGGCATGGGATAGTCAGCGTAGTCACCTCAGCAAGTTCAGTAGTTAAGGGGGGTAGATATCTTGGGCAGACTAGATGGACCACATGGTCTCCTTCTGCTGACAAATTCTTATGTTTATGGCCCCATCACATGCAAACTTGATTCTAGGTAAATGGGAGGAATTAGTGGTGCTTAATAAACACACTAACCCATTTCTGAATATAATAGCCTTTTGGACTGGCCCAGTGGCGCTGAGGGTTGAGGCACTGGATGCCACATCTTCCGCTACGCCGATGACCCAGGTTCGGGAATGGACCAGGTCATTGGGGGTTAGTTGGGGAGGAAGCATTGAGTGTCCCAATGGATGCGGTCCTCCTCTGGGGAGGGGGGCTACCAGGCAGCGGACGCGCCCATAGCATTACTGCCTGTGGAAGCACGGGCAGCAGAGCACAATGGCTCCTCAGGAGTTGGTGGGAAGGCGCTGGGATTTTGACTTATGGCGCGCCAGCATGCCATACAACTGGGTGTAAGTCCTTCACATCAGATTCACAGGGGTAGGTACAATAACAGGAGAAAACCAATGGCAAAAATCTCCCTGGTAGCGTGCGTCATGGCGCTGGGTTCCAGTGGGGAGCCCAACTGACAGATTTCGGAGGAAAGTGAGTTCCTCGGGCGAGACCAAGGACAAGTTAAAAAAATAGCCTTTGGCACCATTATTGCTGACACTGTTTGCATATGGTGGGCTATATATCAGAAGCTGAAGAATTCATAATGTGGCTTAATGCTAATGATTTGAACTTGAAATTTACACATGTGCTGGACAAAAACAGCCTGAATTTTTTGGATGTCACACAGCACAGTTCCACTACCGGTAATCAAAGGGCTGAAACTGCTTGCTATAGGAAATCTACTGCTACAGATTCAGTATTACACGCCAGTAGTGCTCATCCAACAGCCATAAAAAAGTCAGTGCCCTATAGCCAGTTCCTGAGGCTCAGGAGAAACTGTAGTAATAGAGAAACATTTGAAAAACAAGCAGATGAATTGAGAGAGAGATTTGTAGATAGAGGGTATGATTTGGGTCCATTAAATGAAGCCAGACATAAAGCATCCACTCAGGACTGCTTAAAAGTTCAAAGGGGGGATCAAAAGGCAGAACTATGTCCTGTCACTTTCATGACAGAAATGTTTTTTTCCTGTGCATACTTTTCCTCCCAGGCGCACTGGGGGCAGGAACTCCATCCCGCTCCACCCATCCGCCAGCCCGACCGCCCCAACCATCCCCATGACCCCCCCAAAGATTACCCCCCTGTGCCAGGGCCAGGAAGGAAGCTACCTCCCTCCCTGGAACACAGTCCAGATCTGGGGAGGCCACGACAGCAGAACAGGGGCTGGATCTCATAGAGACTCCAGCTGCCATTTTCCACTTTTCTGTGCCCCTCTGGCATACAAGGTGTAGCGTGCATGAGTGGGGACACATGCATGTTATGCCCACTGGCTGCTGGTCTCCCTGCCCGCATCGCCCAGCAGAGGGCAGTCAACAGGTGGGATGATGATCCCTCCATCCCCAAGAGAGGAGAGCAGCCCTCCAGGTGCTCAATCCTCTCTCGCCCCTGCCGACCCCCGATGGCACTGGCTCATTCCCAGACCCAGGTCACTGGCGTGGCGCAAGGTGTGGTATTCCAGCGCCTCAACCCTCAACGCCACCAGGCCACATGACAGAATTTATTGACTAATCTGGTAAAGTAGGGAACATTATTTTTCGGATTTGGCATGTACTAATGGGTGATGAGGTAGTGGAAACAAGTGTGGGACCTAAACCACGAGTTAGTTTTAGACGGGACTCCAACTTACATGATAAAATTGTCCACAATAGATTAAAATCAGAAACTGAAAAAACAGACTTTAGAAATTGGTTGCCTGAAAGTCCAAAGGGAAGCTTTAAGTGTCACAGGTGTGTTTGCACACAAGGGAAAACTTTTGTACATCCTATATAAATAACAGAGAGGTAGAAATTAGAGAAGTCTAGCACCTGTGATACTCCCTTTATTGTGTAGACATTGTGGTGCTCCTGTGGACTGTATATCTAGGAAAAAACAACCGCAATTTAAAGACCAGAATACAGGAGCATATAAGGAATATTGAGAATCAGAGACTGGACACTCCAGTTGGGACTCATTTTTACAATGCACGTATATCTAGTTCAGAGACTTTGAAATTCATGGGACTAGAGCAAACCCAGATTTGGTGGGGATAGACAGAACTTGCTACTTAAACATGAGAGCTACTGGATATTTATGTTGGACACAGTTAGGCCAAAGGGACTTAATAAACAGTGTGATTTACTGACAAGTATTTTTTTGCTTTCTGTTGTCTCTCCCTTTCTTTCTCTATTTCTCTTCAACAAGTTGCTGCCTTACTGCGTTTAGAAAGAGGACCTATACATATAGATCCCCTAAGTCATTGGGATGTGATTTGGGTGATCATATGCTACTGTAGCTGTAACACTATGGCCCAGATATTCAAAAGGGTTGCGCCATGCGCAATAGGGTTGCGCCTGCGCAAGTCCGAACTTGCTCCACTCAGCAGGAGGCAGTTGCACCACAGAAAACAGGCTGAGCAACAGCGCAATGCAAATGAATGCATGCTGAACTGGAGGGGGAGGAACCATGCATAAACTGCACAGCCCGATATTCAGCCGGGCTGTGCAGAGTTGTGCAGGCCCAACCCTCAACCTGCGCCTGCACAACTTTGAGCCAAAAAAAAAAAAGGCTTAAGTTGAGGGCCACCCACAGGTGAGCTGCTGCATTGCAGGGCGCAACACAGCAGCTGCCACCTGTGGCTGGCCCCAACCCTCCCTATGCCCCCTGCAGCCTGATCGCCGGCCAGGCGACTGTAAATCCACCACCACCCCCACTGGCCCGATCGCGAGCATAGTTTAATCCCCCCCACCAGCCCGATCGTGGGCAGTAGTGGCTTAAAACAAACCCCACCCTCCCGAATTCATCCCTGGTGGTCAGTGGACCGAAAAGCCCGATCGCGGGCAGTGAGTGTGTAATAAACCCCCTCCGTATTAATCCCTGGTGGTCCAGTGGCACATCGATCGCGGGATGTAAAATTGAACAAACCCCTCCCCGAACATAGCCCTGGTGGCTGGTACCCCCCACCCACAAAGCCCCACCACCGCTCCCCCACAGCGGTGGCGGCAGCATCCACCGCCTGCCGCCGCCGACCGACTGCCCGGTAGGGCTGCGCCCATTGGTGCAGAGAAAGAGCCAATGGGCATGCAGCCCATACCGTATGACAGTCAGATTTGTGAATGAATACTTCCATTCACAAAACTGGACTATCATCTTCCAATATGAAGCTGCAACCCGGTAGCTCTTTCTCTGCACCAACAGCGTGCCAACCCGAACGATCGGCAGCGAAGCTGACAGCAGGCAAGACTGCTACCGCCCGCTGCTGAAAAGCGAGGTAACAAAACTGTATGAAATGAAAAGTGAAAGACACACTAGCCACCAGGGCTATGTTAAAGAAGGTATTCAACATCACGTCATGAATAAAGACGTCTCACCTAACCACCAGACAAACCAGGAGAGAAACAATACACTACTGCCAGCGATCAGCTTTCAATCCCTAATTCAAGAATAGAACCGAGAAGCAATACACACTACACCACTAGCGGGCTTCTGATCACTAGGCCCCGAGAGGGATGGTCGGGAGGGTTTGTTTAAGCCACTACTGCCCGCGATCGGGCTTTTAGTCCACTGGACCACCAGGGATACGCTGGGGGCGGGGGAGCCTGTGCTGCCCGTGATCGGGCTGGTGGGGATTAAACTGTGCCCGCGATCGGGCCAGTGGGGGGGTGGTGGTGGGATTCTACACTGTTCGCCACGATCGGGCTGCAGGGGCGTCGGTTCCTGATGGCTGCTGCCTGGCGGGGCGCCAGGCGCCAAGTCCTCGGGGATCGGCGCACCTGCCATCTTAATGGCATGCAAATGGGGCCATAATCAGATGCAAATACCCCCCCGCCTTGCATAGTTAACAAGCCCCCATTTGCTATATCTGCTGAATATGGGGATTTGCGCATGGCGCTAATGGTACTGCGCCACCCGCCAAGTTGAATACTCCACTCTGACAACTTGCGATGGCGCGAAGTTCCACTCGCCATGTACAGTGGCTGTGGTTAGGTGATATTCAAAGGAGCGCCTGGCGACCCAACTCCTTTGAATATCGCTCTGGACACACCCCTGCGCAACTATTTTGTGCAGCGCAAGGGCTTGCGCCACAAAATAGCACAGTTTGAATATCCAGCTCCATTTCTCTAAATGTGGATTCATTCTTTGTTGTTGTCTTAGGTGCTGCTGAGAGTTTAAATATTCTAGTTTGGAACAGAAGTAAAGTCAGGTATTATAATATTTAAGTGGGTTGATGGAGTTTTTTTCTACATTTTTTTTTCATATTTGTGAGATTTTATATGTATATTAATCATAAGAGGGTCCTTGTACTTAATAAGAATTTTTCTGGGATTTTACATACAGTATATTACTAAGTCTGTGTAATATCACAAATGCAGAACTTGTTATTAACTTATGTACCCCTTTCTAATTGCTGAATACCCCTTTTTTTCTTATATAAATGTTAGAAAACTTTTTATATATAGTATGATATTGATTAAACTCTGATACCTTTTTATATATATATATATATATATATATATATATATATATATATATATATATATTAGTTCACTGTTTATGTATATGTAAATTATATTTGTATAGCACTTCTTGCACATTTTGATGATGTCATCCCAAACTGGCTGTTTAATGGACGCTGACTCACTGCTGGATCCCCCCCCCCGAGGAAGGCTGGGCTAGCTGAAGCACCGGGAAAGCCTGCAGCTCGAGCATTCTGACCAGCGGACCAGCATACCATTAGATCTGATATTGGGCATTTTGCCACTTTCAGGACTGTGCATACAGCATCTAATGAAATTCTGCTTTGTGAGGCTGTGTCTGCTTACGTTTATAGCCAATTGGAATTTTTGAGCACTTTATATCTTTTGCATTTTCACTACTCGTTTTGTGTGCCATGTCTCCTTGAGTGCTGCACTTGTTGGGAAGAAATGCTTAAGGTGTTGGGGCTGGCTGCCCTTTGGTACAAGGCACTGTACTCTGGACACGGCATTCTCCAGGAAGCTTCCATGTAAACCAGGAGATTTGCCTGCCATCGTTCTGCCGGAAGCTGGCAAATCCAAAAGAACATTTCTTAAACACAGGGCAGTTAAGACTTATCGGAAAAGAACAGATGAGTTCCAAAAGTCTGACAGTTTGTCCTTTTTGGGGAGGCAAAGAAGGGTCAGATGGGTTCTAAGGCCACTTTAGCTAGGTGGCTGGGGCTTCCATAGGCAAAGCATATGTGGTTGAGCAGAAGAAAGCGCCTTATCTGATCAGGGCTGTTGCTGCTTCCTGGCAGAGAGAGAAGAGGCCTCTGTGTTGGAACTCTGCAAAGCGGCAACATGGTCTTCTGTCCACACTTCACTAAGCACTACAGATTGGATGGCCTGAGCTTCACCAATGTGGCCTTTGATGTAGAGTTTTACAGGTGCTGGTTAAGAGATGAGTCTTTTATATGGCCCTTACAGATTTAATATTGGATAATATTCTTCCCCACCCAGTTTGAAATGGGTACTGCTTATTAGAGCCAATGGACTAGATATTCAAAAGTGCGCCCAGAACCTGTGCAGTTGGATGTGCAGAGCAATCCAGTTGCACCACAGCAAACAAGCAATATTCTGTGGATGCGCCACAGAAATGTGCGTGCGCAAACCACACTGAATATAGCACAAATGTGCCATTGCGCAAACAGACATGTGCTGGAGCAATCTGAACTGCACAGGAGCAACAGTGCATGCTGAATATAGCAGGTGGAGCAAGGTGCACCATGTGCAAGGGAACACAGGCAGGGCTGTACAAAGGCACAGGACCATGGAAGTGGATGCAGGGGAGAACCACAAGGGGAAAAAGGTGCAGGAGGCACAGAACAGGCACAGAGCCCAATGGCCATGGACAATGCGCAGAGCCCCACACAGACCTGGGGAACCAATGTGACGGCACGGAATGGCCATGGAACAGACAGCCACAGGGACTGAGCACCCCAAGAGCACAGTCCCAACAGCCAACATGGGATAGCCAGCCACCGTAGCCACTGTGTGAAGGCACCATGCAGGCACAGTGAGCCACAGGCACATGGCAGTATGCCACACAGGACACTGCACTGCACAGCACAGCAGCACGGGGAAGGGCAACACAGCAGGGGGGTCACCGTGCTGCACATGTGGACATGGGCACATGGCACTGTGGCATGCACAGAGGAGGGCCACAGCTGAAACCCATGTAACTGTGACACACAGGGATGTGACAGACAAGTCACTGGGCACCACCAGACCCCCACTGCAGGGACACCACTGGCCAAGACATGTACGAGCCAGACCACAGCAATATACAACACCAGCACAGAGCAGCACCAAGCATGCGAGGGAGACACAGAAACACATGAGCAAATGGTAGTAAAAGGTTTAATCAAACAGAATGCAGAAAGCAAAACAACATGGTATGAATCAGACAATGTGGCGAATACAGGAAAGGGCAATGAAATAGAAAATTGTGCACAGTCCAATGGTGTACAAAACGGTACAGGGATGTAAGTGTGCAGGGAGTGCAAGGGGAGATGACACAACAGTCCAAGTGGAATGGAGTGACAGGGAGGGAAACATGGGGCTACATAGAGAAGTGTCCATGAATTATCTCTGCAGCCGGTGGATGTCTGCCCTCATGTGGTGCACCTCCACCACCAGATCCTTTGACGCCGCCAGATGCCTACTGGTCAGGCAGATGTGAAGTGCCAGTTGTGAGATGACGTGCATGGTCAGGCACTGTAGATGAAGCATGCTGTTTCCCAGGACACCGACAACTCAATGATCACTCCCTGGCCCTGGACGACCTACGACCTATGCAAGGGAAACACAGAACAGCCACTAAGTGACAGGTCCCACACGGCAAATGTCCCCCCCCCCACCCCCACCCAGGGCTGTGTGTGCAGGGGACTGCGGTGGGGCACACCCATGGACGATGCCACCAACAGTACGTGCACTGCGGACACCCACAGCAGCCCAGGACACCGTGCCACACATGGACTGTGTGGATCGCCATGGAGTACCAAGCACTGTTGCAGGTGCACAGACACTCCACAGCGATGGACTGATGCCCCCAGGGGCAACACATGAGCCGGCCGGGCAGCAGTTGCTTGTGCACACCATGGGTCACACACAGCCACTACCAGTGACAGCAACAGGTTACCACCATACAGATGCCACGTGCATGATGGGACCACCACATGCTGCTGACCAACACAGGCAACAGTGACAGTGAGCCAGGACACACCATAGCACTGCATGTTGGCATTGCCCTGCTATGTGTACTGGCCCCTCCCCACACCCATCCCCAGCTACGGATGTTAGATGCATACTGCACACACTCACCTGCCATCTGTCCCCCTGGCCCAGCCGCAGTACCATCATCTGGTCACCTGCCCTGCCTATAGGCCTCAGCCCAGGCCTGCCTGTGCGCCTGGCCCTGAGAAGGAACCACATACAGAAAGGACCATGAGAGGCATGCCAACAACAGACATCCATCACCCCACCCATGCAGGCCACACATGGCGCACCACATTGCAGAGCACCATGCTGTGACCAGGGCCCATGAGATGTGGCCACTGGCACAGTGCAACAGAGGGTCACACAGAGTGCAGCGCTGCCACACCACAGTACCCACACATCCTAACAGGGCTGGCCTGCCCTGTGTGCAGGTGCACATGCACCGTCTGCATACCCCATTGCGCCATGCCCGTACGGAGGCAGCATGCATCATGTACGGACACATGTACCTGGTTGTAGGACTGCATCATGGTAGGCACAGTCATGCAGTCTCTGCAGCCTCTCTGGATCGCAGAGTCGCAGGTCCCTATAGCAGTGACGGCACTGTTCCCTGTCCTGGGCACACCAGTGCACCTCCCCAGGCCCTCAGCCACACGGGCCCACACCTGGGACCGTGCTTCCTGCAAGTCCCATGCCCCAAACAATTGGTCCTCCAATGGGGGCCACCACTGCCACCAGGTTAGCCATCTCCACCTAGCTCCAGTTTCTGGCCCAATGTCCGAGTCCCCCAGCATGTGCCATGATCACTGCGCAGTACACAGTCCTGACTGAGCAGTGTGGCGCCTTACAGTTACCCATGTAGCACTGCTGCACCTGTTGTGCGATAGGAACACCGAGCACACCATCGCGCAGTACGTAATTGCGTGATAGACATGCACAGTTGTGGCCGATCATGCAGTACCGCACATGCACAAAGCCTGGAAGTGTGGATGGGAGACTGGGGTCACGTCCACAACCTACGTACTTGCAAGGGTACGTATACACCATCTTGTGAAGGTTATGTGTTGCCACACATACTGCATGCCAATGACGCATTGACCGCACATGCGTGGACCATGCTAATGGCATTGCAGGGTTAGATGCACGATAGGCATGTATAGTGCATCACAGCCGCATATGCGGCATGCTCCCATGGATGATTGTGCGATAGGACATGCATGCACAGCACAGTCAGCTGTGCAATATGGAGACACATACAGAGTACAGCTGTTTGAGTGCATGGCAGTTGTACTGTGCAGCGTGCATGCGCGAGAATTGATCCTGTGGATTGCTCCGGTGCATTCATGTTGTGCATGACACTGTCTGTTGCGCATGGAGCAGTTCTGCAATATTCAGCCAGAATATGCAAATAGCCTCATGAGCCAATGCCAGGCGCAAGTGCTCACATTAGCATCTCATTACAGGTTGCTCACAAGCTCATTTGCATGAGTTGAGCCATAAAAGTGACACCATACAGCACTGGTCACTGACAGGTATTGCAGCCTTTAAGGTAAGTCTGTTCACAGATTTAAAACTGACAGTGTTATTGCAGTGCTACATCCCAATGCTGCACTGTTACAGGGAATCCAACCATGCAGCTCATTGGTGCACCATTACTGTTCACAGGACGCATTATGTGGGAATCAGAGGGTGCTGAGGAGCATCAGCCTGCCAGGAAGCACAGGCCGAATTTCAAGTGTGAGAAGCAGGCCCTGTTTGAGGCCTACCTGGAGAGGGAGGACCTCCTGAGTGGGACCACATAGGAACAGGCCATTGGGTGGGATGAGGTGGCGACATATGTCAACATCCATGGCTGCCACAACCGAAGTGCACAGGAGTGCAAGAAGAAGATGGGCACTGACAGGAGGCATATAAAGGAGAAGATAGCTGCCATCAGGGCATCACATAATAGAAGTGGTGGACCATCCACAGCACCCATCCTGTCAGCAGAGGAGGAGATGGTGGCAGCCACCATCAGCCTGACAGCTATTGAGGGTGTCGGAGGGGGTGGTTTCCAGACAGGAGGCAGCCCATCACAGCACTGTGAGTATACCAGTGGGGGAGGCATGCTGTTTGGGGGGGCATGTCTGTCATACGTGTACATGTGCATCACACTGCTGTGTGTTTGCACAGTTGTGGCCACATGTGCTGTGACACATATGTGTCTTGACAGGCATGTCATGCAGTGCTGCCACACCACATGCAGGTGAGGCCTGGCACACATGCAGACACTGCACAGTACACCAGACTACATGCATTGCTACCACGACACAGTTAACACTACCCATTCTGTCTTTCAGCTCCATCACGCCTCAGGGGTGCTGTGCAGGATGAGACCGGCAACATGGCACATGACGATGCAGTGCCATCCACATTGACCGGCATCGTGGCCACAAATGGGGCATCATACAAGTCTGGGACTGGTGGATATCCTTGGACTGGGGGATGAGGATCCACAGGCCAACCTGCTTATCCAGGACAACCTACCGGTGCTTGTGCCAGCAACACAGGATGATGATGCGTATGACAGTGATGATGACCTCACCCTGATCCTGGGTTGTACCAGTGTCAGTACCCTCCCTGGGTTCAGGTACTGACACAGGCAGCAGCAGGTGGCTCTGGCGGCCCTGCAAACATGCAGGCCCCCCCCTTGCCCGCTCAGTGCCATGTGGCATTGTTGCTGGCCGGGGATGGAGAGCAGGTGTGGACACTGGTGCTACAGGACAGGTCCAGCAGACTGTTGCCATGCTGCAACGGCCTGCAGGGGACACTGTGTAGCAATCTGCAGGGGCCATTATCTGCACCCACAATCAGTCCCCACCACATGTGCGGTCCCCTGTGCAGCTTTCCCAGTCAAGAGATGTTGCACGGCATGCCACCACCCCTCTAGCCTGTCTGCAGCAGCACCATGATGTGCCCGGCACTGACAGGCTGGATGAGCACACCAGGCTGGTGTGGGATTCCATGGGCAACCAGGCAATGCTCGGGGAGAGATACATGTGCTGCGGGTTGAGGTCCATCAACTGGCTGAGTGAGGGGGACATTAGACATGCACCTCTAAATGGTGAGGTCCGGCAATTGCGGAAGGCCATGACCACGCGTCGCTTGACAGCATTGCAGAGACCATCGTTGTGAGCTTTGCAGCACTGGCATGCAATGGTCACAGTGGGGCACACAGGACTCCCCATAGCACTATGTCTACACCACAGACTCTGCATCTGGTGACCCCATTGAGGCTGAAGTCAACCACTGCCATGCCCATCCCTGCCACACCCGTCAATAGTCTGTTTGCCAGTATGTACACACCCGTGAGGATCTGGTTGCATTCTTAGGCCTCTATCCCCATAAATGTGTTGGTGACACCATCTGTGGGTATTGAGCAGCCTGTGGCTGCCACACAGTCAGGGTGTGGCCACCCACATGGCTGTGGCAGCCCGTGATTCCGCATGGTAATCCTGACAGGTGCACTGCCCAGTCCAGTCTCCTGCTGCTGTTGCCAGCTGTGTGCATGCCTGGTTGTGGCCTGTATCACATCCGGCATGTGTGCGGGCAGTTCTGCTGGACCATATGGCATGGGCATGATGAGTGCAGCACTGTGTTGGCATTGCCTGTGTGCTGGCACATACCCTTTGATGCATGCCACTACCTGCTGTACTGCTGTGTGTGTATCCCTCTCCCAGGCTGCACTGTTGTGTGTGTCCCATCAGGTGCTCTGTGCAACCTGTGATGGTTCTGCTGCATGTACCTGCCTGTGATTGTCCACATGGGTATACAGCATACGGCATGTGGGTGGTTGCTTCTGTATCTGTTGCTCCATGGGGGTGTGGGGGTATGTGTGCATGTCCACCTGTGTGAGCAGTGTGTGATCATGTGTCTCTGCATGCATCTCTGTGTGTCCGTGTGTGTGTGGTGCTGTGCATGCACTGCTGCCCTGTGTGGTACTCACCTGCAGTTCCCAAAGTGCTCCTAGACTATGGTGTCCCTGTGCCTTCTGGCATGTGCAGCCAGCCTGGGGTCCCTCCTCTCCATGGCCGGCTGCACACCCCCATCTGGCTAGTCCTCCTCCTCCTCATCTGTACTGTTGCCCTCATCCACCTGGACAGGTATCCCATGGTCAATGGCCATGTTGTTCAGCAGGTCAGGAATATGCCACAGGCTTTCGCAGGGCTGTACTGAAGGGCACCACCATGTCTGTCTAGGCAATGGAACAGCATCTTGAGCATGTGAAAGACACGCTCTGTGATGTTGTGTGTGTCGATGTGTGCTTCGTTGTATCTCTCCTCAGCACCACTGCTTGTCTGCCATATGGGGGTCAGCAACCAGTGTCGGAGGGGATATGCACTGTCACCTGTGGGGAGGACACGTGTTGGTTACTGCCTGTCATCGCCTGTTTCCAACCCACCCCTTCCAGATCACACTGCCACCAAGTGTGCCCTGGCTACTGACTCACATGCACAGCTGCTGTGCCACCATTCACAGCTCACCATCTGTGTTCTACATGCCTGGGCACCTCTGTCCATGCTCCCCAACACTGTTGGCATCCTCCTTTTTGGTCCTGTCCCCTCACCTAGCACTGTCCTTGTTCCCCAACCTGCTGTTGGTGGTGTACTGCATTGCTGCTGGTTTCTCATCTTCCCAGGCCCTACTCACCAATTAGGTGCCCTGTGGGGATCACCCCACTCTCAAAATGCTGGCACAGGATGGAGTGGTGCCATATAAATGAGTCATGTGTACTCCCAGGGTGTGTGGCACACACATTGATGATGCGCCCAGTGGCATTGCACACCACCTGGCAGTTGACGGAGTGGTATCCCTTTCTGTTCATGTATACAGCACCTTCCAGGCCGGGTGGTGCACATATGGCCACATGGGTGCAGTCAATGGCCCTGATCACGCCTGGCATGCATGCCACCCTGTGGAATTCCTGTATGTTTGCTGTACGCTCTGCCTGTGTGCTTGGGAATGTTATGTACTCTGAAGCATGTTGCAGCAGAGCATTGAGGACCTGGGTGAGGAGGCAGGATGTGGCCAACTGATATACCAGCAGTGGCACCCACTGGTTTCTGCAAGGTGCCCGTGGTGAGCAGATAGATTACCGCTGTCACCTTGGTCTCCACCGTCATGGCATGACTCCTTCTGGTGGGTGCCTGCAGCTCATCATAGCACAGCTTATATAGCTGCCTCAGAATAGCCCTGTTCAGATGGTACTGGACCACTATCTCGGTATCACCATAGTCCTCATATGTGAGCCGGGCACTGTACTGTCTGTGTTGGGCATACCGCCGATGGGACCTTCCTTCGCCATGCTGTTGTTCCTCCCTCCTCCTCACCTCCCTCATTACCTGCTTCATTAGGAATGGTACTGCATCCATTGCAATAGCTCTCTTGGTTTGTGCCTCTTCTGTGTGTGTGGTTGAGCCTCCTTCATTTATGCTCAACTTTGTGTGGCACAATCTGTGAGTTGCTCCACATTTGCGCTGTGTGTTTTGGCTCAATATGCCGTTGCGCCGCATATTCATGATCACCCTCCCCCCATACTTGTGCAGCATACATTACTGTTGTGCAGTTGAGCAACTGGAATTGCGCTGCGCATTACTGCTGTTTGAATATGGCTCCGGGGCACGATTCTGTGATTGCGCCAGCACATTTTGGTTGGGCAATGCACAACTCCGTTGACTATCTAGCCCCATATGTATAAATTCCCTAGGACAACATTGAATGATACAGAAAGGAGAAGTTCCTTCATACTTACTGCAATTTCTTTTTCTATTAGCTCTAACTTTGTCAGTGGGGCATGTACCAGGAGCCTCTGGTTCCCATCAGAGAATATTGTCCAGTATATCTAGGGAACTTTGATCAGTCAAGATAGTTTCTGCAATTGCAGTTATTTTCCAGGAATCATCTGCTATCCATGGACATCTCTATGCTATATTACATCGGACTTGACAGATCAAAAGGTTCACAGGTTATGATTATTAAGTATTGTTCAGTGTTTCTCCATTGCACGTTAGTGCTTACATGTTCTCTACAGATATATTTGAATGTTGATATCTTCATGTTTGAACATCTCTATCTTGTTAAGTGTTGTTTGCAGTGAGCCAGCGACATGGAATGACTAGTAGCTGACGCTCAGGGGGCATTACGAGAGTTGTCCAGCATGATTTCTTCAGATATCCACAAATACACTATATGCATAGGAATATTGTCTTTTTGCTTTTAAATGTATTTTACATTTTATGTATTGCATTTTGTATTTTAACATGTATTATCTTCCTTCTGTTGTAACCCTTATCCTCAGGCATGGCTGAAAATAAATCATTTTGATCCAGTACACCTTCCTGGTAAAACAGAAATAAATTAATAAAATAAAATAAAAACTCTTCAAATGAGGTATGTTTTCTTGTCTGTGTAGCCCCCATAAGGAGCTCTGCTCCTTATTTATATCTTCTAGCCCTGTTTGAAACCATGTAGGTCTGTGTAACCTGCTCAAAAGTCTCTAAAGAGTTAATAGTTTCATGGGGCTGGGCCAGCTGACCTGCTCCAGTTTCCTGAGGGGAGGAGTCAGTGGGCTGTGGCTGAAAGAGCTGCAAGAAGTTGGATCACTGGGAGGTGTATGACCGGCAAGCAGTGCCTGCTTCATGGTGCCGAACCTCTGTTTCAGTGTGGCAACCCAAACAGAGCTTGTTGAATAATGGCAGCTGCTATTGGTAAGGATCCCCAGAGGAAAATTCCTCTGCTGTTCCCATCAAGTCACAGGCTGAGAGATGATTAGAAATTATGACATGGCTGAAAATTCAAACCAGCAGAGGAAAGTGATATAAAAACTGTTTATCCCCAGGACTGCACACAACACCCAGTGGTGTCCCACTCCCTGCATTAGGCAGGAGGGTTAGGAATATACCCCTGTAGCTCCAGTTACCCTGGCCATGTAAATAATAATGTAGGGAAGCAGCCCCATGGGCAGCAGTGCTCAAACTGTGCTGACAGCTTTTGCAGTACATGTGAATCTAAGGGATGGGGTCCCCTGCCTTGCTTGCTGCAGAGGGACGGGGGAGGGGGGGCCCTGGCACCAGGTTCAGGGGAAGTAGCCGCCTGATCTTCCAGGTAGCTCTACAGAGCCCAACACTGTCTGTATTGAGAAAGACTGTAAAGAGTGAAGCCTGAAACTCCCATCTGTGTCAATGTGAAATCTGTTCTTAGGAGCCTTTTGGTGGTTCATGCTACAGGGGACTCAGTAAATGGTGCAAGTCCTGGGTAATTGCTGTGTGATAATCCCAATCAAATGGAAAAAGAGAAGTGATCAAGAGATACCTGTGTGCCTTCAGGGTTGTTGGAACAACCCCATATATTCATCAAATGGACTTTTCTACCTCATAAATACCTTTACTGTCACCATTGGTGATGTGGGATTCAGAGACTGCAATGAGTGAGAGACTGTGACATACTGCACCCGTCTCCACTTGGGGGGAGTGAACTGCTCATGAGCATATATTTAATAAAAGGAGCCTGTTTTGAAGTGTTATTCTAAGCTTGGACATTGCCTTTTGTTTGAAAAGCATTCTGTGTTCTAACCCCCTTGCCTTGCAGCCATAAGCCTTGACATGTCCTGGAATAGTAGGAGGTCAGCATCCACCTGGAGGTCAAGTAAGTGAGTGAGTACTGTGTATGCTGTCCTCCCTGTTTTACCATCAAAGATACCCCGTGGCACCAGGTGCTGAGAGCTTACATCTTTATCATAAGATGAATCAAATAAGTATCTGTGACTTTTTGGTTATGGAGGGAGTTTGTGTTTTACTTGGAGAAATGGAGATTAGTAGTTATATAGGTGTGTATAGGTAGTGTGGACAAAGGTGACTGAGTAACTTCTGTTTCCGGAATCCTCATGTCATCAGGGTTCTAAATGGATTGACAGCTTTTTTGGGCTGTATCACTGCCCCAGTGGGGGAGACCAATACCCATATGTGTAAATTTCCCATTGACAACAATGGAGCCAACAGAAAATGAAATGGTAAATATGAAGCAATTCTTCTATTTGTTCCTCAAGTTCGTATGCTCATATAACTAGTGTTCTCAGGTGATCTTTCCCTTGCCTCTTACCCACCTATATTGCTCAGCTTGATGTGGGGTACATGAATCAGGCACAGATACAATGAATGGTGTCTTGATTCCAGTTAAACTGATGGCTTAACAACATTTTACCAGTCAATGCTGGGAAACTGCTGTGATATTAGATCCCCTATATATTCTGTTTAAAGCTGTCTAAATATGATTTTCTAATTGTTGCTTCTGTAAATGAGTGATACGTGTGATAGAATTACCTCTGGATCATTGCATAGCTTTTAAATCAGTTAGTGTCCATTTCTGGCAGAGCAACAAGAGAGTCTACAACTTAAAAACATCACCATTTAAGGAAAAGCAGTACTGAAGCTGCTGCTTCACACTGTGTGATTCATTTTACCTGTGTGGTGTTCAGTTTGGCTTCGCAACTGTACTGATACCACACCACAGAAGGAAGAGATGTGCTCAGGTGTGTGAAGACTCAGAATCCAATGTTAGACAATGGCCATCCACATGAGAGATGACTAAAAGCAACTTCCTGCAGTAGTGTTCTCTCTGACTTGGAAACTAGATGTTGCATCTCAGTTGGACTATCCTGGGTAAATAAATTGTAAAATAAAAAAATTACATTTTTGAGGTGCTGTCACACAGACTCTACCATAACAGTAGCTCTCAATTTGCCACTAAGGAGTTTCCTGTCCAGTATGGAGACTTGGAGAGGATGCTGATAATTCATGGTAATCTCTGTTACTCAATGCGCAGCAAGGTTTATGAACATGAAAGCATAAAAAAAGTGTTGTTTCATTGAGTTAATGATTCATATGGGGCTGTGTCAAAGTGGAATAATGCATTAATTTTTCATTTCTTCAATGTTCATTCCCTTCAGATGAGCTACCTTAGCCTGATCCAGATTCTCACTCAACAGTAACAGATGTCATCTGCTTGCCTGACAGCTTTCCATTTCTCTTTGGCGGGGGGGGGCCTCCTGTGGCATTCACTCCTCTCCCCCACAGCAGGCCTTCAGTTACAGTCCTTTCTCTCAGTATCAGGGGCTGGGGTGTGGGTTTGCAGAGGTCATGTCACAATGCCTTCCTCTGTTTCTTTTACTGTTAAGGGCCTTCCCACTCCAGTCTATGTAGTACCACCCCCACTGCACTGATCCTTGCTCCCTAATACACTAACATTTTGCAAGGATTATGGGCAATGTGGTCACCAGAAGTATCCAATACCATTACCCAGCATCCCAAAGAAGGCACTCAAGTGATGCAACAGTTGCATCCCTCTGTCTGGAGTCTGAGTGTATTGCCTTCACAACACATTCTCACCTCCACCGTCACAGTGTCAGGACTTGGGCTTGGTGTACGAACCTGGTGTCACAACAGCTGTCTACTTGTTATTATTTGTATTAAGTTTTTGCTATAAAATATATGTGTTTGAATTCTGCATGTGAAACATGGCAGTCAACACAAGGCATCCTGGGACATTAGATTTTTGAAAATGTACTGTTCTCTCTGAGTGGAAGGGAAACAGCTAACTTCAAACACTCTAACACATGCCTGACAAAAACCTGTGTAGAAATCATAAAAGTCATGTTCTCAAAGAGTTGGTGCTTTGAAGTGAAAATATTGCCTTTTTATGAGGTGATGGGAGGGAGAATGCTTCCTAGTCAGTCTATGTCAAAAATCTCGCAATGTTAAGTAGTGGTTCTCAGACTGTTTTCCTGAGAGATCAAAGGGATATTGTGACCTGTCATAAAGCATGCTCTATGGCACACTAATTAGAAAGTATATATTTTTTTCTAATTGGAATGTTTGGCAGGGGGCAGGGACATGTGATAGATCAATTAATTAAAGGTCTAAGAGTGACCTCATGCCAACAACCAGAGCAGTGACATCACAAGGAAGGTGGGACATTAACTCTTTGATATTGGTGAAGCCTGCTGAAAGGACTGACACTTGTGTTCTGGACTTTTAAGGGACACTTTGTTCATGGACTCAAAGAGAGGCACTTCTGGCAAAATAGGTAATTCATCCCACTTACTCACCAACTGGGACTAGGGTAGGATTAGTTATTTAGTACAAGGCAGTTTGTCTACAATTGTCCATTTCTTTTTTCTGATTGTAACCTTTATGTACAGTATGTATGTTCTGTGTTTTGTATTTTATTTACTATTTTTAAATTTAGTAAACTTTGTTTTTCCTTAAAACGTTGCCTGAGACATGCTCATTTTGTGTGTGAATGGTGGAACAGTTTTAATATTCTGACACAGCTGTTAAATGCTTATTGTGTTACCTTATGCAGCCACACTAACAAGGGTCTGTGTAAAGATCCAGCAAGGTAAGAAAAATACCAATGTTTCAACTGAGTTGGAAGGGGGTTGTGAACCAGGTTGGTTGTATGCCTGCTGGGTCAAATATTGCACTGCATTTCCCCAAAGAGAGTGTGATATTTGGACCTGTTACCTGGGTGTGCTAGGTAAAAAGGTTCATAATTGACCCCAGGACTCTAGATTGATAGTTGCTCAGACCCAAAACAAATAGGAGGGTGTCTCTGTTTGTCCCCTGTTCACGAATCACACTTAAAGGTTAGGCACTGTGGGAGCAGAGGGCCTTACCCCAGAGTGAATTTGTGACGCCTGGTACCGTGCATTGGTAGTGCAACACACTACTCCTAGAGCCACTATGCCAAGCCAAATGCTTGCAGTTTTAATGATGTGGGCATTTCTTTAATATTCCTAAAAACAGCCAAGAAAACCCCTAGGCTCCCCAAGAATTTAAGGCAAACAAAAAGAAGTTCTATGATCACTGGAAAGAAGGCCAGAGAGGAGTGCAGAGCATCCCTGAGGAACTGCAAGACTAGAATTAAAAAATTCAAGGACAGTCTGAAAGCTGGGAAAGCAGTAGGAGTTACATACAACATCAAAGTGTCCTTCCAGTACATGAATGGATGGTGAAGTGGGGGGGGGGGGACCAGTGAGAGAACCAGGAACATTGGCTGTGTTCCTGAGTGAATACTTCTCTTTGATGTTCACAAGTGGGTTCCTGAGATATAGAGTGCTAACTGGGAGTGCCCATGGTATCAGAGTAGTCATGATGCAACCTACAGACATCACAGTGTCCCAGCTTCAGGAAAGTATTGTACAGTACCTTTTCAGTAGCCCAGTCTGTTTATTTTCATTGAAACTGGCATTTCAGCAGCAGACAGCACCATGTGGGTTCATGACAGACAATGCTGACTGCAATCAGCAGCAGGCAGTCAGCGTTGATGGTTTCAGTTTGTTTCATTTTGTGTTTTTGCTTTATTAAAATCATTGCATTTAAAGATCATCACAGTAAATGCATGGGCAAGGGTACCTGGGTGTGAGTGGACTTCCAGGTTGAAGTGATGGATGCCAACGACATATAACAGAATGATCCATGTCTTGAAGCAGCAGGTTATGTTTATGTACAGTAAGTTCAGTAACAGAATTGGCACCTTTCATCTGCATAAACCTGCCCAGCTTGGATCTTCTGCCTTCATTCTCATCCAGGAATAAAGCACTCCAACTGCTGGCCACTGCGGGATGACCATCAGATTGAGCCACCTGCCAGACTCTTTGTTCCTAGTCACAGCCCATCCTTCCCTTATTGCATTCCTGGCACCGGGGCCCAGCAGCATGTTTCACTACTGGGCATTTGTGCTGTCACTGAACTGTGACTCAGTCTCTAAAAACAGCCAAGTCACAGTACAAACGGTTCTCCCTCACCTGGCTGACTGCAATAAAAAAAAATTCTGGTTACCACCCCTCACTGATCGTGGCTCCAGCTGACCAGGAAGCAACTCATTTGACTCCCTTCCTTTCTCTCTCTCTCTCTCTCTCTCCTGGCCCCCTTGACTCTTAAAAAAAATTGGCCCTGGGCGATTGCAATAAAAAAAGTCTGGTCTCTCCCCCTCACCGATTATGGCTTTTGCCAAGCACGGAGCAACTCGATTGGTTTCCTGCCTGTTTCAGGGTTTTATTTAACTCTAAAAATTGATTAGCGTTTCGCTCATAAAAGTGCTAAAACTGTGAAAATGCATACCTCTTGCCTCACTGTGTTTAATAAACGCAGCACTTCTAGAAAATCTATGTAAATACTTTCTGTACAGTTAGTATCGTCCAAAGAAAAAAACTGCTAATCAATTATTTAAAACCCTGGCCCAGATATTCAAAGGGTTGCATATGCATACTTGTGGGGTTCTTGTCATGATCCAAACTAAGCCATTTTGCGATATTCAGAAGAGGCAGTTAAGCCCGAAACATGCTGAGCAACAGCGCAATGAAAATGAAGGCATGCGCAACCAAAGTGGATCCATGCATAAAGACCGCCAATACGATATTCAAAGACTTAGCAATAGTGGCACAGCGGAAATTGCGCACTAAGCGAAATGAGCCAAAATAAAAAGGCTCAAGGAAGCGGGCGCAAGACAACGCTACCAGGCTGCCAAGTGGGGGAGAGAGACAGACAGACAGACAGCAAAGGGCAGGCAAGGAAAGTGTGTCCCATAGTCTGTAGAGGCCAGCGGGGGGTGCCCGGTGCAGTGGAAGTAGCAGTCAGGACAGTGGGGGTAACACAGCAACACCAGCCGGGGGCAGAAGCCAGGGAGATGGACAGTGCCAGTTTCCACATGGAAGCTGTAATGAGGGGGGTGAGAATCCATGCTGCAGGGGGACGTGGCCGTGGAAGGGCCCGTCAGCGGTACGCCCCCGACAGGTGGTACCGTGCCCGCATCAGCTTTGAGCTGTACACAGATGTAGAGATCGTGGGCTGGTACCGCCTGAACAGGGCAACACTGAGACGGCTCTGTGAGCTGTGCAGTGATGTGATGCAGGCACCCTCACGACGGAGTCACGCTCTGTCGGTGGAGACCAAGGTGACAGCCTGAATGTGCCTGCTCGCCACGGGCACCTTCCAGAGGCCGACAGGGGACACCACAGGCATCACACAGTCAGCCACATCACGCATCCTCACCCAGTTCCTCAGCGCACTGCTGCCACATGCTGTGGGTACATCCATTCCCCAGCACAGCGGCAGGCATACAGCAAACATGCAGGGTTCCATAGGGTAGCGTATGCCTGGCATGCTAGGGCCATAGACTGCACCCATGTGGCCATCCGCACACCACCTGGCCTGATGGCCACGCATATTGGAACAGAAAGGATTCCTAGTGTCAACTGCCAGGTGGTGTGTGATGCCACTGGGCGATAATCAATGTCTTTTAAGCACACTCCTGGCGGAGCACATGATGCCTTCATATGGTATCAGTCTGCACTGTGCCATCGATTCGAGAGTGGGACATCCCACAGGACATCTAGTGGGTGAGTACACATGTATGGAATGCAAACTCTGGGCAAGGGTGGAGTGCCACAGGTGCCATGGTAGTGGCACACAGGGAGATAGCCAATATGGACCTGAACATGACACTGCTCTCCACTATCTCCACACAGGTGACTGCGGATACCATCCATCCTGGCTGCTCACCCCTGCAGGCCCCCCATGACCCCAAGCGCGCAGCTATGCTATAATGAGGCACATGCCGCAACACGCAACATCATAGAGCGGGTGTTTGGGATGCTCAAGGCACGCTTCCAATGCCTAGACACCTCCGGCGGTGCCCTACAGTACAGCCCCCAAAAGGCCTGTGGGATATTCCTGGCCTGTTGCATCCTGCACAACATGGCCAAAGACCACGGGATAGCTGTACAGGTCGAACAGGGGGACAGCGATGGGGATGCCAGTGGCGCCGGTGATGAGCAGTCCCCCCAGGACGGAGGGACCCCCGACTGATCCGGCAGGCCCAGCTGCACCGGGACACCATCACAGAGGAGCACTACGCACAACACAGGTAAGTCAAGGGGACATGTGCAACCAACACTGTCCATGCGCAAACCACAGGCACACAGGGGAACACACCAGGGGTGCATGACGGTCAGGGGAGTGGAAGGGTCCAGGCATACAAACACACCATCAGGAGGGTGAGCACTCATATGGACACACACACACACACCAGGCACAGGCGTACATGGGCAGATGCACAGCACTGCAGAACCGACATTGCTAACACACAGCACCACCGACCACCCCACCACCGTACTGTCAAATGCGTGGTGTCAGAACCTGGCACCCTTGCATCTTGGTGTACAGTGCAATGCAGGCATCATCATGCACACGCACCTGTGGACAGCAGTTGGGAGGGTGTGCAGGTGGTCCGTGTGTCGGCGTGGTGAGCAGAGCACCCAGCAGTGCACTGCCCACCATGACACACATTGCACACATGGCAGCACCATACAGGGCCCGCACTGGGAGACAGCTCAGTCATGTAGCACTGTCCTACAGCCACCACAGATGCGTGGGCGGCCCCGCCATGACCCAACAGCATGGGCAGGCTGAGCAGGGGCCACATGGGGTGGCACTGTTGCACCACCAGGGGTCCCACTGTGCGAACGCGACCTTGCCCACACAGGGGTCTGCAGCATGCTGAACAAACCTGCACCAGGGGTGCTCAGGATGCCCACAGCAGAACCCGGCGTCGACAGGCCTGGTGTCGCACGACGCCGGGAACGGGGAGTGGAGAGTGCACTGTGTGGGGTGTGCGGTACAGGGGCACCTGACTGTGTGCCCAATGCGTCCACGATAGAGACCACGGCCTGGGTCAGCCTGTCAATGGTGGCGGTCACATCCGTCCGCATATGGACCAGCTCGGCTCGGTCTCGAGCACACTCCCTGCTGTGCCGCTCCACGGACACAGACAGTGCCTCCACGGACCTTGCAACCCGCCTCTGCAGCTGTACTGATTCCTGCAGCAGGCAGATGTGCTCATCCAATGGGTACTGTGCCCCCACGGCATCCTGACCCCCAGGGTGTGGACGGTCCTGATGCACAACACTCCTTGAGGGTGGGTGCTGTTCACCAGGACCAGGAATGGGCGGATCAAAGGGCGGCGGACATGTGCCACTGCTTGACACTGTACCCCCAGACCTGGTGGGTGACTGCTGCTGCTGCCCTCTCAACCGTTGTGCCCCGGTCCCTCGTTCCACCGCTGTGCTGGCAACAGTGCCAGACACCTGCACAGCCACGGTGCTGCCCCACGGGTGCTGACAGGCACAGCCTGGGACCGTGCCAGCATGCTGGTACACAAGTTGAACCAGACAGGCCCGGGGCACGTGCTGGCCTGCCGTGTGTCCGTCATGGGACACACAACCATCACTGCCCATTGCAGGCCTTCTATCATCAATGGTGCAGGTACGTGCTACTGCCATGGTCACAGCGTGGTGGCATGCTTGCATGCCAGACTGCTGAGACACAGGCTGTGCACCCCCCACACCCGTATCACTGACACCAGAGTTTGCGGCCCAGCGTGCATGCTGCTGCAGTGCCTGCTGGCTGGTGATGGAGGTGGATGGACCCTCCTCCATGTCCAGCAGGTCAGCATCACTGTCTGGACCCACCACCACCCGTCTCCTGAAGATGAACAGGATCTGTAACAGAAAGAGAGTACATGTGAGTGCATGTGAACAACTGCCCCCAAACACCACCACCATGTCATACCGTGCAGTGATGGGCTTCCACCTGTCTGGAATCCTCCGCCTGGTATGCCCTCAATATTTCTCGGCTGCATGGCTGCGACCAGTGTCTCCTCAGTTGGGGTCAGCTGCAACACCACTGGCGGGCCGCCAGTGCCAGCATGTGCCACCCTGAAGGCTGCCACCTTCTCCTTCAACCTCCTGCGGTCTGTCCCCATCTTTTTCTTGCATTCCTGCACGGAGCGCTGGTGGCTTCCGTGCAGGTTAACAGCCCGAGCTACCCCCTCCCATGCAGCCGCACAGGACTGAGGGGTGCCCTTCCGTCCACTCAGCACTGGCTCCTCATCCAGGTAGGCCTGGAAGAGAGCCTCCGTCTCTGCTGCTGTAAAGTTGGGCCTCCTCCTACGCCCACCGTCCTCACCCTCACATTGACTCTGCTCGGTCATGGCGATCTGTATGGGGGGAAGTGGACACCTGTCACTGTGCAGTCTACAGTATTTTCCCATGACCATCGTCCTGAACATCACACAGCATGCAACTCACCTCTCACCTGCAGTAACCGAATCTGGCCAACGCAGCCCAATGTCGCACATTTATAGCGCAATACATGCAAATTAGGAGTGGAGCAACTATAATGACATGCAAATCGCCACACTACGCCCTTGAATGGCTGATCAGCTGATTTGCATGTGTCGGCTGAATATCGCGAATCTAAGCTGTGCGCAATACGGAAGAGTCGGCTGAGCCAATGGCGCAGATCTGTGCCTATGTGGTACACTGCATTGCGCATGCCCAGATAGCTTATGTAGGCATCTGTCACGCTGCTGATGTGCTGAGTGCGATCGTCAATTCAGGCCATGGCCACCATTGTGCCAGTGGCGCTACAGCAATGGGCACTATATGGCGCTGTGGCACTACTGTGCAATAGTCCACTGTGGCACTGGTACACAGCTGGTCAGTCACGTAGGATGCCTATACGTCAGATGGCGCTGTGCGTAGCCTTGCGTCATTGCCCATGACCTTGTGTCTCACCTTTGCCCCCTGGCGCTGTTCGCCTGCCATGTTACGTCCCTATTGCGCTGTCTGGTGACGCTATGTGAAATAACGACTGTTTGGTTTGACAGCAGCGATTGGAGCCTGTGGTGGTCTATTGCACAACATCTCCATGTGGGTTACGGGCGCGGGCGCCATTGCCTGCTGTAAAATTGGTACCATGGCTAGGAGGAGAGCTGTGTCCTGAGCCAACTGGAACTGGCCAACGGTGGCCCTAGTAGCCCCACTATGGGCACTTTATGGTGCGGGCGCCCTCACCATTGCCCGCACACAGGTGTGGCATCAAGTGGCCACTGACCCGGTGGGGTCACTGGAGCGGTGCCCGGTCTGCTGAGCAGTGCCGGCACCGGTACTGTGGACCTCCGCCCGGAGGGATCCGGACCTGTTGGAGAGGCTGCGGTCACGCGGCCAGGCGGGCATGGTGCCTAGGCCAGGTGGTGTACCATCTATGCACCTGTATTCTCTGTAGGGGTGTGTGTGTGTTTTGGTGGCTGTGCATAGGTGATGGCTCGGCCAGTTGGCTGTGTCAGTGTGTGCAGCTGTGAGATGAATTGGTATGGCTGTGTGGGCAGGCACTCTCACTGGGGCAGGGGGCAGTCTGCTTTTGAGTCACACTGATGTTTGTCTCAACATATGTCTCCCACAGGCCGGGATGTGAGGATGCAGGGCCGGGTTGAGGAGGGCCATGCCAGGGCCCCAGTGCCAGCGGGAGTTGCACCCCAGCAGCAGCAGCAGCAACAGCAGCAGCAGCAACAGCAGCAGACACAGCTGCTTGAGCAATGTGAGTATCATGACTTCATGGATGCTATTGCATGCTGGGGGGGGAAGACTACTAGCCCTGCACAATACAACCATGCAGGAAAGGGGAGGTCATAATTCCACTATACAAGACACTAGTGAGGCCCCACCTGGAGTACAGTGTACATTTCTGGAGACCATACCTACGTAAGGGCGTAGAGTGGGCAGAGAAGGTTCAGAGGAGGGCAACAAAGATGGTGCATGGCTTGCATCACAAGTCCTGTGAAGACAGGTTGAAGGAACTGAACATGTACTCCCTGGAGGAGGAGGAGAGAGGGATATGATAGAGACATACAAGTATCTTACAGGGAGGAACAGGGTGCAGGAAAACACTATTTGAAGTGAAAAAGATGTTCCAGGACTAGAGGGCATGGGATGAAGTTGGAGGAGGACGATTCAGAGGACACATGGAAAAGGATTTCTTCACAGAGCGGGTGGTGGACAAGTGGAACACCCTGCCAGAGGAAGTGGTGGGGGCTGAAACAATCACGAGTTTTCAGAATGCACAGGATAGACATAAAGGAATTGTGAGAGGTCAGGGGTAAGGGCAACAGACTTCTAGAAAAACAAAGTGAACTTACAAGCTCAAATGGACAGACTGGGTTGGCCATAGGCCCTTATCTGTGACACTGTCTATGTATCTATGTATGTATGCACGACACAGGTGACATGCATCACTGTCCAGTATCACAAGCACGTCTGTGTATCGTCACTAGTGGTCAGGCATGCACTGGGCACATAGCTGTGTAACTGGCATCGCACCACGTTGCCACGTCACTGGACAGCCTTGTTTGTGCTGTGATGGACATGGGCAGTGTGTGTGTGCAGTGGTGAGCATAGCTGGTCCGCCTGTTTGTGATGGCCATGTGCATGTTCACTGTGGGTGGGTGCATGCCATCACAGGTGTGGACATTGGGCTATATGGCTTGCAGGTTGGGTGGTGTTCAGGGTTGTGGTCAGTCACAGCCATTGACGGTGTTCCCATCTTCCTAGGCCTCGAGGTTCTCAGGAGGATTGCTCGTGATGTTTGGGGCCTCACACAACTGGGGATGGAAAACCAGGCGATCCTGCAGTCCATCCGGCGCCATGGACTTCGGAGGAGGCGGCACAGGACGGTGCACCACCAGGGAGAAGACCAGCAGCCGGCTGGCCCATAGCTCATATTACCCTTCCCACTTCTCCCATCCCTACCACCCTGCCTTCCCTCTCCAAGTTTTTCATCCCTCCCCCTTGAACACCCCTACCTTGTACCCGTCCCCCCGTAAATAGTTTCTCTTGTTTTGGTTCTTTACTATATTTAAATATACATTTCTATTTTGATATGAATACTGTGTTGGTCTCTGATTTGCAGCTGGCTATGGGTGCTCAGTTGCAGGGGTGTACATGCCATCTGGGGTGGTATGGTCCTGGGTGTGTGTGTGTGTGTGTGTGTGTGTGTGTGTGTGCGTGTGTGTGCGTGTGTGTGCATGGGGAGGTATCTCCAGCATGGCAGTGACTTTCTGTTGGTCTTGCCGTCTGCTGCCACCCACTGCTGGGTGCACAGGGTGTGTCTGGCTTGTAGGCTTCTGTGCTGCACGGGGTTGACGTGTGCTGGGGGGGATGCATGGTTTCCTGCAGTGCCAGTCACTGCACATAGGTGGTGTCTTGGGGTCACAGTGCAGGGTGTGCTGTGCGTACGGGGGGCTGATGTGCACTGTGGTTGTCAACCCCCTGTGTGTGGCACTCTCAGCCTGCCAGTGGTTGTGCTGGGGTGTCATGGCTCTGCTATGCTTTGTTGGCTTGTCCCCATGGGCCAGTAGATCATCCGTCCCACCCCCAGTGATGCTGTGTTTGGGGTGTGCAGATGTGGTGTGGGTTCTGCAGTGTGTTCCTGTGCCCATGTGTGGCATGGCTGGCGGTGGGCCCCAGCCTGCCTCCCTGGATGTGCAGTTCCATTGCTCTGGGGGGGGCTCTGCTTGCGCTATGGCACCTCTGGAATGCTCAGCTGGGCTGCCCTGGTTGTGCCATAGCGCAACATTTCGGCTCAGCTTCTCCTTCCTGGTTGTGCTACGGCGCAGTATGTGCGATATTCAGACGTTGGTTGCTTGCGCAATTTGTTCTGCTCCATGTTTGAATATCGCACCTGTTACGCATTTGCGCAACTGGTTTGTGCTTGCTCCTGCTGTTGCGCTCATTTTGAGCGTAGTTTGAATATCTGGGCCCCTGTGTTTCTCCCTCTCTGTGCCTGTCTGTCTATGCAGGCATCTACAGTAGATCCAAACAGACTGAGGTAGGAGGGATGTCGTGGTGGAGCATGGAGAGTGGAGAACAGTCAAGCCAGTCTGACTAGCTTCCACTTTACCATATGGCCTTTAAATGTAAATATGTCTACACTGCCTGCAACTTCTCCTCATCCCAAGAACTTGACAAACTGTTGTTGGTTGATGCCCATGGCTTTATTGCACTCAATCATCCTCACTTTGCAACTCTAAATTCTGATTGTTGTACACATATTTACAGCCTTTGTTTAATTTTTCAAACTTTATCATGGTATCTACACGTACATATTCCCAACCTTGCTCTACTTGTTCAATCATTCCAGTCATTATTACTTATCCCTGGCTGCATGCCCAATGTAAATTAGGTCATGTCTCCTGTTACTCAGGCCTGATGTAAATCAGGTCCTGCCACTCCCTCTTGCCTGGTTCAGGGCCTGCCTGATGTAAATTGGGTCATGCCCCCTATTCCTTGACCAAGGTGTGCCTAATGCAAATCGGGTCATGCCCACTGTAAATCAGGCCATGCTCTCTCTCCACGGCTACCCCCTGTACCTGGCTCACTGCACCATGTTCTCCACCACTGGGCTAAACCCTGCACCTGGGTCACTGCATTTCCTTTAGGTCTCTGTCACCCCAGATCCCCTCCGTTGGCCTCAGGTCACCATGGATGGTGGCCTTCCCCCTGACTCCCCCTACACTCTAGCCAATTGCTGTCACAATAGCCTCTCCTATCCACTTATTGAAGATATCTGTGCCAACATCTGACAAATGCACCCTATTTGGCCTGTACCACCCCAGGCAGTCCACTGTTATTTCAGGGTGTGACACCACTGTAAACTTCCCTGTTTGAGCCAGCACATTTGCATGCCTTTTCATACCCTTTCTTGCCATGTCCAGTACTTTCAGGTTACCCCCCATTTCTCCAAACCCACCTGGGGGTTATAGTTGACCAGAAAACTTTTACTCCCTCCCATATCTGCTGAATGCTGCCAATGCCCCTCACTATCTTAAGAGTTCTCTCCATGGCATCTGTGCAAAGTAGTTTTCTCTGAAATGTATCACCAGGATGTTCGGCCTTTGCCCTGTTCTTCCCCAGATGCCACAGCTGGGGAAGCAACTATGCACAGTGCATGCCTCTCAGCCCACACCAGGACAGTATCACTTTGTGGACGTCCAGGCCCAACTGCTGTACTCCTGGTCTTACCACTGCTCTTCTTTCCGCCCAATATACAAAAGGGTGTCCGCATACCCACACTACCTGTGTAGCACCCCTGCCTGCAAGAGAAACAGTTAGTTGTAATGTAGTGTATGTATGTATGCCCTGTATCTGCTAGAGGCCCACCTACCAATGCTCAGAATACCTCTGCCCGAAATTCCCACTGCGACCACCTCTGATGCCACTCCAAATCTGAAGGAATGTATATTGAACACAGCTGGGTTCAAACACATAAATTCTATTGCCTTCTTCAATACTGCCACTACCTGGTACCTAGTTACTGGCCTGCCATTACCATGAATTATGTGTACACCCTCTCCCACTGTCCTAACCTCCAACAATCCCTGAACTGCCCTCACTGGGCACAGCAGCTCCTCCGTGACTTTGGCTATTGGCACCCACACACCCTTTCCCCTTTGGTCTGTTTTAGATCTTTTAATGTGTTTGCTCACTGAAGCTTTTCCTCTCTCATCTGCACATCCTTCCTCTGCACTATCTGTACCATGTCCTTCTCTGATGCCACCCTGGCAGCCACCTCGCTAATCCTGAATGCCCTAAAGAATATCAAATTGAATGTAGTGGTAAATAGCCTAGCCTTATAACCTATAGAGCGTACTGAGGGTAGAGCTCCTATTATATTCCTCATTAAACCAATGGTCATAGGCTGCCTTCTATCCTGTATCCTCACCCTAAGTCTGGCCCACCGCTTCTTCATCCCATTCACTACCTTGTCCTTGCACAGATCCTCTTATGCCCCTAAGGCTGCTGACCATTGAAATGGCTGTCAGGTTGGTAGCTACTGTGGACTGCGCCATCCCGTCCTTTGCTAACTGCACAATAAATTGCATTACCAGCTGAACTGGTATCGGTCAACCTACTGGGAGCTGGGCCCTCCCTAAAAATTCATGAAATATCCAAAGGGATGACTCATATGACCTCAGCGTACTAGGCACCCAAGAATTAGCAAAAAGGAACCCAATTCGTTCATCCCAGTTTCCCACAATATGGGCAGTACTGGCATCCTATCTGTTTCTGCATAGAGAGCCATCTTCCTGAACATCTGCAGCTGCAAACAAGAAAGATAGCAGTTTTTCTATTGAAATCTGGTATGTGTTGTACCTTGACTGTAATGTTTGGATGCAAACCCCTAAGGACTAGGATGCCCATTACCTTCATGACTGAGAGCGATTTGGCTGTCTGTCTATTCCGAACCTTCAGTATTGCTTGATTGTCACACCAAAAACACACTTTCCCATTAGTCCATGCCTCCCCTACATCCAGATGGCAGCCAAAATAGGGAATACCACTAACAGTGTGATGTCCTAGCACAGGCCTGCAACCCACCACTGCTTCGGCCATTCTGCTGCCATCCACTTACCTGCCCAAAAGGCACTCATTCCTACCCCACCTGCTGCATTGGTGCATAACTGTAAATCTGTGTTATACACCCAGTCTGTATGCCACATGGACCTGCCATTGAAGTTCTACAGGAAGCAATCCCACACCTCT
Organism: Neoceratodus forsteri; assembly: GCA_016271365.2. Lineage (NCBI taxonomy): Eukaryota > Metazoa > Chordata > Ceratodontiformes > Ceratodontidae > Neoceratodus > Neoceratodus forsteri. Next base: position 638,972,377 of record CM057450.1, on the reverse strand, counting down.
AGATCCGACCTAATACCCCTGTTCATTCTGACTCAGTGGTGCAGCTGCTGGATTCCCGCTGTGGCCCTTGCTACCTTCCTCATGAATGGCCGCCTGGGTGCAATGGCTTTACATGCAAAACTGAGATGGCTCTGCATCTCCCTCAATGGTAGCTGTCTGACTTCTTTGCTTTGGGATAAGCCCCAGCAATGATAGCACAAGGTTTCTTAAAGGTGGCTGGGAAAATGGCCCTCTACCCTATCTGCCTGTATCTCCTTCTGAATTTTCTTCCTTGCTCTCTCCAGATTCTTTGTTAGTGACTTCAACTCTTTGGCATCCTTTCTGACCCATGTACCCTTGTAGTGCTATATAAAACCCATTTGAAAACCCTCTTGCAGTGCTGTTGCCTCCTGTCTTTTTGGATATATTGCCAACAATCTGTCCAACATTTTAGTTTTTATAGGGATTTTGGCCAGGCACCCCCCCAGCTTGGTCCTGGACATCACCTCTCCCCACCCCGGTCGATGAAATGGATGCTGGAATCTCTGTTTGTCTTGGCCTCAAGTTCCATAGAGAAGTGTTACGAACCCCTGAGTCACTGAGTCGGTGCAGATAAAGGCAGCCAGCCCATATCCAAGAAACCAAAAATGTATGCACTCATAAAAAGTGAGAAGTCCACAAAGCTAGTTAAAGTAAATCAAATGCTTTAATGCAAATCAATAGTGGTACGGACAAACAACCACTCACCACCTAGCCCTGGCGCTTTGAGTCATAACTCTTTGTCAGGGGCCATACCACTGTTGATTTGCACTAAAGCATTTGATTTACTTTAACTAGCTTTGTGGACTTCTCACTTTTTTGAATAAAGACATTTTGTGTTTCTTGTCTTGGCCTCCCTTGCACTGAAGCATGGAATGGAAACTGCCACATTTGGTGCACGTGTGCTTGAAGTGGCAATTCACTCTTGTACAGGCCCCTTTATTTTATTTTTTTAAACTTTTTATTTAGCATTTCACACATATGCATAAAACACATTGTTCCTGAGCATATATATCAACAGTAGATTATCATTATACATTACTAAGCATGATGATTGATTATACACTACTAATGGTACAGCATTGGGGGGGTCCAGGTTAATAACATATAGAGAAAAAAATTACACAGCATCCAAGAGCTATATTACAGCCAATGCCCAATAATGTCACACCCAATATATAAATAATCGACATTTTGTAACTGACCATTTACAGGTCCTTTGGTTTACATCTAAACATAAAGGGGAAACATTTTTTTCATTCCAGAGCTTTCCTTAAGCACATGTCACAGCAAGTTAGAGCTAAACTTAATTAACTAGGCTCCAAAAGATTTAGATACTTTAGACTTCGCTATTTTTATGTACACCCCTCTTACTCCAGAAAAAACAAGATGCAATAAAGGTCTAGAGACCAGCCCCAGCCTAGATCTTGAAACAGATTGTAATTTATACGGGAACTATGATGGTTAAATCCATTTCTCTTGGAATTATTAGCCTTAAACTTGATTTTCATGCATAAGTAAAACTATTATAAAGCTTCTAACTTTTATAAACTTAATAAAGAAATAATAAACCGCTATTTTAAACAACAGGTTTAACTGTCCCTGAATCCTCCTAACTTGGAGGACACAGGGCAAGATGTCAGAACTCGAGGCTTGCTAGTATGGCAACATTCTCTATTAGACTGTATTCTGGACATCCTGTCCAGGTGAAACCAACAAAAATATCATGTCCATTTAGAGGAAGTCATTTTACAAAATAAAATTAGCACATCTTACATGTTGCTCCTATTAAAAGATAATTACTATTCTTGTAAAAATGGACCTTCCCCTTCCCATGAAACCCAAAAGCTATTTATACCAGTCTGGTAAATGTTGGATAATAAACTATAAATTGTCAGACCAGTCTGACAGTCTTAGATTTAATGTCCACTGCATCTCTTGGATTCAGTCGTTCTCCGACTCATCTTCTGTAAGCCGTTCTTCTTGTGTTCGCCGTGCTGCGATCTTCTCCCCGCACACTCTTGCTTCTTTCAGGTCGGTAAATCTATATTGCTTTCAGCCATCTGCGGAGCATAAACGGGCTGGGAAGGCCATTGAGTACTTGATGCCCAGGTCTCTCAGTTTGTGTTTTACCCCGTCGAATGCCTTACGTGTCATTCTGGTGGCATAGGCGAGATCTGGAAAGAAAAGGACACAACTCTCCTCCTGGAAGATGGGGCCTCTAGTTCTGATGGCTCCAAGAATTAAGTCCCGCTCTGCCGCTGAGGTAAGTGTGAGCAGCATGGTGCAAGGGTTTTCAGTCTTAGTGTTGGGCCTGTGGGAGGTAATCCTGTATGCCTGCACAATTTTAAATTCACTCAGTCCTGTTATATCAGAGAACCATTGACCCAAATACTGTGTAAGATTTTCCCCTTCAGTCCCTTCAGGAAGACCCAAGATTTGTATATTGGCCACACAGACTATATTTTCAAGTTGTTCCACGTGGCTCCAAAGGGCTGCCTGCTTTTTGAGAGAAATGGTAGTTGCAGCAAGGGCCTTTCCTGCTGTTGCCTCCACGTTCTTGGTTACTCCTCCCATGGTGTCAAGTCATGTTTTCACAGCTTGGAAACGTTGGGAAAAGGTGTCTAGCTTTTGACCAATTTGCTGCACAATCTTAGCGCGTTTACTGAGGTTTGAAGGCAATTTAGCAAGGTTGAGGGTTGCTCTGTGCTAGTCGAGGAGGACGCTCTGTCCACATGGTCTGTCTGTTTAGCTGCAGGAGCGCACGCTTGGAAGAAATCTTGTTTCAGTGGCTTTGTTCGTCCCATGGTTGTGAGAGATTTATATCCAGAGGTGCAGAAGTCTGTGCTGAAGGTGCTGAAGTATTTCTTATAACAATTCAGATGCTAAATTTAGTAGTTTTAGCGATTTAATAGAGCTTCTCTCAGGAACTCCAGAAAGTAGCTGCTTCTGGCTGGGCTGCTAGCTCTGCCCCCCAGACCCCTTTATTGTATGCAAAATAATACTTTCAGGCAGCTGTGTTCCCAAATTTCCTGGCCTTGTCCCTCCCAAAGTCATCCATTCCACCTCCATTGCCCCCAGTCAGCATTGTATCCAGCCATATATCTGTATTTCTCATGTCCCATCTCTCATCCTCCTATGATGCTACGCATTGCCTAAATTTTTCATCATCTTGTAACCACGCATACCCACTCCCTTTTTGTGGGAATTGTTTTACAGTGGTCATGTAGACTAGCATGCCTCTCTAACTCTATCTTCTATTCCATTATCACTGATATGTAATACATGAATCCTGTTAGTCATAAGTCAACATTTTTTCTCTTGTAACTCTTTTCCTATTTGATAACAACATCACTTTTTCCTGTCATTTCCTCTTCCTCTGCCCTCCTGATGGTGTCTTTGTCAATTAATATAGAGACATCCACAAATTCTCCCTCTCCAGATTTCTTCTTTGGTAGCCTGGGTAATGTGATCCATTACTGATTCCACCCGCCCTCCCTCTTTTGCTTCTCTGTTCTCTGTTTCTTCTCCCTGCCTCTCTTCAGTCCTCCCAGTTTCAAATCCTTGTACTCAAGGACTAAAGGAGGACAATGGCCAAGATGCTGAAGCCTCCTTCTTGCCCTTTTGTGCTTCCCAGTTCAACAATTCTCGAAACCTTTTTTTTTGCCCCTTTTGCATTTCCCATTCTAAAAATTCCTGAAATCATGTTTCTCTGTCTCCCCCTATTCTGTCTCTGACACACAATGCTGTTCTCTCAGCCACAGTTACTGGAACATGACTTTGAGTCTTACCTGGGGTATCTTGAAGCTGCTGTTCCCAGTCTGCATGCTTTCAGTCCCACCTGCAGCAGCGCTTGACCCCTCTGGTTGCTCCCTTCTAGCTTTCTTCTCTTTTCTCCACTTGTTTTCTGTCTTCCTCTTCTTGGCCTTCTTTTTTTCGTCTCTTCTTCATCCGTTTCTCCCCTCATGGCCTGCAGCATCTGATTCAGCTGCTGCATCAACATTTGTGCCTGAAGAAATTGGCTGCTGCATTCTGCACCTGATGGCTTCCCTCTGCTTGCTGCAGAACTTGTTCCTGCACTTGCTACACCACATCGCTGACCATTGCCTCAGCGTGCTGATTGGCTGTCATTTTGATGCTTCTTCCTTCTGCCTTAGGCTGCCCTGTTGTCTTGAAATCAGCTGGAACAAAGAGGTTCTTCCTCTGTGTCAGCTGGCCTAAATACATCCCCCAGCCTGTCTCCTTGCTGCCTTGCTTTACCCCCCATCCTTTTTAGCCTTCTTTTCTTATTAATTGCCCTCCATTCCACCCCTCCACCTACGCACCCTAAGCCAGTTCTTTTATAGCCACTGGATTTGACTGCCAACAGGAACTTCCTGTTTGGCAGTAGGAAGGGAAGGATCATAGAGAAACATTGGTTTTGTCAACCCCAAAGGAAAAAAGTAGCTCACTCTCCCCCCCCCCCAGCTAGTGGCGGTCTGACACTGAGCAAAGAAGAAGGAGGCTACTGAAGAATATAGGAAGTTGCTGTCCCAGAACAGGAAGGGTGAGCGTTGTAAGGAGAGGAGAGAGTAAGCATACAGAGAAACAGGAGAGGGGACACAAAATAAGTCAGGATGGGAGTGGTGCAGTGCAATGGCTGTGGGGCAGCAGTGTTCTGGGAGACATTCTGGAGGCTGCGATGCTGCCCTATTTGCAGGCACCTCTCTGGTCTGAGGGAGGAGGTTGCCCTTCTCCAGGCTGACCAGGCTAGGATTCATGAAACCTCCTCCCCCACCCAGGGACCAACAGGGCCAATGTCACTACCTCAGAGGTTGCCAAGAAAGAGGAGAGGCTGGACCAGGGTGGTCTCAGGAGGGAGAGGGTGGTGGAACAGAGTTGCATCCCTCCAGCTGTACCTCTCCACAATTCATTCACTCTTCTGGTTGATAGTGGTTCCTCTATGGAGGCACCTGCAGTGGAGACCAAGGAGGATGCTGGGAACCTTCACAGAGGAGACCCACAGGAGGGTGGCATGGGACCCCACAGGGGAAGGAAACAACTCCTGGTGGGGGACTCAATCATTAGGAGGTAGAATGAGGGAGGAAGGGAAGAGGGAGGTAACGTGCTTACCTGGCGCCACAGCTTGGAGGGACAGGAAGCGAATCCTTAGGATTGTGGGAGCAGCTACATGAGGGAGGGAGCTGGATGTCATTGTCCTCCTAGGTACAAATGACCTGGCTAGGAATGGGATCAGAGCAGTGCAAGAGGAGTTTGTAGAGTTGGAGAGGGGCCTTAGACAAGTAGCGCATACGGTAACCTTCTCAGAGGTGCTGCCTGTCTATGATAAGGGTGATGCTAGGGTACTCCTCAGCAGGGTATTCAATAAATGGTTGAAAAACTGGTGTGGAGCTCAGGGTTTTGGCTTCATTGGGGACTGGGGAGCCACTTGGAGGGATGCAGACCTATACTGGTGAGATGGTCTGCATCTGTCCAGGAGGGGATCCAGGATCCTAGGTGAGAGGTTTAAATGTTTAATTGGCAACCATTTAAACTAGCTAAGGGGGGAGGCACTGAAAAGGAGCAGGGAAATCCCATCCTCCCTCCACAAAACACGGTATTTAGTGAGATAAACACCAAGGTAGAGAAGTCATTAGGGAGAAGGACAGAGGTAAATGTAAAAAAAAAAGGCAAAGGCAGTAAGGACAGGAATGGGGCTAAAAGGGGTAAGGCCATCAAAAAGTGGAGGGTGATGAGTACCAATTCCCGTAGTCTGTGTAATAAGCTCCCTGAACTAGTGGCCTTGATGGAAGAGGGTTGCCTGGATATTGTGGCAGTCACAGAAACATGGTACACAGAGAACCATGACTGGGATGTCAACATACCAGGATACACAATCTACAGGAGGGACAGGGAGGGTAAAAGAGGAGGAGGAGGAATAGCTCTCTATGTCAAGGAAGGGATCAAAGCAACAGAACTAAAGAGTAAACAGGGAGCAAATGAGGCACTCTGGATCACCCTGGAGACAGGAAATGGCACCACAATCTGCATGGGGGTTGCATACAGACCCCCATCTCAGGGGGAGGGAATGGACAAGGAAATGATAGAAGGCTTCCTTAGAATGGCAGAAAAAGGAGAGATATTGTTGATGGGGGACCTGAATATGCCAGATGTTAACTGGAGCACCTTTGTTGCAGGCACATCCAAGAACATGGTCATTCTTGACGCCCTACAGGGGGCATGCCTCAGACAGCTAATATTGGAACCCACTCGGGAGGGAGCAATCTTAGACCTAGTATTCTCAAATAGGGATGGAGAAAGAATCTCAGATTCAGAAGTGGGTAGCCATCTGGGAAAAAGTGACCACCAAACAGTGTGGTTCTTGATAAACACAGCCATACAATCAAGCCATACAAAAGCAAGAGTATTGGACTTTAGGAGGGCTGGCTTTGGGAAAATGAGAGAGTGCCTCAGAAAAGCACTACCAGACAGGCAAGAAAGAGGGGTGGAGGAATAATGGGGAGTAATCAAAACAGCCATCACAGAGGCAACAAGCCTTTGTGTAAAGCAAATCAACAAAACACAACGAAGGAAAAAAACACTATGGTTCTCAAAAAAGGTGGCAGGGAAGGTTAAGGAGAAAAGGACAGCATTCAGGAAATATAAGGAAACACAGAAGGAGCAGGACAGAGAACTTTATCAGTTAAAGCAGAAAGAGGCTGGGAAGGCAGTCAGAATAGCAAAGGCCCAAACCGAGGAAAGGATAGCCAACTCTGTTAAGAAGGGGATAATACTTTTTATAGGTAAGTTAGGGAGCGAAGAAAAACAAAAGGAGGGATACTGAGGCTTAATAAATGGGAGGGAATGTGGGTAGAGGGTGACAGTGAAAAAGCAGGGATACCGAACTAATATTTCTGCTCAGTATTCACAAAGGAAGAGGAGGGGGAGGTACCTAAACCAAACAAGAGAAACACTCTGAAGACGGGGGTCTATACCAGTCCATTTACAGAAGAAAGGGTTCTGAAAGAACTAATAAAATTGAAGGTGGACAAAGCAAAGGGGCCTGATGGGATTCACCAAGAATTCTAAAAGAACTAAGGGTAGAACTAGTGACACAGCTGACTACTCTCTTTAACAAATCATGGGAGGATGGGGTGGTACCTGAGGACTGGAGGAGGTGGATGTGATTCCTCTTCACAAAAGTGGGAGTAGGACAGAGGCAGGAAACTACAGACCAGTTAGTTTGACCTCAGTGGTAGGGAAAATGGTGGAATCACTTCTGAAGGAAAGAATTGCTGAGTACCTAGAGGCCAGTGGGGCACAGGACCCAAGACAGCATGGATTCACGATGGGAAGGTTGTGTCAGACATATCTAATAGATTTCTTTGACTGGGTGACCAAAGTAGTAGACCAGGGAGGGGCTGTGGACATGGCCTACCTAGATTTTAGCAAGGCATTTGATACTGTCCCACACAAAAGATTAATACACAAGTTAGCCAGCCTTGGAGTGGGTCCCAAGGTGGTAGCCTGGATAAAAAATTGGCTAGACAACAGGACACAAAGGGTAGTAGTAAATGGAGTCCACAGTGAAGAAAGGAGGATTACTAGGGGGATACTGCAGGGTTCAGTACTAGGACTGGTCCTTTTTAATGTCTTTATAAGTGACATTGCAGAGGAACTGGAAGGAAAAGTATGTCTCTTTGCAGATGACACAAAGATCTGCAACAGGGCTGATACGCGACATGGGGTGGAAAGGATAAGAAGGGACTTGGCAAGGTTGGAGGAATGGTCAAATGTATGGCAGCTCAGATTCAATGCAAAGAAGTGCAAGGTAATGTACCTGGGAAACAAAAACCCAGGGAAGAGTATACAATGGGGGGGTGAGATACTGACAACAGTAAAAATGGAAAGGGACCTGGGGGTAATTATATCAGATGACCTAAAGGTGGGCAAGCAATGTGAGAAGGCAGTAAGGAAGGCTGGGGGATACTGGGATGCATAGGGAGAGGCATCAATAGTAGAAAACAGGAAGTTGTTATCCCTCTGTACAGACAGTTGGTGAGACCCCATCTGGAGTACTGTGTGCAGTTCTGGAGACCCCATCACCACAAAGACATAGACAGAGTGGAGGCTGTCCAGAGGAGGGCAACCAAAATGGTGCAGGGTCTGCACCAGAAGACATATGAAGAAAGACTAAAGGAGCTTAATATGTATACCCTTGAGGAAAGAAGGGCGAGAGGGGACATGATAGAAACTTTCAAGTACCTCAAGGGAATCAACAAAGTCCAGAGGTAGCATCTTTCAGAAAAGAGATGTGCAAGAACAAGGGGCACAATTTGAAGATAGAGGGGGACGGCTCCAGAGGTAATGTGAGAAGTATTTTTCACAGAGAGGGTTGTGGATGCATGGAACAGTCTCCCTCTGGAGGTCGTGGAGTCAAGAACAGTGGGGGTATTCAAGAATGCATGGGACAGACATAAGGCAGTCCTAGTGGAGGGTAGGAGGAAGTAAGCTGTTGGTTAACTAGGATCTGCAGCTTATCTGTTAGGTAGGAAAATGGGCAGACTAGGTGTGCCAAGAGGTCCTTATCTGTCATCACATTCTATGTTTCTGTGTTTCTGTCCTAGCCTTTCCTGTTGCTACCTGCCTATTATACCCTCCGCCAACCACCTTTGTCTTGTTTTGGTGCCATTGGCAGTGCACATGTGCTTGCTATTTGTGCATGCACATTGCCAAGCATTCAGATGAGGGAAGGGGGCCATCTCTGCACACTGTTGACTGTGCCTCCCCAGCAGGATAATTCCTGCCAACAATCCTGCCAGCTGGTAAGTGGTGGGCTCCATTCTCATAACTGATCTACAATTAGATACTTCTGTGCTCTAAGGATTACATTCAACTAATGAAAGGGACAGGGTAGTCAGATGCGTACCAGGGACGTCTGTAGGAAGGGATGCAGGTTGGGGTGGGCTAGATGTAACTGCACACAAGGGAAAAAAATCTAGCTGCCACTACCAACGGAGACATGAAGAACAAATTCAAGAAGTTGGGCTGTAGAGTCTTGTCAGCAGCTACTTCAGTTACTGTACATTTTCTGAGGTCGCCTGGTCTGGGGCAATGGGGAAGCAGTTCAAGTGAAGCCATTTAATTAGTTATACCAAATAATCTCAGTACATCTTTGTTTACCTAGTGCATTATGTAGTATATAAAACGTGTGTTTTTCTAGACATCCTTAATTTAAGCTAACCCTCTTTTTTTATAACATCTGATTTTCTTGCCATTCTGCAATCCAGAATACCATTTTTTTGACTTACTATGCTTTTTTCGAATGGCTTTATCCCATTCAGTCACCCTACCACCACAGACATACCCAGCTTCTCCTGAGTGTAGTGCCCCCTGAATTGCCACCCAGGGTGGAGCCTTCAGAGCCTCCCCCAGTGCGACTCCATCAATGCTCGTTAACTGATGCGCTGGAGGACCTGAAGTCTGCTATGGGGTGGGAGGCATCATTCGGCACTTTGGAGGCATTTTTTTTACATAAGGGCGATACAACCACATCATGAATCTGACACACACCCATGGAGCTATGCTCACACGTGCTCCATTCACTGTGCATCCTGTGGTCACCCTGGAGCACCAGACCAGAGTTACACACTACACCCCCCCTCCCCGGTGGAGATGGACAGCGTGCTATGGCCACTCAACCCACCCTCACCCTGGCTGGCCCTCGAGTGTCCTGAGTTCGTTCCTGAACCTGGTTCACCCACGTCACAGCAGTAAATCTTTCTGCTGGGCCGGGTAAACACCATTGTTTTTGATGAAGTCATTTAGAAGCTGCATTATTCTACCCTCCAATATATCTAAGCAGCTCTAAGTTGGGAGTGGTATGGAACCACTCACGAGTAGACTGGATGTCTGCCAACTTGGTAAACACCATTAAAGACATTTGCTTTAAAGTGCTGACCCAGCATCAATTTTACTTTAATGTATCTGTAACATGTTATGTTTTTGATTCTCCCCTTTATATTTGCACTTAAATGTTTATGTAATACTAAACTTTTTCACTATAAAGCATCTTCGGTGTAAGAAACTAGGATGTTAAAACCCCACGTTCTTGGCATTATTCTGCTGCCACACAAAATGTTGGAATGTCTGACATGGTGACAGCCAGGGCATTATCACGGCACTTCCCTATACACTGAATGCTCCAGTTCAGGCAAATACAGTAATATTCATTCTGGCTTGCTCCATCAATCATGGGTGGGTGAATTGTGTTTGTTAGATGTTACTTTATATAAACATGCTGCTTAAGTTATTTATTGCTAACACCCATACCTACAGTATATAACACAAACATTTCTTAGTGAGAATTTACATTTATATGCTCCCCAAAAATGATGTTTGTAAACTCAGTAAAATATCAGTCCTACTTTGAAGCAAGTTCAAAGAGTGATTTAGAAGTCACAACCTACCATACAACCACCTGATCTTGTTTGTGCAGGCACTATCAAGTGGCAGCCAGGGTTTAATTGTATCTCTCCAAGAAACTGGCTTCACAGAAATACATAAGCAGGCACTTTCTGAGTCGTCCAGTGTATTTCACAAACAGAAATATATTTAATGGCTGTATAGTACAGCATACGTTTAGATAATCATGAATCAAACACTATATACAATTGTGCAGACTGTTTAACAATGCAAGTCACTGTAAGAAATAGTGTACTTCACACAACAAAATATTTTATTTTCCAGAGACGAACTACAAGAAATTATGAATACTTTGTCAGTTGCCGAAAGATTTAAAGTGAAGAGTTACATTTTGTTTGTACACAGCATATCATGGGCCAGATATTCAAACTACGCCATTCTGTGGCACAAGCCCTTGCGCTGCTCAAAAAAGTTGCGCAGGGGTGTGGCAAGGGTGATATTCAATGGAGTTGCGCTATTGAGCAACTTCTTTGAATGTCGCCCCCTGGCCACAGCCACTGTGCATGGTGCAGTGGAACTGCGCCACCGCAAGTGGTCAGAGTGGAGCATTCAGATGCAGTGGTGCAAGTTCCATTGCACCATGTGCAAACCTGCAATATTCAAAAGGTGACATGCAAATGGGGCCATAATTTATGCAAGGCGCACAGGGGGCCATTTGCATCTAATTACGGCCCCATTTGCATGCCATTAGCATGCGGGTGCACCAATCTCTGACGACTTGCACCTGGCGCCCTGCCAGGCAGCAGCCGTCGGGGAACGACGCCCCCTGCAGCCCGATCGCGGGCATAACTGAAACGGCCCGATCGCGGGCATAATAGTGGTCCCCCCCGCAGCCTGACTATGAGCATAACATTATACTCCCCATTAGCCCGATCGTGGCAGAACGGTATGTCCCCGAGCAGCCCGATCACGGGTATCAGACCTCCCCTCCCCCAAGTCCAATATCCCTGGTGGTCCAGTTGACGCGAGTAGCCCGATCTAGAGCAGAAAGTCAACCCCCCAAAGTCCAATATCCCTGGTGGTCCAGGGGACCACGAGAAGCCCGATTGCAGGCATAAAGTCAACCCCTCCCCAAAGTCCGATATCCCTGGTGGTCCAGTGGACCGTGAGAAGCCTGATTGCGGGCATAAAGTCAACTCCCCCCAAAGTCCAATATCCCTGGTGATCTAGTGGCCCCCCACCCCTCCCACACACGGAGTCCCACCACCCCACTCCCCCACCATCAGCCGGCAGGCGGCAGCACCCCACCCACCTGCCGCCCCGCCACCCGCCGACTGACAGCTCTTTAGAGCTGCGCCCGATGGTTCAGGCAAGAGCCACTGGGCGTGCAGCCCATACTGTCAAGGCGGTCAGATATGTGACTGAATGAATTCACATATCTGGACTGCGCTATAATGTCGACGCCGCGTATTGGCTCTTGCTCAGGCTCAATAAACGTGCAGCTACTGAGCTGTCAGTCAGCGAGACAGCGGGGCGGCAGGTGGTGGTGCTAACCCGCGCCGTGACGGGGCGGGTGGTGGGAGCTCCGTAGGTGGGGGTGGGGGCCACCGTCTGAGATGACAGACTTTGGGGGGCTGACTTTATGCCGTGATGAGCTTCGCGATCACTGAACCACCAGGTAATGAACTTTGAGGAGAATCTGATGCCCGTGATCGGACTGCCGGGGAGATATACTGTTCTGCCCATGATCGGGCTAATGGGGACATACCATTCTGCGAAATCGGGGCATGGAAATAACGTTCTGCCGGGATCGGGCTAATGGAGATAACGTTCTGCCGCGATCGAGACGTAGAAGCGCCACAGGAGCAGTGGAGGTCACCACAGGTGGCAGCTCCTGTGTTGTGCCCTGCAATGCGGCAGCTCACCTGTGGGTGGCCCTCGACTTGATCCTTTTTTTTTTGGCGTAAAGTTGTGAAGGCGCAGGTAGGGGTTACGCCTGCATAACTCTGCACAGCCCAGCTGAATATTGGGCTGTGCAGTTTATGCATGGTTCCTCCCCCTTCGATTGCGCATGCCTTCATTATCATTGCGCTGTTGCTCAGCATGATTTGGGGGGTGCAACTGCCTCCTGCTCAATATCGCAGGATGGCACATTTCGGACTTGCGCAGGCGCAACCCTATTGCGCATGGCTCAACTCTTTTGAATATCTGGGCCCATGTTTTTTAGCTGTGAAATGTTCTATCTATCTGTCTGTCTATCTATCTATCTCTCTCTCTCCATCCATCAATTTCTCAGTTTTCTTTTAAATTAAACATTATGAAATGTTGTCAGCAATACATTTCTGATTTGCAGTACTCAGTCAGCAGGGGTAAATTTTTAAATCATTGACCCTATTTGATTTATTACAAACTTCCAAACTTCAAATGCTAAAGTGTCTTTAACATTTTCAAAAAAGAAAGAAATAATGTTGTTTAGCTGTGTAGTGGTAAGGATGTGCTGAGTGGGTAGTGAGCAGGTAGCCAAGGGGAAATGCACAAGTACGTTATCACAGTCTACAGTCTGGTAAGTAGACATGCTTTTACATGATGGGCTTAAATTATTTAAAAAAATGAGGGAACGAGTAAAGGTAGGACCAAGTGTGGCATACAATTTAAGGCAGAAAAGGACTGCTTAGCACACTTAGTGACATGTGGAGGGTGGGAGCAAGTGGCAGGCAGGAGAGTGAGGGTATGAAAATAGATTAAGGCAGCTTCAAAGAAAATAAAACAAAGTGTGTGACGTGTTCTGAATTTATTTTATGTTTTTTAATAGCGTGTTTTGTCAGAGGGGGAATGAGCAACTACTGTATGGCAGACAGGTTGTGGCAAACTCTTGCTAAGTGGAGAGAAAAAAATGACTGCCTTATCTGTTATAACATTCTAAGGAGTTGAGCAAGGATTTTGTTTATGTCCCGCATCCAGCTGGCAAGCATATATTTTTAGCTGTGCATTAGACACTTTTGATGCAAGATTAATGGCCATTGAGGATGCAGAATTTTCCCTACCCTTTTCATAATTCTGAACTAATTGATCATGCAAAGTATTTATCTATATATCTGTCTGTCTATCTATCTGTCTATGTATCTATCTGACAGTATCTATTTGTTTATGTGTCTATCCCTCCCTCTATATATAATGTGTCTCTCTATCTAGCTCTGTCTGTCTATCTAGCTACCTATCACTATGACTAATCATTTAAAGTGCTTCAGTCACTTTCATTGATATATATATATATATATATATATATCAGTATATATATCTACACACACACACATACATTTGCAGAGGTATACCTCCATGTTGAAAGTCACAAAAGAAATCAGTAAGTGCAATATTAGTTTTTTCAAATAATTTACTGTGTGCATAAATGTAGACATCGATATGTATTTATGTATACTCAGTCTCTCTCTTCTCCTTCCTTAGCTCTATTTCCCTCTGTCTCTCTCTGTCTCAGCATCAGTGAAGATAAACATTACACCTCTTCTTTAGACTTTTCTTGACCAGGAAAGGCACACTTAACCAAAGATCATTCTAGGTGCACAGGTAGGTCAGTGACTAGCTAAAAGTTACTAAGTATGCAAGTGGTGGTTCTGGGTTTTAACCCTTGGTATGCTGGATCTTCAGGTTCATAGGCTTGAGCACTAACCCCTAAGTTATACTACCTCCTCACTCAGGTGCAGAGGAAAACACACCTGAGTTTACAATCTGAGACGACACCAGTCTATAATCAATCACAATGATTCAAATTGTCTGTGTTCCAGTGCACTTTATGGAGAACTAGAAGCTCTACTGTAAACATGGGCAGGATGCAAGCAGTCAATCACTTTATCAATCAATCACTTTATTTAACCAGGCATAAACACCATTGAGGAAGCTCATTTTCAAGGTGGTCCTGGGCATAAATACAATATAGTACACTTCATAAGATTACAATTACGGTGGACAGCGGTGCAAAAAAAAAAGGCAGTAAAGGAAGTTCTAGCCATATAGGAATTACATTAATAATTTTCAGTGTCAAACCCCAGTTAGCTGAATTTGACAGCAACAAGACTGACATTGAGCAATGGTTCTTTGACCACAGGCTTGTGATCAACCTTAAAAAAAACAGAAACATTGCTGTTCACCTACAATCAGAACAAACTCAAGGGCTCTGCGCTGGCCATTCAATCCCTCTCACACCACCTTCTCGGGCAGATCTCATCATACAAATACCTAGGTATCATCCTCGACTCTTCCCTCACCTTCCATGAACACATCCACACCCTCTGCTCTGACATAAACTCCTGCATAGGCTTATTATATTGGCACAGAGCCTGTCTCACCCCAGAAGCACTAAGACTAGCCATTGACTCATCAGTCCTGTCCCAGGTGGACTATGGACTCCTAATTTACGGCGCTGCAGACAACACAGCCCTTGGCAAAATCAAGCTCTCAATCAACAAGGCCTGTCAGATCCTTACTGGGGTTGACAGACTAATTCACACCTGTGCTCTTTATGACCTGTCTAACCTCCTCTCCCTGGATGAGCGACTACGCTACCAGACCTGTCTGCTCACTCAAAAAATCTGTATTGGCTTAACCCCCCCCCCCCAGGTTTGTCTAAACTTATAAGCACGGCCACCCCCTCCTGCCCACACTCGTAGCTCCACCAAGCCCCTACTAACAGTCCCCAGGTTTAGGACGTCCCTCGCTCAGAGGTCCTTTTCCTACAGGGCGCCCTCCTAGTTCAACACCCTCCCTCCCGGTATCTTGTCTGAGCTCAGAATTGGACCATTCAAATCAACCCTGCATAGCCACCTTCTCAGCTCCCACCATTGCAATTGCAAATAATTGCTCCCCTACTGCTCCACTTCCTACCAGCTGACCCATTCCCCAAACACACCCTCCTCTGACTATTTATCTCGGTGTGCTTAGCACATGATTACTGAGGCTCAGTCATGTTGGAGTCTGTTTCTACAACTTTTAGTTTTCTCTCCGCAGCCCTGCATCTACCCCTATTGTATTTAATGACTTTGAACTATATATGCTCAATGATCTCTCCATTCTTGTTAAGCTACCATCCTGTATAGGCCAGTCTCCTGCAAGAATGTGGCTCTTCTCTCGTTGGCTTGGCCCTCCCCACCTATATTTTATTATATTTTTTTTTTTACTGTAATTATTATAGCCATAGTACTGTTCCTGCACTACTGTTTGTTTTCCTCTCACTGTATGTTTCTCCTGCCCTGTTCTATTCTGTGTATGACGATGAGCCTTTGTAAATGTGTCCTTGACTCAAAGGGTTGCAATTCTGATACTGAAATAAATAAATAAAAAAAACATTTCAAGTGCTGCTGACAACTGTCCATGAGAGCTGCATATTTTTTGCAAATAGTGTTCCATACTCCAGTGAACATACCAGGTGAACTAAACTATCTGACTGACTCACATCATGCTAAATGAGAGCAGTAACCCCGCCAAACTGAAAAATAGTGTTGCTTCTCTCTGCACAGGTCCCTGTACATGGGGACATTGTAGATATAATATTCATTGTCCTTTGCTGTTTTTTGCAAAGCCTGTCCGTAATGTTCTTATTTGCGTTTATGATCAACATGGAACTTAAATTTGCCAACTATTAGAGTACGTTGATTATTTCACTTAAATGTTTCCATAGAAAGGGACCTGTACAGTGAAGAATACTGCCGCAGGACACTTACAGAGTCAAACAGTGGTGCTGGGGTCCACCAGAAAGTTGGCAGTTTGGGTCAGTCTGAAAAGAAGAGTATTAGTGACTCAGGGCTGGCACACTTATATCAGCACACAACTTCCATTTGGTGAACTCTACTTGAATTGTTGAGAAAACAGTTGTCAACTTGTCATACAAAAGTTACAGAAACAATAATCCAAATGGAGAGTTCTATCTGCACTATTAACATAAACAGGCATTCTGTCAGGAGTTTTTGGAGAAAATTACAAAATTTATTAAAGTAGTTTTAAATAGCAGCGATGTTGAAGTGCATCTTTATATTCTCAAAAAATATAAAGTCAGTGCATTTGTAAGTCTAAAGAGTCACTGTACCTGAACTCCGTCCCTTTGGTGTTCAGGCTTATAGAAATTTTGTGGCTCAATTGCCTATTCCAAGTTGTGCAATACAACTTTGATATTCCCAAGTGGTAAACGAATGCTCCCTTTGCTGGAGGTTGCAAGCACTAATCCAAGCCAGTGCAAAAATGTAGCCAAAAAATGTATCCTCGGTGGCCTTCTCTCTATGAGCGGAGCAAAATGCTACCAACCCCAGGCAAGGGGTGTCTCTTCTGGAAGGTCTCCACCTGTGTGATGGTCAGCTTATATTAGTGTGCTGACATTTTGGAATTACTCAGATTCCATCCTCAGAGCTGGCTTATTGGTGGGAATAGTGCCCATTTATGTCATCAGGTCGCTATAGCAACCAATTAGTCATTCATCAACAAGATCAAGCACGATCAAAGACATGTGAAATAAAAACAATACAAACAATACCTATATCCTGACTACAAGTGCAGGGGTAGATGCTACAACCAATACCTTTAGAATCCATTCATCAAATACATTCTAATAACATTTATTTTTTTTTAACTCGTTTTTTTTTGTTTGACCAAAGCATAACAAATCTTTTTACACTTGTTCATACATATAATTGAGTAGAATTTTCTCTTGTTCTTCAGACAATCTTTCCCACCAATCCCTTATGTTACTTATTGAAACCTGTACCATTTCTAACTGCCATTGCCTCTAAGCAGTATGCATAGACAATGCTTAACAGAGGCCTTTTTCCCTGGATATCACAGGAATCAGTCTTGAGGGTCTTCCAGTGTTGCTCCTTCAGGTCTAAGAGGCTAGTATTGATATCCATTCTGCATTTAAATGGTGTTTGCAACTTGCTATTATTTGGCCTTTCTAAGTTTTAATAAACCAGTGTAGTGAAAATCTAAGCACCAACGGGTGCCTCAAGGTTAAAGGCAGTGACTGAACACGAGTCTCAACCCAAAATGAAACTTAAAACTTAAGGAGACCATGTCGTGCTCCGATATGTCATATCCTCAAATAGAGTACGCTGATGTATGTATGTGTGCAAGGGTAATGGAGACATTGAGACAGCCCTCACAGTCTGGGTTTGTTGATCAGTAGCCCACAGTGTCACCCGCTTCTCCCACTGTTCTTCATGTTTTTCTAACACTAGCCTAAGTTTAGCTGCCAACTCTTCCATCCTTCTGATTCTGTCTACCCTGAGTCTCCATGAGTCAAGGGGGGGAGGGGCCTTTAACCAATTGGTCATGATTTCTTTTTGGCGGCTAAGCATAATATCCTAAATAGGTTTTGTTGTTTAGTGTTACCCACCTTTGGGATGCCCACCCCCAGAATCATTATGTTGACGGTCAGTGGAATCTGTATCCCCCAAAGGCTGCTTAAGACCTATCCGACTCCTTCCAAAAAGTGGAAACCTCCAGACACAACTAGAAGATGTGTGCATGTGTCCCCACCTGCCCACATCCTCTCCAACTCTGATCTGTGAAGCCCACAACAAATTGTTTCGTTATTGTTGGAGTATGAAAGAAACGAGTCAGACACTTCCAACGGAATTCTCTCCAGCCCGGGGACAAGGTGGTTCTCCAACCCTTCTCCCTAGTTGCAATCCACGGGGCAGTCGGAATTGGATTACCTACTTCCTCTTCCAGTTTTAGTCTCAGGGCATCAAATTGTATGCATTCTTTTCCTTAGAGGGTTTTGTATGCTCCAGAGATTACTTTACCTCTGCCCACTAGGTGCACTGACCAATACAGAAAGGATTCTAACCCAGTAAGGTCTCTCTTAATGCTAGGAATCAGGCCATTTTCCATATGATAATGCCTAACTTGCAGGTATCTGTGGAAGTCTACTCACTTCAGGGCATATTGGCCCTGTAGCCCGGTGAAGGAGGCCAGGCTATCCACTTGTAGCAGGTTTCGGAAGTGTATCAGAGATAGTGCATTCCACCTCTGGAATTTAGTATCCGATCTATGACGGGTGAAATCAGGGTCTCCCAATATGGATGTCAGCAGACCTATTCCTTCTGGTGTATGTGTGAGCTTTCTTGCTACCACTAATGTTCTTAGTGTGTGTTTGGTCCAGGGATTTCTCAGGCTTCTCCACATCTCTGGAGTGGGGGGGCATGTGGAAGAGAGGTCAGTGTGATCATTTGCATTTGCTGTGCCTCTATTTCCCTCCATCCCATGTCTCCACTTTGTTTCACCCAGGTGACCACAGGGACCAACTGTGCTGCTATGTAGTATAGCTTGAGGTTGGGAAGAGCTAAACCACCTCTTGTCTTAGGCTGTGCTAAGGAGCTTATAACTGATGCATTTCCTGTTCTTCTGCTAGACGAAGGCAGAGAGGGACGCACTAATCAATTTAAAAAAGCCTCAGGTACGTTTATAGGGAGGGCTTGAAATAAAAATAGGAACCTGGGGAGAATGTTCATCTTGATGTATTCAGTGCAGTCACCCAGGGAAAGTGGGAGTAAGTCCCATCTGGCCAGATCAGCCCAAATCTCTCCCCAAAGTTTTGCATAGTTAAGCTTAAAGAGACTCGACAATTTGAGGGGAGATCTTAACCCTCAAGTATCGTACTATGTTTGCCATGGTCCATTTGAAGGAGAAGTTCTGTGCAACATTTCGGGGCAACGTTCCTCTGAATTTGATTGCTTCAGATTTATCCTGATTAATTTTGTAGCCAGAGACTTGGCCAAAAGTCTGAAGCTCCTTGGTTAGGGTTGGGAGGAGGTCCATGGGGAAGTAAGAAAGAACAAGGAGTCATCAGCATATAGTGAGATTTTATGGTTCTGATTGCCCATTTGGATCCCCTGAATTGCTTCATTACCTTGCACTGCCACTGCAAGGGGCTCAATACACATGGCAAAAAGAAGCAGGGAGACTGGGCAACCCTGCCTGGTGCCCCTGGTCAGGTGGAATCGCCCCGTGGTGAAACCATTGACCCTAACCATAGCCTGGGGGGCCTCATGTAGTGCCTCTACACTCATCCTAAACTTGGGGCCCAATCCCATCTCCTCAAGAGTCCTGTGCAGGAACCTCCAGTCCACCAGCCCAGTGGTGCTGAGGGTTGAGAGGCTGGATGTCACACCTCGCGCCATGCTGGTCACCCAGGTTCGGGAATGGCTTTGGGCCATCGGGGGTTGGCATGGGAAACATAGAAACATAGAATTTGATGGCAGATAAAGACCGCATGGCCCTCCCAGTCTGCCCATTTCTCTACCTAATGGATAAGCTGCAGAACCTAGTTAACCAGCAGCCTACTTCTTTCTACCCCCACCCCCTAGAATTGCCTTATGACTGTCCCATGCATGCTTGAATTCAACCACTGTTTTTGACTCCACAACCTCCTCTGGAAGGCCGTTCCATGCATCCACAACCCTCTCTGTGAAAAAATATTTCCTTACATTACCTCTGAGCCGCTCCCCCCTCTATCTTCAAATTGTGCCCCCTTGTTCTTGCACACCTCTTTTTTTGAAAGATGCTACCCTCTTGGACTTTGTTGATTCCCTTGAGGTACTTTAAAGTTTCTATCATGTCCCCCTTTTCCCTCCTTTCCTTGAGGCTATACATATTAAGCTTCTTTAGTCTCTCTTCATATGTCTTCTGGTGCAGACCTTGCACCATTTTAGTTGCTGTCCTCTGGACAGCTTCCATCTTGTCTATGTCCTTGCGGAGATGGGGTCTCCAGAACTGCACACAGTACTCCAGATGGGGTCTCACCAGCTGTCTGTACAGAGGGATAACAACTTCCTGTTTTCCACTGGTGATGCCTCTCCCTATGCATCCCAGTATCCCCCCAGCCCTCCTTACTGCCCTCTCACATTGCTTGCTCACCTTTAGGTCATCTGATATGACTACCCCCAGGTCCCTTTCCATTTTTGTTGTTGTTAGTATCTCAACCCCCATTGTGTACTCTTCCCCTGGGTTTTTGTTTCCCAGGTGCATTACCTGCACTTCTTAGCACTGAATCTAAGCTGCCATACATTTGACCATTCCTCTAACCTTGCCAAGTCCCTTCTCATCCTTTCCACCCCACCTTGTGCATCAACTCTGTTGCAGATCTTTATGTCATCTGCAAGAAGACATACTTTTCTTTTCCAGTCCCTCTGCAATGTAAACTTATAAAGACATTGAAGAGGACCGATCCTAATACTGAACCTCTATGGTGCCCCACTAGTAACCCCTTTCTTCAGAGTGGACTCATTTACTATTACCCTCTGTGTCCTATTCTCCAGCCAATTCTTTACCCAGGCTATCATCTTGGGACCCACTCCCAGGCTGGCTAACTTGTATATTAATCTTTTGTGTGGGACTGAGTCAAATGCCTTGCTAAAGTCTAGGTAGGCCATGTCCACAGCCTCCTGATCTACTCTTGGTCACCCAGTCAAATAAATCTATTAGATTCGCCTGGCATGACCTTCCCGCTGTGAATCCATGCTGCCTTGGGTCCTGTGCCCCTCTGGCCTCCAGGTACTCAACAATTCCTTCCTTCAGAAGTGATTCCATCATTTTCCCTATCACTGAGGGTAAACTAACAGGTCTGTAATTTCCTACTTCTGCCCTGCTCCCACTTTTGTGAAGGGGAATCACATCTGCCATCCTCCAGTCCTCAGGTACCACCCCATCCTCCCATGATTTGTTAAAGAGTGTAGTCAGTGGTGTCACTAGTTCTACCCTTAGTTCTTTTAGAATTCTGGGATGAATCCCATTAGGCCTCATTGCTTTGTCCACCTTCAGTTTTAAGAGTTCTTTCGGAACCCTTTCTTCTGTAAATGGACTGGTATCAACTTCTGTATCCAGAGTGTTTCTATTGTTTGTTTTAGGTACCTCCCCCTCTTCATTTGTAAATACTGAGCAAAAATATTTTTTTAGTGTCTCTGCATTTTCACCGTCACCCTCTGCCAACCCCCCCCCTTTATTAAGCCTCACTATCCCTTCCTTAGTCTTCCTTCGCTCCCTGATGTACCTAAAAAAGGTTTTATCCCCCTTCTTAACTGTAATGGCTATCTTTTCCTCGGTTCGGGCCTTTGCTGTTCTGACTGCCTTCCCAGCTTCCTTTTGCTTTAACCGATACAATTCTCTGTCCTGCTCCTTCTGTGATTCCTTGTACTTTCTGAATGCTTTCTTTTTCTCTTGAACCTTCACTGCCGCCTCCTTTGAGAACCATAGTGGTTTCTTACATCATTTTGTTTTATTTATTTGCTTCACACAAAGGGTTGTTACCTCTGTGATGGCAGTTTTTATTATTCTCCATTGTTCTTCCACCCCTCCTTCCTGCCCATTTGCTAGTGCAGTCAGTCCTCAGAAGGAAAGAAGGGATCGAGTGTCCGGAGGACTGCTCTCCATTCCCGGGGAGGGGAAGGGGTATGCTTTGCTCCTGAGTGGCCTCTGGTGGCAGTTGGGGTGCACCATGGACGCTGTGGCACTAATCTAGGGGTGGAGCTGCAGCAGACATTGGGTGCGCAAGTGCCACAGACATCATTGCATGTCCGAGCTCTGGGGGTAGGGAAAAAGCAAGAAAAACCCCTACTGGCCAGGTGAGGCAACGGCAACCTCCAGGAGCCAAGGCCCCACATGCCCATCATCGGCCGTAACCCCCTGACTGTACCCCCGGGGGACCTCGGCCTCTCCAAGGAGGCCAGAGAGCCAGGGCTCCCGATTCCTATAAAGCTGTTGGGGTGAGCGGTTCAGGCTGGTGGTTAGAAGCTGTAGGCTGTGCGAGGAAAGCCTGAGAGATGCCCCGGAAGGTAGGAGATAAACAGAGTTAGAAAAAAAAAGGAACTTCCAGTCCACCCAGTTGAAGGCCTCGGCATCCATGAATATTGCCAATGTTGGTTCCCTGGAAGACTGCTGGCAGGCTATAAGATTTAGCAGACATCTGATATTATCCTGTATAAATCTTTTGTTTATGAAGCCAGTCTGATCTGGGTGGACTAGGCTCCCCACACACACCTGCAGTCTACATGCAAGGGCCATTGTGTACACCTTTTAGTCTATGTTCAGGAGTGATATAGGCCTGTATGAACTGCAGGCATCCAGGTTCTTGCCTTCCTTATGTATTACTGAGATTTGGGCATACTGCCAGCTCGGTGGGGCACCTTCCCCTCTGGATCCCCTGACAGACCTCCCTCAGGAGGGGTGACAAGTTCGACTGTGGGGCCTTGTATAGTTCTGCTGCTATACCATCCAGGCCTGAAGCCTTTCCTGTTTTCAAATCCCCTACAGTTGAGCGGATCTCTCCATCACTTATGGGAGCGTCCAGTTTGTCCATTTCCTCTTTTGAGAGTCTCGGAAGTTTAACCCTCTCAAAAAAGGAGTCCAGTTTCTCCTGGTATCCCCCACCTGTTCTTGACTGTATAACCGTTTATAAAATTTTAGAAAATGATTGGCTATGCCCTCCGGGTCAGCAATGTGTCTGTTTGGCCATGTTGAGGAGCAGAGTTGCATGACTGTCCTGGAGGCTGCTTCCCTCTGGAGCTGCCAGGTGAGGAGCTTACCTGCATGGTTGCCTGCTTTATAAAAACTCTGGTGAGAATATCGTAGCTGCCTCTCAGTTTTATCATCTAATATCTTATTAAGTTTCTTTCTGTTTACCTCCAACTTTTTCCTCACCTTGTCTCTAAGGACAATTTTATGTTCTGCTTCTATTTTATTTTCTAATTCTAGTATTTCCTTCAGTTGCTTCCTCTTGAGGTTGGAGGCATAGCTAGTGGTTTTACCCATGACAAACACTTTGAGGCTATCCCACCAGACTGCCTGAGTGGTGTCTTGAGTCGGATTGTTGGTTTTATATTCCTGAATCGAGTCTTTCAGCAGAACCTTATACTCCTCCTTGTTAAGGAGGGAGATGTTCAGTCTCCAGGGGTTTTTTACCTTTGGGCCAGGCCAAAGCTGTATGGTTACCATGCCGTGATCAGAAATGGTTCTGGGATGAATTCTAGACTCAGTTATTCTATGCAGTTATTCTCCCGATACCCAGATCATGTCCAGCCTGGAGTATGCTTGATGTGAGGCTGACCAGCAGGAACAGTCTCAGACTCTTGGGTGCATATGCCTCCATACCTCTACTAGCCCTAGATCTTTGGTCAGTCTGTTCAATGTGGTGGTGGGCCCCTTTAGGCACCTGACTTGTTCAGAGCAGGGTTGGGAGTGGCATTAAAGTCTCCTCCCACTATGTACAGTTCCCCTGGTGGGGGCGCTGCATGAAGGAGGACCTCTTTGAGAAACTCGCTGTTCTCTGTGTCTTGGTTGGGTGTGTATATGTTAAGGATCTTGTAGGGTGTTTCCCTGTAGGTACCGCTGACTAGCAGGAATCTCTCCTTCGGGTCTGCCTACAAGACAAGTGTATGAAAGAGCAATTTTTATGAAAGAGGACTGCTACACCCCTTCTATAGGGGTGGGACACATATGGGGCATAGCACACCTGTCCTACCCAAGCCCGTTTGAGTTTTGCAGTCTCTTTTTGGTCTAGGTGGGTTTCTTGCAGGTGTGCTATTTCCACTCTCATTCTGTGTAGCTCTGCTGGTATTCTCTTCCTTTTGATGGGCTACCCAAACCCCTAACATTGTATGTAGCTATATTTCCTTCAGCCATAGCTCAATCTTCCCCCTCCCTCCCTTATGGTGGAACCTGTGACACTGTCTCCTACAACCAGAAATAACAGAAACTGTAATATGTAACCTCATAACTTTTCCAAACTATAAACTGAACTTCCAAGGTAGTTAAAATGCACCCAGTCAACTTCCTGCTGGAACTAGATCAACTGGATGGGGTCCCTGTGTTAGGGACATAGCGCTAAACCTGCGCTTCTGGGTGACAGGGCCTCTGCCCTTAAGCATCTAACCCCTTGTGGTCTGCCCTTCTTGAGCAACTATTAGACAATACGCTGAAATTGTTGAAGCCAATAAACTGGTCTGTGTTCTTCCACCTAGTATCCCTATGGATCTGGTATGTGGCAGCAGGATGGACGCAGAGCAGTCGGCAAGCATTTCTTCTGGATCCCTCCCCCCCATGACGGGAAGTCCGGTTCATGGTCTTAGGTCTATCTGGGCTGCAGGGGACAAACCAGTACCCCCTGGTCTCCTCAGCCACGTTGCCTCCCCATCCCAGTGACCCCATCCCTATTTTTCTGGTATGCCCCTTTTTATCTGATGTAATCATCTTCTCTCTGATAGTTTTTACCTCGCATTGATAAGGTGTGAACTTGCCCTGTTGTTGACAGGGTGCAGAAATGCTTTGGTACTTACCCGGGTTTATTATAAATCACGCATTCCTCTGGGGGTAATGACCCATGGAGGTCCTTGGCTATCTCTGCAGGGTTGATCAGCCAAAAAAGTGTTGTCTTAGTAGATGCCCTTCCCACACGAGTGGTGTTCAATCTATCAAGGAGAACTCTCTGCCACCTACCCCATCTACGGGGCTGACCCCACCATGCTTCTCAGATCAGAACCAGCCCAGAACAGGGAGGGCCTTCCTAGCTCTTAAACCTCAATAAGAGGAAAAAGCCTAAAAAGTCATGTAACTCTACCCCACCTACCCCTGCCATCCCTTCACCCGAGCCGTGTTAGCATGCTCCCTCTCCCAGCACTCTTCCTTCCCCAAACCCCATGAAATATTCAGAAAAAAGGGAAAAAAAAGAGAAGCATATTTTCCTTCAATAACCAAACCTTCCAAGACAAATGGCTTTTGAGATACCTAAAGTCTTGTGACCCCCCCCAAGAGTTAGCCATTAGGGATCCCTGGTCTGGGGGAATGTTGAGGACCTACCAGGCCCTGACCTAATCCCCAGTCTCAGCTAAGTGGCAGGCCCAGCTGCATGCAGCTGACTGCATTTACCGTCAATGTCCAAAAGCTGGGAGGTCGTGTTCAGCTAGAGCTGCGAAGATTGGAAGCCTGTTGCAGACTGCATCTTGAGTGTGGGCAGTTCGTGACAATCACTCTATCTAACCTCCAGATAAACATTGATCAAGAGATTAGATATGTCACAGTTACTTTCCTTGACCTTTGTAGAGAACGGAACCAATCAGAGAGTAGCTAATACAATGCCAATGACATCATAATACGTCTGTGCAGCACTGAAGCCAGCAAATCATAGAAAACCAGTAAAAGCTTCACGCAAAAGGGTAATTTAACAAGTTGTAACAGTTAATCTGATGTATAAATCGAATACAAAATGGCTTGACTCAAAATACATAATTTATCTCCACTTGCTAGGTGACATACCTTTCATAACTAACTCATGGCTTCACCACTCATGAGTTATGGTCTTTCCCCTCATACTTGGAGATAAATTACATATTTTGAGGCAGACTGTTGTGTATCCCCTATATATACTGAATTATACTGGCACAGTTGCACTAGTATGTTAGGGCTGAGTTAGTGTTTACAACAAAACCCCTATTTTTGACAGTTTTTAACTTGGCCACCTTAAGACCTAGGGTTTTGAAAACTGACATGCACCTTTTTGATCTCGGAGGCAAAGTGAATGCCAGTTTTCAAAACAGTAGTTTTTAAGTTATAGATTGTGTAAATTACATAAAATCCCCATTTAAAGACTTTTCTTACGTGTTGATAATGAAAAAAAAATCGATTTAAAACCTGCAACTTTCAGGTTCATTAGATATTGGGACACAGTAGTGCCTTAAATTTATTTTGTGATGAAAAAAGTCCAAATTTAAAAGTTAAACTGCAAATGTTAAAAACCATCAAACCTACTTATGTACAGTCAGTGGTAAAAAAATTGCTGAAAAAAACACAACTTTTTTTTCATTCGTACACAAACACAAACAAAAAAAACCCAAACCATTGTTTTTGGCCACCTGTCTGCTGACAGAAAATTTCTTCAAACACGATGTTTTTAGGTGCCAGCAAGTGTAGCTTGTAAACACCTATTGTGGTCATGTATACACTTTTCTGCATTTCAACCAAGTTTGAGGTTACTGTTTGCATGAGTGATGTGCCACACATCAGGACTGTCAGAAGACTGACTGGTCTGCCATGCTGTAGGCCTGACTGGCTGGGGAGGGCTCAGATTGACAGCATCAGATGCGTAGAGGGAAACAAGCAGGTGCTTTGGAGTTACTCAGAGCAGGAGTTTGGTTCTGTCTGCTGGGGCGCATCATTGATATTCCACTCTTAGAACATTTGCATTGTAACTTCTCACTGTACCAGCTCAGAGGAATTAAACTTTGCGAAGTGTCTGGAAATGTTGATTAGGCTGACTGGTTGCTCCTGGAGCAGCCAGTCAGCCAAATCAACTTTCCATGACACTTTGCGAATTTAACCCCTCTGGGTTGGATAAACAAAAAGTTGCAATATAAATCTTCTAAGAGTGGGATGCTGGTGATTCAATGCTCCAAGATCTACAAGGATTCTTATATAGTTTGGATGTATGGATTTTTATCATTCAAAATGGGATACAGGAAGGAAAAAGTTTTAATTTTTTTAATATATGGGAATTGAGCCCGACAGATGTTACTTGGGGTTAAACTGCATGGTGTCCATACAGAAAAATGCTTGCTGCCAAGAGTCTAGTGTCACAGTTTATTACAAGTACAACACACTCTGCCATACAAGCTAACTGGTAATTACCCTTATTGGTCAGTATTGTGACTTACCAAGCCCAGTCACTGGTACACCCTGATTGACTGGCAGGTCACCATCAGATTAGAAGGGAACGTCGCAGTGCCAGACTGCAGAGCTTTGAGTGAACCACCCACAACATAGCTGATGAGAGAAAACTCAATGTGCATTAGGAATCCACTGTCCTGTTCATTGTCACTGGTGACTGTCTTGACTGGAGTAGTAGCATACCTCTCAACCTTCTGCCCGCCAAATGTGGAAAATTGCCTGTCAAAATGTGGAACAAATGGGCAAAATGTGGAACACTTGATCAGATCTTTACCCAAGAAGCTCAAAACACTGTTAAAATGTTGCATTTGTCTTAAGAAAGTTTTTTATTAATTAAATAATATATTTTTTGCATCATTTGCTATGGATTTTTGCTTTAAAATATTGACTTTCAATGTGGAACAAGTCCTCACAATGTGGAACAGGGAGCTTTTGTGAAGTAAAATGAGGAACATTCCTCCTAATGTGGTACAGTTGAGAGGTATGAGTAGTAGTTAGCTGCAGTGATTCTGTTTTGAGCCCTTGGACTACTCTGTTGGTCGGAGGCAGGCAGCAGCAGTATTCTGGGGATAACAGGAGTCAAGTAGTAATCACCTGACAGATTGCCGTATAGAGAAGAAAATTAGCAGGTAATGAATTTCAGTGTCAGAAAAAGTACACTATAAGGCACTTGGTACCATTTAGCTGACGATTCATCTGGTGGGGGGGTTGAGATGTCACGTATACTTATATAAGGCAGTGGGTATTTCGGCAATGACAACATTTTACATGACAATTCATTTGTATGTGGTGGGGGCTGGGAGGCTGAACTGTTAAAGGAGAACTGCGCTGAACCTGAAGGCCATTTTTCCCTGTAGAAGCAGTTTTTTTTTAAATACTGGCTCATATCTGTTACTGTCCCATCTTTACTCGCCTATTCGTAACCTCAGTCCATGTTTCTGATTTACACTCTGGTGTTGAGTGCGATTTTAGAACTCTATGATGTAGTTTATGTCCCTCTTAGCCACAGAGTTCTATAGTAGAAAATGGGTGCATTGTTCCAACAATGGAAGAGCTGAGCAAGGGGCATAAACAGGGAGGCAGTACAGTGCAGTGGTTTAAGGCTCTGAGCTGCAAATCTGGTGACATCCAGCAGACCAGACCTGGGTTTGAATCCCACAGCTTTCACTTGCATACTGTATGACCCTGAGTAAGCCACTTAACTTCCCTGTGCTCCCAGGTTGCACCTGTAAAAAAAGCTTTCAGCTTAGTGTGCTACTCCTGGTTAAAAACAACTAAAATAAAAAAAAAAAAAAAATAAACTACATCATATAGTTCTAAAATGATACTTACCAGCACTGTACAAAACAGAAACATCCACTAGGATAACTAAAAAGCCTGTAGAGATGAAACATTAACAGAACTGCCACCAGTATTTAAAAATCAGTTTCTACTGGTTTTCAGCATTCACAGCAGTTCTCCTTTAAGTACACTAAATTAAGGCTCTGGATGTTTTGGCAGCTGTTTACCCAATAGTTTGTCTAGTTATGGTGGGGGTTGAGCTGTCAGGTACATCAGTATGAGGAACTGGCTATTTCAGCAGTAACAATGGTTTACCTGACAATTGGTCTAATGGGGCCCCCCTCCATTAGATGAATTGACAGGTAAACTGTTGTTACTGCTGAAATAGCTGTTAGTGTTCTAAGTTATGGCTGTGGCTCCAGGGCAACAGCGATGGGACTAGGGCACTGTTCTCAATCTATTGGTCTGAGACAGCTCTTTCACCGACTGCAGGCTGTTGACGGTTGGTGCCTGTTGTAGCAGCCTGAGGAGAGTTTGTTATAGCCGATTCTCAGCAGTGGGTTTCTGCATGGCTACATGACAGCATTTCCGCAGCTGCAAGCTGCAGAACCTCCAGCTGTCAGGCAGGCAGAAAGGGAGAACAAGTTCAACAATCTGAATATAGACACAGAAAGTGTGTTTAGAGGAGCAGCGAACACAGAAAACCCTTTTTAAATAGTAGTAGTAATAAAAACAGGATAAAGAGGAGCAGGCTATATTTGTTGAGTCAATACAGGAGATGGAGAGGAGCAGCTACACTGTTTTTAGGCACCAACAAGGGTAGCTTGTTAGGTGTGAAATAGCACCTACTGTGATCATACGTACTCTTTTTATTTATTTAGTCAAGTTCAAAGGTACATTCAGGGTGAGTAATTTGGCTTCATGATGTCATTGATGATTTCAGTGATAGGGCTTGTAGGGGTTGGCATAAGGTTTCAGGCCTACACAAGCCAGGATTCTATCCCCAGTGTGGGACAATTTTAACTTTCTCATTATGATTTATGTAGTATGAGAGAAATTGTAAGATGTTTTGGACCTGCCGGACCTATAGTCCCTAATGTGGACCATCATCTTACAGTATAAGGGATATCAGTATTTACTCATGTTTGATATGATGTACTATGCAGTGTTATATTGTGGTCTTAGCAGGCCATCTATAGCTATTAGCCATATTGCTATGATCAGCATATTCTATGAATCAATCCATTGTAATCCCAAAAGTAGTCTTAGTGAGCATAATTGTTTTTTGCTGTGTACATGCAAACCTAACAGCCTTGGGTGCAAGCTGCTCACCTTACCCACGAATAGAAATGCTTTGTTTACCTTTTCTACTATGCAGATGAGACCATTACCAGGTAATGGACCTTGTTATCTCTGAGTATTTAATTTTTTTTGTAATCCTGTTTTTCACTGAGTTTTCCTGTGATGACACCGGGTGTTCGGAAGTTCCAGACTCCCGGCTATGGTAAGTTGTCCTTTTTACATGTATTGGGTAAAAAACCTTTTGTTCTGCAACACCTGTCCCTGTGTCATGTTTTGCCGTCAGGTTTAGATCCTGCCTAGACCCCAACAAATGGTGACTGTGGCATGGACCTGATTGGACAGACCTGGATCAGTTAAAAAAAGATGTCCAGATGAATGAGCATGGGAATCATGAAGGAGCTTGAACCTATGCCCACCTGTTCAACCCCCATGGATGATCTTGCAGGCCATCCGCACCACGAACGGGACTGGGAATCATGAAGGTGTCTGAGCCTATGCCCCTTCGTTCACTAGCAGCACTGGTCTGTGGGATTCCGTATCTCAAACATGTAACTGCCTAGCTATAGAGTACAAGGTGGATAGATACACCTTGGACTCCTGGCTAGTACAGGAAAAGGGGAACCTTCCAGAATGGCCATTAGTGCCAAGCTCAAGTTAGACATCTGAAACTTTCTTAACTCCCATGGAGGTTGGGGCAGTTTTGTGTTGGACGCAAAGTCGCACAGTCATCCAATACAGTATGTGTGCACGCTGTACTCAGAGACCAAACCTATGGTTAAGAAACATGACTAAAAGGGTGTAATGGTTGCCACCCTGTACGCTGCACTACAGGCAGTGGAAACAGAGGTCCTAGCTCTGAAAAAAGAACTGGGCTCCATGTCCCGGGAAATGGGCATGCAACAGAGGAAGGTGGAACAAGAAATCCAAAAGCTCAGAAATGAGACTCAGAATGAATTGTACTGTAGTGGAGAAAGACAGAGAGGTTGTTAGATTGAGAGAGGTTTGTGAAAGGTTGCAGCAGGATAAAAAGCATGCATTACAGTCTGAATGATTTGCTGACTGGTATGAATTATACATTGCGGAGTGAGAATGAGGAGTTGTATGATGAGTTGGGAAGGTGCCAGGAAACATTGGACAGGGAGATCAGGGAAAACCATGAAGTGAGTGCCGTGTACAAAGTTTTGCAAGAGCATGACAGTAAGAGACAGTACAAAGGCAGAGTAAATAATTTGATATGTAGAGCCAAGATGACGAAGTTGCACCAGCAGTTGGCAGTCCTGAAGGGTCATGTGAAAGCTATGCCGTCTCTCCCGCTCATTGACCTGGCATCATTGGAGGATGATACCAGTGATAATAGATCCAAGATGTCAGTCATTGGGATGCCAGAGGGTGGAGGTCTTGACCACCATTGGTAGCCATCTTGAGTAAGCAAGACGAGGGCGAAGTGAAAGCCCTGATCGAACAAGTGGTCACAATGGTCGGAGTCTCCGAGGCACAGTCCACGACGATCTGGCAAGCCATGGCTGACGTGTTGAAGAAGGCGGTGCAACAACAGATCCTCCTTCAGGGTGTGGTGAATGCTACAGTTGAAGCGGTCATCAAGTCCATTACAGGGCCCACCCTGAATACTCTTCAGTCTGCACAAGCCATCCAGACTATCATGGACAAAGTAGGCCACATGGCCTCTGATGACAATCTTAGTTGCCATTTGGAAAAGGTGCAAAACTAATGTGAAATGCTCAGCCTTCCAGCTGAGCACCAACTCCAGGTTTTGAAACAAACTGTAGACCCCACATTGGGGGCCAAGCTGCCCGAAGCGGTACGTAGTGACATCAACGTAGAATTTGACGCAGTCACAGCCAGCCTCCTGATGGTGCACAATCTCAATATGGTCGGCATGATGCTAGCCCATCCAGTAAAGCAATTCCTCAAAGAGATGCTGGCCCAGTATGATAGCTGCTTGTGACTTGCCAATTCAGCAGGCAAAGAACTAGCCAATGAAGCTACAAACCGAGACTCGATTGAGTACAAAAACCTGTTCCTGAAAGACGTATAGCCAGCCCTTTGCACGAAGGTTGAAACAGCTGTGTTCCCAAGACAGAACTGCTTCCAGATCATCTTGGATAAAGTGGAATGAGCGTACCAGATTTATGTGTGGGACCTGGGCTCAGGTTCAAAGGCCAAAGTGGCTGTGGTGCAGAAATGTACCAAGCCATCCACACAGTATGTGGTGGAAGGGAAATCCAAGGACTCCCAGCTATGGTAAGCTGTCCTTTTTACATATATTGGGTAATAAATCTTTCAAACAACATGAAGTCTTACTCTATTCTGACTATTGCAGTTAGGTCCTGCCTTTCAACTGCCCCAGAGAACAAAGAGTTAACTTTCCATGGCCAGCATGGAACGTTCAGCGCGAGCTCGGTTGAAGCCCCTGTCTGCTGTTGTTTAAACTCCAACCATCAGATTCTTTACTCCGCCTCACTGAACAGTCGCTCTGGAGAGTTCTCCTTTGTTTGGTTCAAAAAAGTCGGTTAAAGTTTTGTTTTTCACTCGGTTTCTACCAAATTTCTGCTACCGAATCTGTCGGTTTAAGTCTCTAGCTGTGGTACCATGAGTACTAGATAGGTTTTACATTTAGTTTCTGTGTGGAACTTGTAAATTTTGGATCGGTTCTGTTTGAACCGATCAGTTTGCTCTAAAAAGTTTTGAATTTGTTTAGAGTGTGGTAACCGGTCCGTATCAGTTCTAAAAAAAACGGATTTAATTACATTTTTTTCCACGACCCGTAACACGGTCAGGAACCGATAGGGGAGTCTTGCCTGCGGATTGACGAAAAAAGGGTAAGTTTTGGATAGGGTTGCGCGTCTGAGAAACCCAAGAAAAAAAACGGGCCCACTGGGTTTCAACACTGTAGTGTGTGTGGTGAAGCCTTTGCAAAGACTGATCCCCACACCACCTGTGTTTATTGTCTGGGGTTTGACCACCTCGATTCAGACTGCCAGATTTGTAAAAGTTTTCCCAAAGCTGCCCTGGATAAGAGAGTAGGTAGACTAAGAGAAAGGGAGGCCGAGAAGTCCGCTGACCTGGATGGCCAGCCCAGTTCGGTTCCAACCGAACCTGAAGGAGTGCCCTCTGACCAGGGCGAAACTTCTTCGGGCAAAAGGAGAACCGATTCTGAGGAGTCGGTTCTGGTTAAAAGAAAGAGAAGAGAAAAATCATCTGGTTCGGATCCACAAGTTCTTTCTCCGACCGCTGATGAAATAGCCAAAGCGATAAGGATAGTGCAATCGCTAACTTCGGTTCCGGCCGAACTGGCACCATCTGGCAGGGGCTTGGTTCAGTTGGTTCCCCCGGTTCCGGATTATATTTTAGAAGAATTTTATGAACTGGAGGAGGAGGAAGGAGAGTATGAGGATGATGATGATGATGGTGATTATGAAAGTCTGGATGTGCCTATTGACCCGGACATCTCCCCAGACAGACCTTTAGGTGTTTCTCCTCCTGGGCTTTCTGAGTCCCCCTCCCACTTTATGTTTTACAAGAAAGTGGCTGAAACCCTCCAGCTTCCAATGGAAGAAGCAGTAGAGGATCAGGAGGAGCCTGATTTTGTTGAAATGATGGACATCCCAGAGTCCAGGAGGCTGTCTATTCCCCTCCACAAATTTTTGGGGAAACAGACATTTAAAATTCTAAAGACTCCTGACTCCATACCTCCTGTGGACAGATGAATGGACAAGAGGTATACCCTTTCAGGCTCGGACATGGAGTTCCTTTCTCAGCAATGCAGCCATGTTGGGGTAGTGCAGGCTGCTGCCTGTGATAAGGCAAATATTCCCTTGGCATCACACCCCCAGATAAGGACTCCAGGAGGATAGATGCCATGGCAAAGAAGCAGTACATGGCAGCATCTTTGGGACTCAGGCAGGCTAACTATATGGCCTACACAGCTAGATACCAGAAGTCCAGGTGGGACACTGTGCTGGCTCTGGCTAAACAGGCCCCTGACCAGCTTGCCAAGGAGCTGGAGCAGGTGGCTGTGGATGGGATTGAGGCATCCAAGGTGCAATTTCATGCTACTGTGGGCTCCAATGATGTTTCATCCAGAGTCATGGCTACATCTGTGGCCCTTCGGAGGATGGCTTGGCTCAGATGTACTAGCCTATCACAGGATACCCAGGCTAAGGCCATGGATTTCCCTGTCATTGGTAATTCTCTGTTTGGGGAGCAGACAGAGAACTACATGAAAAAGATGGATGAATACAGGACCACCTACAGGAGAGCCCAGGCCAAAGAAAGGCAAGCCACTCCTCAAAGGCAGCACTCCAGGGGCAGGGGCAGGCCCTTTTAAAGGCTGTTTTACCAAGCCCAGGCCTCCTCTTCTGCTTATGCTCAGAGGGGGTTCTTCAGAGGGAGTGGCAGACGGGGAATGAGCAGGCCTGCTTCCACCCCTCAGCCTAAAGCCCCTGCCAAGCAGACACCCTGATGGGTCTACCCGTGCTGATTCTCCAATACCTGTAGGGGGCAGGCTGGCTTGCTTTGTCCAGGACTGGCGGTCTCTGACATCAGACAAGTAGGTCCTGGAATTAGTGAGTCAGGGACTGGTTCTCAGCTTCAAAAAATGTCCCAAGATGAGAACCAGATCCTTTCCATCTGCAAATCCATCAGAGACCCTTGCCCTAGAGGCAGAGGTTTCATCCCTCCTGGTTCTCAGAGCCATAGAAAGGGTTCCTACCCTACACAAGGGCAAAGGATTGTACTCCAGATACTTCCTAACCCCCAAAAAAACAGGAGAATGGCGGCCCATCCTGGATCTAAGATATCTGAACAAGCACCTTTTAAAAGCAAAGTTCAAAATGGTGACTCTGGGAATAATTCTGCCCTCTCTAAGGCCAGGGGACTGGCTAGCCTCCCTGGACCTCAAAGATGCCTATTTTCACATTCCCATCAGATGCTCCCACAGAAAGTACCTCAGGTTCGAGGTTGCCCTCAGGCCACTATCAATTCAAGAGCAATGCCCTTTGGCCTAACATCAGCCCCAAGGGTGTTCACAAAGTGCCTGGCAGTAGTGGTTGCTTTCCTAAGGAGAAAAAAGATCTCCATCTTTCCATACTGGGACGACTGACTCTTAGTAGGCCAGTCTCCAGACCAAGTCAAGTCACATCTGCAAATAACTCAGCAAGTGCTCACTGCCTTAGGATTCCTCCTCAACCTTCCAAAGTCAGTTCTCAAGCCAGTACAGCTCCTCACCTTCATAGGGGTGGAGCTGGATACAATAAGGGCAAGAGCCTTCCTTCCCCTGGATAGGGCAAGGACCCTTATGGAACTGGCCTCTTCATTCACCCTTCAGGTGTCTCGACCAGCAAGGCATTTCCTGCAGCTCCTGGGCCACATGGCAGCCTCTATAGCAGTGGTCCAGGGAGCAATATTTCAGATGAGGGACATTCATTTTCACTTAAGAGCCTTCTGGTCCCAAAGAAGGATTCCTTACCAAACTAGTCCCAGTGACAGACCCTGATCCAGGCTTTGCAATGGTGGCAGGATCAGGACAATTTGAGACAAGGAGTTCCTTCTGTCACTCAGTCTCATTCAGTGATACTCACCACATATGCCCCCTGCTGGGCTGGGGAGCCACCTGGGATCTTACCACCCAAGGGCTGTAGTCACCTAAAGAATCTCTGCTTCACATCAGTCTCTTGGAACTCAGAGCAGTGTTTCTGGCACTGCAAGCCTTTTCCAAATCTGTACAGAACAAGGTGGTCCAGATCAGAACAGACAATACCACCACAATGTGGTACATCAACAAGCAAGGAGGCACTCGGTCTATGGCCTTGTGCACAGAAGCAATGAAGTTGTGGTCCCTGGCCTATTCCCTGCAAACCTCTCTGATAGCAGTTCACCTTCCAGGGAAGGACAATGTCCTAGCAGATGCTCTCAGCAGGATATCCCAGGGCCATCACGAATGGACCCTAGATCCCCTAGTTTTGAAAGTGATTTTCTCGAGATGGGGTACTCCACAGATAGATCTTTTTGCAGCCCCAGACAATCACCAACTTCCTCTTTTTTTTGTAGACCCCCAGTCTTGGGCTCAGTCCCCCTGGATGCTCTGATTCTGAATTGGGAAGGGAAATTTCTATATGCTTTTCCCCCTTCCCTCTCCTGTTCAAAGTGTTAATCAAGATCAGGTCTCAACCATGCAAAGTGATTCTGATTGCTCCAGACTGGGCCAGACAGCCCTGGTACCCACTGTTGCCGTCCTTTGCAGTCCACCTTCCCCTGTCTCTTCCCAGGAATTACAGCCTGTTGACATCCTCTCAGGGGAGGATTTGGTATCCGAACCTCAAATCTCTCAATCTCAAGGC
Source organism: Neoceratodus forsteri (assembly GCA_016271365.2). Classification (NCBI taxonomy): domain Eukaryota; kingdom Metazoa; phylum Chordata; order Ceratodontiformes; family Ceratodontidae; genus Neoceratodus; species Neoceratodus forsteri. The sequence continues at coordinate 638,936,300 of CM057450.1, read as the reverse complement.
CTGGCTCTTGAAGAGTTAGAGTTTGCTGATCTGTGCCTTTCTCAAGGGGTTCTGGATATCCTTAAGGCTTCTCAAAAGCCTTCCACCATAAAGACTTACAACTCCAAATGGAAACGGTTCACTATTTGGTGCTCTAATAAGCACACTTCACCAGAATCCGCTGGGTTGCCTACAGTCCTGGACTATATGGTTCATCTTAATAGCTTAGGACTTAGGCAAGCTACACTTAAAGTGCATCTGGCAGCTGTTTCTGCCTTTTTGTCAGTAGGCAAGCCCTCTCCTCTGTCAGCCCATCCTGTGTTTTGTAAGTTCTTCAAGGAATTGCTGCACACCAATCCTCCCTTCAGGGACCCTGCTCCTGCTTGGGACCTTAATGTTTGCATTGCTCAGCTTATATAACCACTCTTTGAGCCTTTGTCCTCTGCAGAGCTTAAGTACTTGACTTGGAAAACTGTGTTTTTGGTAGCCATTACCTCTGCCAGGCATATCAGTGAATTGCAAGCCCTGTCAGTGGAGCCTGATTTCATCTCTTTCCATAGAGATAAAGTGGTCCTAAGAACTAACGGGAAGTTTTTGCCTGAGGTGGTTTCAGATTTCCACCTTAATCAGTCTATGTCTCTCCCTGTTTTCTTCACTGACCATTCCTCCTCTGGAGAGGAGGCTGCACAGCTTGGATGTTAAGAGGGCCCTCAGCTACTACATAGAGCGCACCAAGGGTCACAGGTTTGAGTCCCTCCAGTTGTTCCTCACATATGGAGAGGTCGGTAAGGGCAAACCTGCTACTAAGAGATCTATTGCCAGGTGAATTGTCTCTTGTATACAATTCTGCTATGAAAAGTTGGGTAGAACCCCACCCTCAGGCCTGAGGACTTACTGTACTAGAGGTACAGCTGCTTCCCTGGCTGCTGCCAGGGATATTCCTATCTTAGAAATTTGTCAAGCAGCCACCTGGAAAACAGTCCATACATTCACCAAGCATTACTCTCTGGATATCCAGGCTAGGAGTGATGCTTGGTTTAGCACAGCAGTACTTCAGAGCCTGTTCCCAAAATAGGTTCTGTCCCTCCTCCATGGAGGTACTGCTTGGTAGTCTGCAATAGTCAGAATACAGCAAGACTTCATGTTGTTTGAAGAAAAAATTACTCACCATAGTAATTATGTTTCTTCTAATGGAGTCTTGCTGTATTCTGACCTCCCCCCCGCCTCCCCTCAGAATCTGGTTTTTGGGATGTGGGTGGGCAGGAGCAGTGTTGGCACCCTAGAGGTGCCCCTTTTCACTCTCCTTTACTCTGGGTGTGTGTTGTGTTTTGTTTTTTTGGGTTTCATGACTTGAGTCTTTGCTTTGAAACCAAAAAACACTTTTTTAATAAATTTAAGTTGCCAGTTGGCTAGTGTGAGTTTTACAGTTTCCACACAGAACTTCTAGTGAGTATTGCTCGTAAAGATCTGATGGTTGGAGTTTAAACAACAGCAGACAGGGGCTTCATCCGAGCTCACGCTGAACGTTCCATGCTGGCCATGGAAAGTTAACTCTTTGTTCTCCGGGGCAGTTGAAAGGCAGGACCTAACTGCAATAGTCAGAATACAGCAAGACTCCATTAGAAGAAACATTACTAAGGTGAGTAATTTTTTCTTTGTTCTGTAACACCTGTCCCTGTGTCATGTTTTACCATCAGGTTTAGATCATGCCTTGACCCCAACAAATGGTGACTGTGATGATGATAGTATAGTATACTTTCAGCAAGATCTGAAGTTCTAGATTGTTGATAACTTGAAAGGTTCAAATTCAGACACTACTTCAGACAGACAGACTGTTAATTATGAAAATCCACTGCAGTTGTTTAGGGGGGTGTCTGTACTCGCTGCTGGATGTCCTTTGTCACAGCATACATCTGCTGTATAGGATGCTTAGTACACTGGTACAGCTACAGGCTACCAAGCAGTAGAGGGCAAGGAACCTGGGTTAGATCCCCAGAGTGGAACATATGTGTATATGAACATGCAGTAGATAAAGGCCTTATGGTCTATCTAGTTTGCTTGATTATGCAGCTCCCTATGTACTTACAAAGGGAACTGCCCCCTCCCTGTTTCTCTTTTGACCTCCCTCAACTCCCCCCTTCCCCCACTCACACCCTTCTACCCACATCTTTTCCCTTCACCCTGTCCCAACCCCCCTCTTGGAGTGTTTCACTGTTTTTAGGGATACCACCTCCTCTGGCATCTCATTCCACTTGGCCACCGCCACCACCCTCTCAGTGAAAATGTGCTTCCTCATCTCCCCCCAAACCTTCTCCCCACCAGCTTTAGGCTGTGCCCCCAGTGATCCAGTTCTCACTAAGTCTGAAGAGGCCATCAGTGCTCACTCTGTTAATACCCTTAAAGAGCAACATTCTACTATAATGAAAAGCTTAAAAACGCTACATATACATGAATTATGTTTTAACTTTATTTTTTTCTAGTTATTTATTATTTCTGTTTTACTTTCTCCTGCTGCTGATCTACTAAATAGTGTAGGTAATGCAGCATTTATTTCACCCAGTCTTTCAAAATGTATCTGACCTTCCCCTGCTAACCACACAGTTGTTATTTTGTGACATCACAGTCTGCTGCCATGATGAGCACTATGATATCATAAACAAAGGTATTGTGAGGTTAACAGGGGAGAGGCAGAGGTTTTATATACAGACTTTTTAGACAGACTACCAAGATGTACTGCAAACCTTGGCAATGAACACTGAAAATAAAAAAAAATATATATATATATATATATTCTCTAGTGTAATGTAACAGCTGAAACATCTTATTTATGAAAGTACATGCTGAAGTGCAGAGTTGCTCTTTAAGGTTCTTGAAGGTCTCGATCACGTCTCCCTTCTCCTATCTTTCCTCAAGAGAGTACATGCTGAGCTCCCTGAGCCTCTCCTAATAGGTGTTACCCTGCTGGCCTTAAATCATCTTGGTTGCCCTTCTCTGGGCCATCTCCAGTAAGTTGCTATCCTTCTTAATATATTGGCACCAAAACTGCACACTGTTCTGCAGGTGTGGTCTTACCAGTGACCTGTACAGTGGCAGAATGACCTCCGCCTTCCTGGTGGCAATTCTCTGGCTATGCATCCCAGCATCCTATTTGCTTTGACTGCTGCTACCTTGCAATGTGTGGAGTGTTTCAGGTCACTTGTGATTATTACTGTCATGTTCTTTTCTTCCTCTGACCTGGTTACCTGCACTCCACCCAAGCAGTATTTGGTCCCTGGATTCTTTGCCCCCAAGTACATAGCTATATTTTTTTGCCTTCTTACTACAATTTATGTAGCATGAGCGATATTATTAGATGTCATTGCTGATGTTAATGACAGACTTTCTGCAAGGTATGACATTCTGCACTGCCAATAGCCTGAAAGGTTCCAGCTCAGACATTGAGGTTTAAATCCAACTTGGGAGCCGGACCAGTGGCACACAAGGTTGAGGTGCTGGATGCTACACTTCCACCCATGCCGGCAGCCTGGGTTTGGGAGCAGGCTTAGGCTGCTGGGTGTTTACCGGGGGACAGGACTGAGTGCTTGATGATTGCTCTCCACTCCTGGGGGGGGGTGTGCTGCACCACCGCAGTGCTGCAACCATGTGGAGGTTTGGCAGCAGGGAAAGCAACAGCAATACCACTTCGGGGTGTTTGGTGGCTTATCACATGGTGCGTGTGTGCCTCCACACACACACACATGCACCCACATACTTGTGCCACTGCACATGGCTGATCACTGGGAGAAAAAATGAAAAATAGCCAGCAGATGTTGCCTGGCTCTTCCCTGACCTGTGCCATCACCCAGTGCCACCTGCCCAACCAGATTGTGCTCTGGGGGGGAGAATGTACCTCCTGTCATGGCCCCACCACAGGGGGGAGCAAGCCATGGAGGAATATGGCAGGTAGGTGCTAGGGAGGCTGGCAGTTGGTTGGGGGCAGGCTGGTGCAGAGTAGGGCTGACCGGCTGGGGAAAAAAAACTTGATAAAAAAATGCAACTTGGGAAATATTATTTAAAATAGACCGACTGTTCATTATGAAAATTCACAGAAACTGTTGGGTAGGTCTGTCCTCAGTGTTGAATGCCCTTTGCCACAGCATGCAGTTCCTGTCTAAGAAGTTTAGTACAGCATTCAGCTACAGGCTGCCAAGCACTAGAGAATGGGTTTGATCTCCAGAACAGATAATTTTTTTTGTTTCTCACTATAGTTCATAGATGCTGTGTCTCAGACCCCATCCCTAAGCCACTTCTCTTTTCTTTGCCAAGGGAAGTCTGTTAGCCTTCTTTCTGGCAACATAACTATTTCATACAGACCTTCTTTGGCACGTTCAGTACCATTAGTACTTTGGTTTCATTTATGATTGACTTAATCACAAATGAAAAAAAAAAGCAATGCATGTTTTTTTTTTTGGGGGGGGCACTGGGTGCCCAATCCCAGTGTCAGATACTCCCCAAACAAATTCCTGACACCTGTTGCCTAGTACCTCTGTTGGGTGCATTAACATTTTCTGGCCACTGGGTGCCCAACCCAGGTGGCTCGCTTACAAGCCTACATTGAAAAACAACCCCTACCATCATGCCACATTCCTCCCCCATGATCTCCCTGTACATTCAATCAGTACAGTCCTGTGGTGGGTGACCAGCACAGCCCTCACTCAACCTCAACCAGTTGCCATCTTGTGCATCATTCACTGCCAATTGCAAGCCTGTTAAACAAATACAACAAATAAACCCCACCCTCAGGAATCAAGCCACCCTTCTTCTCCAACATTCACTCGTTACATACCATCTGTATGGTACCCTTATTGGTGACCGGCACAGTTCCCTCCCTCCTTCCACCTTGGTCAGTTGCCATGTTGTCTAATGTCTACCACTGACTGCAAACCTGTAAAATAAAAATAAAAATAAAATAAATAACATCACCGTCCTCCCTCAACCCCAAGTTAAAATAAAACTCTGCCCTCACTCACCATCTAGTATCCATGCTGTCCTCCCTCCACACCCATGTTGCAAAGAATCCCTCTTCACCCACCCTATTGTGCCAACCTCTCCCGTGGTTACTCTGGTACATACAGTACTATTTATATGGTCCCATGGCTGGCAACCAACACAGCATCCCTCTGCCTCTTCTGGTCACTGTCTTCTGCATCAGTCCACTGCCACTGATTTCCAACCTGAAAGAAAAACAAATGTTTAAAAAAAATGTAAAAAAAAGAACTATTGGGAATGTGCAGTGACTTCAATTTTTAAAGCAAAGAAAGCCTTGAATTTGGTGTCTCAAAATGCATTTTGAGGGCAAGTTCATGCACCACACTTATGTGGTCATGTGGGGGGTTGTAAGCTGCAGCACCCTGATCCTCAACTTTTGAAAAAATAAAAGTTAAGAAATAAAGCAAGTTAAAAAAACTGTAGTGTAGTGCAAGGGGGATGCTGCACCATTGAGGTTCCATCTTTTGAGCGAGACATTTATTTATTTGTTTATTTTTGACCGTGTGGCTGCCCTAGACAGCAGAGCTGCCTATTTTCAGGCATGACCCAGGAGATTACATACAGCAGGGTAAAAAGCAACAATAAAATACATGTATAAGACAGGTGAACAACAGCCACACATTTACCTAACAAAGCACTGATATACAATGTACACATCACAGTGGCAGAAGACATAAGGAATTGGCAGAACAGTGGCATCATACGTAACAACAAAACATTAAACTGAGGTTCCTTCTATCCATCTCTGGTAACTGTCCAGGTGGAAGTAAAAGATCCCATGATACTTACTAAAGAAAAGTAGGGGTATTTTTTTTTTCATAAAATATTAAACAGAAACAATAATAAAAAACACTAACAGATAAATCTATAAAACATACTGTACACACAAAGAAAGATACTGCGTAATTCCACAAAACATAAACAACACAGATATTTAAGCAATAATGCACAACAGGGTGTGTGTTGTGCTGGGATAACATCATGCCTCGGGTGGTTGGGCATGCGGCCGCAGGCTGAGTGTATCCAACACCTGAGAATTGATGTTACCCCAGCACAACACACATTCTGGAGTGCATTATTGCTATTATGCAAAGGCTCCTTGTTACTAATAAGAGAAAAATAAAATACTTTTAAAAGTCTATTTTATTTCATTTTCAGATGGGCAGGTATACTGAATATTATAAAAAGGGTCTCAGAAATGCTGCAATCTGATTGGCTGTTAGGATTCCAACAGCCTTACATTAATCCATGTTACACTGTCATGTACAGCCTGATCACCATGGCACATGGGTTCTTCCTGTCAGTATTCTATGCTCTAGCACTGCTGAATGACTGGAATGATGCATTCTGATTTTGAACCAGCATTCTTAAACTGTTGGTGGAAGAACCATTTTATTAAAAATCTCCCTCTAAATGAGGAAAACATTCAAAAAGTATAATTTTAACACTTTTCTTTTGAAATTTGTTTATAACAGCAATAAGGCATGACCAGGGATTAGATTAACAGTCAGTTAATCACCCCCTAGCGGCAATATGGCACTTGGCTGCACCTCATGCCACATAACACCCCTATGGGGAGATTAACAGACTGTTAATCTAACCCCTGGTCATGCTTTATTGCTTAATAAAAATAGTCCTGTTGTAAAGTTAGTGTGTGTACTGCTGTCTTCTCCTGCACCCCTCCACCCCCCACTCACAGTGCTTCTTCTGTTGTTGTGGGGGTAGTGTTTTATTGGCTCAGTCCTACTACCTGACTTGGGACTGGCTAAAGTTATTTTGTATCTATGTATTTTTTTGGTGGCTTACAAACAGGATTGGGAACTGCAGAGGAGTTCAGGAACCGCAGTCCCGCTTCTGGGTTGTTTTGGCCATTAGTTATTGAAAGCACTGCTGGTTTAATATGTAGTTTCTGTAGTACGACATTTTAAAATGGAGTGTGATTTTATTGATTGATTTAGTTATTTATTTTCAAGGTAGCGTAAGGAGTGCGGCCGTTTGAGGAAGCGTGCAGTCTGTCTAGCGAGAGGGAGTGAGGCTATTTGGAAGGGCTCACGCTAGAGCCAATGGGGAATCTAAATGCTGTCTAACGGCCTTTTTTCATTTGAAAGATTTTTTATGTTTGGGGGAATGCTGAGTGTGTGGGGGGATAGGAGGTTGTTTCAGTGTGTGTGGTTGTGGCTGGTGGTGGCAAGGGATTCTGGGACACTGATGGCAGGTTGCAAGTGGGAATGACTGAAGCGGGTGGTGAGCGAACATTAGTGCAGTGGGCTGGGTGGAGTGATTATTTTTTAAAGAATTGATGTGGTTATCTGTGTGCTGGGACTTGACCCATGATGTTGTATTGGGATAACATCGTGGGTTCAGTCCCAGACTGACCAATCAGAGCCCAGCATTCTTTCTTGCCATTGTATAATTACCTAATATCTGGGATCCTGATGTTCTGTGGCCCTTTGTGCTGATTTCTGTGGCAGGGCTCCTAGGATTCTGTGGCAGCATTTTCTGATTTTTGTAGTATGATTTATTCATTTCTGTGGCAGAATGCAGTCCTGTCATTGGCTAAAATAAGATGTAATTTCATCAGTGACATCACACGCCGAGCATAGAGGAGGGGCTGCAGGATAAATAAAATAGGGAAGGGAGACAGGAACTATGGAAAAACTTATATTTGAATGAAAATTCACCCCAAACTAATTAATTCTGCAGCACTATATACAGTATATATTCTGCAGCATGATGCAAATTCTGTGGAAAATTCTGTGACCACAGAATTGTAGAATTCTAGGGGCCTTGCTTGATGTCTACACAGATCGTAGTCACCCATGTACCCTAGTAGAAAAAAAATAATACTCATAAGTAAAGAAACCAGAAATCCTGTGTACTTTCTAGAGAAACAAAGAAAGCCCCCCAGACCTTTGTGCTCCAAAATCAAGTCCTCCAAGGCAAATTGTTCCATAATTTTGCAGAGATAGTTGCAGATAGAGTGGTTCATTCATGGGAGCTTATCTCATTTATGTCATGTTCTACAAACCCAAGTAGCTGTTGTTGTGGAATATCTTTATGTTTAGTACAAACTGACAGCGTGACTGCTATATCCACTACTTAACACATGCAAATAAAACATTCAGGGTTCAATATCCCAGAGCCGTAGGAAGGCATTTCGGTGCCCTGGGCAAGAGACTAACTGCGCCCCAGAAAACAGCTAGAAGCTCTAGGTTGTTTACATGTTCTGTGGTGAGTTTTGGGGCATTACTTGAAGGAAAAACATACTTTTGTTATATGTTCCCTACCCCTGATTTCAGTGAAAACGTTGCTCCCATAGAATCTGAGGTGTGGGAGTTGAAGATGCTGGCTGGCTGCCATCAGAGTGTGCAGTGCAGCTGCAATTGTTGTGGACAACTGTCTGTCCAACAGTTCTATCGAGAGTGGCTCATGGGGACATATATAGGCACTTCAGTGGCATAGATGCAGTCCTCGAGTGCTGGACACAAAAACCCCTGAGATGCCCCACCTGCAACCACACACCCTCACATAGGGGGATGTATCCCCCTGAGCCCACTCACTCAGCTCTAATGGCAGGCTCCACAACCCCTGTAGTGGAATTGCCACCACCTAACAGAAGGAAAAGCCTCCACCCCGACCATCTTCCCTTCAGCTAGACTATCTCCAGCACTCAATACTGCTTGACCACCCTTCTAGACCATAACCAGACTCCACTCCAACCATCCTACATGTGGCTTGAACACCTCCACACAACACTCACCTTAGCCACCTACCTTCCCTATAGCTGAACCACCATCCTTCACCAAGACCAGCACCCATGCACCTGAACAATCCCTGCAACTAGACCAGCCCTACATACCTCTAAACTGTCCCTGATTTTGCATCAAAATTTGCATTTGTCCATCATAAAGGTTGTGTTTTTATGGTAGAGAACAGTGGGGTGGGGGGTGGTTAAAATCACGAAATAATGTAAAACATTAAAGTTACAGACTTATTCTTCTTCAGAAAATGCAGATGAACACAAATCCCCTTTGTCTATCAGCTTTCTGAGTGAATAGTGCCAATTTATAACATGTGTCCAAGATTTTGGGTCTTTGTCCCTGATTATTTTAAGTCTTGTCCCTGATTCATGAGGCAAGAAGTTGAGAGGTATGCAGCCCTAAGTCTAGCATCCCTCCAGAGGACCACTCTTTCTGTAGTGGCATCCCCGCCAAACAATATTCTGACTGTATCAATCCCCCACTGCAGGAACCCCCATGAAAAGCACCCCTGCATCTTTCTCTACCCCACCCAGTTGGGAGAGAGCCAAGGAGCGTAAGATTCACATCATAGAACTGCTGCTATGGTGCTGTCCAGGCTCCCACAGTATAACTTCTGGCATACAAAAAAAGCGCTGCTCCTCTGGTCCACTCCCTCCCTCCCTCTCTCTTTCCCCAGCTCAGACTCATATACTCTGTTGGCAACCACGAACATGGCAGGTATTTTTATATGTAATGTATTAGTGCTGCAGAAACTGTCATATGTCAAGATCCAGAAGCTCAGTCTATGCAGTGTTATAAATTATTAATAAAACTGTCATGTTCATGGATGCAAGCCAAGCAGACCTAGTGAGTTGGGGACACAGATAAACGGAGGGAAGGGGAGCTTTCCTTTTCTGCCAGAAGTTTTACTGTGGGACCCTGGACAGCACTGTAGCAGCAGTTCTCTGCTGTGGATTTTCTGCTTCCTGGCTCTTCCCTGACTTGTGGCGGGGCAGCTGCAGGGGGTAGCTTGTCTGGTGGGGGTCCTGCTGTGGGATGGGGATGGGATACATTATGCAGTAGTGTCCCCAAGAAGCAGTGTCTAGATGGGGCACTATAAAAAAAAAGGCCCAACAGAGCATGATAGGGTGCTTGAGCTTGAGGCCTCCCAAGGGCCCATTTAGTTAGCCCCTGGTAGAGACAGGTAGGGGTCCCATGGTGCAATCAGAAGTGTCATTAGGAAAGAACATTCTGCCTAGCCTATACCAGTTTTCAGTATGCCTTGGCAGTGCATCCCCTCTCCTTTGCCCAGTAAATAACCCCTGCACAGCACCCCCCCCAGTATAGCTGAGCCAGCCCAACTGCTCCAGTCAGCATCCCTGCAGCCAGAAGGAGCCCCACTCCAAATCCCCTCATTCCCCTGATTCCCGTTGGTTCCCCTCCACAGCGCAAGCCAATCCAGATACATGTAACTTTTAATATGTTATGTTCTAAACTGTACAGATCCCCTCACATGGCATCCAAGACAACTAGGCAAGGCACTGGCAGGCAAGGCCTCATTTTCTAAGCAAGACAGGTGTGGGTGGCGGGGTGAGAACGGAACAGAGACTCGGCTAGGGAGAATCAGAAGGAGAGGACACGAAAAAAAAAACAGGAATGGAATGGGAGTGCAGGAGGGACACGGGTCAAGGGGAAAGAAAAGAAAATGTAACAACATGGTGGAGAGAAGGGATGGTGTGCCGTGGCCTGCGCCATGGCAGTCAGGCCAAGGTTGAGGCAACTGCTTCAAAATCTTCACTCCCATCCAGTCCCAAGTCCAGTGCATGAAGTTCAAATGAACTACACAGTCGCCGCCCACCCGCCAGCAGAGCCGACTCCGAGACAGGCCTGCCCAGGCCCAATAATTCAACGGCAAGGAAAACAGATCTTTGTCTTCTGACTTCCTGTGTGAGACTATCAATCCCTCCGTGCCCCCCCACTGCGCTCTTACAACATAGATCCCATCTCATCATCTCACAATTTGGATTCGGAAATTAATTTGGAATTATTCATCGCTTCGCCAGGTCTGCTCTTCTGCTTGTCTGCAGTGCCATCACTTTTTACTACTGACACTCTGTCACTGATGAGTGACAACTACTAGTCTTGTCTACAGAGACAACAAGAGACAGAGTACAATACTTAGTGTGGTGTGCATTCTGCTTATGCTTACATTACACAAGTGATGAAAAAAAATATAAGACAAGGATCTCTTCTGTCTTCTCTGTCTCTCATGACTCATCTCTCCTCTCTAACTCTCACTTTTTTAGTTTCTGTAACTGTCTGCTACTCTACGCTAGTACGCTCAACAACTTGCTCCACACTCTCCCTGTCTCCAACACAAACCACCTCTCACTCAGTGCCAAATGCTCCACCTGTACCTTTTATACTAATGGGTGGTGCGCTAGGCCGCTCACAGTTCCTCTTTCTCAGCATCACCACTGCACTGCACTGCACAACAATGATTATTATTTTCTGCAGTAGTCTGTGCAACCATGTGACCCCTCCTTCCCACTTGCTGGTCCTTGGTCCACAGATGCACCCTTACTGACAGTCATTTGTAATTACAGAACCAAAATAAAAAAAAAAAAAAAAGATTTAAAGCGGCAGCACAAGTCAATTAGAACGTGAGCTTCAGTGGAAAAATGCGCCCCTCGGAGGCTTGCGTCCAGGGCGGGAGCACCACCAGCCCCACCCTTCCTACGGTACTGAATTATCCCACTGAGCCCATATGGGGATTCTTTCACTGAAAAGCAATGTGGCATAAGTAATTTGGGTGAAAGCCAGCATATTCAAGGTATTAGCAAACAGTTCCCAAATTTAACTAACAGAAAAGCACTGAAAGTAAAGGTGGTCTACCCTTTCCTGGTCTACACAGTACCTCTCAGGCACTTGTTTGTGTGTTGTGTTCCCTTTAACAGTTAACTTACCATGGGTGCACAGCCATACCACATCACACATTGCTTGGGAATTCTCCCATCCATGAGTTGGGCAGTAATGGTCTTAACTCCAATTCCTTAGTGTGCAGGGAACACCAGGGAGCTGAAGAAAGCTGTTGGCAGAACCCATTGATAGTTTTTTATCTGTATTAGTTAGCATAGCTAATGTAGTGCTTTCCCATTGTTTCAGTTTAAAAAATAAGTCCAACATGTATTTAGATTCTGGTCTCCCTTTACCCATAATATTCCCTAGGATCCCCCACCCCTTCCAGAAGGCCAAAAGAGGACCACTCTTGACATTAAATAAGGCCAGACCCGGGTTTGCAAGAGTGAATGAATATTAAAACTAAAGAAAACACACAAAAAAAGAAAACAATGGGGTTTACCATTTTTAACCCCCTCCCCCCATTAATCTCTTTATACCTGTGGGTTCTTTTCACAGAGTTTAACCTGCTGCCCCACAATAGCCAAAAAAAAATTACTATATAGTTTAGCTTCTAAGGCAGCCAATGGGGGACTAAAGTATAAGAAAACAGGCATCAAAAAACTCTTAGCCATATAAACCTGTTTTGATTTTGACACAGGCCAAGTATATCATTTAGTCAGCAGGGAATTGGTCACTTCTGTTTTTCTTTTCCAATTATGTTCTGCCTCATCCAAAGCCCCAAACCATATCCCCAGTATTGTGATGGGATTTGTGGTTAACTTAACACCATCAGTATCTGAGCTGTGGCAGCCATTTCTATCTTGTACGACTCCCACACTTTTATCTTTGTTTAGTCTGGCTCCAGCAATGTATTTGAATTCTTTAAAATGGTCTAAGGCAAGGTGTTCAGTAATCGTGTCCCTGAGCAACAGGCAAATGTCATCTGCATGTGCTGGGTTTAACCTGGTTAGTCAACAAAGGAATTGAAAGAGCAGTTCGTGGTGCAATAATTGGACCCTGTTCAATGTTCCTGAGCACTGGATCGACACAAAAAGCATACACTGTAGGATGGGACTCAATGGGCATCCCTGTCGAACTCCCCTCAGCCGTTTACATTTGGAACCCAGGTTACGGTTCAGCAGTGTTGTAGTTGTTGCATCCCTTACACATCATTTTTACCCAATTAACAAAAGACTGGGATAGTCCATATTTATCACTCCTAAGCTGGTCTCCGAGCTTCCTTACTCATGGGCTGTAGTACCGTCTGATGCAGATAGGAAGGCAGGAATTTGATCTTTGCAGCTGGGGATAGCCAGCCCTCCACTTCCTGTTTCCCTTCAGTTTACTTCCTGCTTTCAGACCGGCAGGTACTGTGCAAGCAGAGTTCTGTCACTGCAAGGTACAGCTAAAGACCGCAGGCAGTAAGTCATATACTTTCTTTTACACTGGGATTTCTGAAGACTTCGTAGCTGTATCGAAGTGTTCCTGGGTGGGTTCCAGTCTCAGCCTTGCAAGCTGCACAGACTAGCCTCACTTCACCACAGTGTTTTTTCCCAGTGATTTTTGGACCACAGAATTCCTTCACTAGTGCTGTTTTTTGGCATTTGGGGGAATAAAAACAGCACCGGAGTGCTAATTAAGGCTCTATCCCCATGCCAACGACAGCTCTGAGTATTTTCCATTGACGACTGGCTTTCTGATTGCTTCAGCCACTAGTCGAGGGTGAGACTGCAGTACGAGTATAGCAGCTCATCAAGGTTCCGTAAACTTGCATCAACGAGCGCTGCAGTGCATAAGGAATGCTATTTCAGAGAAACAGAGCTTCGTTTCAGCGTTGTGCAGGCCTCCCCAACCAGCAATAAGGGATGCCCAAGGGGATTCAAGGATAGACTTAAAGAATTTAAAACAATTACTCATTACAGAAAGGAGACAATGGAGCAGCTCAGTTTTCTGCCCTGACAGGGCCAGCACAATTCATCGCAGCTTTAATAGCATAGTAGGAAAGCTCGGGGGGGGTACGCTGAATCAAAGGGGAGTAGGGCCATTTGGTGTCATGGCCTCAGACAAACCTTCCAGGAGCAGAAAATGCCAGTGCTGCAAGTCCCCACTACTAATCACCTTCGCTGGGTCACCTTGCCTAAAATGTGAGAAGGCGGCGTCTGCGTCTGCGAATGGGGATGACGCGATGGCGGCAACCCCTTCCTCACTCAGACTGACAGCCAACAGACAGATAGGTCTGAATGAGCAGCAGCCTCCAGGTTTGAGAGAGCAACCACCACCAGGGAGTTCCAGCAGTCTGCAGCCCCCTCTCTAGCCCCAGACCTCATTGACAAACTAAATAGGGCTTTTGCTCTGGACCCTGCATGCTTTGACTGGCAACCTCTGGGGTCACCAGACGCAAGACCTCACAAGAAGGCAAAAAGAAAGAAGACCCAGTCCACGTCTTCATCCAAAGAGGGGCAGTGTCCCCACATCACTATGATATAAAAAAAAATCTTGACACAGGAACAGATTCTAGGCTGAGGAGGATCAGTATTCCTCTCACCACAGGGGAAAGAAAAGATCTTGTTCTTGAAGTAGATCTAGGGGCACTCATAAGGGAATGCATCGTAGGGAACATTCGCTGGATTCCTCAAACTCCAGTTCATCTTCTTCTGAAGAGGGAGAGATAGTGGGCTCATCATCAGACTTGGACGACTCCTCATCCAGAATCTTTAACCTGGAGGACCTAGATTTTGTTATAAAAAAGGTCATAACCAAGATTCACCTTGGATCTTCCCAGGCGGCTCCCACCCAGCCAAAACAGGCCTTTCGCCTGGCATCTACCTCCAAAACGGCCACAGCTTTCCCTATTCCTTCCTCCATAGAGGACTTGCTAAAGGAAGAATGGCAAGGTCCAGAATGCACATATCCAGTGTCCCGTTGGATCTCTAAGCTTCTCAAGATTGACAAGGAACAATCTGAAAAGTGGTTAGACTGCCCCAGAATTGACCCTCTGATTTTAAACTTAACCAAGAAGACGGTCATCCCAGCCAAAGGAGGGCATCGCTCAGGGACCAGGTGGATAGGAACGTAGATGCCTCACTCAAGAAGGCCTTCCAAACATTGGTGACGTCTCTCAAGGTGGCAACCGCCAATCTCTTTTTTGGCCAGAGCCACCCTGTCATGGGTCTTGGATTTAGCCTTTCAATTTGCTGAGGACCCAGAAAATAACTCACCTATTATTCATCAGCTGCAATTAATGGTTTAGCTTCGGCTTATGCAGCTGGCGTGTCAGAGGAGGTGGTTAGGTGCACCGCTTGGACTACATTCTACAAAACCTCAGCTCACCGCAACCTCTGGCTTGAGGCCTGGCAAGCAGATGCCTCTTTGAAGAGCCGTTTGATAAATGCACCCTATGAAGGTAATCTCCTGTTTGGTTCAGCCCTGAAGGAAGCGGTGAAGGAATCCGGGGAGACGGCTAAGGTGCACATGCCCCAGTCAAGGGACGGGAAAATCATGGTCCTCAGGCTCCAGATGCAATTTTCATGACCAAGGTTACAACAAGGGTCAAAACTCTAACTTCTCGGGGAAAAAGAACATGGTTCTACTTGTGTAACCAGTGTAACTTCAGAGGGGGCAGATCCGGTGGCAGTGGTGGTGGTGCCAGAGACACTGGGAACAGCAACAAGAAGTCACAATGAAGCTATCCAGGCCCATCCTTGAGTAGGGGTAAACTTTCAAATTTTCTCGAGCAATGGGTCCAAACCACATTGGACAGATGGGTCCTAGACATCTTCAGCAAGGGTTACCTAATAGAATTCAAATCCAAGCCCCCACTACCTCATGTGGTGCCCTCCCCTATCTCGGGCAACCTGGCCCAAAGACAGGGAATGTTGCAGGCCATTACAGAACTTCGGAAAGCAGGGGCTATCAATCAAGTTCCCCCCACAGAGATCAGTCATGGGGTCTACTCCCTATTCTTCATCGTGCCAAAATGCACAAGAGGATTCAGGCCAGTCCTAGACCTCAAATTCCTGAATCGTTTTGTTCACAGCAGACCCTTCAAGATGGAAACCTTATCATCAATCATCAGGGAGTTGCAACAAGAGGATTTTCTAGCATCCATCAATCTGCAAGATGCCTATTTGCATATTCCCATTCAGGGACTACACAGGCAATATCTCAGGTTCAAGGTGGGGGAGCAGTACTTCCAATTCAAAACTCTGCCATTCGGGCTTTCTTCAGCCCCAAGAACATTCTTAAATGTACTAGTAGCAGTCATAGCTCACCTTCAGAACTGAGGGATACAATTTTTCCCTTACTTAGATGATAGTCTCATCAAGACCCCGCAGCTTGACCAGGCAGTACAAGCAGTGGCGGAGGTAGTCCGGTGCCTGTTGGCACACGGACTTGTCATCAGCTGGAGAAAGAGTTCCCTAAGTCCAAGCCAGACCTTGAACCACCTGGGGGCAGACTTCGTGACACAAGCCAACAAGTTCTTTCCCCAGAAATGAAATTCAGGGACCTGCTGAAGCTCATCAAGATGTTTCATACAGCTTCTCAGCTGCCTGCTCAATCCTTCATGCAGCTAATTGGGACTCTTGCATCACTGGTGGATTCAGTCCCTTGGGCTCTAGTCCACATTCAAGCCCATTTGCTCAGGCTGTGGTCCCAGTCCAAATACAGCCAACACCAGCTCATCCCAATTTCTCAACAGATAAAAACCTCCCTCCAGTGGTGGACTCAGAGGACAAATGTCATAAGGGGTCACAAGTTGGGCCATCCACACCAAATCTGAATCATGACCAATGCAAGCCTCAGGGGCTGGTGGGCTCACCTGCATCAGCTGTCAGCACAGAAAAAGTGGTCGCTGTTAGAAACGTGGTACAGCATAAACGTCCTTGAGATGAGAGCAGTATACCTTGCCCTGATACACTTTGAACAGCAAGTCCTCAATCACAACACACTGATTCTAACAGACAATCAGACAATGATGGCATACATCAACCATCAGGGTGGCACAAGAAACTCAAAAATGCTACGGGAGTCCCTTCTTCTCTTTTAGTGGGTCGAGCTCCACCTGGCAAGCATAACAGCAATGAAGGAGAAGGAGAGACTGCTGATGGCTGAAATTTACAACTTGCCCAGCTGCTACATCTGTGCTGGGGCTTTGTTCTGCTGTGAACTGCCTGCTATTTTTAAAACATCATAAGAAGCAGGACCGTCATTTGACTGTGTGAGCATACTGGAGTGTGGGGGCTCGGGAGAGCCGGCAGCCAGTGAGCGAACAGAAGAGGCGGGCTAATCGTGATTAAAATATACTGGGGCTGAGCGAGCGGTGGGAAGCGTGAGTGGCTGCGCCACTCAGAAGAAATATTTTATGAATAGCTCCAGTGTATTCTTGTAGCAGGAATATTTGTTTGTTGCTTGAGGCTTGGGATAGGCATGGTAAGTGCTCCATTATCAGAGTAAGACTGACTGCACTGTATTAAAGAGTGCTGCCTTGTTTGTTTCTAATTATTACGTTGGTCTGGGTTTGGACTTACCACGCTTTCCCTGCCCTGCAATACATAGATAAAAGTATAAAAAGTTTTAAAGTGGGCTTAGTCTAAGGCAGTTTGGTTTAAATTACACTTGCTGTTATTGAAAATGATTGTATTTAAAGTATTAAGTAGTTTAGTATTCATTTGCTTTTTGTTGTTTGCTTCTATTATCAGAGCAAATAGAAATAAATTAGACACACTGGTCAAATTCTGTTTCAGAGAAGCAATTGAAATCTACCAGAAGGAATGTTTTACTAGAAATTGGGAGTTTTGATTATTTTAATAACATTAAGATTTTACTGTAAACTTATTAAGGATAGTACCTGATTATAACGGGACTTGTTTTATAATGTTGATGATTATGGAGGAGACATAGAACTGAATCCTGGCCCAGTAAATAATATATGTAAAGTTATGCATGATAATGCTCGTAGTGTGGTTCCAAAAACTGATCAATTGGCCTTACTGGTAGAGGAACATGACCCAGTTGTACTGGGACTGAGTGAGACTTGGTTATCAAATAAGATTGGGGATAGTGAATTAACTTTACCAAACTACCAACTTTTTAGATCAGATAGAGATAAAAGGGGAGGGGGGGTAATGTTCTATGTTAAAAATGTGGTAGGCCATATGGAACTTCTTTTAAAGGGAAGTGAGAATAATATTGAATATTTGGTAGTATATGTGGATAGACTCAAATTAGTTTTTGCTGTGGTTTATTCTCCTCCAAAATCAAGTTTGGTATTTATTGAAGAAGTACTAAATAAGATTTGTGGTTGCATAAGGGATAGGTCATTAATTATTATTGGAGATATGAATTGTGATTGGTTTATGCCTAGAGGTAGGAAATTAAAGGAGATAACTTCGGCTCTGGGACTAACTCAGCATATTAAAACATCTACTCGGTATACTAATACCAGGACAGAAGGAACTATACTGGACCTGTTATTTACAAATTCTTTTATAGATATTGAGGCATTAGGAACTTTACCACCGCATCTTGGTGACCATAATCCAATATGGGCTGTGGTAACAAAACAGGTCGATGCTTGTTAGAACATTCAAATAAAAAGAAAAGGGATATACGGCATTTCTCTGAACAGAGATTTCTGCAGAGTGTAGCAAATGAAAACTGGGATAGATGCAGGTTAGTACCAGAATTGGATCAAGCAGTGGAATATGTTTCTACTACTTTTCGTACGATTTGTGATTACCATGCACCAAAATCCAAATTTTGTGATAAACATATTAAATTACCATGGATTAATGAAAATATTCTTAAAATTATTAGAGTAAAAAATAGTTTGTGGAAAAAGGCATTAAAATCTAAATTAGTCTCTGATTGGGAGTTGTTTAAAATAAAACGGAATGCATGTAAATATCTTATAAGGAAGGCTAGGGCACATTACTATCGAAATAAGATGAATCTTAATTCTGACCCACGTAAGTTTTGGCATACTATTAATCATTTAACAAATCCTGGTAAATCTGGAACACAAACAAATTTAAGCTTACAAATTGGGGCAAATCTAATTGATAAACTGGAAAGTACTTCACGAGGCCCTGAATAATTTTTTATATAGACCTGCCAGGTTGTATGAGTTGGGAGGTTCTATATTTGGAGATATAAGCCTAAGCAAATAGAGAATTCATCTGGTTTACCACCATTTAGATTTAGGGCCTTGAAAATATCAAGTATGTAGGAAATTGAGGTCAATAAATGCCTATAAATCAGCAGGGCCAGATGAAATTGAGGGTAGATTTCTTAAGTTAGCGGCAGACTATATAGCTCCAATTGTAACTTACATCTTTAATTGAGCTTACAGTCTGAATGCTTTCCTATATCTTGGAAGAAAGTAAGATCATTCCCATTCATAAAGGGGTGATACTGCAGAATTGAATAATTATCGGCCTATAGCTCTGCTTTCCATATTGTCCAAGTGTCTGGAAAAATGTGTTAATAGGCAGATTTCCGAACACTTGGACAAATATGGATTGTTGACACCCCACCAATCAGGGTTCAGAAAGGGTTACTCTACAACTACGGCATTGTTAGAGTTTAAAAATCTGGTTTGTACTTCTTTAAATTTGGGTTTGGAAACTGCTGTTGTATTTGTGGATTTGTCTAAGGCCTTTGACCTGGTGAGCCACTCCCTTCTACTGGACAAATTGAAAGATACAGGCATAGTTGATGGGCCCAGAAATTGGATAAAATCTTATTTAACAGGACGTACCCAGAGGGTAGAGGTCTCACAGACATTGTCCACATTTAGAAATGTTAGTAGAGGAGTTCCACAGTGGTCCATTTTAGGGCCCTTGTTATTCCTCTTGTTTAATAATGATCTCCCCAAGTGGTGAGCATTCAGCCGTGAGCTTTATGCTGATGACATAGCGATCGTCACCACCGGAAGTTCTGTTTTGGATCTTCAACTAAAGCTTCAAACAGATTTTGCCGGGGTAGGGGAGTGGCTCACCTGGTCGAGGCTTTTGATGAATGTTAAAAAAACAAAATTAGTTTATTTTTCAAATAAGAAGCCTAAACCACAGATTCATATTGTAACACACACAAATAAACTTATAGAATAGGTGGATAGTTATTGTTATTTGGGGGTGACTTTTGATTATTTGTTGACCTTTGATACCCACATAAATAATAATATAAAAAAGGTGACCAAGAAATTAGGAGCTTTGAGACGAACTACTAAATGTTTACAAATTAAGGATAGGAAAAAAGTGGCCGAACAGCTGATTATGCCAACCCTGACGTATGGGGATTTAATTTATAGAACAGCGAGTAAACATCAGTTGATTAGATTGGATAGGGTGCAACATAGAATAGCTAGATATGTTTTGCAGTGTTCCTATCGAACTCATCATTGTAATATGTTCATAAAGTTGAACTGGCAGTCTTTAGAAATGATTTTTCAAAAAAACTGGTTAATACTGATACATAAATATAAGATATCTTACCCTGAACATTATATCACACAAATACTTTTTCCTAAAGTTAGTAAAGGTAGGCATGAGTTTCTAAGATCTGTGCATAGACATAGAGTTTGTCCCATAAAATTCATAATAAATATGAAATGGTTCCATTTCATGTCAGGCAGCTAAAGTATGGAATATTTTACCCTTCCAATAAGATCTCTAGAAGACCACACGATTTTTAAAACGAAATTTGAAACTCTATAAAATAGAATGTAGTTGTATATGATTATGTATGGGAAATCCTTATTGTGAAATTTTGTATTTTTTTTTTGTATTAGTGTTTTAATGTATTGTTGGATATAGAAATGCTGTGTATTGTGTATATTTTGTATTTATTTGATTAATGTTATATGTTTAGATGTAACTAAGTGAAATATAAACAGGACTATCTTGATAACAGGATTGTATAATCCTAATGATTAGAATTTCCTGTATAAAAATAAAGTTTTCATCATCATCATCATGTATATTCCAGGACAGGAAAATGTCACAGCAGACTGGCTCAGTTGCAAGGATGTTCTACCAGGGGAATGGGAGCTGAAGGACAGTGCCTTCCACAGCATAACAGAACAGTGGGGCAATCCTCAGATAGATCTTTTCACCTACGGGTGAAACTCCAAGGTAAAGCAGTTCTGCTCCCTGGCCAAGGATGAACTAGTGGTGGCTCAGGATGCCTTTTCCCTAGACTGGGGTCAGTTCAGTCTCCTGTATGCCTTTCCTACATTATCGCTTCTATCCAGAGTCCTCCATAAAGTGGCTCTGGACAGTGCAGAAATGATTCTAGTCTGTCCCCGATGGCCTCGTCGTCCATGGTTCCTGCTTCTCATACATCTGTCAAGGTGACTACCTCTAACCTTCCAGATCAGTCTGGACCATCTTCATGAGGGTCCAGTTCTGCATCCCAGTTTGAACAACCTATCCCTCTCGGCCTGAAGATTGAGCGGGAAGCTTTCAAAGAGCTAGGCTACACAGCTCCTGTTATCAAAATGATGGTGAACTCATGTCGCCCCTCTTCCTCTAATGTGTGTTATAAAATCTGGAGGAAATTCTTGTTCTGGCTTCAGTCCAAACACATACAGAACCATCCAATATCATTACCTGTACTATTGCATTTTCTTCAAGAGGGGTTTGACAAAGGACTGCAACCGCTGCCTTACGAGTTCAGGTTTCCACACTGGGGGTGCTGTTATTGGTGGATTCAGGGGAATCATTGGGCTCACATTCCCATGTCAGGAGGTTTATAAGGGCAGCTACATTAAAACGCTCTCCAATCAAGCCAACGGTACCACCTTGGAGATTTAATCTGGTTCTCAAGGCTTTGGCCAAGGCTCCTTTTGAGCCTCTCAAGGAGACATCCCTCATGCATCTTACAATGAAGTTCACTTTTCTCATTGCTATTACTTCAGCCAGGAGAATCAGCGAGCTAGGAGCATTGTCCACCAAAGAGTCATACACTGTTTTTCATTAGGACTGTGTGGTGCTCTGAACAGATCCAGTTTTTTTGCCAAAAGTTATGTCTCCCTTCCATTGCAACCAAGAGCTGATTCAACCTTCCTTCTGTCCACACCCCAAAAATGAAAAGGAAAGGGAATTTCACACGCTAGATCTGAGAAAAGCGATGAAAATGTATATTAAAAGAATGGATGCTATTCACAAAACTTCAAGTTTGTTCACTTTAACTACAGGTCAAAAATGGGTAAAAAAGCTTCGAAAGACTCTATAGCCAGATGGATCCATGCTGTCATCACCACATCTTACGATCAGGCTGAAGTAACTTTGCCTGGCCCAGTGATCCCATTCCACCAGAGCTATGGCCAGCAGACTTCAGAGAAGCATCTCAGCAGACCTATGCAGGGTGGCCACTTGGTCATCCATTCACATATTTACAAAATTTTACAAACTGGATGTGATGGCATCAGTGGAGGCATCCTTTGGCCGCTGAGTGTGGTGGACACTTAAGGGCATTTGACATTCTTCCCATCCGGGATATCTGGGGGTGTACTGCTTTTGTATATCCCATGAGTAAGGAAGCCCGGAGACAAACTTAGGAGAGAGAAATCAAAATTTAAATACCTGTACATTTTCTTTCTCCAATGGCTGGTCTCCGTGCTTCATCTACCCTCCCAGAATGTACATAGTTGGCTGGCCATTGGCCATGTATGCCTTAATTTTCTAGTTTTTGTTTCCAAGTTCATGTAGTATTGCCACATTTGGACTGCTTTCAGAAGAACTGAGGGAAACAGGAAGTGGAGACCTGGATGTCTCCAGCTGTAGAGATCAAATTCCTGCCTTTCTATCTGCATCAAAAGGTACAGCCCATGAGTAAGGAATCTCAGAGACCAGTTGGGTAGGTAGGTAGGTAGGTAAAATTTTTATTCATAGAAAAATGAATATGGATAACATCACTGAGCCAAAGCTCATTTACAGTGCAGTCCATTAGTTCCATACCAGTTACTCTTACATAAACTACATTAATCACATTATGACAAAACTAAACATAGACAAATAACATTTAACAATTACATTTCTAAAATATTATTATCACTCATGTCATTCAAAAGACAACAACTTACAAAAAACACATAAATACAATAATTATTCTCAACCCCCACTCGATACTACATCAAGTTGTCTACAACTACAGTTGTCAGAGAAGGAAAATTTACAGGTATTTAAATTTTGATTTCTGTACTATGGAAACATGTATTCATGGTATACTCTGTTGAATGTCTTTCTTGGTCTAGGGACAGGTGGATCCCTGCAGCTATTCCAGTCTTTCCTCTGCCAAACACCAGCCCCATTAGGGACAGGTTTTGCTGGATCCTCTGTCCCAGGAATGCACACATCTGTGAGCTCACTAGCAAGGTGGATGCTGCTATTGCTAACACTTACTTAATATTTTGGCCACTATTTTTATGTTCACGTTCAATAATGTTAATGATCTCCAATTCCTAATTTCTTCTCTGTCCTCATTTTTTGAGTAGGAAAAACATAATTATGTTTATCATTTTATTAACCCTCTGTATTCCCTGTCAATATTGAATCACAGACCTGGATTGGTACATCAACCAGCTGTTCTTTGTATGCCTTAAAAAAATTCTCCCAGTAAGCCGTCCTCCCCTGGGGAATTATTTGTGTTTAAAGTTCAAATAGCCTCAAATACTTCTGATTTGGAGATGTCTGCTTGCAATACCCTAAGAGTGTTCTGATTTCCAGGATGGTTATATTATCAAAAAACGTTCCTTAGAGCAAGTAGCTGTACCCTCACTTCCAAAGAGGTCATGATAATAGGTGTCTGTCACCAACCTCTTAGCTGTTTGTGAGGGGTGTTTGTGTGACTCCTGAATCATCCTTTAAGGAGAACATGACCCAATGCTTGATTCTATTGGTACAGGATTCAAATGGGTTAACACTGCCCTTTCTTTCCTGGGTGCCAATTTTTTGCTCTTATTCTAAAGAAGTCATTCTTTACTACTGATGTTGGGACATTTCATAGAAACATAGAAACATAGAAGTTGATGACAGATAAGGACCGCAAGGCCCATCCAGTCTGCCCATTTCTTTTTCTACCTTATAAATGTGCCATCGGCCTTTGCTTTGTCAGTGGCCTATCTATTCATACTCATTTGTATTGCTCCCTTATGCCTATCCCATGCCTGTTTGAAGCCCTGCACTGTATTCATAGCCACCACTTCTTGAGGTAGGCCATTCCATGCATCCACCACCCTTTCTGTGAAAAGAATTTCCTCACATTCCCCTTAATCGGCCCCTCTAATCTCATGCTGTATCCTCTTGTCCTGCTATTTTCTTATATTTAAACATGTTAGACTCTTTCACCTTGTTAATGCCCTTAAGGTGTTTGAATGCCTCGATCATATCACCTCTCTCCTCCTTTGCTCAAGGGTATACATATTGAGCTCTGTTAATCTGTCATCATATGTCTTCTGATGCAGTCCCTGCACCATTTTGGTTGCCTTTCTCTGGACTGCCTCAATTTGGTTAATGTTCTTGTGAAGGTGTGGCCTCCAATACTGCATGAGTACTCCAGATGGGGCCTAACCAGTGTCTTGTAAAGAGGTTATTACCTCCCTCTTACGACTTGTGATACCCTACTAATACACCCTAACACCCCCCAGCCTTACCTACTGCTTTAGAGGTCTGCTTGGATGATTTCAGGTCATCAGTGATGATGATGCCCAAGTCTCTTTCTTCCTTTGTGACTGCTAGCAACTCCTCCCATCCTATAGGTGGCTTCAGGGTTTCTCTTCCTATGTGCATGATCTTGCACTTCTTTGCATTAAATCCCAGTTGCCACTCTTCTGACCATTTTGCTAGTTTATCCAGATCTCTTCTCATTCTGCCCACCCCATCTGGATCATCTACTCTGTTGCAGATCTTGGTGTCATCTGCAAACAGACAAACCTTACCCTCTAGTCCATCTGCAAGGTCACTAATGAAGATGTTGAGAGGACTGGCCCCAGGACTGATCCTGAGGGTACCCCACTTGTGACTTGCATCTCTTCTGACTGTATACCATTTACCACCACTGTCTGTTTCTGCCCGTCAACCAGTTTGCACCCAGTTGACCAACGTCTGCCACCCCGAGCCTACCCAGCTTATTTATCAATCTTCTATGTGGAACAGTGTCAAAAGCTTTGCTGAAGTCAGGTAGTGACATCAACTGCTCCTTGGTCCCCACTCTGGTTACCCAGTGAAAGAAATCTATGAGATTAGTTTGACAGGACCTTCCTTTGTAAACCCATGCTGTCTTGGATCTTGTGCCCCTATGGATTCCAGGTGTTGCACTATCCTTTCCTTAAGGAGTGCCTCCATAATCTTGCCCACTACTGAGGAAAGACTGACTGGTCTGTAGTTCCCTGCCTCCACCCTGCTACCACTCTTGTGGAGCGGGATCACATGAGCCCTTCTCCAGTCTTCTGGGACCTCTCTTGTGCTCAGAGACTCACTAAACAGTTCTGCTAATGGCTCTGCTAGTTCCACCTTTAACTCCTTAAGTACCCTGGGATGTATGCCATCAGGTCCCATTGCCTTATCCACCCTGAACTTAGCAAGCTCTTGTAGGACCCTTTCTTTTGTGAAGGGAGTAGTGCTCACCTCCCTCCCCTGTGTCCATGGTGCTGAGCTGTGGGCCCTGCCCTACCTTCTCTTCAGTAAATACTGAGCAAAAGTATCTATTTAGGATAGATGCTTTTACATGGTCCTCCTCCTCACATGCTCCCTTTTCTTCATTAAGCTTAGCAATACCCCCTCTGGACTTTCTCCTTTCACTAATGTATCTATAGAAATTCTTGTCACCTTCTTTTACTGTTCGTGCTAGTGTTTCCTCAATTTGGGACTTTGCCTGCCTTACTGCCTTCCCTGCTTCCCTTAGGGTAGTTTGGTATGCCTCCCTATCTTCATCCTGCTGTGTTCCCTTATATTTCCTGAAGGCCAGCCGTTTGGCTCTGACCTTTTCTGCTACTGTATTTGAGAACCAAAGTGGTTTCCTTCTTCTTTTGCACTTCCTTTTCTGTCTAACACAATGGGATTTTGTTTCAAGTATTGCATCCTTAATGCTTGCCCACTTTGCCTGTACCCCCTCACCTGTGTTTCTTTTTGCCAGGGCTAGCTTAACTCTATTGGCCATCTTATCAAAGTCAGCTCCTCTGAAGTCCCATATTTTGCCTTGGAATGGGATGATTTAGATGTAGTAGCCAAATTGAACCATACCATGTGATGGTCACTGGCCCCCAGGTGACCTTCTACCTGGAGATCTGTGATCCCTTCCTGTTAGTCAGTACTAGATCTAGGATAGCCCTGTCTCTTGTGGGTTGTTGTACCAGTTGTTTGAGGCCCTCCCCCTGCAGGGAATGCACTATGTGTCTAGTTCTGGCAGATGTTCCTGCTGGTACTGACCAATCTGTATCCAGCATGTTGAAGTCTCCCATTATCAGAACCTCCCCTTTAGCTGTCATGTTTTGTATATCTTCTAGCAGTAATGTGTCTATGTCTTCCCCCTGGTCTGGGGGCCTGTAGACAACCCCAGTTCTTATGGCTGTCCCATTTCCTGTTTCCAGGGTGACCCACAGTTCTTCTGGCTCCTTATGTGTATTCTGAATTTCTGTAGCTTTGATATTTTCATTGACATACAGGGCCACTGCACCTCCCCTTTTTTGCACCTCGGTCTCTTCTGAACAATACATAGCCAGGTACTGAAGTCTCCCAAGTGTGGTTACTGGTAAACCACGTCTCACTAATTGCTACTATGTCCAGTTTAGCCTCTGACATTATTGCCTGCAGGTCTGGGATCTTATTTCCCAGGCTGTGAGCATTTGTGTACATGATTTTCCAATGGCCAGATTTTGGTGTGTTAATTGTTGGGTGAGGTTTGGCATTACCCCTGTGTGTCGTATGGGGAGACAAACCTTTTTTCTTACCTGGTGATGCAAATGAACTGCAAACATGCTGAATCCCTGTTTGACCACTAGCTGAGGGGGGAGGGGTGTTCTTCCCATTCGACGTATGGGGTGCTGCACCCCTCTCCCCATTTGCTAGTTTAAATATTCTGTAAAGACGTCAAACTTCTGCCCCAATGCACTGACTCCCTCCTTAGTCAGATGCAGTCCATCAAATTTAAAGAACTTTCGCTCCCAGAACTGTTGCCAGTTCCCTACAAATCTGTGTCCTTTTCCTGGCACCAGCCCTTGAGCCACATGTTTGAGCTCCCTCCCTCTCCCTGACCTTCTGTCCATCTGCCCCCTCTCCCAGACTGGCAGAATCTCAGAGAAGGAGACGCCGGGCAAAATGGATGATAGTTTGTCACCCAGCCTGGTCAGGTGTTCCTTGGTCTCCACAACTGGCTGCGCGAGATCATTAGTCCCTATGTGTACTAGGACATCAATGTTTTCTCCTGCTTTGTGAACAATTTTAGCAATGTGGTCAGTGTCCCTCCATGCTGATGTACCTGGGAGACATCTGACCATTACCCCTGGCTGGAGATGGGTATCAACTCCCGAATCATGGAGTCTCCTATGATCAGAAGTTTTTTGGATTTCCTTTTTGATTTTTTTGTTTTGGTTCCTGATTTGGGTGAGTTTTGTTGTGCTAGCTCCTGTGCATGATGTCCTGCTCTGCAGTGTCTTCTGCCTCTTTGTTTGATTTCAGAGATAGAGGCAGATACCTGTTTGTAGTGTTTATATGGTTTTGGAGGTAATATGTTGGAGAGCAGAGAGTGATGGGGCACCCGATTTGCCCCTCCTAACCACCTGCCAACCTCCTGGTCCAACTACCCTCTGCGTTCGAGGTTTTTCTGTTGGATGCTGGGGAAATGATGGGTGGTTCTTATAATGTATTTCCTCTTGAATATGACATTTGAGGCGTGCAATCTCTGCCCATGCTGCCCAGAGCTTAGCCCTAAGATCTCCAATGGCCCTGCATGTAGGACAGTGTCCTAAATCCTGTAAGACTGTCCTTCTGAAAATTGTTCCACAGTACCTGCAGTTAATGATATCCATTCCAGATAAGTTGCTGGGTTTATAACCTAGTCAGAGCAATTAGAAGGAAAAAAATGCAAGTAATGGTTTGATTGTGTTTTGTTTTGTTTAACTTGTTATAACAAGTTAAATTACTAGTGCCCTGTAAATGAGCTCACCTTGTGGATGCCCCACTGATCCGCCCTTCCTGCTCTGCCACAGGAAATGTCACAACTGTGGTACCCTATAAAAGGAGTGTAGTGTGGGGTGGTAGGGATGGGGTGGTGGCTGGGCCCTTCCCTGCCAAAAAGAAGAACCACAGACGAAAGAACAAGGAGGTAAGAGCAGAAACAATCAGTCAACAACAAATGCAGTAACCCTGAAAGCTTATCCTAATGTTAGATAAAACTGTAAAACCTGTAAAGCACCACCTGTAATAATTTCAGAAGATATACGCTGTTAAAACACACTATGCTGCAGAAAAATAAAGCAATGAAATGTTAGCAACAAACAGTAGCAATCCCTGTGAGTAAAAAATAAAAACAACACCACACAGTAACTCTGCTTAGCCAAAAAGAAGTCTTAATCCTTTTCCCTTGCTCTGGTAAGGTTCTCTACTCTGCCTTTCAAGCAGTCTTGGAAGGAAAGAGCTCAGGTGAAGCTAGGTGCCTTGGCCAGCAAACCAAGTCTTCTACTGCATTTCCTTCGTGACTTGTCTAATTTGCAGACCATAATCTCAGGAGGAACCTTCTGTTAATGTCAATAGCTTTTGTAGCTGGTGGCTTAAGTCAAGATATTTCAAGTAGTCTGTTCACCTTTTGTTCTAAGCCAATTTCCCTATCTGTTGTTTTAAATCTTGTTTGAAACTATTCTACCATTCTAGTGGCATGCCAAACATGTCTACCAGTGTAATTTTACCATGGATAACATCTCTTACTTTCTCCTGTATTATACTATCCACCAGGAGAGACACATTAAACCTCCAAATATCCATACCTACTGCTGGCCTGGAGTTGTTTTTTAAGGTAACACAAAGAGCTTTGTGATCTAATGTGTTTACAGGTATTGTACCAGATTGGCTGCTGTTGCAAGTAGCCAAGGGGACAGGAAAAAGAAATCTATTCTAGTAGCTAGATGACCTTTATAGAAAGTATTCCCAGTTACCCCATGTCTAGCAGCAGCAACGCCCATCAGGATTGCAGAAGTTAGCAATGAAGACAGATAGGAAGAGTCACAGTAGAGCTCCTTTTTCCTTGGTATTCCAATCTCCTTAAGTACAGTGCAGTTAAAATTGCCTCCAAGGATGACTCCCTTTGTTGTAAATAAGTATGGCTGTATAGCCTTTAAAATATTGATTCTACTAGCTTTCATAGTAACATAGAAGTTGATGGCAGATAAGGACTGCAAGGCCCATCCAGTCTGCCCATTTCTTTTTCTACCTTATAAATGAGCCATCGGCCTTTGCTCTGTCAGTGGCCTATCTATTCATATTCATGTGTATTGCTCCCTTATGCCTATCCCATGCCTGTTTGAAGCCTTGTATTGTATTCATAGCCACCACTTCCTGAGGTAGGCCATTCCATGCATCCACCACCCTTTCTGTGAAAAAGAATTTCCTCACATTCCCCCTTAATCGGCCTCCTTCTAGCCTCATGCTGTGTCCTCTTGTCTTGCTATTTTTCTTATATTTAAACATGTTAGACTCTTTCACCTTGTTAATGCCCTTAAGGTGTTTGAATGTTTCGATCATATCACCTATCTCCCTCCTTTGCTCAAGGGTATACATATTGAGCTCTGCTAATCTGTCCTCATATGTCTTCTGATGCAGTCCCTGCACCATTTTGGTTGCCCTTCTCTGGACTGCCTCAGTTTGGCTAATGTCCTTATGAAGGTGTGGCCTCCAGTACTGCATGCAGTACTCCAAATGGGGCCTAACCAGTGTCTTGTAAAGAGGGATTATTACCTCCCTCTTACGACCTGTGGTACCCCTACTAATACACCCTAACATCCCCCTAGCCTTAGCTACTGCTTTAGAGGTCTGCTTGGATGATTTCAGGTCATCGGTGATGATGATGCCCAAGTCTCTTTCTTCCTTTGTGACTGCCAGCAACTCCTCTCCCAGCCTATAGGTGGCTTCAGGGTTTCTCTTTCCTATGTGCATGATCTTGCACTTCTTTGCATTAAATCCCAGTTGCCAATCTTCTGACCCTTTTGATAGTTTATCCAGATCTCTTCTCATTCTGCCCTGCCCATCTGGAACATCTTATCTGTTGCAGATCTTGGTGTCATCTGCAAACAGACAAGCCTTACCCTCTAGTCCATCTGCAATGTCACTAATGAAGATATTAAAGAGGACTGGCCCCAGGACTGATCCCTGAGGTACCCCACTTGTGACTTGCAGCTCTTCTGACTGTATACCGCTTACCACCACTGTCTGTTTTCTGCCCGTCAACCAGTTTGCCACCAGTTGACCAACTTCTGACCACCCCGAGCCTACCCAACTATTTATCAATCTTCTATATGGAACAGTGTAGAAAGCTTTGCTGAAGTCAAGGTAGGCGACATCAACTACTCCCCTTGGTCCCCACTCTGGTTACCCAGTCAAAGAACTCTATGAGATTAGTTTGACAGGACCTTCCTTTTATAAACCCATGCTGTCTTGGATCCTGTGCCCCTATGTATTCCAGGTGTTGCACTATCCTCTCCCTAAGGAGTGCCTCCATAATCTTGCCCACTACTGAGGTCAGACTGACTGGTCTGTAGTTCTCTGCCTCCTCCCTGCTACCACTCTTGTGGAGTGGGATCACATGAGCCCTTCTCCAGTCTTCTGGAACCTCTCCTGTGCTCTGAGACTCACTAAACAGTTCTGCTAATGGCTCTGCTAGTTCCACTCTTAGCTCCTTAAGTACCCTGGGATGTATGTCATCAGGTCCCATTGCCTTGTCCACCCTGAGCTTAGCGAGTTCTTGTAGGACCCTTTCTTTTGTGAAGGGAGTAGTGCTCACCTCCCTCCCCACTGTGTTCATGGTGCTGAACTGTGGGCTCTGCCCTACCTTCTCTTCATTAAATACTAAGCAAAAGTATCTATTTAGGATAGATGCGTTTACAGGGTCCTCCGCCTTATATGCCCCCTTTTCTCCTTTGAACTTAGCAATACTCCCTCTGGACTTTCTCCTTTCACTAATGTATCTATAGAAAGTCTTGTCACCTTCTTTTACTGTTTGTGCTAGTGTTTCCTCAGTTTGGAACTTTGCCTGCCTTACTGCCTTCCCTGCTTCCCTTAGGGCAGTTTGGTATGCCTCCCTATCTTCATCCCTCTGTGTTCTCTTATATTTCCTGAAGGCCAACCTTTTGGCTCTGACCTTTTCTGCTACTGATTTGAGAACCAAAGTGGTTTGCTTCTTCTTTTGCAGTTCCTTTTCTGTCTAACACAATGGGATGTTGCTTTAAGTGTTGCATCCTTAATGTTTGCCCACTTTGCATGTACCCCCTCACCTGTGTTTCTTTTTGCCAGGGCTAGCTTAACTCTATTGGCCATCTTATCAAAGTCAACTCCTCTGAAGTCCCATATTTTTGCTTTGGAATGGGATGATTGAGATGTAGTGGCCAAATTGAACCATACCATGTGATGGTCACTGGCCCCCAGGTGACCTTCTACCTGGAGGTCTGTGATCCCTTCCCTGTTAGTCAGTACTAGATCTAGGATAGCCCTGTCTCCTTTGGGTTGTTGTACCAGTTGTTTGAGGCCCTCCCCCTGCATGGAATCCACCATGTGTTTAGTTCTGGCAGATGTTCCTGCTGGCATTGACCAATCTGTATCCGGCATGTTGAAGTCTCCCATTATCAGAACCTCCCCTTTAGCTGTCATGTTTTGTATATCCTCTAACAGTAATGTGTCTCTGTCCTCTCCCTGGTCTGGGGGCCTGTAGACAACCCCAGTTCTTATGGCTGTCCCATTTCCTGTTTCCAGGGTGACCCACAGTTCTTCTGGCTCCTTATGTGTATTCTGAATTTCTGTAGCTTTGATATTTTCATTGACATACAGGGCCACTGCACCTCCCCTTTTTGCACCTCGGTCTCTTCTAAACAGTACATAGCCAGGTACTGAAGTCTCCCAAGTGTGGTTACTGGCAAACCACATCTCACTAATTGCTACTATGTCCAGTTTAGCCTCTGACATTATTGCCTGCAGGTCTGGAATCTTATTTCCCAGGCTGTGAGCATTTGTGTACATGATTTTACATTGGCCAGATTTTGGTGTGTTAGTTGTTGGGTGAGGTTTGGCATTTCTCCTGTGCGTCGTATGGGGAGATGGATGGACCTTTTTCTTACCTGGTGATGCAAATGAACTGCAAACATGCTGAATCCCTGTTTGACCACTAGCTGAGGGGGGAGGGGGGTTCTTCCCATTCGACGTATGGGGTGCTGCACTGGGGAGCATAGATGTTAATAATGACAGGTTATTATACAAAACATCCAGAATGAGGACCCTACCTGGAACCAAATCAACCATGTTTTGCACCGGCACAGTGTAAAAGGAGAACAGGATCCCCACACCTGAGCACCTGTCCTCCCATATAAACCAAAAGGAAGGCTCCAAGGGCCAGAGTCTCTTGGTCTTAGAGATCTCTCCCAGTGTGGGCATTCTTGTATTATGTAAAAAGATAATGTCAGCTGATAGTTGTTTTGGAAAAGAAAGCATCTCCTAAAAACTGGCAGAGAATGGAGGACCGGGGGGGGGGAGGGGGAATGGATTCCTGTCACTATTCACAGAGTATAATGCTGATACTCCTGTGGTAAGCAGCATGAGACAAGAAGAGACACCATTGATATTGCACTTTTACATTTCTTGTAAAATGGATCATTTGACAATGAACAGAGATGTCTTGCTGCCTTCCATACCTGTATTATAAGAAAGCATCATATGAATTTCACTGTCCTGTAGCTGAACACTCTAAATGTGTTTTTCTTGTACTTGTCTTTCTGTTACTTTATACTGGTTAGTCCTTCATTGATAGTCTGTCCCAGAGGAGGTCGTATTTAATTTTCTTTTTAATTATTGTGTATGTATAGTGTTGCTGTTGATACTGGAAAACTTCAATGAAGTTTGATTTAAAAAAGGAAAGAAAGCATCACTAAATGCTTCTTATGGCTGTAAATAATCTTAGTTCCAGTTTCTTGCCTGAGTGTCATTACACCAAGAAATTGTGTCATTATACCAAAGAAAAAGAGGGGAAATGTTAACCAATGCATCATCACTTCTTCCCTCCCCCTCCTTTTTTTCCCCCAGTTCTTCTATAACTTTTCCTTTTTTGGAGACTGTGACTGCGCCAGTGTCTGGCACAAAATCCTCTGTCTCTGAGGATGGGTTTTGCTGGGAGGAGAGGGCTGATGAAACATCTGAGTCTTCTCCTCTGTCATCCCACTCCTTGTGTGAGGATAATGCCTCATACGCTTTGGACAGTTCTACAAAGTTTTTTTTTTTTTTTTTTTTACTCGCTTTCCACGCTCCGGTGCTCCCCTCTCCTTCGGGTTCCACAGTGCTCCCGACTCACTGACCATCCTCTTCCTGGGCTCCCCACTGTCCTCATAATGCAGCCAACTCCTGAGGGGTATCCTGGTGTATCCCTTCACCGGACGAGTCCCTTCCTCCGAGGGGAAAGGCACCGGGAGGGGGCTTACCCAGCACAATCTCTGTTAGGCCCTCAGGAGCACTGCTGAGGTAGAGGAAGTCCCTGGAGGTTCCAGTGCTGTTGCGGAGTGGGGGAGCCATCATCCGGTGAGCACACGGAGCCATTTTCCACTTTCCTGGTGTTCCCCTTCTTGTGCCTTTCGTAAACAGTGCCCTCAGTCTCTACTGGGAGCCGCTCTTGAGCAAGGCGACCCACTCCCCCCACCCCCAAAGAGGAGAGCAGTCCTCTGGATGCTCAATCCTCTTCGTCCCCTGCCAACCCCCGGTGCCCTGAGTCCATTCCCGAACCCAGGTCGCCGGTGTGGTTCGAGGTGTGGCGTCCAGCACCTCAACCCTCTGCGCCACCGGGCCAGCTCAATGTTTGTTTTTTGACAACTTTGAATTAGGTTGACCTCTCCAGCTCCTTTGCCTGGTCACCATCCTAAAGTCATCCATCTCAGGTGTGGATGGTGGGGGCATCTCTGCATGCTCTGGGGGGTTGTGTCAATTCTGGCTCCATCTGCGACTCATCCATGATGCCACGTGCCTTGGGTGTCCATTGCATCCTCCTCTATTACTGTTTCAGGGACTTCTTCTCCTTCTATAGCGGGGTCTGCTATACCACTCTCCACTGCTTCCAGACCTGGTGTAATCACCATTTGAGGGGGTTAAGCACTAGGATGCTGAGATGCTGGTATATGTGAACTGTTGGAATGGGGGGGTCTCTTTTATCAGAGATTTCAGCAGGAGGGGCTGAACATGTTATGGGGTCTGACTTCTGGGCGGTGTTGACACAGAAGTCCTGTGCAGCCAGATCCATGTCATCTCCCCTATTATGGGATGCCCAGGGGCAGGAGCAGTATGAGTGATCCTCCTTGTAACACAAATTGCACCATACTTTGTTACTGCATGTGTTACTGGCATGGCCCACTTCAGCATAAAGTCCACATCTGATGGTATCACAGGCACTGCTTAGGTATGATTTTGAGCTGCACCAGTAGCAGGCTTTAGGCTGTCCCATGTAGAAAACCATCCCCTGCCACAACCTAGATGGAAACAGTTCAGAAAGTGGTTCATTCTTGATCTGGTGTACGTCAGTTTAACCCATATCCTCCAGCCTCCCATCCAGTTTATTTTTTTGAATCCATAATTGGCTCTGGGGAGCCCAGAACAGTGCACCTTTTTTTAAAACCAGTGGAGGATGTCAATGACACTGACACATTTGTTCTTAAACAGAACAGTCACTGTTTTTATTTCATGCTTCGTTAAAGGGATAATGAAGAAGAGGGAGACCAAAGGGGTGTGTGCTTTAGCTGGTGGTATTTCACCCAAAATCTTTCCAGGATTTTGATGATCTTAAACTCACATTGAAGGTGGTATCTCCCAGTGTGTGGATTCAGGCATGAAGTTCCATAGAAAAAAGCCTCATGCTATCCTTAAGGAGTGTCCTTGCCATGTATAACCAGTCTTGGTGCTCCAATAATACCCCTTTGTGTTTAAGTTGTACAGTATTATGCCATTGTGCTAGCTCTGCAGTTGATGAAATCAGAATATCTTTTCCTCCCTCCCTCCTGTGTCTCTACTTGACCATAATTCTTCCTCTTGTCTTCTTCCCCAAAATTGTGGACCTGATTGAGGGGATGGGGATGAATTCCCCTGTTCACTGGATGGCCCTGGGTCCCCATTGTCATCTGACAGCTCAAGTGACCTGGGGGGCTTGTGTCTGAGGTTATGGTATGTCCCGCCTTTGATTAGTACTTGTATCTGACAGGCTGGACCCATCTTTAGAATGTGCATTGCTTCCCTGAGCTGCAGTACTTACATCAGTGGGGTCTTTAGTGACCTCTTCCATTCCTGGGTTTCTGTAATCGGTGTAGAGAGCATTGCTGGACCAGTGGTTGGAGTTTCTTTTTTGAACTTAAATTTTATTAAGAGCTGTTTCTTACAAAACAAGAATCCATGCAGTGCAGCAACAGAAATACCGCTTCACAAAATAAAATCTTGCCCAGGATTGTCCCAGAAGAACCAATGTTACATAAAGTTATAAACACTTACGGCCATGTGTCTATATATATATATATATATATATATATATATAAAATAAATTAACGCTTTTTTATTCCTTTATAGATAAAAGTCCTGCTTATCTTCAAGTTCTTCACCTGTTGCATCTCTCATCAACTCTAATAATTAGAGGAAGAGTGAAAAAGTATCGCTGTACTCCTCGACCAAAGTATAGTCATTCTAGTGATACATAAAGTACTGAGGATATACAACACAATACCAGTAACACATATTACAGTGATCATATTTATTAGCCCTTATTCTTAATAAAACCAACAGTGAATAAAAACAAAAATTTATAATACAACTAGTCTAGCTCATTGCTTCTCTGTCCTTCTTATTTATTTATTTATTTATTTATTTATTTTTTTCCTTATACTTCTCTTCGATGACCAGTTATGGGGTATAATAACAATGTTAAACATATCATCAGTGTGACATAGTAGTCTTATTCTTTAATCAACTAATAGTTGTTCCAAAACTGCAATCCCTTCTTTTGGCTCCATATAATGGAAAAAGGGCAGCCACCTAGTGTTGTATTTCTCAATTTGTAATCTTAGTTTAGTTGTTATAGCTTCAGAGTTCCTGACAGATTTCAAATTGCAGAACCATTGAAGCTGAGGGGGGGGGGTTAACCATTTCTGAGTCACCCCTTTCAATGCCGCCACTATTAAAACTAGTAATAGATACTCTTCCTCTGTTGCTGTATGTAACTCCATGGGGGGCACCCCTAAAATTAGATTCTTAAACTTCAATGGGGGGTCCAAAGCCAATGTAGCTTTAATTATGTCTCCTACATCCCTCCAATATTCTTGGATACTGGGCAACTCCAAAAAACATGATAACGTGTGCCTTTATCACTGCATCTCCTCCAGCAGGTGTCAGAGGAGCAATTGGAGAAGTGCTTGGAGATGACAGGTGTAATAAAAAATCTTCCTGTCATGTTCCATCGAAATGCTATCCATATTGCAGAAGCCATAGTTTTTTTGAGTTTTAAGCAAAACTTGCTCCTGCACCCGTTCTGGTAGTTTTGTTCATGTTCCAGTTCCCATCTACTGTATTTTGTATATTCTGAGTAAGCAAACTCCCCACTCCCTCCTGCATAATCTTATAAATGTTTAATATAAGTTGTTTTGAATTCTGGAGTATGGCTTTAGAGTAAACCAGACTACAGGCCTGTGGCACCAAAGTAGAGAGAACAGCCATTCCTGGAACCTGTCCAATATAATGGCGGCATTGCAGGTACCTATAAAAGGTATTTTTAGGAAGATTGTACTCTTGTTGTAGTGTAAAATAATCTTTGACCACTTCTCCCTGTAAAAACTGAGGAAGGTACTTAAGTCCCAACTTAGCCCAGATATTAAAACATCCATCCCTTTCCTGTATGGGGAAACCTGGAAGATATCCAAAGGGGATATAATGCCATACATAAGAGGGTAATTCCCATCAAGCTCTGGCTTTTAACCACATGGAAAGAGTGTGCCTAGTCCATTCATTCTTGATTTTGGACAGGTCCTTAGGTAGTAATATCCATGGTAAATATTGTAGGGGGATATTAATATGTGCATTCTCGTCTAAGGCACTCCATGTGCCCATACAAGATGAGTGGAGCTTCTTAATCAAGGGTGTCACTTGAGCTGCTAAATAATAGGTCTGCAGATCAGGAAGGCCCCAGCCTCCCTTCTCTTTGGTTTCCAGAAGGAGGAGTCTCTTGATTCTAGGCCTTCTGCCTGCCCATATGAAGTCCAAAATATTTTTATTCAGCTGTCTCCATACTATACGAGGACTGGAATCAGTAGTGTAGTAAAAAGGAACATTAATCTAGTCAAAACGTTCATTTTTACAGATTCCAAATGGTTGGAAAAAGACAAAGGCAGTGAGTTCTATCTGTTTAAATCTTGATAAATTTGTTATATTAAAGGTCCATAATTATATTGATACAGTTGGAAATATGGGTAGGAATCCAAATGCCTAAATGTCTAACTTTATCTGTGATTCCCCTTAAAGGAGATCTCAGTTTTAACTCTTGAGGAACTGCCCCACTGGCCAGCATAACCTCAGACTTCTCTTTGTTAATTTTGAACCCTGAGATTGAACCATATTCCTGTAGTAATTGAAGAAAGGGAGGTATAGAGCTCTCCGGGTCCCCCAAATAAACCAGGGTGTCATCTGCATACATTGAAACTGTACACTGATGCTGTCTCACTTGTATTCCTTGAATATCTGATGCTTGCCTAATCTCAATGGCAAGTGGTTCCAAACTAAATGCAAATAACAGAGGCAAAAGGGGACATCCTTGCCCAGTGCCTCTCTCTATTTTCAGCATGCCTGACAAACTTCTATTGAACCTGATCCTCGCCGTGGGCTCCTCATAACATAAAGACACTTACTTCGAGAACCAATCACTTAAGCCTGTATATGAGTCATTACAGTCCTAAGATATTCCCAACTGAGGCAGTTGAATGCTTTTCTGCACCCAGAAAAATGGCTAATTGGACTGTCTTTGTTGGGGATTTGTATTTTATAACATTTAATAATTTTCTTCTATTATCTTGCAGATGTCTATTAGGTATGAATCCTGATTGGTCTGGGTGGACTAAGTATTCAATACATTTTTGCAACTTCACGGAGAGAGAATTTTTGTTAGTATTTTGATGTCCTGGTTTAACTGGGATATTGGATGGTGGGCATCACAAACGTTTGTCGGTTTACCTGGCTTTGGTATGACTGTAATTAGGGCATCCTTCCATGTGGTTGGGATCTTCCTTTCCTCAAGACAGTCACTGAACACCTAAGTTAATATTGAGGAAATCGTATCTGTGAATTTCTTGTAAAATTCTGCTCCAAAGCTGTCTGGCCCAGGGGTTTTACTTGAAGGTAGAGTTTTTATAATTTGCTTAACCTCTTGCTCACTAATTAATGTATTGATGTGCTCTGCCACCTGGGGTGTCAATTTAGATAAACTCAGTCTGTTTGGAAAGTCTTACATGTGGGACCGTACATCCACTCTTACATCTTCCCTGTACAATTTCTGATAAAAAGCTTCAAACTGTGAGGCAAAGTCCCTTGGCTTAATCTACGGTCGATTGGGGTCTTGCTTATTCTGAATATGGGGGACTATTCTATCTGCCTGGGCCTTTCTGAGATGAAATGCCAGGAGTTTAGCCGCCTGGCCACCTGTTTCATGATATTTAAAATTACTAAATCGTAGCATCCCTTCCGCCTCTGGATTTTCTAATTTTTGGAGTTCTTCCCTAACTTTGACCAGCTGCTGGAGGATAGTGTTTTGATTGGGGGTTTGTTTATGCTGTTTTTATAAATCCAAAATTTGCCTTAAAAGTCTATCATATGTTAAGTTTGCTATTTTTTTTCCCCCGAGGAGTAACTAATTATTTCCCCTCTGACTACTACCTTCACCACTTCCCATGTTAATATACAGTAGATGAATAGCCTTGTTGACTATTAATTGCATACACTTCTTTCATTGCATCCTCCAGATTATTTACAAAGTGTTTATCATTAAGCAGAGAGATGTTCAATCTCCAGAGTTTGACTGCGTCCTGGGGAGGAAATCTTAATCTAAGTGAGATGGGGGCATGGCCTGATAATGTAATATTGTGTATTTTGGAACTAACTACCCTGTACTAAATTTTTTTTTTTGTGTATAGAATAGATCTATCCTAGTGTAAGATTTGTGTGCTGCTGAGTAAAATGAGAAATCTCTCTCCCTGAGATGTTGTTCTTTCCAAACATCTCGAAGCCCTAATTCCTCTGCCATAGCCACCAAGGTTCTGGTTGCAGCTCCACTGGAAGTTGAGGATTTTGAAGATGTATCTAATTTAGATTGAGGGACAGTGTTAAAGTCTCCCCCTAAAACAGTTTGTCCAGGAGGTAACATCATCACCTTTTGTGTAACTTCTTGAAGAGTAAGTGTGTATTTACATTAGGAGCATATATATTGACTAAGTATAAGGGTTCCCCATGGCAATCCACAGTTACTCTAAGGAATCTACCCTCCATCCCCACCTCCACTGATTTTA
Source organism: Neoceratodus forsteri (assembly GCA_016271365.2). Lineage (NCBI taxonomy): Eukaryota > Metazoa > Chordata > Ceratodontiformes > Ceratodontidae > Neoceratodus > Neoceratodus forsteri. The sequence goes on along the minus strand of CM057450.1, from coordinate 638,896,892 downwards.
CCAAAAGAGGTGAACCTCTTTGGAACAATATGGCTACCCCCGCTTTCCTCCCATTAGGGGAGGAGGCTGCTTCTACATGACCCACCCAACTCCTTCTCAACTTAAGCAGTGGTTGGAGTTGCATCAGGGGAGGAGGGTGGAGACCTGTTGCTCAAGTCTTGATGGAGTTGCACCACCAACACAGATTTACTCCCTGAACCAGTTTGTTTAAACAGTTGGGGTTCCTGGCTGCCAGTGAAGTCTAAACTAGGGGGGGAGGAGCAGGCTAAAGGAGTTTGATGGGGCTGTTGCTTCCCCAAACCCTCTGTACTCATGGGAGTCTATTCACGAAGCCCTGGCTGCAGATGCGCAGCATGTAAGTGATGCGTGCAGTGGTATATGACAGTGTACCACACATGCTATGCCATGACAGCATTCATGAACTACAGTGTGATAAAAGAAAGCCAACACTCCAAGCATCAGTTATAAAACTTTACTGTGCATTAGACATCAATTACAAATAAATTGCAGACAATAGTGAAAGGTTCACAGACCGAAAAAACAGCCCAGTGCTTTGAGGTGTGATACCTTTTCTTAAGGGGGCATGGATGAAGAGGTATTGCACCTCAAAGCACTGGACTGGTTTTTTGGTCTGTGAGCTTTTCACTATTGTCTGCAGTTTGTTTGTAATTGATGTCTAATACACAGTAAATTTTTATAACTGATGCTTGGAGTGCTGGCTTTCTTTTGTCACTGGTATTTCATTTACCAGCACCCAGTCTTCACCATGAGTGCAACCATTTTTGCTTCTATGAACAACCGTTATGCCCTGCAAAGGGAGGGCAGATGTGTAGTCGCCACACACAAAAGCACGGCATATGCTTGAGGGGTGTGGCCACATAGTGGTGTGCATGTGGCACTGTACACTCATTCACAACTTGCACTACATCACCCAGGTGCATGAATCATGACATGCAACAATATGCAGAGAGGCGGGCAGCTGTAAACCCCAGATGCATAACATTGGCACACAAGTTGCACCAAGGAATGGCTGGTGTGCACAGCCCCATGGGTACAGCACTAGGCAGATGTCACTGCGAGGACGCCGCACAGCACACAAGACACAGAGCAACACCATCACAGACCACCTAATGGTGGGCTGCGAGGACACCGCACAGCATGCAGGATGTAGGGTGACACCCCCACAGGCCTCCCAATGGTGGACATGGCATATACTGGCACTGGGGAATGTGCAGAATATTGGGCACATCACTATAGTGCAATAGACAGACACAGAATATGACACTAGTGGTATGGCACACCATGCATTAGAAAGCATCTGTGATCACCACAGAGGGCACCGTGGACACTGTGTGATGGACACACAGAGGTACCAGCACCAATGGGCATAGTTGGCCATCCCCCACCTTGCCCATGCACCTGGACAGTACCCCTGGAATGCAGGGTAGGGCAGAGGACAGGAAACCATGGATGCAGGTGCCCCCAGAACCCAGCCACCAACACAGGGGTATGGACCATGTATTTATTTATTTATTTATTTATGTAAAAGTTTTACCAGGAAAGACATACTGAGCAGACTACCGCTTGATTCCAGATGTGTCCTGGGGGTAGAAGGAACGGGATAGTACATACAAGTAAACATACAGAAGTTTTAGAACAGCAAAATTTACATAGGTTACATACAATATGTACAGGTTTTAATAAATTCAATGGTAAATGATCTCGAAGTAGTCAGTACAAGAGGCAGGAAACAGAGCGATAATGGCATAAAAGTAGGCTAACTAAGTAGAATAGGTAGTGAACAATCAAAAATATGATAGTTAAAGCATTTGGGTGGACAACGTAGATTTGGGTAGTTGGCCACACATTGTGCACACCCGTTAAGACGTGGGTTAAGCTAGTGCACATCGAGTTGACATGAGCAGCTTATGGGGACTTGCCCTTTTAGAAGGGAGATTTGTTGTTGAGGGGGAGGGGGAGAGCCGGATGTCTGCTGGCAGAGAGTTCCATATTTTTGGTAGACGGACTCTAAAAGCCGACTGTCCAGCAGAGGTAGTCATGTGTGGGATTTGTACTAGACGGGAGTCGAAATTTCTGAGTGAGTATGCTGATGGTTTTTGGGCTGTTAGGGTAGAGGCTAGATAGAAGGGCAGTAACTGGGTCCAAAATTTGGCTGTGAGTCTGTTGCAGTGGTATTTGCACCTATTGGCGAGGGAGGGTAGATTAAGGTGACTGTAGAGGTCGCAGTGGTGAGTGGAGGGAGGACAATCTAGAGCGAAGCGGCAGAAGGAGTTAAAAAGAGAATCCAGTCTAGCCAGGGTGGATTTAGGGGCAGAACTATAAACTACGTCTCCATAGTCGATAATGGGGATGGACTCAGGACAAAGTCAGTGCGTGCCACCGCCACACGTGGTGAGAGCTGAGAAGATTATGGACACAACCCATGGCCTGGATGGGTGTCCCACCCTACGGACCACCAATACATGCCAATGGCATGACCACAGCACATTCCACAGTAACGGACGCAGGGCCTGTGTAGCCAGCTGAAACATAACCGTGCACACCCCCAGGCAGTCAGGCAGTGCCAGGTGCAGTGGGCTGCCAGCAGAGATGTATAATGCCCCCCAACCCTGACGTCAGACACACACCACCGCTGGGAAAGTACAGTTACATAAGAACTTACCAGAACAGTAGGTCTTCGAGAGGAGCTTTTGCAGCAGGCTATACCCATTAGGACTAATGCCGCATATCTTAGGACCCACCGTAAAAATTCTCAGTTAGCAATGCTCAGCAGGGACCACTTTCTGATGTCGACTCCACCCCGACGTCAGTCATGGTACAAAAGGAGCAGACCCAGTTCCACCCCAGTTCCCCCTCCAAGACCCATGAACGGGCCCTAACGGGAGAAAGAAACAAAGCCTGTAGATGATGTTCTGTACACCTCATTCAGAGGATGGAGGGTGGGAAAGCAGTGCCTGCTGCAAGAGCTCCTCTTGAAGATCTGCTGTTACGGTAAGTTCTTACATAACTGTACTATCTTACTTCAAGTGGGAGCTCTTGCAGCAGGCTATAACCATTAGGACTGAATCCCAAGCAGTCCCTCGCCAAGGAGTTGCCTAACCCCAGGAGGTGGAAGGATGGGATCATGCTGGAAACATAGCAACTCAGGAAAGAAGTCCCTGAAGGACTGCCAAGCCAAAACTGGCATGAAATCTGGATGCAATGTCCAGGCTATAATGCTTCACGAAAGTGTGCACAGAATTCCAGGTGGTAGCAGCGTATATGTCTCTTATAGAGACAACCTTCAAGGTGGCAAAGGAAGCCGAGACTCCCTTGGAAGAGTGACCCCTAACTGGGCCCAGAAGGGGTTTGTTGTGCTTTTCATAGCAAAACACAATACAGTGGACAAGCCACTTAGAAATAGTCTGGTTAGACACTGGGTTGCCCGAGTGTTGTGTCTCAAAAGCCACGAACAATCGCTATGATTTATGGTACGCAGCTGTGTGCTTAAGGTAGTACCTCAGCGCCATGTGAACATCCAGAGTGTGAAGGAGAGCTTCTCCTCTATTGGAAGGAGAAGAAAAGTAAACTGGAAGGTCAACTGACTGGTTGAGGGTAAATTCCGAGACCACTTTAGGAAGGAACTTAGGATTCGTTCTGAGGGAAAGCCTTTCCCTGTGAAAAATCCTCTTCTTTTTTCTCTTTTGCTGGGCTGGATAGCCAGAACTTTCCCAATGTGAGCGGGTCGTGGTGGGAAAAGAACTGGGGTGGAGCTGGGTCCGCCCCCTTTTGTACCGTGACCAACACTGGGGAGGAGCCGACGTCGGGGGGGCAGTCCCTGCTGGGTATTGCGAGCTGAGAATTTTTCTGGTGGGTCCTAAGGCCTGCAGCATTAGTCCTAATGGTTATAGCCTGCTGCAAGAGCTCCCACTCGAAGTAAGATTGATGAGGACTCCAGTGTATACATAACAGACATTTTTAATGATGACACAGGCACAGTACACATTACAGGGGCCACACAGGCCAACATAATCAAAATGAACACTGGCCCCCCAGTCTTTTTCATCCTCGGAGTCTCATCTGCAGCTTGGAGGGGTGGTTTCGGTGTATCTCTGGAGGTGCACCACCAGGCTCCATAGTGGTCCATGATACTCCTGGAAGAGAAAGGCAAGAAGACAGCCATGAGTGATGGGGATATGGCTGACAACAGCAGACACACACATGCGCCACAGTCGCCGGCACAACATACCTTGGATGGTTTGATGATGGCCCACATATCCCCCATCTTGTCCTTGTAGTGGACATCAGCCATGCTCACCCTCCAGGACAGGTGGTATGGGATTCTGTGGGTACCCTGTGCCACTGCATTGCCATCGTGAGTGATGCAGTCCTGCCTAGCTGTGTATGTTGTTCCCGGATGATGATGTCTTGCTACCCCTGGAAGTCCTGTGAAGACACAAAGGGAGAGCAAAAGGTTAGCAGCACAGTACAAAAAGACCCTGGACAGGCATGGACACCATCACTAGGGGCAACGCGCAGGGCACAGCACACAGGGGAACCCGTGGTGGCTAGCACAAGGTGTACACCACAGGTAGGTGTGCAACCAGTAGCAGGTGTACACACCACGGTTGTCATGTATGTCCAGGACCTGTGGGACTTGGACAGAACAGTAGCACACAGTAGGGTAAGAACACATCCACTCACCTTCTCAGGCTCTGTTGCTTCCAAGAGGGCCCTGCCAAGGGGTCATCGATATATGTGGTGGTGGACATCCGCTGCAGTTTACGGGGGTACACCCTCAGCCACCCAGTCTCAGGCACAGACTTGCCCCTATAGTGTGGAGGACTTGCAACTGCCATGATGAGATACAGAATGGCATGTCAGTTGGCAACACCTGATGATGTGCGTAACCCTGTAGGTATGTCAGGTCACAGTCCACTGAAAGGGGGACCAGCGACTGTGGCAGCAGCTGCTGCACACCATACATAGTGCAGTGTTGAGCAAGTAGAAGCAGTCAGATAGAGAGGTGCAGCAATCTCATTGGGTTCACAGGATGTGCCCTGGACTACTCATGAATGTCCTTGTGGGAGGGTGAGAGGGAGAGGGCTCTAAGGAGATGGCACAGAACCAGGATATTCCGGCCCCGCTCAACTGTGGCTCAGCTTTGTGAGGGGCAGTGCATTGAGCGGTACCTCCTGGACCACTTCATGATCTCAGGGCTCTGCACCATTTATTTATTTAGTTTTTTTTGACTGGGAAGGAGGACTAGACAATTTTTTTTTGCCTATTTTCTGCCTCGTCCCGGAGGGGGGAGGGGGATACGGATGGATGCCAACTGAAATTGAACCAGATTTTAAGGTGTTGATGGTATTTTTAGTGAAAGGGAGAAATCTGGCCAGGGCACCAGGGAAATTCCTCATCTCTACTGTAGGGGGAGCTGTTGCATGGCTGCGAGATGGGCATTGTTGGATCCACACAAGAGGAGAAGGATGGCTCCATGGATATTATGGCGGAGCTACGATATGAATCCAAGGAGGCAGGATCCTCCGGTGGCAGGGTATCGGATGAAGAGGAGCAATTTGTGTCAGCTCCGGTGACTGATATTTCCGAGGTGGACTCCTCTGAACAGATCAACAGAGACATTGAGGATTGTGAAGAATTTTTGTCAATTTCGGCATGAGCTAAAAATTTGGCATCAGCTCACCTGGAGCAAACAATGGATGAAAAAAGGCTGTCTGTCCAGAGGATGCTCGAGGAGGATGATGAACGTCAGATGGAGGAACACCAGTAAGATCCTGGCCAAAGGGAGTGCCTGGAACCAAGCATGAGTCCTGAAAATGAGAAGTTTCCCAGTCAGAAAGTGGATGGGACTCGGGGGGAGAAAATGAACATGATCACACAAAGTCAGACAGCTAGGGAAGTGGTGGTACATGTGTTTGGGTTACAGGCAACAGAGGATTCAGGTGGTAATTGGTCTCCTGGCTCATCCCGGTAGGGAGCAGATGGTCAATGGCAAATGGAGATGGACTGGGTGATGTTTTCGCAGAGCAGTAAGGCCATTTTCAAAAATGAGGGTCCCAGTTAAAGATCTGCAATTTCAGGAAATATTCAGCTGAAGGGAAAGGTGAGGGAGGCTGGTGCTTTAGCTACAAGGGGGGATGTTACTGCAGTACCCTCAGTATGTTACAGGGATAATATGAGTGATACAAATCCTGGGATAAATCAGGCTGATACAAGGCCAGAGCAGGGGACTCAGTTATATAAACTACCAGAGCTGCAGGAAATCTAGGAAAGAACCAAACAGTGCCACATAGTGATATACCAGGCCCCTCAGGCCCTCGCCTGGAGGAGGCAGATAACAGTGATAAGGGTATAGTCAAATCCTGTTCTGAAATACTCAGAAGTCAGGATAAGACAAAAGATCATGACTCTAGGGGCTGTGCTCCCCCTCCTAGGGCAAAAGGGAGACCAGGCAAAACAAATACAGTGAGCTATATTGATTCCTCTCTTAGAAGATCTGCTGTGTGTTTAAGGTATAAAGGAGGCCTTGAGGTTTTCCCAGACAGGCTGTATGTTGGGAGAACACTTCTAAAAGTCTCTATGAAATTCATAGCCTCTGAAATATATACTTTGATCCATATTTCAGGGGAAGACATTTTTGACATTAGTTTTAGGTCAAAGAGAGGCCTAGAGCAGTTCTGGCAAAAGTATGAGGTGATGAAATTTTCACCACAGTGGACCCCTTTTGTGGCCATTCCCCTGACTAAACCATCAGTTAAGACTATTACTGTAATGTTCTGGAACGAATGTGTCCGTGTGGGTGATATGCAGCAGCTGATTCAGAGATGCTTGGTACTGGGGCCCCCGGAGGCAATTATAGACACTGAATTTATGTGGATAGGAGGCTGGAGATTTAAAGTGAAATTATATAAAAATGAAAGAGGCATTGAACATATCCCCAACAGTGTCTTCCTGGGTAAGGACAGGGGAGTAGTCTTCTACTCAGGCCAACCAAAGGCCTGCTATAGGTGTGGGTCCCGTACACACTTATCAAATGTGTGTGACACTATCCGGTGTGGTTTATGTGGAGAAAGTGGCCATAGTAATTTGGAATGTTGTAATCATGTCCGGTGTAATCTGTGCAATGAATACGGTCACCTGTGTCAAAACTGCCCCAGGGCAGCCAGAAATAACAGAAGTATGAACTCAGAGGATCTTATAAATAAGGCCCAATAGTCAGGATCAAGAGAGCACGCCTGCCCCCACCCCCAGAAGATAGGGAAGAGGTGGGTCCCTTGGAGCACCTCCAAAGGTATCCATAGGCTTGAAAGAAAATGTTCCTTCGGGACGGAAATAGAGTGGAGAAAGCAGTAGAGATGCCCTCAGCTGGGATAATGGCAGTGGCAGAAGCAGTCAACAGGAAGAAAGGTATGGTGGAAGAAGAGAAGGGGAAGAGGAGATGCAAAAGATCAGAATACAGTAATTCAGGAAATGACCTCACAAAGAGCCGTTCATCAACCAAGATCAATCTTGGCATAGGGGCCTGCAGAGTAATACAGGACTAGCTCCAGAAATACAACTGGGGAACATGTACAAAGTTCTTGATATCCAAGGAGGGAAGGAAAGTCTCTCAGGGGAAGAAGAATTGGACGCGTCCTCCATGGTACTTTCTGGGCAACAAAATCCCGTTGTGGCAGAAAAACAACTTGGGGAATATATAAGGAAGAAAAAGAAGAAAAGGGGGAAAATTACATGAGCAAAAGGATTTGGAAACAATATAAGAGGGAGGAATTCTGTTTTCTGAAAAAAATGGTTTTGTTCTCAGTGGCATCTGCAAATGTTTGCTGCATTTTGAAAGTGGGGGAAAAGGGGAGGCTGTGTGGGCAGAATTACAGGGCCTTGCTTGTGAGGTAGTATTTATACAGGAAACCTGGTTAAATTCTGTTCATTCAGTGACACAGGCACAAAGGGAGTGGGTATGGGGACCATCATATTGGTCTTATGGTATGGATAAGGCAGATGGGGTGGGCATTTAATTTTCAGGGATGGGTCTGAAGCTAAATGAAATAATAGATTTACAACCTGGAAGAGCATTAGTGGTGGATGGTCTTTGGTACAGCCAGCGGAGTAGGTTTATTGTAGTCTATGCTCCTCAAATAAAGGCAGAGAGAGGCAGTGTTGCATTAATTCACCTTTTTGTACTTCTAGGAATATCTATTATGGTGGTGATTTTAATTGCACTTTAGATATAGCAGAAAGGAAAAATGTGGGAAAAAAGGTTTATCGTGACTCTTATGCTTTAAAAAAAAAAAAGAGTACTGAAATAGCTGAATTGGAGAATGTTTTTTTTTTATAAAACTAACCCCCAGTTACATTTACTTTCTCTAATGGATCATTATTTTCAGAAATTGAGTATGTCTTCATAACTAAGAGGTTAGAAATGTGTTATTCCATGGTTATTCCATCAGCCTTGTCAGACCATTTAGTGATTAAATGTGTAATTTGCACAGAAACAGGAATTGAACAACCCAAGTCAAGGTGGAAAATGAATGTTGCCAGTTTGTTAGCAGATGAAGTTAAGTTAGCGGGAATTTGTTAGTAAACAGGGCATCAGTAATAGGAATATATGATGACCTTCTTAAGTGGTGGATAGATACTAAGAAAGTAATTAAAAGCTTATGGGAGACAGATGGCTAACAATAACTTTATGAAGTATTTAAGACTCAGAAATCAGTTGTACAGACTTTTGGAGGCCTCATATGTGGGTGGGGAGGATTTGCCAGGACAGATTGTGTCAATAAGAAAAGAAATGATAGAGGTACAATATGACAGAGCATCCTCACTTAAGACAGAGTTAAGTTTTGGCACACAAAAACACCATTCGCAGATCCATGTGAGGCATTTAAGGAAAAAAAGAATAGGTCAAGAATCACAAGCCTAAAAAGGTCACATAATAAATACCAAAGAGTGAGTTAGGGAGATTATAGAGGAATGCTTGAGTAAAGCCAATAGAAATGTGGGTTTGGACATAACAGGAATACAGAATTATTTATCAAATTTAACTATACCAAAAATGGATTTAAACTATGGGGGGATGCTGAAGGGGGAAATCTTAGAAGCAGAAATCTATGAGGTGATAAAAGACCTCAAAGGTGGGGTAGCTCTGGGTGAGGATGGTATTCCTAATGAATTTTATAAAGCATTTTTGGGATATTGTTGGCCTTTTTGGCAAGAATATATATAACTTTATGTTTAACACTAGAAACATACCAGCAGATTTTACTGTAGGGGTTGTAACTTTTTTGTTTAAAACTGGAGAGAAACAAGATCTGGGAAATTGGAGACCAGTAAGTGTCTTGAATTCTGATTTTAAGATACTGACTCAGGTTCTCCAGAAATATTAAGGGGGGCAGCAGCAGAGAGATTATTCATGTAGCACAAACATGAGTAATTCCGGGTAGAAATATACAGGAAAACCTGGCATTAACCAGAGATATAATCGAATATTGTCAGAAAACACAAAATAAAGGGTGTTTGAGATCTTTAGATCTTCTTTAACATGTTTGAGTGTCTGCAGGACAATAGAGATCCAGAAGATGCATGTAAACAAAATTTGCAGGACCACTAGATCAGGAGTCTGTTTCAACAAATTTACAAATTTCAAATATTAATGACAATAGTGTACTGGTAAAGCAAAAGGATATGATAAAACAAACTGGGAGTAAGAAGGGGGAGTCTGTAGAATTTGAGACAAATAATGTACGGCACAAACTTACAAAATCACCTAATCAGTGTAGTACTAGTTTGAAAGAAATTAGCTTGCCAACCTGGGATATGCTTGCTTGTAAAGATTCTGTAGCTGCATGCAAGCAAGATCATCAGTGTAACCAACAGAATACATCATCTGAAAAAGCTGTGACCAAAGATATATCAGTTATAGGTGACTCAATAATTAGGGGAGTGGACACTGTGGTTTGTGAAGGCAGGAAATTTTATACCACTGTTAGCACTCTTCCAGGTGCCAAAGCAGGCGATGTGTTAGATTTGTTAGAAGGACTTATGGAGAACACAGTAAACCCATTAGTTATAGTACATATTGGAACAAACAATGTATATAAAACTAGTTTGAATGCATTTCAATGTAAAATAATTGATATAGCAACAAAAATAAAACAAAAGGGAGCAGATTTAATATTTTCAAGCATATTACCAAAGCATGGGTATCTAAATTATAAAAATATAGCAATCAAAACAATAACTGGTTAAGGAGTTTTTGCATCAAAAAAATGTAGGTTACATGGACAACGATATAACATTTAGCAATAAATTCTTATTTAAATCAGGTGGTTTGCACCTTAGTTTAGCTGGCTCCAGGATTCTGGGCAGAAAACTGAACAAGGTGATTGATTTTCATTTAAACTGGAGCAAGGGGGCAGTCCATTCTAGCAAGCCTTTCTGATTCAAAAATCACATTAAATCCAAATAATGACAAAGGTTGGAAAACAATACTTATAAACTCCAGAAGTCTTGTAAATAAATATGACGAATTCAAAGATTTTATGGTAACAAATGATATACAAATAGCCTGTATTACAGAAATCTGGTGGGATACTGAGGACACTTGGGAGAAATCAATACCAAGATACAATTTATATCAAAAATCTAGATCTTACAGAAAGGGTGTGGGCATTACAATATATGTACATAATAGCATAAACAGTGTACAATTGCCCTATGTAAACAGCGAAGCAGAAACTATATGGCTTAAGTTAATTCCTTCTATTGGCCCTAAAATTATAATTGGCCTACTTTATAGACCACCATCTAACTCGTATAATAATGATGATGCCTTTTTGGATTTGCTTAACAATTTGAACCCAGAAGACAACTTAATATTGTTTGGCAATTTCAATCTTCCTAACGTAGACTGGCAAGTAACTAAAGCAAGCAATAGAACTGAACAAATGTATTTAGATGCATTTGATCAGCTAGGATTGGTGCAATTAGTTCATGAAAATACCAGAGGTGATAAAATACTGGACCTCATATTAACAAATACGAGTGAATTAATAAGTGAGGTTCAGATTCTCCCGTCTCTGGGTAACAGCGATCATTCAAAAGTCTATTGTTTAGCGGGGACATTAGAAAAAACAAAAAACTATAAACCTGAAGGAGCTACAGTATTAAATTAAACTTGGCCAAAGCCAAATTTTCCCACATTAGACAGGAATTGGCAGGGTGGGATTGGTATAAGGCCTTTGTTAGGAAGAATACTGAGGATATGTGGAACATACTCCTAAACAAGCCCAATAAACTAATTACCCTATGTATCCCAATTAAAACATCCAAAATGAGAGGCGCAAAATCAAGTCCAATTTGGTTAAATAAACAAATTAAACACTTGATTAACCGCAAGGATAAATTATTTAAAAAGTATATGAAAGAAAAAATCCTGAAGAACTACATAGCCTATAAGGAATGCATTAAACTAGTTAAATCAACTATTAAAAAAGTAAAGGCTCAAATGGAATTCACTCTGGCCAATAGGATTAAACATAATAAAAAAATAATTCTTTTCATATATAAATAGTAAAAAAAAATCAACAATCAATAATAGGACCTTTTAATGACAAAAATGGGGTTATGTTAAATGAACAAGAGTTAGTAAACACACAACATAATTATTTTTGCTCAGTCTTTAATCCTGGTAATACACCTGCCATTGTTAAAAAATGGACATTTGCACCTGGGGCTATTAAAATAACATCTGCGGAGGTAAAAAGATTGATTAATTTAGACATTAATAAATCTCCAGGCCCAGACAATATTCACCCAAGAATTCTACAGGAACTTGCTGATCAATTGGCTAAGCCACTGAGTTTCTTATACCAAACATCCCTAGACAGAGCTGAGGTTCCTCAAGCTTGGAGGAATGCTTTGGTTGTTCCCCTTCACAAGAAGGGAACTAGATCTGATCCAGCTAACTTTAGACCCATTAGTTTGACATCACTACTGGGCAAAGTCATGGAGGGCATTTTAAAGGACTTTGTGATTGATTACATTTTATTAAACAATTTATCTGAACCTGTACAGCATGGATTTATTAAGTCTAGATCATGCCAAACAAACTTATTATCTTTTTATGAAAATGTTAACTCAGAATTGGACCATGGTAAACCAGTGGATGTGGATTTTATGGATTTTGCCAAAGCTTTTGACAAATTACCACATGCAGAACTAATACAAATTCTGATTAAAATAGGCATCCACAATAACATTGTGAAATGGATAGCTAATTGGCTGATTGATAGAAGACAGAGGGTGGTGGTAAGGGGTGTGATGTCCGAGTGGTCTGCAGTGACCAGTGGGGTGCCGCAGGACTCGGTATTGGGCCCTTGTCTTTTTAATATCTATATTTCATCTTTACATCTTAGCAATCCTTCTATATGGATTTCAAAATTTGCAGATGATTGCAGATTAGGCATCACAGTGACTTCTACGACCGATTCACTTTCCTTACAACAAGCTATAAATGAAGTATATGAGTGGATGAAAGCTAGCAAATTGGAACTTAATATCTCCAAATGCAAAATTATGCACTTGGGAAGAACAAACAACAATTATACCTATAGCATAGGAACAATACTTTATTAACAACATCTAAGAAGCGGGACTTGGGTATCAAAATTACATCTGATTTAAAGTTTAATTCACATTGCAAACAACAAGTTAAAAAGCTAACCAGATTCTGAACTGCATTTTGAGACATATTTCTAGCAGACACCAAAATGTTATCATGCCCTTGTATCAGGCCCTGGTTAGGCCCCATTTGGAATACTGTGCGCAGCTGTGGTCCCCACAGTAAAGAGAGGACATTATAAGATTGGAGAGTGTGCAGCGCAAAGCGACTAGATCAGTATTCGGACTAAAAGATTTACCTTATGATGAGAGATTAACTAAATTAAATTTGTACTCACTGCATTATAGAAGATTGAGGGGAGATCTTTGTATGATGTATAAAATATCACATGATGATACATTGAGAGCTGACCTAAAAATGACCTATAAAACAGGATGTTCTAGCACCAGAAAACATAAGTTGCAATTTATATTGCCTAAATGGAATACTAACATAAGGAAGCACTGGTTTACTGTAAGGGCAGTGTCAGTATGGAACAACTTGCCTGAAAGTGTGGTAGGTAGTTCAAGCATCGATATATTTAAGACAAGCTTAGACAAACATTTTTCTTGCAAAACTACTAAATTTTAGTGTCATAACAAGGCAAGCATTATGGATGCAAGTCTCTTAGCTTGAATTAACTTATGAAACTTATACGAATAAAGCATTGACCAGGTTAATCATGAATTTTTACTTAAGGTTCTGCATATATATGGGATCTCTGAGGAGTTTCAGGTATGACTAAAATTATTATATGAAAATGTGGTAATAAAAACTGAGTTGGGGAGAGGTGGTAAACTTATTCCAGTTCGAGCATGGATAAGACAAGGATGCCCCCTGAGTCCTATTTTATATACATTTGGGATTGACCTCTTAATTCGGACAATAATAGTGACAAGAGAGGTTCGGGGTGTGAAAGGACAACAGGAAGGGGACGAGATTCTCCAAGGAAGTGGCAGTGAAGGTTCAAGAGAAAAAGAAAGCATTCAGGAAGTACAAGGAATCACAGAAGGAGTAGGACAGAGAACTGTATCAGTTAAAGAAAAAGGAGGCTGGGAAGGCAGTCAGAACAGCAAAGGCCCAAACCGAGGAAAAGTTAGCCAACTCAGTTAAGAAGGGGGATAAAACCTTTTATAGGCACATCAGGGAGCGAAGGAAGACCAAGGGAGGGATAGTGAGGCTTAATAAAAGGGAGGGAGGGTGGGCAGAGGGAGACTGTGAAAGGCAGAGATACTAAACAAATATTTTTGCTCAGTATTTACAAATGAAGAGGGGGAGGTATCTAAAACAAACAGTAGAAACACTCTGGATACAGAAGTTGATACCAGCCCATTTACAAAAGAAAGGGTTCTGAAAGAACTCTTAAAACTGAAGGTGGACAAAGCAATGGGGCCTGATGGGATTCATCCCAGAATTCTAAAAGAACTAAGGGTAGAACTAGTCACACCACTGACTACCCTGTTTAACAAATCATGGAAGGATGGGGTGGTAACCGAGGACTGGAGGAGGGCAGATGTGATTCCCCTTCACAAAAGTGGGAGCAAGGCAGAAGCAGGAAACTACAGACCTGTTAGTTTAACCTCAGTGACAGGGAAAATGATGGAATCACTTCTGAAGGAAAGAATTGTTGAGTATCTAGAGGCCAGAGGGGCACAGAACCCTAGGCAGCATGGATTCACAGCAGGAAGGTCATGCCAGACGAATCTGATAGATTTCTTTGATTGGGTGACCAAAGTAGTAGATCAGGGAGGGGCTGTGGACATGGTCTACCTAGACTTTAGCAAGGCATTTGACACAGTCCCACACAAAGATTAATATACAAGTTAGCCAGCCTGGGAGTGGGTCCCAAGATGACAGCCTGGGTAAAGAAATGGCTGGAGAATAGGACACAGAGGTAATAGTAAATGGGTCCACTCCAGAAGAAAGGAGGGTTACTAGTGTGAAGTGCAGGTTTCAGTATTAGATCCGGTCCTCTTCAATGTCTTTGTAAGTAACATTGCAGAGGACTGGAAGGAAAGTATGTCTCCTTTGCAGATGACACAAAGATCTGCAACAGAGTTGATGCACAGGGTGGGATGGAAAGGATGAGAAGGGACTTGGAGATTAGAGGAATGGTCAAATGTATGGCAGCTTAGATTCAATGCTAAGAGTGCAAGGTAATGCACCTGGGAAACAAAACCCAGGGAAGAGTACACAATGGGGTGAGATATTAACAACAACAAAATGGAAAGGGACCTGGGGGTAGTCATATCAGATGACCTAAAGGTGGGCAAGCAATGTGAGAGGCAGCAAGGAGGGCTGGGGGATACTAGGATGCATAGGGAGGCATCACCAGTAGAAAACAGGAAGTTATTATCCCTCTGTACAGACAGCTGGTGAGACCCCATCTGAGTACTGTGTGCAGTTCTGGAGACCCAATCTCCGCAAAGACATAGACAGGATGGAAGCTGTCCAGAGGAGGGCACTAAAATGGTGCAGGGTCTGCACCGGAAGACATATGAAGAGAGACTAAAGGAGCTTAATATGTATAGCCTCGAGGAAAGGAGGGAGAGGGGGGACATGATAGAAATGTTCAAGTACCTCAAGGGAATCAACAAAGTCCAAGAGGGTAGCATCTTTCAAAAAAAGAGGTGTGCAAGAACAAGAAGGCACAATTTGAAGATAGAGGGGGGGCAGCTCAGAGGAAATTTAAGGAAGTATTTTTTCACAGAGAGGGTTGTGGATGCATGGAACGGCCTTCCGGAGGAGGTTGTGGAGTCAAAATCAGTGGTGGAATTCAAGCATGCATGGGACAGTCATAAGGCCATTCTAGGGGGTGGGGGTAGGAAGAAGTAGGCTGCTGGTTAACTAGGATCTGCAGCTTATCCAGTAGGTAGGGAAATGGGCAGACTGGGTGAGCCAAGCGGTCCTTATCTGCCGTCAACTTCTATGTTTCTATGTTTCTATGAGATAAAGGTATTTGCTTATGCTGATTATCTAAGTGTATTTTTGGCATCCTACGAAGATGTCCTGTATCTGATGAGAGAACTAGAGAAATTTACACTGGTATCTGGTGCAGTGGAAAATGTAAATAAGAGTAGAGGTATGTGGATGGGATCTGCAGTAGCACATACCACAGTAGATGGTAGTACTGAAATATCAGAAAATAACATAAAAATATTAGGGGTTCATTTCGAGAAAGGTGACATGGGGATGAAAAATTAGATAGAAAGCATTAGAGGTCGGGGAGAGGAAGGTAGCTCAATGGAAAACATGGAAGATGACTAAATTAAAATGGGTATTTGTAGTTAAACAATTTTTAATACCATATTTTCTATATATAGCAGGGGTATTTCCTTTGCCAGACGAACTGGAAACTAGAGTATTAAATATATTTTTTCAGCAACTATGGAGCAGTAGTCAGAACCCCATTAGATGGGAAATAACATATAAAACTAGAAAGCAAGGGGGTTTAGGGATGATAAATCCGGTAATCTTTTTTTTTTTTTCTGCTACTTAATTTTTATTAATGCACAGAAATACATCACTTTGACATAACAACAGTTGATCTGTCACATGTACAACGGAGAATACAAATCATATTAATGGTCTTCTGCAGGAATGTCCATATTGGAATAGTCCAATAATTTTTACAGTCCATCTTCTTTTATTTTTATATATTTTAAATTATCTTCGTTGTTGCTTATTTAACTCCGGTCATTGCCCTAACTCCCCAGCCTGAGTCATTATACTTTTCAGAGTACCAGACTGGAATTACATTAATGTGTCATGGCAAAGGGCCATGTGAATGACCAACATTATTTTAGAACATAAAAATTAGATATTATAACTAATTCAATAACTAAATAAATAGCTGGCTAGCTAATTGATGGTGTGTGTGTGCGTCATAATCATCCATTTCATGGTACTGTTACATTCTCTCTATTTCTGTCCGCCCCCTCTACACCTGCCCTCTCTACCTTTCCCTCACCAGCTCAGGTCCAAGACGTGGGACCTTTCTCATGCCAGTCTCTCCATACCCTCCTAAAACTTTCCACTCTGAATCACAGGTCTGCTGTAATTTTTTCCATCCGTTCGATCTCATTAACCTTATCCTTCCAGGTCTGAAGGACAGGCGGGTCCATAGAACACCAGCAAACTGTGATGCATTTTAAAGCAGCTAATCTAAAGGAGTGGTATAGTTTCCTCTGTGGCCTAGAGAGTTTAAACTGTTCCCTGTTTTGAAGCCCTAAACATAAGGCTTCGAAAGTTCCCAGTAGGGAGACCCCCAGAATTCGTTGGATCTGTGTGCGTACCTGCATCCAAAAATTGCCCAGCACAGGGCATCCCCAGAATATATGATAATGGGAGCCTGCCTCCTCACATCCTCTCCAACATTTGTTCGTATAGTCTGGGTTAAAATGTTGAGTATTTATGGGAGTCCTAAAAAAAGCGCATCAGGAATTTCCAATGGAACTCACCACATGTAGGTGAGGTGGTAATACGCCAGCCCTGAGTGAGAGCTTTTAGCCACTCCAAACTTTCTATGTGTAGGTTTGCTTCCTTTTCCCATTTAGTCCTTGCCCCCTCAATTAATTCCAGATGTTGGACTGTCAGCAACCTGTAAATTTGGGAGATAGGCTTCATTTTAGCTTTTAATGTAACCCAGCTATAAATAAGCTGCTCTAAATCTGTCAGCGGTCTTAATAGCTGTTGTACATGGGAGGACTGCTGAATAAAGTGCCTCAC
Source organism: Neoceratodus forsteri (assembly GCA_016271365.2). Classification (NCBI taxonomy): domain Eukaryota; kingdom Metazoa; phylum Chordata; order Ceratodontiformes; family Ceratodontidae; genus Neoceratodus; species Neoceratodus forsteri. The sequence continues at coordinate 638,879,485 of CM057450.1, read as the reverse complement.
TTGCAAAAAACGAAAGTGGTCTTCTTTCCTAAGTCCATATTTTAACCTCAATTGCTGGAATGAGGTACACATACCCCCTTCCAGGAAGTGAGTAAACCTTGCAAGGCCTTTGCGCTCCCAAAACCCATATCCCGCATCAAGGCCGGGGGACAAACGTCTCATGATGGCGAATAAGAGACAATGGGCCCAACCCTCCAGGGACTCTCAGCTGCCTGCGCAACATCTGCAACACCTGCAAGGTATGTTTAGTCCAAGGGTTCTTCACTCTGTTCATCACATCTCGAGAGACAAAGGCCGTGGGGAGAGTCCAAAGTGCTGTCCCCTGGGCTTGTTCTAATTCCATAGTATACCATCTACTATCCACCCTCTGCTTTGCCCAGGCAAAGAGCCAGGGGGCCTGTGCTGATAAGTAGTAATTTTTAATGTCTGGCAGACCCAACCCTCCCTGTTCCTTCCTAATGCATAGAAGCGTCCTTCTTAACCAGGGCCTTTTACCCGGTAATCTTTTTTCACACCCTGTTTTGGTATTCAAACTTATACAAGATTTTTGTCAGACAAAATGAAATAGTGGGTACGTGGGGTGTTAACGTTATGGGAGAATGGATTAGGGATTGGTCAAGGGAGTTGGTAAGAGGGATTTTTAAATTGATAATACCGGATTACTATAAAGTATCTTTTAAAAAAATGCTGACGTGGAAACTTAGAAGGCCACAAATAGAGGGTAACACCAGGAAAGGAATGTATAGAAAGCTGGTGGATGAGGCAGAGTTCGGGGAACCAGAATGCAAAGGGGGAACTCCTGGAGAGAATCGGTATGTGTACAGAGTGTTAAATAATTCTAGGATACCATTGAAAATGTGGGACATGCAGTGGTTGATGGCATATGGCAGAACAGGAGTGAGGGGGAACCATAAGCACAAGGCTGTTGAGGAACGTAATTGTTTATATCCAGGCTGTGGAAATATAGAAGAAACACAAGATCATTTTCATTTTCAATGCAAATATGCTAAGGGAATGTGGCCCTTTCTAGCAACTGAGTGGAAGATGCCATGGCTGAAAACAATTACATATAAAAAGTTGGTGTTAGGAATTTTTCTGGAATTACTAGATCAGTATCAAAGTGCAACATTACAGATTTTATTTGCTTGTTTGAAGTATTACGTGTGGCAGAGTCATTGCCAGCTGCTTTTACAACAGAAGGAAATTTTGTACGAGGGTATAGGAAAACTATGTGCTTTAAGTATGAGGGAGGTATATATGAAAGAATGTAAAACTCACCCAAGAAGTAAAGTAACTATGTAGTGGAGAGGGCTATCCTTTTTTAGAAAATATGCTTAGAAAGTTAAGAAATAATGGTGATGTTTCTCAGATAAAGTATAATGGTTGTCAGTGTAACTTGAAGAATTTAGGTGGGAAGAGTAAGAGACCTGGGAAAATGGGTTATGAAAAGGGAGTAGAGGAATATGAAATACTGTACAGTTAAAAAAAATTATATTGTAAATATGGATTTGTACATAATGTGGTGCTGTGTTATATGTAAATATCATATAGTGTGTTTACAATAAAAATTCCCCTACTTTTTTCGAGAAGTGCCATGGGATCTTTAACATCCACCTGAACAGGCAGATGGGACCTTGGTTTAACATCTCATCTGAAAGACAGCACCTCAGGAGTGCAGCACCCCCCTCATGCTGCACTACAGTGTCAGTATTAGGATTTAACCCAAGTGCCTGGAGTGGGGCTAGAACCCACAGCCTTCTGATATTCTGGCCTCAGAGGTGAGTGTGCAACCTGCTGAGCCACTGACACTGCACTGATCGTGCTCCAGGAGCAGCTGCAAGTCCCAGCACGTAGGTCACATGCCATGTCCATGGAAACAAAAGTCCTATGTGCCCTGTCATACTATGCCATGGGCTCCATCCAAAGGGTTGCAGGGGATGTCACAGGTGTCAGTTGCCTGTGTCAAGGGCCTTGCACCAGGTCACGGATGCCTTCAACATATACATGACCCCATATGGTTCTCCACGGCTGACACAGACATCCATGCCATGAAGGAGGCATGCCACACACTGTATTGCATGCCCAATGTACTGGGTGCTACAGACTATACTCATGTGGCCATCATAGCACCTATTTTGGATGAGGAGAAATACAGGAACAGAAAGGTTTTCACAGCATCAACTGCCAGATAGTGTGTGACGCAGATGGTATCATCATTAATGTGTGTGCCAAGTACCCTGGGTTGTCCCAAGTCGCATATGTGTTAGACAGATCCAGGCTGTGTGATCATCTCACTGCAAGTGGGGGTGTCAATGGGTGGCTGCTGGGTGAGTATGCATGTGTCACATATACAAAACAGCTGTGCGCACTGCCATGGGACAATACCTGTTCCCAATGCCTAGGTGACAGCAGATACCCACTCAGACCATACATTGATGACGCCATTCCTGACACCACATGGCAGGGAGAAGTAGACATACAATGAGGTGCACAGAAGGACATGTACCAGTGTCAAGAGGACCATTGGGGTGTTGAAGATGTAGTTTCATTACCTGGACCACACTGGTGGCATGATGATGCGGGCCCCTGGAAAGGCCTGCTGAGTGATCACCGCATGTGCCATACTGCCGAACATGGCCATTTGCAAATGACTACCCATGCCCGAGCAGCACGGTACTGTCCCACAGAGCGACAGGGAGGGGGATCACCCACAGCACTGTTGTCCTCAGACTCTGTCCAGCTGTACAGCATGCCACGCATGTGCATTGGTCATTCAGGAGATAGAATGTACACCATAGTGGCAATGTGATGAGGCCTATATGTCCTGAGTGCCCAAATGGGGTGGGATGGATGTCCCACCCCGTGCATGCTGTCTGGTACTGTCCATGTCGGGGGGGCATTGCATGGCAGTCCAGCTGTTGCGGGCTATGTAGGGTGGGTACCTGCAACAGTGGTCCGGGTCTGTGTCAGCAATGTTTAGCCCCCTCTGCCCTGGAGCACAGGATTCAGAGGCGTGGCTACCACCCCAGGTGGTGGGTTTATATGTGTGACCCCCTCCCAAGGGGGAGCAGGGTTCATGTGTGTGGTCCCCGTCCCAGGGGGGAGGGGTACATAGGTGTACAGTGTGGTCCTGGGAGGGGGCCAGGAAGGTGTGTGTGTGTGTGTGTGTGTGTGTGTGTGTGTAGGGCTGAGTGCATGTGTGTAGGTGCCACTGTGCATTGTGAGTGGTTCACATTACAGCCTCCTGGCAGGTCCCCCACAGACGTAGGGAGGAGAGTGTACTTAGATGGCGTGGCTGTACCTTCACCTTGCCCTCCCTGTGTGCCCTGCAATCCCAAGATGGCCCTAGGCCCTGCTGCCCCTGTGTGTCCCCTAGGTCCCCTGGTGTGTATAGGGCCTCCGACCACTGGGATGCGGACCCCACCCTGCCTCCTGTGTTCCTGCTGGACTGGTGGATGCTTCAGTGTTAGTACATTGCATGTGTCTCTCAGGACCCGTGGGGCTGGCAGGTGGCAGCCGGTGTGGCCCAGTACTGTGTGCCACAGCAACTGGAGCACGTGCCGGTGTCAATGGGGTGGTGGCATGCAGATGTGCCCTGGGCCCTGTGTGTCCACCTGATAGCATCTGGAATGCCTCATCCTGGCTTGCCAGGGGGACAAGCTGCCAGGCTGCGCTGGCCCTGGATAGCAGGTGGTTTGCTATTAGTTTCAGGAGGTCCCCTATTCATTTGTGAGAAAGCCACAGCCCATGCATCTCCACCGTCAGGTCCTGCAGGGTGTCAGTATTGTCCCACTGGGTCTGCAGGTGGTCCCATTCTAGCTGCCACAGTTTGGGCTAGAAGGTAAGCATGATAGGCCATGGTGTTGTCCTGTTTGCACGGTGGGTTGGGCATGCTGTGAGCCCCTCATCCCCACTGTCTGCATGCCCTTCTGTGGTGGTACATTGCGGCCTCTTGCAGGGGTGCATTTGGCACAGGCGCAGCACCTCTGTCTCTGTGTCCCACTGTTGTGCACTCCTCATTGCAGTATTTGCTTCCTCATTGCAGTATTTGCTTCCTTGTGTCCACATGGGGTGAGGCACATGCCCATATATGGTGGAGTCAAGGGAAGGGGATGTGTATGTTTGGGATGCACTGCTGTCCCTGCGTGCCACACTGCATGTCTCTCTTTGCTGTGCCTCTGCCTTGGCTCCAGCTGCGCACGCCTTTGTGAATGGCACGTTTTTTTCAGCTGGCTGGGGTACATAGCTACAAGCCCATCTTACATCACATTTCCATGCAGTTTCCATGCTTTCATGAATAGGGGCCATATTTAGGTTACCAAGCTGAGTAGTAATTCTAACATCAGTGGTGCTTGTATCTATATCCCTTTCAACAGTCTTGTTACTCTCGTCTGTAGAAGTCAATACACCACACTGACTTGCATATGGAAGGCTGACCTGCCCTAGATGTGCTGCACTGACTGGGCCAGTGGAGAACCAGCCTTTCCCATCCAAAGTCCTCAGCCAGCCCTTCTGCAGTAGTGCTTCTTCTAGAGATAGCTACGAGAGCTGAGTCTGTGAGTCCTGAGGTCTTTGTAGTCCTTTATGTGCTGTTTTTCCAAAGTGACTCCTTTTTTCCCCACGGTGCAGAGCATCTCTGTGGGGTTGGGGGCTCATCAGCATTCATGTCTTTGATGTTGTCTGACATGTGCCTGCTCCGTGCTGTACAGTTGATGTGAAGGGAGTTGGTGTTTTTGGGCAGAGACGTTCTGAGTTCTGTCAAAATGTTGTGGTGCTCGCTGGCAGGTCAGTAGCAGGGTTTACACTGCTTTCTCAGGGATCATTAGGTGATACCAGTCCTTGGAAGATTATGGCCATATTTTCAACAGGAATGAGGGATTTAACAGGACCAGAAGGACTAACAGATGCTGCAGGATTCTGGATTTCAGCAAGCTCAGCATTCTGTTTCAGGGTTAGGGGAGGAGCACCTAGTCCAGTAGCCTATCTCAGACACATATTTTCTCAATGACAGCATTCTTTCCCTTTGGCTATCATCTCCATTAAAGCTGCCTTTTTCTGTCATGGTTCTAGATCCAAAGTTTGTTCAGCTGTCAGGCTTGTATGCCTAATCATCTGTCCCTGGTTAGGGACTCCAGCTGCTTTAAGAACTACTATGCAAGGTGAAGCTACAGGACTTTCCTCCATATACTGATGTCCATCTTCAACTCCATGGACTGAGACATCCGACTTACATCCCATCATTAACTCAGGTACAGTGGAACCATTTTGTGGCTTTGCAGTGAGAGACGTGTTCCCCTGGGTTAGATGTAGTATCTTTCCCTAACTCAACTACTTGGGGGACGCTCTCAGCATGCAGGTTTTCAGTGGCAATAGCTTCCAAATTGCTCCAGGTGGTGAGGAAAGCAAGCTCCACCACCCGTGACTCCATTACACTCTCCTCTCCTGGCACCTCCATCCTCCGACAGGAAGTGTACAGGGTTCCCTGCAGGAGGAAAAGTAGAGGATTTCCCTGATGTCATGGCCAACATTCCCATCAATAAAACAGTTCCATGTAACCCACTGTAGCGGGGTTGGGCTAGTCAGGATAACAAATCAAACAGGCCCACAAACTTAGTGCATAAAAAGTGCTGGAAAGGCACTTATCATTTTATTTTTGTCAGGAAACGTTGACTTCAGGATTCACAGAAATCAGGAAAATAAAGTTAGTTCAGTCATTTTCAGAGTCTCAACAAAATAATGAACAGATGAGCTACACTCAGAATGAGCCACTGCTCTGCCCAGCAGTGCCACCAGGCTATCTCCTTGCAAACGTATATACTTCAGAGTTCCACCACCTCTGGCAATCAGCTCCAACTGACATCCTCTATCTTAACTCCCTAGTGGTAATCTTTTATACATTTCTGGGGAGTGACATCATAATCAGATGATCCTTCCCCTTTTTGAAAAATCAAAATAACATACTACAGGTTCCTTTTTTTACTTTATATTTTCATTCCTAAACATCAGGTATATAAGTGTATAACAGTATCTGTACTAAATAATCCCATAACCTTACTTTGATGTCCTAAAACAATGTTCATAGAGTTAATTGGTCTCAGTAAGGCTAAGCCCTTCCCCTGATAGTGACATCACTCATTACAACTTCTATTAAGCAGACAGACTGTGGGCTGCCAGCCCTACAGAACACCCATGCAGCTCAACAGGTAAGACAAACAAGAATATATTGCTCACTTTAAATTTACTTCTTTGCCAAAGGGCACACCATGAAATATTTAGGGACACCCTGGTCTCATTTCCTACATGGGTTTTGTTAGTGCAACTTCTTTATTCATTTAGAAGCTAGCATACTTCCACACTTTGCAAGAAAACACACTGAGTTTTAATTTATTGAAACGGTCAATACAGAGAGCTCTGTTTCAGAGGGGTTGCTAACAACAAAGGTTATCTTAGTTTTTATTTTATTCAGGTTCTCTCCCTTCTCTGCAACTATTAATTTGAAAAGTAAAACTCTTCCTTCGGCTCGTTAGAGGCATGAACCGAGCCGCAAATGAAAGTCTTTTCTTAAGGTTTTCTATGTCCGGGGGTGGGGGGGGGGAGATTTCAAAAACTGCAGAACTCCTGCCTGAACCAAACAATAGTTTCCCCCTTCTACTAAAATAAAGTAGAGCAGATTGGTAATTCCTTCTTCTATAAACCAATGCTCCAAAAATGCAGCATAAGGTAATGAAATGAAAAGGGGAAGGAATGCTAATAATTTTGCTTGCTCATTATATTTCTGTATAACAGGCTATCTGCTCAACCACATCCAACAGATAATGCTAGAAAAACTAAGGACCTAACAGGCTATTTTAAAAGGGTCCTGCAAAGCTGTGAAACAGACAACTCTTAAAACATACTGTGTCTGCCCCACTGGGCACTTAAGGCACTTCCACTTTTATGGAAGCAATACCCCTTTTAATATACCCATGTGTATATATTATATGTTTCTACATTTCACATAAATGCCTTCACTATTCAGCATCTGGTACTTTATACCTAAGCACTTTATCTCTTGGGGGGAGGGTACTTGGAAGAGTATTAGGGCCTGTACTCATCACAGGGAGCACCCTGTGACACCCACGCCCCAGGATGCACCTGAAAACACGCTATCACAGCTTAGTGTGCCGTTTCTGGTCAAAACTTTCGAATGAATAAACAAACAAAAACACCAGCAGCATAGCAGTAATGCTGCTTCATGCTACAACAGTGACCTGGGTCTGGAAATGAGCTTGGATCACTTGAGAGCCCGCTTGGGAGGAGGATCGAACGTCCCATGGACAGCTGTCCTTCAGGAAGGGGGGACAGCAGATGCTGCACTCAGAGTGCTTGACGTAGACACTGACAGTGTGCCATGCATGAGCACGTGTCATTACATTTAACACAGACCTTGAGAAAGAGAGTAAAAATGGAGGTAAATCCCAGCCAGGCAGGGTGGAGCTCTAGTCTCCCGCAGGCCCTGCCCCACTGAATGGGCTCCCTTTCACACTCTTTATTGTGCAGCAGAGAGGGCCTGACAAGCCACGACATCCCTGCCATGGGGGTAATCCATAGAGGAGCTGGCAGAGGAGGTAAGTCCCAGAAAAGGTGGGTGACGGGTCTGCGGAACTGAAACTGATGGGGGCAGGCTGACAACCAGGGGACTGAAACAGACGATAATAAAAAAATTAATCAAGTTATGGGTAATTGAAAAAAACACCCCCAAAAGATTCTAAGTCCAAATAATATAAATTGCATGCACAGGGACTTAGATTATATTCACCTTTTTCTTCTGGTTGAATGGCTCCAAAATTATTAAGGTTCAAAAATTTGTGTTTAACATAGAAGTTTACATTCAACCCTAACTATACTTTTGCTACTGCGCCAGTACAGTATATTAGGGTTGATGAGGGTGTTTAATGTTAAAGGCCAATTTTTGCAGCTTAATAACTTTGGAACCATTCACTAGATTAGCACAAAATTTGGCATGCATAATCTCTAGGGAAAGGTCTCTTGATGTTCCAAATTTCTTGAGGATTTATTGTGTGGTGTCTGAGATACAGAGTGTTGAAATTACAGATCGTTTTGTGATTTGTGCTGTTTTTTCCACCTGTATCTTAGGAACTGTTTAAAATTGTGGTCTGAAATTGTCATGGTAGAAAGCCTTTACCTTACAAATGTGCCTTTTGAAGGTTTGGTGAAAAAATATTAGCCCATTCAAAAATTATTACATTTTTAATTTTCCAGTATTTCCTATGGGAAAAATGTTTGCACACTATCATCCAGTTGTGAATAATTTGCACCTTAATAACTTTGCAAGCCTTTAACTGATGTTTATGAAATTTGGTTTATGTAAGTTCTGAAGGTAAATCGCATGATGTGGTGAAGTTCATGCTAGTCTGTTGTGTTCTTTCTGAGATACTGTGTCTCAAACATCCTTAAACTAACATGTTTTATTCCCATTTTTGCAGATAGTCTTCAAGTTTTGCATATTTGCACCTTAACAACTTTAGAACCTTTAAACAGATGTGCATGCAGTTTTGCATGCATGATCTCAGGGAGTATGTCTGTTGATGTGATGAATCTCATTTGAGTCTCATATATGATTTGTGAGATATTGTGTGTCAAACATCATTAAATTTGCATGTTTTTTTTTCTTCCATTTTTACTAACAGTTTTCAAGTTTTGCATAATTTGTACTTTAATAACTCTGGAGCCCTACAACATATGTGCATACAATTTTGCATGCATGGGGTTGGTCTGTTGATGTGTTTAATTCCATTTGAATCACTTGTGTGGTTTTGAAGATACTACGTCTCAAATATCCTTAAATGTACATGTTTTTCCCATTTTCGCACAGTCATTCAGTTTTGCATACTTTGCAGTTTAATAACTACGCGACCATTCAACGGATTTTTATTTATTTATTTATTTGCTTTTGGTAACTGGGTAAGTGCACTAGGCAACAAATCCTGCCTATTTTCAGGCACGACCCAGGAGAGTACAATCACAATACAGCGAGAATACAGTAACACAGTACAGCAGTGACATGGATACAGGTACATAATACAGTGAAACAATCCAGCAAAAAACAATGAAGGAGGACAGCCAAATAAGGAAGTACATCTGGAAAACAACAACAATAGCAATGTTCTAGAAGCAACAATTAAAACACAAAGCACTACATTGTTCCATCTGGTGGCCTATCTAGTAGGAGAGCAGGCCAGTGGGCACCACTCACCATGTATTCACAGAGTGAGATAGACAAGGTAGCTGGGCTAGGGTGGAGAAGCAGACAATTAAAGACACTGAGACAAAGGCCAGCTTGCTGATGGGCAGGCAGTAAACAAGGTAAGCATCCATTATAGAGACAGAAGTCAAAGTAGAGAGACAGGGCAGAAGTTAAGTGCAAATACAGTTACCTAGCATAAAGAGGTGGGAAAATAGGGCATGCTTAAATGAGAGGTGAGATGGGGAGTTCCTGACATGCACAGGGAGAGAATTCCAAAACCTAGGGGCAAAGTAGGAGAAGGCTTGCTCTCCCATTTTCGTGGAGCATGTCTGAACAGATAGTAACGTGGAGGTTGAGGACCTGAGGGAGCAAGAGTAAGAGACCGGACTGAGCATGTCCACTAGAGAGGAGGGACAAAGAGATCTGGTTAAGGAATCAGAACACCCAAGTACATATGAATGAGAGGCTTCAGGAGACAGCCATTTTAATGTATTGTATCGATGACAGTGATGAGTTAGGCGGGGAGCTGACAAGGCAAATCTACAGATATTGTTATAAGATGTGTCCCATTTGTGAAGAACACCTGTGTTGGCATAAGAGAGCACTGGCAGGGCATATAGCAGTTGTGGTAGTAAAACACCTCTCGCAACTGAGACTATTGCTGCTGGAGTGAGTGAGTTACGCACTCTGTAGGCTGCACAAATTTTGACGTTAACCAAGCGACACACTTTGCTAATATGTGCAGAGTAGTCAAGACATGGGTCAAGCGTAACCCCTAGTTACTTGAAGGATGAAGTGCTGGAGACAGTAGTCCCATTGCAGCCACGTACCAGGAGTTTAGAGGACTCGGTGGGCACCTTTCTGAAGGATTTGAAAGTTGGATGAAAACCAGGATTCGAAGGTCTGAAAAATGGACGAGAGATGTTGGTTGATGTTGTCAATGGACTTGGAAGCCGAATATAGCACCAGGTCATCAGCATACATGATAATGTTACAGTGAGATGAGGGAGTTGGGATATCATTAATAGAGAGGGAGAAAAGTAAGGGACCAAGGATCGAACCTTGTGGAACACCACTGATGATCGGGACTAGGGAGGAGACAGACTTACAAAAAGAGACTGCCTGAGAACGATTATCTAGGTAGCTGCTCAACCAGCAAAGGGTCAAGTCAGAGGCACCAAGTGTGTTCAGTTTGGCCAATAGAAGTGGATGATGAACCATGTCAAATGCTTTGGAGAGATCGATGAACACTGCTTCAGTAAGCAGGACCTTGTCCATGTTTTTTTGACATCATTGGTAAACTGAGTAAGAGCAGTGGTGGTGCTGTGCCCAGCCTGAAACCATGTTGAACCGGAGATTGCAGGTTAAAGTTGAGAAGGTACGCTGAGACTTGCCGATGCACAGCTTTCTAAAGCAGCTTGCTGAGAGCAGGCAGAAGTGAAATGGGCCTGTAGTTTGAAATAATCTTATGGTCCCCTTTCTTAAAGACAGGGATGGGTCTCTCAACTTTCCAGACCAAAGGCACAGAGGCAGAGCAGATGGAGAGGTTGAGAAGTCTGGTAGCAGGTGCAGCAAGACAGGAGGCAAACTGCCTTAGACTCTTAGGATGGATACCATCAGGGCCAGCACTAGCTTTGGCCAGGATAGCCTTTAGTAGCTTGAGTACTTTGACAAGTGACCGAAGACAGTTTGAGTGCTGAGATAGCAGTAGAGGACAGAGAGGAGGAGGATATCATAGAAGTGATGGTAGATGGGGGATGGGAAGAGTGGAAAACAGGGAGTTAAAGGCAATAGCTATGGTAAGGGGGGTATTGCAGTGGGTATCGTTAATCAGCATCTCATTTGGAGTCATAGGCTTGTTGCTCCCAAAGATTTCCTTAATTTGAGACCAGTACTGCTTTGGTTTATGGGCTGAAGAACTGAGGAGGTTATGATAGTATAAACTCTTAGTCGAGCAAATCTCCCTTTTACAGGAGTTCCGTAAGGACCTGTAGGCCTCGAAGTTGGCTTGGAGGGAGGAGGACTTCCATACTGACCGTAGCTTATCTCTACATTTTAGCAGCTGAAGTAGGGGGTGCTTGAGCCATTTAGTGACTTTACCTTTTAGGGGGCGCTTCAGCCATTTAGTGACTTTACCTTTTACCCTAAAGGGTGGTGACTGGAATATGGAGGTTCTGGAGAGAGAGTAGGGTGTCATTGAAATATTCAACTGCTTCATTTATGTCACTGGTTATGTAGAGGGGGCCCAGTCAACCATGTTAAGATCATTCAGGAAGACAGCATGGTTTAATTTAGAGACATTGGAGAAAGATAGGACTTTGGCTGGGTGGGAGGGAGGAAGCAGTCCCAGGTGCAGTAGACTGGGGAGTGATCACTTGTGGGTCAGGAGAACTCCCGCAGTGGGGAAGTTCTCCATCCTATTAGTCAGTATCCAGTCTATGAGAGTGGAGGTGGAACCACGAGTGGAGAATCTGGAGGGGTTCCGGATAAGTTGAGTGAGGTTTGCCTTGCTTGTAATGGAGGAAAGGAGGGAGGAACTGGGCCCTGTCCAGTCCTGATTGAAATCACCCAGGCAAATTACTTCATTATTCCCAGACACAGAGGGCACAGGTTCAATGCATTCTTCCAGACCCTGCCTGGAGTTTCTAGGCGGAATGTAAACACAAAAGATATGGGTTTTCTTAACTCCACCTAGTAATAGAAGTGAATGTAGCACCTCACAGTTTGCCAGTGGGGGGCACTGAATGAGAGACATGTTGAGAAAAGACTTGAAGTACAGTGCCAGTCCATCCCCTCTTTTGGCATTAGAGCGATCGGCATGTAGCAGGTTATACCCTGGCATAAAGCAGAGGGAGTCAGCAATGGAGGGTTTCAGCCAGGTTGCAGACAGGGCAAGCACGTCAGGATTATAAGCAGCAACCCAAGCTTCAAGCTCAGTGAGGTTAGCGGAAAGGCTCCTGATGTTCAAGTGGGCAAAGGTAAAATCGGATCCTCGAGGTGAACAATAGGAGGATGGAAGCTGGGAGGTGGTATTACAGAAAGTGGGTCCAGGATTGGACTCAATATCACCAGCTAGGGTACGGGATATGCTAATTATCCAGGAGGAGGCAATTACTACAGCATGTGAGACACCAACAAAGGAGATAGTGTACCTGGGCAAAAAATTCCTAAGGAAGACCCCCAGATGTTTAATATAGAGCCCAAGCGTATGTGGGGGATTAGGGAAGGGGCAAGAGAGAAAGTTGGAGAAGTAGAAGTTATCCATAGAGTAAAACATGGATGCAGAGTGATGCTCAGAAGGGCCTGTTAGTACCTCAAGCAAGATCAAGGTACCCAAGGCAGGCAGAAAAAGATAAAAGGTCCTAAAATGCATTGTGAGAGAAGGAGGAAAAACAAAAAGTAAAAGTAAAAGTAAAAGGCAGTTGTGGGTAGGGAGTAGTGAAACAGATGAGGAGAAGTGAAGTCAGTGACTGAGAGCAAGATCTAACTGAGAATGGGTGACCTCTAGTGGGAATCTAGAATAAAGTGCTAATGAGAAAGTTGGGTGATAGAAAAAAAAGCAGACAAAATCCTGCAAGACCTGCCCCATACATGAAATGCCAGCTAAGGGTGGGAGGGCATTGGGGGGCAGGTGGGGAAGCTCAGTTGCGAGGCGACTGCGAGGTCAACAGCTCGCCCCAACTATTGTGGCTGCCTGTAAAGTCCAATGCCATAGGAGTTCCTACAGCCAGTAGCTGATTAGCAGGACCTGGGTCAATAAAATCAGCAGCTCAAATTCAATAACTAAGTCCCCAGGAGAAAAGCGACCACAGTTAGGCTTCATCCAAGCAGTTCATGAGCCGAGGCAAAAAAGGTGCCAAGTTTGAAAACTCCACTCAAAGGAGCTTGAGCGTAGTGTACCTGTGCTGGGAAATGGCTGGGCAGACCAGAGCAGCTCCGTGGGTGGTCCTGCCCGAAGTTTAAACTGTGCTGGGAAACGGCTGGGCGGACCGGAGCAGCTCCACGGGTGGTCCTGCCTGAAGTTTAAACTGTGCTGGAAAATGGCTGGGTGGACTGGAGCAGCTCCACGGGTGGTCATAGAAACATAGAAACATAGAAGTTGATGGCAGATAAGGACCGCAAGGCCCATCCAGTCTGTCCATTTCTTTTTCTACCTTATAAATGTGCCATCGGCCTTTGCTCTGTCAGTGGCCTATCTATTCATAGTCATTTGTATTGCTCTCTTATGCCTATCCCATATCCCATGCCTGTTTGAAGCCCTGCACTGTATTCATAGCCACCACTTCTTTGTGGTAAGCCATTCCATGCATCCACCACCATTTCTGTGATTTAAGAATTTCCTCACATTCCCCCTTAATCGGCCCCCCTCTAATCTCATGCTGTGTCCTCTTGTCCTGCTATTTGTCTTATATTTAAACATGTTAGACTCTTTCACCTTGTTAATGCCCTTAAGGTGTTTGAATGCCTCGATCATATCACCTCTCTCCCTCCTTTGCTCAAGGGTATACATATTGAGCTCTGTTAATCTGTCCTCATATGTCTTCTGATGCAGTCCTTGCACCACTTTGGTTGCCTTCTCTGGACTGCCTCAATTTGAGTTAATGTCCCCATGAAGGTGTGGCCTCCAATACTGCATGCAGTACTCCAGATGGGAGCTAACCAGTGTCTTGTAAAGAGGATTATTACCTCCCTCTTACGACTTGTGATACCCTACTAATACACCCTAACACCCCCTAGCCTTGCCTACTGCTTTAGAGGTCTGCTTGGATGATTTCAGGTCATCAGTGATGATGATGCCCAAGTCTCTTTCTTCCTTTGTGACTGCTAGCAACTCCCCTCCCAGCCTATAGGTGGCTTCAGGGTTTCTCTTCCCTATGTGCATGATTTTGCACTTCTTTGCATTAAATCCCAGTTGCCACTCTTCTGACCATTTTGATAGTTTATCCAGATCTCTTCTCATTCTGCCACCCCATCTGGATCATCTACTCTGTTGCAGATCTTGGTGTCATCTGCAAACAGACAAGACTTACCCTCTAGTCCATCTGCAAGGTCACTAATGAAGATGTTGAAGAGGACTGGCCCCAGGACTGATCCCTGAAGTCCCCACTTGTGACTTGCATCTCTTATGACTGTATACCATTTACCACCACTCTCTGTTTTCTGCCCGTCAACCAGTTTGCCACCCAGTTGACCAACTTCTGACCACCGAGCCTACCCAGCTTATTTATCAATCTTTCTATGGGAACAGTGTCAAAAGCTTTGCTGAAGTCAAGGTAGGCGACATCAACTGCTCCCCTTGGTCCACCACTCTGGTTACCCAGTCAAAAGAAATCTATGAGATTAGTTTGACAGGACCTTCTTTGTAAACCCATGCTGTCTTGGATCCTGTGCCCTTGGATTCCAGGTGTTGCACTATCCTTTCCTTAAGGAGTGCCTCCATAATCGTGCCCACTACTGAGGTAAGACTGACTGGTCTGTAGTTCCCCGCCTCCTCCCTGCTACCACTCTTGGGGAGCGGGATCATATGAGCCCTTCTCCAGTCTTCTGGGACCTCTCCTGTGCTCAGAGACTCACTAAACAGTTCTGCTAATGGCTCTGCTAGTTCCATCTTTAGCTCCTTAAGTACCCTTGGATGTAAGCCATCAGGTCCCATTGCCTTATCCACCCTGAGCTTAGCAAGCTCTTGTAGGACCCTTTCTTTTGTGAAGGGAGTAGTGCTCATCTCCCTCCCCACTGTGTCCATGATGCTGAGCTGTGGGCCGTGCCCTAACTTCTCTTCAGTAAATACTGAGCAAAAGTATCTATTTAGGATAGATGCCTTTACAGGTCCTCCTCCTCACATGCTCCCTTTTCTCCATTAAGCTTAGCAATACCCCCTCTGGACTTTCTCCTTTCACTAATGTATCTATAGAAAGTCTTGTCACCTTCTTTTACTGTTCGTGCTAGTGTTTCCTCAGTTTGGGACTTTGCCTGCCTTATTGCCTTCACTGCTTCCCTTAGGGCAGTTTGGTATGCCTCCCTATCTTCATCCCGCTGTGTTCTCTTATATTTCCTGAAGGCCAGCCTTTTGGCTCTGACCTTTTCTGCTACTGTATTTGAGAACCAAAGTGGTTTCCTTCTTCTTTTACACTTCCTTTTCTGTCTATCACAATGGGATATTGCTTCAAGTATTGCATCCTTAATGCTTGCCCACTTTGCCCTTACCCCCTCACCTGTGTTTCTTTTTGCCAGGGCTAGCTTAACCTTGTTGGCCATCTTATCAAAGTCAGCTCCTCTGAAGTCCCATATTTTTGCCTTGGAATGGGATGATTTAGATGTAGTAGCCAAATTGAACCATACCATGTGATGGTCACTGGCCCCCAGGTGACCTTCTACCTGGAGATCTGTGATCCCTTCCTGTTAGTCAGTACTAGATCTAGAATAGCCCTGTCTCTCATGGGTTGCTGTACCAGTTGTTTGAGGCCCTCCCCCTGCAGGGAATCCACTATGTGTCTAGTTCTGGCAGATGTTCCTGCTGGTATTGACCAATCTGTATCCAGCATGTTGAAGTCTCCCATTATCAGAACCTCCCCTTTAGCTGTCATGTTTTGTATATCTTCTAACAGTAATGTGTCTATGTCCTCCCCCTGGTCTGGGGGCCTGTAGACAACCCCAGTTCTTATGGCTGTCCCATTTCCTGTTTCCAGGGTGACCCACAGTTCTTCTGGCTCCTTATGTGTATTCTGAATTTCTGTAGCTTTGTTATTTTTATTGACATACAGGGCCACTCCTGCCCCCCTTTTTGCACCTTGGTCTCTTCTGAACAATACATAGCCAGGGACTGAAGTCTCCCAAGTGTGGTTACTGGCAAACCACGTCTCACTAATTGCTACTATGTCCAGTTTAGCCTCTGACATTATTACCAGCAGGTCTGGGATTTTATTTCCCAGGCTGTGAGCATTTGTGTACATGATTTTCCATTGGCCAGATTTTGGTGTGTTAGTTGTTGGGCGAGCTTTGGCATTACTCCTATGCGTCGTATGGGGAGACAAACCTTTTTTCTTACCTGGTGATGCAAATGAACTGCAAACATGCTGAATCCCTGTTTGACCACTAGCTGAGGGGAAAGGGGTGTTCTTCCCATTCGACGTATGGGGTGCTGCACCCCTCTCCCCATTTGCTAGTTTAAATATTCTGCAAAGACGTCAAACTTCTGCCCCAATGCACTGACTCCCTCCTTAGTCAGATGCAGTCCATCAAATTTAAAGAACTTTCGCTCCCAGAACTGTTGCCAGTTCCCTACAAATCTGTGTCCTTTTTCCTGGCACCAGCCCTTGAGCCATGTGTTTAGCTCCCCTATCTCCCCTTTTCTGACCTTCCATTCATCTGTTCCCCTCTCCCAGACTGGCAGGATCTCAGAGAAGGAGATGCCGGATGAAATAGATGATAGTTTGTCACCCAGCCTGGTCAGGTGTTCCTTGGTCTCCACAACTGAGCGGCTGGCGAGATCATTAGTCCCTATGTGTACTAGGACATCAATGTTTTCTCCTGCTTTGTGAGCAATTTTGTCAATACGGTCAGTGTCTCTCCATGCTGATGTACCTGGGAGACATCTGACCACTACCTCTGGCTGGAGATGGGTATCAACTCCCCGAATCATGGAGTCTCCTATGATCAGAAGTTTTTTGGATTTCCTTTTTGCTTTTTTTGTTTTGGTTCCTGATTTGGGTGAGTTTTGTTGTGCTAGCTCCTGTGCTGCAGTGTCCTGCTCTGCAGTGTCTTCTGCCTCTTTGTTTGATTTCAGAGATAGAGGCAGATACCTGTTTGTAATGTTTACTTGGTTTTTGGAGGTAATATGTTGAAGAGGAGAGAGTGATGGGGCACCCGATTTGCCCCTCCTAACTACCTGCCAACCTCCTGGACCAACTGCCCTCTGCGGTCGAGGTTTTTCTGTTGGATGCTGGGGAAATGGCAGGTGGTTCTTATAATGTATTTCCTCTTGAATATGAAATTTGAGGCGTGCAATCTCTGCCCATGCTGCTTGGAGCTGAGGCCTAAGATCTCCAAAGGCCCAGCATGTAGGACAGTGTCCTAAATCTTGCAAGACTGTCCTTCTGAAAATTGTTCCACAGTACCTGCAGTTAATGATATCCATTCCAGATAAGTTGCTGGGTTTATAACCTAGTCAGAGTAATTAGAAGGAAAAAAAAGTAAAAAAAAATGCAAGTAATGGTTTGATTGTGTTTTGTTTAACTTGTTATAACAACAAGTTAAATTACCAGTGCCCTTGTAAATGAGCTCACCTTGTGGAGGCCCCACTGATCCACCCCTTCCTGCTCTGCCACAGGAAATGTCACACTGTGGTACCCTATAAAAGGAGTGTAGTGTGGGGTGGTTGGGGATGGGGGTGGGTGGCTGGGCCCTTCCCCCTGCCGAAAAAGAAAAACCATGGACGAAAGAACAAGGAGGTAAGAGCAGAAACAATCAGTCAACAACAAATGCAGTAACCCTGAAAGCTTATCCTAATGTTAGATAAAACTGTAAAACCTGTAAAGCACCACCTGTAATAATTTCAGAGAAGATATACACTGTAAGAAACACTTTGCTACAGAGAAAAATAAAACAATGAAATGTTAGCAACAAACAGTAGCAATCCCTGTGAGTAAAAAATAAACACAACACCACACAGTAAATCTGCTTAGCCAAAATAAGTTTTAATCCTTTTCCCTTACTCTGGTAAGTTTCTCTACTCTGCCTTTCAAGCAGTCTTAGAATGAAAAAGCTCAGGTGAAGCTAGGTGCCTTGGCCAGCAAACCAAGTCTTCTACCCCTGAAGGACCCTGGTCCTGCCTGAAGTTTAAACTGTGCTGGGAAACGGCTGTGCAGACCTGAGCAGCTCTGCAGATGGTCCTGCCCAAAGTTTAAACTGTGCTGGGAAATGGCTGGGCAGACCGAAGGAGCTCCACAGGTGGTCCTGCCCGAAGTTTAAACTTGCATGAATGTTTGCATGCATAATTTTGTGGGGGTAGGTCTGTCGATATTGCTAATTTCATTTGAACTGCTTGTGTGGTTTCTGAGATATTGTGTCTTAAACATCCTTAAATTTACATATTTTTTTCAATTTTTGCTATCTTCCAGTTTTGCAGACTTTGCACCTTAATAACTTTGCAACCTTTCAACAAATGTGCATGAAATTCTGCATGCATAAGCTCATGGGGTAGTTCTGTTCATGTGGCTAACTTAGTTTGAACTGCTTAATTGTGACATTGTTTGCCAAAACAACTAGGGTACTGCCGCAGTTTGTGACACTACTTTTCCAGATATGTTTGTTTCTTTATCACTTCATAACTGAAAAATGGTTTGGGCTTTGGGCTGAAATTTTCAGGGTACAGCGGACTTGCCCCAAATATGTGGCTTTAGCTGGTTTGGTGGAAAAATGCTACTGCTCTGCAGAGTTAAAATACTTTGAAGTTTCGGAATTTCCCTTAGGGTAACATTGTGATGGCTGGGGTACTTTTCAGATGATGTATCTTGAAAACACTTTGAGACACAGCTTCAGCGCCATGGGTAGTTCAGTGTTCCTTTGGGTGTACTAAGCTGTTTTGCATGCTATCAGGCCCTGTTTCAAACTGTTGGTGAATTGTAATGAATGGGACACATGTAACCTATACTGTGGCATGCATTATCAACATGGCAGCAGTACAGCTTTGCAGGGCACAGTGGTACCACAACACACTATGCACTGAGGGTCTTGTGCTCCCACATACACATGAGAGACAGTTACAATAAGCATGGATGGGAGCACAGGGCCTACAAGGCCCAGTGCCCCCACCACTCACTATGGACTGATGGGAGAGCAGGACCCGGAGGGACCTATGCTTCCACATGGAAATGAGGGACAAGTACAGTAGGCATGTATGAGAGGACAGGGCCCTACCACTCACCATGGACTGATAGGAGTGCAGTGCCCAAAGATCTTTGCTCTCACACATGGAAATGAGGGACAATTACAAGAGACATGGTTGGGAGCACAGGACCCAGCTCCCATAACCAAATAAGGCTACAATTATACTTTCTCAAAAAGTAAGGAAAGTCATTGCAAAAAACTTAATTGATGCACCATTAGTACTGAAGCATCAAAAGTAAGGAAATACGACCTGAGGGCTCCCAAGCCTAAGACCCCATTCCCACTGTGCATGCAGGAACAGGTATGAGGGGGTGTGTTTTGGAGTTGTGAACCCTAATGCTCACCCCATTCTCTTATGCTGTACTCATCTTATCTTACTTATTCATGGAATGGGGTGAGCATTAGGGTTCGCAACCCCAAAACGCACCCCTCATGCCTGTTCCGCTGCTGCACAGTGGGGTGGGGTCTTAGGCTTGGGAGCCCTAAGGTCGTATTTCCCTACTTTTGATGCTTCAACCCTAATGGTGCATTAATAATGTTTTTGCAATTATATCTATATATATATATATATATATATATATATATATATATATATATATCTTTATATATAAAATATAATTTGCTTGTTTTAAATGACATCTAGCTTGCTCAATGACAACTTGGAAGAGGAATTATGGTAGCCTACACCTGTATAATCAATTAAAGGCAGGGTCCCCTCAGCCTTTTATTTTGTTTACCTGTGTAGTTTGTAGGCATGAACAATGATTGCCTCTATTGCACCCTCCTAGCTTAATCAGAATTTAAATGTAAATTAAGTTTACACTGCCAGCCCGCCTGCACCCAAGCCCTGTAGCCGCCCTCCTGGAACTCATCCTGGGACACGCTAGCAGGGACCTGCCTGAGCGGCGCAACAGAACAGTCAGCGGTACCTGTAATGGCCGGTTCTGTGGTCGCCGCTGGCCTGCCTGCACCCAAGCCCCATAGCCGCCCTCCTGGAACTTATCCTGGGACATGCTAGCAGGGACCCACCTGAGTGGCACAACGGAACAGTCGGCGGTACCTGCAATGGCCGGTTCTGTGGCCGCCGCCAGCTAACCTGCACCCAAGCCCCGTAGCCGCCCTCCTGGAACTCATCCTGGGACACGCTAGCAGGTACAGCCGCTGAGCTCCTGCTGGAGCCGACCTGATACTGCTGCCACCAGATTGGTGCAGTGTTTTGTTAACTGCTCTTATTGGCCGTAACTGTAAATTTTAACAGTGTAAGGTGCTCACTTTAGCCACGGTGAATGTTAAACTGTCCTTAGCTACTCTGCATGTTGTTTTTATATTTTAACCTGCTTAACACTAGCATAGGCTGTATAAGGAGTCTCTTCTCTAAAGTATTTCAGACCAGTTTTTTGTACTGCTCTCTAATCCTATGTCCCTCCTGGTGTGCCCTTAGCACTGCCCCCCTCCCACCTAGGCTGCTCATCTCTCCTCCTTTTTCTTTCTTTTTTTTTTCTTCTGCCCCCACCTTACCCAAGGATTCACTCCACTGAACTTGGACTCGCGCCCCCACCCCTTGCCTGCTCCTAACTCTCTCTCTGCACTCGTTAATTACCTCCCTTTGTCTAGTAGCAACCCCACCCCTGCCAATCTTCATGCTCACTTTTGTCTCTTTCCAACTCTCACCACCTTCGCCCCTCCTGCTATTGGCCTGCCACCAGTCCCCACCCAGTCTGCATTGTTCTAATATCCCACTTACTAACCCCTCCCTCTCTCTCCCTTGCCTCACTAGGGTCCCGCCTGAGTGGCACAATGGAACAGTCGGTGGTACCTGCAATGGCCGGTTCTGTGACCGCCGCTAGCCGCCTGCACCCAAACCCCATAGTTGTCCTCCTGGAACTCATCCTGGGACACGCTAGCAGGTACAACCGCTAAGCTCCTGCTGGAGATGACCCGATACTGCTGCCACCCTATCGGTGCAGCATTTCGTTAACTGCTCCTTATTGGCCATTTTTTGGACACAGACTTTGCCTGATTGGAGTGCCTTTCTACCAACTCCATGGCCTGCTAGACCTCCTCAGATTGTTAATTATTGTCTCAGACTGTTACTGAAAAATGTTCCTGCCCCTTTCACCCCCTCCCAGGCCTTCTTTAAATACACTCTAGCCCTCCCACCACATATTTTGTGCACAGCATATTGGCCCTCCACTGCCTCTATAGAATATTTGGCAAACTATAGGCTTGCTAAGAAAGACCTATGGTGCATTTGGGACCTCCTATGCTGCCACTTTCAGGCATTAGCTTTCACTTACATTTCTGTTGTCCTAGTGTTGGGTTATTTAGGGCCACGCACTCACCTCCTGCTCACTTCTTTTCTCCATCTCTTTTTGTCCATTAATTGTGCACGCATAAAGCTACCCATTTGGAGAAGAGCACACTCACTAGCTGCTACTCTACACCTGTTTCCATCCCTGAAATCCTGTAATAACAACTTCAGGCTTGCCTGTCCCACTAAGTGTGCCCTAGATCTCTAACTATCTGAGCTGGTTTGTGGTGAGACTACTGCACTGCCCCAGCCCATGTATCAGGGCTCAGCCACCCCTGTGACACTGCCTGCCACAAACATGGATGTCCTGATCCTGGCTCTCAGAATAATTCTGGTGATGACAGTGACCTGCCCTAGTGTCCTAAATGGCACCATGAAACAACCTCACTGTCTATACTGTCTGCATAAAAGCATGCATGACGACCCTGGCATGGCCACTGGCATACCTGCACATAACAACGTGGAACCATGCACTTATAGCTGGATCCAAATGTACCTTCGGAGATTACCTACTCCTAGCAGTACTGTGCATTACTCCCCCTTCAGTTCTACCGCTCTGCCTCACAGTGTACACACCCAACCGCCATCCTAAAGTCAAGAGACAACTACCCCCCCAAACTCATCTATAAAATGCTCAAAGGTTATCTCTTGAGAATTGTACTAATGCTACTTCTCCTGTCTGGCAATATCCACCCTAACCCTGGACCCATTGGACCAACCCCACTACCTGGTCAAAGGAAGGGTGGGACCCTCACGTTTGCTTCCCTCAGTGTCTGCAGCCTCCTCAGCAAGCTTGATAATCTCCTTACCTGGGTGCTGCAACACAATCCCGACATCCTCTCCATAGTTGAAACTTGGTTTAACCCAAAAATTCCTGACTCTGCATTTGCAATCCCTGGATATATTATATTCAGGCAGGACAGGACTACAAAAAGGGGTGGGGGCTGCACCATTTATCTCAGGGGCACTTACATAGGACACGCCCTACCAGTACCAAACCCTGGATCCCCATCCCAGGTCCTTGCCATAAAAGTTCTCCTTGGGGCCCATAACAAAGCGCTGACAATAGCCTCAGTGTACCTTCCCCCAAAGGAGCAATCTATTGGTTTCAACAACATCTTGAAATATCTCAGGGATCAGCGTCTTAACTCAGAAACAATAATCCTAGGATACTTCAACATAAACTGGCTCTCACCTGATGCCTGCTACTATAAGGACGCTGCTGCAGCACAGTACCTCACCCAGCTTGTCACCACCCCCACCAGGTATAACTACAAGGCAGGTTCTCACACCATGCTTGATTGGATCCTGTCTAACTGTCCAGAACAAATTTCTCAGGTGGATGTGCTCCCCGACACCATTAGTGATCACTCCCCCATTACCTTTGTCTGGTCCACCAAGTTCTATAAGCCACCGCCTAAGTCTCTATATGCAAGAGTTTTAAAGAGGGGTCACCTTGAATCTTTCAAATCTCATCTTCGAAACCTAGACTGGTCCCCACTAGACACTATCACTGATATTAACACTGCACTGGAACTCCTCATCTCACAATTCACTGCTGCCTGTGTGATACCTTTGCACCTGTCAGAAAGATAAAGGTAAGAGAGAACTCAAACCCATGGATAACGCCCAAGCTAATATCTCAGTTGAAACTGAGGGACTACCTCTGGCATTGTGCAAGTGCTACATCTAGGCAAGTGGACATCCAAAGATACAAAGCTGCTAGGAATGAATGTATGCATGCTATTCGAACCTGTAAAAGTAAATACTTCAGGGAAACGCTCACTAACTCCTGGGGAGATGGGGGAAAAAACTTTGGAATAACCTGAAAGATCTCACAGGAAAAGATCCCAAGCTACCACCTAGAATGCTTAACACCAATGGAGCCCCAGTTCTCGATCTCGGGAAAATTACCAATACCATCAATGATGCTTTGACATACCCACACTAGTTCTCACCTTGCTGACACACCCATTGACAGCAGTACCCCACAGTTCTACTTCAAGGAGACTCCAATTCACCTGGCAAGAACCTACATACGCAAGGCCATTCTTAAGCCTTGTACCAGCAGTGACTCTCTTGATCTCAAACTAATCTCACTCGTCATTGAAGAAATCCTCTTGCCTATCACAAAGATCTTTAACCTCTCACTTAGATCAGCACAGTTTCCATTTCACTGGGAACAGGCACTTGTCACACCTGTCCATAAGAGTGGAGACAGGGCGCTTCACACCAACTACAGGCCCACTTCCATTCTCCCTCCACTTTCCAAGGCACTTGAACGCATAGCCTCGGACCAGCTAGTTGAATATCTGGAGAAATATGAAATCCAATGCTCGCAGCAGCAGCATGGATTTAGAAAAGGGCACAGTACCACAACTGCCCTTTTGGAGTTTACGGGTTTCATACACAACACACTTGATCAGGGAAACTGTGCTGGTGTGGTGTTCATCGACCTTACAAAATCTTTCGAAACTGTCAATCACCCATTTCTACTCAGGCAGCTCTCCTCCATTGGTCTCTCCAAAGAAGCGCTACAATGGTTTGAGAGTTATTTTGTGGGCCGGTTCCAACAAGTCAGGATTGCCAATACCACCTTGAATCGAAAGCCAGTCCTCTCAGGTGTATCACAGGGCTCCATCCTGGGACTGTTACTGTTTAGTCTATTCATGAATAATCTTCCTAGTGCCTGTCACCAGAGAATGTTACTTTATGCAGATGATGCTGTCATCTTTACCAGTCACCAGGACCCTAAACTCATTGAGCTTCAACTACAGCTTGCCATTGTGAGGGTTGAAGAATGGTTCAGTGCCCACAAGTTGATACTGAACCTCAGCAAAGCCAAGGTCATGCTATTCAGGAGTGTGCGTAGCAAGCATAAAGCCCATTCTCTCACCATCCAGAACAGATCTGGTGCCTAGCTCGAGCAGGTTAAGCTTTTCAAATATCTTGGGATCACGTTGGATAACTTTCTCTCCTACACACAACACATCGAGAATGTTGCCAAGGCCGTAAACATTCGAATTGGAATACTATATAGGCACAAGTATTGTATGACTACAGATGCTCTGCGGCTGGCAATCTACAGCTCAGTCACCTCCGCTATTGACTACAGTCTAGCCATCTATGGCTCTACCTCCCCTACTGCCCTCTGTAGGATAACGGTGGCACTCAACAAAGTCTGTAGACTATTTGTTGGCGCTGCCCAACTTACTCACACATGTAAACTATATGCCGAATCTGGATTTCTCCCACTCCTTAGTAGGATCTGGTATCAGACCTGCCTGCTAACAAAAAAGATACTCCTTGGCCTCATGCCACCAGGTGTTGAAAAGCTCCTAAACACGCACAGGACCACTCAGCATACCCGTAACGCCATCAATCAAACCTTCCAGGTTCCCAGATGTCGGACCTCGATGGGACAAAGATCGTTTGACTACAGGGCTCCACACTGGTACAGTGCTCTCAACCAGGATATCCTGACTACTCTCAAAATTGGCCCCTTCAAACATTTGCTCCAGTTACACCTCACCTCTTCTAGTAGCTGTGACTGTTTCACTTAGTGCTCCACCTCACCTTAGAACCCCAGACTTTCCTGCTCCTCTCCTATAAATTTCTGCTATCTAGTTCAACTTTCGTACCCCTCTGCTACCCCCTGCTACACTCACCCCCATCACCGCCAAGACCAGCACTTTTTGCATCCCTGTCCCCTACCCCTACCCTACTAGCACTTCTCAATCCCTCCTCCCTCCTCGACAATAGCCTTCTAGCCTGCCCACCCCTCTGGGACTACCCTCCCTATGGCCCCTCCCCCCATATGCCATCTCATCTAGTCTTCCATTATACTGCTAAGTCCTCAGTCTGAACTGGCCTCTCTACATCAATCACTGGTTTAAGCTGTACTCCTACCTTACCTGTGTAGTCTTGTATAATGTATACTGATGTTCACACTTGTTTGTTCCCTACCTTCATTGTAACTACTGTAAAATCAGTGGTTAAAGGGGACAAAACCTTTTACAGGTACATAAGTGAAAAAAGAAGGACAAAGGGAGGGATAGTGAGACTGAAGGGGGAGGATGGGAGCCGCGTGGAGGATGACAACAGTAAAGCTGACATATTGAACAGGTATTTCTGCTCAGTCTTTACTAAGGAAGAGGGGGGTAATGGGTCTGAAGGGAGTACAAGGGGTGAGAATGGTGCAGAAATGGACACAAGTTCCTTTACACGAGAAAGGGTCCTGAAGGAACTGGAAGTAATAAGAGCTGATAAAGCAATGAGCCAGATGGGGTGCACCCCAGGGTCCTTAAAGAACTAAGAGAGGTGGTGGCTGAACCTCTGGCTATCCTGTTCAGCCAATCACTGGAAACAGGGGAGGTACCCAAAGACTGGAGGACAGCAGATGTAGTCCCCTTATACAAAAGTGGGAACAAAGAGGAAGCAGGAACTACAGACCAGTCAGCCTCACCTCGGTAGTGGGAAAGATCATGGAAGCACTACTGAAGGAGAGATTGTGGAACATCTGGTTGTCAATGGACTACAGGACCCAAGGCAGCATGGTTTCACCAGGGGAGGTCATGTCAGACCAACCTCATTGAATTTTTGACTGGGTGACTAGGGAGGTGGATCGGGAGGGCAGTGGACATGGCCTATCTGGACTTCAGCAAGGCCTTTGACACTGTGCCACATAAGACTATTACACAAACTGGGGAATATGGGTGTGGGCAGGACAGTAGTGTGGTGGGTAGGTAACTGGCTGGGTGGCAGGACATAGAGGGTGGTGGTAAATGGCTGTCACTCCACAGAGGGAAGAGTGACCAGTCGGGTACCACAGGGATCAGTGCTGGGACCGGTCCTATTCAACATCTTCATCAGTGACATTTCACAGGATCTAGAAGGCAGAATTTCACTGTTCGCTGATGACACAAAGCTCTGTAACAGAGTAGACACACCAGAGGGTGTAGACAGAATGAGAAGGGACCTGCAGAAACTTGAAGAATGGTCAAGGGTTTGGCAGTTGAAATTCAATGCAAAGAGGTGCAAGATAATGCATATGGGGCACAAAAACCCTGGCACAATATATCAGTTGGGGGGTGAGGATATAGCATGCACCAAGCAGGAAAGGGATCTTGGGGTTGTCATCTCTGATGACCTCAAGGTAGAAACAGTGTGACAAGGCATCAGGTAAAGCAAATAGGATGCTGGGATGTATAGGCAGGGCATCACCAGCAGGAAAAGGAGGTCATAATTCCGCTATACAAGACACTAGTGAGGCCCCACCTGGAGTACAGTGTACAGTTCTGGAGACCATACCTACGTAAGGACATAGACAGGGTAGAGAAGGTTCAGAGGAGGGCAACAAAGATTGTGCATGGGTTGCATCACAAGTCCTATGAAGACAGGTTGAAGGAACTGAACATGTACTCCTGGAGGAGAGGAGGAGAGAGGGATATGATAGAGACATACAAGTATCTTACAGGAGGAACAGGGTGCAGGAAAACACTATTTTAAGCGAAAAAGATGTTTCAGGACTAGAGGGCATGGGATGAAGTTGGAGGGAGGACGATTCAGAGGAAACATGAGAAAGAATTTCTTCACAGAACGGGTGGTGGATAAGTGGACACCCTGCCAGAGGAAGTGGTGGGAGCTGAAACAATCACGAGATTTAAGAATGCATGGGCTAGACATAAAGGAATTCTAGAGGTCAGGGGTAAGGGGAAATAGACTTCTAGGAAAACAAACTGAACTTACAAGCTCAAATGGGCAGACTAGGTGGGCCATAGGCCCTTATCTGCCGACACTGTCTATGTATCTATGTATCTATGTATCTATATAATTTTTGTAATTATATTCGCCCTGTTTGTCTGTCTACAATTTGACGTGGAACCTTAGTAAATGAGCTGTTCTTGCTCAAAGGTGTTTAATCCGAGCGTTAATAAAAAAAAAAAAAAAAAAGTTACTCAAGTCTGGTATGAAAACCTGCTTGACAACATTGCAGAGGCCATGAACCGACTCATGTAAGGCATCCTGGAATTTTATAGTGTTTTTGTGCTAATGCCTGCAGTAGTTATACTACATTAGCCAGTGCTGTTGCTGTCCAGTGCAGACCCTAAGTTCTTGTTCTATGCTGACCATGAAACTTTTCAAGGCATAGTAAGTACCCTGCTGTTTTCTGCAGTTTAAGGTATGTCTAAGTTAGAAAAAAAGGCTTTTAGAGAATACAGGGACTTCACAAGACATGTAACAGAACTGAATGATTGTATCACTTCTGCTGGCTTGTGCAGGTACATCATCAACTCCCATGATACCTTGCATGAGTGGGGTCATGACCTTTGCAATGGAGATCTTTGCAATGGAGACAAACAAGTTTCCACACCAGGGCAAAACAGAGTAAAGCACTCTCATTTATATTTAAATTAGGAGAATGCAAGAGAGGGAATCATTGTTCATGCTTACAAACTACATAGGTATACAGAAAATAGGTTGTGGGGACTTTGAAGAAGTCTACCAAGGAAATTTGAAAATTTTCTAGACTATGTTTTATTTTCCATTAACTAGTTTAAGTTTTCAATATAGACATCCCAAGATGTTTATACCTGAATGCCAGTTTGTGTTTCTCATTATAGTATATAGTGTAATAACATTCAAATAGACTAAATGTTGTCCAACATGCTTCATGCTTCTCCTATCCAACACCATTACTTAATTTTTTACAGACCTAAGCATTTTTATTTTTTTTATTTAGTTTTTGTTGACCTGGAAAGGAAGGCTAGGCAGTTCTGCCTATTACAGATACAAACCAACTGAAATTGAACCAGATTAAGCTGTCAGTGGTATTTTTAGTGAATGGGGTGAATTTGGCCAGTATAACGGGGAAATTCCCCTCCTCTTTCCGGGAAGTGCCACATGAACAACCACCATAACAGGCAGACTGGGCCATAGTTTAACATCTCATCCAAAAGACGCCACCTCAGGAGTATAATGTCTCCCTCATACTGTGCTACAGTGTCAGTATTGGGGTTTACCCTAAGTTCCTGGTGTGGGGCTAGAATCCACAACCTTCCAATCTTCCGGTCTCCGAGGCGAGTGTTCAACCTCCTGTGCCATTAGCACTGATGCAGTAATTTATTGTTAAATACGTTGTGAAATAAAATCCCTTTGTAACATTGTACGTCAATGTGAACATTGCTTATAATTGTTATACAGTTTTCCAATTCATTTAGTAGCTACATTTTATGACAGACCAAGCAACCTTAGTTAGTAGATTCCAAGTTTCAGTAACATGCTGTGAATTTGCCCTTTAAATAGAAGTGGTTGGGATTTCCACTTGGCTACATTTTCAGGATGTTAACATTTATTGTGCTCAATGAGGCATGAGGTTAAAGAAAACGGTGATAACAATGCAGTGATCACAGAGTTACAGGTAAGTGTTTCACAACAAAAACAGCCATGTTATCAATCCTAGGAAATCTAGATTACCGTAGTGGGAACGATGGATATCTTTTTTTTTTTATTCTTTGGTAACTGGGTAAGGCCCACTAGGCACATGTGTTTGTTTTCAGGGGCAACCTGGGAGCTCTGGAGAGGTTAAATGACTTGCTTAGTCACACAGTTTTATTTATTTTATTTTATTTATTTATTTTATTTAGTTTTTGTTGACCAGGTAAGTGCACTAGACAAATCCTGCCTATTTTCAGGCACGACCCGGGAAAGGGGGATACAGATGAATGCCAACTGACCTTGAACCAGATTAAGCTGTTGGTGGTATTTTTAGTGAATGAGGGACATTTGGCCAGGACACCGGGGAAATTCTCCTACTCTTTTTGATAAGTGCCATAGGATCTTTAACATCCACCTGAACTACCACCAATCCAGGCAGATGGGACCTCGGTTTAACGTCTCATCCGAAAGACGGAAGTTTGCAAGTGGAGATTGTGGGAATCAAACCCAAGTCTCTTGGATGTACTAAACTCATTCACAGTTTATTACTCTAACCTCTAGGCTATACTGCCAGTCCCTTTTTATTGGACTAACATAGAAGATGGGCCCTATACATGAAGGTGCAGAGTGCCTCCGCACCACGTATGTGAGGTGCAGAGACACTCTGCACCCACTGCACCCCCGCATGGGATGCACAAAGGAGGGGGTGTGTACAGCCCTGATGCACCCGATCCACTTGGTTCATGGACTGCATTGCGGAGGGCATGCCAGCACTACATGCCATGCACAAAGATGCGTAGTACTGGCAGCGGGGTTGCGGAGTGGGGCACAGAGTATGCCAGGGAGAACCCAGCTGTAAGCCCCCATGTGCCTCATGCATGCATCGGAACTCCGCGTGGATGGGGCAGATAGCTCACAGAACAACTGGAACCACTGCGGCCATACCCCCCTATGGCTGCCTGATGCCACTCGCCCCAGCTCACATTGGTGCACGGCCCCTAACAGGCACCCCCCCACACAACACAAAAACTACTCATGGGCACTGGCACAAGGATGAAGTCACCCCACAATGGCACCACTGGCCCACCCCTGCCACTGGTACCCCCAGGCATATGGTAGGGTCCATTCCCCCTTAACACCGCCAACAGACCCCCCCACCCTATCCCTGTGCACCACTCTGGTGCCGCATCATGGGAGGGCTGGCAGCTTTGCCCTCCTCTCTCCTCCACAGCCGCTGGCATTTGGTCTTCTGCAGGGCATGCTGCTAATGCTCGCCCGCCATGTAGGGGATCCACTGAGGGACCCAGTTCGGGCATCCAACTGTATGGCTGTCTGGGTCTGCCACTCTGTCCCTGGCTGCCCTCTGGAATCCTGCGTGCAGGGGGGGGGTGGGGCCGCGGACAAGTGGTGGCGGTGGTGAATACTGGTTGGTATGCACCTGAACCAGGTGCAGAACTCTGCGGGTGGGTTACGCACCTCTGGTGCGTATTACCTGCCCATTAGTACATAGGACCCATTGTGAATACATGTCATTCCATATAAGCTTATGGGGTCACACAAGTCCCTAACAAAGTTACTTATGTTACCCTGAAAGTTTGTGTATTGCCTTTTTTTCCCATTTTACAATTTATTTATCCAACATAGCCCAGCTGAGCTGCAGTATCTTATGTTCAGTGGGTTTCACCTTTTACCCATTCCTGCAGGTGGGTAGGTAGACTGGAGCACTGGGAGGTTAAGTGACTTGTCCAAGGTCACACAGTGTGTTGGCTCTACTGGGGTTGGAGCTTGTGATCTCCTGGTTGCCAAGCCAGAGATCTAACCACTAAGCTACACACTGCCTCCAGTTGTGCAGTTCCAAAAGATGCAGTCATCCACCTATTTATTTCTACCTATAAACAGATGAGGCACAACGCTAATACTGTAATTAGAAATCATTATATCTGTTTGAACTGAGCAGGACTGCTCATTTTTAAACTTTTAGGACCTCTTGTAACCATAACAGACACTGTTGTGATAGACAGAAAAGGAAGTGCTAAAGAAGAAGGAAACCTTGGTTCTCAAATACAGTAGCAGAAAAGGTCAGAGCCAAAAGGCTGGCCTTCAGGAAATATAAGGGAACACAGCAGGATGAAGATAGGGAGGCATACCAAACTGCCCTAAGGGAAGCAGGGAAGGCAGTAAGGCAGACAAAGTCCCAAACTGAGGAAACACTAGCACAAACAGTAAAAGAAGGTGACAAGACTTTTTATAGATACATTAGTGAAAGGAGAAAGTCCAGAGGGGGTATTGCTAAGCTCAAAGGAGAAAAGGGGGCATGTGAAGAGGAGGACCCTGTAAAAGCATCTATCCTAAATAGATGCTTTTGCTCAATATTTACTGAAGAGAAGGTAGGGCAGGGCCCACAGCTCAGCACTATGGACACGGAGGGAGGGAGGTGAACACTACTCCCTTCACAAAAGAAAGGGTCCTATAAGAACTCGCTAAGCTCATGGTGGACAAGGCAATGGAACCTGATGGCATACATCCCAGTGTACTAAAGGAGCTAAGGGTGGAACTAGCAGAGCCATTAGCAGAACTGTTTAATGAGTCTCTGAGCACAGGAGAGGTCCCAGAAGACTGGGGAAGGGCTCATGTGATCCCACTCCACAAGAGTGGTAGCAGGGAGGAGGCAGGGAACTACAGACCAGTCAGTCTTACCTCAGTAGTGGGCAAGATTATGGAGGCATTTCTTAAGGAAAGCATAGTGCAACACCTGGAATCCATAGGGGCACAGGATCCAAGACAGCATGGGTTTACAAAAGGAAGGTCCTGTCAAACTAATCTCATAGATTTCTTTGACTGGGTAACCAGAGTGGTGGACCAAGGGGGAGCAGTTGATGTCACCTACCTTGACTTCAGCAAAGCTTTCTACACTGTTCCACGTAGAAGATTGATAAACAAGCTGGGTAGGCTTGGGGTGGGTCAGAAGTTGGTCAACTGGAAGGCAAACTGGTTGACGGGCTTAAAACAGAGGGTGGTGGTAAATGGTATGCAGTCAGAAGAGATGCAAGTCACAAGTGGGGTACCTCAGGGATCAGTCCTGGGGCCAGTCCTCTTCAATATCTTCATCAGTGACATTGCAGATGGACTAGAGGGTAAGGCTTGTCTGTTTGCAGATGACACCAAGATCTGCAACAGAGTAGATGATCCAGATGGGGTGGTGGGCAGAATGAGAAGAGATCTGGATAAACTAGCAAAATGGTCGGAAGAGTGGCAACTGGGATTTAATGCAAAGAAGTGCAAGATCATGCACATAGCCACAGGCCACGGACCCCTCGGTTTCTGGAGCCTAAACAGTTTTTCAGAAATCCTCTGTACTGCAAGGGATCCAGCATGCCTTGACCAGGCCACGGACCCCTCAGTTTCTGGAGCCTAAACAGTTTTTCAGAAATCCTCTGTACTGCAAGGGATCCAGCGTGCCTTGACCAGGCCACAGACCCCTCGGTTTCTGGAGCCTAAACAGTTTTTCAGAAATCCTCTGTACTGCAAGGGATCCAGCGTGCCTTGACCAGGCCACGGACCCCTCGGTTTCTGGAGCCTAAACAGTTTTTCAGAAATCCTCTGTACTGCAAGGGATCCAGCGTGCCTTGACCAGGCCACGGACCCCTCGGTTTCTGGAGCCTAAACAGTTTTTCAGAAATCCTCTGTACTGCAAGGGATCCAGCGTGCCTTCACCAGGCCACGGACCCCTCGGTTTCTGGAGCCTAAACAGTTTTTCAGAAATCCTCTGTACTGCAAGAGATCCAGCGTGCCTTGACCAGGCCATGGACCGCTTGGTTTCTGGAGCCTAAACAGTTTTTCAGAAATCCTCTGTACTGCAAGGGATCCAGCGTGTCTTGACCAGGACACGGACCCCTCGGTTTCTGGAGCCTAAACAGTTTTTCAGAAATCCTCTGTACTGTAAGGGATCCAGCGTGTCTTGACCAGGACACGGACCCCTCGGTTTCTGGAGCCTAAACAGTTTTTCAGAAATCCTCTGTACTGCAAGGGATCCAGCGTGCATTGACCAGGCCACGGACCCCTCGGTTTCTGGAGCCTAAACAGTTTTTCAGAAATCTTCTGTACTGCAAGGGATCCAGCGTGCCTTGACCAGGCCACAGCAGTTGACTTTTCCATTAGCAGATTATATCCTCTCACCACTAGAGGGCTATATCTCTATCTCTTTATCTAGTATGTAAGCCATGTGGTCTCTCTCTGCCTTTCTCTCACCTCTCCTCCTCCTCCTTGCCCTGGCCCCCCTCTTCTCTCTCCCTGGTCCTATCCACCCCCCCACCCCACCCCCACCACCCTCTACTCTGGTTTCCACTGCAACTCCAAGGGAACTCTCCACTTCCACTCGAGACTTGTGCTTGGTGCACCGTTTGGATATTCCTGATTACTTAACATGACCACTACTCTCAACAAGTGTGGCCACCTCTCTACACTGTACCACCTTGCAGTCCATATGGGACACCACCTGGAACCTTGCAACTTGTACTCCAGGAAACAACAATCAAAACTATCTCTCAAAGAGCTGCGACTCTGCTCCTTAAAACTCCTGCTCCTCCTCCTTCTCATCTCAGGAAGCGTCCATCCCAATCCTGGCCCTAGAAGTTCAGGCCACACACAAACTCCATGTGCCCTTATCCTTGCAACCATTAATATCTGCAGCCTACTACCAAAGTTGGATGCACTCCAAGCCTTCATATGCCAACACAATCCTGACATCCTTGCAGTGGTGGAAACTTGGCTGACACCTAAAATTCCAGACTCAGCAGTAACAATACAGGGCTACAATGTTCACATACTGGACCCTAATATCCAAAAAAGGCAGTGGTTGCGCAATCTATATCAAAGACTCCCTGTCTTGGCACCCTGTAGCAACTCCATCACTTTTTGCCTCAGCCCAGATTCTGCCAATAAAAATCATCCTAGGTCCCAACCATAATGCTCTGACTATTGTCTCCGTATACATCCCACCCAGGGACCCTAAACATGGATTCAACGATGTCCTAAACTTTATCAACGCACATCCTCCCGAAACTGAACTTATTCTACTAGGGGATTTCAACATAAACTGGTTAGCATCAAGTGCCAGTGCCTATAAAGACTCCATCTCAGCTGCTAACCTCATGCAAATGGTAAACTCCCCTACTAGGATTAACTACAAGACTGGCACCAGTACCCACTTGGATTGGGTCCTCACCACTCACCCCACAAGGATTTCTCGTATGACCATTCTCCCAGACTCACTCAGAGACCACTCCCCAGTCATGTGTGCATGGTCTAACAAATTCCTTAAGCCCCCTCCCAAAATTATCACTAGCAGAGTCCTTCCTCTTGGAAAACTTCCACATCTCAAACAACACCTGCTTCTACAAGACTGGCTACCCATCTATGAAGCAACAGATGTTAACTTGGCTCTTGATCACTTCATCTCAATTTTCAACAAAGCCTGCAACCTCTTTGCCCCTGCTAAAAGGCGCAAAACAAAATCTCTCTCTAACCCATGGGTCACCGTGGCTCTTCTCTCACAGCTGAAACTAAGGGATCACCTCTGGGCAGTTGCCAGGGCCACTGGCAAACAACTGGACATCAAAATTACAAACAAGCACGAAATGCCTGCACAAAAGCCATATGGCTAATGAAATCCACCTATTACAAAGATGCTCTCACCAATACATGGGAAATGGTTGTCTTTCTGGGACAATATCAAGGATGTCACAGGGAAGCAGCCAAAAACCTCTCCAGCCATGTTAATGGTTGATGGATCCTCAACCCTTGACCCCAAGGTGATCGCAAACATCTTTAACACGGCTTTTTCAGACCTTAGTGCTGTTCTACCCCATGACTTTTTCGAAAACAGGGCCTACTCCCCAAATACCTCAGCCCCTCAGTCTAACCATCCCCTCTTCTACTTCAGGAAGGTAAGACTGAATGAAGCTCGCCGCTATATTACTGCAGCTATCTCTAAATCTAGATCTAGTAGCGACACCCTGGACCTTAAGCTTCTTTTGCTCACCCTCAATGAGGTAATTCATCCATTAACAAAAATCCTAAACCTCTCTCTCAGCTGTGGAAAATTCCAGGACCTATGGAAAACAGCCACTGTGACATCCATCCATAAAAGTGGGGACAAGACGATTCACTCAAATTATCGCCCTATCTCCATACTGCCCCAACTCTCTAAGGCACTTGAGCGCATCGTGGCTGATCAACTTAACGACCACTTGGATAAAGACAATATACCTTGTCCACAACAACACGGCTTCCGGAAAGGTCACAGCACCACCACAGCCCTTCTTGAGTTCACTGGAGCTTTGCACAAATCCCTTGACAATGGCCTTCTCACAGGGGCTGTTTTCGTCGACCTCTCCAAGGCCTTCGATACAGTACACCATGGATTATTAATACACCAACTACTGAATGCCGGGCTATCACTTGACTCTTCTCTCTGGTTTAAAAGCTACGTAGAAAACTGGTCACAGAGAGTAAAAATTACGGATGCTGTTTCTAACACTCTGCCTGTTCGCTCGGGTGTCCCACAGGGATCCATACTGGGACCCCTCCTTTTTAGCCTTTTCTTAAACTCCCTCCCTTACCACTGCTCTGAACAGATCATACTATATGCCGATGATGCTGTTGTATTTTCCACTCACAAAGATCCTGCAACTCTTCAACACAACCTTCAACTTGGTTTCAGTTCTGTAGAGACATGGTTTCTTAATCATAAACTGGTCCTCAATGACAAGAAAACCAAATCTATGCTCTTCTGCAGCTCTCTCATAACCCACACAAGCTACACCACTTGGCTATCTCCACCACCCAGGGAACACTCTAGATCAGGTGGGGTCCTTCAAATACTTAGGGATACAGCTTGACCTAATCTCTCCTATGGACTTCATGTAGATAGATTAGCTAGAGCTGCTAACACGGCTTGATCTCCTCTACAAACACAGACCACCTCACGCCAGAAGCTTTGAAGGTTGCAGTCCTGAGCTCTGTGATCTCTGTAATAGACTATGGTCTCATCATTTATGGCTCGGCCACAACCACAACCCTTAGATGCCTCTCAACTACCTTAAATAAAGCATGTCGGCTCATCACTGGTGCTCACCGTCTCACCCACACATGTGACCTATACACTCAGACCGGCTGGCTCCAACTATCAAACCGCATAAAGTTTCTCACCTGCTCCATGGTGAAAAAAATCTACCTTGGCCTTGCACCTTCTGGGGTCTCAACTCTGTTACAACACTGAATTAACAAATGGCACCTTAGGAGATCCACGCTACAGCTACTGAAATTCCCCCACTGTCACACTTCACAGGGACAACGCTCTTTTGCTTATCGAGCGCCACTCTGGTTCAATGGCCTCAGCCCAACCATCTCCTCTGCCCCAACTATTGGTATGTTTAAAACTAGGCTCCGGGACTATCTCACTACCAACAGCTCCTGTGACTGCCCAACTTAACCTTGTTTCTCCACTTCCCTTTCTGCTCTAGTTATCCCCCCCCACTGGATTCTACCCTCACATCTTGGTATACCCAATACTGCACTTTTCATCCTCTTGCCACCCTTCCTACATTCCTTCTCCCCCCCTACCCTCTTCCCTCTCCCTATGACTCTGGCACTTCTTATCTGTTGTCTATTTTCTCTGACAAATGCCGCTGACTGCCTTGTTACAATGCTACCCATGAACTGTATTAATCTGTACTCTGTTTGCAATGTCTACATTGTTGTAATGCCTGTCTTGATGTTCCCCATAATTTTATTTCTCTGACATGGAACCTTTGTAAAAGAGCCATGGCTCGAAGGTATTTGTAATCCTAGACTTGATAAATAAATAAATAAATAAATAAAACATAGGAAAGAGAAACCCTGAAGCCACCTATAGGATGGGAGGGGAGTTGCTGGCACTCACAAAGGAAGAAAGAGACTTGGGCATCATCATTACCGATGACCTGAAATCATCCAAGCAGACCTCTAAAGCAGTAGGTAAGGCTAGGGGGTTGCTAGGGTGTATTAGTAGGGGTATCACAAGTCAGAAGAGGGAGGTAATAATCCCTCTTTACAAGACACTGGTTAGGCCCCATCTGGAGTACTGCGTGCAGTACTGGAGGTCACAGCTTCACAAGGACATTAACCAAACTGAGGCAGTCCAGAGAAGGGCAACCAAAATGGTGCAGGGACTGCATCAGAAGACATATGAGAACAGATTAACGGAGTTCAATATGTATACCCTAGAGCAAAGGAGGGAGAGAGGTGATATGATCGAAGCATTCAAACACCTTAAGGGCATTAACAAGGTGAAAGACTCTAACATGTTTCAATAAAAGAAAAAGAGCAGGACAAGAGGACACAACATGAGATTAGAGGGAGGCTGATTAAGGGGTAATGTGAGGAAGTTCTTTTTCACAGAAAGAGTGGTGAATGCATGGAACGGCCTACCTCAGGAAGTGGTGGCTATGAATGCAGTGCAGGGCTTCAAACAGGCATGGGATAGGTGTAAGGGAGCAATACAGATGAGTATGAATAGATAGGCCACTGACGGCAAAGGACGATGGCACATTTATAAGGTAGAAAAAGAAATGGGCAGACTGGATGGGCCTTGCGGTCCTTATCTGTCATCAAGTTCTATGTATATTCATAAATGTAAAAGATACTGAGGTGTTAATTCCTTGTTTCTCTTCCCTTTTTAAGAGCAGATTTCTGCTTCAGTATTTTTATAATGTACATCTGTAACATAGAAACATGGGAGCTGACAGCAAAAGAAGGCCCCTTGACCTATCATGTCTGCCCAGTCTTGCATATTATTTTTTAGTTTAAATACTTTACTAGAGAATACATCTTTTAATTTTCAGTTACGTTTATCAGGATTTTTAATGCAGTTTTATCAATGTTCTCACAGAAATTGTGTGACGATTTTAATAAGGATTTTCTAAGGCCTTCCTGTGGCTCATAAAAAGTGTATCATGCTTTCCTGCAGGCAGCTTAAGTTGGAAGTGGACTCGGATGTGTGCAGTAAGGCAGCTGGGGCTGGGCACTGCATCCCAGCCTAGACTGGGTTGTCACTGCAGTATCCCCTTGTGGTGTGCCAGGGAGCTAGCTTCCTTAGAAGGGATAGGCATTCAGCCCCTGTTTCATGTATGCAAAGCCGACAGAATGGTGTGGGTGGCGGCATTTGGAGATGGTGTGGTAGGGTTAGACACTTGGAAGTGGAGTGGTACGGTTAGAGGGTAAGAAGCAGAATGTACACATTGCATACAATAAATGAGGACAAAAGGGGAGAAGACCCTTCCTTACACTGTCTAGAGTACTTTGGTAGTGGGATGCACGTGTTTGGGGGGATGAACAGCCTAATAAAACAATCATTTGTCAATGCTGAACATGTTTGCTTGCATGCTGTTACAAGTTAGAATAAGAGTATTTTGAGGCTGTAGGCAGACCTCTCTTGACCCCAGCAGCCATTGTCCCCGTGGACGTTGGGTTCCACCAGGCTAAGGTTGCAGTGCTAAAAGAATGGTGACCAGAATAAAGAACATGTTTATAAGTTCACCATTTCTTCATAACTTTGTTGTTTTTGACATTTTGACCCCAGATTTTCAACATAGTCTTTTTATGACCCAATGTTATGATCAAGACAGGTAGAATTTCTAAAATCCCGTCTGAAAAGTGAATTTGCAGTGCAACTGCAAAAACATGTTTTGGAGTGGATTTGAAAAATGCACCTTAACAATTTGGGCCAAAATCTGCAAAAATCACAAAGTTATGAGTAAATATTGAAATCAAATTAATGTTTTTTCATAACTTAGTTTTTGTGGCATTTTTACCTCAAATTTCCAACATAGCCTTTTTAAACTTTATTGTATTGCATTTTATAGTGCTACACACAACAATATAAACTGCAGTGCAAGACTAGGTCATTAAAATGAGTTAAATAATTTCATAATAATCAATGTAAGTAGCTAGAAACACAGGTACTAGTGATACCGCATGGTAGGCTTACTAACAATAGAAAACTCAGGTTGTCAAACACAGTTGAGCTTAATTTGCAGCCAACGCACCGACACTTTATCAACTCTACAACTGTAGTTAAGTGTTTACCAAACATAATATTTCTAATAACAACCCTGTATAAGATAAACATCAACTTAGGTTCCTTTCTGAATTCCTGGGTGCAGTTACAAACTTTGAAAAAGGTACCTCTTATATTCAACATAGCCTTTTTATGACCCCACCTTGTGATCAAGACAGGTAACATTTTTTAAACCACGTGTGAAATATAACTTTGCAGAGCAACTACCAAAACACGTTTGGGGGATTTAAAAAATTTTACCAACCTAGTTCATGAACTGAGGTAAAAAAAATGACATGGAAAATATGGGGCAAAAATATTAAAAAACGAGATTTTATGAGTAAAAGTTGAAAATGCATTGAAAAGCTCTTAGCCAAACTTACCTTGTTTTCAGTCAGGATTTGCATGGGAAACAGCAAAGATATTAGAAAGGTAGTGCTGGACCCACTGGCTAGGTAAGTGAGGAGTGGTGGAGGGTGTGGGATGGTGGGTGCTGAAAGGGTGGTCGGGATGGAGTGTGGTGGGCCGGGGTATGGGATGGCTCAGGACTTGTTGAGGGATTTTGTTTCTTTACAGGTTTAAAAAGAAAAGTCTATGGGGACAGTTTCCTTTATTTCTGGTACAGACACTGGGGACTGGACACCCCTGTGTCAGGTTGTTGTTTGGCGGCAGCAGAGGTGGATGTCCTGGTGTTGCACCCCTCTTTGGGGGTGCGGCACAAAATGGATTGGATGGCAGGGGAGATGGGAGGGGGAACACTGCTTGGTGCACTGGGATGGGCAACCTGCTATAGCATCCTAAGATGGGAGGGGCCGCTGTTGTTTGGCAGCACCAGGGATGGGCACCTCAGTGCCGCATCCTAAGATGGGAGTGGCTGCTGTTGTTTGGCAGCAACAGGGATGGGCACCACAGTGCCGCGTCCTAAGATGGGAGGGGCTGCTGTTGTTTGGCAGCAACAGGGATGGGCACCTCAGTGCCGCATCCTAAGATGGGAGGGGCTGCTGTTGTTTGGCAGCACCAGGGATGGGCTCCACAGTGCCGCATCCCAGATGAGAGGGGGAAAACAGAAGTGCAGCAACCACTGCAAGCAGCTCCCTCTTGAGAGAAACAGAGGCAGCTGGCAGACACAGTCTAGTTGCATGTTGCAAGATGCACACTGCTTTTTTTTTATCAGTTCTCATACACTGTCCTCCAACTCTCATGTACTCTCCTCCTCCTTGTAGCCAGTACCAAGTTAGCAAAGGTTACAGACAGCTGCAAGCAGCAAATAGTGAGGTAGACACTCATTGACAGCCAAAAAAAGGTGTCTCCAAGTTCCCCAGTGCATTTTGGTGGGATAGCTGGGGAAACACTTCCTGATTGTAATTGCAATAGGAACTGATCTGCCCTAAAAGATAATTTGTTTCCATTAAATTTCCTAATTACTTTTCACGGTTCCTTTTTACCATATCATTACTCCCTGACAGACTGTGGCTGGGGCACCGCAGCTTCAGCTTTCCTCTGGCTGGGTGGGCCAGCAAGTGGATCACAACCAATGCCGATGCCACTGTATGACTGCCTAGCAAGAGGTTCACAGCTAGTGCCCTTCATCCATGATGCGGCCTGACCCAGGGTAAGGTTCCCTGGCTCTAACATGAACCTCAGTCTATGAGCTCATACTGTACCACTAGATTGGCTAGCTAATTATATTTCACTTGAGCAAGTGTAACTTCTTACACATAATTTTTTTGTGACTAGCTACCTTTGAAAATTAACTACCCTTTGCACTGGGAGCCAGTAGAGTATTTGGATGGTATTAAGGAGCTCGTGAGTTTTATGGCCAGTCTGTTTTTTCTGTTGCTCTATTGTTTCAATTTCCAATGCCTCATTATGATCAATACCATACTAAAAATGTAGTACGTATAAAAATATTTCACATTAAAGCCACAAAATGGCTATAGCACCCCAACACCAGAATGGTGAATCCCACACAAATATTGAGTCTGTTATCAAAAAAGAAAACAGAAGCAGTGGAATGGATAGGTAATCTCTGCAGCATCAAAGGTTTCCTTTTTAGTTTCTGAAGTTCCTCTCTTTCTCACTTCCCCAACCCCCATGCATAAAAAACAGCGTGTGTTGACAGACCTAGGGTGCATTTCTAGGCAGGTCTTACTCTGTGCTCACTGTTGAGCAACATATAAAGCTGTGCTGCAGAACAGCAGTTCAGAAACTGGAATAAAGACGGAGGTCCTTCTTAGAAAATCACACCTTTCATCCTCTGACTCTTCCATTTGGCCACAGCAAACTACATTTGGATACTTTTGTTGAAGTACTTGGTGGATTTAAGTTACAAACAGATCTTTGCTTTCCTGGTGAGTTATGTTTTTTTTTTTCTTTCCGTATGCGCATTCCTTTTTAATCCTGAAAATGAGCAAAAAAAAAAAATTAATTTGTCTGACAGAGCAATATAGAAAATGATTAGAATTTACCTTTAATGAAATACGTAATTAATTTTTGTTACAAAAAATACCAAAGTCAGTCTGAGGACGTGCTCTATTATTTTTTTTTTTTATTTATTACAAGTCTTGACGTACAGTGCCGATTTAAAAAGTGCAGCAATAATAGCCTTATTTATGATGTTTGTAATCATGGAGATTTATTTACCAAACCTCTGCATCATTGTTAAGTTACAGTTTAACACAAAAAGAACTGTAGCTGGGAGATGACAAACCAGGACCATTCAGACTTGTAGTGACAACAGAGGTATGCAATGTGCCCAGCCTACAGCACTTGATAGATACTGTATTATAGAACTCATCTGTGGAGTCAGGATGAGATATGATTACATATCTGTAGGGTAGCGGTGAGGTATTATCCATTCAAGACTGAAGATGAGATATTACTACCCATCTGTTGCTGGTGTGGGATACCAGTGTTGCTCAGTGAAGCAGCAGCTATGATAAAATACTGTTTAGTGGGCTAATTGTTCGCTTGGGAGAGGCTTTGCAATGCATGTAAAAAGAGAATATTATTTTTACAGAAAAGAGCATAAAGTAATTGTTTGAAATTAGGTTCACTAACAGTGCTGCAGGAGTTGTTCCATGAAGGGCTATGCTTTTAAATTAATTTCTTTAATTTGTACAGAGATGTTTGCCTACTTACTCCATGCAGCTAACACCCCATTCTGTATACAGTGCCTTTAGGCATTTCAGTTATAGAAACCCAAAGCAAACTGAAGAATGCCTGCTTCCAGGCAACTAAAACTATTTAAAATACCTGCTAAATATTAAAAATATGTGTAATACAAGAACATTTTCCTACTACACATCCTGTATCAAAAATGCTCTGTCAAAGTGCTTGCCATGTTCCCAGGCCAATTTTAAATAAATGTTGTATGATTCCCGAAGGGTGCTCATAAATGTTTTTTTTTTTTTTTGCAGTTGTTAGTAATTATGGTACTAGTACAGTTTGTATGATTGCAATGTGCTACTAATGCTGAAGCCTCCCACCCCCATCCCTAAGGTACTCTAGGATATGGGTGTTTATGTAAGTTATAACATACGACAGGCTGTGTGCTTATACTGCATGTGGACCCTCTCCTCCAGTCACAAGCCAAAGTTACACACATGCTATTCCTTAACAAACTCTCACAAGTCAGTTTATTCTCAATAAAATGAACAGTCATTTTATCATTAATACAATGATGGTAGTTATGTCATCTTTTTTCTTGCATTCTCATTGGTCTATACTCAGAGCAGCAAACACATGAAGCATTATAGTTATATAATGTGACTGTCTCTTTTTTTATTTATTTATTTGTTTT
Source organism: Neoceratodus forsteri (assembly GCA_016271365.2). Classification (NCBI taxonomy): domain Eukaryota; kingdom Metazoa; phylum Chordata; order Ceratodontiformes; family Ceratodontidae; genus Neoceratodus; species Neoceratodus forsteri. Next base: position 638,836,707 of record CM057450.1, on the reverse strand, counting down.
CTGTTTCCCCCCACCGACCGGTGCTGTACCCAACTCATCACACCATTCGCCCAAAGTCTCCCCCCATGGAGCGCTGGCTTACCTCCAGGTGTGGTTGTGGTGGGGGTCCCCTCCCCCCTGCCCCAAGGAATCAAGTCTTCGCCGGGACCAGCAAGTGGCTGATCACTGGGAGGACCCACTATCGGGCCCTTGCATTGGTGTTGCCCTGGATGGTGTATTTTGAATGTACACCCCCCGACAGTGACGTGCCATGCGATGCCACGGCTTATGCCAGCATCCATCGCACTCCCCCATTGGCAGGGCACCGGGGCTGTGATATATCTTGGCCAGCGCCAGAGGTCAGGCCACCCCTGGGCCAAGGAACCCTCCCACCCCCGGAGGAGCTGAGCAGTACGGCGGATGCTAGGACTACCTCCTCCTGGCTGGCCCTCTGGCACCCAGGTCCACTCCCGAATCCGGGTCACCAGTGTTGCCAGTGGAAATCCAATCGCTGTGCCGGCGGGCCAGCTATAATGTGACTGTCTTATTAAGTACTTGACCTTCAGTCTCCTACACTGTTCACTCAACAGTCACCTTATTGCCTCATACAATGACCCATTTAGCACATTATCACTTAATCACATGCCCCGGGGTGGGTTGTCATCTCGTCCCTATGGCAACTTGGTAAATGTGGGTACTATACCATTCCAACATACCCTAGAGTGTGTTAGCAACCTAAAAAATAAAAATCCTAAAAGCTCAGAAGAAAAGACGTATTGGTCTAATGCAGTTATACTGTAATATTCAGTTAATACAGGATTTCTCTTACCCATTTCAAACACAGATACACTGAAGGTGACGGCAGATAACGACCGAGTGGCCCACCTAGTCTGCTCCTTTTCCCTACCTAATGCATTATCACAGACTCTAACTGAATGTGCTTACAAAAGTACACCAGAATGTTTTCCCTCACAGTTAAGTAAATTACAGTCTTTGAAATACAGGTCCCATGAGGTCTGGTATCCAGAATCATCACAAAGGGAACAGACACACAATACAGGTCCTCAAATTTCAGAAATACATTTTTTTCTTGTTTTTCAGATTTACTGACCAACAGTGTATGTCCTAAACATTTTGCCACTTGCTTTCTGCCCTTTTCAAGGGTAGTGGTCCTGTAAACGCAAGCACAAAATGTTTTGGTTTTTATTTTATAATATTTTCTTTGGTCTGGCACTGCAGACAACATTTAAATAGATGAATCACCATAATTTACAATATCAGCCATTCTGAATTTGTAAAGTGGTAAAAAACATTATTTTTTTCATCAGTTATTTCTGCACCTGTGACGCCTCACTAGCTCCCTTCGGGCCTGGAGCTGTAGTCCCATCACCTACCAAGATTTACCCCACCATTGCCCAGGACCACTATATGGTGGGAGGATGCCTCAGTCAGTAATGTGGGGCCAGCAAGATCATCTGGCTGGGTGGTTATCCACCTGTGCTTTTCTCCCTTCAGTTTCTCCTGGGGCTGCATCGTGTGCAATGATGCATGTGTGTAGGAGTTACAGGTGTCTGTGTGTGGTGAGGTGATCACTTAGTAGACCACTTGGCCTCCTCTAGGTGGTAGTAGTGCAGTGAGATGCACTCATCTCCCTCTTCAAAGGAAAAGTGCAGTCCATGAAACCCTAAGTCCTCATCCCCCCCGGCCTACCCCCGAGTAGCCCTTTTCCAATCCCGAACCCAGACTGCCATTGTGGCAGGTGATAGGCAACCAGTGCCTCAGCCCACCATGCCACTGGGCTGGATTAGTAAAAACATTTTTATTAGGCTAACAGAATAAAATAATCCCCTTGTAACTCCAGGCACTCGCTGCATGGTGAGAAAACTCTGACACTGATGACGTTAGCGTGGCTTGCTGACGTGTCACCCCATGCATTCTCCCTTAAAGCTCTAAGTCAGCCTGGCCCAGTGGCATGGAATGTTGAGGTGCCCAGTGCCTCACCTCCTGCAACGCCAGTGACCAGGTTTGGAAATGGACACAGATTGTTTGTGGGCTGGGCAGGGGAGGGAGGATTAAGCATCAGTAGAACTGCTCTCATTCCTCAAGGAGGGGGACTGCTGTAACTTGCTGCTTAACTGCCACCTGAAGGTATCCAGGTGGCAGCACATATGACAATGCACAGAGGGAAGGGACCCACATTCAGGGCACCAGGGACAGATCTGCAGAGCAGGAGCTCATACGTTGCGCACTTTGCACGTTCGTGGGCCCAGGGGCAAACATCGGCGGAAAACCACCCATGGCAGGATGACAACTGACCTCTCACAGGCTCCACACAAAGTAAAGTAAATCTGTAGCATGGCCCTTATCCACTACCCTTGTTACCCAGTCAAAGAATACTGTCAGGCTGGTCTGACAAGATTTTCCTGCCATGAACCAGTGCTGTTTACTATCTTGGAATCCATTGCTCTCCAGGTAGTTTAGGAGGTCCTCTTTGACTAGTGTAACCATCAGCTTACCCACAACAGAAGTAAAATTGACAGGTCTGCAGTTACCTGGTTACTTCTGTGCCCCCTTTATGGAGTGGGACTACGTCTGCTACCTTCCAGTCTTTTGGAACTACACCCATTTAAACGGAGCTATTGAATAAACCCACCAGGGGTTCAGTTAGTTCAGTTGCCAATTCCTTGAGCACCCTCAGATGCATCCTATCTGGCCCCAGGGTCTTATCTATTTCAGGGCTGCTAGCCCTTTCCAAACCCTTTCACTGGCAAATACTTGCCGCCTTCTCTCAGGGATCCCCCTTACAGCTACCATAATATCACCGTCTGGTGGAGGTCCTCTGTCTTCCCTTGTGAATACAGAGCAAAAGTAGACATTAAGAATGAGTGCTTTCTGCCCGTCCATCTCAATTACACTACCTCCCTCTGTTAGCCTAACAATTCCTCCTCCCCTTCTTTCTTTTTTCCCTAATATATCTAAAGAACTGTTTTTCCCCGCCCTTGATCCCTTCCGCAATACGCAGCTCTGTGTCTGCCTTTGATTCTGCGACCGCTCTTTTGATTTCCCTTGTTCTGATTAGGTACTCTCCTCATTCTTCCTTCCCTTGTTTTTCCTTGTACCTGCTGAAGGCCTTCTTTTTGGCTCTCGCTGCTTCCCTGACCTTTCCAGAGAACCGTATTGGTCTCTTGTACCGGTTTCTTTTGATTACTGTTCTTATGCAAGACTTTGTTGCCATAAAAATGGCTCCCCTGTTTGCCCCCCCATCTTCCCTCCCCATCATTAATGCTGTCCACTCTAACTTGTTCCAGGCCAGCTCCCTTATCCAGTTGAAGTCTGCCCTTCTGAAATCTAGGACTTCAGCCTTTGATTTGAGCTTACTTGTCCCAAGGGCCAGGTCAAACTGTATAATGTTATGGTCACTGGACCCTGTATAGTCCATCTGGACTACCATTTTGTATAGGATAGCCATTTCAATAACTGACATCACCATTCAATACTAATTGTTTTCAAGGTATTAAATATTATGGCATACAACAGAACGGATTAGACATTCTTCTTGAACTTAGATCATATAGCACTTTAAATCTTTGAATAATAATTAGGTCCAGTAGCAAAATGTATTTTCAACGTAGTAGAACATACCCCAGATTACTACATATTCAGGAGGCCATTATTTACTCTTCTTTTTAATTATGAGTACATTTACTATTATGTAATTGCATATACTATGTATACTGTGATGTTCTCCAAAGACACCTGAACAAAATAACTGCCTGTAGGCAGTATAGGGTCCACAGCTCCAAGTTCAAAGTGAACCAGTTGTGCTGCTATATAAGGAGAGGCCATCTGGGATTACCAAAGGTGTACCCTACTGTATTAGCCATCCCTCACCTCACTCAATGGACCATCTCTGCACCTCACACAGAGGTAAAGCCAGGTTATTACAGAAGGACCCCTAATTAGGAACCAAAGGGCTGTGCATGAAACTACTTTGTCCCAGATAGAAATAGCAATATCCCAGCCACTGGGCCCTAAATGTGTCCACATATGCCTCCAGATGGAACAGGTCTATTTCAGAGAGGCACTAAAGGGCACCATGCAGTACGTACTGCTCTGTGCCCTTATTAGCCACCTCCATAAATATCATTTCTCTCAGCTGCATCCTGGGCATCATATGAGGGGCCTTGCAAATGGGCCATGTTCCCTCCTGCTAAGTCGGTGTCAGTGGCTCAGTAGGTAGTACACTCGCCTCTGAGGCCAGGAGATCAGAGGGCTGTGGGTTCAGTTCCCATATCTGGCACTTGGGTTAATATCCCAGTACTGACACTGTAGTGCAGCATGAGAGGGGTGCTGCACTTCTGAGGTGCCGTCTTTCGGATGAGACGTTAAACCGAGGTCCCATCTGCCTGGATTGGTGGTAGTTCAGGTGGATGTTAAAGATCCCATGGCACTTATCGAAAAGAGTAGGGGAAATTTTTATTATATAACAAAAACCAAAAAACAAAAAATAAAGAAACATACATAGTCAACATTGTATAGAAAAACAAAACCAAATCCTTATATACAATATCCCTTCACATGTAGAGAAAAAAAAAGAAAAAGGAAACAGTATCTCATCCTACCCATCCAATATTATGCCATAAGGAAGCACCTACTTCATCTCCTAGAGTTCGGAATTCATATGCATAAAGAGTGTCCAATTCTTCCAGTATACGAAAAAAAACATCTTGCAACTGTATTACTTTATTCTGAAGCACTTTCAAACACCTAGCCTGCCAAATATGCCATTTAAGACAGGCTAGTAAAACTATAACTATGCTTTTGTGCCATTTTTTCCATTCCTCTGGAATATGTCCTAATACCAAAAGATCATAAGACATTAAACCAATTAGTGACTCTCCCTACCAGTGTGCCAATGCAGTCCAAAAATTTTGAGTAAGGGAACATTCAAAAAACAAATGTTGCATAGTCTCAAACTGCCCCTGGCATGATTGTTCCTGGCAAACCCTATCACTAAGTTGCTTGTGTTTGGGATTAGCCCTCACATTAAGTTTTTGATGAGCACACAGCCAAATCACATCTTGCATTTTTTTCGGGATTCTAGGATCTATTATGCTTGTCAACAGCGAAGCAGTATTTATACCAGTAGGTACATTAAAAAGGGGGTCCTCAAAATAACAGGAAGATACAACATATGTGTAAAAGGATTTCCGTTCATGGGAAATGAACCAACTGAGCTCCACTTTCCACATCCTAATGTACTTTAATGTATGTTGGACATAAATAGGAAGCTGTTGTTTCTGTGGAATGCCATTTACCCCGTCCCCAAGCAGTTAAAAAGGGACGGCCCTATAGTGACATACACATCCGGCCCATAGCATCATTTTCTAGCAACATAGACCTAATTGAGCTATAGAAAAAATTTCCAAAGAGATAGACAATGGGATGTATCATACCAAGTCCACCCATTTTTCAGGGTCTGTAGGTGTGTGCCCTCTTCACAGGGTTCAAACAACTGCCCCAAAGCAACTGAAAAAAAAATACTCAAAATTTTCATATGCATGCAAAACGGTAATGTAAATATACATGAAATGAACAAAAAAAGAGGAGCAATGTATGATTTTAGAAGAAACACCCATTTCTTACGCGTCATTTTCCAGGATTGCCATTTTTTAACCTTATGGTATGCCTTAACATAAAGCATGTCCCAATTACTTTGTACAGCCTCTTGAAAACCAAAATATATGCCAAGAAGTTTTAATTTATCTTTAACAACTGGAATGATGAAAGTATCTGTACTAGGGGCCGTACCCAAGGACATCAAAGTACTTTTAGTAGTATTAATCCTAATACCAGTACAGGCTTGTAAAGAATCCAAAAGGGTAAGAACATTTTTTCCAGAATCCAAATCAGCTATAGAACATACACAGCCATCCGCATAGGCCAGAACTTTATGAAAAGAATAACCGTCTGAGGAAACAATAGCCAAAATATTAGCATCTGCTTCAATTAAACGTAATAAAGGATCCAAGCCAAAAACAGAGGGTTCAAAGGACATCCCTGACGAACCCCAACCTGATAAGGAACAGGGAAAACCAAATGCCCATTAACCAAAGGTGTAACCTTCGCTGAATTATATAATGTTTGAATCAACTCCAAAAACCGAACAGGAATACCGTAGTGATTCATAACAGCCCATATATAATCATGGCATATGGCATCGAAGGCCTTCTCTTGGTCCAACATCAAAAGATAGCCAGATAGTTTATTAATAAGACTTTGATCTATTAGCTCCCTAAGATACACAAGGTTCTGAGAGATGTTTCTGCCAGGAACAGCACAAGTTTGTGTACAGATTAACAGTTTATTGGCAAGCTTGGAAAGATGTTGAGTTAAAATATTAGCCAGAATTTTATAATCTGATGTTAGTAAACTCAGTGGTCTCCAGTTTTGTAATAATGCGGGATTCCCTTTTTTACATACAAAAAATCATAATGCCATTATACATACTAGATGTGAGTTCTGCCCAAACAGCATGATACACTAAGTGTAACCATGGCGATAGTATATCTACATATATTTTGTAAAACTCGTTGGGTAGTCCATCAGTCCCTGGTTTAGTGTGTGCAGATAAATGACCAATAGCTTGAGCAATTTCGTCTATGGAAATAAGGGACTCAAGAGCTTCAGTTTCTGAGGGTAATGGTGGCGGAATATCAATATGTTGAAAAAAAGGATGAAAGAAATCAGAAATGTTTTTTTAAATGTTTGTAAAACATAAGACTGAACTATAGTCCGCAGTCCTCTAGTGTCTTGTATGCATGACCCATCAGGGGCCTGTAAGGCAGACATATATAATCTAGGCAGTTCCTGCTCAGAAATATCAAGTGGGTTTACCTGTTCTCGGGTACCAGTTGTGACATACTTCTGTTGCTATCTGTACCTTTGTTCCCGAGATTTAAGGAAATCAATCATCTTATTTTTAACAACTAGAAACTGTTGGTGCATAGTACCCGGTGAGGAGCATGCCTGTGATAAAAGTTTTAGATACTGGGCCCTATAACTCAGATAAGTTAAATAAGAATTCCTGGCTTTAGTCTTAGAGACTTGGATAAAAAGTTTCTTCAGATCACATTTAGTGTCTTCCCACCAATCAAGTGGACTATCATACAAAATACCAACTGCTGAACGTATCAAAAAAAGGAACGAATTTGCAAGTGAAGATTGTCATCCTCTAGCAAGGATGTATTCAAACTCCAATAAGCACGTCCCATCAGAAGCTTTTGATATGCGCCAATAGATAATTTGAGAATGAAATGATCAGTAGTCTCTAATGGCAAAGTTGTAACGGTGAAACATCTAAGTCTCTCTGATAAGAACCAGAAATCTATTCTAGATGAAATGGAACCTTTATAAAAGGTATGCACATGTGACAACTGTAATTTGTCATAAGCATCCAGTAAATGATTACACTTTAAGATTTGTAATAACTCATTAGTGTCACAGAATAATTTCTGAGATTTACGACCCCAATCTCTAGCAGTGAGACCACAATTAAAGTCACTGCCCCACAAAACCAGCTTTGAGGTATGCAAATACGGAGAAATGCGATGAAACAAAGCCGACCTGTCAGCTTTTGACTGAGGTGCATAAACATTGATAAGGCGGTATACACAATGGGAAACAATTACATTCATTAGCATAGCCCTACCAGGCAAAATATCCAGGACCTGCAAAACTTGAACTTCTATACTGGAGAACACTATTCCCAAACCATCACAGACATCCTCTCCTAAGGACCAGAAGGAAACACCCCACCACTAATCCTTTTCTGCATCTTTCAAATCTTTCAATGAGCCCAATCTGGTATCCTGTAAGAGGATGATGGAACCAGAATTTTCACTTAAGATGGCAAAAGTAAGATGTCTCCTTGTTTGTGATTTAATACTGTTCACATTAACAGTAAGAAAGGAAATGTCTTTTGCCATAAATAAAGTGGGATAGGGCCAGTGATTAAGGTAATGATTATATCACTTCCTTTTTTCCCTCTTTTTAGGTTTAGGTTTATCTTTAACCTCTGTATCAGGGGAAGGCTCTGGGAGTGAGGAAGCAACCAAGGAGAAATTAGAATCTGCCCCATCATCATCCCCCTCATGGTCAAATAAGGGGGAAAAGGGATTCGAAGCTACAACAGGATAAGGCTCAGTAGAGAAAAAAAGGGCTTCAGATCCAGGCTTCAGAGACTTGGAATCAGTGACTCTCTGAAAGGGGATTTCACACTGCACTCCCGGGGGGGGGGGGCATACTATTAGACTCCTGTCCCTCCACAGGCCCACTAGTCTGGGGCACATCTAGTGGAGAAAGTTCTGTGTCTACCAAGGGAAGAACTACCTACTCAGAGCTAGTAGGGAGAGTTGGGGAAACAGAAAAAATATCAGCACCTACTCCAACAGTAGGAGTAGAAAGAGGGACTGGGGCAGAAGTGTCCATTTGTTCTAGGGCCTGAGCCTGATCTTTTCCTTCCTCAGCAGGGACTGGGGAAGAGGCGGATGGCATGTGAGGGACAGTAGTGGTCAAATCAGACTGAAGAAGTAAATCCTGCATTTTCTACTTCTCCTTTTGAGCATTGGCAACATACACATCCTGCTCAGCACGTAGGGCAGGATCAGACTGATTATGGGAGGCCCAGGAGCAAGAGCCAAAAGTATGCCTCTGCTCATCACAGAGGTTACATTTCATCGGTCATCTGCAGTGAGCCCCTATATGGTCTAAATCTCCGCAAAGCCCACACTTCTGTTGGTCACACACATTACTCAAATGTCCCAATGCCCCACATTTATAACAAGCCCTTGGTTGAACTGGATAAAAAAGAACACCCCTATCCCGTCCCAAAAAGAAAGAAACAGTTAGGCAAGTGTTTGGTCTCTAAATGCAGATTTATCAAATAACGCCAACCCCCTGTCCATAGATGTTCATCAACAAGAATTGGCTCAGGAGGGCTTTTAACAGTACAGTGTTGTTGTAACCAATAGGTTATATCAGCAATGTTGACTCCTTCGTTGCGAAATAATACTGTAATTTTTTTTGAAACAGGCTCGGTTAAGGGGATGGCCAAAAAAGGCTTCCATAAAGGAGTGTTTTTTAAAGCCTGATATTGTTTCCAAAAATGGTCCAACCCAGCAGGATGCTTGAAACTTATATCAAATATAGAATCCCCAGGCATGTGGATTAATGCATATATCTCATATGCATAAAACTTCATACTTTTTTTTCAGCAGTTCCTGCCCTACAAAAAGTCTATTAGGAATGTCATCCACTGATCCCCTAAACTTTAACCTTACTGCATTTTGTCTGGCAGCAGGCTCGTTTAATAATCCAAACGTAGCAGGAAACAGCTTTTCATTCACTTTAGCATGCCATATGGATGTAGTAGTGCTCTGTTTGGGTTCAGTCAGTGAAGGGACTGCAGTACTGGGCTGCTGATGTTCATGACCTTCATTCAAGGCTTCAATGGGGGGGGGGTCAGTGGGAGGTGGGAGATGGCAGGCCTTCTCCTTCCAGCCATCTAATATCATTCATTAAATCATGACTAGGAGTAGGTGAGACAAGATCAGACCCCTTAGCAGGCAACTGACCTGGCGTTATTAGTGAGGCTGTAACTGGGGAAGAAGGAGCTTGGTCCCCTCCTTTAGGGAAATTAGCATACCAAGTTTTTCCATCGAGGGATTTTACCCACCCTGCAGCTTCTAAGGCTGCAGCTACCCAAGCAACAGGGGCTTTAGCTTCCCCATCCAATGGATGCACAGATTCTGAGGAAAAGGAAGCATTCACAGGTAAAGAAGGGGATTTATGCCCCTTAGCAGTTTGACTTACTGCATCGCCATGTTGATTTAGATTTTCCTTTGGGGAGAGGCCTATGGAAAAAAGCTCCACATTCAGACCTTTAAGGGATGTAGTCGAAACAGAGGCAGATTCAAACCCCACAGAACCAGCAGTCGGACGCAACTTTTCAGCAGTAGATAAGGCAGTGGACTCACCCATTCCGGCCCAAACTTCACAGGAGGAGCATGAGGGTTGTACAGGGGGTAGCTCTGAGAGCTCCATAGTCAGCATTTCAGCAACAAGGTCTGGTGCAGCAGCAATATGTGGTTCTTCCTGTTCCGGGGTGCAAGGGACATCCTCTCGGCACTGTTGCAATTCCTGCAACAAAAGGTTCCGTTGACGATCAAGCTCAGTGAGCCATAATTGAAGTCCGACCGCATCGCGGATGGGCAATGCTGCTCCTGCCTCCAAAGGGACATTGCAGGAGCGATCCACATCAAGTATCTGTGAAGATTCAGTAGAAACCGTCAGGTCCAAAAACCGGGTCCGATTCCATCTCGATCACGCCATCCATCGGGAGCTGAGGAGCTGCTCGTCTCCTCAGCCTCCCGCACGACTGTTCACACCAGCAAACTCCCACACACTGAGGAGAATCCACAAGGATGCAGCGCCCTCTGTCACACAGAGTAGGGGAATTTCCCCAGTGTCCTGGCCAAATTTCCCTCATTCACTAAAAAAATACCACCAACAGCTTAATCTGGTTCAAGGTCAGTTGGCATTCATCTGTATCCCCCTCCCCCGGCTTGTGCCTGAAAATAGGCAGGATTTGTCTAGTGCACTTACCCGGTCAACAAAAAACTAAATAGATAAATAAAAAAAGTTATTTTGTTCCACACCACTACCTTATTCGCAATAATGGGCTTACACAGCAACTCCTTATCTGTACCTCAGTATGTGCACACAGATATCCACATCTTGAGATGCATAAATGGCCATGCTAAGGACTTTCCCAAAAGTCTTCCTCAAGCCTACTGCACAAGGTCACTTGTATGAAACCCTACCATGCTTGACCATAATTGCAATAGTTGACCAGGACCAACCTCTGTCTGTATTTGCTTAAAAAGGAAAAATAAGTATAAGGTAATGGCCAATATAGAAGACACTTATTATTCTTTAAGGTCACTTCCCACTGCTACCTATTTCTCTAATTAATTGCATCACAAAATTATAAGATATCACTGTAACATAGGGCCACCAATAACATTCATAATATCTGCTCTATCGGGTGGAATAGTGCTGTGCCATTTTGCTGCTCTGTACCCTCCTTTCCACTATCAGAAGCACCATGTCGAAGGTGAGTGGTCCTGATACCCTAAGGATGTAAATGAGACCACTTAAAACCACAAGAGTGGGTTCAGCATCTGCATTAATATACTATTGATTGAGACTGATCAATAATATATTAGAATAAAAAAAAAAAAAAAACAGCCCCGAAAGTGCCTGTTTCCAGGGCTGGTAGCCATAAATCACTCTTCACAGAATAAGAATGTGTCACGCAGAGGTAAGGTGCATCCCCTTGACCTATAATAAAAGGAATGAAGAAATGCATTGTAAAATGTCTTGAGTCTTTCTCTTAGTGACAGCTGAGCTCTTCGGGTGTGGGTAAGTGATCTGTGAATGTGGGAGTCCTGTAATATGGCAGCAGGGAACTATACATTAAAGGGATACTGTCAACCATTTTTGCCTCATATTATTTCTAGTTCAAAACCCAAATTTTATGATTGTTTACCATCTTTAAAATTCATTGATGTTTTGCTGGTTCTTTTATCTGCTTCCTTTATTAGTAGAACCGAAAATGCATGCTAATGGTATAGTTCAATGTGTGATACATAGCTCAGTGCTTGTGATACATAAGAGCTGAATAAGGTATGGTTAGTGCTTAGATACGTTTGAACTGGATGGTACATAAGTCAGTGTTTGTAGTACATAAGAACTGAGTACTGTGGTTGGTGCTTAGATATGTTAAGCTGGAATGGTACCTAGGTCAGTGCTTGTAGTATGTGGGAACTAGTGAGATACGGTTGGTGGTTAGATACGTTTGAGCTGGATGAGATATAGTTGATATTAGAACTTAATCTTTTGGCCTTTCTCTATATCCCACTTTTGGCGGCATGCTAGATAAATGTAGGATTGAAGGCCCAGCACAAGGTGAGATATGAGTGCCGGAGAAGGAGGAAGGGGCAGGGGAGGATGGAGGTGAATCCGACTCGCTCTAAGCAGAGGTAGCAGAAGCTGGACAGTTAGGTAGAGGATGGGGGAGGAGCTATGTCCCCCCCCCATTGAACTACAGGCCCAGCCTTCCAATTCAGTGTGTGATACATAGGTCAGTGCTTGTGATATGTAAGAGCTGAATAAGGTATGGTTAGTGCTTAGATATGTTTGAACTGGATGGTACATAGGTCAGTGTTTGTAGTACGTAGGAACTGAGTACTGTGGTTGGTGCTTAGATACGTTAAGCTAGAATGGTACGTAGGTCAGTGCTTGTAGTATGCAGGAACTGGAAGAGATATGGTTGATGCTTAGATACGTTTGAGCTGGATGAGATATGGTTGGTATAAGAAACTTGATCTTTGGCCTTTCTTTATATCTCCCCTTTGGCGGGATGCTAAGTAAGTGTAGGATCAAAAGCCCAAAAAGAAATGTAATAACTAATGTGATTACCTCCTCCAACTCCGGAGAGTGTGGCCAGTAGCACACAGGAGAGGATAAACCCCCTTAGGGGGAAACCTCAGAGGACCCATGGCTACTGACCTGCTCTTCCTCTGGGCATACTAAAAAGAGAGTAGTCCTAAAGTAGACAATATTGACAAGTTGTCTTCTAACTAGATCCAGAGTGTTAGTTGAAGAGGCATATCCTGAGATTGATCTCAAGCAAGCAATCCTGGAAGATGAGGTACTGGCGAATGAGATTCCACCATGGAGAGATATTAGTTTAAGAGGTTAGTGAATCCAAGTCTGTAGTATCTATAGGTGTAGAAGGTGAGGAGTTGTGCATATTCAGGCAGCTCAGATAGCGGCTGTTCAGGAAATCATCCTGGAAGGGTGAGAATGTAGAACTAGTCGATGGTCAATCCTGGAGTGCGATGAAGAAAGAAGTCTGTTTTAGAAGATGTACTAGATTACTGTGAGCAAGCAGTGAGGCCCTCCTTTGTGGGGCAGAGTAGGAGAGAATGGCAGATTCTACATAATCCAAAAGGCATGAATCTAGTAGAGAAGGCACCAGGCCCCCTTGTGGGGCGAAGCTAGAATGCAGCATGCAGGCATCCAGGCTACCTTGCGGGGCAAAACAGATAGAAACCTCCAGGCCCCCTTGTGGGGTGAAGCAGGAATGTGTAGAGCAAGCACAATGGCCCTGTTTTAGGGTGAAGTAGGAGTGTGTTGAGCACGAAGCTAGGCCCTTTGCAGTCCTCCATGCTTGAATTCCAGTACAGACTGTAAGACCCCCACATGGGTCGGCCAAGAGGGGATGGAAATGCGGATGAGCAAGCAGCCAGGTCTTATGCGGGCGAAGTCAGAGACATGGTGGGACCCCACATGGTCCACCAGTGCATGGTTTACAGAATGAGTGAGACCCCATATTGTTTGGCCAAGGTGAGTGGACAGTGTTGAGCAAGCACTAGGCCCCCTGGTGGGTCGAAGGAGCAATTAGAAAATATATCCCAGGATAATGCTGAGACCATAGACAAGAATGGTGGCCATCTTGGCGGAGACCCAGATGATGACAGATGTCCTTCAACGCTGTCAAAAGGGAAGCAGAGGTAGGATCAGCAAATGTTTTCTTTGATGGTGAACAGAGCTAGGTACAGTCTGACGAGAAGGTAAGACAGCTGTTTACGCATAGATAAAGTATAAAGGCAGATGAGCTAGATTTACTTGTTAGAATTCCAAATCCTGTTGTCTACATCGATGAGGAGCGGGAAGTCCATGCTGAAGATAAAATTCCAGCAGATGGAGAGATCCAGCTAGGAGTGATGTAGGACAAGGGATGATGGTTAATCCGTGATCGAAGGAGCTGAGTGAAACTGTAGTAAGGTGTTCAAGGACAGTCAGCATGACTGAAGACGAGTGCCAATGGGACAATGTTTGAGGATGTAGAATCTTAGAGGATGAAATAGTTGGTGGATGCCAGCAGGAAACAGTGATGAGGCAGGAGTCTGTGCAAATGGGATGCTTGCCTAAAGCTGGAATTCCAGTACTATAGTAGGTTACGATAGAGTACTTTATCAGAAGGGAGAATTGTCCTAAGATGTCCAAGGATTGAGGAATACTCTACAGATATGTAAGGTGCAGATACTAGGTTGTAACCGGTCCAATGGAATGGATTGCAGTAGAAAAAGTAGTAAATGATGAAGTTGGGTAGGCCCGGACTGGCAAGCTGGAGCATAGATTCCTTGAGGTCCAGAGTAAGCAGTGTGCGAATGTTTGAGCGATCTAGTAGGTATCAGGTGGTCAGCTGAAGGAAGGTGAGACCCCCGTGTGAGTCTGCTTTTGTGAAGATGGAAAGCTGTTTGAGCAAGGAGAATGCCTTGAGGCTTGACGGATTCAGGATGGTGAGACCCCATGTGGGTTCGCCATCACCATGATTTGATATGCTCTGAAGTAACGGGGTGAACCTCCATGAACGTCTGCCTTTAGTGATTTGAGTATGTTTAAACTAAGAAGAAGGACCCCCTTGTGGGGCATGTATGTTTAGGGATGGTGGGACCCCATGTGATCCGCCATTGCCATAGTATTGTGCTTTCTGAGTAAAGAATGGCGGGACCCCCCGCAGTACACCACAGCAGTAGTAGTGCATGATCCGATATGAGGAGGAAGGTCCCAAGTGAGTCCACATGTAATATTGAATTATGAGTGATGAGGAGATGCCCACTTGTGGGCACGAAGTTTGAGATGATCGGACCCCTACCGGTCCGCCGTCGCAATAGTGAGTGTGGACAAAATGTGAGCTTTCCGAGGTCCCACGGAGGCCGAGGCTGAACTAGAGATTCCATGCTGCAGGATTGGATGAGTTGGTGAAACATGAAGAGGCCATCGATATAATCTGGTTGAAGCTTAAACCCTCGCGAGGTGTAGCTAGGAAGGTGTAGATGGTGACCTGTAATGATGTCATGGCAGCTGGATTGTATGATTCGAAGGCTGTCTATGTCTAGGGGATATGAAGGTTCCAGTCATTACACCAGAGGGACCCGTCAGAGGTCCAACAGAGGAAAGCATGTAAGGTGATAGAGTAGCAAGCTAGCCCCCATGTGGGTGAGCTGGAGCAGCAGGACCTCCATGTAGGTCTGCCTGGAGAGGAGTAGAAGTGGAGAAGTTGAGCTAAGCCTCCACGTAGGCAAACAGAACTGGCTGGACCTCCATGTAGGTCAGCCTGAGGAAGGTGTAGAGCATGTCGAGTCAAGCTAGGCCTCCACGTAGGCTAGCTGGACTGGCAGGACCTCCATGTAGGGCTGTCTGGATGACAAGAGGTAGGTTGGCAGTATAGCGACCTCATTGAGGCCTGTTGTAGAAGGGATGTGGCCGAACAGCTCCTGAGAAGTAGCAGTCAATGTGACAACTGGGGAAACAAAGGAAGGGGCACTGATCCTGGAACATCATGGGAAGATTCTTGCAACAAGCAGAATGGCATCCTGGGCTCTCCAGTCTATAGTAAGGCTGCGACAAGCATGGATACGCAGGAATGATGGGTACTGTGGCTCCAAGGGCTGGTACAAAATAAATGTGCGAAATGTCCTGTGGTGGCAGTACAATGCATACCAACCCACTACACAGATTTCATAACAATTGAGCAAGTCAGCATATATGACCGTTGAAAGAACTAGTGCATGTTAGAAAAGAAGCAAATGAGGTATTCCACAGAACGATGTTCGTAGTACTACTTAGCCCTATTGCAACACCATGAACTGATCCTTAGGTGACAGCAGCTGAATGTAAAGTGAATCAGGAAGGTAAGGAACTCCCCTCGAGTATGCGGTGGACGGCCAGCAAATGAGAGATCCATGCCTGCACTGTAGATTGATTGAAGAGTAATGTTGCAGAGGAGAGCGGAATCAAAATGCTGAGGCAGTTCCCAAGCAGTGCACAGCCGCTGCAGCAGGCATGTCAGTGTCGAAGAAGGAAGCAATCCGGGGTTCTCCACCCCGTTGAGCAACGGGGGAAGGGTGGGGAAGCACAGCATGTGTAGCGGCGTTCTGGCTACAACTGTGAGCGCTGAAGCTGGAATGTTCCCTGACCTAGGGAGCAGAGGACCGGGCCATGGCAGAGGGCAGTAGAGTGCTTGTAGGCTGTGAGGACGTGGCGTGAGGAGCGCAGTAGCTAATTTAGAAACTGACAGTAGTGAGAGTGTGCTGTAGTGAGGAACAGGCTGGGCAGCTGGACCCATGAAGCGACACTGTGGTCAGGCTCAGCGTTACCAATGACCGGAGGCTGGCGAGGAGGAAGGAGAACCCCAAAAAGAAAACAGAACAACAGAGGACAAGGTACGAACGAGTAGGGGTGGGGCTGGAAAAAAGCAAGGGCAAAGAGATGGGGAGAAAGCGAACAAGGAAAGGGGGGGATGACAGGAGACGAAGGACAAAGGAAGGGATGGGGGGGACACCAGAGGCACAAGGGGAGAGAAGAAGAGCCAGCCCCACAGTCACGCAGCACTGGTGAGTCTGACTCGCTCTAAGCATAGGGAGCGGAAGCTGGACAGTTAAGTAGAGGATGGAGATGGAGCTATGTCCCCCCAATTGAACTACAGGCCCAGCCTTCCAATTATATACAACCTTGTTTTGCTTCAGATCCTTGATCTACTCTTATTGCATACTTTCTGAACATTGTAAACACCCTCCCAACAGTGAAGCCACTCATGATGTAATAGTCTCCTCTTCTCCCACTGCATCCTGAGTGACTAGAATGTGTTGGGTGTTCCCAGTCCAGGAAAGGTGCAGCGGGAGTTGATCAAGGACTGTAAAGAAACATGTTTTTGTGCGTTAATACCAGTATGGTGAACAGTCTGTTTTTCACTTTTGAAAAGAAAAAAGGGGGGGTGCTGGTGAGCCCGTGCAATATGACTGCTTTTGAATAGAGCTCTCTACAAAGTCTGCATTGGGGAACTAAAATAAGTTGCTTTTGGGTCAGACAGGATGGCACTTTGTATAAATTCCATAATTGGAATTTCTGAGGAACAATATGGGAAATCCCAGGAAGGACTGGAGTCTTCATGAAGGAGCAAAATCCAAAAATGCTCCCAATCCTGCTGCCACGCGGTCTACTCCTCTCCAACAGGCTGCAGGCACAGAGAAAGAAGGAGAGGAAACTTTGCAATCTCTGTGCCTTAAAATCAATAGGCTAATCTCCTCAGTCACTGGGCTGGCAGACAAAACAGACAACATCGGAAATAGAGTTACAAGTCTGGAAACCAATATGGATACCATTATGGCGGAATCTGCAGAAGCTAAGAAAAGATCGGATGCTGCTATGGGCGCCATTACTAACATGCTGAAGGAGAATGGACATTTAAGAATGCGGCTGGAAACTTTGGAAAATAATACTAGGGCACCGAATATTCATTTTCTGGGTCTTCCGGAGGGCTGTGAGGGTGACCATTTGGTTCTATTCCTTCATGATTGGCTTGGTCAACAGTTTGGAGAGGAAGCTACTCCATGTATCAAGGGTATACAAAAGGCTTACAGAATTGCAGCCAGGGGTAGGCCTGATAACCCGAAAGCTCCGAGGGCAGTATTGGCAATA
Source organism: Neoceratodus forsteri (assembly GCA_016271365.2). Lineage (NCBI taxonomy): Eukaryota > Metazoa > Chordata > Ceratodontiformes > Ceratodontidae > Neoceratodus > Neoceratodus forsteri. Next base: position 638,819,115 of record CM057450.1, on the reverse strand, counting down.
ACAGAAGGTGTTGCAACACAGGACTATCTGTTGGCGCTGGCTAGACAACATAAAGTGCTTCTCTGTGAGAGGGAGACAGTCCGATTATACCCGGACATTAGCTTTGCCACTAGACAAAGGAGAAAGCAATTTGAAGGTACCAGAGTGCTCCTCTGAGAGGCAGGGATTCAGCACAGCATTATTTTCCCAGCCCAGTTACGAATAACACACCAGGGGAAAGGTCTTCATTTTCTCCGATGTAAAGGATGCCAATCAATGGGTTCAGAAACAAGCTCCGAGAAGAGGTGAAAACTCCTCAGAAGACGACGAGTCATGAAAATTTTGTTTGGATTATTACCTGCTTGATTTAGAAGAGAGAGAGAGAGAGATCCTGTAAGACGACGAGTCATGAAAATTTCGTTTGGATTATTACTTGCTTGATTTAGGAGAGAGAGACAAAGATCCTGTGTTTCTTAATAAAGTGTTCCTTCCCCTAAGTTAGGAGTGAGTGAGTACTAAATCAAAGTTTAAATTGGGACTGTTAACTTAGACATTTTAATTTTCTTTCCTTTAAATTTGTACTCACTGTCTGAACCTTAGTTATAAAATCTAACTGCCATATTTGACCATGGCTTACAAAGTTGGTTTACTGTTCTCTTATGTTAAATAACTCATATAATTATAGCTCCATTTCTTCTATGTAGTTGTTCCTAAATATGGACGCCTTTAAGTTTAAAAATAATTTCAAAAGTGGTACTTCTTTTTAGAAATCGGCACTGTTTCTTGTGCTCCTAATACAGTTAAAGCATGGACTACTTCACTGTCCCTATTTAGGGGACTCTACAACTATTGGACATTATATATTAGAACCGATATTGTCTTTCTCCATGCAGCTCATGTGCTATTTTTCCAGCAATTTTGTATTGTATTAATTTAAGTATATACTAGTTAAGTAACCTCCCAGGATGTATCTTAAAGCAGTAGAACAAGTACTAGACAGTAGATCAGGAGGAGTGGCGTCCTCAATGTGTCTAAAATGTATTTACATGTGATATCTCACTGCTTGGCATGTATCTTATATGTTTTATTCAAAACAATAAGTACAACGTTAAAAAAAAAGAAAAATGAGAAAAAGGAATCAGAATCAAACTGCCAGCTACATCCACAATCTCTATGGAATGTAACCAATCATATTTTTTTTTTAAACTGGATACTTTTAGGCCTAAGGGGGTTGACAGGGTCCCTTTAAGAGTAATGGTAGTGATTTAGAGCAAGTTAGAAAGAAAAGGTGCTGGTGGCAGTACCACAGTGACTATCTATGCTGGACCAAACTGATTGGGAAATCAAGGGTACTGCTAAAACCATTTTAGGCATACAAAAGTAACTCTTTTGGTGTCTCTGTACAGATTTAATCATTAACATCAGATACTGATAACCATTCACATTGGTGTTCTATTTAGAGAAAGAGACAGTCAAAAAGTGAAACAAGTACTGCTCTCCTTCTCGTTCTTTTTGTTGTAGAAGCAAACATAAAGGATAATGTATGGGCCACCATACACAACAAGCCTGTGTTGCCATGGCAACCTCATAAACCTCAAGAGCACAGCTCAAGAGGGTTTTGCAGCTGCAACCTCAAGATGCTGACTCAGGCTTGTTGTGTATGGTAGCCCATACATTTTTGTATGGGCCACCAGACAACAAGTGAGAGACAAAATGTTTGTGAAACACACTTTTTTATAATTCAAGCGTTAACATGTAGTACATTTTATGTAAGAGATAATGACCCCAAACAAACTTAACAGCCATAGAACAGCAGCAAAACACATTCTCACAATGTGTATTTCCTACATTGAAATGTTGCTCCTCCCAGATAGTGTCTTCTCATTGGGTATCTGAGATGAGAGCTGGTGCACTAGTAACATAAGAGAAATAGAAAAAAAAAACTGTCCAACAAAGTTCAAAATTGCACAAGCAGCAGCAAAAATAGTCACTTTACTTAGAACTTCTGAGCATCTTTCTAACAGTTGCTAATCATCCCGTATACATTTTTTTACCCCCGGTAAGCACCTTAGAGAAAACCACAGCTGCCATTGTGAACACCGCTATTGCTGTATGACCTTTCCAACTGTTAGTTTTTTAACACACAGTACTAATAATGCAACCACTGCTCGAGCGGCTTTACCGTGCAAATCTGTTCTATCTTGTTGTGCTGCAGTAGTGACACCCCTACTACAGCACAACAGCAACATGACATCGCTGCTGCAGCACAACAACACTATTCTGAGCATAGATTACTGGGTAGAACAACATTCTACCATACAATATATATATAGTAAATGAATTCCAATTTTCAGATATATCTGCATAGAATGGTGGAGTTAGATGTGAACTAAGGATGCTGTTTTACCTCTGTAGCCCTTACGGGAAAATGTGAATGCACATCTATGATGTGACACAAACTGAGAAAATTCATGTTTTTTGTAAATCTTGTAATAATCAGGGTTCCTTTGATCAGACTTTATGTAGTGCAACGGCCAATGTGCTAGGCTTTGAATTTTTTTTATTTTACAGTTTATTGCTGGGCAAGGCACACAGAGCCAAAGATAATTTCTTGGTGTGACTCAGGTGAGAGTTAAGCTCAAGAAGGTTAAGTGACTTCCTTAGGGTCATACAGTATGCAAGAGATGGTTGTGTACTCAAACCCAGGTCAGCTAAGCCATGGTAAGCCACGTGAGTCCCAAGCGGAACAACTAGCAGGACCACTTGCTGTGATCTTTCAGGAGTCTGTCCAGACTGAGGTAATGCCTGAGAACTGGAAAATAGCCAATGTGGTCCCAATCTTCAGAAACGGAGCAAGATCTGAGCTGGGTAACTAGAGACCCGTCATCCTGACATTAGTGCTGAGCAAGTCCAGTTTTGATCACCATTGCACTTTGGGCACCTTGCAGTTAGTTTCCCCACAATAAACTGGATTTCCAATGGCAATCAAATCCATATGCAGTAATCGGGCACTGCAACTTAAATGGCTTTACTATAAGAAGGGGCACCAGTTACAACCACTGTCCCCAAACGAAGAGTCTGCATGACTCAGAACATAAGGGAGTTGGTCAGCCTTCTGCATCCATGCACTGTACACTTTGTGAGTATATTTTTCCACCTGCAATACATTTATTTATGTTGGGAGCTCTATGTGCTCTTGTCTTTCTTTATGTTTCTTAGTTTGTGAGGGTTTACCTCTCACTTTCAAGCAGTGACACTCTGGATCTGGAGCTTGCATTTCTCCTTCATCTGTCTGTGGAAGAAAAAAGGTTGAGGCAGGCAAATAAACAGAAACAATGGATCTCTGGCCTTCCATGGCCCTGGCATAGCCTGCCCAACTAACAAAGTTCCTGGCCCAGCTGTACTGTTAGGGCACTACCCCAGTCCTCACTAGTACCTGTTAATGACCCCTTGTTCTTTTCAAGGAAGCTTCTGCACCCATGTGTTCAATCGGTATAGGCCCATCGACAGTTGCATGGGGTTGGTGGGTACTGGCACACTTAAATAACATTTTAAACCCCCAAATTATAATCTGTTCCTAGTCCATTAAAACAGTAACCCCACTACAATGGCTGTACTATTACTCACACTGCTGCTACTTCTAGAAGGTGATGTTGAGCTTAACCCTGGTCCAACCCTCCCCAATCCCTCCACTCCTCTAAAACTACCAAGGGGTCTTAAAATAATGTACCTAAACATATGCAGCATCCTGAACAAGCTTACCATCCTACAACCTAGTGTCCTTACACTGCATCCAGATATTCTGATTATAACCGAAACCTGGCTGAAGCCCCACAATCTGGATGCTGAATTGTCGATCCCTGGCTACTCCTTCATTCGGCATGACCGGCAGGGTAAAAAAAGAGGTGGAGGCATTGCCATGTTCATCTCTGCTCACCTCCAGTTCACCCCGTCCAGCTCTCCTTGCCCACGCTGTCCATTGACTCCTTGCTAATTAAGCTCTCACTCCCACACTCAATCCTATTATATGTAGCTGGATCCTACTGGGCCCCTGACACCCCTATGCCACTCATAATGGATCACTTGAGCACCCTTAAACTGCTCGGATCAGGGGGAGAGCTACTTATCCTTGGTGACCTCAACTCTAACTGGCTCTCCAGCACTAGCTCTAAGTTATGGAGCCACGTAGTTGCACTAAACCTGTCCCAACAAATTTCTGAACCCACACGATTGAATCAGGAATCACAAATCCCAGAACCACACCCTACTAGACTGGGCCCTTACCTCACACCCACACCGTATTCTTGAGTCAGGACTCCTTCTGGACTCTCTAAGCTACCACCACATGATCTATGTCGTAAGGAGACTATTCAGGCCCAAAGCTCCTCCCACGCGGATACTGTTCACCAGGTCCTACAAATCCCTCGACCTTTCAGCGCTCCTCTATGACAGGTCCAACATGGATTGGTCCTTCATCCCTCGGGCATCCTCCATCGACACTGCCCTTGACCTTTTCAAGTCTAAATTCCTCGCCGTATGGAACTACCATGCACCGCTGAGAAGGATCTGTGTAAGGGGTGCCCACCTGCCCTGGGTCACCGCCAATATTATTGATCAACTGCATGCCAGGGACCAGGCGTGGAAAGCCCACAAGGCAACCAATGCCCAGGAGGCACTCCAACTCTACTGCACACTCCAGAACTCCTGCACTAGGCTCCTATGGCAGGTCAAAGCAAACTATTTCAAGGCCTCTTTCCACTCTAACCTAAATCACCCTGAGAAATTCTGGAAATCAATCAAATCGCTACTCACCCCCACTGCTCAGCCCCCTACCCCAGCCCTTAATTTTGATGGCTCCATTGTCACAGAACCAGGTGCTGTAGCCTCCGTTTTTTAACACCTTTTTCACAAGCTATGTGGCCTCTCTACTATCCTCACTCCCCCAATCCCACTCGAGCCCGAACACTCCCAATCCACACACCTCTCCGTCTTTCGCCTTTCTCATGGTCACCCCGACCAAAGTGCTAAAAGCCCTGTGGGCACTAAACCCCTCCAAAGGTAAATGTCCCTCGGTTCTGGACTCCAAAATGCTTTACCTATCTGTCCCTGCCATCGCAACCTCTCTGGCCACTCTCTTCAATCTCTCATTCTCGTTTACTTGAGTCCCATCCAACTGGAAACGTGCCACAGTAATTCCCCTCCCAAAAGGGGGCAACCCCTCCTCACCCGGTAACTACCGCCCTAGTTCTCTACTCCCCATCCTAGCCAAAATTCAGGAGTGCCTTGTGCTCGCCCAACTCTCATCCTTTCTCAGCTTCTCCTCCTTCTTCACACCCTACCAATCTGGTCCCTTGTAACTGAGCTGTTGTTGCTAACTCCTCTTTTGTATTGTGGAATAAACCCATCTATTTTTGCACTCAAGCAGTCTGGACTTGGTGTTATTTGAATACCTTCACTGGTGAGATATATCTTCCTCCTGATTCTGGAGTGCGAGGTGAATTGTTTTTTTTGTTTGTTTGGTCTTAGTGCACACAACCCTCACCTGCACCCCACCCCAGCTTTGCAGCACGATGCCTTTTTTTGTTTTGCTAATTGACAATCCCCCTCCCTCTAAAACACCAGTGCAGCCGGTAAAACTACTTGCCACTCGATGGTTGTTTCTCTTTAATACATACAATCTATACTGGCTCAGCTCAGTGTACTGGGTGCTGGTACTGCTGTTGAGGACACGGTGAGATGACTAGTGCTGGGGTTGGGGGCACAGGCTGGGTGTCAGCCAGCGGGAAGTTTAATTCCGGCATCATGAACCCGATCGACAGCAAGATAGGGAGGGAGAAGCGAACTGCAGCAGTGTTACTTTGAAACAGTGCCCGGACCAGAATGCAAGCAAAGAGAAGAACAGCAGCTGGACTAGGAACAGATCATAGGAGTGCTGGCAGGGCCAGATGGAGCAGAGGAGCAGCAGTAGGGTCAGATAGATATTACTCATTTATATACAGAATGGGGAGAATATGGAACGTTACCAGAGGAAGTTGTCATGAGTAATAATTTAAATACTTTTAAGAACAAAGTTGATAGACATTTGTTTGATGATGGTCTTTGTTGACCTATTGATAATGGGAGAATGGTTATAATGGGCTTTATGGCCTCCCACCATTCCTAAAACCTAGTATGAAAACTGGCAGACAGTACACAGAAGATCAGAGACAGCCTGGTAACAGGTAGGCAGCAAGATAAGCCGTACGGATAGAAGTGGGTGACAACTCCTGGATAATAACTGCAGCCCAGAGAGACTACTGGCAAAAAAATTCACAAAAATGTTCATTCGGAGCTCTTTTTCCCTTGTCTTTCCCAGTCCTGGTTCCTTCCCCCTGTCTTTCCCTGTTCATTCAGCACAGTTCCCCAGACCGGCCTTGAAACCCATCACTGGTGCTTGTCTTGCCATCTCAGCTTTAGCAATGGCAGAAAAAGAGTTTCTAGTTATGAGACTCAGGATCTAGGTTTCTCCTGGTGCTTCTCCTCTTCTGCCCTGCCCCTCCTTCTGTAGCCATTTTGTGGTCCACTCTAGCAGCTGAGCATGCTGGGTTTAGCTGCACCCATCACTACAGTTTCACCATCCTAGTGCATTCACTCTTCCCCTGATGCCTTTTCATCCTCAGTGTTCACCTGGGGTGTTAGTGGGGATGTCAGTCACTGTCCCCACCCATGCCCATCAGTCCCCAAATAACCCTTCACTGTCTGATGACTTGTAGATGGCCTGGAGACCAGGCATGGAGAGCTTCTCACCTGAACTTTCATCAGGTACCTCTTCTAATCTCTCAGAGGTGCCAGAGCAACAGTTTGCACACTGTAATTTAAAGATAAATCTGGTAGCTGAATACTGTACAGTACTCTCCTTTTCCTGGAAACAATGTTGCTCTTCAACTTATTTTTTTATTTATTTTTTTAATTATGGGATTTAGCTTTAAATTTCACGTACATTTTCTTATAACAGTATTTTCTGTCCCAGTTATGTATTTTACCCTTGATTAATGAACTCACTAATGAACTGTGTATCAAAACCAGTACCATTTCATGGATATTGGTCTGTTCTAACTTACCTGAAGCCATAAAGCACTGCTTATGGTGTTATATTCCATCAGTGCTAGTGCCTCACCCCCCAGACTATCCCCCATGAAGTAAACAAAGATTTAAAATCTACAGTATCTTCAAAGTGTTTCCACTGTCTCTTTCCATGCATACATTATCTTCTACATACATTATCTCCTATCTGCCACTGATCTGCTATTTCTGCATTTTTGGTTGAAGAGATTTCCTTCCTGATTGTAGTAAAATGTCACGAGCATGTGAGCCAACAACTAGCCTGTATGTTACAAGAAAAGTAACTCTCAGCCTCCCTGGCATTTTCTGAAGTTCTCCCTGTGTGGGATAGGGAGGGGGAGCAGGAGAGTATAAGGAGGGAGGTAGCAGAGGAGTTTAATAGATGACTTAAGGGATGGCATAAGCATAAGGGGTACCACTTTGTGAGGGGCTGGGGGACTTCTGGGACAGGAGGCTTTTCAAGGGAGACAGACTTCACCTGATGAGAGAGAGGGTCTGCATGCCTGGGCAGAAATTTGACATCTATATCAGATATTTAAATTGACTGCATTGGAGACTGGGTCTAGAGGAACCTTGATGGCTGGGGAGAAGAAGGGGACCCTAGATAGTACTCCCCACAGCGGGTACAAAGAAAGCTGTTGCCCATACTGGCCTAGATGATGGGACCCTGGAGAGGGGGAATGCAAAGGGTGCAAGCACCAAGAAAAACAAAGAGATGAGAGGACATGGGAAGTACAAGGGTAGTAGCACAATATAATAATGGGTCAGATGGAAGGGGATTTGTCTTAAATGCCAGGAGCCTATGTAACCAAATCAGTGAACTCCAGGCTCTGATGTCAGACACTGAGGTGAACCTTATAGCCATAACAGAAATGTGGGCTTCGGAAAATAATAACTGGGAACTGACAGTCCCTTGGTACTTGATGTTCAGGAGGGAAGGAGGGAAGGAGAAAAAGGTAGAGGGGGTAGAGTAGCCCTTTTTGTCAAGGAGGACACAAGGTGGCGGAAGATGGGTGCATCGGGGGTAGTAATGCAGAGACTGAGTTGCTGTGGGTGCATCTCATGGCAGCCTGAGGCAGGAAACTGCTTGGGGGTGATTTATAGACCACTGGGGCAAGAGGAGGAGGAGAGAAACAGAGAGCGCAGGAAAGTACTGGAAGTACCGGAAAGAGAAGTACTGGAAGTATTGGAAAGAGAAGTAGCTAAGGGGGATAACTAGCCAGCCCTAAAAATTACCTGACATGTTTCTTTGTTTCAGGGATAGAACTGTTAGCTACAGCTTCTGTCTTAGAAATCTCTGGCTTTACTTCTCCATTTCCCAAAACATAGCCCAAAGATCTGGTTTCCTGTGTGTCCAATGTACATTTGGTAGGATTACTTGTCAGACCTGCATTTTTGATAGCTTGGATAACTGCTCCTAGGTGTTCCAGGTGGCGTTTCCAGTCTGGACTGTACACCCCAACATTATCCAGATGCGCAGCACACTATGCAGTGTGAGGTGATAAAATTACATCTATGTACTGCTGGAATGTAGTGGGTACATCATGTAAACCAAACGTCATGGCGGTGAACTAATAGAATCCAATAGGAGTGGCAAATGCAGTTTTGTCTCTGGATTCTTTAGCTAGGGGGATTTGCCAGTAACCCTTGGTGAGACTGAGGGTACTGATGTACTTGGCACTTCTCAAATTGTCCACCAAATCATTTATCTTGGGCATAGGATAACTGTAAAATTCGGACACTTGATTAAGTTTCCTAAAATCAAGCCAGATTCTTACACCCTCTTCTTTTTTTTGATTTACAGTCACCATTGGTGATGACAAAGCACTTCTCGACTTTTCTCCGATACCCAGTTCTTTCATTTTTTTGTATTTCCTGAACCACATCTGCTCTTAACTGCTCTGGTAATCTGTATATCTTTTGTCTGATAGGGAGAGCATTCTGTCACTATTATGTGCTCAACTCCTTTTGCTCAGCCTGGCACTGTGGTAAAAGTACTGTTAAATGTCTTTAGCAAGTTATGAATTTCTGCGGTTTGTTAGAAGATATTGGTCCCAATCTTTCCCTTACCCTTTCACAAACCTTTTTAGCATGCATGTTAGGGTTTTATTAAAATGCTTAACAAGACCGTCTGTCTGATGGTGATAAGGGGAGGTTCTTATGGCACTGATACTTAACAATCAGTACAGCTCCTTCAGCACTGCAGCACCAAAATTACTACCCTGATCAGTAATAATCTCTTTAGGTATGCCCACTCTGTCTAACATTTTGGCAACCTCTGCTGCCACTTTTGGAGTTTTGACAGTATGCACTGGAACTGCCTCTGGGTATCGAGTAGCATAGTCACATACTACCAAAATGAATCGATTACCCTTGTTACTTTTATCTAAGGGGCCAACCACATCCATTACAATTCTCTCAAAAGGCACATCTATCAAGGGTAGGGGTACCAGGGGCACCTTATCTTTTTTAGTCACTGGGGCTACTTTCTGACATTCAGCACAAGAACTGCAATAAGCAGCAACATCTTCATGGAGTCCAGGCCAGTATAATCTGTACAACAATCTTGCAAGGGTGCGGTCCCTCCCCAAGTGACAAGCCATAGAACTATAATGTGCTGTCTGTAACAACTCAGATCTGTACTTTTGTGGAATAACCAATTGTTCTATGTGATCCTGTGTCTGAGGTTTAACCCAAACTCTGTACAGTAGCCCATTATGTTTTTTAAACATTGGTTCACCCTGTTTTGGTTTCACCCCCAGCTGCTTAAAATAACCCTGGAAAGAAACATCATTAGCTTGCTCTGAAGCAAAATCCCAATCAGTGATCAGTTTAGTTTCAGCATGTTCATATGTCAACCCCTTATGTCCATCAGTCTTTTGTTGCCACTGAGTCTTCAGGTGTTGTCTTTCTTTCTTGGAATTCCGGATCTTGGAGGTATGCTCAAACAAGTCTGAATCAAAATCACCAAAAGGAAAAGAGTCTCCACCATCTGAAATTTTTTTTGCCTGAGCTCTTGTCATCATAGCTGCTGAAACATCAGGATTTACTTCCTCTGTGATTAACTCAGTAAATCCTGGAAAGTAATTTCCAATAATCACAGGTACAGATAACTTAGGTACTACCCCCACTCTCATTTGGTGTGACACCCCATTAATATTCAGAGTCACATGGGTGATGGGATAATATCGAGTGTCCCCGTGGATGCAGATGACACCAGTACCTCATCCTTTGGTATAGTTGTTTTTGAGAACTTCAACATAATGTACACCATGGCTTGTCTGCTTCCTGAATCTATAAGTCCCTTCACAGCCTTATCTCCCACCTTGACATCGGTTGAGTATTTGCCCCAGTCTGCTAAGGACAAATCTGCTCCAGTGTTATCCTCCATACTATGACAGTTTCTTGCAATATGGCATGACTTATTACAGATATAGCAAGTAAAGTCTTGAGTGCAGATCTCTTACTCCCTCCAGAGTTCTTATCAGACTTGGAGTTAAACTGGGAAAAAGAAGGTACTGGTCCTTGGCTGTTACTTTGCTGCTATGTAGTCTGTCTGACCATCTCATAGTCCTCAGCCAAAGAAATGGCCTTTCCCCCATTTTCTGGTCAGTGTTCTTTTACCCATAGTTTTACATCTGTAGGCAGGATGTTGATGAACTGCTCCATTTCAACTGTGTTGATGATCTGTGGGACTGTTTTGCCCTCTGGTTGGAGCCATTTAATAAGGAGTTCTCTTAGTTAGGTGAAGGCTCCTCGAGGATTGTCGACTGAGTTGTACTTCAGAGACTAGAATCTTTCTGTAGGTCTCCCCCTGAGATGTCATACTGTTTCAGGATTTCTCCTTTCACCAGGCCATAGTTTTCTGACTGTGCAGTATCCATATTGCTGTAGGTAAGCTGGGCTTTACCTGTCAGGTGAGGTACAAGCCTGATGACCCACTGCTGCTTTGGCCACTGGCAGGCTGTGGCAGCCCTTTCAAAAGTTGTCAGGCATGCTTCAGTGTCATCCGAGGGACACAACTTTATCAGTTTAATATCTTTTTGTTTGTGTCTTGTTGCTCTGCTGGACCTATGCCAGATCCTCCAGCTTTGATAGCTTGCAAGGCATCCAGCCATCACTGCTCCTATCGCTGCTTCTCTTCTCTTCTCTGCTTCTCAAGTTGCTACACCTCTTTTTTATGTTTGCTTGCGTGCATGCGCAAGAAACATTTCATCACAGCTTAGGAGAGAAGTGGGGTTTTGGAGGTGTGGCACTGTGGGAGCCAATGGCCCCAGTGCCTTTTGAGGCTTGGCCCACTTTCCCCAATGTGGTGGCATGCTGCTACCGACACTAGTTCAGCCAGCATGCCACCACTTTGGAATGAATCCACCGCTGCAATGAGGGGCGACCCATCATTGCAGGGTGGTACTGCCATCCCCAACCCAGTTCATTTGCTGATGGGGGCACACTTCCATCGGCATACTGTAACCCTCCCATTTGTTGTGTGCTGAGGTGTGCCTAATCCCCCTCAGCATCATGCTTCCCCAACAGTCTTTCTTTGCCAATGGGGGCCCAATACCTGTTGGCTTCAGTCCCCTTTCAGTTCAATTTGCCAATGGGGTACTCCCCATTGGCACAATATCTTCTTAATTTGTTGTGTGCCGAGGGGCACCCAATCCCCTCGGCTCTCCCCTGGTATGTGCCAATGGGGGTGCCCAATCCCCCGTCGACTATAACCCCCCAAAAAACACTCAGGTGGCACGCTGGGAGCCCACCCCAGCATGCTAAATGTTTCTGTAAAAAAAAAAGTCCCACAATGTTTTTTTTTTTTTTATTTATTTTTTATTAAGTTTTTTGTTTTTCCTTTACTATTACATGTATATCAGGAGACATTTTACAAACAGAAAATTTGTCTGTGATTACTTCAGGTTTGTTATTGTATAGGAGAGCAATGCATATATTTCTTTTACATTGGTAACACATTGAGATCAAAGCCAAACTTTCCTTAACTGATATAGAATCAAGTTTGTCCAATCCCCAACCCCCTCCTCTCCATCCCTTTCGAGGACCTACTCTCTAAAGGCAGAAATCGGGGTCAATTCTTGCCTGATTGACTGACCATCTCCGTCATAGGGCGGCAAAACTATCCATTTGATTGTTTAGTTTTGCTGTAATGTTTTCCATCTAATATATATCATACACAATTTGTCTCCACTCTTGTATACTTGGTATAACTTTCGTCATCCATTTCCTTGTCAGCTATTTTTTTGCCGCCAATAACAGAATGGGGAACAGAGTTTTTGTCCAAGGGGAGTAGCGATCCGGGCAGACGGCCATAAGCACCATCTCAGCTGTAAGCTCAACTTGTTCATCTAGGCCCTCACTAATTTCATTTTGTACAGTTAGCCAGAAGGGCATTAAACATGGGCAAAGCCACATTATACTGTATGTGCTAAGTCAGCTAATTCTGCTCCACACTCCCTCCAACAGGCCCCGTATTCTCTTGGAAGATATTTAGTCAGGGTCGCCGGTGACCTGAAAAATCTTGATCTGCACTTCCAGGAGTATTCCCTCCACACATGTGATTTAGTGATTTTGACCACTCTCAGAGATGAGGAGGACTAATCTTCGTTAGAGACTTCTAGGTCCAAATCCTTGTTCCAACTTTCTAAAATTGAATTTGTTGATTCTTTTGCTTGATCTTGCATCATTTTGTATAAGTTACCAATTAAATGGTTCCAATGTTGCCCTTGAGAGTGGTCAATAAATACTAACATACTATTTGCCAGCAGATTAGGCCTTACGGTCTATCGAGTCTGCTCGAACCTCAGATCCCTAGTTGGGTGTCGAGGCCCCTCCTTGTGTTCCAGAAACCCCTATCATCCATTCCCACCCCCCTGGGCCAGGCCATCATCTGATACATCCACTTTCTGTGTCTGTCCCACCCTCTCTTGAAGCCCTCCACTGTGGATCTCTGAACCAGCTCGCCAGGCAGTACATTCCAAGGGTCCACCACCCTCTCAGTGAAAAACCTCCTCCTTTTTTCCCCCCTCACCCTTCCACCTTCCAACTTCAAACCATGCCCTCTGGTGATACCTCCCTGCTTTAGTCTAAAGATCCCTTCATGTTTACCCTATTTATTCCCTTGAGGTACTTGAAGACCTCAATCATGTCCCCCTGTCTCTCCTCTCCTCCAATGAAAACAGGCAGAGCTCCTCAAGTCTGTCCTCATACGTCAAATCCCCTAGCCCTCGTATCATCTTAGTTGCCCTCCTCTGTACTCTCTCCAGGAGCTGTATGTCCCTCTTCAAGTGTGGTCTCCAGTACTGTACACAGTACTCAAGATGTGGTCTAACTAGTCCATTGTACAGCAGCAGAATCACTTCCTTGCTCCTAGAGGTGATCCCCCTTACGATGCATCCCAACATCCTGTTTGCCTTGCTAGCTGCTCTCCTGCACTGCTCAGAGTTATTCATACATGCATCCACCATGACCCCTAGGTCTTTTTCCCCTATTGAGGCCTCCAGCGCCTCCCCTCCCGGGGTGTATCTGTGTTTAGGGTTTCCCCGCCCAAGATTCAACACCTTGGACTTGGTGATATTGAAATTTAATTTCCATGTGTGAGCCCAGCTTTCCAGGGTGTCCAGGTCCCCTTGCAGGGCCAACTTCCCCTCTTCTCCCTCAACTACTGCTCCCATCTTGGAGTCATCAGCGAAGAGACTCATTTCACACCCTATACCCTTCCTGATGTCCGATACGTATGCATTAAACAGGATCGGACCCAGGACCGAGCCCTGCGGTACCCCACTACCAACCTCTCTAGGGTTCGAGAGCTCCCCACAGACCACTACTCTCTGGGTGCGTCCAACTAGACAGTTTTCAATCCATCTGACCATCAAAGGGCCTACTCCTAACCCCATCAGTTTCTCCACCAGACCATTGTGGGGGACAGATTCAAACGCCTTGCTGAAGTCCAAGAATAATACATCCACAGGCTTTCCCCTGTCCAGTTCTGATGTTAGTTTTAGAAGAGGAGGAAGGGGAGGCTTCAATTTGACCTGGATAAATCTATTGCATAGAAGATGGTTTCTAATTTGGAAATATCTGAATTGGCCAAGACCTGGAAGGTTAAATTTTGATTTTAAGTCTTCAAATGATAGGATACTGTTTGGACCCAGGAACTGGAACACCTGCTCCAGTCCCAATCTGCGCCAGCGGGATAAGGATAAATCGCTGTGAGATGGGGAAAAAAGCTCATCTCGTGAAATTAACTTGCAGTATTCATAAGTTAATTGGAGTGGTGCCTTCTCACGCATTTTAAACCATATTTTTAAGACCTGTGAGGTAATGACTGTGAAGTCTTTTAAAGGGGGAGTTTTCCCTGAGGATGAAAAGATTATTTTTTTTATATTGTGCATGTCATTCAAATGAAATTCCAGCCTCTTCCACTGGGAATCGAACTGATCGGAGAGCCAAAGTAAAAGAATTTTTAAAAAGGCTGCCTCTGCATACTTTGTAAGGTCTGGGAGATTTGTTCCTCCCTGAGCTAATGATAGTTTTAATATGGAAAGGCGAAAAGTCCCACAATGTTTGTTTTTTTTTAAACCTATAAAACAGAAAATGGTCCCTCGTTGAGTTCGGTGGCCCCTCCCCCACCCTGCGCCCACCCTCTCACACCCTGCCTCCCCCACACACCCTCACCCCATACTTACCTCCGGAGCCCAGCGCGACAATCTTGGCTGGACCAGGAACACGTCTGCACTCTTCAAAGCCGACTGCGAACCAAAGAAATACCGGTAAGCTGTATAATGGCATAAATAGGGTTTTTTTCAACTTTGGTGCATATCTCAGGTAGTTTTGGGAATTTTGGCACCACATTTTCAACATGGGATTATTGGGACCCCTCCTCATGAATTCAGCCACTGTCCTGGCATTATTCAATCCCAAAAGGTGATTTCGTGGTCACTGCGTGAAATCACATTTCTGGACCGAATAATGAAATGACAGTGCCGGTGTTCATGAGGTGGGCTCTCAAAAGGCCTATGTTGCAAATTTGGTGGAAAAAATCCAAAAAATGACTGTTTTACGAGCGTGCATTGTGCAGTTTCCATACATGCTCATACCTTTGCGAATCTGTAATATTTTCACTCCAGATTTTCAACATTGGCATTTTTCCATACCTCCTAATGAACAGTACAGCTGTCATTTTTCACATCCTGACCAAAATGTTTTTTTGCACTTCTGGCACAGAATAGCTCGGTCACCATGGGAAATCAGTGTTTGGGAAACATTAAGAAAATTGGAGTGACACTGTTTATGAGCAGAGGTCCTAAACTGCCTATGCTGAAAATCTGGTGACAAAAGTCCATAAAATGACTGTTATGAGCATGCGTTATGCAGTTTCCATGCATGCTCATAACTTCGCGAATTTGTAATATTTTCACTCCTGATTTCAACACTGACATTTTTCCACACCTCCTTATGAACAGTACAGCTGTAATTTTTCACATCCTGGCCAAAATATGTTTTTGCACTTCCGGCGCAGAATAGCATGGTCGCTTTGGGAAATCAGTGTTCGGGACACATTAAGAAAATCATAGTGACACCATTCATGAGCAGAGGATCTAAAATGTCTATGTTGAAAATTTGGTGACAAAAGTCCATAAAATGACTGTGTTACAAGCGTGTGTTGCGCAGTTTCCACGTATGCTTGGAAGTGCGCAAATTTGTAATATTTTCACTCCAGATTTTCAACATTGGCATTTTGCTACACCTCCTTATGAACAGTACAGCTTCATTTTTTATATCCTGCCCGAAATATGCATTTGCACATCTGGTGCACAGTGGGGTGGTTGCTGTGGGAAATTAATGTTTCAGACAGATTAAGAAAATCATAGCGACAGTGTTCATGAGCAGAGGTCACAAAATGCCTATGTTGATACTTTGGTGAAATAATTCCACTAAATGACTACAGTACAAGCATGTGTTGCGCAGTTTCCACGTACGCTCGGAACTTCAAGCATTTTTAATATTTTCACTACAGATTTTCAACATTGCCATCTCTTCACACCTCCCTATGGATGGTACAGCTGTCATTCTTCACATTCTGCCTGATCTGTGTTTTCGTACATTTGGCACAGAATGGCATGGTCGCTGTGGGAACTCGAAGTTTGGGACACATTAGCAAAATCACACTGCCACTGTTCATGAGAAGAGGTCCCAAATGCTTTCATGAGGTGGGGGTCACAAAAAGGCCATGTTGAAAATTTTTAGTGCAAATACCAACACACGCCCAGGGGCATTAGGGTTTCTAACTATAACGTCACACCCTGTACAGACTGACAGGCATTAGAGGTGTAACTTTAGGTCACCGGCTGTAATGCTCATGCCATCTCACTACCACCCTGAAGCCAGTGATAGGCATTGAGGTGTGCCTTGCACTCTTCAGCCACAGACTTCACCCCATTCTCCTGTACTGCACCCATTTCAGCGTATGTCCTTATGACTGTGAAGCTGAACACCCCAAGGCACACCTCAACACTTGTCGGTGTCTACAGGATAGGGTGAGGTGAAATGCCATGAGCATTATGGGCAACGGCTCAAAGACACACCCCAATGCCTGTCCATCTCTGCAGGGTGGAGGTGGGATTGGCGTGAGTTCAATACTTCACTGCCACTCCTACTCTGCATCTGTCTAACTCCTGCACGTCCAATGCTAATATCAGCAAGCAAACATTCGGCATTGACAAATGCTCATTTCTCTGTGTCTCTGAAAGTTGAATCTCCTTTTCTCTCTACTTGTCTGTCTCTTTTTGTTGTATAGCCATTTGAAAAAGGCAGTCAGGCTTTCAGGTTCTGTCACTGCCTGTTCTTTTTTTCATCGCTGGTGCTGACTGTACAGTCTC
The DNA here is from genome assembly GCA_016271365.2 of Neoceratodus forsteri. Taxonomy (NCBI): domain Eukaryota; kingdom Metazoa; phylum Chordata; order Ceratodontiformes; family Ceratodontidae; genus Neoceratodus; species Neoceratodus forsteri. The sequence continues at coordinate 638,802,148 of CM057450.1, read as the reverse complement.
AGCTCGGACTTCTGTCTCTGCTAGTTTGGCTGCCATTCTCCTGGTAACCACTCCTGGGCTTGCTGCTGCAGAATCCATAGCTTTTTTCTATGCTTCCCTGGTACCAGGTCTAGTACCCATGCACAAACCTCTTGGCTTAGAGTATGTTTGGGTAAATCCCATTGTTGACACCATCTGTCATCAAGGTATAGGTCTGGAAGCATAGGAAGACCAGAAGCAGTCGTAAAATTCGCAAGTAGCATTGTATTATTATCAATAACAGTAAAATAAAAAATTTTTGTAACTATTTACAAGGGCAGTACAAACAGAAAATAACAAATTCCTTCGTCTGAGGGTATCTCTAATTCCAAGTTTCATTCTCTCCCCAACAAAGATTGCTGCTCTTTTTATAATAAGTCTTTGCCTGAGAATTAACTTCTTCATCCTGAGCTCTTTAAGGAGGCATCCTGTTTCTCATAAAATGTATCAGAATTCGTCAGTTTCTTTTGCAGAGCAGGCTTGCAAATAGAACAGTGTCCCAAGCTGGCCCCCTGCTGACAGCTCTGTGAGACAGTTTGCAAACAAGCCTGAGAGGAGCCCAGACTGGATCTCAGGTTAACCTCCTAAATTCCAAATAGCTTTTTGCAGACATTTCAACAGCATAATTATATACATTTCAAACCAAGGGATCCCAGTATCACTTACAGTTTCACACAAAAAAATCAGATATATTTTTATCCTCGAAGATTTGCAAGGGGGAAGAAAAGACAGAAACAGCAAGCGAAGGCAGAGAGATAGTGAGAGATGGAGAATTGCAAGACTGTCAGAGTGACCAGTTCCTAGGTCTCATGAGAACATTTGGTTGTGCAACCAGACAGACAAGAGACAGAAAAGGAAAGGATAGAACACACTCTTGCATTTAATTATTTCTGCATAACAAATGGGACAAGGTCTTATTCAACCCTATCACATTTGGGTGCTATAAATTTTGAAGCAGTGAAAGTACTATGGGGATGGGGGTAAGTGGCTTGATGTTAACTGTTTATTAACATTTATTTGGCCATGTCCTTCTTCTACCCTACTCACCCCCAAACAGAAAATCCAGGCTGCCTACACAGATGGAGGACTCTTGCATAATGCATAAGACAACACATAGTGCATAACAGGCCTGAGAATTATATTCTGTTTTATCCATCACTGCGGCCGCTCACCTCACCGTCCTCCATCTGTCCTGTCACCGGTCAGCTTCCCATCAGGACTTTGTGACATTCCTGGTCCAGGCCACCACCACCACCCACTCCCTCACCCATGGGACAGACCCCATCTATGCCGAGGCATGGGAATGAACCATTATGCCTGAGGGTGGCATTGAGGGGAGCCAGGGATGGACATCAGGCTTTTTACCAGTGCCCAGTAATTTGGTATCAGAATGACACACAGCATACTGTCAAATACTTCTTGTTTTCAGGGAGTCTCCCTTTTTTGCTAGTTATTTGACATTCCTCTTGGCTTTTTAGGGCACTATTCCAAGTCTCCAATATCATGAGAATTAAACTAAACACCGATAGCAGGTATATGCAATACACATGGAGGCAAGCGGAGAATAGGGAATAGTTGCGTCATGCGAGTACTGTACTCTATGGTTTAGTGGGCCTGGGTGTGCGGGTACAGTAGTAAGGATAGTTAACCCTGGAGGGGGATGGGAAAGCTAGGATAGGTTACATACAGTACATACATACATAGATGTTATCATTAGATAAGGGCCTTTGGCCCAACTAGTCTGCCTATTACTATAATTTACTGTGCTTGCTCAAGCTTCCCTGGAACTTGGTTATCCTGTCCCCCCCCCCCCGACTACCAGAATACCCTTATGCCTATCTCATGCATTCTTAAATCCTATAATAGTTTCTGCCTGTTAGTGGGCAGTGTTACTTGGACAGAAAACAGCATAGAGCTTAGACTGAGGGAACGTGACAGTTTGTTACAGGCAGCTGGGTGGGGTGAATTATTTCAGCTTTTACCATAAGGGCTAAAACTGCCACAACACACCAGCTGTAGTTTATTTATTTTCTTACTGGTATTGTTTGTACAGGGTAAGGAAAAGTGCAGGCTGTAAAGTAAAAAAAAAATCCTTCTGTATGGGCAAAATGCCCATTTCTTATCCTCCAAACATAAAACTGCCCCTCTACATAGGGCCAAGGGGCTGTTAACATGTACTGAGCATTGCTCCCCTCCCTCTCCACACCCTGGTCTATGTGGGCTCCATGGAGTGTACCAGTATCATCGTCTTCAGCCCATTCCTAGTACTTCCCTGGCATCAAATGGTACCCGTTCCTCTTTCTCAATGAAAATAATCTATTTATTTTTAGAATCCCTGCATATTCATTTTATAAATAATTAACACCCCACAAACATTACAACTCCATATTCAAAAATTTATCTTGTGCATTGCTAAAAATGAGAGGTACAAAGCATGAAGTTTACCAGTAACAAAAATACACCTCATGTAACACTGTCCATCATCTACCCATTTCTGCATATCATCAATAAGGGTTCCTGCCTGCACAGCCTATGCTGGGGTAGGTATGGGTGAGCAACGACCCTATGTGGTTAAAACTGTTAGTTTAATTTATCGTTTATACTGGTAAGGCATACTGAACAAAACTGCCCATTCTGAAATGCGACCATTGAATGTGGGCATTGTAGAATTGAGCGTGGTGGGAGGGTTGTTCCCCTCCGCCATGTGCCGATGCTGCTTTGCTCATACTGATGGGACCAAAGACTTACACTCAGGTGGTAAGCCGTTGATGCTTTAGGAAGGTATCCCAGATCTTTTTATACATTTTTGAGTTGTGTGTGTATATGACATGTTCCAGGCTCGCTAAAGTGGATATATTGGTTACCCATTGTTGTAGTGCTGGGGGGTTGTGTTCTTCCAAGAGGCTAGTATGAGTTTCTTTGTAACCATTAAGGCTCGTTTGAACCATACTTCATCAGGACCCATAAGTCGGCATTCTTCATCTCTTCTTCCCAACAGGGTTAATCCTGGTGTAAAGGTAATCAGCTGCTATCAAATCACTGATATTTCATATTCTACCTATTTCCAAAAGGCCTGGGACACCTCACAATGCCGTAGGAGATGTGTCAATGCCCCCATCAGCTTTCCACATTTTCAGCATTGATTGTCTTCCTTTAGCCCAACTCTATGCCTTCTAGGATGGGATCAATACATTCAGAAAGGAACTTATTTTTGTGTCTTGCACTATTAATGCACTCTGTATCCCACAATGCATTACGAAGCATTTTGCTCCTTCTACACAACAGAATAGCATTGCCAAAGAAGTTTGTGTCCAGGTTTTTGTTATGTCTAGTCTCAGTCGAGAAGTCCCTCCATACAGTGTAGTCAGCCAGGATGCAGAGCAGTAAGTGACATGTCACAAAATCCTGCATGACAAAAGGGTTTCACTGCCACTTGCACTATTCCCTGCAGCATACTGCGTCACTCTGCAGAGATACAGTACTTCAAGGTACTTGGCTGCATTCTGACTGACTCCGCTGTATCTTCCCAATGACTCTTTGCAAATATTTGTGGTTTCCTATGCACTTCCATGAGTACCCAGTGCTTTGTCAGTCTCCTACTTCTGACGAAATTATCTTGGGGTCACAGTTGGGATTGTGAGTGCTCTGGTTTTTAAAATACCTCTGTGGAAATGTAGAACTCAGCTTCTCACCTGCAGTTAAAAAAGCACTTCCACAGAATATATTTGCATAATCTGATGCAGAGTAATCAAACATCCCCATACACGAGTGGTATTAGTTCTGTCTTAGTCTTTCTGATGTCATCTTGATATTATCTACTAAAAAGGAGTAACAGTTCTTTGTTATTATAAAAAGTAATGAGAACATAAGAGAATATAAGAACTGTGTTGGCAGATGGGGACTACATGATCCAGCTAGTCTGCCTGTGTTTCTGCCCCCCTCCCTATCTAGACTGCACCCTGATGTGTCCACAATGTCTGTCCCATGAGAGTTTGAACTCACGTACTGTCTTGGATGCCACCACCTCCTGAGGCAGTCTGTTCCATGGGTCTATGACCTTTTCTGTAAAGAAGTGCTTCCTAAGGTTGCTTTTGAACCTGCCTCCCACCAGACACAAGTTATGCCCCCTTGTACGCGTATCCCTATATTTCTGGAAGAGGTTTCCAGCGTGTGTTGTGTTAATTCCCTTAATGTACTTAAAAGGTTCGATTATGTCCCCTCTGTTCCTTCTCTGCTCAAGGGTGTAGAGATTTAGTTCCCTGAGTCTTGCCTCATATAGCACACAATGCAGTCCATGCACCATCTTTGTAGCCCTTCTCTGTACCATCTCCAGGTGGTCTATGTCTTTTTTGAGGTGGGGCCTCCAAAACTGACTTCAGTATTCTAAATGTGGCCTCACCAAGGACCTGTAGAGAGGAATGATAACCTCACACTTTCTACTTGTGATTCCTCTACCAATGCAGGCAAGGATGCCACTCACCCTCTGTGCTGCCTTTTCACACTGTTTTCAAACCTTTAAATCATCCATGATGACTACTCTGAGGTCTCTTTCTGTCTTTGTCTCCTCTAACTGATGTCCTCCCAGTGTGTACTTTATTCCGGGGTTTCCTTTTTCTATGTGCATAACCATGCACTTCTTGGCATTAAACTTCAGCTGCCAATCCCTGGACCATTCCTCAAGTTTTTTCAGGTCCGCTTCCATATCTTTTGCTCCCTCCAGTGTAAGGTTTTGTAGCATTGTTTATTTATGGATGTAGTTCGTGATTCCCATGTGCAACTAGTTTTTTTAAATATCATGCAATATTAGAGGTATCACACTTTCCAGTGACTCAGGATAAGGAAACACAAGCCTGACAGTCAGTGTGAAAGGGGCTTACCATACAGTTACAACCTAGTTAACTGTGACGTTCACAGTTAGCTTGGAAAAAAGAGCAGATGGTGTCTCTGTGGACAGCAACCTTTTTGCAGATACACTGCAGTGTTGTTCCCCAGAATCATTTATAAAGCTGTGTTCCCCATTCCTTTGTTTTTAGTTCCATACTGCTCTAACATTCATGTGCTTCTCCTCATGTGTTTTCCAAGCAGAACTCTGGTCCCCAGCATTGTTATAGCCACAGCATTGGGGGGACAATTAAGTTGATACACAATAAAAGAAAGGAGATACAGAGAAAATTCAAAGTGCAGGGAAAAAAGAAATAGATAAGTATCCTGGGAAAGAAAAAGGGGGAAAAATCAAAGAACAGAAAAGGAGGCAGTACAAATAATGTTCATGCCGCTCAAGAAATGCACCCCTCCCTGACCTTCTTTCAGTATTTCTAGAACACTGTACTGCTGTTTTGTTTAAGCCAACGTTTCTGTTACTGTACTAAATCTGTCATGAAAAAAAGCAAAGGAGAAATTCCACTTTAGTTTTATCCATTAATGCATCAAAAGGCAACCATACCCGCTCATGCATGATGATAATATAGAAAACAGAGTCAACCTCAGACTCAACTTGGAACATTACCCCCTATAGCTGAATGTCTTAGGCAAATTTAACCCTCAGGATACACTTGGGTTCCCCAACTGTATGGTTGCTTTGGCACCACAAGGTTAATTGAAATTCCCTCATACTCTTGTGCATTAAATTGGGCTCTGTGCAGGGAGGAGAAGCATATACTGGTCATCGCTGCTGTTTCAGAGGTAGGAGTTCCTATCCCAACTGAACAGAGGAGACTGAAGACAAATTCAGAGAGGGAGTAGGACTCCTCTTCCTTTAGATCTCAGTTCACTCAGTTTCTCTTGGACTGTATTCAGCCCCAGCAAGAGGAAAGAAGTGGCAGAGGCTGTTGACTAGCATTACCCTGTGTGGTAAGTTGCTACACATAACCGTACTAGGACTGCAAATTACGTTGATGATTATGTTCACGGAAAATGCTATGGACTGTGAGTTCAGGTACTATGGTGCCTGACAGTATACATGCTGGTTGGACCCTAAGAGACACTTGCCTAATGGGGCATGGTGTGTTATTGGGTGGCAGTGGGGCCTCTGCACATCCATGGTCCCCCAGGAGGTTGCCAGTTGCTAACATCATTGGAGAGATGCCTGCAAAGGCAGGGTTCCTCTTTGGGGAGACAAGGCAGAAACACCAAAATAACTGCTAGGATCCTTTGGGTGCTTCTGTCAACAGATTGTCAGTTGGATGCTTCCATTCTGAGAAGAAGGGGACAGGAAGTGTACTATGTGGCATCTTCAGGTCCAAGAAGAGAATGAGTAGACCTGTGATCCCTGTTCACGTTCATGAAGCTTCATCCTTGTGGGGGCAGCAAGGTGTGAGGTAGTGAAGAAGAACTCTGTGCATGCCGTGGTGTACCACTGAGTCTCTTACCACTGGTGCTACAGTATGCCACTGGTGTTCTGACTCCCATCTGGGAGGTGTGGGTGACAGAACCTAAGTGTACAAAACTGGGAATGAATTAATACTTCTTGATAATGTCTGTCATCACAGTGAACACTGACCGGCCTTGAACTGAATGTGACTACACACATTAATATGATACTATTTGACTAATAAAAAAAGGATAGCTAGACTACAGTTGAAGAGGATATCACTGTTGGTGACCCTGTGTTTTACTGGTGCTCGATATGCCCATGGGAAGAGGAAAGTCACAAGTTGGGTGCCACAGGGTTCGGTCCTGGGTGAAGTCCTTTTCAATATGTATTTCAGTGACATAGGAGAAGGAATACAGGACAAGATGTGCTTCTTTGCAGATGACATTAAGCTCTGTGGCAGGGTAAACAGCGAGAAATGGGTAGGAGTTGCAGAGGGACTTTCAACGGTTAGAAAGGTGGTCCAGGGTTTGGCAGTTGAAATTCAATGCCAAGAAGGGCAAGATAATGCACACAGGGAACAAGAACCTTGGATGGAATATTGGATGGAAGGGGTTAAGTTGGATACTATGTCCAAAGAAAGGGATATAGGAGTTATCATAAGTGACTCCCTAAAACAATCTTGCCAATACAACAAGAACTACAGCAGGAAACCAGAATGTTGAGGTGTATTGGGAGGGTGTTCGACAACAGGAGGAACAGAGTAATACTACCTCTCTATAGATCACTGGTGAGGCCACATCTGAAATACCGTGCCCAGGTCTGGAGTCCCTACCTAAGGAAAGACAAAGACAGGCTGGAGACAGAAACACAGAAACTTATGCAATGACAGCATAAAAAGAGCAAGGTTCCATCTAGTCTGCCCCCGGTCCTCTAACTGTCCCGAGATCTAATTTCCATATATGGTTCTATCCCTCCTTGTCCACCCCTCTGCTCCCCTCCCTGCTGTTATTGATCTGAGTAACCTCCAAACCCTTCACTCTGTACCAACCATGCTTGAAACTATTTATGGTCTTGGTGCCCTCCACATCTGCCTGCAGACTGGTCAATGGCTCCACCACCCTTTCTGTAAAATAGAACTTCTCCACATCTCTCTTAAACTTTCCCACTCGACAGTTTTTACTCGTGACCTTGGGATCTTTGAATTTTTACTCCTGTTAAATAGTTCCTGGCAGTTCACCTTGCTTATTCCCTTCAGGATCTTAAAGGTGTCTATTACATGTCCCCTCTCTCTCGCCTAGTCTTCAGTGAGTACATGTTATGTGCCTTGAAATAATCCTTGTAGGAGATACCTTACTGGCCCTGAATCATCTTGGTCACCCTGCGTTGCACTGTCTCCAACCTATCCTTCCTTAGGTGAGGACTCCAGAACTGAGCACAGTATTCCTGGTGCTTCCTTACCAGTGACCTATATAGAGGTAGTAATACCTTGTTTTTCCTGCTGTCAATACCTCTCCCAATACACTCCTGCATCCTATTAGCCTTACTATAGCCTTGTTACACCAGTTTGATTGTTTGAGGGTCAGTAATGATGACTCCCAGGTCCCTTGCTTCTGTAGAAGTGCTCAGTCTTAACCCTCACATCCAGTACTCAGTCCTGGGGTTTTCGTTCCCCAGGTGCATAACTTTGCACTTTTTGGCATTGAATTTTAACTGCCAAATCATGGACCACCTCTCTAGCCTTTGTAGAGCCTGCTGCATCTCCTTGATCCCTTAGTCACTATCTACTCTACCACAAAGCTCGTGTCATCTGTGAAGAGACACAGCTTTTCCCAGATGCCCTCTCAAATGTCACTGATGATCATACTGAAAAGACCAGGACCCAAGACCTGTAGCACTCCACTTGTGACCTCTATCTCTTCTGATTTGACTCGGTTTACCATCACCCCTTGCTGTCTCACCTTCAACCAGTTTCTGACCCTTTTACATCCCTAGCCATGTCCAGGTCTTCTGGCTTCTTCAGCAATCTTCTGTTTGGCACAGAGTTCAAAGCCTTACTGAAACTGAAGTAGAGTAAATCCACAGAGTGGTCCTTATCTACCACCTTTATAACCCAGTCAAAAAAAACTATGAGGTTGGTCAAGCAAGACCTCCCTGCCAAAAACCAATGCTGTTTACTGTCTTGTAGACATTGCTCTCCAGGTAGTGCACATGATCCTCTTTGACCAGTGACTCCATCAGTTTACCCACTACAGATGTAAGGCTGACAGGTCTGTAATTCCCCAGTTGCTGCTTGTTCCTCCCTTTGTGCAGTATGTCTACGTCTTCTACCCTCTAGTCTTTCAGAACTACCCCTGCCTGAACTGGGCTATCGAATAGTCTTACTAGGGGATTAGCCAATTCTGCTGCCAATTCTTTGAGTACCCTTGAGTGCTTCCCTTCCAGTACCAGGTCAACAGTGACTACATAATGTCACAAGGAAAACCAGGTGTGAAAAACAGCATGTGGTAAAACAGCTACAGGGGGAAAAAATAGCACAGGTAGAATACAGTGAAGGAGTGGTAGAGCTACCCCTGTAGCTGTTGGCTGGGACTCAGTGATGCAGAGGATAAGATCTCTGCTGGGTGGTGGTCCTCCGAGCAGCTGGCATGGCTCAGAGGGTAGAGATACCAGCAATGGAGGGCAGTGGTGCGAGATGACCTGTGTTTTTTTTTATTTATTTATTCTTAAGTTTTGTACGGTTGGCAATTCTCCCCCAACCCAGGTTTCTCCCCATCCCAGAGTTGCCTCCTCCCGGAGGTGGTTATTTTAATGTGGGGGGGGGGTGGTGCCTGATATGCCCATAGGGAAGAGGGAAATCACAAGTTGGGTGCCACAGGGTTCAGTCCTGGGCACCCAACTTGTGACTTCCCTCTCCTGTATGGGCACATCAACAAGGAAGGCTCCCCCCATAAGAAGCAAGTTTTTGTGTGTGGTTTTAACTGTTATTAGCACTTGGTATTTTTACCAAGCGCTATAGTTGTTGCTGTATTGACAGCGTGTTATTTTGCCACGCTGTTTTTGTCCATGACATATTGAACCCATGCCTCCCATCCAGCCATGGGGCCTTATCTATTTTAGGGCTTTTATCTCCTTCTGGACCCTTTCTCTGGTAAAGACTGTCTGCCTCATCTCAGGAATGCCACTGACAACTGCCTTGTTGCCACTTTAGGGTACCTGATATCTTCTCCTGTGAAGACAGTGAAGAAATAACAACTAGAGATGGATGCTTTTTTATTTCTCTTTCTCCTCCTGCAGCCTTGCCCTGCGATCATCCAGTCACCGCTCCACTTCCCCCCAGCGACTCCGGAGGCATGTCCACACACCGGCTGGCATATGCTGCCATACCTTTGAAAGGGATCTCCCCTAATTCCTGTGCCAGGCCAGGAACCAATACTGGTGTGCGACCATGTGCTACAGGCCCTGCCTGGCAAGAAAGTTGCGGCCATCAGGCTGCCATGGTCAATGTTGCCATTTTTCCTCCTTAGATCCCCCTAGAGTGCAGATGTGCAATGACATCTGAGGCATGGTGTACCGACGTCCGCCGCACTCTGTCCCTGATTGCACTGACTCTGACAGTGCCCCTGATCATCACCAGGGGCTACTGCAGAGTGGTGAGAGCCCTCAACCCTCCTTGGGATAGGAGAGCAGTCCTCCGGATGCTCAATCCTATCCCTCCCCTGCCAATCCCTGACAACCCGGGCTCTCATCCGAACCCGGGTTGCCAGTGTGGCGCAGGGTGTGGTGTCCAGCACCTCAACCCTCAATACCACCGGGCCGGCAGAGATGGATGCTTTTTGTTCATCTGCTTCTATAACCCTCTCCCCTTCTCGTAGCCTAAAAATACTCCTGCCTCAATTCCTTATTCTTTAATATAATTGAATAAATGTTTTTTTCTAATCTTGATCCACTCTGCAATATGCAGCTCTGTGTCTGTCTTTTCCTACTTGACCATCCTCTTAGCATCCCAGGTACTCATTTGGTACTTTCCCCATTCCTCCTTCCCCTGCTTTTCCTTGTAGCTAGTGAAAGTCTTTTTCTTGGCCCTCACTGCTTCCCTGACCCTTTCTGAGAACATTATTATTCTCTTTTATCTGTTTTGTTGTGTAATAATTGTCGTGCATGACTTTGTTTCCTTGATAATGGTCCCCTTGCATACCCACCATCTTTCCTCTACAACTCCAATGCTGTCCACCCTGGTCAGTTTGTCTCAGGTCAGCTTCCTCATCTGGCTGAAGTCTGCTCTTCTGAAATCTAGGACTTCTGTTTTTGATAGGGGCATTCTGGTCCTAAGGGACAGTCTGAACCAAATGGAGTTATGGTTACTGGACCTGAATGGCTCCCCTACCCCCACTCCTCTCACCATCTCCAAGTTGGTGAGAACCAAATTGAAAATGGTCACATGTCTAGTGGGTTCCTTAACTAGCTGCACCAGCAGGCAGTCCTGCAATGTATCCAACAGGGCCTGACTTCTGGTGCACCGGCCACTGGAATGTCCCAGTCAATATCCGACAGGTTCAGGTCACCCACTGCCACCACTTTCCCCTTCTTCACTCCCTTGCCAGCTCTTCCCCGAGCTCCTTATCTCTCTTTTCCCTTACTCCTGGTGGTCTATAGATCACTCCCACCCCTATTTTCTTGCCTGTGGGTGCTGTAAGGTGAACTCAAAATGACTGTTTCCCCTTTGCTTCCCCTGATGTGTCTGTCCTCCATAGCCTCTGTGCCCTCCCTGACATATAGGGCTACACTTTCCCCCCTTAACCTTTCCCCTATCCTGTCTAAACATTGTGTAACCTGGGATTGACAAGTCCCAGTTATTATTCTCTGTGATGGTTACTAGGTTTACCTTAGTGTCTGCCACCAATGTCTGGAGCTCACTGATTTTATTACCCAGACTCCTGGCATTAAAGCAACCCTATTCCAACTAGCTCCAGATCCTCTTTTGCTGTTTTGTGAGCCTACTCCTGCATACTTTCCCATTCTCCTTAACTTCTTATTTTTCCTGTTGCTTGCAGACCTTGAGAGCCTTCCCTCCCCACTTAACCTCTTCCACTGCTTCTGTTTAAACCTCAACCTTATGTTTACCCACCTCACTGCTATAAGTCCCCTGTATAGGGGGAGTACTGGCTAGGTTCCCCTCCCTCACTCCCTTTACTATGGTTCCCCTAGCCTCAGTGTGCTCCACAGTCAGTTTAACTGTCCAATGTAGACATCAAACTTCTGCCCCAGTCCACTGGTTCCATCTCCTGTCAAGTGACGGCCATCACCTTTGATGAGCCTCTTGCTCCAGAAGTCCACCCCCCAAAGTGGTACCCTTTCTCCAGACACTATCCCTGTAACCACCCATTTAACTCTTCAACCTTTTTGGTTTTTTTACTTTCTGTTTATCCCCTTCATCCTTCCAGCTCCATCTCTTTGGGACTGTCAGTGGAGACGCCCCTACTACCTACCTTATCTGATCCATCCCATTCCCCCATGTATCCACGGTCCCCCCCCCAGGCAGGGACAAGGTGGGGCCTGTACACCCTGAATTTTCTATGTCTTTGTTGGGCTTGAGCGGCCAGGCAGGTGGGAGCACATCAGGGCTTTCTCCGGTGGTCTGTCTTTCTGGAGCTGGAAAGCATTTTCTCTTTTTTGTGGGGTGTGAAGTGTACCCTGACATCAAGGCGCAAGCGCCGACATCCTTCACGCCCGCCCCTACTTCTATAGTCTAAGCTTGCTGTGCCTCAGGTCTCTGTCTGGGGTTAGCCAAGCTCTGACTTATATCCCCCCCACCCTCCTGGAGAAGGTGAGCTGTCCTGGGGATGCTGAAGCCTTCTCCCCCCGGCCGGCCCTCCGATGTCCAGGGCTTGTTCCTGAACCTGGGTCATTGACATCACAAGCGGAAATCCAATTGCTGTGCTGGTGGGTTGGCCTAATTCTTCAACCTCACTCTATCTCCTCCCCCCGCCACACAGGGAGGACCTTGCAAAAGGCCAGGGAGGCTGAGTGTACCTGCAATCTATCCTCCAGCCTCTGAAAGTTCCATTTTACTTGCTCCACAGGTGGTTCACCAGATTGTTGGTACCAAAGTGTAACAGTGCATCCAGCTCCTTCCCTATTCTGTCTTCCTCCAGCTCCCTCCCTATTATATCTATCTCCCAGATGGCTGATGCCTCAGGATGGCACCTAACCATACCCCCCATCTCCCCCCCACCACTCTCTCTACTCCCCTGATCATATAATCCCCAACCACTAAGACTCTTCTAGCTGCCTTCTTCTTACTCTCATCCCTTGGTACCACCTGGTCATCACTCCCATTTCTCTGGATTAACTCAGAGTTCCCCCCCAGTGGATTCAGGTAATTGAGTCTCTTCCAGGGGTGCAAAGCAGTTTGCTGTTGGGATGGCATGGGGCTGGCTGACCTTCATGTGGCTGTCCCTGTTACCTTTCCTCTCCCCCTCCCTACCACTCTCCACTCACCTCGAACAATTGGCCTTGGGGTAGTGGGGGTATGGTGTGCGGGCCCCAGCTGAATTGGTGCCGCTAGAGAGATACTTCTTCCCTTGCTGCTACCAACTGAGAATGGACCTCTGCAAAGGTCCTGCAGAAGGGGCAGTGACCCCTCCGCCAAAGCATTACGCTGGAGAAGAGCACCCCACAGGCCCTGCAACTGACTAGCTCCCCATTGAATCTAATCCCTATAATGACCCTTATGATAACCCTTAGACTTCTGACACTAACCAGTTCTCCCCATCTCTCTAGTACGCTGATGCTAGAACCAAACTGGCCTACCTTAAGTATGGTCACCCAGATACGGAAGCAATTGTTACTAGTACATTTGACACACTTACTAAACAGCACAGGTTAGTTATATAGGAGTCACCTAGATAGGGTGAGGCTACGGTGCACTTAGTATAAGTGGTCTTAATAAGCACACCTAAAAACACGGATTAGCTACCAGTATATGGGGTCATCTAGATAGGGTGAGGCTTTGATATAGTACAAGTAAATTCAACGCAGGTACATCATGTTAGCAATCCAGGCGAGCTACAAATTAGTGTAACTCTCTCTTCACAAAACAGGCTATCCATGCTTTGACTTATAAGAGTAGTAAGGATAAGTAAATGTTTAGTGGACTTAACCCTTGCCAGATAGGCTGTCAGATCAGAAGGAGCACCTTGATCTGATGTCCCCCCTTGCGGAGTGTCCTGTGGACTGCAGCCTATCTGTGACCATCTTGCAAATGGCTTCAAGGCAGAAGCTCCACTCCTGCTCTGTGGTACTCATGTACTGGGACATGAGTCCCTGTTTCCTGCTTTTCCTTCAGTGGCTGATCGTGGTCATGTAATGTCCCAGCTCAGAGGTCACCCCAAAATGGTGCTTCTTCCTCTTCCTATTAATCAAAGCCTGTGAGGTTAGAATGAAAACTGCAAAACTTTCCCATATTTTCTCTGCAGTCAGACACAAATAGTGCTGCTGGTAGCTATAACTCACTGCTTTTCAGGCTACAACAAATTCATCCTCTAAAGCTGAACTTCAGGTGCTGTTTTTTTTTTTGGGGGATGCTTACCAAACCAAACCCAAAATATCCCCTGATTTGCTCTGCTGATAGACACAAACAGTGCTGCTAGTAGCTAAAACTCACTGCTCTTCCAGTCTACAACAAATCCCTCCCCTAAAGCTGAATTTCAGATTTTCAGGTGTTAACTGTTTCTGGAGGAGGGGAGCACAAGCTTGCTCAACCAACTCCTAAATGTGCCCAGATTTGGTGACGGTGCAGCACAGGGTAATCAAAATGATTCAGGGCCAACAGGGCAGATCCTATGAGGATCAGCTTAAGGCTCTGAACATATACTGGCTGGAGTCCAGAAGGTAGAAGGGCGATTACGATACAGACCTTCAGGTTCCTGAAAGGGGTGAACAAGGTAGACTGCAAGGAAGTATTCAGCAGAAATGGTGAATTAAAAACACAGGGACATGAGTGCAAGCTGGTGGGAGGAGTCTGAAGGGACATGAAAAAGTTTTATTTTACAAGTTGTGGTTGAGCCGTGGAACAGCCTACCAGCAGAAGTGTTGGGGACAAGAACCACTAATAGTTTCAAACATTGGTAGGGTCGAGTAAAAGGCTTATTAGATACTCAGTGGTATAACAGTAGGGCATGGGTACTGAGGCAAGGGCAACCCCCCCAACTAAACAATAGGTCCTGAGCTGTGATGGGGTATAACAGGACAGACTGGATGGACCAATGGTCTTTTTCTACCGATATTTTCTATGTTTCTGTGTGACTCTGTCCTGAACTGTATGTTTCCTGTGAGGAAGCCTGGCTAGACCCTTCCAACTAATGAGAAGGCCCCATGTGTCACTGGTGACCTTCAGGGGGTGGACAGCAGTTACACAAACCTTTTTTTCTTAAACTACAGTATATGTTTATTGTTTTATAAAAACTGACATACAGCATAACAGCTGGATGTAGGATGAGGAAAAATGCATGACAGTGAGGGCACCACTCCTCGTAATAATCTAAGGTAATCAACCTATGCCATACAGATATGTCTTTGGGGATAAACCAGAACAGTATACAGTAACCTTAGTTAAATTCAATAACTAGAGCTATATAAGAGAAGTCCATGAGCTGCAAGGTAATATTTCAAAAGTTCAAAATGAAAGTCATTGCAATGTCTGTTCCCCCGAATGGAGGGAAAAGTGTTCAGCATGCATTCCTGCAGTTTGCATACTAACAGTGTGGAACTCAATAAGATTACAGCACTGTGGCAGTGGTCACATGTTATAAATGGCCCGTAAGCTTAACACTGCATGTTAAAATAGCAAATTGTGAATTATCAGATATGTCACAAACCCACTCCTGGGGTCAGGCCCGCTGAGCTTACAGTGCCCACCCTTAAGTGCAATCCATGATGGGGGGGCAGGGATATCCTCCTCATCCTTTTTGAATGCTCGTCGAGGTCACTACTGCACCTCTGCCACGAGGATCCCAGGCATCCCTCTAGCTCTGGATAAGGGCACAATACCGGTCTTGAGTCTTGTGGCCAAATATGAACCCTCCTTTGGCTATTACACACAGGAGGAAGACCCAGGCATAACACTCTCTTTGGGGTAGCAGTGTAACACCTGATTTGGCCTTCTCCCTACAGGACATGCAACAGCCCGGTTCAAAATCCCTGCAGACTTGTATGAGACTCTGGTGTTCTCCCTATCCTTCCAGATGTCCCTTTACAGACCCTTTTCTCAATTTGGTTGCTTACGGTGGCCCCTCTAAGCAAGTAACAGTTGTCACAGATTATTAATAAACCTTCTACAGTCACACATACAATATACAAACTCTCACACAGGCAGAATTTCTTTAGAAAAGCAACAGTTTTTACTAAAATAATTACATAACTGCAGTTACAACTAAAAGAGAGCATATACTAAATTGGTTACAGTATAAGAAATAAAATGGGAACAAATGTACAGAAAAGCACACTAAAACATGTTAGCTGAGTCCATCTTAGGGATTAAGATTTCAAAGTCCAGAGAATCACTGGTTTGCAAAATATTACAGTCTTTCTTTTAGTCCTTGTAGCCACACTGGATTTCAGCAGTTTTGTTTGCTGTGTATCAGGTGAAGTCCAGATGAAAAGTGTGTCCAAATGCCCTGAACTGGGGGTTTAAATACTAACACACTACTAACATACTAAAATGGCAGCAGAATAGGCCTAATGGTCTTTCATGTCTGCTCGTTTGGTCAGCCCCCACCCTGGGAGCTGACCTTGCTGCCCCCCTTGCCATGTCATCAGTCTTCCAGCTCAGAGCAACTACTCCATTTGGCCTGGGGATGGCACTGGTGTGTTGTTTCTAAGATTTACAAAATATTAACAATCAGAGTCTGAGACCTATAATTTAGCAAGGATATGACATTTCAGAGTTAAATCCTTTGAAGTCCCCTGTAGTCCACTGGCACCTGTAAGATAAAATTCACAGTGTCCTGTTAGAGTGGTCATCTGCTGATCAAATCCTTGCTAAAACATATTGGGCTTTTTGAACTAGCTTGTTACCAGGAAGACCCTGTAAGGTTTATGACTATATAATGGGACTTTATTACCTCTGGTCAGCTAGTCAGGAAATGCAAGCAGCTTCCTGGCAAACAGCTGCCTTCAGGTCAGAAGGTCAAACCCCTTTTAAAAAAAAAAAAAATCCAGTCTTTCCTCTGTGTGCCTTGTGCTGACACTTGGCATGTACATATAGAATAGAATTACGAGAAAAACATATATACAACAGATTAATATCTAAAAATAAGGATTAGCAGTGGGGTAGCTCACCACAAGATGTATAAAGTAATGCAGGATGTAACGTAAACAGCAAGTAACCATATTAAATAATAGTTTGTCCATACATGTTCCCCCATAACACATGGAGCCAAAGATAGGAGATATAAAGAAAAAAAAAAAGTCCCAACACCATCAATGATAAGCCCCTTATAAAAACTTCACCATGAACAGCCAGCAGTCCATGAACTGAAACAGCAAAACAGTAATAATTATTAAATCAAACCTGCACGGAATAAGTCCACAGTTCAGGTATCATCTTCTGTGTCATCGGAGACCAAGTACTGGTTATCCTTTCTCACTGGCTTCAGTGGTACATGCTTTTGCGCTCCCTTAAGTGTATCCCCTAGGTTAGAGAACAGGAATATCTTCCCATTGTGCACTATTCAGAGGCAGGGCAAGAAGACCATACTGTGCGGTACTGCTGCCTCTCGAAACATAGCTTGGACACCATAAAAGCACTTCTTTTTTTGCCAAGTGGCATAGCTGATATCAGGTGCAGTCTCACTGTCTGCCCATCCTACAGCAAAGTACCTTTCCTCCATGCTAGCACCAGTAGATAGTTGCGGAGGACAACGCCATCTGTGGCCACCACAATAGTCCTAGGAGCTTCCAGGTTGTCAGACCAGCCTCTCGGAGTCACTCTATAGGCCTTTGGTATGTTATAGGCCTGCCATTTACAGTGTCACTGAATTGGCGTTCCAGCCAGTCATGCAGAAAGAGAGGTAGACGGTTCCCCTTGTTACCCCCAGGCATGCTGACCACTCTTAGTTTTGAGCTCTGGCTTGGTTTTCAAGGTTCTCAGTCCTGGATTTCAGCTGAGTAGTCTCCTTGAGCACATTAGATATTGCTCCCATGGTCACCTCCGAATGTTTTTTTGAGTCAGCTGTCTTCATTCAAAACAAGCATTTGTCAGTGTCGAATGTTTGCTTGCTGGCATTGGTAGTGCAGGAGGTGAAGACATGCATTGTAAGAATGGCAGAGACATATTGATGTTGTGTATATGAATGAGCACAGAAGTACGTAGGCGAGTAGTAGGTTGAAAACATATTTATTAAGAACATCAGGGGGCGGTGGGAAGGAGGTAAAAGAAATTGAAATAGGAATGTAAATAGTTTCTCTACCCAAGCAGCCTGTACACAACATAGCCTTGTGGCACTGTTGTTGTTTTTTGTGTTTTTTTTACTTCTCAACACTGCTGGTCCCTACTTGCCGTGTACTACTGTAGCACTGTGGAAAGTACTGTGCAGTCCTGTTAGGGTGCCTCTGTGATGCCACAGCAGCTGTCTGACAACACCTGATTCAACCTCGTAATGCTGTACTGACTCTGCTGTATGTCTCGGACAGTGCCTTGTGTTGCAAGGTGTGGCAGATGCTCTCTCTGTGCGTGCCTTACACAACTGCTACCAGACTGGCAGACTTATTGAAGGTATGCCATTGTTGCCTCAGAGGAGGGCTGATGGGAGTTTCAAGTGCAACCTGTTAACTTGCCTCTTAACTGAGGGACTACAAACTAAAGCACAGATGGCTACAAAGTTAAGCACAAGAAGAACGGCAAGCAAATTGAGTTTTTTTGGAGAAAAACATTAATACTATTTGCCAGCCTGCTTTACCTAAGATGAGATGTGTGTGTGTATGTGTGGAGAGGGGTCAGGGAAGCAGCCAGCAAAGTAAGCTTTTTGTGTACTTATACAAATAATAGCCATGATGAAACCGTCCCTGAATGCAGTGGTACATTTCTTTCAACTACACAAAGTTCCTGCCCACTTCAGTCTGACCGCTGTCATAGACGGCTTGCAGACTCATTGGTGTATCAGGGATGAGCCCACCAAAGCTTGCACTGCATTGGCCAGGACAGTGACTCACCTCTCCAATGCCATGTACTGTCCAAAGATGTTTCTTGCACATGCGCTCAAGCAAACATGATAAGTCTGTCTGTTTCCAGCACAATCACTCTATTTGTAAGGGTATTGAATCTGTCTGTTAATCTGACCACAGTGTTAATCAGGCTGTTGATTTTAATTCCTGGGCTTTGCAGCATTTCCTCCGATGGTTCTTCTGTGGCAGCAGCAGCTCAGCCTGGGCCAAACCACATTATTGGGGCTCAGGGAACAATTTTGATTTTTGATCCCTCATTTTGTGATTTGTCCTTCTTAGGATTCCCCATGGTGCAAGGAGATATTTCAATTATAAAATATCCCACTTGGTGATATATAAAGGCTGTAAAACACAGTTTGTAACCTGTTTGAATCTCACCAAATTGCACAGCTCTAATCCCAAGTGGACATCTTGCTCGAGCTCCACTGCCCCCCATGCATTACAGTATAATTTATTGCTGCTGTCAGTGCTGGTGGTCAGGTTCAGGTATGAAATGAGTTAATCAGAAGCTAGCTGGGGAAGGAAGCTGGTGGGAGAGGAAGCTCGAGTACCCCAAAGAGGACTGGCAGGGGAAGGAAGCTGGTGGGGAGAGGAAGCTCGAGTACCCCAAAGAGGACTGGCAGGGGAAGGAAGCTGGTGGGGAGAGGAAGCTCGAGTATCCCAAAGAGGACTGGCAGGGGAAGGAAGCTTGAGTGCCCCAGGGATGCGTGCCTTCTATAGGGAAGTAGGCTGACTGGCTCCTTACTCACTTTAGGGGACAACAGATGGTATCACAGGTGGAGTGGAATGGAATAGCCATCAGCTGGATCCACACCTACAGCATGCTGACATATCTGCATCTTGGGAACTTCACCGCTGACATTCCTGGGGAGGCAGAAAACAGGAATTGTGCAGGCCCACAGGGGAAGCATAGTGGTACCCTCATGCTCCAGGCTGACCTCCCACCCACCAGATGACTAGATTTGAACCTTGGAAGAATTTTGGGAACCCTGACAACCACAACACGGGTGTAAGTTCTCACCAGGTAAGGGTAGTTATGGGGCAGGGAGGCAGCTAAGAGCTGAAGTGGAGGTCTTGGAGGAAGGAGGATTTTATTTCTTATTAATTTGATTTATTTATCCATTAGTAACCAGGAGAACTCATGAGCATAAATTGCCTGTTTTTAAGGGAAATGGGGGGCTGAACGCATAATCATTAAACACAAAACAAAGGCACTCGTGCACAGCACTTAAAATAATAAATTAAAAAGCTGACTGTCCCTGTCTCTCTGTTCCATATGTGATTCATGTTACACACATGGAGCTGGATTTTCAAACGTTGCAGATCCAGATGCAATTGCAAGCTCTGCCTATACCAGTGTTCAAATCTGTAGCTGCAATTGCATCCAAAGTTGTACCTTGAGCAGCAATTCGTGTTCAGATATGGACTTAAATTCTAGTTGTGTCTCATTTTTGACAGTAATTTGGCCAGACTGGTGAAAATGTTAAACCATTCAGACAGACACAGAATCAAGTCTGATTAAAATAGGGACCAATGGATCCTGGCTGGATCCCTTTGAAAATTGTGTCCATAATATTTACTGGTTCTTTACTATTTAATATTTACTGCAACTTCCTTTCTCTACCAGAATCTGTAGTGCTACAACGCCTCACAGATTGGAGCCACAAGAAAGCTACAGCCACATGAACTGGATGAACCATTAGTCTGATTTAATCTCACAAGTCCTGTATTCCTACATGCAGATGGCAGTGGAACAGTGAGACATTTTTCTACCACCAGGATTTTAGTACATTTCTTTTCATAGATGTAGAACAATAAGTTTTTATAGCTTTTAGTGCAGTACTGGGAATATGATATCACGTGTGCAAGATGTCTTGACAACTGTGACAACACACGTGGAGCATATACATTTATGTGCCACTTGACTCCTGCTGTGACTGGTTGTCTACTTGACTAAGTGCCACACAACTCCCGCACTCCACAGGTGTGATATATCAATGTTTTGAATGGTAGCGCCAGTTCCTAGTCTCTTCAGAACTGCAGACCTTCTGCATGTGGTGCCTTCTGTTGCCTCTCTCTGCAGCTGTGAACCCCTGGATCTGAGCGTACACCTGGAAGAAAATCTGTTACCTGTTTCTCTGAACACTGGTATTGTTCAAATGGTATCGGCTGAATATACTGCAACAAGAACAATGCAAGAACAACAGTGCTGTGTAAAGCGTGAATCCTTTCAGAGCGACAGGGGTATAATAGTGGTAGGAAATAACTGGCTACTCTGTCGCTGTATGGAGGAATGGGGAAGGGATGAAGAGGCTGCAGGTCTGGGGCCTAGTCGATACGCTCCCATGGCTGTGTGGCTAAGGCACCAGATCATGCAGTGGGGATGATCAGGAGATCAGGGTTTGATTTCCTGTCTCCTGACATTTAATTTTTTTCTCTTTCACCAAGAAACAGAGTTTTCCCCCTCCCAAGTTGCAACATACCCCGAGGTCCACACCCACTTGGAGTTGACTATAATCATTCTGGGGATGTGGATGGCAAAGCCCCCCACATTGGGGGGGTGGAGGGGCACAGCCCTCCATGAAACAAGAGGGCTGTTCTGTCACCCCTATAGTTTGAATGGGCAGACGACATTTCTGTGATAGTTGGTGTTTTGACCAACATTTTTTGTGCAGGCAGCGTTTTGCCAGAGAGGTTATGTGCTGCGCTGTTATCGTGCACGACATCATGACCCAGTGCCATTCAAATCTCTCTCTGTTGTATGTCTTAAGCATCTGTTTGATGATAGCGTAACTTCTGCTTCTTAACAGTTCTGAGCAGTTCAAGTACCACTGAGTCCAGTGTAGAATTTGTTCAAGCAGTAAAATACTGCGTACATTTGCTACAGGTCTACTTGATTTCTTTACGGGATTAAGAGCCGATGTTGGAAATGGAATCCAATTTTCAAATATTAGGCTTTATTCAGAACGTCCAAGAGTAAGAGAGGGTGCCATAAAACCCTAGAAACAATAATTCCCACTGACTGAGAAACATTTAAGAGCAGCCTGTCTCAAAGAGTTACCACTCTCTATAGACCCTCATTAGTCTGCCTCTGCATTTAAATTGCAAGCTCAGTGTTTCTCTGTCTTGTCTCTGATAATATCTGCCTGGGTTCTGAGCTTACTCTTTTCTCACAGCATGTCATACGTGAAACACTTGGACTTCTGATGCTATTCAGCTTAACAAATACATTTGGCCTTCTATCCTTGACATCCAGATGAAGACTGGGTGCCTACAGGGATCCTTGTTCTTCTGCATGTTACCAGGAAAAACAGCACTTTCATGCTAGATGATGTATTACTTTTTTCAAGGAATCAGAAAGAAAAGAAGAAATATATGTAATCTAAATCACAATGTCTAATTACAGCTGCAGTCTGCATTAGTTTTTCAGAACAGCAAGGGAAAGTCTAAATGAAGAGCACAGTATCCTTATCTAACCTGCCTAACTTGAGCAAAATGTCATATTTTGTCACACTATTGGGGGGGTGGTATTTAATTCAGCAGGTGACCAAGGAAGGTGATCCTAATGTCAAGAGCCTTCCCCTGAACCGAGGAGCACTGGCCTGTGGGTCTCTACAGCAGTTTTACTGAGTGCTGCAAGCACCATTAGTTTTTTTACTATCTTTTCCATCTGCCAGCCAGTCCTACTGCCCTAACCAGTAGCAGTCAACAGGAACATTCAGGAAAAATAAAAAAACATGTGCTACACCTCCAGTAGTAGTCAATCATTGACTGACCTTATCCTTTATGTGCCACAGGTCTATAATTTTGTAGTACTAAATATTTAGCTGGCAGGTTGGCTTCTATTTAACACTTACTGGACATGAAGAAAATAGCCAGTGTTTCCTGTACAAACACAATCACCCATTTGGCAAAAACACATCTCACTGCAGATAATGACATTGGGCTCTTCAGATAATGATCTAATCTTACAGCTGGCTGCACTTGTTTTAAGATATCTCTGTAAAAATGGAAGCATTAACATTTTAGTTTTGGACTTACAGACAGAAGTCTTTTTGTTTCCTACAACATGCTAATGTGTTACCTGGGACACTGAAAAGTGGCTGCCAGGGTCCATGCCAAGGTGAGCAAAGCAACATTTTTGTGACGTGAGAGGCAAAGTTAATGATCTGTCCTTCATTCCTATAAAAGTATGTGCACAGCATAAGGGCATCATCTTGTGGGTGGCAGCTTGTGGTTGCTACATGGCTGCATGATACGCCACCCAGCTGACCCCAATGCTCCCCATGCTGGTCCCTTGTTGTAGATTGCATTACAAGCTGGTAAGCCCAATCTATCTGCACCTTGTACGTCTTCCTTCCATAATTATCTCTCCAATTTTGCCATTTTATTTGTGTTACACTACAATCATTTGATCCATTATCTGTTACTACTGCTCTAATTAATGCTGCTGTAACTTAGCACTTTTTTTACTACCTATTGTACAGTCGTGCTTCAGTTTATAGCTGGTACACTCTAGCCTGTGATATAACTCATGTGCAGCCTTTCCAAGTAATAGTACATTATAATTTTAGGCTTGCCTCAATACTCTCACTACTTTACTAAATTTTAACCAGAGTTGCTTGCATTTTTGTCTGTTACAAATTAATACGTGCTTTTCTACTTTATATTGGGCCATGGTATCCTAATTAAGTGCTGCTCTACTTAACAACAGTTCTGCCTTTTCAGCACCAAGTTACTATGCTGCTCCTAACACTTAGCTGCTTTACCTTACTTGTTCTCCTCTCTTCTCTTCCCTCGTTTTCTGCCCTTTGCCTTCCTCTGTCATACTCATTACCCTCGCCAATTTTTCTACCTTTCCCTCCATCTCCCTCTCTCCCCCCATCCAATAGACTCTGGCTTCCTGGTTGTAGCCTCCTCCAGTCTCCATGGCTTCACCAGATCTTTTGGCAGAGAACAGCAAGAGGAAGGAGGTGCTGTTAGAACTTTACTACTCTACTGGGACTTAAGAACTAGAACTCTACTACGGAGACCTTCAATTTAGGGTAATAACAAACAAACAAACAAAAAAACAACAAGAGTTAGTGTGTTTGTCTGAGTTAGGTGAAGGGAACTGTTATCTGTGCAGTTAGCTAGGTGAAGAAGGAAACTGTGAATTGGGGGAGTGAGTTATGCAGCAGGAAACCAGGTGTTTGGATTTAAAACTTCCATAGATATCTTTTGTCAGAGAACAACAAGAGGAAGGAGGTGCTGTTAGAACTTTACTACTCTACTGGGACTATATAGCTCTCCCTCCCTCCCCCATCCTCCCAACCTTAGCCAGTTCCACTTTTATAGGCACAGGATTTGACTGACAACAGGAACCCCCTGTTTGGGGGCAGGAAGGGAGTGATCATAGAGGCACAAAAGACTCACCATCCTAGGTGTAAAAGAATAGCTCTCCATCCCTCCCATCCCCAGCTGCTGGAGATCTGACTCTGAGCAAGTAAGTAGGAGACTACTGAAGAATATAGGAACTTTCTGTCCCAGAACAGGAAGAGCAGGAGCTTTAAGGGTGCAGAGGCAGTAG